>CM060910.1:120732500-122150833 GCA_030737875.1 Allium sativum | reverse complement strand
ATCTTATTTAATTCCAATTAAATATCAATTAATTGGAAAGATTCATTAAGTCTTATCTAGAAGATTTATTCTAGTTAATAACTAGTTCAATTCGATAAAAATATATTTTATCTTTTCAAATATGGAATTTTCATCCAAACTCTTTTCGAATTATTTATTTTGATTTTACATAATTTTTCCATATTTTTAATAATTTTATTATCGCTCGTACAGTCGGTTTCCAATAACGGCCACCGAACTGCATCCATAGCGACCTTTTCCAAATTTGATTTAGACATAATTCCAAATCCAACTATTAGATTACAAAACTCTTATATTTATTTGAAAGCTCTTTTCGATACGAACCCAATGGTTCCGGTTTTAGAAGAATCCGACGGTCCAATCTTCTGTTACACCAATTTGAAGTTAATGGTCGAAATTCGTGAACGGTCGTTGCGCGGCGCGTTCTATTCAGGCTATTAAATAAATATATATAATATATCATCGATTTCTATTCAAAACGTATTTATAAATATTTATAAATTCATTTTAAATGATTTTAACTTCATTTTCAATTTTTAATGCAAAATTGAATATTTTTTATCTTTATCATAATAAAATAATATTTCAAAATATTAGATTTTGAAATCACTTCTTTTCGATATTTATTAATAAATAAAATCGATCAATAAACCCGTTCGGGTTAAAAATGGCGTTTCTACTTAACTCAGCTTCATATTTTTTTTCTTCACTGAATATTATTTTAAAATATTTATTATTTTTAAAAAATATTCTTTATTTAAAAGATTCTTTATTTTAAAATATTCTTTATATAAAGATATTCTGAATCGGAATGCGATTCAATCAATTACCATACAAATTCGGTTGTATGGATTTCATACATTGCATATATCCAACGATAATGATAAACAATCATCAAATAATACATTCGCATCCAAAGTGAGATTTATAACTGTGTAAGCATTTAAATAGATAAATAACGCTCATCACAGACTATCAACTCACTGATTGACAATTGAATAAATATTGGGACTAGTGTGTGTCCAATATCATCCCAATACCCGTGTGGGGTTTTCAGCCAACAACCAATAATATATTATTTGTGCACTTGGGAGATGTATGAAAAATTATTGTCCCAATCACATAAACAAGTCGGATAACTTGTAAATGGAGGTTGATAAAAAATGCTTGATATGTAGAAAATATTAGTGTCTAATATGTTTTAAAAATACTTCAAAATAAATATATCAATCCTAGACGGCATAGTACTGCATCCTACTATGTCGTCATATATAGGTATACAATCAAAACCGTAATGTCGTATTGGAGGTTGGTTTTCAATCATGAGTTAAGGCTAGGGACGATCTCCTAACCGATTCAAGCCACTCTGGTAATGTCTCACGATTCCCCACAGTGAACCCTTGGATACAGCAGGGCCGATCCACAAATAACGCTAATGGATTAGTTATCCCTGAACACATGCTCCTCGATCCCATTGGACCTATAAATTGTCCATTGGCGACCAATAAAAATAATCCGAGGCGCCTCATTCCATCAACCACATAAGTAAAATGTCAGGCCTTGTAAAAACCCAAACACCACTTTTAGCTAAAAAGAAACGTGTGCACTCCCTACGTTCCCTTGTCTCGTTTTTGACTCTACAGGGGTGTAAGGCTCGCGAGGTAACGAAATACACAAAGCTATGTCGAAATAGGCTATGCTTTGTTCATCATCCACAAGGCCCTGCTTTTCAACAAAAGCCTCGATCAATTGCATCTTGGCATGCCACATTGACAATCCATACAATGCGATCGATAACTACCAATATATAACCTTCGAGCTCGTGTGTTTCAAAGAAGGGTGTTAAGAAAGAGAATAAATTCTCCGCCACCACAGATATATATTAATAGAAATCAATTTAATTACACAGCATGAAATTCAATGTCGGACACACATCCATTTATAAGTCCGTTCTGGGTCTGAACGAAACTGGAGTCACCTTATTCCTCGTCCCGTATGTCCAATATGGAAGTGAGGTGCTCGCGTATCCGGATAATCAACAAGTACGTCTGGACAACTACCACTTTAACCCTTTATTGGGAGCTAGCCAATGCCAGGCATCAGTACTTATCCTTGCGATGTGAAGATCGTCAGTCTTCAAACGCCGTCTTTGAGATCTTCAAATTCAGATCGTCGTATGACCATTTGAAATGAGTTTTAACTCGGTCTTTCCAAATGATCCTCGCATATATATAGTTTAAAATCGTTTCATATCGTTAATGGTATTGAATAACGATCAATCGCTATTTTTATTTATATAAAAATAGCCAATTTTATTTAATGACGCTTTGGGTCGAGGGGAGGCCCTGGCGTTGTTTTTACATAAAAATTATTTACACATATCTTGAAATCTAACCGTTGAATTTTAACAAAATTTAAATCTTTGGAAAGATCTTCCCAAAGCGGTCCTAACGGTTCCAGTTCTGGGAAAATCCGACTGTTGGATCTTTTGGTATAATTGTTTAAAGTTGTGATTGCCGAAACACGAACTACCGTGCGCGATTCATTTAATTTTAATTAATATATATATATATAGTTATAACTTGTTTGGCAGTTTCAACTATTTTCAATCAATCACATGCAAGCCAAATACAGTCTATATTCATGTTAGAGATTTTATATATGATTTTCATAATCTTACTAACATGATAAAAATGATGATTTGAAATAAATCATGTTTTCAATGGTAAATTCTTTTCAGTGGTAACTAAATTTCATTAAAAGTATATATTTCGAATGTTCACTCTTTATGTTGAAACCAACAACAATAAAAGCATGACCTTTTTTCCTACTATTTTTATTACATCCAAAATGACGATAAAAATGTGACACTTAAGCCTATTCTTTTATTGTTTATAAAATGTCAATCAAATGCAACCTTTGATCTTATTCTTTTTATTTCAACAAAAATGACATTAAAATTTAAACATTTTAATCTACTCTTTTCATTGTCTCTAAAATGGCAATAATAATGTAATTTTTATTTCCTTTTTTTTATTTCATTTAACATGACAATTAGAATGTAACTTTCAATTCTGTTCTTTTTATTGTCTCTAAAATGACAATAAAAATTTAATTTTAATTTCTACTCTTTTATTTACAACTAACATGTCAATAAAAATGTCATTCTTGATTTATTCTTTTTGTTACATCTAAAATGTAGAAAAAGATGTAACTCTTAAATTCTATTCTTTTTATTTCAACTAACATGTAAATAAAAGTGTAATTTTTACCTATGTTTTTATTTGCAACTAGAATGCAAACAAAAATGCAACTTTTAAATCAATGTTTTTATTCACCTCTAAAATGCACATAAATATGCTACTTTTTAGTTATTTGCATCTAAAATGCAAATAAAAATGTAATTTTTCATTCTATGTTTTATTTGCATCTAAGTTGCAAATAAAAATGTAATCTTTTTATATTATGCTTTATTTGCATCTAAAATGCAAGTAAAAATGTAATCTTCAATATATTCTTTTATTTACATCTGATATGTGAATAAAATTATAACCTTTTAATCGATTCTTTTATTTACATCTAAAATGTAAATAAAAGTATAACTTTTTTTTCACTACAACTAAAATGTCAATCAAAATGTCACTTTTAATTCTATCCCTTTTTTCTATTGCTTCTAATTTGCAAATAAAAATATTAATTTTAGTTCTATTCTTTTATTACATCTAAAATGTAAGTAAAGATGTAACCTTTAAATTATTTTCTTTTTATTTCAGCTAACATGTAAAAAAAATGTAACTTTTATTTATTGTTTTTACTTGCATCTAATCTGCAAATAAAAATGCGACTTTTTAATTCATGTTTTCATTTGCATCTAAAATGCAAATAAAAGTGAACCTTTTTTAATCAATGTTTTCATTTGCATCTAAAATGCAAATAAAAATGTACCTTTTTAAATCATTATTTTCATTTGCATCTAAAATGCAAAAATAAATGTAACTTTTATATCAACGCTTTTATTTGCATCCAAAATGCAAATAAAATGTAACATTTAAATCAATGCTTTTATTTGCATCAAAAATGCAAATAAAATGTAACTTTTAAATCAATGTTTTTATTTGCATTTTTGTTTTTATTTGCATCAAAAATGAAAATAAAATGTAACTTTTAAATCAATGTTTTTTCTCTCTTTATTTATCAACAAACAAAGTGATATATTTTATATTGAATTGAAAGTTCTAATTCAATTCAATAACATAAACAAAGTGATATTTTTATTAAATTGACAATTCTACTTCAATTCAATAATATAAGCAAAAAGAAATTTTTATTGAATTCAATAAACATGACAAAATGATAATTTTAATTGAATCGGCTACTCTAATTCCATTCAATAATATAACAAATAATATTTTTAATTGAATTGACAACTCTAATTCAATTCAATAAACATAACAAAATAATATTTTTAGTTGAATTGACTACTCTAATTCCATTCAATAATATAACAAATAATACTTTTAATTGAATTGACAACTCTAGTTCAATTCAATAAACATAACAAAATAATATTTTTAATTTAATTGACTACTCTAATTCCATTCAATAATATAACAAATAGTATTTTTTATTGAATTGACAACTCTAATTCAATTCAATAAACATAACAAAATAATATTTTTAATTGAATTGACAACTCTAATTCAATTCAATAAACATAACAAAATAATATTTTTAATTGAATTGACAACTCTAATTCAATTCAATTATATAACAAAATGATAATTTTAATTGAATTGACAACTCTAATTCAATTCAATAATATAAACAAAATGATATTTTTAGTTGAATTGACAACTCAAATTCAATTCAATTATACAAACAAAATGATATAATTAATTGACTTGACAATTCTAATTCAATTCAATAAACATGACAATCCATTTTTGTTTAATATATTTTATCCAACAAAATATTGACAAACATGATTTATTTCAATTTACCCAACACATACAGATCTATATTTATACATCACAAATCAACAGATCAATCATCCAAAATTTTAGAACATCGCAGATCTAAATCATATACATACAATCATTGAATAGCGAGAAAAATAATTAAATTTATTAATTATTTAAAATCATAAATCTCACAGTCGTGAATCTGAATTGTTTGGATCCGCAAATTTGGCCAAAAATCAATCAACTCAGAATTGCTCCTTTTCAGTCTAGAGTCGTTGATCACGTCTCTACGATCGCACAAGGGCTACGGGTGGCGCACAGCGGCGGCCCGCTTGGGTGCAGCTTGATTGAGCTATAGGGGGTGGCGGCGGCCTCAAGGCGTCGGGTTTAGGGGTCCGGATCTTGGTTTGCTTGCGTTTTCAGGGGTGGTTAACCGTACAGATTTAAAGCTTAAAGAAATATCTACAAAAAGGTCTGAAGAAGTAGGAGTTTTCGTTGAGAGGATTGCAAGATTTTAGAGGAGGAAGGTGGAAGCATTTTCAGCCATGGAAATAAGGGGGGCGGCGGCTACAGTAAGAATTTTAGGGTTTGAGGAAGATGACAAAGCCTTTTTATAATATTTTAATGTAACTTTTACAAATAAATCTATAAATCTTAAACAATTTCATTTTCAGTCCAACTGGAGTTGATCCCACCCAATAGCCCCCATTCCGGATACAATGGGATAGGTCTTGTCAGTCCAAACGACTGTCTATGGCCTGAATTCTTTAAATTAAAATCTAAATCTTTTATTAAATTAATTCAATCGTATAATTAAATTCACCGGGACCACATACATACTCAGAAAATTCCAGAAAATTTAGATTTGGCTTTATTTTGATGATACGGTTCTAACAAAATTAATTTCGTCGAATTCCGAGACCGTTTGAAAAATGGCCATTTTCAAGTCGATTAAATTTGACTAAAATTGACAAAACACATTTTCTTTTGCCACGCTCACATATTAATTTCAAAAATTCTGGAAAATTAAACTTAGCAACAATTTGACATTTCGGATCCAACAAAAGTGGTTTCGTCGAAAACGGAGGTCGTTTGAAAAATGGCCTTTTATACGGGCTATAAATTATACTATAGCGACCATTCTGAATATTCAACTGGACATAACTTTTGATTCCCGCTATGAAATTTCGATTTTTCGGATTCGTTAGAAAGATATTTTCAAACAGATTAGATATTTTTGGTTTCACTAAAATCCGTTAAATTTTGAATCCGGTACATTCAGTCAAAGTTCAGGTTTGACTTTTCAAATTACCGTACTATTTCCAATTCCTTTTGAAATCAAAATAAATATATTCGCTCTAACTTCGATTAAAATAAATTTTTAATCATTATTGTTTAAAATAAATTATTTTAACCATTAAAAATTTACTGAAATAGCCAAAATAAAATTTTTAAATTGGTTTAGATTTTTCGGGTTGTTACAATCTCCCCCACTTAAAAGCTTTTCGTCCCCGAAAAGGAAACATTAGTAAAGTAGGAAACAAAACGGAAAATACAAGGTATTGTAAATGTACCTCAACACAAAAGCTACTCGGAGATATCCACTCTGCACATGGGATAGGCCTGTTTGATGCTATCCTCAGTCTCCCATGTAGAGTCTCTAGGATCCCCGCTCCACTGCACCTTGACTAACTGGATCCTCTTGTTCCTCAGCACTTGGGTTTCTTTGCCCACAATTTTCACTGGCTCCCTTCTCACTGCTAGGGCCAAGGTAATGTCCAAATCTTGTTGTGTTGCTTCCTCTACAACTAAATTTGGATCATGAACATGCTTCCGGAGTTGGGACACATCTAATACATCATGGACTCCTGGCAACCAGTCAGGCAACCGCACTGTATAAGCGAGAGTTCCAATCCTTTCAAGAATAGGAAATGGACCAATAAATCTTGGTGCCAATTTTCTAGTCTTCCCAAATCGAATTACACCACTCAGTGGGGAAACCTTCCAGTATACAAGATCACCGACAGAGAATTCTAAATCCCTTCTTCGAGTGTCTGTATAGCTCTTCTGTCGGCTTTGGGCAGCCAGTAATCGCTTCTTAATAAAATCAACTTTGTCTGATGCTTCGCGAATCATGTAAGGACCCAATACTAATCGATTACCACGTTCCACCCAACATGCGGGAGATCTGCACAGTCTTCCATATAATGCTTCAAATGGCGACATCTGCAAGCTTGCTTGGTAGCTGTTATTATAAGAGAATTCAACCAAGGGCAAATGATCTTCCCATGACCCACCAAAATCTAGAATGCATGCTCGCAGCAAGTCTTCCAATATGTGGTTCACCCTCTCAGTTTGGCCATCTGTCTGAGGATGATAAGCAGTGCTCATATTCAGCTTAGTCCCTAGCTCTTCTTGGAAAGCTTTCCAGAATTTGCTAGCAAATACCGGATCACGGTCACTGACAATGCTACTGGGAACTCCATGTAGTCTGACAATCTCTCTGAAATGAAGTTGTGCCAAACTCCGAGCTGTTCTATTGGATTTGACAGGGATGAAATGGGCAGTCTTCGTGAAACGATCCACAATTACCCATATACTGTCTTTGCCTTTCCTAGTCCGAGGCAAGCCATCAATAAAGTCCATACAAATTTCATCTCATTTCAAACGTGGAACCCCTAGCGGTTGCAACAAACCTGCTAGCTTTTGCCGATCGCTTTTGACTTGCAGACAGGTGGGACATCTAGCAACATATATAGAAATGTCTCTCTTCATCGCCTTCCACCAAAAGGTATGCTTAAGATAGTGGTACATCTTGCTTACTTCTGGATGGATGCTGAGCTTAGATTTGTGACATTCATCCATAAGTTCTTTTTTTAGCTCGGGGATATCTGGGACACATATTCGCCCTTGCAGTCTGAGGGTTCCCTTGCTGTCTATTTGGAAGCTTGACGCTTCGACCTTTTGAACTCGCTCACTAATAATCTGAATAAATTTATCACCTCTATGAAGAGCAGAGATCTTATCGATCAAGGTAGGGGTAATAATGAGATTGGCAAGGATAAGATTGGTGTTAGCCGTATTCTTCCTGCTGAGAGAATCTGCCACTACATTGACTTTCCCTGGAGTATATAAGATATCCAAGTCATAGGGTGCAAGGAATTCCACCCAACGCTGCTGCCTCAAGTTCAAATCTCTTTGGGTGAATAGATACTTTAAGGATTTGTGGTCAGTATATAGCTTGAACTTCTCGCCCAATAGATAGTGCTTCCATATCTTTAGAGCAAATATAATGGCCATTAGCTCCAGATCATGAGTGGCGTAATTCTTCTCATGCGGTTTTAATTGGCGGCTAGCATATGCGACTACTTTGTCTCTTTGCATTAGCACTGCACCAATACCTTAAATAGATAAAAGGATAACATGTTAAAAATAAGATTTGACATTAGAAAAATGTCATTTCTGACATGTTTGTTTGGATGAAAAGGATAAACTTCTCTAGAAGCATCTGTCCAGACTTTCATATCCTGATTTCCATCAATAATGGTCAACACGGGAGCTATGATCGACCTCTGTTTCAGCTCTTGGAAAGCTGTCTCACATTCGGGTGTCCAAACGAACTTTGTATGCTTCTTAGTCAGCTTCTTCAATGGACAGGATAATTTCGAGAAATCCTTAACGAATTTCCGATAATAGCCAGCCAGACCTAAGAAACTTCTGACTTCAGTGGGCGTAGTAGGCTGCTTCCAATCTTTGATGGCCGAGATCTTTCTTGGATCTACTGAGATGCCTTCCTTAGATTCAACATGGGCGAGGAATTTCACCTCTTCTTGCCAGAATATGCATTTGGAGAATTTGGCTTTCAGCACATTTCTATGCAAAATCTCTAAGACTTCTTTCAGATGCTTTTCGTGTTCAACAGTGGATTTAGAAAAGATTAGAATATCGTCGATGAATACCAGCACAAATTTATTTAAAACATCGCGGAAAACTCTATTCATCAGATCTACGAAGTATGCTAGAGCATTGCATAAGATGAAGGGCATCACTAGCCATTCATAAAATAAGTTTAGTCCTCTGAAAGCTGTCGAAGGCACACATTCCTTGGCAATGCGTAATTGGTGGAAACATGTAGCTAGGAGATCGTCAATGCGGGGCAGTGGGTATTTATTTTTCAGAGTCTGCTTATTTAGATCACGGTAGTCCACGCATAGTCTGAGGGTACCATCTGACTTTGGGACGAAAACCACTGCTGCACTCCAGCTCGAGAAGCTAGGCCTGATCAGGCCATTCCACAAAAGTTGCTTGGTTTGATTGCTCAGTTCCTCGTTTTCTTTCAGTGACATTCTCCGAATGTATTGTACAACGGGCCTTGCATTCGAACTAAGTCAATTCTAAAATCGATTTCTCTGCGCGGAGGTAAGCTGTCTACTTTTTCGAACACATCCGCATAGTCTCTGATGATAGGAATATCCTTAATAGAAGCAGGAGTGACTTCTAGAGAAGACCAGAATTTTTTCCTATCTGTGGCTGAGCCATGGCATGGTAATAGTCATCATATTTCCGAATTTGGTTTTAATTCTGACTACTCTTTCAGCGCATAATAACTCAGCCTCATACTTCGTTAGCCAGTCCATTCCAAGTATGATATCATACCCGGAGAAATTCATGTTGATCAGATTAAAAGGAAATTGGAAGTGAGAGTAAGTAACAGGCACTCTACAGTACTGATCGAAAATAAGCGAACCTCCTATCAGACTATGGGCTCTAATTGCTTATTTGAGTTTTCTTGGTTTCAATTTAAGCTTCTTAATAGTGTCAACAGATATGAAACTTCTAGATGCACCAGTGTCAAACAAAACTGTAATAGGAATGTTCTTAATATTAAGAGTACCGCCTAAAACATCAGGCTTACCTGCGCCTTCGGAAGAAGCCGGTGCAGCCGCTCTGTCATAGACATGTGCCACTTGAGAAATCTTCAGCAGCGGGCAGTTTGGCTTGATGTGCCCCCTCTGGTGACAATTATAGCACTCCCTCTAATCCTAAGAACTTTGGCTAGGCCCAGAGTCATTCCTCTTTGGTCTCTTGGGAGCTCGACATTCATAGTCGAAATGCCCTATCTTCTGGCAGATGAAGCACTTCGCCTTAGACCTGTCTCTTTACTTTTTACCCTAGGGTTGGCGGTAGAAGAGCTACCCACCTCAGGTTTCTTGTCCAACTCCTTTCTCTTGTTGTTAGCTTGATTCTTTTCTCTATCTTGCTGAGAGCCTTTCTGGTCAATCTCCTCATATCTGCAGGCCATCTCGATCACTTTAGCAAATGGACGCTCGATGTGTGTCGTCACCCTATTGTGATAAGACCATTAATAGACCGCTTATTCTTCTGAAGTGGATCTTGAACTAACTCAGGGGTGTATCTGGAAAGCTCATCGAATTTCTTTACATACTCTGCAATAGTCATACTGCCTTGGTGGAGGTAGGCCAACTCATCATGGAGTTGTTCAACTTCGTGAGGCGGAATGAACTTCTCATTGAATAGCTCGTTGAATTTCTCCCAAGTTACATCAGCTTCATTACCCCCAACCATAGCTGTTTCCTACCAAATCTGGGCCTGGTCCTTCAAGGACCATGTCGCCATAAATCGCTTCCTATGATATTCGAGCTCTAATCCTCCCAAGATTTTCTCAATCATCTTAAGCCATGCTTGTGCTTCTATCACCGTCTCTTGGCCTGTGAAATGCACGCCTCCTAGATTCTTGATTTTCTTCGCGACCTTGTCTAGATCAAAAGCACGTGGGGGTGGTGGTGGTGGTGTCTCAACTTCTGGAGTGGCATGTTCCCGTTCCTGGGCGTAGGACTTTCTTCTCTGGTGGGTCCTCTTACCCCACCTCGACCACGGGCTCTTGTACGTGCTTTGGTACACATTCCTTAGTTAGTTCTGTACCATCAAGGAAAGAGCAGACTAAAAGAGATGATAATTTTTCAAAGGAAAGATTAAAAATAGAGACATATGATAAGATGATAATGATGTAATGATTGATTAATATGTGTTACTGCTGTGCTCATTCTAGGACATTACTAATCCTATCTCTAATGAGCTACTCGTCTTAGAATACTACTAATTCTATCTAGACGAATTGTTCTAAAAATGTTAAACTCCATAGCTAAGGTTAACCTTTAGCTCTGATACCAAATGTGACGACCCCAAACTCCCGTGGTACGAAACTAAGGATAATCATAGAAGCATAACATACTTAAAACAATAATAGATCTTTGATAATAGCAGAACATATAAATCATTGCAGCGGAAATGGAAATGTCATCACAAACATCATCATAGAACATCAGAGTACGTAGTACAGGATACACTTAGCAAAATAGATGTCTGAAACAGGGAAAGAAATAAAGTCTCAATCTCCCAAAATACGTCAATACTCAATACTGTCTCAATATCTCAAGAAGAAAATAAAAAGATAAAAAGAAAAGATCTTTCATCATCTTCATCAGCTAGCTCTATTCTTGAAAATATCCCTACCTGAAACAGGTCAATTGGCTACCCGTGTGGAAAAAGGGAACCCGTGTTTGCAAAGTGAAACAAACTACGAGTCAGTCATGGGACTGGTATGAGAAATTTTACTAAATTAACAATATGGCTAATCAATGGACCACGCCGCTAACGCGGAACGGGTTTACTCCATTGGATTGCCAGTGCATATATTTATAAATTTTAAGTCAAAATAACGTAATGCTTTTTAGAAAATGAAATCATTATAAGACTCGTGTCCCATTACGCAATGCAACGCAGACTGGAGGATAGAGTTTTACCTTATAATGGTCAAAAATGCTTGATACGTAGAAAATAATATTTTTAATATTATTATTAGAGTCTAAAATGTTTCAAAATTACTTCAAGGTAAATGTATCAATCCTAGACGGCACAGTACCCCATCCTACTATGTCGCCATATATAGGTATACAATCAAAACCGTAATGTCGTATTGGAGGTTGGTTTTCCACCATGAGTCAAGGCTGGGGACGATCTCCTAACCGATTCGAGACACTTTAGCTATGTCTCAGGATTCCCCACAGTGAACCCTTGGATACAGCAGGGCCGACCCACAAATAACGCTAGTGGATTAGTTATGCCTGAACACATGCTCCCCGATCCTATTAGACCTATAAATTGGCCATTGGCAACCAATAAAAAAAATCTGAGGCGCCTCATTCCATCAACCACATAAGTAAAATGTCAGGCCTTGTAAAAACCCAAACACCACTTCAAGCTAGAAAGAAACGCGTGCACTCCCTGCGTTCCCTTGTCCCGTTTTTGACTCTACCGGGGTGTGAGGCTCGCGAGGTTAAGAAACACATAAAGCTATGCCAGAATAGGCTATGCTTTGATCATCATCCACAAGGCCCTGCTTTTCAACAAAATCCTCAATCAATTGCATCTTGGCATGCCACATTGACAATCCATACCATGCGATCGATAACTACCAATATATATTCTTCGAGCTCGTGCGTCTCAAAGAAGGGTGTTAAGCAAGAGAATCAATTATCCGCCACCGCAGATATATATATTAATAGAAATCAATTTAATTACGCAGAATGAAATTCAATGTCGGACACACATCCATTTACAAGTCCGTTTTGGGTCTGAACGAAACCGGAGTCACCTTATTCCTCGTTCCATATGTCCAATACAGAAGTGAGGTGCTCACGTATCCAGATGACCAACAAATACGTCCGGACAACTACTACTTTAACCCTTTATCGGTAGCCAGCCAATGCAAGGCATCAGTAGTTATCCTTTCGATGTGAAGATCGTTGGTCTTCAATCGCCGTCTTTGAGATCTTCAAATTTAGATCGTCGTATGACCATTTGAAACGAGTTTTAACTCGGTCTTTCCAAATGATCCTCACATGTATATAGTTTAAAATCATTTCATATCGTTAATGAATTGAATAACGATTAATCGCTACTTTTATTTATATTAAAATAGCCAATTTTATTTAACGACGCTTCGGGTCGAGGGGCGGCCCTGGCGCTATTTTTACCAAAATTTGATTAACACATATCTTGAAATCTAACCGTTGGATTTTAACAAAATTTATATCTTTGGAAAAGTCTTCCCAAAACGGTCCTAACGGTTCCAGTTCTGGGAAAATTCGACTGTTGGATCTTTCGGTATAATTGTTTAAAGTTGTGATTGCCGAAACGCGAACTACCGTGCGCGATTCATTTAATTTTAATTAATATATATATATATATAGTTAGTTATAACTCCTTTGGCGGTTTCAACTATTTTCAATCAATCACATGCAAGCCAAATACAGTCTATATTCATGTTAGAGATTTTATATATGATTTTCATAATCTTACTAACATGATAAAAATGATGATTTGAAATAAATCATGTTTTTAATGGCTAATTCTTTTCAATGGTAACTAAATTACATTGAAAATATATATTCCTAATGTTCACTCTTTATATTGAAACCAACGACAATAAAAGCATGATTTTTAATCCTACTATTTTTATTTAATCCTACTATTTTTAATTCTTTTATTGTATATAAAATATCAATCAAATGCAACCTTTGACCATATTCTTTTTATTTCAACTAAAATGACATTAAAATTTTGACATTTTAATCTACTCTTTTCATTGTCTCTAAAATGGCAATAAAAATGTTATTTGTATTTCCTTTCTTTTTATTTCATTTAACATGACAATAAGAATGTAACTTTCAATTCTGTTCTTTTTATTGTCTCTAAAATGACAATAAAAATGTAATTTTAAATTCTACTCTTTTATTTACAACTAACATGTCAATAAAAATGTCATTCTTGATTTATTCTTTTTATTACAACTAAAATGTAGACAAAGATGTAACTCTTAAATTCTATTCTTTTTATTTCAACTAACATGTAAATAAAAATGTAATTTTTACCTATGTTTTATTTGCAACTAGAAAGCAAACAAAAATGCAACTTTTAAATCAATGTTTTTATTCACCTCTAAAATGCACATAAATATGCTACCTTTTAGTTCATGTTTTATTTGCATATAAAATGCAAATAAAAATGTAATTTTTCATTCTATGTTTTATTTGCATCTAAATTGCAAACAAAAATGTAATCTTTTTATACTATGCTTTATTTGCATCTAAAATGCAAGTAAAAATGTCATCTTCAATCTATTCCTTTATTTACATCTGATATGTGAATAAAAATATAACCTTCAATTAGATTCTTTTATTTACATCTAAAATGTAAATAAAAGTATAACTTTTTTTTCACTACAACTAAAATGTCAATCAAAATGTCACTTTTAATTCTATGCCTTTTTTTTATTGCTTCTAATTTGCCAACAAAAATATTACTTTAAGTTCCATTCTTTTATTACATCTAAAATGTAAGTAAACATGTAACCTTTAAATTCTTTTATTTTTATTTCAACTAACATGTAAAAAAAATGTAACTTTTATCTATTGTTTTTATTTGCATCTAATCTGCAAATAAAAATGCAACTTTTTAATTCATGTTTTCATTTGCATCTAAAATGCAAATAAAAATGTACCTTTTTAATTCATGTTTTCATTTGCATCTCAAATGCAAATAAAAATGTACCTTTTTAAATCAATGTTTTCATTTGCATCTAAAATGCAAATAAAAATGTACCTTTTTAAATCAATGTTTTCATTTGCATCTAAAATGAAAATAAAAATGTAAATTTTAAATCAATGTTTTTATTTGCATCAAAAATGCAAATAAAATGTAACTTTTGAATCAATGCTTTTATTTGCATCAAAAATGCAAATAAAATGTAACTTTTAAATCAATGTTTTTATTTGCATCAAAAATGCAAATAAAATGTAACTTTTAAATCAATGTTTTTTTTCTTTATTTATCAACAAACAAAGTGATATATATTATATTGAATTGAAAGTTCTAATTCAATTCAATAACATAAAAGAAGTGATATTTTTATTGAATTGACAATTCTAATTCAATTCAATAATATAAGTAAAAAGATATTTTTATTGAATTGTCAATTCTAATTCAATTCAATAAACATGAAAAAATGATATTTTTAATTAAATTGACTACTCTAATTCCATTCAATAATATAACAAATAATATTTTTAATTGAACTAACAACCCTAATTCAATTCAATAAACATAACAAAATAATATTTTTAATTGAATTCACAACTCTAATTCAATTCAATAAACATAACAAAATAATATTTTTAATTGAATTGACAACTCTAATTCAATTCAATTATATAACAAAATGATATTTTTAATTGAATTGACAACTCTAATTCAGTTCTATAATATAAACAAAATGATATTTTTAATTTAATTGACAACTCTAATTCAATTCAATTCAATTATATAAACAAAATGATATTTTTAATTGACTTGAAAATTCTAATTCAATTCAATAAATATGACATTCCATTTTTGTTTAATATATTTTGTCCAACAAAATATTGATAAACATGATTTATTTCAATTTACCCAACACATACAGAACTATAATTTAATTAACAGATCTATATTTATACATCACAAATCAACTGATCAATCATCCAAAATTTTAGAACATCGTAGACCTAAATCATATATATACAATCATTATGTAGTGAGAAAAATAAATAAATTGGTTAATTATTTAAAATCAGAAATGTCACAGTCGTGAATATGAATTGTTTGGATCTGCAAATTTGGCCAAAATTCAACCAGCTCAGAATTGCTCATTTTAAGTCTAGAGTCGTAGATCTTGTATCTATGATCGCACAGGATTTGAAATCGTTAATTTTCGATGTCGTATGAATTAGTTATGATTTAAATAAGATAGATAATAATTTTAAAATTAAATTATTAAAATATTATAAAGGATTTACCCTTTCTTCCTCTACACCAAAACAAGGTCGTATGATTTCAGTTGTGTTCAAAACTTCAGATCGATTTAGCTTTCGAATTGATGCAGTAGAGGTTGATCGGAAGGCGGCACGTAGAAGGGCTACGGGCGGCGCACAAGGGGAGCCCGCTTGGGTGCAGCTCGATCGTGCTATAGGCGGCGGCCTCAAGGCGTCGGGTTTAGGGGTCTGGATCTCGGTTTGCATGCGTTTTCAGGGGTGGTTAACCATACGGATTTAAAGCTTAAAGAAATCTCTACAAAAAGGTCTGAAGGGGTAGGAGTTTTCGTTGAGAGGATTGCAAGATCTTAGAGGAGGTGGAAGCATTGTCAGCCATGGGAATAAGGGGACGGCGGCTACAGTCAGAATTTTAGGGTTTGAGGAAGATGACAAAGCCTTTTTTATAATATTTTAATGTAAATTTTAAAAAAAAATCTATAAATCCTAAACAATTTCATTTTCAGTCCAACCGGAGTTGATCCTACCCAATAGCCCCCGTTCCAGATCCAATGGGCTAGGTATCGTCAGCCCAAACAACTGTCTATAGCCTGAATTCTTTAAATTAAATTTTAAATCTTTTATTAAATTAATTCAATCGAATATTTAAATTCACCGGGACCACATACATACTCAGAAAATTCCAAAAAAATTAATTTTGGCTTTGTTTTGACGATACGGTTCTAACAAAATTAATTTCGTCGAATTCCGAGACCGTTTGAAAAATGGCCATTTTCAAGTCGAATAAATTTGACTGAAATTGACAAAACACATTTTATTTTTTCACGCTCACATATTAATTCCAAAAATTCTGGAAAATTAAATTTAGCAATAATTTGACATTCCGAATCCTACAAAATTGGTTATGTCGAAAACGAAGGTTGTTTGAAAAATGGCCTTTTATACGGGCTATAAATTATACTATAGCGACCATTTTGAATATTCAACTGGCCATAACGGAATTAGGTAGTAAGTAAATACTTGGGCATTTTCTTTCTCAATTGAGCTCCGCTCTTGCAATTGGGTCGTTGCGATTACGGGTTGGATGTCTAATTAGATTCCCGCTATGAAATTTTGATTTTTCGGATTCCTTGGAAAGATATTTTCAAACAGATTTAGATATTTTTGGTTTCACTAAAATTCGTTAAATTTTGAATCCGATACATTTAGTTAAAGTTCAAGTTTGACTTTTCAAACTACCATACTATTTCCAATTTCTTCTGAAACCAAAATAAATATATTCGCTCTAACTTCGATTAAAATAAATTTTTAATCATTATTATTTAAAATAAATTATTTTAACTATTCAAAATTTACTAAAATAGCCAAAATAAAATTTTTAAATTAGTTCAGATTTTCCGAGTTGTTACAATCTACATGAGACGGTTCAAACAAGGCAACTAATCAACCGTGACAGACTCTGGCTATCACCACCAATCCTGCTTCAAAACCATCGTTAATCATACGACGGTTCTAGCATAAACTCCATACGCCTTTCAACAATACGTATGTATGTCCAACCTTGACAATTAGGCCTTTCAACGATACCTAGGGTACTCGACCAGCAACCTTCCAATCTTTTGGGTGCCCCCATTGTACCCATTCATTAAGCCTGCTAGAACTTACGACAATGATAACTTCTTGGCCTTCGCATCTCTATTCATCCAACTCGACCACTTTTCATAGCTCAAGCAACCTTCTCGAGCAACCATTATCCCCCAACTCACGACCTTTGAGTTGCCACCTTATTCGTTGCTCTACACCCAACAACGAGCACCTTCAACACTTCGAATACTCCCACTTGAATTTTCCTCGAAGTCACAACATCGCTGAGCCAAATTACATCACTGCGTTGCGGCTAGAGTTCGGGGAGTACACGAAAAATATAATTTTTTTAGAAATGACCCTGTGCAACCAACCCCTAGCCATGCTCGAACCCACTCGACCGACCCTAGCCTGCTCGACCACTCCTATTGACCATGACCAATCACCCTTGCTCGACCATGACCGACCGTCCTTGCTCGACCCTACACCATTGTTTGACCTACCATTCACTAACTCGACCCTTGTGTGCATAACTGTAACAACCCGGATTTTCAAAACCAAATTAAAAATTTTGTTTTAGCAATTTTAATGGATTTTGAATATTTAAAATAATTTATTTTAAATAATAACGATTAAAAATTTATTTTGAACGAAGGTAGAACGAATAAATTTATTTTAATTATAAACGAGCCTGAAATGACGCGGTAGTTTGAAAATTCGATTTTAAATTTCAATTGAATGTACTGAATTCAAAATAAATCAAATTTTTGTAAAACCAAAAATATTGTAATCTGTTTAATTGTATCTTTCTAAGATTGTGAAAAATCTTGATTTCATAACGAGAAATGAGAGTTATGTCCAATGTAAAATTTAAAATAGTCGTTATGGAATTTAATATAATATATAGCCCGTAAAATAAGCCATTTTGCAAATGACCTCCGTTTTCGATGAAACCACTTTTTTTGTATCCAGAAATTCAAATTATTGCTAGGTTAAAAATTTCATTATTTTTGGAATTAATATGTGAGCGGGTGAATTTAAATGTGTTTGGTCAATTCAGTTTGAATTTAATCGACTGGAAAATGGCCATTTGTCAAACGGTCTCCAAATTCGATGAAATTAGTTTTGTTAGGACCGTATCGTCAAAACATAGATTTGTAGAATTTTTGGCGTCAGTATGTGGCCCTAGTAAATTAAAATGTACGTTCAAACTTCAATATATATATTTATATTTTAATTTGAAGCAAAACAGATCGAAACAACTGAATTGGCTCACGAAGCATATCCCATTGTGTTCAAAATGGGGGTAACTAGCTACGAACGACAGTCGTTGGGCTCGATTTGGAGTTTAAATGTAAAAGTAACTTTTTGGAGAAAATTAAATAAATATATATTTCTATATACAAATCCCTTAGCTTTCTCTCTCCCTTCCCCACTCAGTCAACACGCACAAAAAAAAGTGAAACCCGTTCCCGCTCAGCCCCTTCCCACGTCGCACCACCACTGCCATCGTCGAAGCCCCCTTCCGCCGCCGCTACGCCTCGCTTTCCCCCTCCTCCTCCTCTTCTCTCTCCTCCCCAATTCGAGATTCCCCTCAATGTCCTACCCCTAAACCACGAGCCCTAGCCCACCGCCACTTGAAGCCAACTGCCATGACCCTATGCCGTCCTCCCCATCGCCTGCTCCACCTCAGACCACATCCACTGTGGACCCCTCCTGTAACACCCCACCTCCGTTAAGGTCACTCACAAAGGGAATGCCTTAACTTTGATGGAGCGTTTTAGTAGACATAACAGAAATTTACAAGACAGATAAAACGGTACTTGAAAAATTAATAACTTTATTACAACAGAAACCGAAATAAGTTTGATTACATCTTTTCAAATCACAATATCAGAATTCAAGTACAAAATATTGGTCTTGTACGAAAGCCTTCAGAATGCATAGTTTTTAAATTCATAATCCCCAACATAAACTGCCATGGAAAGATAGAGCCAAGGTCGAGCGATACTTCAAGCAGAGAAAATCTGAATCAAGCTCCTATATTTACACCCTAAAAACCTAGGGGGCGGGGAAACGAAAGAAAAGGGGCGAAAACAAGCAAGGTCAGACATAAAGTTTGGCAAGTCCAGTGACTTTCAGCATATGAACAGATAATAATATCATGACATGAAAATAAAGCTGGATAAGAGACAACATCAACAGGAGTAACTGGTATACTTAAGCTGAACAGAAGAAACAGAATGATATAGCCTAAGTTATGCTTCTTACTTAAATCTTACTTCTCTGCACTAATACTAGTATAACAGGATTAGGTGTTACCCTAATGTCTAAACTGAAATAGAAACGGAAATGAATAATCTATACAGAAACAGAATGCTAGAAATGGGCCTTTACCACCCCAACAGAAAGAAGGTACATAAACGGAATCAGAGACGGCAACAGAATAATCCATACGGAAACAGAATGTTAGAATTAGGTGTACACTAGTAAATGGGCCTTTACCACCCCAACAGACGGTACCATGCAGAAACAGACAGGTGTTACCACCCAACAGAAACAGACGTACCCCAACGGAAATAGACAGAACTAAGTGTACCCTAAACCTACCCCAAGCGATTGGCTCCCTAATACATAAATACCCTGTGTCGGCCCCATAGAAGGGTGTATCACTCCCTAAAGTGGCAACCTTTGAATGACACAGACCTATTTACAGATGTCACGGCGTCTTACATCCTCAGAGGCAGACCGAGATCCATGCACGCACATGACTCAGTTGGAACGCACCATCAACACCCCTCGCCATTATCAGAATGAACCGCTTATAATTAGTTCAGTAAGCATGCTCGGACCCTACCTATTGTTGGGTCATAGTTTTGATACCACAAAGGGTTACTGACTAATATGGGTCCCAAACAACAGATGACACAAGTATTTTCCCTCCTAACCTTGTGTCCCCAGACTAAGGGATTTCAGATTAACTTGTTTACAAGTTTTCAGACCTACGGAGTTCAGATCAACCAGTTCACAGTTCAGAAAATCAAGTCAACAGGTTTTCAGACTAACGGATCAGAAGTACAGTTTTAACAGACTTACAGATTGTCTAACTTTGTATTGGGCCCTACAGATTCATGAAACAGGTTTATTAATTCATCTGTCCAGTTGGTTTATCCCTATCCAGCCAACACGTTTTAGACATCATATTTATCTCAGATTTGCATTAATTAAATATTAATGCGTAGACCTCTCACATTAGGTCGGTAGCTTGTGGCCACTGGATAAGCCGGGCGGTTCCGGGCAGACTTCTTCCACAAGCTAGACCTAACCTCGTGTCTAAGCATATTTTAGTTATGCCTACGACCTCTCACATTAGACTAGCAATTTGCGGTTGCTGGTTAAGCCGGTTGGGTCCGGGCAGGCCTCTACCGCAAACATGAGTCTAACCTCGTGTCTCAGCATTTTGATTCTAACCAGTTTATTCCATTACAAATTATACAATTATCAGACTAATTATGTCAATTTAACAGATTTGACTTCTTTTCAAGTCGCAACAGATTAATCAAATTAACATGTTTTACTCGATCTTAGATCGAGCCTACGGATTTTCATACACAAATTACAGTCATTTAGCTTTTCAACAGATTTAACGGATTTAGCAGATTAGGCAACTCAACAGATTTAGCAAATTAGGCTTAATTAGCAGATTAGGCAATTCAATATATTTAACAGTTTAGGCAATTCAACAGATTAAACAGGTAACAGATTTAGCAGATTAGGCAAATTTAATATATTAAGCAGATAACAGTTTTAGCCGATTTAAACATTTCTTAAAGTCCTATTCACATATCTTGCCTAATTCATAAAGTAAGCCTAAACTTATATGCCCAAATTATGGTCATACTCCACCGTATAACATATGTCCCAAATTTAAGTTAAACTTGCATAGTTCAGAATATTCTCCAAAAACATTACATATAAATTATGCAAAATATAGTCATGGATTACAACGCATGTCACATATCCAAAAACCCGCTCTTACTTCGGTGTATCCACACTTAATAGTCATCAAATCTTAATATAGGTTTTTACACCTCAGTCATATGCAAATTAATTCTCCTACTTCCAAATGACAAACTATCAGATTTAATATGCCCAGATCCAGATCTTAAATTATGAAATATGTTCTTTATGTTCTAAGTCACTCTAATCCTCTTCTTCCAAGTCATAGATCATCTTATGCATTATGTATCAAATTTATGTCTAGAATTACAACATGCGTTGTGTCCTCAAATTAGTTACAAATCGATTTTGCCCAAATATGCCTCATTCAATATTCATACCCAAAGTAAGCGTTTATGCGTTCATCTCTTATGATACTTGGCTCAGGCTCATGGTAGCCTGGCTATCAAACAAAAAGAAAGAAAGGAGGAAGAAATACAGAAAAAACAGAATAATAAAACAGAGGAACAGATTTGATAAATAGAAAAAGGGCCTAGTCTCAGGTTCAGATTTATAATTATGTCAAGATCATGATTAAATTTCGTATCGGAAAATAACTGCACTTGCCTTGATTGGATTATAGAAGAAGAGTTGCAGTTGTTCTCTTTTAATCTTTCTCATATTTGGAAGAAGATGCACTAGTTCTTGTTTTGATCCCAGCAGAGTAGCGACGTCGTTATTTTATTTATTTATTTCTATTATCTCAGGGGCAGCATAAGGAGAGAAGAATGGTGTAAAGAGAATGGGGCTAGGAGGCTGTTTATATAGGATTAGGCAGGCGAATCTAGACTAAAAACGAGACCAGATACATCAGAATGAACCCAGGCTCAAAACTGGGTTTTGGCACCAGGTCGACCATAGGGTCGACCTGGTTGCTGGGAGGTCGACCATAAAGTCTGGCAAGCCTAGTTACTTTCAGCATATGAACAGATAATAATATCATGACATGAAAATAAAGTTGGATAAGAGACAACAGCAACATGAGTAACTGGTATACTTAAGCTGAACAGAAGAAACAAAATGATATAGCCCAAGTTATGCTTCTTACTTATATCTTACTTCTCTACACTAATTCTAGTATAACAGGATTAGGTGTTACCCTAATGTCTAAATTGAAACAGAAATGTAACAGAATAATCTATACAGAAACAGAATGCCAGAAATGGGCCATTACCACCCCAACAGACAGAAGGTATATAAACGAAATCAGAGACGGCAATAGAATAATCCCTACGGAAACAGAATGATAGAATTAGGTGTACACTAGTAAATGGGCCTTTACCACCCCAACAGACGATACCATGCAGAAAAAGACAGGGGTTACCACCCAACAGAAACATACGGCACCCCAACGGAAACAGACAGAACTAAGTGTACGTTAAATCTACCTCAATCGATCGGCTCCCTAATACATAAATACCCTTTGCTAGCCCCACAGAAGGGTGTATCACTCCCTAAAGTGGCAACCTTTTAATGACACAGACCTAGTTACAGATGTCACGGCGTATTACATGCTCAGAGGTAGACAGGGATCCATGCACGCACATGAACCGGTTGGAACGCACCATCAACACCCCTCGCCATTATCAGAATGAACCGCTTATAATTAGTTCAGTAAGCGTGCCTGGACCCTACCTACTGTTGGGTCATAGTTTTGATACCAGAAAGGGTTACTGACTAATATCGGTCCCAAACAACAGATGACACAAGTATTTTCCCTCCTAACCTTGTGTCCCCAGACTAACGGATTTCATATTAACTTGTTTACAAGTTTTCAGACCTACGGAGTTCAGATCAACCGGTTCACAGATCAAAAAATCAAGTCAACAGGATTTTCAGATTAACGGATCAGATGTACAGTTTTAACAGACTTACAGATTGTCTAACTTTGTATTGGGCCCTACAGATTCATGAAACAGGTTTATTAATTCATCAGTCCAGTTGGTCTAGCCCTATCCACCCAACATGTTTTAGACATTATATTTATCTCAGATTTGCATTAATTAAATATTAATGCGGAGACCTCTCACATTAGGTCGGTAGCTTGTGGCTGCTGGATAATCCGGGCGGTTCCGGGCAGACTTCTGCCACAAGCCAGACCTAACCTCGTGTTTAAGCATATTTTAGTTATGCCCACGACCTCTCACATTAGACTAGCAGTTTGCGGTTGCTGGTTAAGCCGGTTGGGTGCGGGCAGTCCTTTACCGCAAACATGAGTCTAACCTCGTGTCTCAGCATTTTGATTATAACCAGTTTATTCCATTACAAATTATACAAATATTAGACTAATTATGTCAATTTAACAGGTTTGACTTCTTTTCAAGTCGTAGCAGATTAATCAAATTAACATGTTTTATTCAATCATAGATCGAGCCTAAGGATTTTCATACACAAATTACAATCATTCAGCTTTTCAACAGATTTAGCAGCTCTGGCGGTTCAATAAATTTAGCAGATTTGGCTATTCAACATATTTAAAAGTTTAGGCAATTCAACATATTAAACAGGTAACAGATTTGGCAGATTAGGCAAATTTAACATATTAAGCAGATAACAGTTTTAGCCGATTTAAACATTCCTTAAAGTCCTATTCACATATCTTGCCTAATTCATAAAGTAAGCCTAAACTTATATGCCCAAATTATGGTCATAATCCACCATATAACATATGTCCCAAATTTTAGTTAAACTTGCATAGTTCAGAATATTCTCCAAAAACCTTACATATAAATTATGCCAAATATAGCCATGGATTACAATGCATGTCACATATCCCAAAAAAAACCCTCTTACTTAGGTGTATTCACACTTAATAGTCATCAAATCTTAATATAGGTTTTTACACCTAAGTCATATGCAAATTAATTATCCTACTTCCAAATGACAAACTATCAGATTTAATTTGCCCAGATCCAGATCTTAAATTATGAAATATGTTCTTTATGTTCTAAGTCACTATAATCCTCTTCTTCCAAGTCATAGATCATCTTATGTAATATGTCTCAAATTTATGTCCAGAATTACAGCATGCGTTGTGTCCTCAAATTAGTTACAAATTGATTTTGCCCAAATATGCCTCATTCAATATTCTTCCCAAATTTAGCATTTATGCGTTCATCTCTTATGAGACTTGGCTCAGGCTCGTGGTAGCCTGGCTATCAAACAAAAAGAAAGAAAGGAGGAAGAAATATAGAACAAACAAAATAATAAAACAGAGGAACAGATCTGATAAATAGAAAAAGGGCCTAGTCTCAGATTCAGATTTATAATTATGTCAAGATCATGATTAAATTTCATATCGGAAAATAACTGCACTTGCCTTGATTGGATTATAGAAGAAGAGTTGCAGTTGTTCTCTTTTAATCTTATTTATATTTGGAAGAAGATGACTAGTTCTAGTTTAGATACCAGCAGAGTAGCGACGCCATTATTTTATTTATTTATTTCTATTGTCTCAGAGGTAGCATAAGGAGAGAAGAATGGTGTAAAGAGAATGGGACTAGGAGGCTATTTATATAGGATTAGGCAGGCGAATCTAGACTGAAAACGAGACCAGATACATCAGAATGAACCGAGACTCAAAACTGGGTTTTGGCACCAAGTCGACCCTCAGGTCGAGCTGGTCCCTGGGAGGTCGACCATAGTGTCGACCCCCAGGTCGACCTAGTCTTGGGCGGGAATATTCCTGCCCAGTCTGCTCTGGGGTTTGAATTCGAATTTCTAATTCAAATTTCGAGCTGTTTTCGATTATGAAAATTCCTGAAACTTTGTAGGGTCATATCTCCCTCAAACAAGCTTCGTTTTTCGAAAACTCAGGCTCGATTTCATGCAGAATTTCGAGACAAATGTAATGGCCCAACTCGTTTTCCCTGTTTCTTATTTTAAAATTTAATTCTGCCTTGATTTATGGTCTTAACATGTTATAAAAATACGGGTTGTTACACCTCCGACCAATAAAAATCCGATTTTTATTTTTCCAAGCGTAAATTTGAGTGAGACTTGTTTTAGCCTATAACTCCCAAACCATAAGCTTTTGGCCAAAACTCCATGTTACCAAAATCAAATAGCATGATTTTCTCTTCGATTTGAGTATATATATGTCACGTTTCGGATTGCGGAGTTGTTCAGTAAACGCGTCCGAAATTTGCTGTCCAAAAACTATCTTTTCGCGAATTCTGGCGAATTGGAGCATTTTAGGGGAAAAGTCCATTAGGTGGAAGTTGTCCAGAAAGGCGCGCTTATGCTAGAAAAATAGATGGAATGATGATTGGAGCTCGTTTGCAAAGTCTGGGATCAGAACAGTGAAGCATAACATTAGAAAAACAAGGCGGAGTGGATCCCAAAGTGAGAACTCCTTCTCACTTAATTTATTTTACAGTTAAAAATATTTTAGGTTGTAGACAGGGATTAGAAGCCCCCGACACTATTTATTGTACAAACCATGATTATTTGTTTTGGTTGTATTGTGCAAATTTGGTTGTGTTGGAAATGAATTGTGTTGTGGTTTTGTAAATTGATTGCGATTGATATGTATGGCGCGAGCCAGTATCAGGAAAGGGGTAGTGCTAAACATTACTCCAATTTTAATATCGCGTTGTTATAATGCCGAAATTTTCTAAAATAAATATTTATTCATTAAAAATATAATTTAAGTGTGTATATGAACTGTGTAAAATATTCATGTGTTGAATAAAATATTTAAACAATAAAAATATCATTTTTATTGAATGTATGAGCTATTAAAAATATTCATGTGTTGAAATAAATATTTTAACGTTAAAAATATAATTTTTAACGTTATATGAATGGCATAAAATTCTCCAGAAATGAAAATAAATATTCATTTACAAATCGGACGATTTGTGTATGTACACCAATTTGACTGACATTGATTGGGACAATAATTTTTACACATCGCCCAACTGCACAAATAAAATCTGTGTTTGTTGATTGAAACCCCACACGGGTATTGGGATGATATCTGATGCACACTAATCCCAATTGGTTAGTTGTATGTCAATCGATTGGTTGACAGACTGTGGTAAGCGTTAATTATTTATATTTAACGCTTATGCAGTTGTGTAATGCACTCTGGATGATGGATGATTGGTTATTATTGTTGTTATATACATGTGTTGTATGAAATCCACATAAATAAATTATATGGTAACTGGTTGGGCCTGATTCCAGTTCAGAAATAACGAATATTTTAAAAGAACAAATATTGTAAAATAGTGAATATTTTAAAATAACAATTTAGTAAAGGATTAAAAAGTGAATTTGATGTCCAATTTTGGATGGACAAGAAAATATTGAAATGTTTGAAGTCGTGTTGATTAGATTTGCGCCATTTTAACGCAAACGATATTTATATCGATTTTATTCATTTTTATAAAGAATATTGGAAAGAAATGATTTCAAAATCTGATTTTTAAAAATATTATTATTTTAATATTATAATGATATGGATTCAATTTTGATTTAAAATTGAAAATGAAGTTAGAATCATTTTAAAACAAATTTATAAACGATTTATAAAATATGTTTTAAATGAAAATCAACGAAATATATAATATAGATATATATTATATATATTTAATGGCCTGAATAGAATGCGCCGCGCTGCGACCATTCGCGAATTTCGACCACTGACTTCGAGTTGACATTACGGGAGATCGGACCGTCGGATTCTCCTAAAATCGGAACCGTTGGGTTTGTATCGAAAAGAGCTTTCTAACGAATATATATATCTGATTTGAAATCTAGCGGTTGGATGTGAATCATGTCCAAATCAAATTTGGAAAAAGTCGTTGTAAGTGCAATTCGATGACCGTTTATGGAAATCGACTAAAAGGGCCATAATTAAATTATTAAAAATATTAATAATTTGTGTAAAATCATAATAAATGATTTGGAAAGAATTGGAATGAAAAATTCCATTTTGAAAAGATAAAAATGTATTTTTATCGAAATGAACTAGTTATTAAATAGAATTATAATCCAATTATTTTTAAATAAATAAACTGGATTGAGAATGGGTTTTAATATAACTAGAATTTCCAATATTTGAATTGGAATGGATTTGAATGGAAATCATCTTCGGAATATTTCGATGTTGGATTCCGTGATTATACGGATATTGTTGAGGAATTTGGAAGATATATATATATATCGTTATCCCCAAAATGATATTTGTTGGTTTCACAATTTGATATTGAATATAAGCCAATATAATTTCTATTCAGAGCCTTGTATTTGATTTCAAATTGGATTTTGGGTTGGTCGTGAACGGTGTCTTAAGTAACACTGTTCTTAAACCTAGTTGAGAAATGAATAAATCTTTTAATTAAGATTTAGTGAAGTTTTCCAATTAATTAATATTTAATTCGAATTGAATAAAAGAATTGGATTTTGGGTTTCTCATGAATGGTGTCTTCAGTAACACTATTCTTGAACCCGGTGTGAGAAGAATAAATCTTTTAATTAAGATTATTAGAGTTTCCTGTTATATTTAGTAACTGAAATAAAATGGAATGTGAATTGGGTTTATTGTGAACTGTTTTTTTAATGACATTCGTTCTTTAACCCGATTAACAGTGAAATGGGATTTGGAATTTATAGATTTTTTTATTAAGATTTAATGGAAATTTTCCAAAGTAAGGTTTTCCAATTTAATATATTAAATTGGAATGGAATTCGATTTGGTAATAATCAAAGTGAACTTCTGTGGAGGAAGACTATTACTATATATGGAATGTAAAAGGCTTTGCTGTTATTCCATTTATATTATTGGTTGGATATGGAAGTTTATATCGATTATATATATTGATCTGTTTTCTGTGAAGATTCCAAAATTAATGGAATGTGATTTTGGGGTTTATCGTGAACTGTGTTTTAAAACGACATTAGTTCTTTAACCCAGTTAAAGATGAGGTTAATTTCTTAACTTTGGATAATCATTAAGTAATGATTTTTGAGATTAAAACTGAATTAGAGTTTAATTGAATCTTTAATTAGATTTGAATGTGAATGGGATAACTAGATTTATCGGATTCATAAAATGATCAAGAAAGGAGTATCACCAGTTTTATTCCAGGCGATAGTTAAATCTTTAATTAGATTTGAACGTGAAATGGTAATTAATTTTACCAATAACACCGTGGATTAGATATGGAGTACTACCAGTTTTTCTCCATGGGATGAATAGGTTGGGATTGGAAAATAAAATAAATAATTTCTTCGGTAAGGTTCGCTAATCCCGACTAGTTTGAAAACCTTAAATTGTGAATACAATATTTTGGATTGGAATGAGGCATATGTTGTGTTTTTATAGCACTTGTTTATAAGATAGCGAGTTATTCAAAAAGAATGGGTTTATCCCATTCTGAATAATTGATACGACGATAAGTCGATGATGAAGATAGTGATTGAAGACCGGAGATCTTCACATCGTTTGGATGATTACTGATGTCTTGATTGGGTTGTACACCCAAGACAAGGTAATAAGTGGTGATCGTCCAGACGTACTTGGAGATCGACTGGATATGCGAGGGCCTCTCTCCTGTATTAGACATATGGGATGAGGAATAAGGTGCCTCCGGTTTCGTTCAGACCCAGAATGGACTTGTAAATGGATAGTGTGTCTGACATTGTATTCCTTTATATTGTATTTGTTGATCTCTACTAAATATATATCTGTTTGGTGGCGGAGAATTTATTCTCTTGGTTAACACCCTTCTTTAAGACGTATGGGTTTAGAGGTTATATATTGGTGGAAATCAGTTGTACGGTATGGAGTGACAGTGTGGCATGTTGAGTGGCATGTGATCAAGGCTTTTGTTGAAAAGCAAGGCCTTGTGGTTGATGATCAAAGCACGACTTTAAATAGCATAACTTTGTGTAACGTTGATTTGCGAGCTTCACACACCGGCATGAACCAGAAACGGGTTGAAGGATGGCAGAGAGGACATGCATTTCTTTCTAGCTAGGAGTGGTGTCATGGTATGGAGCCCAGACATGTTTACTTATGTGGTTGTCGGAAAGCGAGGTACCTCAGATATATCGGTCACTGCATGGAAGATGGATGCTATGGTCGACATACTGACCAGATTTTCGCCCTATAGGGCAGGGAAATGTATTGTTCAGGAATTAATAATCCACTAACGTAAGTGTAGGTTGGACCTGCATTTTCCTAGGTGCAGTTGCGACTGTAGCCTGAGACATGGTAGGCTAGATTGTCTCGAATTCGGTAAGGATGATCCCTTACCTTGGTTCGTGATGGAAATCCAACTTTCAATATGTGACTTTGCGGTTTTAATTGTAGAACTAGTATGGCGACATGATATATGGTACCCATGCCGTCTATGATTGATACATTTATATTTGAAGTTGTTTTTGACACTATATACTTATAATAATATCAAAATGATTTGTTTTAAATGTACCAAGCATATTTGGCTATTATAAGGGAAAACTCTATCCTCCGGCTTGTGTTGCATTGTGTGATGGGACCCGAGTCTTATAATAGCTTCATTTTTCCAAAAAGCATTGCGCAGTTTGTTTTATGCACTGGTATTCTTGGGACAAAATCTGTTACGTGTTATACGGCGTGGTCCCTTGATTTACACTATTTTAAAGTAAAGTTTTAAATATCTGTTATAGTTCTCACACCAGTCACATGATTGACTTGGAGTTTATTGTTTAAACCGTAACTCTGGGTGCCCATATTTTCCATACGGGTAGCTAGTAGTTTTGGTTTTGCAGATACTATATTCACAGGACCCTGGATTTACAGCTGGAACTATACTCAAAAAGCTCTGTATCCGTGTATTCTTTCAGTTGTTATGTAATATTTTTCCGCTGCATCGTAATTTTAAATCTCTGATATTTTTCCAATGTGTAATATTTATTCATGCTCTGTTATATTCTTATACTCTGATGTAAATTTTTGTAATAAGCAATGAAATGTTCTTCTATTTGTGTTCTGATTTGTCATGTTCTCAACTCAATCTGAGCTTTCCCGTAAGGGCGAGTTTGGGTCGTTTTAATAACCCTGGTGCGCGACCGACCCGGGACCGACCAACTTTGATGTACACGACCGACCCACCCAAGCTACTAACAAACCCGAGCTATCAACTCGACCTCCCACTACCCTGCACGACCACCCATGCCTGACTGAGCCAAATGTGCATGACCGAGCCAAATGTGCACGACTGACTCTTTTTGCTTGCTCAACCCATGGCTGGTACAACCCCAAACCAAGTCCAATTTCGACCAAAACTTTGTCAATCGACATGATCGACAAAATATACTCATCTAATTCATCCAACACAACCATAAGCATGTTATGAAATCACTAACAATATGAATATGACGATTTTCATCAAAATTATGCAAACTTCGCCAAAATCATGATAAATGAACATATGGACATAATTGTGGATCCAACTTGCATAAACATATGAAATAGCATAGAAATTAACGTATTTATGTTGCTAAATTAGATCCTATGGTGATTCATATGAAAATAGACTTACCATGATGTAGATCTAAGGAAAACGACTTGAATTTGACAAAAAACAAGATCAAACACTCATATAATTGATTGAATCCATGTGAGAAATGCATATCACTCACCAATTCTCTAAATCAAAGTAAAAACGGTGAAATTAGATTCCGTACAGTGAAGAACATGATCCAAATCCTTTGATTCGATGAACTCTCACTTCAAATGATGTAGATCTAGCTTCAATGGTGTAGATCTTGGACTCCCTTCCTTAGATCTCGATTTTAATGGTGGAAAGGTGTTAGAGGAAGGAGTAACACAAGGACACCAAATGAGAGAATGGAGAAAGTAAACTATTCAGAAGACCTCTCACCCCCCTATTTATGGCTTTCCACCAGCCCACTAATGGGCCTCTACAAATCAGCTCATTAAGGCTCCCAAAACCTGGGTAGCAAACTGAAAAACCTAAAAACATTGATTCCTCCTAAATCGCTGAGCCAGATCTTTAGTGTGACCACTCTACTAAAAGGGAATCATTATTTCCTTTCCATTGACACAGGTCTCAACACCAGATTCGTCCCAAGTCAAAAGTTATGTCATGTAAAAGATTGATAGGGGAAAATTGGTCACAAAAAAAATTATGGACATGTCTGAAATCCCCATAAGAAAAATATTAAAATATGAGTATGATCCAACCCTCAAGGAATAAAACAAAAAATATTTTACGATCCTCCGATATGCAAAATGCAGACTATTACACGTGAGTATACCTTGACTGCAAAAGTAGCTTTGTAGTCAGAAGGCTATGACGAGATGACACTAGAGTGATTCGGTGATCGCCTCGGTAGGAGGCTGGGTCAGAACCAACATAGGATAGTAGATCTTCAAGTACCCGTCATCGGCAGTCAGTGAGATGCAAAAAACTAGAGCTAGAACCAAGACTCCATCAACCTTTTACTATCAAGGCACGGTGGTTGAGGGATGCACCAACTACATGTTTATATTGTTTGTTAGGGGCAAGATACTTAGCTCTTGTAGTCTTTACTAGTTGGGGGAGAGGCCTAGGTGGAGACAAAGCCACCTTGAAAAGCAGACCATACTGGATATCTGTATTGAAGGCCCTTAAAGGCAAGCCTATATAAATATGGAAATGCTCCCAACCGAGTTCCATGTTTCTTTTACAGCCCTGTTACAAAACTTGGTGCACATTAGATAATACGTGCGGTTAAGGCATCGAGCACGATTAACGATACGTACATGAGAAAGTCTAGATACATGCATGTGTGCTCTGGGTGGAGACGATAGGGCATTACTTCGTGTCAAGACCGAGCTTCGCCGTGAAGTTTGGATATGGAGATTCGTACGTCGCTCTGGCGTAGGATGAAGAGTTGTATACACTTTTGTAGCATGACGGCGTAGACCGTGCGAGAAGGGTACCATGGGTGATGCCTTGATATTGGGGGTAGCTACATATACTACGTTAGGTTAATCTATTGGGAGGTAGATAGGTACGACATGTGTGTAAATATTTGAGTGCTATTAACCCAATGTAACCTAATAACTAAGAAAACATAACTAAATGGTATATGTAGGGTTATCTAAAATGTGTAGTTCAAATCCGTCACTAGAACTTGTGTTCTGACCCCCTCCTCATAACATACTCGCAGGTTAGATTTTTAGCAGAGATATAATAGCTTTGGATACTGGTTAGGCAGTATTGTTATCGGGGTAAGGCTATATTTCGATTATATTATATTTTATCCATTTTGCTATGAGATATTTTCTGTGCTCTGATATATTTTATATCTCTTTCTTTTCTGCAGGATACCAGACAAACCAATTCGAGTTTCGATGGATTAGAATTTTGAAAAAAATTCGGTCTGTCGGAATTTGGGTTGTTACATTAAGTCTTGCGAAATCTTAGTCTCTGTCATGTTTTGTGTCTTTATACCTGCAGTGCTCCATACTTTCTTAATGAAGTCTTCATACGGGAGAAGTAATCTGGGGTGTTACAGACTAGAATTTCTTCCACACCTATAAATATACTAGCAGGGCCTAGCCTTCAACTCATACTTTCTGAGACATTAATAAGGCTCTGCCATTTTCTTTCTTCTCCAAATCTTCCAGAATTTAGAATATTATCTTTTAGGGGTTCTGATTCAAGATCTGAAGACAAAGACCGTAAATCTACAATGTAGGTGTTCAGATTTCTGATCAACATGAGGTAAGTCCTGAGAATCTGATTTATTTAGATTCTTTCTTTCCCTCTTCTTTTAGTGTCATACTTGTAACTCTGTGGTTATTCTGATAATAGATTCGGTCAGAGAGTCCACGGAATAACATATCCAAATCATATTCTAAGATTGGAAGGCTGTCTGGTGAGTAGATTTAAATTATACCTTTTGGGTAATGATATATTTATCGTTTACATTCCCGCAATTCTTAACATGATAAATTATTCAAAATTGTGGTAATTGATATTAAATCTGCGTAGAATATGTTATGAACAATGTTGTTGTATAAATCCTGTTTCCATTAGATCTTGAATTTGAATAGGGAAATTCCTGTAATACTGAAATTGTGGAACTTTAATTAAACGCGAATATATTCTTAAGAATTGACAAACCTAATTGGCTAAGAAAATTTATAGTAAATATGAATAATATTTGGAATAAAAATTCAATATTTAACTCATAAATAAAATGGGAAAATTGGTAGTGGATTGAGTTAGTTGGATTTGGGAATAAATGATATATTTCAATAAATGACAAATTACTAATATCATTTCTATAAATGACAAATTACTAAAAACATAGTTGCAAGAAAAGAAAAGAAAAGAAAATGAAATTAGTGTGAAATATGTATTCTTTTACCGTATTGCCCACTAATCGAATAAAGTGCATACATATGTCTATAATTAAAATAAAGGAAATAGCTTGCAACTATGGATTTATGTTGGTGTGCGTTGTGGAAATAGATTATTATATCTTTCTGTAAATCAAACCGATTAGGTGCATGAAAGGTTTCCCTAATATAAGGGAAATGTACATGATGGTAATTAAAGAAAGATTACAACAATAAAGGTTGGTTCATATTAAGGAACCTAAATAAAATATTGATGAACAGGGAATATAACTTATTATAATTAATTATATGAATGAGAATGTAATATAATACACAGGCTTATCCTAGGGACAAGTGAAAATTATAACATGGGTCATAATAAATAAAAAAGGAACTTATTAATAAACCTTAGTTAAGAGAACTAAATTAATAAGCAAACAACAACAAGAAGTTAGGACAGCAGTGTAAGATGAGGTTATGATTGAATAAGAAAGAGTAAAGTAGGTGGACTTGTGAAATGGAATAAGTTGTACTTAATTATGTATTAAGTAAAGATGTGATAAGAAAATGCGAGAATTAGGGAAGAATATACTTAATTATACATCAAGTAAAGCATTTTATTGATAACTTGTAAAATGTATTTGGGAAAAAATGACATGATAATAAAAAAGGGTTATAGATTACTTTCTTTAATTATAATCCTAAGACAAAAGGTTGTAGATTACTTTCGTTAATTACAATGTAGGAAATAACATGATATGTCACTGGCTTACTAATGAACTTAAAACGGGTTAAGTTAAATCACAGGACTAGTACATGAGAGGGGTTCATTCCCTTGAGATATAAAGGGCTCAAAGAAAACCTGGTAACTTGAATTAAAAGTTAATATGTGGATAATCAAGTTAATTTCCAATCTGATAAGATAAAACAAGCGAGTAATGAAAAGATTAGACATAGAATCTAATAACACGTTGTTGTAATGCGCTTTGTAACAACCCTTAATTATAAAGAACATTATAGCGATAAACTAAAGAATACTTAATCAATATTAGGAATAAAGTAAAACGGACTACACCATTGCGTTCGTCTTGTAATTCTTCTTAAGATAGACTCCGAGTTTGTGTAAAACGAACATCGTATGAGAAAGTTATTGAGCTTAGAAGTTTGTATATGTATAAGAGAAATATATATTAACAAATTAAGTCCAAAAATTCAAAATAATTTAAAAATCAAAGCGAGAAATCAAAGCGGAATTCCGACCCGCTCGAGGTTGACCTGCACCCCAAGGGGTCGATCCTAGGGTTGACCCACTAAGGGTGGTGTAGACCCCAGGGTCGACCCACCCTAGATCCATCCTGGTTCATTTCTAAACCTGGACTTGTTTCTGAACAAGATTCGTCAACGGTTGCCTATTTATTGGAGCTCATTTCTACTGTTTTTACACATAAAAAACAATGGAGAACGAGATGCTACACCTGCTTGGATTGAGTTACCCTATTTCTCTTCAACAACAGCCTATTCGCATACAAGAAATTCTTCTGCAACATCTGCTTGTTATTCTCTGTTCTTTAGATCCAATCTCTGTGAGTTCATGTTATTTTTAGATACAAACATTTAACAAGTAATCCTGACATGTTTATAAATTTGGATCTGAATATATGCCTGTTCATACGTAAACAGATCTGTCATTACATGTACACCTGATCAACTATTCAGTTCCTATATGCCTATTTCTGATATGCCTATTTCTGTTATCATATGCCTATTCTATTATTATGCCTATGTCTGTACTCTTCTCTTCGTCTTTGCGTTTTTATTTTTATAGTCTAGGCTACATTCGAGCCTAGGCCTACCGCTGAAATATGTGAACGGACGAAATTGGGAATGGTTGGGAAAGATAAATTGGGGGCATAACTTGTATTATGAATCATGACTAGGATTTGGGGGAATAACCTATATTGTAATGTAAGACTAAACTTGGGGAATATGTTATACTATGAGTTATGACCGTAATTTAGGGCATATAAATCTGTAGGCTTAATTTAAGATTAAGCGGAACATGTTAATAAAATTGTAAGTAACCTACTGTAACTTTCGGAGATGTTTAATCTTGAAATCTGTTGGAACTTAATACTTCAACTGAAAAACCTATGATGAGCATGAGTAATTCCTAAATAGGATTATTAGACCAAAAAGATTGTTAACACAATTATGGTAATTTAGAAACGGTAACCACACTTATATATGAGGTTAAATTCAACTTGTGGTAGAAGTCTATCCGGAACCGCCCGACAAATCCAACATCCATAAGTTGTTAATTTAATATGAGGGGTCTAATGCGTAAATATACACCTAACGGTGCTCATACATGAGGATATGTCCAACTTGTGGTAGAAGTCTGCCCGGAACCGCTCGGCATATCCAGCGTTTACAAGTGGTCAACTTAATGTGAGAGGTCTGGTGCATTAACATACATGAATGGGGAATGATAATAACCTGTTATATCTGTTGGGGTTATATAAACCCGTTAACCTGTAATACTTAACCTGTTAAAATCTGTGGGGTTATGTAAACCTGTTAAATTGTAGGTGGGGGGAGGGAGTTAAGTAGACTTGTTTGAATCTGTGGTGGTTAAGTAAATCTATTAAATCAATGGGGGTTATATGAACCTGATAAACTAAACCTGTTTTATATGTTGGGGTTATGCGGGCTTATTAAACTATTAGGCATAACCTGTCAAAATCCAAGTAGTTGGGGATATAAACCTAGGAGGTGGCTTGTATCATTTGTTGTGTGGGACCTGCATCAGTCAGTAACCCATACAAGTATCACAGGAGGACCCTGAACTAGGTAGGGATAAGGGGCACACGTACTGAGCTGATTGTTAGAGGTTCATCTGGGTGGAGGTGTTCTGATAGCAAACATTCCAACGGAGTCATGTACGTTCATGGTTCCGGATGTACCAGGGATAATTAGCCGCTATAACACCAGTAGCTATTGTAACGACCCGGAAAATCTGAACCAATTTAAAAATTTTAAATTGGCTAAAATAATGGATTTTAAATATTTAAAATAATAACGATGAAAAGTAAGTTTGAATTTACATTTGAAAACGAATATAATTAATTCTAATTATAAACAAGGTCTAAAATGGCGCGGTAGTTTCAAAATTTGAATTCAAACTTTGACTGACTGTACCGGGAGCAAGACAAAACGGATTTGAGTGAAACCAAAAATATTTAATTCTGTTAGTGAATATCTTTCTAACGAATCTGAAAAATCGAAGTTTCATAGCGGAATGCAAAAGTTATGGCCAAATGAATTTTTTGAAAGGTCGTTATGGAAATTATATAGCCCGTGAAAATGGTCGTTTTGCAAACGACCTCGGAATTCGACGAAACTACTTTTGTTGGATCTGGGATGTGAAGTTATTGCTAGGTTTCAAATTCCATAATTTTTGAAGCTAGTATGTGAGCATGGCAAAGGAAAACGTGATTTGGTCAATTAAAGTTAAATTGGATCGACCAGAAATGGGCCATTTTTCAAACGGTCTCACAATTCGACGAAACTAGTTTTGTTAGGACCGTATCGTCAAAACATAGCCAGATTTATTTTTCTGGAATTTTTCGAATCAGTTTGTGGCCCTAGCAAATTGAAATGTTCGTTTAAATCGAATATTGAATGTTTTATATTTTAATTTGAAGGAAAACTAAATGAAACAGTCGAATGGGCCTATGAAACATATCCCATTGTGTTCAGAATGGGGGTAAAACGCTGGGGACGATAGTCGTTGGGTTTGGATTGGTGTTCGTGTGTGAAAGAGGGTATTTTTGGAGAAAAAAAAATATAAATAAAAGAAAAAAAATCTGATTGGCCACACTTTATTCTCTCTCCCCGCTCCTCTCAGAAACCCGATGACGGAAACACATCCTTTCCTTCTCTCCTCAATTCCTCTCAATCCACTCATCAATAGCCTTTGATCCAGTTGATGATTTTGAAGAGCTCGAGACGAGCTTCAAATCCATACCTAGTTTCGATTTTTTTCGTTGAGTAAATTCAGAGATCCGACGCCCCAAAGTTCAGGGTTTCAAACCGCCGCCGTGACTGGTCGGGACCACCGAACTGGGCGAGACGACATGACGCGGGGAGCTGGTTCCAAGCCCTTTCGAGTGGCGAAGGCCGATCGACGAATCGTTGCATGGATTTCGAGAAAGGTGAAAACCTAGTTTTGAACAATATTGAAAAGTATACAGCCTTGTTTGTTTTCAACTGTTTTAACACCTTTAAACCGTTGCAAACTTTGAAAAATCATATCTTTTTCATGTGTTGACGAAATTCAGTGAAACAAGAGACAGTGGACTCGTGTAGACGTCTTCTACATTCTAGAAGGGACCGCATATTTTTCTGAGCCTTCTGCTATTTTTGGTGGAGTGGAACCCAATGTGAGATTTCTAATTTATAAACGATATGGAAAACGACGATGTATAAATTATATAATCGATGTATGAGTTATATAAGCATTGTATACTTCTTGTATAAGCGTTGTATAAGTTGTACGTTCGATGTATAAGTTGTATATGCGTTGTTAAAATTATATATGTGTTGAAATAGAAGTGAAATGCTATATAAATACATATATATATACGCCCCTCGTCCACAAACCATAGACGATATTTATTGGTTGTGATTGGTGTGAAAATTGGTTGATTACGAACGGTTGATTGAAATTATTTGTAGTTGAAATTGATTGATTGTGGTTGAAAAATACCCGTTTGTGGTTGAGAAATATTTGGTTGAAACCACATAGGATTAGTTTGTGGAAATGGAAAAAATATACATGCCGCCTGCGTGCGAACTAGATGCATGATTCCCCATTGTCAAAAGCTGCGAGGCTTTAAGGTAGAGCGAGGAGCCGTACTAGGGACGGTCCCGATTTTAACTACCCTGCCGTTATGCTGCCGAAATTTTGAATAATATTCATGTGTTAGAATTATTTTCATGTGTTGAAACTATATTCATGTGTTGAATAGAAATTCCTTTATTGAATGACATTCATGTTTTGAAATAAATTGTTTTGTAATAAAAATCACCTTTTTCTATTTATATAAACTATAGAAAACCTTCATGTGTTGAATCGAAATTCATTCGTTGAATTGAAATTCATATGTTGAATGGTATTCGTGTTTTAAATATAAAAATCACCTTTTTATCTATTTATAAAAACTATAGAAAACCTTCATGTGTTGAATCGAAATTCATTCGTTGAATTGAAATTCATGTGTTGAATGGTATTCGTGTTTTAAATATAAAAATCACATTTTTATCTATTTATATAAACTATAGAAAACCTTCATGTGTTGAATTGAAATTCATTCGTTGAATTGAAATTCATATGTTGAATGGTATTCATATTTTGAAAGAAATTGTTTTATAATAAAAAATCCTATTTTTATCATCAATATGAACTATATAAAATAATCTTGTTTTGAAATAAATTGTTTTATAATAAAAATCCTATTTTTATCACCGATATTAACTATATAAAATAGTCGAGTTTTGAAATAAATTGTTTTACATTAAAAATCACACTTTTATTATATACATGAATTGTTAAAAATAGTGAAGTGTTGAAATAGAAGACAGTTAGATAAAAACATCATTTTTATCAAATGTATGAAAATCATATAGTTTTGAAATCGACGAATCGATATATATATATATATATATATATATATATATATATATATATATAGAATTGAAATATATCGAATAACGAAGCTGCAGTTCGTATTTTGAAACCGTGATTTCAAACGATTAGCACGGGAGATCCGACCATCGGATTTTCCTGAAATCGCAACCGTTGGGTTCGCTTTGGAAATATCTTTCCAATGGCACCAACTTTTTAAAAATCCAACGGTTGGATTGTATGGAATGTTTAATTCAAATCTGAAGAAAAACAGCGCCATAATCGATTATATTTATATATATATATATATAATTATATTTAATCGAATAATGACGCTGCAGTTCATATTTTGAAATCGAAACTTCAAACGATTATACCGGGAGATCCGACCGTCGGATTTTCCCGAAACTGGAACCGTTGGATTCGTTTTGAAAAGATCTTTCTAATGATGTAAATTTTGTGAAGATCCAACGATTAGATTTTCAGATATGTGTAAATCAAATCTGAAGAAAAATAGCGCCACGGCCGCGTTATGGCCCGAAGCGTCGTTTTGAATAAATTGGCTATTTTAAAATAAATAAAAATAGCGATAAATCGTTATGAAATATTATGAACGATATGGATGTGAAATTTAGAAACTAACCGATGGTTGGCTGAGTCGAATGGTTTCCTGGATGTTGATCTGATGTTGGTTTCGGCCTTCGGGGTTAATATTTGGGAAATCGTTCTCTTACTGATTTACGGTTAGCGACTAATGACTTGAAATGATGCGTATGTGTATTTATTTTGCACTTGTTTATCATATACGCGAGTTGCTCAGAAAGACCGGGTTTATCCCATTCTTAATAACTGAATTGACGATAAGAAATCGAAGATGAAGATGGTGTTCGAAGACCGGAGATCCTCACCTCGTTTGGATGGTAACTGATGTCTTGATTGGGAGGCATCCCAAAATATGGATAATGAGTGGTGATCGTCCATATGTACGTAGAGATCGATGGGTTTGCGAGGTATATAGTGCCTCCAGTTTCGTTCCGACCCAGAACGGACTTGTAAATGGATTGTGTGTCTGACATTGGAATTTATTCTATGTGATTGATAGCCATCAGTTGCATGGTGTGAATTGCCTGTGTGACATGCTAAGATGCAGTGATCAGGGCTTCTGTTGAAAAGCAAAGTCTTGTGATTGATGATTAAAGCACCGCCCGTGTGGCGTAGCTTTGTGTATAACGTGAATTCGCGAGCCTCACACCCCGGTATGAACCAGAAATGGGAGAAGGACCTCAGGGAGGGCATGCGTTTCTTCCTGGCTAGGAGTTGTGTCAGTGTTTTTGCACGGCCTAACATTTTACTTATGTGGATGATGGATAGTGAGGCGCCTCAGATATAGCGGTCGATCCGGGACCGATGGAGCCATTCGTTGGCTCATTTACGCCTCATAGGGCGGGGAAACGTATTGTTCAGGCATAATAATCCACATCGGTGGACCGACCCTGACGATCCAAGGGGCAGTTGCGGCTGTTCCTGAGGCTCGGGCTAGGCAGTCTCGAATTCGATAAGGACTATCTTTTTCCTTGGTTCATGACAGAAATCCAATTTCCAAATACGTGACTATGCGATTTTGATTGTATATATATATGGTGACATGATATATGGTACCCATGCCGTCTATGATTGATAGTTATGATTTGAAATTGTTTTTGAAACATATAAACACTAGTAATGATATCAAATGCTTTTGTTTTATTCGTATCAAGCATATTTTGGCCATTATAAGGTAAAACTCTATCCTCCGGTTTGCGTTGCATTGTGTGATGGGAACTGAGTCTTATAATGGCTTCATTTTTATAAAAAGCATTGCGATGATTAAAAGATTTATTTGTTTTGAAGCACTGGCAATCCGATGGAGTAACCCGTTCCAAGAAAGTGGCGTAGTCCAGTGATTAGCCATATTTTAAATGTGTTGAGTAGATTTCTCATACCAGTCCCATGAATGACTCGTAGTTTGTTTCACTTTCAAACTCGGGTGCCCCTCTTTCTACACGGGCAGCCTTGTATTCAGGTTTTAGCTGGCTCTTTCTGGATAGCTGGAGCTGAAGATGGATTATATTATTTAATTCTTTTTATGCTGTTCAGCTCCTATTGTACATATTATGTTTGTTTTCCGCTGTAGACATTTATGTATAGCTGAACTGTATTTGTACTAAGTATGATCCTGTATACTGTGTAACTCTGATGATTATGTTTATCCAGTATATTCTATTGTGCATTATCTAGTGTATTTATTTAATTTTGTTCTGCTATTATCTGTTTATGTGTTATATTCCAAGGATTACCCTTACCGCCGTCAGTACGGGGTTCAGGGTCGTCTCAGCTATGGTTGTGTCTATATGGGGGTTGCCACTTTAGGAAGTGATACATCCTACTGTAGAGCCGACACAGGGTATCTAGGGGATATGGAGGCAATCAATTAAGGGTAGTAATTAGGATACGTCTAGTTCTACCTATTTAGGTACCCATTATTATCGTTTAGGGTACACCCGTTATATCTGTTGGGGTGCATGTTGTTATCGTTTGGGGGGTAATACCTAACACTAGAAGTACACCTAAGTCTAGTAAAAGCATCATGACAGGCATATCAACTGGATGAGAGATAACAGTGTCACATAATAGGTATAACAGACTAAACAGGATAAGCAGGATGAACTGAATAAATTATGCTTCTCAAATACTTTTCTCTGCACCGATATTAGTGTAACAGAAACATAATGATTATATGCTAAAAGTAACTGGAATCACCAGAATTTATGTCTGACCCATTTTGTGTCCTTTTTTCTCTCTTCCTTTCCCCCTGGTTCTTTGGGTTGGAGTGCTCAAGCTTGATTAGGATTCTTTCTTCTATTTCTGCTTGGATTTTGGATTTTCTTCGATGTACCTCTTTGCCTATTTGTCTACTCTTTATGGCTCCTTTTGGGGACTATGATTTTATATTAATGTACTCTGATGATTTAGTACAAGGAAGATACTTTTATTGATGTAATGGATTTTCAGTATTTCAGAATGATGTTGTAACTGGATTTTGGACCACGAACTTTTCTGTTTCGAAAATAAAGTTTTAAATTTCCGCTGCTATTCTATATCTATCTTTTGATGTTTATGCTTCTGTTTACCTATAACGCTTCACGGAACTTAATGCATTCTATTAAAGAGTGACATTAACAGACGTGGGGTGTCACATTTGGTATCAGAGCTAAAGGTTACAAGATCGAATGAAAGATTTTGAAATTGTTTTCAAAATCTTTCAAAAAGAAAGTGTTTTCAAAGAAAAGTCTGTTTTTGAAAAACAATTTCTCTAAAGTCTTATAAAATATCTTTCGATTCTTTATTTGAATCCTTCTTCCTTTTCGTCTCAACATGTTTAGGGAATCAAATATTCCCGAAGGCATTCAGATACCGGCCTGGTTCCGTAGATATCTTGAGGCTATGACAACTTCCGGAGGACAAGGAGACGCCCCTCCCCCAGGTGCAGTCGTTGTTCCTTTACCTTCACTAGTGGGTACTTACTCTAAGAGATGTCATGGTTGTAAGCACTTGGGTCATTTGGTCAAGGAATGCAGAAGAAGGAAGAATGCTTGTTTCAACTGTGGTAAAGTTGGACAATATAATGGGGAATGCCCAAAGAAGCAAGGACAAGGGCAAAAGGCTGGACCATCTGGAGAGCCGGTGCATGCTCTCGAGGGAAGTGGATAAAACGGAGGTAGGAAAGTTTCTTTTAAAGGTTTGATTTCTCTTTCCGATCATCCTATTAGAACTCTTTTTGATGCTGGCGCTTCACATTCTTTTATATCTGATTCTGTGGTTGAGTCTCTGCACCTTAGTACTAGTATGGTTTTGGATCCCATTGTTGTCTCAAAATCCATTGGAGGAACGGCTCATCTGTCTATGATTTGTCAAGGTTTGAGGATATCTTTGTTGGGCATCGAGTTTGAGTGTGACGTATATGTGCTTGGTTTTATGGGATATGGTTTGATTCTAGGGATGGATTGGCTAGCCATGTATGGTGCCATTCTAGATTGTGAAAGGAGGATCGTTAGACTTTTAACTTGCCATTGGAGGACTCTCGACATTTCTTGTGACCAAGTGGGGTCTGTCATGCTTAGTTTCCTAGAATCACTAAATGCATTTGTCGATGACTTGCGATCTGTACTAGTAGTTTGTGAGTATTCAGATGTTTTTGAAGAGGTTAATGGCATACCTCCGAGGCGCGGGATTGATTTTTGGATAGGGTGCGTTTTTTAGAGGTCCCTATTAAGTTTCAAAATATAAAAAAAAAACCCGGTCATAAACTTATTGTAAATTAGGTCCCTATTTTTTGAAAAGTCATAAAAAAATATAAAAAAATCACGTAAATTCGTATTTAAATAAAACATGTAAACACTAAAAAATTTAGAACAAAAAACCATCAAAGAAGGCGTCAAAAAAAAAAACGAAATTTCCAGTTAAATGCATAATAGTATGCACATATATCACTTTCCTGCATACATCCGTGCATATTTTTCACTACATACATCTTCGTTGATTTTTATTCATGCAAATAAATGCATACATGTGCGCAAAAATTTCAAATACTTGTATACATTTGTGCAGGTTTATTTTCAGATTTTAATCTGAAAACAGCTTACAGAAAAGTTGCATACATATATGCAATTATCAGTAATAATTGCATAAATGTATGCAACTATTTTTTTTTTGATTTCCGTAGATTCCTGACATTATTTCCATATTTTAGATTTTTTTTTTTATGAACGTATGCACATTTTTTAAAAAAAATACAAAAAGGCGGAAAAAATAAAATAGGGGGCGGGTTTAAAAATTTTTAGAACTTTGTTTTTTTTTTATAAATTAGGTCCCTACTTTTTATCCTATAAAAATGTTGCACACATGTGTGCATTTTTTTGAGAAATTTGCACATTTGGATGCAAATAAAAATGAACTGAAATATTAAGTTAAATCCATCCGCTGGAAGAACTGCAGTTAATTGCATATATGCATGCAATAAAATCAAAAAGGTGCATAATATTATGCATTTAACTGCAGTTTTTTCTTTTTTTTTGCTGTTTTCTTCTTTCTGACATTATTTTTGTTGTTTTTTGAACTGATTTTTTTTTTATAATGCGTAATATATTTTATTATTAATTTACGATTTTTTTTATTTTTTTTTTAATTATTATTTTATAAGTTTTGAAAACAGGGACCTAATTTACAATAAGTTTATGACCAGATGTGAGCCTAATTAAGTTTCAAAATAGGGACGTGAGCCTAATATTCACTTTTGGATATACTCGGTGGATAATGCGAAGCCAGTCGCATTGCCTGTGAGCCATATGGCTCCTAGTGAAAGGAGGGTTCTTAGCAAGCAAGTAGGGGAGCTACTTGATAAGGAGTTTATTAGGCGAAGCATATCTGAATGGGGTGCTCTAATCGTCTGTGTAACTAAGGCAGATGGTTCGCTTCACTTATGTGTGGATTATAGGGAGTTGAATAAACTCACTAAGAAAAATTGGCACCCGCTTCCGATGATAGATGATCTAGTTGACCAGATTGTTGATGGATCTGTTTTCTCTCAGTTAGACTTGGCCACGGGTTTTCATCAGTTGAGGGTGGCCAAGGATAGTATAGACAAGACCACTTTCAGAACTCCGGTTGGTTTCTTCGAGTGGTTAGTCATGCCTTTGGGTTGACAAATGCACCCGTATATTTTGTGGATCTGATGAGTAGGGTGTTCCGGGAGTTTCTAAATAAGTTCGTTGTAGTCTTTGTGGATTGACATTCTGATCTTCTCGAAGAGCGAGGAAGAGCATGCCTAACATTTAGGGGAGGCTTTAAAGACTCTCCGAGCGCACCAGCTTAAGGTGAAATTCGCCAAATGTCATTTTTGGAGAAAGGAAGTAATATTTCTAGGGCATGTGGTCTCTAAGGAAGGGATAACAGTGGATCTCGCGAAAGTAGTTGCAGTTCAAGATTGGAAGGTTCCAAATAATGCAACAGACGTGAGGAGTTTTCTTGGTTTAGAAGGCTATTATTGGAATTTTATTAATGACTTCGCAAAGATATCAGCCCCACTCACAAGATCGACGAAGAAGAATCTGACCTTTTCTTAGAGTATTGACTGTGAGGATGCTTTCCAACGATTGAAGAGGACTCGGATAACAACCCTAGTCTTGACTTTTCCTAATGGAAGCAAAGTGTTCACAGTGTACACCAATGCATGTGGTACTGGGCTTGGTGCCGTATTGATGCAATAGGGAAGGGTAGTATGTTATGCTGGTAGACAGTTGAAATTTCATGGGAAGAGCTAAGCTACCCATGTTTTGGAATTGGCTGCTATAGTATTCACGCTTAAAACTTGGCGGCAGTATCTGCTTAGAGAGAGGTTCGAGTTATACAAGGACCATTAGTCAAACAAGTATTTGTTCTCGCAGAAGGATCTCAAATTGAGACAACAGAGATAGGCTTCTAATTGGACCTGAGATAATTAGTGAAACTTCAAATAATATAAGTCTTATCCACAAACACATGAAGACAGCTCAGGACAGGCAGAAGCCATATGCCAATAAGAGAAGGACCGATACTGAATTTGAGGTGGGAGACCTGGTTTTCATCAAAGTATCACTTCCCAGGAATGTGGATCACTTTGGATCTGTAGGGAAATTGGCACCGAGGTTTGTAGAGCCATTTCCCATAACAGAAAGGATTGGCGGAATGGCCTATAGGGTGAAGCTACAATAGATATTAGCAGATGTTAATGATGTTTTCCACGTTTCTCATTTGCGGAAGGGTCTGCATGATACCACAGAGGTAGTTGAGCCGAGCAGGCTTAAGGAAGTAGAGGTAGAACGGGAGGCGACAGTTTGATGAGTTCCTACCTGTATTCTTGGATCAGAGATTAAGAAGCTACGCAACCGAAAGGTCAAGTTGATGAAAGTTCAATGGGGAGAAGACCGCGAAGATGCAACTTGGGAGTCTGAAGACAGGATACGCCTTCGTACCCTTTACTTTTTAAGGGTATGTTCTTAACTTCTTTTTCCAAAGCTTTTATTCGTGTTTGCTTATGTCATTTGAGTATATCCAAATGATCGAATCTTCAACCTTTAGGTAGGGAACCAAACGATGTAAATATGTGTTTAGGACATGTTATGGTTGATGGATGCAAGTGGATACAAGTGTTTGCTATTTGTTTCTCGTGTGCATACACACACGCGCGCACACTAGGCACTAGATCGGCTCAATCACTCTCATACTGCATATGGATGTGTGTGCATTTTTCTTTTATGGATGGAATTGGGTGTATCATCACATGAATTTTGCATTTGGATAGATGATTGTGCACACATATAGCATTTACATGATATACTAGGACTAATTGCATACATGTTGGATTCATGGCACTAGCATACATTGCATTAAGGAGGTCGAATGAATCAGTAGACCAACTAATCTTTCACATTAGTATAGGGACATATACACACATCTTTGCATTTAATCATATAAGCATTAGAAATCTTTTAAGGGCAACAGATGCATGTGATTGATGGATGAGTGGATGATTAATGTATGTTAGGATATACATTCCACTTAACTTGGAGATTTCGGGGAAGAAATCCTTTAAATAGGGGAGAATGTACCACCCCATAATTTTAAAGAACATTATAATGATAAACTTAAATAATACTTAATTAATATTGGGAATTAAGAAAAATGGACTACACCATTGCGTTTGTCTCAGAATTCTGCTTAAGATAGACTCCGAGTTTGCGTAAAACGGACATCGTATGAGAAAGTTATTAAGCTTAGAAGTTTGTATACGTATAAGAGAAATATATATAAACAAATCAAGTCCAGAAATTCAAAACAAATTAAAAATCAAAGCGGCAGATTGAAGTGGGATTTTGACTTGTTGGGGGTCTACTTGCACCCTATGGGGGATGACCCTAGGGTCAACCCACTAAGGGGGTGTCGACCCTAGGGTGGACCCCGGGGTCGACCCACCCCAGATCCATACAGGTTCATTTCTAAACCTGGACTTGTTTCTGAACAAGATTCGTCGATGTAGGCTATTTATAGGACCTCATTTCTATTGATTTTACACATAAAAAACAATGGAGAACAAGATGCTGCTCCTATCTAAACTTATGCCTGTTCATATCTAAACAAATCTGTCATTACATGTACACCTGATCTACTATTCAGTTCTGATATGCCTTTCTGTTATCATATGCCTATTCTATTATTATGCCTATTTTTGTTCTCTTCTCTCCCACTTTCCCTTTTTATTTTTGTAGCCTAGGCTACCTTCGAGCCTAGGCTTATCGCTGAAATATGCGAACGGACGAAATTGGGAATGGTTGGGAAACATAAATTGGGGGCGTAACTTGTATTATAAATCATGACTGGGATTTGGGGGCATAACCTATACTGTGATGTAAGACTAAACTTGGGGCATATGTTATACTGTGAATTATGACCGTAATTTGGGGCATATAAATCTGTAGGCTTAATTTAAGATTAAGCAGAACATGTTAATGAAACTGTAAGTAACCTGCTGTAATTTCTGAGATGTTCAATTTGTTAAAATGACTAATCTGCTGAAATCTGTTGAAAGCGAATACTTTATTGAAAAACCTATGATGAGCATGAGTAATTCCTAAATAGGATTGTTAGACCTAAAAGTTTGTTAACACAATTATGGCAATTAATAAATGCTAACCACACTTAAACACGAGGTTAAATTCAACTTGTGGTTGAAGTCTGCCCGGAACCGCCCGACAAATCTAGCGTCCATAAGTTGTTAATTTAATGTGAGGGGTCTAGTGCATAAATATACACGTATCTGTGCTAAGACACGAGGTTAAGTCCAACTTGTAATAGAAGTCTTCTCGGAACTGCCCAGCATATCCAGCGTCCAAATGTGGTCAACTTAATGTGAGAGGTCTGGTGCATTAACATACATGAACGGGGAATGATAATAACCTGTTAATATGTAAGACTTAACCCGTTATATTTGTTGGGGTCATATGAACCTGTTAACCTGTAATACTTAACCTGTTTAAATCTTTGTTGTTATATAAACCTGCTAAATTAGGGGGGGAGTAAGTAAACATGCTTGAATCTGTGGTGGTTATGTAAATCTATTAAATCAGTGGGCGGTTATATGAACCCGATAAACTTAACATGTTTTATATGTTGGGGTTATGCGGGCTTGTTAAACCGTTAGGCATAACTTGTCAAAATCCTAGTAGCTGGGAATACAAGCCTAGGAGGTGGCTTGTATCATTTATAGTGTGAAACCCTTATTAGTCAGTAACCCATACAAGTGTCATAGTGGGACCCTGAACTAGGTATGTGTCAAGGGCATGCTTACTGAGCAGATTGTAAGAGATTCATCTGGGTAGAGGTTGTAACACCCTACATCCATTAATGTCACGCACAAAGGGAATGCATTAAGTTTCATGGAGCGTTATAAGTAAACAGAACGGAATATTACAAGACGGATAAAGTAGTATTTGAAAATTTTATAACTTTATTGCAGTGGAAACAGAAATAGGTTTGGTTACACCTTCAAAACAACAAAACCAAGTACATAATATCAGTCTTATACAAAAAGCCTTCAGGGTACAAAATTTTAAAGCCATAATCCCTAACAGAAAATGCCATAAGCAGAGTCAAAGCCAAGAAATACATCTTTCAACTTCAAGCTGGAAGAAAGAGACATTTGAACTAAGTTGAGTATTTCCTCCCTGAGAACTGGGGGGAAACAGAAGAAAAGAGGCGAAACAAACTAGGTTAGACATTAGTATGGTGAGTCCAGTAACTTTAACAATATAATCATTAAAGTAACAGGATAAGAACATAAACTGGAAAGTTAGAAGTGACTGTACATAAGCATGCATGACAAGGTAGGCAAGATGAATAAGATAAACGTTGATTGCACTTCTAATCACTATAGGGTAATTACTACACTGCACAAATGCTAAATATATCGCACCGTTACTAGTTCCATACTGAAAGTTGATCCCAACCCCGTAATTGGTAGCCTTCAGGCGTAACATCTAGTAAGAGGTATCTACCCTATACAATCCTCGACAGCCTACTTGTCCATACAGATACTAGATGTCCCCATACTACCCCTAATCGATTGGCTCCTTAACTCGTATGCATTCATTTCTTGTGTCATTCGGCCCCGCTTGTTTGTAGATACCTGTGTTGGTCCCATCATAGGGTGTATCAATCCTTATGATGGCAACCCGACAAAATTCAAGATGCACAGTGTATGACTAGTGATGCCCAGTGCCCGCTTTTTCCACTCCGGAGCACGTGCACGCCCGTTGTAACACCCCGAATTTTTTGTTAACTGTAACTTAACAAATTAAAGTATAATAAATTCTAAATGATGGAATTAAGGGAAATGGGTTATGCCATTGCGTTCGTCTCGGAATTCTGCTTGAGATAGATTCCGAGTTTGCGTAAAACGGATATCGTATGAAGAAGATATGGATGAATGAAGTTGGATAGAAAAACCAGAAACAGGCCAGAATGCACTGGCGCACTTGGGAAGTGCGCCAGAACAAAATTGCACTGGCGCACTTGGGAAGTGCGCCAGTACAAATTTTCACTGGCGCCCCTGCCAAGTGCGCCCAGGCCGAGCAGAAACCTGCTTGGTCAGGCCCTGGCTGGCTTGGTCGGGTTCTGGTCGATTTCTGAGGCTTGACTGTGTCACTAGGACTTACATGTCGCTTTCTGATTGGTTTCTCTTGAGATGGATGGTCTGGATTCACTCTGGCTTCATCGACGGCTCTAATCAGTTTAAAATTCTATAAATACAACTCAAGTCTAAACCTAAATTCACACAAATAATATAGTACTAGAGCCGCCATGCTGCTGGAAAGAAACTAGGAGTGGTCGCCGGTTAGAAAGCTTAGAGACAAGCCAATAATAAAGTAAAACACGAATCAAAACAACGTTAGTCTACCCAAAGGAAAGCTATCAAATTTAGAACTCAGAATCCAGAATTCAAGTTCGTCGTTCGTTGTAAGTATAGTGATTTTTTCAATGAGAATAAAACTAAGACTTGATTCGATGTAAATTGGAAGTGGAATTGTGCTATTATGTAACGACAATGTTAATTCATATCTATGTATTGAAATGATTGTGATGTTTGTGGTATAATTAAGATTGATGTTGATCCTATTGTACTTTTAGAATGAAAACATCACAAGCAAGTTGTATAGTTCATGTTTATGTGATTATATAGGTCGTTTGTGATTAGAACCTCATGTATATACTTTATGCTAGAACCTTTATGCCTAAATGGTTATGTTCATATACATGCTCCTATGTTTATACAAAAGTTGCAAGTTCCTAATTGGATCCATGTCAAGATCCACTTTAGTACATGTTTCATGTTGTAATTAGATATGTGATTGGATCTAGTTCACACCCTTATCATAAAGTTATACATACTTATGAAAATGTCATATTCTTGTCATATGCTAAGTGATGTTCGATATTGTGCCTAGATCCAAAACATGTTTAGGCTTATGTTGTCTAAATCAAATGCTAATTCATGTGACACCTATTTGGTTAGACCCTTATTTCAATGCAAGTTCACATATATGTAAGTTGATTTAGGCTATGTTGCAAATTCACATATATGTAGGTTGACTATTTTGCAAGTTCACACCTATGACATTCATGTTGGCTATTTTGCAAGTTCACACCTATGATGTTTATATTGATTATGCCAAAAATGCCAAGTTTACACCTATGTCATGTTTATGAACTTCTTTATGCCAATTTTGTGTACGCTAAATTAGGCTAAGTTTTTAGCATAATATTATATGTTGAAAATCATGCGAACGTAAAATTAGGCTAAGATTGTTAGCCTAATATTTAGATGAGGTAACGTTGGAAAATTTTAAAAATATATGAAATTGGCATGTTTGTCACATGCCAAAATTAGTGGCATTTAAACGGTATAATTTCTTATACCAAAAACGTTAAACTTGGAAAAGTGAGCCATGACATTTAATTTACATATATTAAGTAATAAAGACAAAATGTAAATTTAGAAAAATACGAATATGCTTAACACGAGGTTGGATTGAGTTGTGATGTAAACCTGCCCGGACCCGCCTGGATGTCCAGTAGTCACAACAATACCTATCCAATGTGGGTGGTTAAGCATTGAGCCCAATAAAGACCCGAGGTTAGACTGAGTTACGGTGTAAATCTGCCCGGAACCGACCGGCACATCCAGTAACCGTAACAATATCTGTCTAATGTGAGTGGTCGGTGCTTTAAAAAGCTAAGGACAGACAAGTCAGGATGGTAGGGTTATGTTAACTAAAACACTTAACCAATTCAACATGTTAACTAAACTGACGGGTGGGGTTAGGTAAATACAGACACTTAACCACTTAACATGTTTGACTAGAAAACCCTAGTAACGGGGACCTATTTCAGCAGTAACCCAATTAGGTATAATGGTACCCTGAAACTAGGCAGGGTGGGGCGGGATTACTGGGCTGATTGTAAGCGGTCAAAGCGACGGCGGTGGGTGCAACAGTGTGGGTTCTAACGGAGTGCGGGCGTGCACACACTTCGGAGCAGACAAATAGGGTACTGGGGGCACCAGTAGTTTAACCTATGCATTCTAGTATTGTGTCGGGCTGCCACCATGGGACTTGATACACCCCATGGTTGGATCAGCATAGGTATCTACAATCTTTAGGGGCCGTAAGACACATGTAATTATGCGAGTAGGAGCCGATCTTTAGAAAAAGGGGATCACTTCACCCTCAGCATGGGGTGCCAGTTTAGAACTAATGCATGTAGGTGCAGAGTTATAGTGTGGGGTGCGATAGTATATTCGTTTCACAACTACTTTATCTTAGTTTATGATACTTTCTTGTTTCCAGTTTATACCTATCATGCCCTTATTCTTATTCTCATACTGAAGAGTCACTAGACTTACCAAGCTTTATGTCAAACCCTATTTTCTTTCATCTTCTTTTCTTCCGTTCCCCTCCCCCCCCCCTCAGGTCCACAAGGAGGAAACAACCCAGCTTAGTCAGACTCTTTGCAAGCTTCAGGATAGTAGATTTACGGTTTGGACTCTCTTGCTTTGGTTATGGCTGTTGGACACAATCATGGGGATTTATGCAGTTTTAATTATGCTTTATGCTTCTTTATTTAATAACCAAGACAGAAATGATGTTGTAATGTTTTGGAAGTTATTATGTGACAATTATGGAAATGTTTTGTATGAACACGCATTTATGAAATAAAAAGTCTGTTGTTTTCCGCTGCTTATATATATGTTTATATCTGTCTTGTGATTTATCTGTGACTTTTACTTACAAACCTCCACCAAAGTTAAGGCATTCCCTTTGTGAGTGACCTTAATGGAGGGTGGGGTGTTTCACTTGGTAACAGAGCATAGATTTACCAGACTAGATAAAAGTTTTTGAAAAAAATTTCAAAAAGAAGTTTAAAGAAGCATTCTTTTTCAAGAAAAAGTGTTGTTTTTAAAAAAGGCATAATTCCCCAGAGCCATATGCATTATCCCTCTATCCCTTTATCTTAATACTTTCCTTTTTGTTCCAGCATGTCTGGATATCTTAACCTTCCAGAAGGAGTACCGATCCCTGGTTGGTTCCGAAGGTACGTAGAGGCTAGGACCAATGGTGCGGGCCCAGCAGACATTCCTCCTCCTATGGTGGCAGCGGTTCCTCCTCCCCCTCCCCCTCCTCCTCCTCCTCCTCGTGGGAACACTTTCGCTAAGACGTGTAGAGAATTCAAGGCTATGGGAGGAAAGGACTTTTATGGAACTGAATCATTTGTTGTAGCAAGGAACTAGCTAAAGGAGACTGAAGATTTATTCGTTATCTTCGAAGTTGATGACACGCAAAAGATACAGCTAGCAGTATGGTTGCTCAAAGATGAAGCTTCCTATTGGTGGGAAGTTATGCATGCGAAGAGGCCAGTGGAAACATGGGAAGATTTCAGGATGAGGTCTGAGATGAAATTCCTCTCCCAAGCTGAAAGAAGCCTGCAGATGGAGAAGTTCCTAACTCTTAAGCAAGGTAGTATGACGATCAGGGAGTACGTCAATCAGTTTAATCAGCTGGCCAGATTTGGGCTGGATTTAGTAAACACCCAACACAAGAAGGCCCTTCGCTTCGTCAAAGGCCTGAATGAGCCTCTACACAGCCTTACTATGACCCATATACCCGTGGGGGCGACTTATGAAAGCTTGGTGGACATGGCGCTGCTACACGAGGAAGATAAAGGCAAGAAAGAGGCAAAGGCAGAACTGACTCAAGAAAAGGAGGGTTTACAGGCTAAGAAAACAGACTTCAAGAAAGGCGGGAAGAACATCAAAACCCGTGAAAAGAGAAGGTGCAATTTTTGTGGCATTGTGGGACATATAGCAAAAGACTAAGGCAAAGATGAATGGTGGTTGTTTCCATTGTGGAGAGACTGGACACTTGGCTAAGGGTTGCCCAAAGAAGCAGGGGCAGGGACATAGGACTGGATCCATCTCAGAGGGACAGGTTCACGCACTGGTGGCACCTCCACAGGAACGAGGTAGAAATATTTCCGTAGAAAGCTTAGTTTATCTTTATGATCATCCAGTTCGCACTCTCTTTGATTCTGGTGCATCACACTCCTTTATTTCATCTGCATTAGTAGAATCTCTGCACCTAGACACTAGTATGTAAAAGATCCCTTGGTTGTTTCAAATCCAGTTGGGGGCTCGGCTTATTTGTCGATAGTTTGCTTGGATTTGAAAATATCTATTCTAAGTGTTGAATTTAGATGTAGTGCCTTTGTTTTGGGCTTCTCAGGATATGGACTGATCTTAGGCATGGACTTGTTATCCAGTAATGGTGCCATTCTTGATTGTGTGAAAAGAGTGGTTAGGCTCTTGACTCGGCTCGGTAACACTCTAGAAATTTCTTGTAATCCCTTGAATGCTGTTATGCTTAGTTATCTAGAGTCGCTTGACGCTTTTGTTGAGAATTTGCAGTCGAGTAGAGTGGTACGCGAATATCCGGATATCTTTGAAGAGGTGAAAGGCTTATCTACGAAGCGGGAAATAGACTTCAACATATATTTTGTGGATAATGCAAAGCCCGTAGCTCTGCCTGTTAGACACATGGCTCCAAAGGAGAGAAAGGAGCTCAGTAAGCAAGTTAAGGAGCTTCTCGAGAAGGGGTTTATAAGAAGGAGTATCTCAGAATGGGGTGCTCCAGTGGTGTTCGCCACCAAAGCAGGTGGTTCACTACGTCTTTGTGTGGACTATAGGGAGCTAAACAAGCTGACTAAAAAGAATAGACACCCGCTTCCCAGATTAGACTATCTGTTTGATCAGCTTGTAGGTGCGTTGGTTTTCACCCAACTTGGTCTAGCTACTGGGTTCCATCAGCTAAGGGTAGCTGAATATAGCATTGATAAAACGACGTTCAGAACCCCAGACGGTTTCTTCGAGTGGCTTGTCATGCCTTTCGGCTTGACAAACGCACCTGCTTATTTCGTAGACCTAATGAGCAGGGTGTTCAGAGAGTTCCTCAACAAGTTCGTGGTGGTCTTCGTAGACGATATTTTGATCTTCTCGAAGAATGAGGAAGAACATGCTCAACATCTGAAAGAGATTATGGAAACTCTTTGTGTTCATCAGCTAAAAGCCAAATTTTCCAAGTGCCACTTTTGTAGAGAAGAAGTAAGGTTTCTTGGGCATATAGTGTCCAAAGAAGGATTAGCCGTGGACCCCGCGAAAGTGGTGGCAGTGCAAGATTGGAAGACACCAAGAAATGCAACCGAAATTCGAAGCTTTCTTGGGCTAGCCCTTTTTTACCGAAAGTTCATTAGGGATTTCGCGAAAATCTCAGCTCCACTCGCAAGGCTAACAAAGAAGAATATGGCGTTCGCTTGGGATTTGGATTGCGAGTTCGCTTTACAACGATTAAAAAGGGCTCTCACAACAGCCCCAGTTCTGACTTTGCTGGATGGAAGCAAGATGTTCACAGTATACACGGATGCTTGTGGTACGGGACTAGGCGCTGTTTTAATGCAAGAAGGGAGGGTAGTAGCTTATGGTGGAAGACAGTTGAAAGTTCATGAAAAGAACTATCCAACCCACGATCTCGAGTTGGCCGCCATTGTCTTTGCGCTTAAGTCTTGGCGCCATTATCTCCTAGGTGAGAAGTTCGAATAATATACTGACCATAAATCATTGAAGTATCTTTTCTCGTAGAAAGATCTTAACCTAAGGCAGCAAAGACGGATGGAGTTCCTTGCCTCATATGACTTTGAGATTTCCTATACTCCCGGCAAAGGCAACGTAGTAGCAGACGCGTTGAGCAGAAAGAAACGGACCCTAAGCCCTCTCTTTGTAGAAAGGCAAAGCTTGGAGTATATAGCTAATTTTGACTTTAGGCCCTCCTCAGATTTTATACCTGGTTTATTGGTATCCCTAGAAGTACGGCCCACTCTTTTAGACTCAATAAGGGCCGCACAATGTGAAGACCCTCAGCTTGTGGATGTGATTGATAAACTAATTAGGGGTGAAACTTCCAGTCACCTCAATAGGTACTCCATCGATGATAAGGATTGGCTGAGACGGGATGGAAGGCTATGCGTCCCACAAGCTAGGGATTTAGTGAAGAAGGTTCTCGAGGAGGCACATCATTCCAAGATGACAATACACCCAGGAGGAGACAAGATGTACAAGGACGTAAAGAGAGTTTTCTATTGGAGTGGCATGAAGATGGACGTGGCAGATTTTGTTTCTAAATGCGTGACATGCCAACAGGTCAAGGCGAAACAAAAGAAACCTGGAGGACTGCTTCATCCTCTAGAAGTCCCGTAATGGAAGTGGGATAGCATTTCAATGGACTTCATTGATGGGTTGCCTAGGTCAAGAAGAGGCAATACTAGCATCTGGGTAATAGTGGACAGGCTCACAAAAAGCGCCCACTTTTTACCTATCAAGAGTAGAAGGACTGCTTCGTCTCTAGCTTCTCTTTATCTCAAGAAAATAGTTCGACTCCATGGAATACCCTCCAGCATAGTGAGTGACAGAGATCCCATCTTCACGAGCGAATTTTGGCGGAGTCTGCAAGAAGCTGTCGGCACACAGTTATGCTTGAGCACGGCCTATCACCCCCAAACTGATGGTCAGACAGAAAGGGTGAATAGAGTACTAGAAGATCTTCTAAGACTGTGCATTCTTGACTTCGGGGGGACTTGGGAGGATCACCTTCCTTTAGTGGAATTCGCCTACAACAACAGTTACCAAGCCACCATCGATATGGCGCCCTTTGAAGCTTTGTATGGAAGACCGTGCCGATCACCAACTTGTTGGTGGGAGTCCACTGACAAGATTATACTTGGGCCAGACATGATTAGAGAGACTTCAGAAAAGTGGACTTGATACGAAGGAGAATGAAGACTTCCCAAGACAGAAAGAAATCTTACGCTGACAAAAGAAGGACCGACCTTGAATTTGAGGTTGGGGACAAGGTTTTCCTTAAGGTATCTCCTTTACGGAACGTCGTTCGCTTTGGATCCGCAGGAAAGCTAGCAATAAGATTTGTAGGACCGTTCCCTATCATCGAGAAGATTGGGAAAATGGCTTATAGAGTAGAGTTGCCTGAAAGATTGGCTGGAATTCACAATGTCTTTCACGGTTCTCATCTCCGGAAATGTCTACATGAATCTGCGGAAGTGGTGGAGCCAAGCATTCTAGAAGAAGCCGAAGTGGAACGCGAAGAAACTGTGAGCAGAGTTCCAACTCGAATCATAGGAACTGAAGTGAAAAAGCTACGCAACCACGAAGTCAAGCTCGTTAAGGTTTAGTGGAGCGACACTGAGGAAGACGCGCCTTGGGAAACTGAGGACAGAATACGCGCGGCCTACCCTTTTCTTTTTAAGGGTACATCTTTGACCTCTCTTTTTCCTTATGTTTTGTTTGTATCTATCTTTTTAGGTATATCTCCTCGATATTTTCCTTTATCCTTAGGTATGAACCCCTTTGGATGCAAACATGTATTTGAAACATGTTATGGTTGATGGCTGCAAGTGGTTGCTAGTGGTTGCTCGTGGATGCATATACACATACAACCTAGGTTTTAGATCGGCTCGGTCACTTCATACTGCATATGCATGTATGTATTCATATTTGTATGTGGTTGAAATTTGATATGTCGTCATATGGATGTTGCATTTGTATAAATGGTTGCGCACTCATGTAGAATTATGAGTAAGGACAAATTTGCATACATAATGGATTCATGACACTTACATGATTTGCATTAAGGAGGTCAATTGGATTAGTAGACCGCCTGATTTTGCATTAGTTAAGGACATATACAAACACTATGCATATGATCATGAAGCATTAGAAGTCTTTTAAGGATAATGGACGCCTGTGTTTGTTGGTTGAGTAGATGGACGATTGGATGTTAGGACTTACGTTCTTTCAGACTTGAAGATTTTGGAGACGAAATCCTTTAAGGAGGGGAGAATGTAACACCCTGGATTTTCTGTTAACTGTAACTTAACAAATTAAAGTATAATCAATTCTAAATGATGGAATGAAGGGAAATGGGTTATGCCATTGCGTTCGTCTTGGAATTCTGCTTGAGATAGAGTCTGAATTTGCGTAAAACGGATATCGTATGAAGAAGATATGGACGAACGAAAATGGGCAGAAAAACCAGAAACGGGCCAGAATGCACTGGCGCACTTGGGAAGTGCGCCAGAACAAAATTGCACTGGCGCACTTGGGAAGTGCGCCAGTACAAATTTGCACTGGCACACCTGCCAAGTGCACCCAGGCCGAGCAGAAACCTGCTTGGTCAGGCCCTGGCTGGCCTGGTCGGGTTTTGGTCGATTTCTGAGGCTTGGCTGTGTCACTAGGGCTTACATGTCGCTTTCTGATTGGTTTCTCTTGAGATGGATGGTCTGGATTCACTCTGGCTTCATCGACGGCTCTAATCAGTTTAAAATTCTATAAATACAACTCAAGTCTAAACCTAAATTCACACAAATAATATAGTACTAGAGCCACCATGCTGCTAGAAAGAAACTAGGAGTGTCCGTCAATTAGAAAGCTTAGAGACAACCCAATACTAAAGTAAAACACGAATCAAAACAATGTTAGGCTACCCAAAGGAAAGCATATCAAATTCAGAACTCAGAATCCAGAATTCAAGTTCATCGTTCGTTGTAAGTATAGTGATTTTTCCGATGAGAATAAAACTAAGACTTGATTCGATGTAAATTGGAAGTGGAATTGTGCTATTATGTAACGACGATGTTAATTCATATCTATGTATTGAAATGATTGTGATGTTTGTGGTATAATTAAGATTGACGCTGATCCTATTGTACTTTTAGAATGAATACAACATCACAGAAATTTGTATAGTTCATGTTTATGTGATTATATAAGTTGTTTGTGATTAGAACCTTAGTTTATGCTAGAACCTTTATGCCTAAATGGTTATGTTCATATACATGCTCCTATGTTTATACAAAAGTTGCAAGTTCCTAATTGGATCCATGTCAAGATCCACTTTAGTACATGTTTCATGTTGTAATTAGATATGTGATTGGATCTAGTTCACACCCTTGTCGTAAAGTTATACATACTTATGAAAATGTCATATTCTTGTCATATGCTAAGTGATGTTCGATATTATGCCCAGATCCAAAACATGTTTAGGCTTATGTTGTCTAAATCATATGCTAATTCATGTGACACCTATTTGGTTAGACCCTTATTTCAATGCAAGTTCACATATATGTAAGTTGATTTAGGCTATGTTGCAAATTCACATATATGTTGGTTGACTATTTTGCAAGTTCACACCTATGACATTCATGTTGGCTATTTTGCAAGTTAACACCTATGATGTTCATATTGATTATGCCAAAAATGCCAAATTTACACCTATGTCATGTTTATGAACTAAATGCCAATTTTGTGTACGCTAAATTAGGCTAAGTTTTTAGCCTAATATTATATGTTGAAAATCATGCGAATGTAAAATTAGGCTAAGATTGTTAGCCTAATATTTAGACGAGGTAACGTTGGGAAAATTTAAAAATATATGAAATTGGCATGTTTGTCACATGCCAAAATTAGTGGCATTTAAACGGTATTATTTCTTATAACAAAAACGTTAAACTTGGAAAAGTGGGCCATGACATTTAATTTACATATATTAAGTAATAAAGACAAATTTGTAAATTTAGAAAAATATGAATATGCTTAACACGAGGTTGGATTGAGTTGTGATGTAAACCTGCCCGGACCCGCCCGGCTGTCCAGTAATCACAACAATACCTATCCAATGTGGGTGGTTAAGCATTGAGCCCAATAAAGACCCGAGGTTAGACTGAGTTACGGTGTAAATCTGCCCGGAACCGACCGGCACATCCAGTAACTGTAACAATATCTATCTAATGTGAGTGGTCGGTGCTTTAAAAAGCTAAGGACAGACAAGTCAGGATGGTAGGGTTAAGTTAACTAAAACACTTAACTAATTCAGATTGTTAATTAAACTAATGGGTCGGGTTAGGTAAATACAGACACATGTAATTATGCGAGTAGGAGCCAATCTTTAGAAAAAGGGGATCACTTCACCCTCAGCATGGGGTGCCAGTTTAGAACTAATGCATGTAGGTGCAGAGTTATAGTGTGGGGGTGCGATAGTATATTCATTTCACAACTACTTTATCTTAGTTTATGGTACTTTTCTGTTTCCACTTAATACCTATCATGCCCTTATTCTTATTCTCATACTGAAGAGTCACTAGACTTACCAGGCTTTATGTCTGACCCTATTTTCTTTCGTCTTCTTTTCTTCTGTTCCCCCACCCCCCCTCAAGTCCACAAGGAGGAAACAACCCAGCTTAGTCAGACTCTTTGCAAGCTTCAGGATAGTAGATGTACGGTTTGGACTCTCTTGCTTTGGCTATGGCCGTTGGACACAATCATGGGGATTTATGCAGTTTTAATTATGCTTTATGCTTTTTTATTTAATAATCAAGACAGAAATGATGTTGTAATGTTTTGGAAGTTATTATGTGACAGTTATGGAAATGTTTTGTATGAACACGTATTTATGAAATAAAAAGTCTATTATTTTCCGCTGCTTATATATATGTGTTTATATCTGTCTTATGTATTATCTGTGACTTTTACTTACAAACCTCCACCAAAGTTAAGGCATTCCCTTTGTGAGTGACCTTAATGGAGGGTGGGGTGTTTCACCCGTATTCCGTTGGAACCTACACTGACGCACCACCTGCCGCTATTTTGATCGCTTATAATCAGCCCAGTAATCGTGCCACACCCTGCCTAGTTCAGGGTACCGTGATACATCTATGTGGGTTACTGCTGAAATGGGTCCCCGTTACCGGGGTTTCCTAACCAACATGTTATAACGGTTAAGTGTTCCCAATTTAACCTAACCCCATCCATCTGTTTTAACTAACATTTTGTATTGGTTAAGTGTCGCCTATTCATATGTTACTTAACCTTTCCATTGATTCACGCATATTTATTTAACGGTTAAGTTTGTGGGCCTACATATACTAATATTACCCACCTACCCAAGATTTACTTAACCCTTCCACTTATCAAGTCCATATGTATTATTGGTTAAGCTTGCCTTAACCCTATCCACTTTGTTCATGTAATATTGGTTAAGGTGTCTTCTTATCCATGTTAACTTAACCCGACCCACTTAACTCATTTAGGTATCATATTCAACATTAATTAGTTATTAATGCATAGACCTCTCACATTAAGTCGATCACTTGTGGCCGCTGGATATGTCGTGCGGTTCTGGGAAGACTTCCACCACAATCCAGACTTAACCTCGTGTCTAAGCATCTAATTTATGCCTTTGACCTCTCATATTAGACTGCCGTTTGCGGTTGCTGGATATGCCGGGCGGTTCCGGGCAGTCTTATACCGCAAACCAAGTCTAACCTCGTGTCTTAGGCGTTCATCTTTTAGCCAATTTACATATTTACTGTCCAAGTCTAGATTTATATGTAAATTATCCATAAGTGTGGTCAATTCAAGCTATGCCGCATTTACTTGTTATGCCCAAAATTTCTCAATTAAGTTATAACTAATTCCCTGTGTTTCAATCGCACGTACAACAATGTCCAAAAATAAAACGAAGAGGGATAGAGAAGAAACACAAGAATTGACATAAGGAACAAAATAAGCATGTAAGGTTGTACCGAACTCAAGAATCATGTTTCCAATAGACATGTTGTACATTAACAATAAGTATGGCTAAACTGAGCAAGTTACATCATAGGCATAAAGATTCGATAGAATTGAACATAAAAGAATCACCAATTTGGTGTACAACATGATAGGTTCCATTGTATCAATCACAACAGTCTCATAGGCATAGGTGATTCAGATTTGACGAAAGGATAAGTACGAATCAGAATTGATTATCTTACAATTAGGCATAGTTCTATATTCGATTCATTACAAGTCATGATTCCTATTACATGTCCAAATCTGAGAAATAACTGAAATTACCAAATTATCACAAGTTTACACCCAAACCCATTTATGTCAAGTCTCATGTTTGCTTATTATATACAATTTTTCCCAAACCATAGCCATAGTCAACTTATGCTTTTTTACAAATCACGTGTTATTCAATATTTCCCAAACTTTTTCCCTATCATTCAAGCGTTATACGTGCATGAATTTCGCATAACATGTTAAGCTCGAAGCTAGCCTAACTCATAAAAACAAAAAGGAAACAAGAAGAGGGAAGAGAATCATGGTATCAAACTTAGGCATAAATATATGAGCACGAACAGGCATGAACTAATAGAATTGATCAGAAAAGCATAGGCTATGAACCAAAAAAGATGACAAATTGCAAATTTGATAAGATCCATTAAAGGCATAATCATACGATCACAATTTACAACTTATCATAATTACTTTAGTTTAATTATCTTGTGAAAGCTACATGAACTCACAGAGATTAAGAAAGAAGAGAAGATTTGGAATCTGATTTCTGAAGTTGATAAGCTAATCCGTTGATGTAGGCTTTGATCTTTCTCTTTTATCTTGAATTTGATTAGTTATGGTGGAGGCTAGGTTAGCTTAGAGATGGACAGCATGGTGGCTCAAGAATCAATTTAGTTTTGATTAGGGCTTAGGTTTGATGTGATTATATAGAAGTACAGAATTAATTTGAGCCTTTAGATCAACCTAGGATCCATCCAAACCATCCAGTCCAAGAAAATGCGTCATCAGGCCAATCAGAAGTCACCACGTTGCCCTACGACTCAGAAAATCGTCACTATCCAGAACAGTCAGCAGGGTTGACCCCTACAAGGGGGGTTGACACCTATGTTGACACCCCTAAAGGGGGGTCGACACCTATGTCGACACACCTGAGTAGGAAATTTCCCGCTCAGCTGCTTTTCGGAATTTTGAATTTTTATTTATTAATTATTTATTTAATTCTGATTTAAACTTAAATCTTCTAACCTCCATAACTTCTTCATACAGAGTCCGATTTACGCAAACTCTCACTCTAACTCAAGCAGAATTCTGAGACGAACGCAATGGCCTAACCCGTTTTACCTAATTCTTCTTCTAAAAATTAAGTGTTCTTAACTTTGTTAATTTTAATGTTTTAAAATTACAAGGTGTTACAAAGGTGGTCTGATAGCGCGTTTCAACAGAGTCATGTACGTGCATGGTTCCGGATGTACCAGGGATAATAAGCCGCTAAAACACTAGTAGATATGACTGTGTCTATATGAGGGTTGCCAATTTAGGAAGTGATACGTCCTACTGTGAGGATAGCACAGGGTATCTACGAGATAGGGAGCCGATCAATTAGGGGTAGTAATTACGGTACATCTAGTCCTGCCTGTTTATGTGCCCGTTATTATCGTTTGGGGTAAAACACGTTATTTCTATTGGGGTGCCTGTTATTATCGTTTAGGGTCAAACCCATCATTAGAAGTACACCTAAATCTACCGTCATGTTTCTATTGGGATCATCCTTTTTATTTTACACTAGTATTGGTGCAGAGAAAAATATTTGAGAAGCGTAATCTATTCAGTTCATCATGTTCAGTCTGTTATACCTATTATGTGACACTGTTATCCCTCATCCAGTTTATATGCATGTCATGATGCTTTTACTTATTTATATTCTAAAAGTAACCGGACTTGCCAGACTTTATGTCTGACCAGTTTTGTTTCCTTTTCTCTCTCTTCCTTCCCCCCCCCTCCCCCAGGTTCTTAGGGTGGGATTGCTCAGGCTTGATTAGGATTCTCACTTTTGTTTCCGCTTGGATTTGGGATTTGCTTCAATGTACCGCTTTGACTATTTTTCTACTATGTTATGGATCTTTTTGGGGACTATGACTCTATATTACTATACTTTGATGATTTTAGTACAAGGTTGATACTTTTATTGATGTAATTGGTTTTCAGTATTTCAGACTGATTGTGACACCCCACGTCCGATAATGTCACACACTAAGGGAATGCATTAAGTTTCATGAAGCGTCATAGGTAAATAGACACAAAATATTACAAGAAAGATATAAATAAGACAGCAACGGAAATTCAAATTTTTATTTCAAACATAAATCATAATATCGTGGTCCAAAATACCATAAGTCACAAAAACCATTACAACAATATAACTTATGTCTTGTACCATCAGAGTACATAAGTATATAAAAAGTATAATTCCCCAAATAAAAGAGCTAAGCCATAGTAGAGATAAGAACTTGAGTTATACTTCAAAAGCAGCTCCAACAAGATGATAACCAAGTCTTGACTAAGCCTGAGAATTTTGTTCGTGCGAACCTAGGGGGAAATAGAAGAAAGAAGAGGAATTAGAAAGGGTCAGACATAAAGTCTGGCGAGTCCAGTTACTTTTAGTAAGTAAATAAGCAAAAGTAGCATGACAGGCATATAAAGTGGATAATAGAGAGGTAACTACAAAAAAGGCAGGTATGACAAGGTAAACAGGATAGGGAGCATACGCTTCTAATGATTACTCTACACTGATACTAGTATAACCAGAATGGGATGATCCCAACAACTATCAAACGGTATGCTTAGGCATATATCCAGATGTATCCTAACTACTAGCCTAATCGATTGGCCCCCTAACCCGCGTAGATACCTTGTGTTGACCCCACAGTAGGAGGTATCATTTCCTAAAGTGGCAACCCTTCATCTTAATAATGTGCACAACCATATCTACAGGTGTCACGGTCGTCTTATCCCCCTCTGCCCGACTCATGCATGCACATGGCCCGGTCGGTTTGCGCTGCCCACACCATCCTTCACATTTGGGTCTCTTACAATCAGTCCAGTAAGTGTTCCCCTTCTCCGACCTAGTTCGGAGTATATGTTTGATACCACTCTGGGTTACTAGCTGAAACGGGTCCCATAAAATATGAAACAAGTTATCCCCCTTTTTGACTTGTATCCCCCACTCGTTTTTCATTGGCTATGCATACCACTAGATGTCTTTAGTTACATAACCCTGTTGTTTCTACAAGTTATGCTTACCCTAAAAGGTGTCTTTAAGTACATAACTTTATTATTTCCTCCGGTTATGTATACCACTAGGTGTCTTTAATTACATAATCTTATCAGGTTAAGTTTGTGGGCTTATATGTAAATATTACCCACCCCCTCAGATTTACTTAACCTACCCACTGTTCAACAAAATTTACTTAACCTCAATTTCTAGTTCATAATCGTATAATCCCTATGGATTCAAATAGGTTAAGTATTGCAATTCGTTACCATGTCCATTTATGGTTATAATGGGCTAGACCTCCCACATTAGGCCTACAACTTGTCGATATTGATTATGCCGGTAGGGTCCGGGCAGACTTCTTCCACAAGTTGGGCCTAACCTTATGTCTTAGCCCGCCTCGTATTTTTACACTTAGACCTCTCACATTAGATTCAACATTTGTAGTTGTTGGATATGCCGGTCGGGCCCGAGTAGACTTCCACCGCAAGTGCAATCAAACCTCGTGTTATAAGTGTAATTACAGTTTCTAGTTACTGTAACCCTAGACATTTCATTATTATCCAATTTTACCTATTTCCTTAAAGGTTTCCATGTCCTTTTTTCCCCATATTGAATTATATGTCCAATTCATGTTTATAAGCACTATTCAAGTTATCCAATACTAACCTTTTTCCCCCGTTCCCTAACTAGCGCATTCACATAATTCACGTCATGCCTACGCTAGATAATAGCTTAGTCATAAATGATAAACATATACTAACATGGTGGTAAGGTGTACATATAAGCACAGATCCAATGAACTTGTGCCAATTAACTAGCTTTGACATAACAAAGATGTTAAGATAAGCATGATAAGATCTAAATATTAATTTAGATGTCCAACAGGTTCCGATCTAATATGATAAGCACAAGGATATCTAAGTAATAAGCAAGATCTGATTAATAATATAGGTGTCCACATAATTCAGATCTAATAGTCAAAAGTAGATCAGACACAAATAAGGTTTAAGATCCACATCGTAGAATGCCTCATAAGTTACAATAGATCCAAAAAGATAGAGATTTAGATCCAAGTTATAACCAATTCAGAATGTCATATGTTCACAATTTACAATGGATCCAGTATAATTTAGGCATAGGAACAAATCCAAACTATAGTCATATCAGGCTTACTTTTAGATATTTAAATCTAAAAGCAACTAAGAACTCAAAGTGTTTGGATTAGAAAAGTTGAACAAGAAAAGAAGCTTGTTGAGATGCAGATCTACACTTGAATGATTAGCCTTTTTTTTGTTTTTGTTTTTTTTTGAAAATGGGTAAAACTTTTATTAGGCATTTAGCCCAAAGTTGAGAGATTACAAACAGGCTGACAGCCCATGAATCTATCACGCACTCAAGAAGACATGCCGCTCCTATTAAAACATTAAACTGATTAAACTAGAACATTCGCAAATTAAAACCATTCATCTTCCCTTTTCTTTGTCCGTCACCGCAGTCATGGAGGGTCAAATACCATTGTATTTATGTCGACACATCCATCAGATCCTATTCTAACCATTAGCGAGTTCAGATTCCATGCTATCGGTATGATTCCTCCCTTTAATTCTTCCCCTACTTAAGAATATGTCGGTTGTTACAAGTCTATTATCCACCTTCGCATTGCTTTCTTTTGCTTTGAAAATTCGTGAATTTCTCTCTCGCCAAATTGCTGCTACAGCATATGTGAGGGCCACCTTCTCCAGTTTGGCTATCAGACGATCGTTGTGTGGGTGCCTGGCCAGGTATGTCGCAATTTGCTGTAAATTATATTCTTGCTTTACTGGGTCTGTTTTTACTTGACAATTTTTTGCAATTGTCTTCGAGTACTTGCATGCAAAGAAAAGGTGTTCATTGTCTCCTCCGCTGAACCACAAAGAACACAGAGTCTGTCTTTTGTAACTCCCCATTTGTACAGTCTATCTCGAGTAGGTAGTCTTTGCATGATAGCTTTATAAGCTGTAAGTGAGTTTCTTGGACATACTGCCTTGTCCCATATTGTTTTGCTCCATTCTTTTTGTTCATGTTTAGTACGAGTTGAGTTCCAAGCTGTTTTGATTGCAAACTCCCCATTTGAGTTAGTCTAGGCCTAGATATCATTTTCCCTTCCTGTATATATTGGCATTGCAACTATTTTCTAATTAGCCTTATTTGATTGTTGAAGAAGAAAAATGATTCGGTTTAGTTCAGTCATCAGTAGAGTTTGGCCTCCATGGATTCTCAATGAAGAAAACAAGAGAAATGGACCTCTATATATAACTGTCGGTCCCCAGAAACCGACTGCCATCTCAACCCTAGGGGGGTCGACACCCCCTTGAGGGGCGACCCCGGGGTCGACGCCCCTCCTATTAAGTCGACTCCCCTAGGCGGGATTTTTTCTGCTTCCATCAATTTCTGAAATTTCGAATTTTGAACTGGAATTTTTGAATTCCTAGACCCCATATATATATATATATATATATATATATATATAAACTTCAAACCTTCATAACTTCTTCATATAGTGTCCGTTTTACGCAAACCAAATGTCTATCTTGATCAGAATTTCGAGACGGACGGAATGGCGCAGTTTATTTCCCTTAATTATGAATATTAAATTAATTATTATTAATTTATCTTCTTTTAGTGTTGTTGAAATTACGGGGTGTTACATCCCCCTACTTAAAGGATTTCGTCCCCGAAATCTTCAAGATACGAAGAATGTATTCTACTATCCATCATCCATCTACTCATCCACCAATCACATGCATCCATTGTCCTTAAGATTTTCTGTTGCTTCAATGAACATATGCAAAAGTGTGTGTGTATGACCTAATACTAAAGTGAAGACTAGGCGATCTACTGATTCAGTCGACCTCCTCAATGCAATGTATGTTAGTGCCATGAATCCAATATGTATGCAAGTAATCCTATTATAATATGTAAGTTTTATAAGTATGCACACTCATTCGTCCAAATGCATCATCCATTTGATAATTCATCCATTTTCATCCATTAAAAGAAAAGAAAAATGCAGACACATCCATATGCAGTATGAGAGTGATTGAGCCGATCTAGTGCTTAATGTGTGTGTGTATGCATCCACAGGCAACCACTTGCATCCACTTGCATCCACTTGCATCCATCAAACATAACATGTCTCAAACACATGTTTACATCCATAGGATTCCTACTTAAAGGTAGAAGGTACTATTGATAGGACATACTCAAATGATAGAAGCAAGCATAGACAAAACTTTGGAAAGGAGTTAAGAACATACCCTCGAAAAGGAAAGGGTACGAAGCACGAATCTTGTCTTCGGTCTCCTAAGTCACATCCTTTGGATTATCTCTCTATTGAACCTTTATCAACTTGATTTCTTCATTGCGCAGCTTCTTAACTTCCGATCCAACAATACGGGAAGGAACTCTTCTGACTGTTGCCTCCCGTTCCACTTCTACCTCCTCTAATATACTTGGCTCAACAATTTCCGCAGTGTCATGCAAGCACTTCCGCAGATGAGAAACGTGGAAAACATCATGAGCACCAGATAGATTTTCTGGAAGCTTTACTCTATAGGCCATTTGGCCAATCCTTTCGGTTTTAGGAAATGGTCCCACAAATCTGGGTACCAACTTCCCTACAGATCCAAAGCGAACCACATTCCTCAGAGGAGATACTTTAATAAAAACCAAGTCTCCCACTTCAAATTTGATATCATTCCTTCTCTTATATGCATAGGATTTCAGCCTATTTGAGTTGTCTTCATTCTTCATCGAATAAGATCAATTTTCTTGGACGTTTTTCTAACCATATCAGGTCCAAGTAATAATCTTTCCGTAGATTTCCACCAACAAGTTGGTGATCTACAGGGTCATCCTTACAATGCTTCGAAAGGTGTCATGCCGATGCTAGCTTGATAACTATTGTTATAGGAAAACTCTACTAAAGGAAGGTGATCTTCCCAAGTTCCTCTGAAGTCTAAGATACACAGCCTTAAAAGATCCTCTAGAATTCTGTTCACCCTCTCCGTCTATCCATCGGTCTGAGGATGATAAGCGGTGCTCAAACACAACTGTGTGCCTAATGTTTCTTGCAAGCTCCTCCAAAATTCACTGGTAAAGATGGGGTCACGATTTCTTACGATGCTGAAAGGTACTCCATGAAGATAGACTATCTCACGAACATAAATCGTCCCCAATAATGATGTTGTCCTCTTACTCTTGACTGAAATGAAAGCAACGCTCTTAGTCAGTCTGTCCATTACTACCCAAATACTGGTGTTGCCTTTCTTTGATCTAGGCAAACCATCTATGAAGTCCATGGAGACGCTCTCCAACCTCCAAAGGATGAAGTAAACCACTGGGCTTCTTTTGCTCAACTTTAACTTGCTGGCACGCTAAACATTGAGAAACAAATTCTGCTACATCTTTCTTCAACCCAGCCCAAAAGAAAACTCTCTTCATGTCTTTGTACATCTTATCACAACCAGGATGAATAGTCATCTTAGAATGATGGTCTTCTTCTAGGACTACCTTTATCAAGCTTCCAGTTTGAGGAACATAAAGCCTTCCATCTCGTTGCAACCACCCTTTTTTATCTATGGAATATCTACTGAGGTGACTAGAAGTCTCCTCTTTTATGTGCTTACCCATGATGTCTAAAATCCGTGGGTCGCCTTGCTGCGAAGCTCCTATCTGATCCATAAGAGTTGGTCATATTTTTAGCGATGCAAACAAATCAGGAAAAATCTCGATGAAGGGTCTAAAATCAAAAGTCGATATGAACTCCAAGCTCTTCCTCTCCACAAACAGAGGACTTAAGGCCATCCTTTATGGACTTAGTGCGTCAGTCACCACATTACCCATGCCAGGGGTATAAGCAATTTCAAAGTCATAAGAAGCTAAGAATTCCACCCACCTTTGTTTCCTTAAATTAAGATCCTTCTACAAGAACAGATACTTAAGAGATTTATGATCGGTGTATAACTCGAACTTTTCTCTAAGAAAATAATGATGCCACAACTTAAGCGCGAATACGATGGCGGCTATCTCTAAATCATGGGTAGGGTAGCTCTTTTCGTGAACCCTTAGTTGTCTCCCTCGATAGCATACTACCCTTCCCTCTTGCATCAGAACCGCACCAAACCATGTACCACACGCGTCGGTTTATACTGTGAATACTTTATGTCCATCGGGCAAGGCAAGACTAGGGCTGTTGTCAGAGCCCTCATCGGTATTTGGAAAGCAACATCACAATCCATATCCCATGCAAACGCCAAATTCTTCTTCGCCAGCCTGGTGAGTGGGGCAGATATCTTTGCGAAGTCCTTAATGAACTTCCGATAATATCCCGCAAACCCCAGAAAGCTTCTCATCACGGTTGCATTTTTCGGAATTTGCCAATCTTGCACTGCAACTCCCTTCGCGGGATCCATAGTTATCCCTACTTCAGAGACTATATGCCCTAAGAATCTCACCTCCTTTCTCCAAAAATGGCGTTTGGAGAACTTTGCCTTAAGTTGATGCTCACGGGTAGTTTTCAAAACTTCTCTCAAATGTTAGGCATGCTCCTCTTCGGTTTTGGAGAAGATCAAAATATCATCTACATAGACTACAATGAATTTATTTAGAAACTCCCAAAAAACCCTACTCATTAGATCGACAAAATAAGTGGGTGCATTCGTCAGCCCAAAAGGCATAACTAGCCATTCAAAGAAACCATTCGGAGTCCTAAAAGCAATCTTGTCTATACTGTCCTCAGCTACCCTTAACTAATGAAACCCTGTGGCCAAGTCTAACTGAGAGAATACCAAGGCACCAACAAGTTGGTCAAATAAGTTATCTATCCTTGGAAGTGGATGCATGTTCTTCTTTGTGAGTTTGTTCAACTCTCTGTAGTCCACACACAAACGAAGCAAACCATCCGCCTTAGTCGCGAATACAACTGGAGCACCCCACTCATATATGCTTCGTCTGATAAATCCCTTTTCAAGTAACTCCCCTACTTGCTTACTCAACTCCTTCCTCTCCCTAGGATCCATATGACGTACTGGTAATGCAACTGGCTTTGCATTGTCCACCAGATATATATATGAAAATCGATCTCGCGCTTCAGAGTAAAGCCGCATACCCCCTCAAAAACATCTGAATATTCACGGACTACTAAAACAGATTGCAGATCATCGATAGATGCATCAAGAGATTCTAGGAAACTAAGCATAACGGACCCTTGTGGGTCATTGGAAATCTCAAGGGTCCACCCATAGCAACTCAAAAGTCCGACGACCCTCTTTTGCCAATCTAAAATTGCACCATACATGGTTAACCTATCCATCCCTAGAATCAACCCATAGCCCATAAACCCGAGCACATACGTGTTGCACTCAAATTCGACGCCTAATACAGATATTCTCAAACCCGTACAAATCATAGATAAATGAGCCGAACCACCAATGGGGTTTGAAACAACTACGGGATCTACTACCATACTAGTATTTAAGTGTAGAGATCAACCACCTAACTAGATATAAATGAATGTGAAGCACCAAAATCAAAAAGTGTTCTAATTCTACCTCTATCAGGAGCACTGATTTGAAAGAGAAATTAAACCTTCCCACAGAAATTTTTCTACCTCTATCAGGAGCACTGATCGCGAGAGCATGCTCCTACCCTCTAGAAGTTCCTATTCTTTGACCTTGTCCCTGTGTCTTCGGGCACTCCTTTGCAAAATGTGTCCGCTCTCTCCACAATTGAAGCAAGAATTCTTTCTCCTTTTGCAATCCTTCACAAGTGACCCTCAAGCCCACAAATGTGATACTTCCTCTTTTACTTACCCTTGTCATTCTTTCCCCTTTCTTCTGTTGTTGTTGTCCTTTCGTGGGCCATACATTCTTGTTTTTCGTTGTTTCCTCAGCTTTAACCTCCTTCTTTTCTCCTTTCTCTTCCTCATACATCAAGGCCATGTCAACAAGCCTTCCAAAGGCAGCTCCCATTGGAATATGGGACATGGCTAACCCATGAAGGGGTTCATTTAGACTTTAATAAACTACAAAGCCTTCTTATGCGAGTGTCTACCAGTTCCAGTCCAAATCTTGCCAGCTGGTTGAATTTGTTCACATACTCTCTAACCATTAAATTTCCTTGTTTGAGTGCTAAGAACCTCTCCATCTATATGCTTTTCTCAGCTTGGAAAAGAAATGTCAATTCGAACCTATGTCTAAAGTCATCCCAAGTTTCCACCGGATGGCTTGCTTGGGTTACCTCCCACCAAAATGAAGCTTCATCTTTCAGTAGCCAGGTAGCTAACTAAATCTTCCTTTAATCCTCTACTTTAAAGATTACAAAAAAGTCCTCGGTCTCCTTGAGATAGTTCCTTGGCTCCACAAATGTCTCTGTTCCATGGAATGGCTTCCCTCCCATAGCATGGAAATCTTTGTAGATCTTAGAGAATTTGTCTGCACGCGGAGGAGGAGGAGGAACAACAAGTGCAGCCAGGGAAGGAATGTTTCCTTAGCTCTCAGAAGGCGTTGTGGCCTCTAGATACCTTCGGAACCATTCTGGTATCATAACGCCCTCTGTAATGTTAGGTTCCCCAGATAGGCTGAAAATGAAAAAGGAAAGAGATTCAAATAAGGGATCGAAAGATATTACTTATGGCTTTTTGGGGAATGTTTTTCAAAATAGACTTTTCTTTTGAAAATGCTTTCTTTTAAAACCATTTTGAAAATAGTTTTCAAAAACTTTTATCTAATCTGGTAACCTTCAGCTCTGATACTAAGTGTTACACCCCACGTCTGTTAATGTCACTCACTAAGGGAATGCATTAAGTTTCGTGAAGCGTTATAGGTAAACAGACACAGAATATTACAAGACAGGTATAAATAAGATAGCAGCGGAAATTCAAATTTTTATTTCAAACATAAATCATAATATCGTGGCCCAAAATACTATAAGTCATAAAAACCATTACAACAATATAACTTCTATCTTCTACCATCAGAGTACATAAGTATATAAAAAGCATAATTCCCCCAAATAAAAGAGCTAAGCCAAAGTAGAGATAAGAACTTGAGCTATACTTCAAAAGCAGCTCCAACAAGATGATAACCGAGTCTTAACTAAGCCTGCGAATTCCCTCCCTGCGAACCTAGAGGGAGGAGAAACGGAAGAAAGAAGAGAAGACAATAAGGGTCAGATATAAAGTCTAGCGAGTCCAGTTACTTTTAGTAAGTAAATAAGAAAAAGTAGCATGATAGGCATATAAAGTGGATAAGAGAGAGGTAACTACAAAAAAGGCAGGTATGACAAGGTAAACATGATAGGGTGTATGCGCTTCTAATGATTACTATGCACTGATACTAGTATAACCAGAATGAGATGATCCCAACAACTATCAAATGGTAGGCTTAGGCATACGTCCAAATGTATCCTAACTACTACCCTAATCGATCGACTCTCTAATCCGCGTAGATACCTTGTGTCCGCCCCACAGTAGGAGGTATCACTTCCTAAAGTGGCAACCCTTCGTCTTAATAATGTGCACAACCATATCTACAGGTGTCGCGGTCATCTTATCACCCTCTGTCCGGCTCATGCACGCACATGGCCCGGTCGGTTTGCACCGCCCAAACCGTCCTTCACGTTTGGATCTCTTACAATCAGTCCAGTAAGCGTGCCCCTTCTCCGACCTAGTTCGAAGTATATGTTTGATACCACTCTGGCTTACTGGCTGAAACGGGACCCACACAATATGATACAAGCTCTCCCCTTTTTTGTCTTGTATCCCCCACTAGGTTTTCATTGGTTATGTATACCACTAGGTGTCTTTAGTTACATTACCCTATTGTTTCTACAAGTTATGCCTACCCTAAAAGGTGTCTTTAACTACATAACCTTATTATTTCCTCTGGTTATGTATGCCACTAGGTGTCTTTAATTACATAAATTTATCAGGTTAAGTTTGTGGGCCTATAAGTAAATATTACTGACCCCCTCGAATTTACTTAACCTACCCAATGTTCAGCCAAATTAACTTAACCCCAATTTCTAGTTCATAATCATATAATCCCTATGGATCCAACTAGGTTAAGTATTACAATTCATTATGTCCATTTATGGTTATAATGGGCTAGACCTCCCACATTAGGCATACAACTTGTGGATGCTGATTATGCCGGTCGGGTCCGGGCAAACTTCTTCCACAAGTTGGGCCTAATCTCATGTCTCAGCCCGCCTCGTATTTGTACACCTACACCTCACACGTTAGATTCAACATTTGCGATTGCTGGAGATGTCGGTCGAGTCCTCGCAGACCTCCACCACAAGTGCAATCCAACCTCATGTCATAAGTTTAATTACAGTTTCTAGTTACTATAACCCTAGACATTTCATTATTATCCAATTTTACTTATTTCCTTATAGGTGTCCATGTCCTTTTTCCCCATGTTGAGTTATATGTCCAATTCATGTTTATAAGCACTATTCATATTATGTTAGTACTAACCTTTTTCCCCTATTCCCTAACTAGCGCATTCGCATAATTCGCGACATGCCTAGGATAGATAATGGCCTAGTCATAAATGATAAAAAGGGAAAGGTTATGGGAATATGACACAAAGAAGCTAGATCTGATAAATAATATGATAAGTACAAGGAGATCTAAATAATAAGCTAGATCTGATTAATAAAATAGGTGTCCACATAATTCAGATCTAATAGCCAAATGTAGATCTGACACAAATAAGGTTTAAGATCCACATCGTAGAATGTCTCATAAGTTACAATAGATCCAACAAGATAGATATTTAGATCCAAGTTATAACCAATTCAGAATTTCATATGTTCACAATTTAAAATGGATACAGTATAATTTAGGCATGGGAACGAATCCAAATTATAGTCATATCAGGATTACTTTTAAATATTTAAATCTAAAAGCAACTAAGAACTAACAGTGTATGGATTAGAAAATTAGAACAAGAAAAGAAGCATGTTGAGATGAGGATCTACACTTGAATGATTAGCCTTATTTGATTGTTGCAGAAGATAAATGATTTGGTTCAGTTTAGTCACCGGTGGCCTCTATGGATTCCCAATGAAAAAAACAAGAGAAATGGACCTCTATATATAGCTGCCAGCCTCCAGAAACCGACTGCCACCTAAGCCCTAGGGGGTCGACACCCCCATTGAGGGGTCGACCACGGGGTCAACACCCTCTTATGGGGTCGGCTCCCCTAAGCGGGATTTTTCCCGCTTCCCTCGATTTCTGAAATTTCGAATTTTGAACTGATTTTTTTTGAATTCCTAGACCATATATATATATAATTCTTCGGCGCGTGTACAAACTTCAAACCTTCCTAACTTCTTCATACGGTGTCCGTTTTCACAAACTAAATGTCTATCTTGACTAGAATTTCGAGACGGGCGCAATGGCGCAGTCTGTTTCACTTAATTCTAAATGTTAAATTAATTATTATTTAATATATCTTCTTTTAGTGTTGTTAAAATTACATGGTGTTACACTGATGTTGTAACTGGATTTCGAACCACGATGTTTTCTATTTGGAAAATAAAGTTCTAAATTTCCGCTGCTATTTTATATCTGTCTTGTGATGTTTATGTTTTTGTTTACCTATAACACTTCATGGAACTTAATGCATTCTGTTAAAGAGTAACCTTAACGGACGTAGGGTGTCACACACTTAGACAAGTTTGCATGTACTAAGGTGAAGAACCCAACAGGGTAGATCATCGTGGTGTCCAAACATATGGGAACAACACTCCAAATGATTAGTCTACACTATTATTCTGCTGGTTATTCTGTTTGCTTTCCTTGTGGGACTAGAGGGAATCACACGTCTTCGAGAGGACGTAGTAAGGTACTCCATGGTAGTCCTCTGTTGCAGACACGCTTAGGCTGTACTCGCATATGTTTGGTCTATGCGGTACCACTCAGTGAGTATACCTTGACTGCAACAATAGTTTGGCAATCAAAAGGCTATAACCAATGACGGGTGATTGGACGAATGGCCTCGGAAGAGGTTGGTTAGGACCAAATTAAGGATACTACTACAAAAGTGGGCATATTCGACACTAGTTTTATGTGGCCATAGATCAAAAAAGCGTTGCTGTAGGGCAAATTCGACACTGAATATTATTTTAAAATATTAGTTATTTTAAAATATTCATTATTCATCATTTTAAAATATTCGTTAATTTTAAATATTCGTACTTTCCGAATTGGAATCAGAAACAGTCAATTACCATATAATTTTATTTATATGGATTTCATATACACATGTATACAACAATAATCAAACACAGTTAACCATCATCCGGAGTGCATTAAACAATCGCATAAGCATTAAATATAAATAATTAATGCTTACAACAGTCTGTCAACCCATCGATTGACATACAACTAAACAATTGGGATTAGTGTACATTAAATATCATCTCAATACCCATGTGGGGTTTCAAACAACAAATATTGAATATTATTTGTGCAGTTAGGCGATGTGTAAAATTATCGTCCCAATCAATATCAGTCAAATGAGTGTAAATAAACAAATCGTCCGATTTGTAAATGAATATTTATTTTATTCATATACTCGTTAAAAATTATATTTTTAACGATAAATATTTATTTAAACACATGAATATTTTATACAGTTCATTTATATAATAAAAGTGATATTCTTATTATTCTAACATTTTTAGAAAATTTCGGCAGCATAACGGTGCGATACTCGAACCGGAATAAGGCCTAGCCTTATCCCTCGCCTAATACTGGCTTGCGCCATGCACAAACCAATTCCAATCAATTCATTTCACTTCCCAAACCAAATTCAAATAAATAAACCAATCAACCAAACAACCAAACAAATATGGTTTCAAACAAAGGTGTCAGGTGCTACTAAGCACCATCTGCATCTTAGCATATATATTAAACTAGAAAATAAATTAGAGTGATAAGTTCCCACCTTTGGAATCCACTCCTCCAGTTTTATTTCTGAATTTCTGAATCGTTAGGATTTGCCCTAAATTCCAACGCAATCTTTTCCACGTTGTTCACAGTAAAAATCACATTTTTAATATGATGTTTATATATTTAAAAATCGCATTTTTAAATCGCTATATATATATAAGATCACATTTTTATATTGCTATATATATAATAAAAATCATATTTTTATATTGCTAAAAATTGAATTTTTATCTAACTAAAAATTGAATTTTTATATAACTAAAAATAAAAATTTTATCTAGCTAAAAATCATTATGATTCATACAATAAAAATCACATTTTTATATTTTTAAAAATCTCATCTTTATATTTTCTAAAATCTCATCTTTATATTTTCAAAATTCGCATCTTTATATTTTTTTTAAATCTCATCTTTATATTTTTAAAAGTCTTATCTTTCTATAATTAAAAATTGAATCTTTACATCGCTTTTTTATATATCAAAATCGAATCTTTACATTGCTATTTTCTATATAAAAATCGAATCTTTACATTGTTATTTTCAATATAAAAATTGAATCTTTACATTGATAAAAATCATAGCTTTACCTAAATAAAAATCCTAACTTTATATCAATAAAAATCCTAACTTCATATAAATAAAAATCAAAATTTTATAGTGTAGAAAATCAGATTTTTAGTGCCTTAAAATCATATCTTTAATGCTTAAACAAATAAAAAAAACTTATAAGAGGGATTGGAGGTGGGGGATGGCACTGGAGGCTGCAGGTGGTGGTAGAGCTTCGGCCTTAGGCGGTGATGGCTGGGGTATTGGATGGCGGAGCTCAGGGGAGTGGCTCAGGTGGCGGTTTGGGTTGATTTGAGGGGATTTGGCGGTTTGGGGGATGAACAGCGGCGCTATAAGGGGGTTGGCCGGAGGGGAGGTCGAGCGCCATCGGAGGAGGGGAGAGGGGTCGCGGTGGACAGTGAGCGTGGGGGAGCAACCTCCATTGTTGTTTTTTTCTTTACTTTTTCGGATCTAAGAAAATGATGGGGGAGAGAGGGAATAAAAGGGGGGTAAGGGCCTTTATATAAAATTATATTATATTTAATAATTTCCAAAAAGTTGACTTTTTTAATTGACCTCCAAACGAGACCCAACGACTGTCGTACCTAGCTAATTACCTCTATCCCGAACACAATGGATATGCTCGGTAAACCAATTTGACTATTTCGATCGGTTTCCATCAAAATTTAAAAATAAATTAATATAACGTTCAAAATTGATTTCAACGTCCATTTTAATTCACCGGGGCCATCCAAAAATTTTCGAAAAATAAATCTTGCTATGTTTTGACGACATGGTCCTAACAAAGCTAATTTCGTCGAATTTGGAGACTGCTTGTAAAACGGTCATTTTTCAGTCAATTAAATTCAAATTGAAATTACAGAACACGTTTAATGCACCATGCTCACATATTGATTCCAAAAATAATGAAAATTGGAATCTAGCAATAATTTGACATTCCGGATCCAACAAAAGTGGTTTCGTCAAAAACGGAGGTGGCATACAAAATCGCTATTATAAAGGGCTAAATATTATATTAAATTCCATTGCGACTATTCTGAATTTTCAACTGGACATAACTTTTTACTCCCATTATGAAATATGGATTTTTTGCATTCGTTGGAAAGATATTTTCAAACAAATTCAAATATTTCGGGTTTTACCAAATTCCGGTTTATTTCGAATTTGGTACGTCCATTTGAAAATTGAAATCGAATTTTCAAACTGCCGCGCCATTTCAGGCTCGTTATATAATTAAAATAAATTAATTCGTTCTAACTTCGATTTAAATAAATTTTTACTCGTTATTATTTAAAATAAATCATTTTTAATATTCAAAATTCATTAAAATTTCCATAATAAAATTTTTAAATTGGTTTCGATTTTCCAGGTTGTTACAATCTCCCCACTTAAAATCTTTTCGTCCTCGAAAAGGAACGGAGCTGAAATTGTTTAACTAATCAACTCAACTTTCATTCTGGTGTTCATTCTTCAACTTTTCAGTTTCTAATAAATTTCTAATTTTTCAAAAATTCTGCTAACACCCTAAATTTTTGAAAAATTTCGCCATAACCTCCTTTGTATGTGGACACATTTAAAACCACAAGTAGCCATGCAGGGCCCTCATCATCCAAATAGTAAAAGAAAAAGCCAATCGGCTCATAAAATAATCAAACCCAAGAAATATTGTAAACATGTACCTATTTGTCGAGCATACAATTTTATTCCTATCTTAGCCTCCTTGCTATGGCCTGTCCAATACATATGCATGTACATGTATGCAATTTCAAACAATTTCAATTCAGTTCAATATTTGACTCAATTTGCCTTAATGGAAAATTTTAATTAATCAAACAACACAATCAGCAATCAATTAGTTGATCATCGTTTCAAACACATAACTTATATATATATATATATACAAAAATTGAATTTTTGATGCCAATTCACAAACAATTAATCCTATCTAGTTTTGGTTCTCACACCAATCAATTGGAAATATATAGATATCCCACTTTTGAAACTCGGACGTAAATGCTGATGATGACATGCCATCATCACAATCATCTCCGGGCGACTAGAGTGTGATTCTATATCTATCCAGTATATTTGAAGTTTTGTATACACGTTTGCAAGGCGTATATGTAAAATCTTTATATACTCGATTGTCCACATTCAATATAAAATAAATATTCAAATACGTATAAAATGGTTTAAATTTTCAAAAAAAAAAATTGGTTTCATTTTTATTTTTAAAATAACACTCTTCGGACTCATTCTAGGATACTACCGATCCTATCACTAACGAGTCATTCCCATTGGATATTACTAATCCAATCTCTGACGAAGTCTTCTGAGCTCTGTAAACCAAAGCTCTGATACCAAAATGAAATAGCCCGATGAAATCCGGTAGGCTTTCAACCATCCCTTCATCCCCAAAGCAGCAGGTTATACCCACCGTGGCATCCAGATGATCCCCAGTCACCTTGTTTTATGGCCAGCCTCTCGACTGATCAACCAACCCTAAGTAGGGGAATGTAGGGGTAAGAGCCCACTGTTCACCACGAAACCACATGGAGAGAACCCCCCATCATGCTGCACACTATTACCAGGCATGCCAAACAAGGACTGGTGTGAGAACTAAAACAATTATTAAATCTTTACTTTGAAAATAAAGTAAATCAAGGGACCACGCCATATAATACGGAACGGGTTCCTCCCAAGAATACCAGTGCAGAAAACAAACAACGCAATGCTTTTTGGAAAATTGAAGCTATTATAAAACCCAGGTCCCATCACACAATGCAACGCAAGCCGGAGGATAGGGTTTTGCCTTATAATAGCCAAAAATTCTTGGTACGTTTAAAATAAATCATTTGATACTATTATAAGTGCATAGTGTATATAAAACAACTTCAAATATAAATGTATGAATCACAGACGGCATGGGTACCATATATCATGTCGCCATACTAGGCTCTACAATCAAAACCGAAATGTCACGTATTGGAAATTGGATTTTAGTCATGAGTTTAGGCAAGGGATGTACTCCTAACCGCTTCAAGATACTGTAGCAAATGTCTCAGGACTACACACTATGGGCAACCCTTGGATCATGTAGTGTCGGTACTCTCTTGCGTTTGAGGATTAATTATTCCTGAACACTCGTTTCCCAGTCCTATCGGACCTATCCATCGGCTCCGTAGTAACCGATATATCCGAGACGCCTCGCTATCCATCATCCACATAGGTAAAAAATATAAATGTTTAGGCTCCATACCATGACACCACACATAGCAAGAAAGAAACGTCATGTTCTCACTTCGTCCCTTATCCCATTTTTGACTTATACTGAAGTGTGAGGCTCGTGAATTAACGCTATACACAAAGCTATGCTATATTAAAGTCGTGCTTTGATCATCAGCCACAAGACTCTGCTTTTCAATAGACACCTTGATCATTTGCATCTCAGCATGCCACACAGGCAATTCACGCCATGCGACTGACGTTTATCGATATATAACCTCTGAGCTCGTACATCTCAGAGAAGGGTGTTAAGCAAGAGAATAAATTCTCCACTGCCAAACGGATATATATTTAATAGAAATCTATCAACACAGAAAAAATCCAATATCAGACACACATCCATTTACTAGTTTGTTCTGGGTCTGAACGAAACCAGAGGCACCTTATTCCTCGTCCATTTGTCCAATAAAGGAGAGAGGTCCTCGCATACCCGGTAGATCTCCAAGTACGTCTGGATGATCACCACTTAGTACCTCGTCTTGGGTGTACAGCCAAATCAAGACATCAGTAATCATCCAAGCGATGTGAAGACCTCCGGTCTTCAACCACCGTCTTCATCGTCGATTTATCGTCGAATCAGTTATTCAAAATGGGTATAAATCTGGTCTTTCTGAATAACTCGCGTATATTATAAACAAGTGCTATAAAACACAACATACGCCTCATTCCAATTCTGAATATTATTTTATTTAAATATTCATATCCTTTAGGAAATGTTCCCATTAATTTTATGAAAGATAAATTCTTTAAATTTATCCTTTAATCTTCCTTTGGATATTAATACAAACCAAGTTAAAGTTTATCCAAACTAGTCGGGATTAGTGATCCTTACCGAAGTAATCATTTATTTTATTTCCCAATCCCAACATATTCACCCCATGAAGCAAAACTGGTAATACTTCACATCTAACACCACGGTGTTTTCGGTAAAATTAATTACCATTTCCCATTCAAATCTAATTAAAGATTTAACCATCGCTTTGAGCAAAACTGGTGATACTCCACTCTCGATCATTTCCCAAATTGATAATTTAAATTATCACATTCACATTTCAATCTAATTAAAGATCCATTAAAATTCCACTTGGTTTTAATCTTCCGAAAAATCAATATTAATGATTATTTAACTTTGGAAAATCAAACATGTCGCATCGACAATCTACACCGTACTATTGATTTATGCCTATATATAACCTCCAAGCTCGTACGTCTTAGAGAGGGATGTTAAGCAAGAGAATAAATTCTCTGCCACCAGATAGATATATATTTAGCAGAGATCAACCATAAAGTTAGAAATACAATGTTAGACATGTAATCCTGTCTTTAACTGGGTTAAAGAACTAATGTCGTTTAAAACACAGTTCACGATAAACCTAAATCACATTCCATTAATTATGGAATCTACATGGAAAATAGATCAACATATAATCGATATCAATTTCCATATCTGACTAATAATATAAATGGAATAACAGCAAAGCCTTTTAAATTCCATATGTTTTAACAGTCTTCCTCCACAGAAGCTCACATCCATTATTATCGAATCGAATTTCATTCAATTCCAATTTAATATTTTAAATTGGAAAACTTTACTTTGGAAAATTCTCGTTAAATCTTAATAAAAAGATTTCTAAATTCCAAATAACATTTCACCGTAAATCGGGTTAAAGAATGAATGTCATTAAAAACACAGTTCGCAATAAACCCAATTCACAGTCCATTTTATTCCAGTTATTAAATGTAATTGGAAACTCTAACAATCTTAATTAAAAGATTTATTCTTTTCACACGGGGTTTAAGAACAGTGTTATTTAAGACACCATTTACGACAAACCCAAAATCCAATTCAATATTAAATACAAGGCTCTGAATAGAAATTATATCGCCTTATATTCAATATCAAATTCTAAAACGAACGGATATCGTATTGGAATAACGATATCAATATCTTCCAAATTCCGAGAACAATATCTATATAATCATGGAATCCAATACTAAAATATTCCGAAGATTATTTCCATCCAAATCCATTCCAATTCATATATTGGGAATTTCTAGTTATATTAAAACCCTTTCCAAATCCAGTTTATTTAATTAAAAATTATTGGATTATTAATCTAGTTAATAACTAGTTCATTTTGATAAAAATATATTTTTATCTTTCCAAACATGGAATTTTTCATCCAAATTCTTTATAAATCATTTATTATGATTTTACACAATTTATTAATATTTTTAATAATTTTATCAAGGCCCGTACAATCGATTTCCATAAACGGTCGTAGAACTGCACTTACAACGACCTTTTCCAAATTTGATTTGGACATAATTCCAAATCCTACTGTTAGATTTCAAATCTCTTATGTTCACTGGAAATCTCTTTTCGATACGAACCCAACAGTTCCAGTTTAAGGAGAATCTGACGGTCGGATCTCCCGTAATTTCAATTCGAAGTCAATGGTCGAAATTCCCGAACTACCGCGGCACGACGGGTTCTATTCAGGCCGTTAATTATATATAATATATAATAATATATATTATATGTATTTTTCGTTGATTTCCATTTAAAATGTATTTTATAAATTCGTTCTAAAATGATTCTAACTTCATTTTTAATTTTAAATCAAAATTGAATTTTCCTTATCATTACGTTTTAATTGATAGAATTTTCAAAATATCAGAATTTGAAATAATTTCCTTTTCGATATTCATTATAAAAATGAATAAAATCGGTATAAATATCGTTCACGTCCGAATGGCGTTAATCTAATCAACACGACTTTATATATTTCAATATTTTCGTGTCCATCCCAAATCGGACATCAAAATTATATTTTGATCCATTACTGAATATTATTTTAAAATATTTGTTATTTTAAAATATTAATTATTCGTCATTTTAAAATATTCGTTAATTTAAAATATTCGTTCTTTCCAAATTGGAATCAGACACAGTCAATTACCATATAATTTTATTTATATGGATTTCATACACACATGTACACAACAATAATCAAACACAGTCAACCATCATCCAGAGTGCATTACACAATTGCATAAGCATTAAATATAAATAATTAATGCTTACAACAGTCTGTCAACCCATCGATTGACATACAACTAAACAATTGGGATTAATGTACGCCAAATATCATCCCAATACCCATGTTGGGTTTCAAACAACAAATATTGAATATTGTTTGTGCAGTTGGGCGATGTGTAAAATTATCGTCCCAATCAATATCAGTCAAATGAGTGTACATAAACAAATCATCTGATTTGTAAATGAATATTTATTTTATTCATATACTCGTTAAAAATTATATTTTTAAAGATAAATATTTATTTAAACACATGAATATTTTATATAGTTCATTTATACAATAAAAACGATATTTTTATTATTCTAACATTTTTAGAAAATTTCTGCAGCATAATGGCGCGATACTAGAACCGGAATAAGGTCTAGCCTTATCCCTCGCCTAATACTGGCTCGCGCCATACACTTACCAATTCCAATCACTTCATTTCACTTCCCAAACCAAACTCAAACAAATAAACCGAACAACCAAACAACCATGGTTTCAAACAAAGGTGTCGGGTGCTACTAAGCACCGTCTGCATCCTAGTATATATATTTGACTAGAAAATAAATTAGAGTGAGAAGTTCTCACCTTTGGGATCCACTCCTCTAGTTTTATTTCTGAATTTTTTAACTATTACGATTTTCCCTAAATTCCAACACAATCTTTTCCATGTTGTTCATAGTAAAAACCACATTTTTAATATGATGTTTATATGTTTAAAATCGCATTTTTATATCGCTATATATATATAAGATCACATTTTAATATCGCTATATATAATAAAAATCATACTTTTATATCGCTAAAAATTGAATTTTTATCTAACAAAAAATCGAATTTTTAAATAACTAAAAATTGAATTTATATCTAGCTAAAAATCATTATGATTCATACGATGAAAATCTCATTTTTATATTTTTAAAAATCTCATCTTTATATTTTTTAAAAATATCATCTTTATATTTTTAAAAATCTCATCTTTATATTTTAAAAAAACTCATTTTTCATTAATTAAAAATCGTATCTTTACATTGCTATTTTCTATATAAAATTCGAATCTTTACATTGCTATTTTCTATATAAAAATCGAATCTTTACATTGAGAAAAATCTTAAATTTACATAAATAAAAATCCTAACTTTATATCAGTAAAAATCCTAACTTTGTATAAATAAAAATCAAAATTTTATAGTGTAGAAAATTAGATTTTTAATGCCTTAAAATCATATCTTTAATGCTTAACAAATAAAAATAAAAATAAAAACTTACAAGGGGGATTGGAGGTGGGGGATGACGTTGGAGGCTGTAGGTGGTGGTAGGGAGTCGGCCTTAGGTGGTGGTGGCTGGGGTATTGGTCGGCGGAGCTCAAAGGGGTGGCTCAGGTGGTGATTTGGGCCGATTTGAGGGGATTTGGGCGGTTTGGGGGATGAACGACGGCGCTGGAAGGGGGTTAGCCGGAGGGGAGGTCGAGCGGCATCGGAGGAGGGGGGAGGGGTCGCGGTGGACGACGAGCATAGGGGAGCGGCCTCAGTTGTATTTTTTCTTTACTTATTTTCTGATCTGAGAAAATGACGGGGGAGGGAGGGAATAAAAGTAAGGTAAGGGACTTTATATAAAATTATATTATATTTAATAATTTCCAAAAAGTTGACTTTTTATTTGACCTCCAAACGAGACCCAATGACTGTCGTCCCCAGCTAACTACCCCCATCCCGAACATAATGGGATATGTCCGGTAAGTCAATTTGACTGTTTCGGTCAGTTTCCGTCAAAATTTAAATATAAATTAATATAACGTTCAAAATTGATTTCAACATCCATTTTAATTTACCGGGGCCACATACTGACTCCAAAAATTCCCAAAAAATAAATCTAGCTATGTTTTCACGATACGGTCCTAACAAAGCTAATTTCGTCGAATTTAGAGACCGTTTGTAAAACGGTCATTTTTCAGTTGATTAAATTCAAATTGAAATTACCAAACACGTTTAAATCTGCCACGCTCACATATTGATTCCAAAAAATATGAAAATTGGAATCTAGCAATAATTTGACATTTCGGATTCAACAAAAGTTGTTTCGTCGAAAACGGAGGTCATTTGCAAAATCGCTATTTTAAAGGGCTAAATATTATATTAAATTTCATAGCGACTATTCTGAATTTTCAACTGGACATAACTTTTTATTCCCATTATGAAATCTGGATTTTTCACATTCGTTGGAAAGATATTTTAAAACAGATTCAAATATTTCTGATTTTACCAAAATTCGATTTATTTTGAATCCGGTACATCCATTTGAAATTTGAAATCGAATTTTCAAACTACTGCGCCATTTTAGACTCGTTATATAATTAAAATAAATTTATTCATTCTAACTTTGATTTAAATAAATTTTTAATCATTATTATTTAAAATAAATCATTTTAAATTTTCAAAATTCATTTAAATTGCCAAAACAAAATTTTTAAATTGGTTCTGATTTCCCGGGTTGTTACAATTACATTCGAGCATCTCGGAGGAAATTATTAACGATTTTCCTCCTGGACCAGTAGCTTTGGCTATTTGTATAGATGAACCACTCAATCTAGAAGCTTTTTTGTGGAGGCCAGCCCCTGGTTTGATCTGAATTGTAGATACTGCTGGTAAGAAGGTTGCACGGCCTGAATCGCAAGTAGTTCTTAAGACGATTGATACTACAGTTCCTATTACGACTAAGGATGTGGTGAAAACGTTTCTCATACTTGATTCTAATGTTGCCTTTTTATTTTATTTTAAGGATGAGCAACTTCATTTTATTCCCAACTTACAGACTGCAAATTCAAGAACAAACAATAAATGCAAGTTACTGAGTTTATCGGGAAATGGAAATGTAGTTGACTTAGGATGGATGGAGTCAACCGATCCAAATGCAAGGGTACATTTCAGACCACTAGGAAACAATGCAGTTAAAGTTTCGATAGAGATCGTAAAAAAGCCAGTAGTAGAACTATGGAGGCAGACATCTGAATTACAGTACATGGAAGATGCCCTCTCTTTTGTGATAGCTTGGCCTGCTGCGCACATTGTAACGGAATGAATTTTGAGTATGTCTTTACCGTTTAATTTTTATGTTAATCTTACCATTTAATTACATTACATGAAGTTGATTTTTTTCTTGTTTGTCTACTGAGTCTGTTCATACCGATTTCACATTATGAAGCTTGAGGAAAGAGTTAAATTGAGGGAAATATTGATGATGACTTTCAAGCACCTAAGACGCGAAAAATGCCCTTTTAATATAGTTTTCGATCTCAATTTATATTCAGATTTTATTTATTTTGAGGGCAACATATGCTTCAAATAGAATTGTAAACCTTTCATCCGGACCACTATCGATGCATGCATCATTGCATACAATCACATTTTTCTATAACTGCTACAGGGTTTTTTCTATAAACTAAGATGACTTAATATCCTTGCTATAGATATGAATAATATGGTAATTTATTTGTTCATGCATGTAACAACCTAAGATTTTAACTAATTTCAAAAAAGGAATTTCGATTGAATATTTTGGGCTTGCTAAATATAAATTTAAAATTTATGAAATTTAAATACAAATGTCGATTTAATACGCTTTTATATTTTGGTTTGATAAGAACCTTGTTTTGTTTAATAAATACATTTTGTAAAAGCAACTTATTTTAAGAACTAAATGTATGAAGAATGGTTTACTTTTAAAATGTTATTTTATTTTGTAAATTTAAAACTTGAATTTAGTATAAATTATAATTAAATATTGGTTTGTAATAATCATCCAGTTTCTGTACGCGCTGTTTTATTATATTTTATAGAGTTTTACTGTAAATTTTAATTTGGAAAATAAATATATTTTTTCCTAACATGTTTTGGGTAACTGTGATCCTTTTTAACATTTTACAGAATTGGTTAACGGGTATATCTTCTTGTTATATTGGGATTGGAGCACACCGTTATATATGATTATGTTTTTATTTACTATCGTTCACAGTCAATATTTATAATAATAATAAGGGATAAATTATATGTATAACGTGCAGCGCATCTAACGTTCATATAGTAGACATCATGTAAAATGTGTAAAGTACGAAGCCATGTTCGTGCGTGAAAGGTAAAACGCATCTCCTACTCAAAGCATGCAAAATAGCAGAGAGAACTTTCCTTTTTCTCATGTACAAGCGTGTAGAGAATTGAGCAATCAAAGGACACTTGTCCATATATGGGACACGTGTTGTCTGTTTTTTTTTTCCTTTACCCAATTTAAATTTTATTCCACATATTTTCTCTGTACCCATCCCTTCCTCACCACACCTCTCTGCCTCATCTTCATTTAGTCATGAAAAAAATGATTTCACAAAAGAATTTATCAGCATCCTCAAAACAGACTCCATCTACTCCGCGTGCCACAATCTACGTCGCCATCACCCAGTCATCGCTGGTCCGCTCAGACCCCATATCCGCTTCTATTTCTCTCCCCAAAGCAATTCATCCTTATGCTCCACCTCCCAGTCCAACAACCACCACCCCGTCAGTCTACTAACAAACGCCTAAACCCCACCTAAAAACTCCACCAGACCACCTTCTCCACTTTCCATCCTCAAGCTACTGTCTTACTTTTAAACCACGTGCCGAACCCTTTCTCCACTGCTTACGCCAGCAAGTTCGAGCACTCAGTATCCCCTCTCCTCTCTAAAAGAGCCGCAACCCCTTAAACCCACATGCAAACACCCTACACTTTTCTTGCACTGTCCTTCGCTACATTAGCAGTCAATCGCCCGAACACTCAGCATCCTACTGCTCCGCCTCAGTCCAATAATGAACCCAAGCTTGGCCCTTTTCCTGTCTTGAGGAAGTGCATATATGATTATAAATGGGAAACAATAACAAGAGGTTTTGTTGTTGGGTCATGTTGCATGCTTTGTTTTGTGGTTCCTTAAGTCAATCATTACTGTTTGGTAGTGCCTGCATGCGAGGAAGGAAGTATTGTTGTGGACATGCATAGATATTGGTATAGATACCTATGTGAAGAGGAAGAAAGAAAAGGTAGCGACAAGAAGAGGAGTTCTTTGTGCAAGGAGGAGAAGGAGAGAAGAGGGTACGAGCTGAGACGGGTTCAAATAATTTGGGCTTGGGCCTGTATTGATTTGGGTACATTTTTTCTTTTATTTGTTTAAGGTTGAATTTAGTGTAACTTTAGAAGCTTATATCTATCTCAATTTAACTCGGATTGATGCATTGTTGGGTCCATTAGATTCGTATCAGAAAATAGAATCCGTTAATATATATTTTGGTAATTTTAGTTAAATAAAATTATGGAAATAAAATGAAATGTCCTTATATATATGACAAAATATAATAGACGATGTTGTTAATTTGATTCCAATATATAATTAGCAGAACAATCACCGGCTGCTCATGGAAATAGGATTGAAAGCTATACGAGTAGCGGTATCTGTGTTCGTTGGCTTGTTTGTCCTAGTAGTGAAGATTTATGGAGCTATTTTGGTGAGAACACAAAATCTAATTGTTTATTCTAATTAATAGTGATTAAATAGTGAATTTTGATGGATGAATGATAATTGGTTGAAAGGGATGCTATGGTGTGAATGGATGTGCATCGAATTAGATAAAACACTGAACACGAATAAGCGTTATTATAACACCCTGAATTTTCTCCGTCTATTAAATAGAACGAATTAAAGAATACTTAATTTTTAAAGTGAGAATTAAGGGAAACAGATTACGCCATTGCATTCATCTCGAAATTCTGCTTGGAATAGAGTCCAAGTTTTTGTAAATCGGACTTCGTATGAGGAAGATATGGCCCTCAGAAGTTTCAGAAATTTAAATAAATTAAAACAGCTCAGATTTAAAATCAAAATTCAAACAAAAACAAAGAAGCGGGTTGGGCGGGATTTTTCCCGCCCTAGGCCAGGTCGACCAGGGGTCGACCTCCCCTATAGAGGTCGACCTGGGGATCGACCTACCACCTCGCCCAGATCCAAACAATGACGATTTTCTGGCCTGTTGCTGAGTCTTTTCTGACTTGATGCTGAGTCACTAGGGCATAGGTGGCAATTCTGGATAACTCTATCTAGTCTAGACGGTTGTGATTGCTCCTAGGATGATCTAACGGCTCACATAAGTTTAAACCTTTATTAAAGCAACCCTATTCCTCAACCCTAAATCAGACAAATTCATTCCAAGGAGCCACCATGTTGTCCATGATCGTCCTAGCCACCATTTCTTCTCAAACTAGAAAGCAAGTTAAAAGCTACGAATTAAAACTAACTTAGAGAATTAATAGTCTTTGTCAAGGGATTACTTTTCAGTTTCAGAAAACGGATCCCAAAAAACAAGACATTCTTTTATTTGAAAGTCCTGTTATTATTTAGATGTGATCGATTAAAAATTATGATATGTAATAAAGTGAAAACTAGAGTTATTCCTAGTTGTAAGATAATGATGATGTTGATTCATGTCTATTCTTGTAATGATTCTATCGTATATTCTTATGAGGCTATTGTGGTTATTATGTTGATGTTAAACCAATTGTGTATTATGTAAATTTGGTGACTTTTTCATGTTATGTTACATGCAAGTTGTTAGGCTAAGACATGTATTATGTTTAGATCTACATTTAGATCTATGAAAATTGGATCCAAGATAAAAGTTTACATTTACATGCCTAGTTGGATTTGTGTAATTCCATATGCTTAAGATTCATGTTTATTGGATCCAAAATAAAAGTTCACCTTCACATGCCTAGTTGAACTTGTGTAATTCTATATGCTTAAGATTCATGTTTATTGGATCCAAAAAAATGTTCACATTCACATGCCTAGTTGAACTTGTGTAATTCTATATGCTTAAGATTCATGTTTATTGGATCCAAAATAAAAGTTCACATTCACATGCCTAGTTGAACTTGTGTAATTCTATATGCTTAAGATTCATTTTTATTGGATCCAAAATTACATTTACATGCCTAGTTAGATATGGGTAATTTCATATGCTTAAGGCTCATGTTAATTGGATCCAAAAACACATGTTCATTATTTTATGCCACATTTATATGACACATGTTTAGTTATATCCTTATTATTATTTTATGTTGTATGAATGATACATGCTCCTTTCTTTCCCCTTTTGTATATAAATTAGGCTAAGTTGCGAGCCTAACAATCTATGTTAATTTTGCGAACGTATAACGGGGTAACGTTGGGAAAGCCTTAAATTTCATATTATTGGCATAATTTGGCCAATAAATATATGAATGATTAGTGACATAAAAAGGGTATAATTTATATACCTAAAAATTTTGAATATGATTTAGAGGGTAAATGGGGCATGACTTGAATGGCAATAATTGTGGATAATTTACATATAAATATGAAAGGTAAATATGTAAATTAAGAAAAAAACGAATATGCCTAACTCCAGGTTAGATTGAGTTACGGTGTAAGACTGCCCGGAACCGCCCGGCACATCCAGCAACAGTAACAATATATATCTAATGTGAGAGGTTAGTGCATCAAGCCCAAAAGAACCCGAGGTTAGATTGAGTTGCGGTGTAAGACTGCCCGGAACCTACCGGCACATCCATCAACTGCAACAATACATATCTAAAGTAAGTGGTTGGTGCTTTAATGAGTGAATTAAAGCTAAGGCAGGAATGGTAGGGTTAAGTTAATTAAGGCAACATTTAACCAATACAACATGTTAACTAAACTGGTGGATGGGGGTTTGGTTAATTTGAGCACACTTAACCATTTTAACATGTTGATTTGGAAACCCTAGTAACGGGGACCCATTTCAGTAGTAACCCACATAGATGTATCATGGTACCCTAAACTAGGCAGGGTGGAGCATGATTACTGGGCTGATTATAAGCAGTCAAAACAACGGCGGGTGGTGCGTCAGTGTAGGTTCCGGCGGAGTGCGGGCATGCATGTACTCCGGAGTGGAAAAAGCCGGCACTGGGCATCAGTAGTTATACAATGTGCATCTTGAATTGTGTTGGGTTGCCACCATAGGATTTCATACACCCCATGGTGGGACCAGCACAAGTATCTACAATCATGCGGGGCCGAATGACACAAGTGGTAAACGTATATGAGTAGGAGCCGATCGATAAAAAGGGGATCATTTATCTTGAACACGTGGTGCTAGTTGAAATACTTGTAAGGGGGTGTAGAGAAGTTGAAATAAGCGTGATAGCATATTCAGTCTTATTATCTTATTTCTAGGGTGTTGTCCTAGATTCAGTTTATTCATGTCATAATCCTTTTTCTTGTTTACATGCTAAATAATCACTGGACTTACCAGACTCATGTCTGACCCAATTTCTTTCATCTTCTTTTCTTCCGGTCCCCCCTGGTCCGCAGGGAGGGAATACTTCAGCTTAGTTCAGATCATTTCCAGCTTGAAGAGAGTAGATGTATTGCTTGGAATCTCTATCCTTGGGCTACGGCTTTGGATACTCTCTTATTTGGGGATTTATGCTGCCTTACTGTTGTTTTAATGCTTCTTTATGTTTTAATTCAAGACAGAGATTTTGTTGTAATAATTTGGAAGTTGGTTTGAGACAGTTGTTGTAATGTTTTAATTGAACCACGTACTTATGAAATAAATTTAGTTTTTCCGCTCTTTATATGTCTGTCTTGTAAATTATCTGTATCTTTTACCTATAATGCTCCACCGAAGTTAAGGCATTCCCTTTATGAGTGACCTTAACGAAGGTGGGGTGTTTCACTTGGTATCAGAGCTGATGGTTGCCAGATCGGATAAAATTTTTGGAAACTAATTTTCAAAAAGAAGTTTAAAGAAGCGTTTTCAAGAAAAAGTGTTGTTTTAAAAGGCATAATTCCCCCCAAAGCCATATGCACTATCTTCCTATCCTTTGTTTTGAATCTTTACTTTTTCGTTTCAGCATGTCTGGGGATCTTGACCTTCTAGAGGGTGTACCGGTACCTGGCTGGTTCAGAAGGTACCTAGAGGCTAGGGCTAATGATGCAAGCCCAGCAGACGTTACTCCTCACCCAGTTGCAGCTATTCCCCCTCCTGCTCCTCGTGCAAATGCTTTCTCCAAGATATGTAGGGATTTTCGATCCATGGTTGGAAAAAACTTTAATGGGACTGAGTCATTTGTAGAAGCAAGAAACTGGGTCAAGGAAACCGAGGACTTGTTTGTTATCTTCGAAGTGGACGATAGGCAGAAGATACAGTTGGCCGTGTGGTTGCTTAAAGACGAAGCCTCTTATTGGTGGGAAGTTACTAATGTTGAGAGACCAGTTGAAACTTGGGAGGATTTCAGACTGAGGTTTGAAATGAAATTCCTCTCACAAGCAGAACGTAGCCTACAGATGGGGAAATTCTTAGCTCTCAAACAGAGAAGTATGTCGGTCAAGGAATACGTCAATCAATTCAACCAGCTGGCAAGATTCAGACTGGCATTAGTGAAAACTCCACATAAGAAGGCTCTCCATTTTGTCAAAGGGTTGAATGAGCCACTGCACAGCCTAGCTATGTCCTATATACCTATGGGTGCAACTTATGAGAGACTGGTGGACATGGCACTGTTACAGGAGGAAGACAAGGATGGCAAGAAAAAGGCAAAGGTGGAAGTACCTCAAGATAAGAAAGTGGAGGGATCGCAAAATAAGAAGACAGATTCAAAGAAGGGCGGGAAGAACAACAAACCCCATGATAAGAGGAAGTGTAATTTTTGTGGCATTCCTGAACATCTGATTAAGGACTGCAGAAAGGAAAGAGGAATACGGGTGTTTGTTTTTACTGCGGCGAGACATGACACATGGCTAAGGACTGCCCCAGAAAGAAAGGACAAGGGCAGAGGACTGGATCTACTTCTGGAGGGCAGGTTCACGCTCTCATAGCATCTCTGCAAGAACGAGGTAGAAATATTTAGGTTGAGAGTTTAGTTATCTTTTTGATCATCCTGTTTGTACACTCTTTGATTCTGGCGCATCGCACTCTTTTATATCTACTGCTTTAGTTGAATCTTTACACCTAGACACTAGTATAGTAGAGGATCCCTTGGTTGTTTCAAATCCAATTGGGGCCTCGACTTATTTGTCAATGATTTGTTTGGATTTCGAAATTTCTATACTAAGCGTTGGGTTTAGATGTAATGCTTATGTTTTGGGCTTCACGGGCTATGGGTTGATTCTAGGCATGGATTGGTTATCCAGTAATGGTGCCATCCTCGATTGTGAAAAGAGAGTGGTTAGACTTATGACTCGCCTTGGTAACACTCTCGAAATCTTTCGTAGCCCCATACATTCTGTTATGCTTAGCTACCTAGAATCTCTTGATGCGTCTGTTGAAAACTTGCAGTCTGTTAGAGTAGTCCGTGAATACTCAGATGTATTTGAAGAGGTGAAGGGATTACCTCCGAAGCGGGAGATAGACTTCCTCATATACCTTGTTGATAATGCAAAACCCATAGCTCTACCCGTTAGACATATGGCTCTAAGGGAGAGAAAAGAGCTCAGCAAGCAAGTCAAAGAGCTGCTCGAAAAAGGGTTCATATGGCAGAGTATTTCTGAATGGGGTGCTCTAGTAGTATTCGCAACCAAATCGGATGGTTCACTTCTCCTATGCGTTGATTATAGGGAGCTAAACAAGCTGACCAAGAAGAATAGGCACCCACTTCCAAGAATAGACGACTTGTTTGATCAGCTTGTAGGTGCGTCAGTTTTCTCCCAACTAGATCTGGCTACCGGGTTTCATCAGCTAAGAGTGGCTGAAGACAGCATTGATAAGACCGCGTTTAGAACCCCGGATGGTTTCTTCGAATAGCATGTCATGCCTTTCGGCTTGACAAACACACCCGCTTATTTCGTTGACTTGATGAGCAGGGTGTTCAGGGAGTTGCTTAATAAGTTTGTGGTGGTCTTCGTAGACGACATTTTGGTTTTCTCGAAGAATAAAGAAGAGCATACATTGCATTTAAGGGAAGTCATGGATACTCTTCATGCACATCAGCTGAAAGCCAAATTCTCCAAATGTCATTTCTGGAGATAAGAAGTGAGGTTTCTTGGACATGTGTTGTCCAAAGAGGGGATAGCTGTGGACCCCGCAAAAGTAGCTGTGGTGAAAGATTGGAAGGTTCCGCGGAATGCAACCGAAGTCCGAAGCTTTCTCGGGCTAGCGGGCTTTTACTGAAAGTTTATTAAAGACTTTGCAAAAATCTCAGCCCCACTCACAAGATTGACAAAGAAGAACCTAACTTTCGCTCGGGATTTGGATTGCGATATTGCTTTCCAACGTTTGAAAAGGGCTCTAACAACATCCCCAGTTCTGACCTTGCCTGATGGGAGCAAAATGTTTACTGTATACACAGACGCATGCAGTACAAGATTAGGCGTTGTCTTGATGCAAGAAGGCAAGGTAGTTTGTTATGGGGGAAGGCAATTGAAGGCACATGAGAAGAACTACCCAACTCATGATTTGGAGCTAGCTGCCATTGTTTTCGCTCTTAAGTCATGGCATCATTATCTACTAGTAGAAAGGTTTGAATTGTTTATGGACCATAAATCATTAAATTACCTTTTCTCACAGAAAGATCTTAACTTAAAACAACAAAGGTGGATGGAATTTCTGGTCTCATATGATTTTGAGATTTCCTATACCCCTAGCAAGGCAATGTGGTAGCAGACGCCTTGAGTAGAAAGAAGCTGACCTTGAGTCCTCTCTTTGTAGAAAGGCAAAGCTTGGAGTACATAACAAACTTGGACTTTAGACTCTCCTCTGAATTTGTACCTGGTCTGTTAGCATCGCTAGAGGTGCGGCCTACTCTTTTGGACTCAATAGGAACCGTGCAACGAGAAGACCCTCAGCTAGTTGATATGATGGATAAGCTAATTAGGGGTGAGACTTCTAGTCACCTCGATAGATACTCCATCGATGATAAGGGTTGGTTGAGATGGGATGGAAGACTATGCGTCCCACAAGCAAGGGATTTGGTGAAGATGGTTCTCGAAGAAGCACACCATTCTAAGCTGACCATACACCCAGGTGGAGACAAGATGTACAAAGACATAAAAAGGGTTTTCTTTCGGAATGGCATGAAGAGGGATGTAGCTGAGTTTGTTGCTAAGTGCTTGATATGCCAGCAAGTCAAAGAAGAGCAGAAGAAGCTAGGTGGTATGCTTCATCCTCTAGAGGTCCCACAGTGGAAATGGGATAGCATTTCGATGGACTTTGTTGATGGGTTCCCTAGGTCAACAAGTGGCAATACCAGTATTTGGGTAATAGTGGACAGACTCACTAAAAGCACTCATTTTATACCTGTTAAGAGTAGAAGGACTGCCTCGTTCTTAGCATCCATTTATCTTAAAGAGATAGTTCAACTCCATGGAATACCCTCCAGCATAGTGAGTGATCAAGATCCTATATTTACAAGCGAGTTTTGGAGGAGCTTGCAAGAGGCTGTGGGCACACAGCTATGCTTAAGCACGGCCTATCACCCCCAAATGATGGTCAGACGGAAAGGGTGAACGGAGTATTGGGAGACCTCTTGAGATTGTGCATTCTTGACTTTGGAGGAACATGGGAGGATCATCTTCCTTTGGTGGAATTTGCTTACAATAATAGCTACCAAGCCACCATAGGCATGGCGCCCTTCGAGGCTTTATATGGAAGACCATGTCGATCACCAACTTGTTGGTAGGAGTCTACAAACAAGTTCGTACTTGGGCCAGACATAATTAGAGAAACTTCAGAAAAGGTGGATTTGATAAGAAGATGGATGAAGACTACACAAGATAGACAGAAGTCCTACCTAGACAAAAGAAGGACCGACCTTGAGTTTGAGGTTGGAGATAGGGTGTTCCTTAAAGTATCTCCTTTGAGGAGTGTCATTCGCTTTGGGTCCGTAGGAAAGTTGGCACCAAGATTTATAGGACCATTTCCTATCATTGAAAGGATTGGGACGCTGATTGGGACGCTGGCTTACATAGTAGAGCTACCCGAAAGACTGGCTGGAGTTCATAACTTTTTTCATGTTTCTGAACTTCGAAAGTGCTTACATGAGTCTGTGGAAGTTATGGAGCCAAGTATACTAGAGGAAGTAGAAGTGGAACGAGAAGCGACTGTGAGGAGAGTTCCAACTCTTATCTTGGGTATGGAAGTCAAAAAGCTATGCAACTGTGAAGTCAAGCTTGTTAAAGTTCAATGGAGTGACACGGAGGAAGACACGACTTGGGAAACTGAGAGAAAAATACGCCCAGCCTACCCTTTTCTTTTTGAGGGTACCTCCTTTATTTCTTTTTCCATAAGTTTATACATGCTTATATCTATCTTTTAAGTATATCTCCTCAGTCCTATTCTTTATCCTTAGGTAGAAACCAATGGATGTAAACATGTATTTGAAACATGTTATGATTGATGGTTGCAAGTGGTTGCTAGTGGTTGCTCATGGATGCATATACACACACATTAGGTGTTAGATCGGCTCAGTCACTTTCATATTGCATATGCATATATGTATTGGTGTATGGATTGAAACTTGGAATGTTATCATATGGACGTTGCATTTGTATGAATGATTGTGCACTCATGTAGAAAATATGATTAGGAATAATTGCATGCATAATGGACTCATGGCACAAACATAATTTGTATTAAGGAGGTCAACTGAATCAGTAGACCACCTGTTTTTGCATTAGATAAGGACATGTGCACACACTATGCATATGATCATGAATGCATTAGAAGTCTTTTTAAGGACAATGGACGCCTATGTTTGATGGTTGATTAGATGGACAATGGAATTGTAGGATGTACATTCTTCTTGACTTGATGATTTCGGGGACGAAATCCTTTAAGGAGGGGAGAATGTAACACCCTGAATTTTCTGTGTCGAATTAAAGAATACTTAATTTTTAAAGTGAGAATTAAGGGAAACGAGTTACGTCATTGCATTCGTCTCGAAATTCTTCTTGGAATAGAGTCCAAGTTTTCGTAAATCGGACTTCGTATGAGGAAGATATGGCCCTCAGAAGTTTCAGGAATTTAAATAAATTAAAACAGCTCAGATTTAATATCAAAATTCAAACGAAAACAAAAAAGAGGGCTGGGCGGGATTTTTCCCGCCCCAAGCCAGGTCGACCGGGGGTCGACCTCCCCTATACAGGTCGACCTAGGGGTCGACCTGGGGGTCAACCTACCCCCTCGCCCAAATCCAAACAATGATGATTTTTTGATATGTTACTGAGTTTTTTCTGACCTGCTGCTGAGTCAGTAGGGAATAGGTGGCAATTCTGGATAACTTTATCTTGTCTGGACGGTTATGATTGCTCCTAGGATGATCTAATGGCTCACATAAGTTTAAACCTCTATAAAAGCAACCCTATTCCTCAACCCTAAATCACACAAATTCATTCCAAATAGCCACCATGTTGTCCATGATCGTCCTAGCCTAGCCACCATTTCTTCTCAAACTAGAAAGCAAGTTAAATGCTACGAATCAAAACTAACTTAGAGAATTGATAGTATTCGTCAAGGGATTGCTTTTCAGTTTCAGAAAACAGATCCCAGAAGACAAGACTTTCTTTTGTTTGTAAGTCCTGTTATTATTTAGATGTGAACGATTAAAAGTTATGATTTGTAACAAAGTGAAAACTAGAGTTATTCCTAGTTGTAAGATAATGATGATGCTGATTCATGTCTATTCTTCTAACTATTCTATCGTGTATGCTTATGAGACTGTTGTGGTAATTATGTTGATGTTAAACCAATCGTGTATTATGTAAATTTGTTGACTTTTTCATGTTATGTTACATGCAAGTTGTTAGGCTAAGACATGTATTATGTTTAGATCTATGAAAATTGGATCCAAGATAAAAGTTTACATTTACATACCTAGTTGGATTTGTGTAATTCCATATGCTTAAGATTCATGTTTATTGGATCCAAAATAAAAGTTCACCTTCACATGCCTACTTGAACTTGTGTAATTCTATATGCTTAAGATTCATGTTTATTGGATCCAAAATAAAAGTTCACATTCACATGCCTAGTTGAACTTGTGTAATTCTATATGCTTAAGATTCATGTTTATTGGATACAAAATAAAAGTTCACATTCACATGCCTAGTTGAACTTGTGTAATTCTATATGCTTAAGATTCTTGTTTATTGGATCCAAAATAAAAGTTCACATTTACATGCCTAGCTAGATTTAGGTAATTTCATATGCTTAAGACTCATGTTAATTGGATCCAAAAATGCAAGTTCATTATTTTGTGCCACATTTACATGACACATGTTTAGTTAGATCCTTATTATTATTTTATGTTGTATGAATTGTACATGCCCCTTTATTTCCCCTTTTTTATATAAGTTAGACTAAGTTGCGAGCCTAACATTCTGCGTTAATTTTGCGAACGTATAACGGGGGTAACGTTGTGAAAACCTTAAATTTCATATTATTGGCATAATTTGGCCCATAAATATATGAATGATTAGTGGCATAAAAATGGTATAATTTATATACCTAAAAATTTTGAACATGATTTAGAGGGTAAATGGGGCATGGCTTGAATGGCAATAATTGTGGATAATTTACATATAAATATGAAAGGTAAATATGTAAATTAAGAAAAAGGCGAATATGCCTAACCCGAGGTTATATTGAGTTACGATGTAAGACTACCCGGAACCGCCCGGCACATCCAGCAACCATAACAATATATATCTAATGAGAGAGGTTAGTGCATCAAGCCCAAAAGAACCCGAGGTTAGATTGAGTTACAGTGCAAGACTGCCCGGAACTGACCGACACATCCAGCAACTGCAACAATACATATTTAATGTGAGTGGTTGGTGCTTTAATGAATGAATTAAAGCTAAGACAGGAATGGTAGGGTTAAGTTAATTAAGGCAACACTTAACCAATACAACATGTTAACTAAATTGATGGGTGGGGTTAGGTTAATTTGAGAACACTTAACCATTTTAACATGTTGATTAGGAAACCCTAGTAACGGGGACCCATTTCAGTAGTAACCCACATAGATGTATCATGGTACCCTGAACTAGGCAGGGTGGGGTACGAGTATTGGGCTGATTATAAGCGGTCAAAACAACTCCGGGTGGTGCTTCAGTGTAGGTTCCGACGGAGTGCGAGCTTGCACGTACTCCGTAGTGGAAAAAGCAGGCATTGGGGATCATTTATCTTGAACGCGTGGTGCTAGTTGAAATACTTGTAAGGGGGTGCAGAGAAGTTGAAATGAGTGCGATAGCATATTCAGTCTTATTATCTTATTTCTAGGGTGTTGTCCTAGATTCAATTTATTCATTCATAATCCTTTTTCTTGTTTACATGCTAAATAATCACTGGACTTAACAGACTCATGTTTGACCCATTTTCTTTCGTCTTCTTTTCTTCCGTTCCCCCCTCCCCCGGTCCATAGGGAGGGAATACTTCAGCTTAGTTCAGATCATTTCCAGCTCGAAGAGAGTAGATGTATTACTTGGAATCTCTTTCCTTGGGCTATGGATTTGGATACTCTCTTATTTGGGGATTTATGTTGCCTTATTGTTGTTTTAATGCTTCTTTATGTTTTAATTCAAGACAGAGATTTTGTTGTAATAATCTGGAAGTTGGTTTGAGACAGTTGTTGTAATGTTTTAACAAAACCACGTACTTATGAAATAAATTTAGTTTTTCCGCTATTTATATGTCTGTCCTGTAAATTATCTGTATCTTTTACCTATAATTCTCCACCAAAGTTAAGACATTCCCTTTGTGAGTGACCATAACGAAGGTGGGGTGTTTCAGTTATTGACCGTAATGCTTGTGCACACCTAAATTGTTTGTTATTGGTGATGATTATAATTCACAATCATCTGATTTATATGGCTAGTTTATTATGTTTGCTTGATACACAAAGAACACTATGGTTGTGGAATCATACAGATAATCGATTCAATCCTCGTTCCATATAAATGAAGATTTATTTCAAATATTAAAATATAGTTCCTATAAGTCCAATTTTAATTGGAAAGAGCTTTGGAAATTTAATAATAATATTTTTTTAAAATATTATATAACAGACCATTCTAAGATGAAGAGAGGATGGTGTCTAGGCTTGGGTTTCGAAATCCAGTTTCCTGCTCTCCCTGGATATCCCTAACTTGTCTGATGGATGGAACGGTTAATTCAAATATAATTTGAATTTGAATTTCAAGTTGTTTTAAAACTTAGAAAATAAATTGGAATTAAAATAATAAATGTCGCATAAGGACCATTTATGAAGTTTAAATTTAAAATTGAAATTAAAAGGGTTTTGAATTCCTATGGTTTACAACTTATCCAAATTTAAATTAAGATTTGGAACTGAGGAATGATTTTGGGTAAAATTTAATCAGTTTTGGAAATTTAATTGTATTGAAATTTTAAAATTCAATTCGAATAGATTTGAAGGAATTATATTTAAATCAATTTATAACGCACTACGGCGCGATAGTTCATAAATATCAATTTAAATTTTGAATGGTTTCAACTTAATCGTTTGAAATTGATTTTCAAGTTATATTCAAAACAAATTTGGAAAAGGTCGATGTAAGTGCAGTTCAGCAACAGTAACGAAATTCTAATAAAACAAGTTATAAAATTTGAGGAAAATTATGATAAATCTTACTTTATTAAATTAAAGTAATTAGAACCGAATTCTGAATGATATGGAACCTATTTGATTTAAGTGACTATTTTACAATAGCATTTAGTAACGTTTCCAAACGTTATTATCACATTTCCAAAGATAAATGGATTTTTGGAATGTATAAAATCATGAACCATAATTTAAATGGTTAAAGGATTGTAAAATGGTTCGGAAGGATTTTTAAATGATTTAATATGGAATTATTTATTAATTCTAAAATTTAGAATTTAAAAGGGAAATGAGTTGGATAGAGTTGTGTCGGATATTCGATATGTAATTCCAAAGTTGAACAAATACTATCAGAAGCCTTAGAAAATATTTACCTTAATATTCTGATAGTATTTGATTGAGTTGTGAATTTATATCAAATATAAGTCAATTTAATTCTATGAAACTTATGTTTGAATATAAATTGTTTTGGTTTATCGTTAATGGAATTTGAATCCAAATAAAGATTTAGTAAACGTAAAGACTTAAGGAACCAAAGGATTATGTGTTGAATATATGGATCGAAGGGTTATGTTGAAAATAAAGGTTGGTAAATCGAATATTTAAAGAAAGAAATAGCAGAATTTAGGACAAATCCAACCTAGACATTGAAAATGAGTTTAAATGATTGGAAGGAAATTGAGTTGAAAATCCGTATGGTCCATGACTATCAATTTAAGAATACGCTTATTACTTGGATAGACCGGGATCGGAGTCGAATATTTAAAGAAAGAAATAGCATAATTTAGGACAATCCAACCTAGACATTGAAAATGAGTTTAAATGATTAGAAGTAAATTGAGTTGAAAATCCGTATGGTCCATGACTATCAATTTAAGAATACGCTTATTACTTGGATAGACCGGGATCGGAGTTAAGTCCGAAAACCATTCCAAGTAATAAAACGATGCACGAAGCATATTCAAGACTTGGAATTAATGAATGAAGACCGGGAATCCTCGAATTTATTTGGATGGATTGCTTATGTCTCTAATCAGGGTGTACACCTGGTATGAGGTTATAAGTGGCATGAGGTCTAAATATATTTGAAGATTTTTGGATTGTGTTCTATTCAGACCTAGAATGGATTTGTATGGATTGTGTGTCTGAAATTGTAGTTGATAGCACAACACTGATTTCCATTGATAGATGTCTGTTTTGTGACGTATGAGCTCAAAGTGGTTATGTATGGATGGAAATTAGTGGTCATGTTGTGAATGGATAATGTGGCATACTTAAGAAATGAAATTAGCTTGTATGATCAAGGCACCGCTTTTCCAGGCATGCTTTGTGTATGACGTGACATTGACAAACCTCGCACCCCAGATTGATGAGAAACTGGCGGTTAGGTTGTACACTTATATATGAATTGATGATGAAGCTGCCGCAGTAGGAAACCACTTATGAACATGGGGAAATTGGGTATGTTCGGGGGGTCGTGTCTGGTCGAAAACCGTTGATCTGCCCTGTGATTTGTTGTTGGTGTCCGAGATGGACGAAAAAACCGTGTAACACTTCGCTTCGTATGCCTGATTGATCTTTCGTGTTAGGAATCATCAAGTTGGAAACCCAGATCACCAATACGGGCCATACGGATTTTGATTTTATACATATATGTCAATATAACCAATTGGGGTTATGGGGGCTATGATTCTATATTTATTTGCAAAATGATTTCCACACTGTATGTAATAATTAAAAGAGGATTTTCACGTATGAAAGCATGTTTGGTTATCATAAGATAAAACTCTCCCATCTGGTATGCGCTTGCATTGTGTGATGTGGGACGAGCTTATGATAGTTTCATTTTCAAAAGTCATTGCGTATTTATATGCATGGGTATTCACTTGGAGTAAACCCGTTCTGCCTTAGCAGCGTGGTCCGGTGAATTTCCCAACTTTAAAATAAATCCTAAAAACAATTGTTTTATGTTCTCACACCAGTCCCATGACTGACCTGGAGTTTATTGTTCCTTCCTAAACACTGGGTGCCTATTAATTTTCACACGAGCAGCCAGTAGTTTAGTTTTGGAATTTTAGTTCATTGGGGAAAGGTTTGGAGCGCTTTCTGGGTTGGAGTCCACGCTAGAGTTGAAGCTTCCGTTGTATTTTCTTCTTCCGTTGAGAGTATATTTATATGTTTTCTTCCGTTGTATATATATGTGTAACTCTGATATTCGATGTAACTCTGATGTAATATTGAATTACGAAATAAATGATCTGTTATTTTGTTCAATGCGTGTGTGTACCCATAACAATTCGTCTTTGTGAACGATTTAAGTTGGTTTAATTACCAGTGAGAATCGGGCAAAAAGATGGGTCATTACGGTTGGTATCAGAGCTTTGGTTATACAAAGCTATGGGGTACGACATATATTGAACAAAAGATAGGACTCGTCAGAGTTATAACATCTCATTAGAAATAGGGTTAGAAATGCCCTCGAATGAGATTTTTGGATATTTCGTTGAGAGAGCGTATTTTGGAAATATAAAGTTATTTTGAAACTAGATAATTGTTTTGGAAATTATAATTATTTTGAAATATATTTTGGAATATAATTGAAGATAATGGTTTTGGGTATTGTATTTGACGTCTCAATTGGACTATCGAGTATGCAAGGATTTTGGGTATACGTCTGATCAACGTATATACGAAATCCAACATATAATAGATAGATATAGAATCATAAAGATGAATGCAGCATCATCGGTATTCATTTTCGAGCTTCGAAGGTGGGATGACTATATAATTCCGATTTAAACGTCGAGGAATATTTAAAATCATTTAGCTAGGTGTTTAAATTAATAAATATTAATAAAATGGTTTGGTGAATTAATATAGGAATTTAATTTGGAAAAAACAAACTGGAAGTTTTGAAAAAAAACTAATACTAGCTTAAAATGCTTCAGGACTTTGAACCCTTAAACCTCGAATATGGTAAACAATAAGTACTTAGAAAAATGCACATAAGAAAGATAATTTACCTATACCTCAGATTGACATGAATGATGGATCAAATCATAACGAACATTTGAATATGAATTCTGGAATCTAATAATTTGTAGTCAAAGAAGATATCATACTCCTCAATGAGTGTTAAATAATAGAGTTGAACCTATACCTAACATGAATTTGTGAACGATAAATTACAAGTTAAATTAATTTGCTTAAAAGTAAATTTTTACAATCAAACTTCCCTTAAGGAATTTGAATGTGACTTTTTGACTTATGTTAAGAACTTGTATAAAGGATGATTTAAAATATAACTAACATCTAAGTGGGGGAAAACAATACTTTTCCCTATTGAGACAGTATGAGTAAGTCAACTGGAAATTAATTAACAAGCAATCATTTATGATGCAAAGGGAATATTGAAGTAAGATTTACCTTAATTGAATTGTCCACAATCGTCTCGTTAGGTGCACTCGATTTTCTATCTGGACCTACGCTAGTTCCAATTTTGAACCATTTGTTTTGAAAGGCATCATTCATCTTATGAACTGGGTTAGGTAATTTTATTCGAACCCTCACTCTGATATTGAACTTTTATCTATAGCTCGACTTGAGCACATGCAATTTGATTTGTCGAACGAAGCCAAGCCTTAAATTCAAACTAGATAATGGTGATCTATCCAAAATATTATGTTGATAAAATCTCAATAAATAGACATTGCGTAGTAATTAAAAGCGTTTGAAATAAAGGGTCTAACTTACACAAGAAATTTGGATTTATAAATATTAATTGATTTTGAAAATTTAACTCAAATGGTTGAATAAATGCTTGAAACAATACTAGTTTGAAATATGCCGAACCAGAGTAGCATAGTGGAAGCATGATGCTATTTTAAATGGAATTGATTTTATATTCCCGACTACTTGAGTAAAGAGATATTCCCAAATGAGCTTCAATACTTGAAGGTAGAAGAAAATCATATACTTTGGATTCAAGTGAATTTAGAAAGAAAAGGTTTATTTGATTATGTGAATAAGGAACTAAAATATGAAATCCAACTCTTGAAGATATTATAAGAATATGGAAATTATTTGAAAACCTTGAAAATATTTGGAAAATTTAGAATTTGAGTTAAAGGAAGTTGAAATGACTTATGAAGTTTAAATGATTACCTAAAATTTTAGGATATAAAAAGGTTTGAATTTGCATCGAACTTAGTTGTAGAAAGAAAATTTATGGATATCAACTCAGGGATAATAGTTGGATGTTCAAAATTGAAATTTATGAAGTTGATATGATGATTCTTAAAATCTTTGACCTAGTGAATTTGAAAGGCTCGAAATGGTTTGAATAAAATCATTTATATTGAAACATAAGTTGTATAGTTGAAATTTTATTTTGATAAGTTTCAGACTTAATAAAAATTTGTAAGAAATTTTATTTCGATAAACAAGATTTAATTCGCTTAAGAATAATTTTTCGACTCTCCTTTTCGAGGACGAAAAACCTTAAGGAGGGTGAATGTAACAATCTAAAATATAAACTAATTTTAAAAAAGGAATTTCGATTGTATATTTTGGGCTTGCTATATATAAATTTAAAATTTTTGAAATTTAAATATAAATGTCGATTTAATAAGATTTTATATTTTGGTTTGATCAGAATCTTGTTTTGTTTTATAAATACGTTTTGTAAAAGCAACTTATTTTAAGAATATTAAATGTATGAAGAATGGTTTACTTTAAAAATGTTATATAATTTTGTAAATTTAAGACTTGAATTTAGTATAAATTATAATTAAATATCGGTTTAAAATAATCATCCAGTTTCTGTACGCATTGTTCTATAATATTTTATAGAATTTTACAATAAATTTCAATTTGGAAAATAAATAAAAAAATTCTAACGTATTTTGGGTAACTGTGATCCTTTTTGACACTTTACAGAATCGGTTAACTGGTATATCTTCTTATTGTATTGGGATCGGAGCACGCCATTATATATGATTATATATTTATTTACTATCGTCCGCAGTCAATATTTATAAAATAATAATAATAATAAGGGACAAATTATATGTATAACGTGCAGCGCATCTAACGTTCATATAGTAGACATCATGTAAAATGTGTGAAGTACGAAGCCATATTCGTGCGTGAAAGGTAAAACGCATCTCCTATTCAACGCATGCAAAATAGCAGAGAGAACTTTCCTTTTTCTCTTGTATACGCATTTAGAGAATTGAGCAATCAAAGGACACTTATCCGCATATGGGACATGTGTTGTCTGTTTTTTTCCTTTACCCAATTTAAATTTTACTTCATATATTTTCTCTGTACCCGTCCCTTCCTCACCACACCTCTCTGCCTCATCTTCATTTAATCACCAAAAAAAAGCTTTCACAAAAGAATTTATCAGCATCCTTAAAACCGACTCCATCTACTCCGCGTGCCACAATCTACGTCGCCATCACCCAGTCAGCGCTGGTCCGCTCAAACCCCCTATCCGCTTCTATTTCTCTCCCCAAAGTAGTTCAGCCTCACGCTCCATGTCCCAGTCCAACAACCATCACATCGTCAGTCCACTGACAAATGCCTAAACCCCGCCTTAAAACTCCACCTGACCACCTTCTCCACTTTCCATCCTCAAGCTACTATCTTCCTTTTAAACCACGCGCCGAACCCTTTCACCACTGCTTACGCCAGCAAGTTCGAGCACTCAATCTCCCTTCTCCTCTCTAAAAGAGTCATAGCCCCTTAAACCCAAATGCAAACACCCTATACTTTTCTTGCATCGTCCTTGGCTACATCAGCAGTCAATCGCCCGAACACTCAGCATCCCACTGCTCCACCTCAGTCCAATAATGAACCCGAGCTTGGCCCTTTACCTGTCTTGAGGATGTATATATATGATTATAAACAGGAAACAATAACAAGAAGTTTTGTTGTTGGGTCATGTTACACGCTATGTTTTGTGGTTCCTTGAGTCGAGCATTACTGTTTGGTGGTGCCTGTATGCGAGGAGGGGAGTATTGTTGTGGACATGCATAGATATTAGTATAGATACCTATGTGAAGAGGAAGAAAGAAAAGGTAGCGACCAGAAGAGGAGTTCTTTGAGCAAGGAGGAGAAGGAGAGAAGAGGGTACGGACTGAGACAGGTTCAAACAATTTGGGCTTGGGCCTCTATTGATTTGTGTATATTTTTCCTTTTATTTGTTTAAGTTTGAATTTAGTGCAGACTTTCGAAGCTTATATCTAACTCAATTTAACTCAGATTGACGCACTGTTGAGTCCGTTAGATTCGTATCAGAAAATAGAATCCATCAATATATATTTTGGTAATTTTAGTTAAATAATAATTATGGAAATAAAATGAAACGTCCTTATATGTATGACAAAATATAATAGACAATGTTGTTAATTCGATTCCAATATATAATTAGCAGAACAATCACCGGCTGCTAATGGAAATGGGTTTGAAAGCTATACGAGTAGCGGTATCAGTTTTCGTTGGCTTTTTTGTCCTGGTTGCGAAGATTTATGGAGCTATTTTGGTGAGAACACTAAATCTAATTGTTTATTTTAATTAATAGTGATTAAATAATGAATCGTGATGGATGAATGATAATTGGTTGATAGGGACGTTATGGTGTGAATGGATGTGCATGTAATTAGATAAAACACTGAACACGGATAAGCGTTATTGACCGTAACGCTTGTGCACACCTAAATTTTTTGTTATTGGTTATGATTATAATTCATGATCATCTGACTTATATGGTTGGTTTATTATGTTTGCATGATACACACACAACACCTTGGTTGTGGAATCCTACAGATAATCGATTCAATCCTCCTTCCATATAAATGAAGATTTATTTTCAAATATTAAAATATTGTTCCTTTAAGTCCAATTTTAATTGGAAAGGGCTTTGGAAATTTAATAATAACATTTTTTTTAAAATATTATATAATAGACTATTCCAGGATGACAGAGAGGATGGTGTCTAGGCTTGGGTTTGGAAATCCAGTTCCCTGCTCTCTTTGGCTATCCCTAACTGGTCCGACGGATGAAATGGTTAATTCAAATATAATTTGAATTTGAATTTCAAGTTGTTTTAAAAATTAGAAAACAAATTAGAATTAAAATAATAAATGTCGCATAAGGACCATTTATGAAGTTTAAATTTAAAATTTAAATTAAAAGGGTTTTGAATTCCTATGGTTTACAACTTATCCAAATTTAAATTAAGATTTGGAATTGAGGAATGATTTTGGATTAAATTTAATCAGTTTTGGAAATTTAATTGTATTGAAATTTTAAAATTCAATTCGAATAGATTTGAAGGAATTATATTTAAATCAATTTATAACGCGCTATGGCGCGACAATTCGTAAATATCAGTTTAAATTTTGAATTGTTACAACTTGATCGTTTGAAATCGATTGTCAAGTTATATTCAAAACAAATTTGGAAAAGGTCGTTGTAAGTGCAGTTCAGCGACCGTAACGAAATTCAAATAAAACAAGTTCTAAAATTTGAGGAAGATTATAACAAATCTTACTTTATTAATTTAAAGTAATTAGAACTGAATTATTGAATTCTGAATGATTTGGAACCTATTTGATTTAAGTGACTTTTTTATAGCAGCGTTTAGTACCGTTTCCAAACGTTATTATCACATTTCCAAAGATAAATGGGTTGAATGTGTAAAATCATGAACCATAATTTAAATGGTTGAAGGATTGTAAAATGGTTCAGAAGGATTTTTAAATGATTTAATATGGAATTATTTATTAATTCTAAAAGTTAGAATTTAAAAGAGAAATGAGTTGGATAGAGTTGTTTCAGATAATCGATATGTAATTCCAAAGTTGAACAAATACTATCAGAAGCCTTAGAAAATATTTACCTCAATATTCTGATAGCGTTTGATTGAGTTGTGAATTTATATCAAATATAAGTCGATTTAACTCTATCAAACTTATGTTTGAATATAAATTGATTTTGTTTATCGTTAATGGAATTTGAATCCAAATAAAGATTTGGTAAACTTAAAGACTTAAGGAACCAAAGGAATATGTGTTGAATATATGGTTCGAAGGGTTATGTTGAAAATAAAGGTTGGTAAATCGAATATTTAATGAAAGAAATAGCAGAATTTAGGACAAATCCAACCTTTACATTGAAAATGAATTTAAATGATTGGAAGGAAATTAAATTGAAAAGCCCATATGGTCCATGTCTATCAATTTAAGAATACGCTTATTAGTTGGAAAGAATAGGATCGGATTTAAATCCGAAAACCATTCCAAGTAATAATACGATGCATGAAGCATATTCAAGACTTGGAATCAATGAATGAAGACGGGAATCCTCGAATTTATTTGGATGGATTGCTGATGTCTCAAATCAGGGCGTACACCTGATATGATGTTATAAGTGGCATGAGGTCTAAATATATTTGAAGATTTTCGGATTGTGTTCTATTCAGACCCAGAATGGACTTGTACGGATTGTATGTCTGACATTGTAGTTGATAGCACAACACTGATTTCCATTGATAGATGTCTGGTTTGTGACGTATGAGCTCAAAGTGGTAATCTATGGACGGAAATCAGTGGTCATGTTGTGAATTGACAATGTGACATACTTAAGAAATGAAATGTGCTTGTACGATCAAGGCACCGCTTTTCTAGGCATGCTTTGTGTATGACGTGACATTGACAAACCTCACATCTCAGATTGGTGAGAAACTGGCGGTTAGGTTGTATACTTATATATGAATTGATGATGAAGCTACAGCAGTGGGAAACCACTAATGAACTTAGGGAAATTGGGTATGTTCGGGGGCCATGTCTGGTCGAAAACCATTGATCTGCCCTGCAATTTGTTGTTGGTGTCCGAGATGGATGAAAAAGCCGTGTTACACTTCGCTTCAAATCCCTAATTGATCTTTCATGCCAGGAATCATCGAGTTGGAAACCCAGATCGCCAATACGAGCCATACGAATTTTGATTGTATACATATATGTTAATATAACCAATTGGGTTTATGGAGGCTATGATTCTATATTTATTTGCGAAATGATTTCCACACTGTATGTAATAAATAAAAGAGGATTTTCACGTATGAAAGCATGTTTGGTTATCATAAGATAAAACTATCCCATCTGGTGTGCGCTTGCATTGTGTGATGTGGGACGTGCTTATGATAGCTTCATTTTCAAAAGTCATTACGTATTTATATGCACGGGTATTCACTTGGAGTAAACCCGTTCTGCCTTAGCAGCGTGGCGAATTTCCCAACTTTAAAATAAATACTAAAAACAATTGTTTTATGTTCTCACACCAGTCCAATGACTGACCTGGAGTTTATTGTTCCTTCTTAAACTTTGGGTGCCCATCAATTTTCACACGGGCAGACAGCAGTTTAGTTTTGCAGTTTTAGTTCATTGGAGCAAGGTTCGGAGCGCTTTCTAAGTTGGAGTCCATGTTAGAGTTGAAGCTTACGCTGTGTTTTGTTCTCTGTTAAGGGTACATTTATATGTTTTCTTCCACTGTATATATATGTGTAACTCTGATATTCCATGTAACTCTGATGTAATATTGAATTATGAAATAAAGGTCCTGTTATTTTGTTCAATGCATGTATGTACCCATAATGTAACACCCCGTGTATTCTATAACTGTGAAATTAACAAATTAAAGTATAATTAATTTGAAATCAAAGAACTAAGGGAAACGGGATACGCCATTGCGTTCGTCTCGGAAAAATACGCGAAATAGAGTCCGAGTTTTCGAAAAACGGAGTCCGTATGAGGAAGATATAGCCTCCGGAAGTTTCTGAATTAAGTTTAAAATTCGAACAGCTCAGAAAAACAAGTTTAAAATTAAAAATCGGGCCCAATTGGCCAAGGCGGGAAAACTCCCGCCTAATGCACCCAGGTCGACTGGGCTGTTGACCTGGTCTAGCCAGGTCGACAGGGCTGTCGACAGGGCTGTCGACCTGGTCCAGACCCAGGTCGAACCCAGTCCACCCTGGCTGGCCTAGTCTATGTTGGTCGATTTTCAGAAGCATGCTTTGTCATTAGGGCTAGGTGGCAGGCTCTAATTGGTCTCTCTTTCGAATGAATGGCTACGATCAATCCAAGCAACATCGATGGTCCTAATCAGTTCATAAACTCTATAAAAATGACCCTAGACTCAACCTAATCTATTCATTCAAAAATAAGAACAAAGCCATCATGCTGCTGAGGAACGACTAGGAGTAGCCACCAATTTGGGATAAGACTAGGAGGAAAATTCTAAAGCATAAAGCAACTTAAACAAATCAAATCAACAAGGAATCGCATCTCCAAATCCCTAAATTGGAGAATTCGCCACACAATTGTAAGTAGAGTATTATTTTGGTATGAACAAATAATTGTGTTGGTTTGTATACTTGATTTGTGGTGATAAAGTAATTCATATTTGTGCGTTACTATGATTCTTATCGATTTGGAATATTGTATACGTTTGGATATTCTCAAATTATGTTATTCATTATAAAAACTACATGTTTGCGGTAGTTTTATGCAAGTATACGTTTGGATATTCGCAAAGCATGTTATTCATTATAAAAACTACATGTTTGCGGTAGTTTTATGCAAGTATACGTTTGGAATATTCGCAAATTATGTAATTCATGTTGAAGCTACATGTATGTAGTTGTTTAATTGAAATTCATGCAAGTTTGGGGTTTTGCTACTATGTCATCATAATGTGTATTTTTGTACAAAAATCATTTTTGTGAGTAATTGGAACAAATTTGGGTTATTATAATTCATATGAAATTATGTTGAAAATTTGGCATCATGGTCTATGTATTAAGCCATACTTTTGTACTAGAAAACCTCTTTGCGAACTTATGAATATGACTAGGCTATGATTGATATTTTGCATAATTGAAAACCATGTTAGGTCTATATTGTTAACAAGAATTATATGATGACATATGTGGTACATAGCTAGGTTAGATTCAAAATCCCATTTGCAAGTTTGCATGACTAAAGTAAAAATCATGATTCCATGTTTAGAAATATTTATGCCATAAGTATATGTGCGCCATGGTTAGGTGAATAGATTTAAAATCATGATTAAGTTGGAATAATTCAAGTTGAACTATGCTTTTGTATTAGTAACAAAAGTAAACCCCTTTGTAAACATGTAGGAATCTTATGAACATGATTTGCTTATGTTTGACATTACGCCTAAATAAAAACATAGGTTTATGTTGTAGTTAAGACTATGTGTCAATAATGATATCCAATTTAGATTCTTATCTCAACTACAAGTTTACATGCTTTGATTCATGTCACTTATGCTTTATGACCAAAGTATACATTACTACTATGCAAGTACACCAGTTTCTATTTTGTAGTTCCAACGTTATGTTGCAAGTTCATGCGTTCACATTCCCCTTCTTGTGTATGTAATCATGCTTTAAGCCTCCCCTTTTTCACGTGGCTAAGTTGGGCTTAAAAAGGCTAAGCCCAACATATATATATATATATATATATAATAAACGAGCGTATTAAACAGGGGTAAATAGCGTTGGGCCAAATTAATTAATAAACGAAAATATAAAGTAAAGGGGCCCAAATTCAAGTATGGGTTGGGCCCATGATTGGTGTAACCTTCACACCATTGATTTTTAATAATGGGCCGCAAATATTTACATATAAGAAAATAAAGAAGAAAGACAAAATATGTAAATGTAGAACATACGATGTGTTTAACCCGAGGTTGGATTGAGTTGTGATGTAAACCTGCCCGGAACCGCCCGGCTGTCCAGTAGTCACAACAATACCTATCCAATGCGGGTGGTTAAACATGGAGCCCAATAAGGATCCGAGGTTAGACTGAGTTGTGGCGTAAGACTGCCCGGAACCAACCGGCAACAGGCAGCCACAACAATATCTGTCTAATGTGAGAGGTCAAGGCTTTAATAAGACAATTAAGGCTGAGTCAGGATTGCTAGGATTAAGTGAACTAAAGACTTAATCAAAATGGAACATGCTAAACTAAACAGACTGATTGGGGGGTTAGGTTATAAAACACTTAACCAACTTAGCATGTTGGCTAGAAATAGAAAACCTAGTAGCGGGGGACCCTTTTCAGCAGTAACCCTATAAGGTGTATCATGATACCCTGAAATTAGGCAGGGTGGGGCACGATTACTGGGCTGATTGTAAAAGGTCAAATCGACGGCGGTGGTGTAGCAGTGTAGGTTCTAACGGGGTGCGGGCGTGCACACACTCCGGCGCAGAAAAATAAAGCACTGGGCACCAGTAGCATACCTGTGCATTCTAAGGTTGTGTCGGGCCGCTGCCATGGGACTTGATACACCCCATGGTGGGACCAACATAGGTAACTACAACATCGGGGGCCGTAAGACACATGTAACTATGCGAGTAGGAGCCGATCATCGTAAAATGGATCACTTCACCCTGGTTATGGGGTGCCTATTGGGAACTAGTTTATATGGGTACAGAGATTAATATGGGGTACGATAGTATATTCGACCCTAGACAACTTAACCAAGTTTATAGTGCTTTCCCCACTTCTTGTTTATACTTATCATACCCAGTTCTTTATTCATAGACAGAATAGACCTAGACTTACTCAGGCTTTATGTTTGACTCTACTTTTCTTTCGTCTTCTTTTCTTCCGTTTCCCCCCCCCCCCCCCCCCCGGGGAGGGAACACTGCAGCTTGACCAGCCTTAATATCCAGCTTGAAGAGGAGAAATGTATTGCTTGGACTTTTTCGTTTTGAACTATGGCTTTGGACAGCAACTATGGGGCTTTTGCAGTTTATTTATGTTTTCTTTAAGCTTCTTTAAATCATGGTGATGTTGTTGTAACACGTATTTGCTTTTATGAAATAAAAGTTACCACTTTTCTGCTGTTTACAAATATGTGTTTTTATATCTGTCTTGTATATCTGTGACTTATACTTATAAACCTCCACCAAAATTAGGGCATTCCCTTTGAGAGTGACCCTAACGGAGGTGGGGTGTTTCACTTGGTATCAGAGCATAGGTTTACCTGATAAGATAAAAAGTTTTGGAAAATTTATTTTCAAAAAGGAAATTTAAAGAAGCATTTTTAGAAGAAAAATATTATTTTATTTTAAAAAGGCAAAGTCCACTCCCCAAGGCCATAGGTACTATCTCTTATCCTTCATTTTGAATCTATCCTTTTTTGTTTCAGCATGTCCGAAGAGCTTAACTTGCCATAGGGTGTACCAATACCTGGTTGGTTTAGACGGTTCTTAGAAGCAAGGGCCACTCAGCCAGGTCCTACCGTTCCTCCTCCCCCAGCTGCAGGAAATCATCCAGCTGCAGCGGCACCTTTTCCTCCACCTCCATGGGGAAACACGTTTGCTAAGATATGTAAAGATTTTAAAGCTATGGGAGGAAAGGATTTCCATGGAACTGAGTCCTTCGTAGCAGCTAGAAATTGGCTGAAAGAAACCGAGGACCTATTCATCATCTTTGAGGTAGAAGATAGACAAAAAGTACAACTGGCAGTATGGCTATTAAAGGGCGAGGCTTCCTACTGGTGGGAAGTCACTAATGCAGAAAGACCAGTGGAGACATGGGAGGACTTTAGGGCAAGGTTTGAGACTAAATTTCTCTCGGATGCGGAAAGGGGCTTGCAGTTGGAAAAATTCTTATTTCTTAAGCAAGGGAACAAGACAGTCAGAGAGTATGTGAATCAGTTCGATGAGCTGGCTAGGTTTGGGCTAGACCTAGTCAACACCCCGCACAAGAAGGCTCTCCGTTTCGTCAAAGGGTTAAATGAGCCATTACACAGTTTGGCCATGACCCATATACCCATGGGGGCCACGTATGAAAGATTGGTGCAAATGGCATTGCTGAATGAGGAGGATAAGGGTAAGAAGGAGACAAAGGCAGAAAGCTCTCAAGGGAAGAAAGAGGGTTTGCAGCCTAAGAAGACGGACTTTAAGAAAGGCGGGAAAGGCAACAAAGAGAAGAGGAAGTGTAATTTCTATGGCAAAGTGGGGCACTTAGTAAAGGACTGCCGGAAAAAGAAGGCCAAGGAGAATGGTGGGTGCTTTTCTTGCGGTGAGACAGGCCACAGGGCTAAGGATTGCCCAAAGAAACGAGGACAGGGGCAAAGGGCTGGATCCACCTCAGGGGCATAGGTTCATGTACTAGAAGCGCCACCTTTGCAACAGCGAGGTATAAATACTTCTGTAGAAAGTGTAGTTTATCTTTATGATCTCCCCGTTCGCACTTTATTTGATTCTGGCGCATCACACTCCTTTATCTCGTCTGTTTAGTAGAATCTCTGCACCTAAAAACTAGTATGGTAGAGGACCCCTTAATTGTTTCAAACCCAATTGGGGGCCCAGCTCATTTGTCTATGATCTGTTTGGGATTGAAAATTTCTATTCTAAGCGTAGAATTTCAATGTAGTGCCTTTGTTTTGGACTTTTCGGGGTATGGTTTGATTTTGGGTATGGATTGGCTATCCAGTAATGGGGCCATCCTTGATTGTGAGAAAAGGGTTGTTAGGCTCCTAACCCAGCTCGGTAATACTTTGGAAATTTCTTGTAATCCCTCGTATGCGGTTATGCTTAGTTATCTTGAATCGCTAGATGCCTCTGTTGAAAATTTGCAATCAGTTAGAGTGGTCCGGGAATATCCGGATGTCTTCGAAGAGGTGAAGGGCTTGCCTCCGAAGCGGGAAATAGACTTCCGCATATATCTTGTAGATAATGCAAAGCCCGTTGCGTTGCCCGTTAGACACATGGCTCCACGAGAAAGGAAAGATCTCAATAAACAGATTAAAGAGCTTCTAGAAAGGGGGTTCATTAGGAGGAGCATTTCAGAATGGGGCGCTCCAGTGGTGTTCGCTACAAAGGCGGATGGTTCACTCCGTCTATGTGTTGACTATAGGGAGCTCAACAAGCTAACGAAAAAGAATAGGCACCCTCTCCCTAGAATTGACGATTTGTTTGACCAGCTTGTAGGAGCGTCTGTTTTCTCCCAGCTCGATTTAGCAACCGGTTTTCATCAGCTAAGGGTGGCTGAAGATAGCATCGATAAAACGGCATTCAGAACCCCAGACGGCTTCTTTGAATGGCTTGTAATGCCTTTCGGCTTGACAAATGCACCTGCTTACTTCGTGGACCTGATGAGTAGGGTATTTAGAGATTTCCTCAACAAATTCGTAGTGGTCTTCGTAGATGATATCCTTATCTTCTCAAAGAGTGAAGAGGAACATGCTCAACACTTAAGGGCAATCATGGAAACTTTGCGAGTCCATCAACTAAAAGCCAAATTCTCCAAATGCCACTTTTGGAGAGAAGAGGTGAGGTTCCTTGGGCACATAGTATCCAAACAAGGGTTAGCAGTGGACCCTGCTAAGGTAGTGGCGGTACAGGATTGGAAGACACCAAGGAATGCAACTGAGGTCCGAAGCTTTCTAGGACTAGCAGGTTTCTATCGAAAATTCATAAGGGATTTTGCGAAAATCTCAGCTCCGCTCACGAAATTGACCAAGAAGAATCTAGTGTTCAATTGGGACTTGGATTGCGAGTTTGCTTTCCAACGACTGGAAAGGGCTCTCACAACAGCCCCAGTTTTGACGCTGCCAGATGGGAGCAAGATGTTCACTGTTTATACGGATGCATGTGGGACAGGGCTAGCCGCCGTCTTAATGCAAGAAGGAAGGGTAGTAGCTTATGGCGGGAGGCAGTTGAAAGTGCACGAAAAGAACTACCCAACCCACGATCTTGAGTTAGCCGCCATTGTCTTTGCACTTAAGTCTTGGCGACACTATCTCCTAGGTGAGAAGTTCGAACTTTACACTGACCATAAATCGTTGAAATATCTTTTCTCGCAGAAGGATCTTAACTTGAGGCAACAGAGATGGATGGAGTTTCTTGCCTCGTACGATTTCGAAATCTCCTATACTCCGGGCAAAGGCAACGTAGTGGCAGACGCGTTGAGCCGAAAGAAATTGACCCTAAGCCCATTGTTTGTTGAAAGACAAAGCCTAGAGTTTATAGCCAGCTTCGACTTTAGGCCTTCCTCCGATTTTGTACCAGGCTTGCTAGCATCTCTCGAAGTGCGCCCAACTTTAGTGGATTCAGTAGGGGCAGCACAACGCGAAGACCCTCAGCTTATGGAAATGATTGATAGGCTAATTAGGGGAGAGACTTCAAGTCACCTCAACAGATACTCCATCGACGATAAGGGTTTGCTAAGGCGAGACGGAAGACTATGCGTCCCACAAACAAAAGATTTAGTAAAGAAGGTTCTCGAGGAAGCACATCACTCCAAGATGACGATACACCCAGGCGGAGATAAAATGTACAAAGACATAAAAAGGACTTTCTTCTGGAACGGCATGAAAAAGGACGTGGCAGAATTCGTTTCTAAGTGTATGGTGTGCCAACAGGTTAAAGCGGAACAGAAAAAGCCTGGCGGACTACTACATCCTCTAGAGGTCCCGCAGTGGAAGTGGGATAGCATATCAATGGACTTCATCGATGGGCTGCCTAGGTCTCGGAGAGGCAACACTAGCATTTGGGTAATAGTGGATAGGCTTACTAAAAGCGCCCACTTTTTACCTGTCAAAAGTAAAAGAACTGCCTCATCCCTGGCATCACTTTACCTCAAAGAAATCGTCCGACTCCATGGAATACCATCCAGCATTGTTAGTGACCGAGACCCCATCTTCACCAGCGAGTTTTGGCGGAGTTTGCAAGAAGCAGTAGGAACGCAGTTATGCTTGAGCACAGCCTATCATCCCCAAACCGACGGCCAAACAGAGAGAGTGAACAGAGTTTTGGAGGACCTTTTAAGACTATGCGTCCTTGACTTCGGAGGGACATGGGAAGACCACCTTCCTTTGGTGGAATTTGCCGACAACAACAGCTATCAAACAACCATCGGAATGGCGCCCTTCGAAGCTTTATACGGAAGACCGTGCCGATCACCCACTTGTTGGTGGGAGTCTACTGATAAGCTCATACTTGGACCAGATATGATCCGAGAGACTTCAGAGAAAGTAGACTTAATACGAAGAAGGATGAAGACGGCCCAAGACAGACAAAAGTCCTATGCCGACAAGAGAAGGACCGACCTTGAATTTGAGGTTGGAGACAGAGTTTTTCTCAAGGTATCTCCGCTAAGAAACGTTGTTCGTTTTGGAACCACAGGAAAACTGGCACCAAGGTTCGTAGGGCCATTCCCTATCATCGAGAAAATTGGGAAAATGGCCTATAGGTTAGAGCTACCCGAGAAGTTGGCCGGAGTCCACAACGTTTTTCACGTTTCACATCTCCGAAAATGTCTACATGAGTCTGCTGAAGTGGTAGAGCCAAATATCCTCGAAGAGGCCGAAGTGGAACGCGAAGCAACCATAAGAAAAGTTCCAACCCGCATCTTAGGAACGGAAATGAAGAAGCTACGCAACCGCGAAGTCAGGCTCGTCAAAGTTCAGTGGAGCGACGCCGAGGGAGACGCGACTTGGGAAACTGAAGCTAGAATACGCACTGCTTACCCTTTTCTTTTCGAGGGTACATCCTTGATCTTTCTTTTTCCTTAAGTCGCGCTTTTATCTATCTTTTTAGGTATATTTCCTCGACCTTATCTTTTAGGTAGAAACCCTTTGGATGAAAACATGTAATTGAAACATGTTATGGATGATGGTTGCAAGTGGTTGCTCGTGGTTGCATATACACACACAATCTAGGTTTTAGATCGGCTCGGTCACTTCATATTGCATATGCATATATGTTTGCATTCGTATGTGGTTGAACTTTAATGTGTTGTCATATGGATGTTGCATTTGTATTGAATGATTGTGCACCCATGTAGAATCATGAATAGGAAAATTTGCATACATGATGGATTCATGGCACTTACATAATTCGCATTAAGGAGGTCAACTGAATCAGTAGACCGCCTGATTTTGCATTAGATAAGTTCATGTACACACACACACTTCGCATATGATCATGAAGCATTAGAAGTCTTTTAAGGACAATGGATGCTCGTGTTTGATGGATGAGTAGATGGATGATTGGATGTTAGGATATACATTTTCCTAAACTTGAAGATTTCGGGGACGAAATCCTTTTAAGTGGGGGAGAATGTAACACGCCGTGTATTCTATAACTGTGAAATTAACAAATTAAAGTATAATTAATTTGAAATCAAAGAACTAAGGGAAACGGGATATGCCATTGCGTTCGTCTCGGAAAAATACGCGAAATAGAGTCCGAGTTTTCGAAAAACGGAGTCCGTATGAAGAAGATATAGCCTCCGGAAGTTTCTGAATTAAGTTTAAAATTCGAACAGCTCAGAAAAACAAGTTTAAAATTAAAAATCGGGCCCAATTGGCCAAGGCGGGAAAACTCCCGCCTAATGCACCCAGGTCGACTGGGCTGTCGACCTGGTCTAGCCAGGTCGACAGGGCTGTCGACAGGGCTGTCGATAGGGCTGTCGACCTGGTCCAGACCCAGGTCGAACCCAGTCCACCCTGGCTGGCCTAGTCTATGTTGGTCGATTTTCAGAAGCATGCTTTGTCATTAGGGCTAGGTGGCAGGCTCTAATTGGTCTCTCTTTCGAATGAATGGCTACGATCAATCCAAGCAACATCGATGGTCCTAATCAGTTCATAAACTCTATAAAAATGACCCTAGACTCAACCTAATCTATTCATTCAAAAATAAGAACAAAGCCATCATGCTGCTGAGGAACGACTAGGAGTAGCCACCAATTTGGGATAAGACTAGGAGGAAAATTCTAAAGCATAAAGCAACTTAAACAAATCAAATCAACAAGGAATCGCATCTTCAAATCCCTAAATTGGAGAATTCGCCACACAATTGTAAGTAGAGTATTATTTTGGTATGAACAAATAATTGTGTTGGTTTGTATACTTGATTTGTGGTGATAAAGTAATTCATATTTGTGCGTTACTATGATTCTTATCGATTTGGAATATTGTATACGTTTGGATATTCTCAAATTATGTTATTCATTATAAAAACTACATGTTTGCGGTAGTTTTATGCAAGTATACGTTTGGATATTCGCAAAGCATGTTATTCATTATAAAAACTACATGTTTGCGGTAGTTTTATGCAAGTATACGTTTGGAATATTCGCAAATTATGTAATTCATGTTGAAGCTACATGTATGTAGTTGTTTAATTGAAATTCATGCAAGTTTGGGGTTTTGCTACTATGTCATCATAATGTGTATTTTTGTACAAAAATCATTTTTGTGAGTAATTGGAACAAATTTGGGTTATTATAATTCATATGAAATTATGTTGAAAATTTGGCATCATGGTCTATGTATTAAGCCATACTTTTGTACTAGAAAACCTCTTTGCGAACTTATGAATATGACTAGGCTATGATTGATATTTTGCATAATTGAAAACCATGTTAGGTCTATATTGTTAACAAGAATTATATGATGACATATGTGGTACATAGCTAGATTAGATTCAAAATCCCATTTGCAAGTTTGCATGACTAAAGTAAAAATCATGATTCCATGTTTAGAAATATTTATGCCATAAGTATATGTGCGCCATGGTTAGGTGAATAGATTTAAAATCATGATTAAGTTGGAATAATTCAAGTTGAACTATGCTTTTGTATTAGTAACAAAAGTAAACCCCTTTGTAAACATGTAGGAATCTTATGAACATGATTTGCTTATGTTTGACATTATGCCTAAATAAAAACATAGGTTTATGTTGTAGTTAAGACTATGTGTCAATAATGATATCCAATTTAGATTCTTATCTCAACTACAAGTTTACATGCTTTGATTCATGTCACTTATGCTTTATGACCAAAGTATACATTACTACTATGCAAGTACACCAGTTTCTATTTTGTAGTTCCAACGTTATGTTGCAAGTTCATGCGTTCACATTCCCCTTCTTGTGTATGTAATCATGCTTTAAGCCTCCCCTTTTTCACGTGGCTAAGTTGGGCTTAAAAAGGCTAAGCCCAACATATATATATATATATATATATATATATATATATATATATATAATAAACGAGCGTATTAAACAGGGGTAAATAGCGTTGGGCCAAATTAATTAATAAACGAAAATATAAAGTAAAGGGGCCCAAATTCAAGTATGGGTTGGGCCCATGATTGGTGTAACCTTCACACCATTGATTTTTAATAATGGGCCGCAAATATTTACATATAAGAAAATAAAGAAGAAAGACAAAATATGTAAATGTAGAACATACGATGTGTTTAACCCGAGGTTGGATTGAGTTGTGATGTAAACCTGCCCGGAACCGCCCGGCTGTCCAGTAGTCACAACAATACCTATCCAATGCGGGTGGTTAAACATGGAGCCCAATAAGGATCCGAGGTTAGACTGAGTTGTGGCGTAAGACTGCCCGGAACCAACCGGCAACAGGCAGCCACAACAATACCTGTCTAATGTGAGAGGTCAAGGCTTTAATAAGACAATTAAGGCTGAGTCAGGATTGCTAGGATTAAGTGAACTAAAGACTTAATCAAAATGGAACATGCTAAACTAAACAGACTGATTGGGGGGTTAGGTTATAAAACACTTAACCAACTTAGCATGTTGGCTAGAAATAGAAAACCTAGTAGCGGGGGACCCTTTTCAGCAGTAACCCTATAAGGTGTATCATGATACCCTGAAACTAGGCAGGGTGGGGCACGATTACTGGGCTGATTGTAAAAGGTCAAATCGACGGCGGTGGTGTAGCAGTGTAGGTTCTAACGGGGTGCGGACGTGCACACACTCCGGTGCAGAAAAATAAAGCACTGGGCACCAGTAGCATACCTATGCATTCTAAGGTTGTGTCGGGCCGCTGCCATGGGACTTGATACACCCCATGGTGGGACCAGCATAGGTAACTACAACATCGGGGGCCGTAAGACACATGTAACTATGCGAGTAGGAGCCGATCATCGTAAAATGGATCACTTCACCCTGGTTATGGGGTGCCTATTGGGAACTAGTTTATATGGGTACAGAGATTAATATGGGGTACGATAGTATATTCAACCCTAGACAACTTAACCAAGTTTATAGTGCTTTCCCCACTTCTTGTTTATACTTATCATACCCAGTTCTTTATTCATAGACAGAATAGTCCTAGACTTACTCAGGCTTTATGTCTGACTCTACTTTTCTTTCGTCTTCTTTTCTTCCGTTTCCCTCTCCCCCCCCCCCCCAGGTCCACAGGGAGGGAACACTGCAGCTTGACCAGCCTTAATATCCAGCTTGAAGAGGAGAAATGTATTGCTTGGACTTTTTCGTTTTGAACTATGGCTTTGGACAACAACTATGGGGCTTTTGCAATTTATTTATGTTTTCTTTAAGCTTCTTTAAATAATGTAATCAAGACAGATTATGAAAGTGTTATGTTATGTTTTTTGGAAAGGATGTAAGACAATCATGGTGATGTTGTTGTAACACGTATTTGCTTTTATGAAATAAAAGTTACCACTTTTCTGCTGTTTACAAATATGTGTTTTTATATCTGTCTTGTATATCTGTGACTTATACTTATAAACCTCCACCAAATTTAGGGCATTCCCTTTGAGAGTGACCCTAACGGAGGTGGGGTGTTTCACATAATAATTCATCTTTGTGAACGATTTAAGTTGGTTTAATTACCGGCGAGAATCAGGCAAAAAGATGTGTCGTTACAATGCACGTATTGAATCATTAATGGAAAAGGGCATTGGTTCTCCATCGTATGACGCAAGAACTCAAAAGAAATATGACACGGTCTGATAAGAGGGGGAACCAAGTTATTGGTTGTGTTGATGCCAAAAATTATCATCAACACCTAGGATTCTTAATTACTTAATAATATGGTTTCGCGTAAGGAAATTAGGTGCAGAAGAGTAAAAGAGCAAAAAATGACACTTGAGATTTATAGTGGTTCGGTCCCGTGAGGGGACTACGTCCACTTTGGAAGAGCTGCTAATATTTTATTGACAACAATAATTTACAAGCTATGAGCCCCTTCTAGGCATTTAGTTACAAGCATTTTCATATAATTTAAAGTCATAGTCATCATACATGATTGTACTGAAAAGTAGATTTAGTCCTTCTTCTTTGTAACATCCCGTATTTTTTATTGTCGAATATTAAAGTTATTTTATTACTTTAAATACTATATTTGGAATATTATTAGTTTTTAATTTTTAATTCGTTTATTAAAACGAAGTTTAAACATTAATTTTATTATAATTTAAAACGAGCTCGAAATGGCGTGGTAGTTAGTAATATTGAGTTTTGAACTTTAATTGAATAAATAGAACCCATTTTATGTCGGATTTTTGTGAAACATGAAACATTTGAATCTAGATGATTATAATTTTCTAGTGAAAGATAAAAATCCAGATTCTGTGTTATAGATTGTTAGTTATGTCCAATTCAAATTTTAAAATAGTCGCTATGGAATTCGGTAATAAACGATAACGTTTATTTAAATAATTCAGTAAGGATTTTAACATAAATTGGATATTGTTTAACCCGGAATGCTGATATTGAGTTGTATAATCCATATTGGTTTATAATTGGAGATATATGATATTTAAATTTACATATTTAGCATAATAATAAATCTTTATTATTTAACTGAATTATTTTGGAATTAAATGAATATTTTATTAATATTATATAACTTTAAAAATAGCAGTTTTGCAGATGACCATAGTTTTTGATGAAATTAGTTTCATTGGAACCCTAACGTTAAATTATCATACAATATTAAATTTTGTGGCAAACCGATGTCGTATGTGACAATAGCAGTCGTAAATGCCAGTCATTTTCTACAGCATATAATTAAATTAAGGGTCCGTTTACGTCACATCCCTGGAAAATTTTAATATGTAAATGGCCTCCCTCCTATGTTTAAAATGCAAAGTAGGTCCCTAAAATGGAAGTTACGTGCTTTTCCCCAAAAAAAATGCTTTGTACACTAAAAAAATATATTCAAAAAATTGCAACTGTTCCTAGAAGACCACGGAAAAAAAATTGCATACATGTACGCAAGTAAACCTAATAGTTGCATTCATGTATGCAACTATTCCTGAAACAATTTACACTGGAAATTTGTATGAATTCTTGCATGCATGTGTGCAACTATTCTAAATACTTGCATAGATGCATGCAAATAATTCATGTAGATTTTACATTGAAAAATCTGCAAGAATACTTGCACGCATATATGTAAGTATTCTGTTTTCTTGCATACTTGTATGCAAGTAAAGATGAACTGATATTCATGCCTACAGATTATTGCATACATGTATGCAACTATTCTGTTTTATTGCATACATGTATGCAAATAATTATGAACTGATTTGCATGCCTATGAATTATTGCATGCTTGTATGCAAGAATTCTGTATTACTTGTATGCGTATATGCAAAAAAGTCAACATAGAAGCAATACTGAAATAGTTGCATAGATGAATGCAAGAATTTCAAATATGTGCATCCTTTGATGCAATTAACTGTAGTTTCGTTGTTTTTTGTTCTTTTTTGTTTTTGATGCTTTTTTGGTTGATTTTCACCTGAATTTTTTTATGTCTACGTGTTCAATTTAGATATCAATTTACATGAATTTTTGAAAAATAGAGATCTAATTTATAATAAGTTTAGGACTGGATGTGAGCCTAATTTTGAAACTTGTCCCATCATGTCTGGAATATTTTTCTATGCTAGGGTTGGGGGTTTCATCTCATTTAAACATCATATACGGTGATTTTTATACAATACTTTAGCGTTAAGTTTCATTATATTAAAATAATATTTCCTCCCCACATATGTATACTCCCTTTTACACCATTCCCCGCGTCAAACCCTAATCAGTTGGTCAACCTTTGAAATCGCCTCCACCCTAATAACCAACGGCCGAAATTACACAAAATCCTTCCTCTCAAATCTCTAAATCTATTCACCAATTCGAAATACTTTCTACTACAAAATCATGAGCTCGTCGAAAGCTGAAGTATGATCGGTGGTGATCTGAAATTATGGACCGAGCTGGCCAGGGTTGCGGCAAACAGGGGAGGAGTTCGAGATGGATTTTCTTTGGGATGGCACCACCAAGTTGGCAACTGTTCTTAGCGATGGACGGGGAGATCAAGGGCCGATAGTGGGTAGTCTCTGATTAGGGTGCTAGGGTCTGTAAGCGGTCCAGTGCTCAACATTTGGAGGCACACGTGTATGCTGAAGGGTGAGTTGTGCAAGATGGTGAAGAAGTATACGTATACGGGAATGAAGCATGGAAAATTCGTCGAGCCTGGGTTCGTGAGCAAACCGAAGCATGGGAATGTTTTCTCTTGTGGAGAAGTTAAACGAGGGTGCGAAGTTATTTAGTTCGGCATAGCTTTTTCAAACATAAAGAGTAATGCATGATTTAATTATAGTTAAGTTAGACTAATTAAGATTAATTGTCTTAAAATTTAATATAGATTATATAACTGATTTTTTTTTTGATTTACGCAGAAGACAATAAAGTCAGGAATGGAAAAGTGGCTATTCTGGTTTGGAAAATAGTTTAGTTAAGTATAAAGTTACAAGTTTAAATTAATTATTAATTAAGGTTTCAATTATGTCGATTAAAATCATATAAGATATTAAAACGCTAATAACACGTTTATATATTATCAGAATCCAACCAAGCAAGTTGTAATGGAATCATCTTGACAAGCAGAATATTATAAAATGAACTGGGACAGTGCACGAGACAGCTGAAATTTATAGTTAAATTAAACGACCATTTAATTTAACTATAACATTTCAACAGCGAATCAAATCAAAGTGAAATAAACTCACTCAGTTCTCCCAACTTATATTTTATATAAGTCGAGTTTTTATTTTGTGTGCTATGATTGCTAGTGGTTGACTATTTAAAAATATATCTTTATATATTGATTGAACTGACAAAATTAAACGTTGTTCAATTTCAATGAAACACCAAATCGTTATTTCCATAATGGGACCCAATTAAGGTAACTTACCTTGATGGTCACGTTTATAAAATAAACATGTTTGATTTAATGATTTATTTGAATTATTTGTTATGTTAAATAAATTGGTTGATGTTAAATAATCGTTATTTATTATTATTGAAATTATCAGTTAAATTGAATTGAATGATGTTATTCAAAATAATCTATGTGAATGCAGGGAAGAACTGTAACACCCCATAATTCTGTTAATATAAATATTCACAAATTAAAGAATAACTAATCTCAGACGTGAGAATTGTGGGAAACGGGTTGCGCTATTGTGTTCGTCTCGGAATTCTGGTTGAAATAGAGTCCGAGTTTGCGTAATTTGGACTTCGTATGAAGGAGATATGGCCATCGGAAGTTTTAGAAAATTCAAAATAGCTCGCAGGAAAATTTAAAAATTCAAACTGGAAGTGCAGAAGCGGGCTGGGCGGGAAAATTCCTGCCCAGGCAGGTCGACTGGGGAGTCGACACTAGAGTCGACCCCCCCCCCCCAGGTCGACTGTAGTGTCGACCTGGTCAAGTCGGCCAGGTTTAGGCCGAGCCCAATCTTGAGCTGCTGATGTGTCTTTAGGGCTGAGTTGGCTAATTTAACGGTTCAGGTTAATTCTGAGTTGATCGGACGGTCTAAACTAATCCTAAATTCTATATATACATGGGTAGTCTCTCATTCTAAAATCACATAGAAAAAAATAGAATAGCCGCCGTCATGCCGTCGCCATAGAACTCAGTGTAGCCGCCGCCAACTAAGAAGGAAGAAAGCTAATCAAAACTCTAATTCTACTCAACTCTAAAGAAAATCAAGACTCTCTTTCTTTTCTAATTGTGAGTATGATGATCTTAATAAGATTATTAGCAAACTAATTAGATTAAGATGTGATATGGATCATAAGAAAATGATGTGAATTGTCATATATGTTGTTGTAAACCTTATGTTATCATGTATGTTGTAAATCCTATGTTATGTGATGATGATATCCTATATGTTGTAAATCATGCTATGATGATATTATATATGTTGCAAGTTTCTATGCTAAGTTGCGATGTTACAAAGCCATGATGTTATTATGTTGTAGTTAGCTTATGAATCATGATGTTGATTACATATATTTGGGCTATGATGATTCACATGATAAATCACATGTACCTATGCAAGTTTAGATTTATTAGTATGTATAATCTCACATATTGTATGATATCTATTTAGATCTAGAATTATGACATCTATTTAGATCTAGAATTATGCTATGACATGTGTGAGTTCTATGTGTTAGATGCTAGTTCACACCATCATTATGTTGCATAAACCACATATGCAAGTTTATACATGAACTTGGGTTATGATCATATTATGTAAGTTGTGAGATTTAACCAAACAAGTTGACACCTTTAGATCCATGACATGTGTAGTTTTATGCAAGTTTCACCCCTATTATGATTAGATCTAATTTATTTGTCTATATGTTGTGATAATTTATCTTTGTGCTATGAGATAGACTATTCGAGTCTAACGTATATTTTGCGTTGAATAAGCGAACGTATAACGTGGGGTAGGGGTAATATTAAGGATTTAATATTAAGAAATTGGGGTGCAATTGATATGATTTTGCATACCGTAAGTGGATGGCCATAACTGAGTCAATTATGGACATCATTAAAATTGGAATTAATTAATGATTTGAATAGGGATATATTTAAAACTGGGGTAAAAGATTATAAGTGTTAATCAATGCTTAGGACACGAGGTTGGACTCGTTTGTGACGTAAAACTGCCCGGACCCGCCCGGCGAATCCAGTAGTCACAAATGTCAACCCAATGTGAGAGGTCCTAGGCCCAAATTAAAGCATAACAATTGTAAAAACATGAGGTTAGACTCTTTTATGGTGTAAGACTGCCCGGACCCGCCCGGCGAATCCAGCTGCCATAAATGCCAGTATAATGTGAGAGGTCTTTATGAGGTTATGGCCAGAATGAATTAAGAAATACTTAACCAGATAAACATGTGAAGTGGGACATGGGGGGTTAAGTAGGTGCCTTGGGTGGCATGAGGAATCTAGTGGGTGCCTTTAGTGGCATTTGAAATACGATTAGTAAGACTTAACCGAACACACATGTAAATGAACATGACTAAGAAGAGGGTTAAGTGGGATATACTAGTGGGGACAAGCTTAGGTGGATAGCTTGTGGTAAGTAATTGGGGGCCCATTTCAACCAGTAACCCAAACGTATCTTTGTGGGCTCTACCCAAGTCGAGGACGGGACACGCATACTGGGCTTGACTATAAGAGCCAAACGGGATAGCTGTGGCAACGCAAGTCCAACGGGTTTCATATGCGTGTGTGGACCCGGGCTGGTAGGTAAGACGTTGTTGCATCGTGTATGTATAAGCCGTGCATCCTTAGGCTGTATAGGGTTTCCACTTTAGGGGAGTGATACACCCACTGTGGGACCAGCAAGGGTATCTACGAGTAGGGAGCCAATCGAAAGTGGGTAGTGGGGTACACCTAGCGGAGATAGGGGCAGGCGGCACCTATTTAGTCAGCTAGGGGTACACGAAGTTATTTATAAAATTTCTAAGTGAAGCAAGTGCGATCAACCTTTAGGGTGACTGGTGTGGTGCAGTGTAGTAATTATTCGTTAGTATTAGGTGTGCCTTTAACGTTATCTTTATCTGCTCTTCCATACCCAATAGTTCATAGACATTTCCTTGTTTTCCAGCTTATGCCTTAGTCTAGTTATTTTGATAATAGTATTGTTAGAATTATCATACTCGCCAGACTTTATGTCTGACCCCCTCTATTTCTATCTTTTTTCCCCTCCAGGTCCTCAGGGTGGACCCATCTCTAGTGGAGTCTGATTGAATTGCTTATTCTCTCTTTTGGAAAGCTTGGACCGCTGAAGTAAAGTCCAGCTTGTTATCTTCTTTAATGGCTATTTATGTAATGGGATTATGTTTTTTTTTTTATCAAGATGGATATTGTACTTGACTCTGATTTATGGTTTTATGATGTAACAAACATGTTTAATTTCCGCTGCAATGAAATAAAGTTTTAGATTTCCAAGTACTACTTATTATCTGTCTTGTTGTAATTTTTCTGTTCTATATTCACTTAAAACCTCCATGGAAGTTAATGCATTCCCTTTGTGAGTGACATTAATGGACGTGGGGTGTTACAAGAATAGGTTAGAGGTATCCAACTGGATTCCTCAAATACGTTATATGCTATTTATTTGCATATTATCATTATATGGACTATTTAAACCAATCTAGTTAGAGGATTGATTTGATTGTTGACCGTTGACCTAAAATTCAACATTTGTTTTGCCTAAATCAATGAGTGATATTGGTTGAGTAATTGGCAGTATATGGCCTATAAATCAACCAGTTGCTAAATATTGATATATCGTCAAATGAATCGACAACAATGAAGTTATAAAATTTATTTTATAACTTAAGATAGAATTTTTTTTATATATTATTTTGAATAAAAGTTTGTTAAAAGGAAATAAATATTTATTATTATTTGAGTTTATAATTAATTATTAATTGAGATTATAAAGTAAGTTATGATGTTGATCAGATTTATAAGTAAATGAACAGAAGCTAACCTAACGGTTAAAAGAGGGATAATTGTTTATAAGAAACAAGTAAATGGAATTCATTTAAATTAATTATATTATTAATTAATTTTAAACAAGAACGAATTGGAATTTGTTAACAGACTAACTGTGTTTTGAGTTAACTAAGTCAACTGTTTTAACTGGAATTGATTATTTACTTAGTTCGTTTTGAATTAATCTAATGTGATAGTTTAACGAATATTTGTTTTAATTTTAATAAGATTTTAAAAAGGAATTTACTATTTATTTTAGTTAATAAAGAAATTAAATAACTCTATGGTAGTTAATGTTGAAGTAAATTGTTATTTTAATTAAATTAGGAGATTTCTTTGAAATACATTTAAAAAGTAATCGAAGTGGAAATGAAATCTAAGCGAACTATGAAAGGAATTTATGAACGGATTTTAATATAAACCCGAGAGTTTGTGAAGATGTTATTAAAAGGAATTTTATGCGAATACAATAGCTTAAATTAATGTTTAATTATGTTTGAATTAAGTAAAATGAAATTGAGAATAAAAGGGTTCATCTTAAACCAGAATTATATAAACAAAGTTTATATAAAGAGATGTGAAGTTAAAGCATAAATTTTAAATTAACGTTTTTAAATAATGGAATTAAAAGAAATGAATGGAATCGAAATGAGAATTTTAAAAGGAAAAGATTGAAAAGGGATTTGTAATTGAATTTGGTAAAAGATTTAGCAATGGGTTTGGTAACAATAATTCGAGTTATAAAATGAATTCTTTGAAAGAAGTTAAGGTTAAGAAGTGATGTTATTAAGAAATTGTTTAACTAACAAAGTTATATTTAAAAAGAGATATTCCAAAAGTAAGAAGGTTTTAAAAAACAAATTTTAAATAAAATAGTTTAATGAGATTTGTTTGATATTAGAATAAATATCGGTATTTGAATTACAACTCATATCTATCTTAAGATAAGAATGTTGTTGATCAATGTTTAAGAGGTAAATAAATACCCCAACTTATATGACTTCAGGATTATCTGAGGATGATATATTAGTTTGTAACGGGAAAGAGACTAAGAATAATTTATTATTTCCCTATGAGAAATAATAATGCAACGTTAATTGCAAGGTTTGAGAATATATAATGAGATTTCCAAAGTAACGAAAATGGGGAAATTTGAAATATATATATAATGATATTTCCAAAATTAAAAGGAAATAAAAGTTGACTTTCTGAAATGAGTTTATTCTGGAAGAATAGGAATTGGACATTGTTTTCAAATAACAATGTTTTACATAAAATTCTATAAATCAAAGTTGGGAATATATATAATTTAATTCTAATGTATTTGAAATAGTTTTGCGAATACTCTTTGAAATAAAATAAGAAGGAAATACTATGTTAAAATTATTGAAAAAATTAGAGATTTAAATTAACCGTTCATTAATTATTTTAAATAAAGACCAAGTAATGCTGAGTACTGAATCGGTGAACTCATTTTATTTCCATGATTATTTATTTAATAGTTAAATAACCAACTATCAAATTCAGCCCATACGATTGTTGGTACGGAAAGACCGGGATCGAATTTATATTCGAAAACCATTCCAAACAGTAAATTCGTGAAGATGTTGATTAAAGACCGTGGATCTTCATAAGCGGAAGGGTTACTCATAATCTCTAGTTAGCTCACGGAGATAAACTGTGATTCTGTCGTGGTTGGAATCTACGTATTGCAAGGACTACTCTCTACTGATCCTTGGGTGATACCTATATGGGATGCATCAAGGGAATGCCTTCGGTTTATCCTGTTCCTGTATGACTTGTATGGACGAATGTCTAACCAAGTATTTCCTAATATCACATACGTTGATTTTTACAAACATACCAAGTTGCTGGCAAAGAATGACACTTCTTTTATACCCAGAGTATATTTGTGGACGTCAATTAGTGATTCGACGATCTGACAATGTGGCATTCAAAGTGAATGGTTACCAAATGTTCTAAAAGAAAAGAATAAATAAATAAATTATGACCTCAAGCCTCATCAACTGGGAAAGGTACAAAATCGGGTAGGTCACATGGCCATATGGGTCGCACCCACCAAAAGGGTATATCATTACCTGATCTGGAGAAATCAAATGCCATCGGTTGTCCCTTTTATTTTTGTTTATATGTTATCGGTTCGGTTGGTTGGCCTCCAACTGTAGTAATGATGTATTCGGTACTCTCAAGCGAAGTGAGGGGTCGGTTATGTTTATCCTGGGTTGCAAGATGTTCTTGTTGAAACCTAGTGTATTCATCTCCGGATACATTGTCGGAAGGTGGTTGCCTATATCTTACCATGGAAATCCATTCTCCAATAAGCGCCCGTTGTTTTGATTGTATACTCTATATGTAGAGCGTAAGATGCAAGTGTTCCACTAGATTGATATTTATTTGTATTTAGACACTATTATAATATCAGAAAAGGTATTGATTTCAAAAATGTTTTGGGTTATTGTAACGTAAAAAACCGTCTGTATTTATGTGTGGATTTGGTTATACGATTATCTTATTCTGAAAAGATTTTAACTTAAAAATCAAATTGGATGATACCCTTAAACTTAGTGTGTTTTTCTCACTCTAGCTCGCCAGACTGATCTAGCGTTTGTAATTCTCGGGTTAGACCGAGTTGTACGGGTTCAGGTTATCGGATGCTATGAAGAAACGAGCTGGATGGTTTCAGACATATGATAATATATAATATTTTTCCACTGTGTGTTGTATATGAGGACAAGTGTTATAACTTTCTAGATGGTTTGATGTACTCTGATGATTGTAAGTAATTTTAAAGATCTCAGTAAAGATTAATTTCTATATTATACTTTGTTTCGCTGCGATGTGAGACCATGTGTTGTGCTGGTTCTTCTTCTTCTATTCTAATAATTCTTTTTTTCTTATCCCACCCTCAAAACTTCTTTCTATTAACGTTCCAATATTTTTCGGTATTTGAAAGGTCGGCATGTTATGTGTTAAATGTATTTATGTCTATTTTCGAGGTTGAAAATCTCTTGGGTCGTTACATTCTTCCACAAAGTGAAAATGCCATTAGAGAGGCCCCTTGGAGCTCTAAGGAGGTGTCAAATTAGCAATTTTCCAACTCTTGTAACAAATGAGCTTGGGGGTATTTATAGTGGAGTGGTTAGGTGGGAGTAGGTAGGATTTGGGGGCCACTCAGCAGAAAATCGCATCATAGGCTTGCAAGCACCAAAAAATCTCATCACGCTTAGTTGTTGGAAGGAAATTCACATCCCCTTCGTAGGATGCGAAAATTGCATCCCAAAGGGAAGCGTTATGTATATTGGGGGCGCCGCGCCCCTGATATGCGGTGTCATTGCATCCTGATAGATATGGCGTCATCACATCCCGTGGGATGCATTGACATCGCATCCTGAGGGATGTGGCTTCGTTGCATCTTGTGAGATGCGATGACATCACATCCTGAGGGATGCAGCGTCATCACATCTCAGGGGATGCGATGACATCACATCCTGAGGGATGCGGCCCCATCGCACATCATTGGATGTGATGGGCTTGCATCTCCACGGATGTGATGCGATCGTATCTTGGTGGGGTGTAATGCGGTGAGGCAATGCATATGTTGCAAGTTGTCGTGGGTTGATGCGAGGCGAGTTATGTTTGTTTGGAGAGGGTGTGAGCCTTTTACTCGCTCGATCTCCTTTCGGCTTGACGTGTCAACATTGTGGCAACACTTCGAGATTTGGTTCCGCGCGACGTGTTGAGTCGAGGAGCTCTTGTGTACTTTTGGGAACCGGATGAAAATATTGGTTAACATTTGCCCCCAAAGTAGGGCTGTCAATGGGTCGGGTGGGGTTCGGGTCAGGTCAACCCGTTTAATAAACGGGTCATATTATGCCAACCCAAACCCGACCCCTTTATAAACGGGTTGACTAGACCCGACCCGCTTAACCCGTTTATCTAATCGGGTCGGGAAGGGTTGACCCGTTTTTACCTGTTTAATTGCAGAAATCTTTTTATCACCTGCATTTTGCAAAATAAAAGCATACTGAAATAGAATAATACATTGCTTAAAAATATAACACTTAAAAAGGCAACATACATGACACAGGCATTAATACAAACTAGCAATAGTAGATCATCAAATGGTTTTATACGGCTTGGGCTTGGTATGTTTTATATTAAACGGGTTCACGGGTCAACCCGTAACCCACCCGTTTATTAAACAGGTCAGAGCGGGTTGACTCGAAATTGACCCATTTATAAATGGGTCAGGTCGGGTTTTTTCCGTGTGGGTTACGAGTCGTGTTTCGGGTCATGTAAGAATTTGACAGCCCTAATCAATATACTTTAATATTTTAATCAATTTAATATTCTTGATTTATCATTCATGATGCCAGATTGTTAAGGACTCAATTGTATTATTATGTGTTATATATAATATTTATGACGTCGGACTCGACTGAATACTCTGTCCATGCATAATAGAGACAAATATAACCTAAATAACAAATACCAGTGATCTTAGCATGATACATCTTTTGCTAAATTACCCGTAGGACTAAATATATGAAATGAATAAGAGTTACTAAATATATGAAAGATGTTAAGTTCAACAACGAATTCCAACAACATAGAAGGGAGTTGTATAAATAAACCATCGATAGAAATTTAGGGTTTAAATTTTACCCGATAACATACTTATGATGAGCAATCAGCTATGCTTGAATAGTATCACACACTGTAGCTGCAAAGGGAAAGAAAAAGCACGATTAGGAGTAACTGTCGCGAGGCAGACAATGGTGATTCGATGAACTTCGATCCAATTTAAATTGGGGAGTGTTATAGGAGATGAACACGAAGTTCCAAATCTGAAGGGGAACGAAGATGCTGGAGGATGGAACGGTCAAAGCAAGTTGGATAGATAGTAAGGCCGTTTGAATATCGCATAGTCGGAAAAATGGAGGACGAGAAGAGGGAAAGGGGAAGGCCGATTAAAATTGGTCTGATGTAAGAAAAAAGGAAAAAAGAGACGGTTGGGTTCTGATTTGACGTGGAATGGCTCAGAGCACTCCATTGCAAACTCAGTAATTATAATATAGTATAGATATTGTGTTATATATATATATATATATATATATATATATATATGTATGTATATATAGTATGTAGCTCGTGTCGATGACACAGTTCGGTTTTTTCCTGCTATAATCTACAGTATAACATGTTGGATATGTACAATTTTGTTTGTTTTAAAATTTGTTCACAACTTTTTAAATAAGAAATTTTGTGATTAATTCTATGTTCTAGATGCTGCTTCGAGTAGAGTATTTTTTTTCAACTTCATCATTTTATTTTACAACAATTTGTTAAGTTGAACTGAATACCTAGTTTCATAAAGCATTCAATTATATTAGTATATTGCCCAAAGTACATCTTGCCTTGGCAGGATGTGCTTTGTGATGAGAAGAAAGTTATGGGGAAGCGTGAAGCTTTATGTTCGTTGAGGATCTGGTTGCGGTAATTCCATTAAAAGTTTGTCTGAACATTCGATTCATGTCTTATTCATGAAATTCAGATGTTAGCCGTCGACTCTCGTTTACGTCTTAGCGTAAGCGAGCGGTTGTCGACATGTGTTTGCACTTGCGCTCACATATCTTTGTATGGTTTTACACGTTGCGACCACGGTTTGGAAATAAAACATGGGGAGGGAGTCCAATACAAAGGTGTGCATGTATGGGCGGATATACACATATTATTATTGTACACACACACACAAACACACACACACACACAAACACATGCACACACACACACATATATATATATGTGTGTGTGTGTGTGTGTACATGCATATACACATATGTGTATTTTATTTACTATACACACGCACACACACACACACACACACACACACATATATATATATATAATAAAAAAACTTAACGCATCCCCGTGGGATGTGAGAAATCGCACCCTAGTGCGATGCAATGCCCTATGTCTCTGTATAAGCCGATCCCCCTCTCCTCTTCAACACTTTTTTCATGATTTCTTACCACCGCCTCTAGAACTCCCCCCTTAGAAAATTCAATCATCAAGAAAAGGTGGGTGTTGATTGTCTGTGGCGTGGAGGTGAAACCAAGTCTCGATTCGTGCTCAAACCCACGTGTTCTAAGTTGATGGGGTCAAGACTCGTAGTTTGGTGGGAGCATGGTTTGAGGGTTAATGGTGGAAGAGAAGAGGGAAGAAGAAGGGCTAAGGCGCATCGCCTCCCTCGCGCCTTGGTGCGATGCGACTACGTCACCGTGGTTGCAGAGTATCACGTGTAACAACCCGCATATTTAACAATAATATATTTAAATATAACATTGTTAATCGTTAATCATTAATCGAGTGTGTGCCCCAAAAAGTCACATTTTGCATACGAACAAATTTGGACTTGAAACCTCTTCCACTGAGTCCAAAATGTCATTTACGAGATCAAAAACTATACACTTCGATATATTTAGAGTATGTAAATATTGGGAACTGGGTTGGGTATTTAGTTGGCTAAACCTAGTCCACTCTTATAACCTACCTAGCTCACTCCTCTTTCATTCATTTCCTCATACTCCATAAAATTAGAAATGGGGAAAGGGAAATTAAAATTCCCTAATCCCTAGCTTAATCTTAATAATCCAATTCTTGTGGAAATCACGTGCAATCCATGGAGAAGCTTAGGTAAGCTCCATCTTCATCTTCTCCATCTCAATTCCACTTCAATTCATCATAATTTCTATGACCTAATTTTTAGCAAGCATGTTCATATGATCATAGATTGATGATTCTTATGTTTTGGTTGAAGAGAAAGTGTTCTTGCCTTGTCTAAGAACCTCTCATTCATTTTCAAGCTCAAAGATTCTTCATTTATCAGTGAGTTCCTATGAACTCACATCTATGCCTCAAGCATTCATGCTTGTCTAATGTGCTCTTGGCACGTATATTTTTCTTACGAATTGTGTATTTGGTCATGTTGATTGGTTTATGCTTTAACATTTCTAATTTATGAGTTTTGATTTCATTTTCAGTGATTTCCATTGTGATTCTTAGTGAGCATATGAATTTGGATGCTATAAGTTGTTTCGGCAGCCCTTGGATATTCTATTTTGCATGTATAACATTATAATCCTTCAGGCGTTAGTCGATATCTCTTTGAGAATGTTATATAGGCAAAATTATGCTTATGCCCAGATTCAAACGTCTGACCTGCTATAGATAATTAAAAAACAGAAGGAACTCAATTCAGATTGGAAAATTCAGAAGTCTGAATCTCAAACATAGATATGTCTCTTGAAACGGTATTCAGGCATCTGAATTTTTATTTCAGACAATTGAATCCTGTTTTCCTGTTGTTGACAGGTGGACACCACAGTCAGCAGTTTAGGTACATTCAGGCTCTTTCCCGTCCGAGTTTTGGCTCATTTCGATTTTTATTTTTATTTTTTCAGTTTTTCTAGGCCATAGATTTATGCATTTTGATTTCATGGACTTTTTGTTTATTCGTGGTGAACGAAATTATAATCGATGGTCGTGAGATTTTGTTTACATTATTGAAACGTGAATTCTTAGTTCGGTCGTCATTTCGATTGATGTTACACGGGATTTGCCACTTTGAAATTATATAAAAGGATTTCAAATTATTAGTAGATGCCTAATCTTTTATTAAACAACTTCTAATTCCACTTCATTATATGAAGTGATTTAATAAATTGATTTACACATCTACTAGTATATATTTTATAAACTTTTTTCTCGTTCGTATGAGAAATATAATTAAACGCCTTAGTAAAAACAAGGACTATGAACCCTTGCTTTTGCTCCGACAGTTAATTCTTGGACTCGTTCGATTGAAACTATGGCAAAGATCGTCTTATGTTTTTAGTGGACTATGCGACTTGTTCGTAAATATTCGAGTAGAGCTTGTTGTTATGGGACATATAGCTAAACTCTTATAATTACCAGCTTGGAGTAATTTTCACTACCTTGGATCAATTGTGATCTTTTTTTGATTTTGATGATCTTCGGATCATCCTGAGGAACTTCGGTTCACTGAGGGACTTTGTTTCACTCCAACGGGGTAGCGACCCACAGGTCTTCGGGCCATCTAGGAGTTTTGGCTTAACATATAGGCTACCTACCTAGAGATCGCGTATCATCTCTATACACGTGTTGGTTGAGTCTTCAGACTCCCAGTTTGAGTCTTCGGACTCCCATCTCAAGGCCTAGCCCCTTGTTTTCTCATTGATTTCTGGATTTCTTGTTTTTGCTTTCTGGTGTATGAGTTTTATTGACATATGAACTGTTAGTTTTCATATTGGTATTAATTTATCCAATCTTAGGTTTAATTGACATATGTGCTGTCAATTCTCGTATTGGCATTAATTTATCAAATCTTAATTTTAATTGACACATGTGCTGTCAATTCTCGTATTGGTATTAATATATCAATCTTAGTATTATTGATATATGAGCTATCAATTTTCGTATTGATTTGATATAATTTATCATTTCCGTGAGTAGCGATATAACTTCGAATGAGATATTCTTTCATAGCTCTGATATAGATTTATGAGACATATTATAGACATTCTTGAGCTTCACCTTTAAGTGTGACATTGTTATTAGAATATGTCTATATTTACCTTTATCTCTTATTTTATCCCAGTTTATGAGAAAAGTACAGCTAGACTGATCTGTTTATTGTTTATCTTGTGTAAATAATACTTGGGTCAGACCAAAGTATTTCAGGTGATTCTTCTTGACTCCAGCATGGATTATTGTAATGACCCGCACCCACTCAAGGGAGAAAGACGTTTCAGAACATAACGCATAATAATAATAGCAACAACATAACATATATTACCTCAAAAGTTACATATCCCAAGGATCCGTATATTACATCACAGTACAACAGAATTACAAACATAATGTACATGTCTGATAAAGATAAAGGATAAAGGATAGAGGTAGGCCCAACCACTGGAGTCTTCTAGAGTAGATCTAGAGCAATCCAAATCCAGCTCTAACTCAAAACCCAAAAGCACTAGTAGCTAACCCACAAAGATAACTATATAACCTGCTAATCAATCTGCCCGTACGGGGAAAGTGGGCACCCTAGGTTGCAAGTGAAAAACAACAACGAGTCAGTCATGAGACTGGTATGAGAAAACTTTATTAACTAATTATATACTTAGCCTTATTTTGGATAAGGTATCTTGGAACCATGCCGCATGTCGCGAAACGAGTTTCCTCCCAAGCATACGTGCACAAATATAGTAACCATGACTAACTATAACAACCATAAAACAGATTTGGAAGCATGACTTTAGGAAAATGAACGATTATAGACCCCAGGTCCCATCACATAATGCAAGCGCACACCAGTGGATAGAGGTTTGCCTTATAATCGCAAAACATGATTGATATAGTTCAAAATAAAAACATTTGGTATTATTATAATGACTTGGGTGTGGAAAAAATCTTTCCGAAAATAAACTTATGAAACTAGGCTCGCATAGTGCCCCATCCCACTATGTTGGCTACATAGGTACACAACCGAAAATCGTAAAGGGTTTCGTATTGGAAGTTGGATTTACATCTAAGAGCCTTGGCTAAGGATCTTCCCAGTCTGATTCGGAACCCCCGGCTAGGTTCTAGGATCCCATCTGGCTCCTTCAGAGCGGCAGGGTCGGTCCACCCTACTTCGTGGATTAAAGTAACTGCCTAAACATAATGTTCCTCAGTCTGCGTGTAGACTGTCATCTAGGTATATTGACCTAGTCCGAGGCGCCTCATCCAACAAACCACATAAATGCCTGGGCTCCATACCATGATGTTACCTTTTGCTATATGGAACGTTAAGTCCCTACCTATGCAGTCTACAATCCTGTTTTGGATCATTCCGGGTTGTGAGTTCTGTGAGGCCACGTCATACACAAAGCTGCGCATTTAAGCCATGCTTTGCTCTTCAACTACAAGGCCCTCCTTTTCAACAAAGCCTTGACCATTTCCACTTATCATGCCACACTATCATTCTTTAAAACACAAATTGCTATTCACCAACATACAACCTTTGAGCTCGTACGTCTCAAAGAAGGGTGTTAAGCAAGAGAATAAATTCTCCGCCACCAAACAGAAGTATGTTCAGTAAATGTCAGTCTATATTTTACAAAATACAGTGTTAGACACGAAATCCAGCAACAAGTCCATTTCAGGAATACGAACGAAACATAAGGCACTTGATTCCACGTACCTGCCTGGGAGTGCAAGCCCTTACAAACCAAGTCGCTTCAAGTACGGTCAGATTATGCAATCACTTTAACCTCATATAGGCCGTCACCCAAGGCATTAATAGGTCATCCATCCGATGTGAAGAAATCTAGGTCTTATACAATCGTCGTTGATATCTTGACATCAACATCGCGTCGTATAATTATTTGGAATGGGTAAGAACCGGCCTTTCCAAATAATTAATGCAATTTTAATAATACAATTACGAAACACACAGGCTTTCATCCAATCTCCTTCCGCCTTGGATTTGTTAATTAAACTTCGTTAAACCCAATCTCAAATTATCTTTAACAAAATCCATATTTTCCCCTAATCATTTACTTATAGTTCGGAAAATAGTTCGCGGGTAAACTTCAAAATAGATTGCTTTCAAAGAAAGTGTTGCAATAGTGTTTCGAAGGTGTTACAAAAGCGTTACAAAACCATTATCTTAACTACTTTTATCACAATATCGTTTATCTAAGCAAAAAATTAAACTTTACAATTCAAAACACTTTTTCATAATTTATACTAATTTTACAAAAAAAATCCATATTTTTAAAACATTTAAAATAGATGTTTATATTTATGGTCACCGACTGCTCTTACAACGACCTTTTCGAAACGGTTTTAAATATAACTTGAAAATTATAACCCAAAATTAAAATCTGCTTCCACTCATTTGAAAGCTCTCATAAATAGGAATCAAACGTACTTAGTTTTGTGGAAATCCGATTTAAATTGTAAAAGTCACAAGCATTTAAAGTTTGTAACTAAAATACGCGAGTTGTCGTTCTACGACAAACACTATTTTGATTGCAATTCTGCGATACTTCAAAATACCTTGGAAAACCATTATATACTTATATAAATCATTTAAGTTGACTTTCCAAATCATTTAGCGTTTAAAACTCAAGTTTTATTTCTTATTAATAAATTAAATCCCAATTTATTTCTAAATTCAAATAATTTCAATTCAGATTTTTAATTAACCATCCCATCCATCGGATCAGCTAGGGGTAGCTAGGGAGAGCAGGAAACAATATTTTCCAAACCCGAGCCTAGACACTATCCTCTCTGTTATCCTTGAATGTTCCGGTATTTATTTATTCATTTAAAGAGACTTTATCATAAATTATTATCCTTCAACTTCAAAAAATATTGCTTCTAATTACGAAGGAGATTTGCCGATCACCAATGTAATACCATAATTGATGTGTCATGGTGTGTGCGAAACAACAACCATTATAAACATTCATAGCTACCATCATTAACATAATTAAATAATAACTATGCGCAAGCGTTATAACACTAACGCTTAATTGTTTGTGTGCTATAAACTACAAAATCATCATCCATCATAACAAACATCATACATCAATCATTAAATCAAGCAACAAAACCCTTTAAAGGTTCAGTTTTTCTCACTCCGTGAAGTCCAAGCTTTTGCCTAAGGGTCCCTAGCTCCTAGTCTTGCCCTCCTTTCTCCTTTTCTTCCTTTTCCTTTTCTTTTTTATTTTTTTATTTTTTATTAATGATTTTCGGCCATAGCCATGAGCATAAGGGTGAGGGATGAAGAAGATGGAAGTGAAATTAAACTGGAGGGGGAAGGTCTTTTTATAGCTTAGAAAGTCACATGGATTGGTGACATGTCACTAATCTAAGGGAAGAGAAATGAATGGCATAGATTTACCCTTATCCATTTTCATATTTATCCAAAAGTGTGCTTTCTCATGTGTTTTCTCATCGATTTTCTGATCTCATTTCGGAGTATCAAACGATAATGGTTTTCAGATATTCTTCAACCGTATTGTACGGTTTCTAACGTACTTCAATCCTATGTGTTCAAATCCAAAATCGGAGTTAGTTTGGATTTTCAAATGATTTATTTTAATTTTGTTTTCTTAATAACTTTCTATATTTGATATGGATTTCCCCAGACTTCATACATAGCTAATATTCTATGTTCTAAATTTTTCTGGATAGGTCTCAGGTTCCAGTTTTGCATTTAGCACTATCAAATTCCAATTACCATCAAAATTTAGTTCAAATTTTGGCCTTTTATTTTTTCTTTTCCCCATATGGATGTCTTTTTACGTAAAACTTCCCTGAGTACTAAAATTCGCTATTCCAGATCCAACGGAGGTGGTCTCACTATCTAGCGATATCCCGTTATTAAGATATCCTCAAAATCATCCTTTTTAGCTCAAATTTTGAATCTTTTGCGAATTTAACATATCTAACAGATGCCATTTTTGACGTAACTTGGTTGGTTACCTAATTTCATCATTCCGGATTTAATGAAACTGATTTCATCGAAATCCGAGTTCGTTAGCTACTACTTCCTTAAGAAACAACTATTTCTTTAGAGAAATCGATATTAAATTGGTTTAAAATTTCTGGGTTATTATATTTACTCTGCCCCTCCTCCCCTCCCCCCCCCCCCCCCAAAGAAATTTCGTACTCGAAATTTAGATGCAAGTAAAAGCGGAATAGAATAGATAACGAGATAAATTACCTCACTCATGAGTCATGCAGGGATTTCCACTCTACATTGGGGATAAGCCTTTTTGAAACTATCCTCCGTTTCCCAAGTGCAATCTCTTGGACCTTTACTCCATCTAATCTTGACAAGGTTGATCTTTTTGTTCCTCAGTTCACAGACTTTCTTGCCAGTAATAGCCTGTGGCTCTTTTTGAACAGATAAATTTGGTGCAACTTCCAAATCTTTTTGTGCTGCCTCTTCAATAATTAAACCTTTATCTTCATCCCTTATACCTTTCCGAAGTTGAGACACATGGAATTCATTGTGAATCCCTAACAACCATTCAGGTAGCTCGAGTCTATAAGCCACAAGACCAATTCGTGTCACCATTGGAAATGGGCCAATATCTTGGGGCTAGCTTCCCTGTCTTCCAAAACCGAAGAACTACTCTGAATGGGAATACCTTCAAATAAGCCATATCACCACTTTCAAACTCCAGATGTCTTTTTTTTGAGTCTGCATAACTCTTTTGTCTGCTCTGAGCCGTTTTCATCTTCTTGTTTATGAAATCTATTTTATTAGATGCTTCCTTAATCATATCCGAACCCAAAACTAGGCGATCCCCAGATACAATCCAACATGCAGGAGATCTGTATGGTCTACCATACAATGCCTCAATTGGGGACATACTTATACTAGCCTGATAACAATTATTATAAGAAAAATCCACCAGATGCAGATTATCTTCCCAAAAGCCTCCAAAGTCCAGAATACATGCTTGGAGAAAATCTTCGAGAATCCTATTCACCCTTTTTGTCTGTCCATCTGTCTGTGGATGGTATGTTGTACTGAGATTTAGCTTTGTTCCCAACGCAATTTGAAATGCCTCCCAGAATTTGCTTGTGAAAATTGGATCCCTGTCGCTTACAATGTTGCTAGGCACACCATGAAATCTGACTATTTCCTTAACATACAATTGAGCCAAGATGTCCGCTGTCCGGTTTTCTCTGACTGGAATAAAATGCGCACACTTGGTCAATCGATCTACTATCATCCATATAGCTTCATTTCCCTTGTAGGTTCAACGCAAGCTGTCTATAAAGTCCATGGAAACCTGATCCCATTTCCATTAGGGAATCTCTAATGGCTGTAATTATCTGCAACCTTCTGCTGATCACTTTTCACTTGTTGGCAAGTTTGGCACCTGCTAACATATATGGAAATATCCCTTTTCATAGCCTTCCACCAGAACGTTCGTTTAAGATATTTGTACATCTTGCAGACCCCATGATGGATGCTTATCTTTGACTTATTGCATTTATCCATAACTTCTCTTTTAAGCTCCGGATTATTTTGAACACATATCCGTCCTTTCAGTCTTGGAACTTCTTTTTCATCTACTTCAAAGTCCGTAATTTCACCTTCTTTGATTCTCCTGCACATCTTCTGAACGAACTCGTCATCCTTCTACTGGCCAGGAATCTTCTGAATTAGAGACGGTGTGATAATCAAATTAGCAACTATTGCTTGCTTCCTGCTGAGGACATCTGCCACCACGTTGGCTTTCCCTGGCGTATATAGAATATCTAGGTCATAGGCTGCTAAAAACTCCAGCCACCTCTGTTGTCTTAAGTTCAGATCTTTTTGGGTGAATAAATACTTTAACGACTTGTGATCTGAATAAAGTTCGAACTTCTCGCCCAAAAGGTAGTGCCTCCTAATCTTTAGCCCAAACACAACTGCTAATAACTCCAGATCATGAGTTACATAATTCTTCTCATGTGGTTTCAGTTGCCTGCTTGCATAAGCTACCGCTTTCCCTCTTTGCATCAATACTGCTCCTAGCCCATTTCTTGAAGCATCAGCATAGACACTCAGATCTTGATTACCATCAATAATAGTCAAAACAGGAGTAGAGGTCAAAACAGGAGCAAAAGACCGAAGGATATTACATATGGCTTTAGGGAAATATGTTTTTAAAACAGACTTTTTCTTTTTGAATAATGCTTTCTTAAAACCTTTTTGAAAATAATTTTCAAAAACTTTTATCTAATATGGTAACCTTCAGCTCTGATACCGAGTGTGACACCCCACGTCCGTTAATGTCACTCAATAAGGGAATGCATTAAGTTTCGTGAAGCGTTATAGGTAAACTGAAGCAGAATTATTACAAGACAAATATAAAAGCAACAACAGAATTATATTTTTTATTTCAAACATAAATCATAACATCGTGGTCCAAAATACCATAAGTTTGATACTACATAAAACCGATTACAATAATATAAAACTTCCGTCTTGTACCATCAGAGTATAGAAAATACATAAAAGCATAATTTCCCAAAAAAGACAGTAGTTAAAGATAGAAACTTGAGCAATACTTCAAAAGCTGCTCCAAGCAAGATGATAACCAAGTCCTGACTAAGCCTGATAATTCCCACCCTGCGAACTTGTGGGGGGGGGGGGGACAGAAGAAAGAAGAGGAAACAAAAAGGGACAGACATAAAGCCTGACGAGTCCAGTTACTTTTAGCAAGTAAATAAGTAAAAGTATCATGACAGACATATAAGGTGGACAAGAAAGACAACATTATAAAAGGTAAGTATGACGAGGTAAACATGATATGGTTTATATGCTTCCCTAATGATTACTCTGTTTATTCTCTGCACTAATACTAGTATAAACAGGATGAGATGATACCCAACATGTACAAGATGGTAGACTTAGGCGTACTTCTGTTGAGAGGTTTTAACCTCATCAATCCACAGGCAGCCCCAATAACGGACTCCTAAACTTACCAGAGTTTAGATGTACCTTAACCACTACCCTAGTCGATCGGCTCCCTACTCCGTAGATACCCTGTGCCGGCCCCACATTGGGAGGTATCACTTCCCTAAACTGGCAATCCTTCGTTGATGTGCACAACCATATCTACTGGTGTCACGGCGTCTTATTTTCCTCTGTCCGGACCATGCACACACATGACCCGGTCGGTACGCGCCGCCCACACCGACCTCTTCGTTTGGATCTCTTACAATCAGTTCAGTAAGCGTGCTCCAACTCCAACGTAGTTCGGAGTACTCGTTTGATACCTACTATGGGTTATTAACTGAATGGTCCCACACAAGATGATGCAAGCTCTCCCTTTTGTCTTGCATCCCCACTACTAGGTTTTCCACTGATTATGTTTTACCTAATGGCGTCTTTAATTACATAACCCAACAGGTCAAGTTTGTGGGCTTTTATATACAAATATTACCCACCAACCCAAGATGTACTTAACCTTCCCACTGTTCCATTTAAACGTTACTTAACCCCTAATCAAGTTGTCATGTTCACTTAATCCCTAAGGATTTAAGTAGGTTAAGTATTCCAATTCATTACCATATTCTTTTATGATTAAAGTGTGCTAGACCACCCACATTAGGCCTACAACTTATGGACGCAGGATACGTCGGTTGGTTCCAGGCAGAATTCTTCCATAAGTCGGGCTTAACCTCGTGTCTTAGCACGGCTCATATTTGTGCACTTAAACCCCTCACATTAGATTCAACACTTTCGGTCGCTGGATATGCCGGTCGGTTCTAGACAGACTTCCACCGCAAGTGCAATCTAACCTCGTGTCATAAGTGCAGTTACAATTTCTAATTACTGTAATCTTAAGCATTTCATTATTAGCTAATTTTACTTATGTTGTTATATGTGCTCATGCCCCTTTTCCCCATTTATGTTCATATTGAATTATATGTCCAAATTCTTATTCATAAACATTATTCAAGTTATGCCAATTTTAATGTTTTCCCCTGTTCCCTAACTAACGCATTCACATATATTTAGCGGCATGCCTAAGCTAGAAAGTAGCATGGCCATAAACAACAAAAGGGAAAGGTGATAGGAAGATGACAATAGTGATTACTCTAACATAACCGGCATAAATATATATACTGGCATAGTGATAAGGTGGATATATAAGAATAGATCTGGTGAACTTATGATAATTTAACTAGTTCTAACATAGTAGGGATGTCATAATAAGCATGACAAGATCTAAATAATAATTTAGATGTCCAACTAGTTCAGATCCAAAATGATAGGCACAAGGTGTTCTAAATAATAAGCTAGATCTAAAATCGAAAGTAGATCTGACATAATAAAGGTTAAGATCCACATCATAGTTATATCAGAATGTCACATATTCACAAGTTACAATAGATTCGATATGATAAAAATTGAGATCCAAGTCATAACGAATTCGGAATGTCATAAACTCACAATTTACAATAGATTTGGTATAATTCAATCATAGGAATGGATCCAAAATATAGTCATATCATGTTTACTTTTAATCATTTAAATCTAAAAGTAACATAAAAATCACAATGTTTGGATTAAGAAAATAGAACTAGAAGAGAGAATTGTTGAGTCACAGATCTACACTTGAATCTCTAATCTTTGAATGCAAAAGAAGGAAAATGATTTGATACAGTCCAGGCACCAACAACATTTGGCCTCCATTGATTTCAATGCAAGAAAATAGGAGTAATGGATGTTTATTTATAGCTGCCGGCCCCTAGAAATCGACTGCCACCTCAGCCCTAGGGGGGTCGACCCTGGTGTCGATACCCCCTTTAAGGGGTCGACTCCTCTAGAGCGGGAATTTCACTGCTTCTTTTCTTTTGATTTAACGGTTTTTCTGATTTCTGATTTAATATATTTACATATAATTCTTCTACGCATATACAAACTTCAAACCCTCATAACTTCTTCATACGGTGTCCGTTTTACGCAAACCAAATGTCCATCTTGACCAGAATTTCTAGACGGACGCAATGGCGCAGTCCGTTTCCTTAATTCCGAATATTAAATTAATTATTATTTAATTTATCCTTCTTAATGTTGTTAAAATTACGGGGTGTTACATTGATAGTGGTGTATTTATAGGAATAGTTTAATATTTTTTATTCGCTTATTTTAGCTACTACTTGTATTTATCATTTAAAATTCCGTATAGTCACATATGATATCCAATTTCAATGAAAATGGACATACAACTATATTTCAGCATTACGGACCCAACGGAACTTGTTTCGTCGAATTCCGAGTCCATTTGCTCATACAACGTATTTTTTAAGTTAAATTATCAATCGATTCACATTTAAATCCCGTACGGTCGCAAACCAATTCCGATTGATGCAAAATTTGAAATCTTACAATAACTTAATATTCCGGATCCAACAAAATTAATGTCGACGAAAACGGAGGTCGTTTGCTAAAATGGCTATTTTTTAGGCTTGAATAAACCAATAAAATATTAATATATTCAAAAACAATTTAATTTAATATTATCATATATATTCACATACAATACTTTATAGCTCCAAAATACACATTCTTTGATTTATAACTCGATATTTCCAATCCAGGTTAAATCGATATTCAATATATAATAAAAATCCTTTTATTATATAAATCTTTATAAATTATAAATGAATTCCATGGCCATTTTCTGAAAATTTGATTTGGTTATAACTTACAATCTATAACATAAAATCTCGAATTTTCTCTTCCATTAGAAAAATACCGTTCAATAGATTCGAACGTTTCTTGTTTCAAAGAAATCCGACTTACAACGGATTATGTATATTTAATTAAAGTTCAAAACTCAATATTACGAACTACCGCGACGTTACGAGTTCGTTTTGAATTATATTATAATTAATACGTTCAACCGTTGTTTATTTAATATATTCGTTATTATAATTCAATTCTAAACTGAATTAAATCTTATAAATAATCCAATTCACACAATATTGCAAATTCTACTATTTCCGACTACTTCGGAATTTATAATTTATTATTCCATTATTTGTATTAATTAAATATAAATATTATTTAATTCAAGTCATTTTAAATTACCAAATTGGTATTTTACATAATTAAATAAATTAATTATTAATTCATCAGAATACGGGACGTTACATTGTCGATTCAATGTATATTGACTACTCTAAAAGTATATCAAGTAGGCATGACTACGTACTGACTAAAAGGTCTTGTTATATGCATGTGCCTTATTTGGATATTCAAAATTTCCATCCGAGCATAGAACATTGTACACACTTTTTTTTTAAAACTTTATACGCAAATTGAAAAGCTCAACGCTACCATCATGTAGCTCTTAATCATTTATATTTTCATTCTTCTTCTCTTCTAGAATTCAGGTACTAATCTAATATAAATCAGGTTACATAGTGGAACAAGTACACGGAAAAGACACAATCTTATTGAGACAACTACGATCACAAAATAAAAATTATAATAAACTCCCTGTATAGTTCTTTTATGTACTACGAATCAAAGCGGTGTGCATTGTACAGTTCTTTTATCTACTACAAATCGATGTGGTGCCCATCGCGAATTCAAACACTTTCATTATTGTACATTATTATTTTAATTCGAAACCTACATCATTTGTTTTTTCGTGAATTTCCGCTATAAGATAATAAAAACTTGATTCATGATATTTTATTTGAATGAATAAAGTTTTAGGCTTTTAGATGGTAGAAAGTAGAGCAATTAAAATATATCATTTAGTCCTTTTGTAAATAAGAGCATTTTTTTTCTTTAATCTCTAAAAAAAAGCCCGCTGCACATAATACATATTTAGATTTAAAAATATAAGAAAAATGCTAGCATGTGTTATAAATACCCCTCTTGAATTCCATCTATTTTTATACTATAAGTATAAAATAAGAATTTGAAATTAATATTTCTTTTCCTCATTTTAACAAAGCCCAAAATATATAGAATTGGTATGGTCCGTTTTTTTCAAAGTAAAAAAGGTATATTAATCACATGGTTTGGACTGTTGGAATTGAACCAACAATAGGAACTAGGAATGAATCAAAAGCAACATAACCAAACAAATGCATCTATAGCCCTTACCACAACAATTTCCATCTTTCTTCCTCGTTCTAATACACTCTCTCCATTTGTTTCTCTCCCGTTCTCAGCCTCAAACAAAATGTTTCCTCAGATTTTACGTCACATATTCAATTCTGATCAATAATATTAGTTCTTTAGATCAAAGTAGATGACGAAGAGCAGCGGATCAGGTGCAACATTGAAGAGAAGATGGAAAGGTCAAACAACTACGGTACTCGCTCTCGTCTTCTTCTCTCTCCTCGTTCCTCTTGCTTTTTTACTGGGTGTCCACAATCGATTCCCTTCAGGTACTGCATTGCATTACTTTCTGAAATCTTCTGTTTGGCGTTGCGTTGCTTTCAGATCTGATTATAGATCTTTGGCTTCTTTTTATAGGGAACAGAAATGATGATCAGTCTTCAACGGTAAGTTTTTTTTTTTTTTTTTTTTTTCTAATATAAAGAAATTGACTTGGCTTATATTAGTTTTCTGATGATTGATTCAGGAGAGAAGCTTAGGAAATTTTGAACGTGAGGAGATTAATAGTGAGGTAAAGGCATACAGTTGACTATGAAAACTTATGATTTTACCCGTCTGTGCATTGATTCTTAAACGGTCAGTCCTTTTTCTTTTTTGATTGTTTCTCATTCATATAAACCGACCGGGAAGCAAGCGTCGATCATTTGGGTTATTCCAAGGTGTTTCTTGCAGAATTTCAATTATGGAATCACAACACTTGTTTGATGTGGAAATTGTGGTGGATAAAACCTTAAACATAATCGAAATTATGCTAGCATTATAAGATTTCATTGTCATGTCACGCACGTTGAAACCAGCATTTGGATGACATTTTTGTCCGTAGGCCCAGGCGATTTGCACCTCAAGATTCTCTTTGTGCATTTCAGAAAAACTTCTAAATTACTACATTATTGTTTCTTCTTTGACACCTTGCCATATTCCGGTTTACTCATTTTAGCTACTCTTCTATTTTATTTTATCTGTTTTATTCCATGCTAGTCGAGAGCTGAGGTCGTAATAACAACCATGTCTAAGCTGGGTGTGGGTACAAGAAAGCACCATGCTCACTACATGGTGAGTTTCACTAGTACCATCACTTATGCCGAAAGTAGTTTTCTAAAAAGAAAACTTCCTAATTGGCGACAAGCGGGGTTGTCGTCATTATCCACGCCCACTATGGGTGAGAGTTTTGACAAGGCATGCCAACGGATATGTTCAAATACGGATAATGTTATATCTCTTTTTGGGTCCGTCGATATAGACAAATATCGAATAATTATCCTATCTGCTAATGACCCACAAATCAAGAAATATAACTGAATTTTTTAAGTTTAGCATAAACTTCTTTTCAATCTCATTGATTATATAAGTGTTAAAATAAACAAATATGATGATAGTAAATAGTTTTGAGTAGTTAATATGCATTGAGTGTGTACAATATAAACTTGTAACTTATTATAACAATAAATAAATATCTATTATTTTTCTATAATGCACATAATTTAAACAGAAAAATAATGTGAAGGGCAAACTTAACAAAAGTTTTATCCATGTGGACAAGGGGCAAAATATTTAACCATAAGCACAAACTTTAGTGTAAAGTATGAAATGATAGTGGGCCCCTGAATTCCTCCCTTTACACTAAAAAGTGTCATTGTGGTTAAAATTTAGTCTCTTGTCCTTATGGATAATTTTTTTTGTTAAGTTTGTCTTTGTGCCTAAAAACCCCTAATTTAAACTATTATCTTGAAAAAACCGAATGGATAATTTTCGGATGCGGATTTCTTCATATCCGCACCGGCAACCATTTTTCCAAATATCAAACCTTTACCTACTTTTCGGATACGGATGCAGACATATTTCAGATTGCTTGGATATTCATTGGCAACAACCCTAGTTGTTATTACTCACATCCGGTACCACCCACACTTGCATCATGGGTAAGTGACTGAAATGGTTTCTGTTATAATCAAGGTTTTAAATCTCGGATATCGATCGCGTTTCATCTCGAGGATTTTAGAGATTTGATCTCGTATCAGGGGAGATCTCGCATGAAATAAATCTAACTCGAAGGTTTGTCTCGGATTTTCATCTCGGGTCTGAAAGTTCATATCGGAACCATCTCGGGCTCTATGATATATTAAAAACTGGTATTCTTACAAATAATTTTTATGAATGCTATTATAAAAATAGTAACTTAAACTTGAATTGTTGAACACGTCATTGTTCTTAATTTACGAAAGCACATTCATGTTTGTAAATCATTATATGCTTAAAATAAAAAATATAACACCTATGAACATGAATTATTGTTAGATATAAAACATAAAAAAGATCCGAAACATTAAACAGCTTTGCATAAGAACGTAAAATACATAATTTCATAGGTAACTTGCATGTAAAAATGGCGAATATGAAAATCATAAAAATTGTAGTACATATACGAATACACAATATGGTTACTTAACACGAAAAATACAAAATAACAGCTGATTATCATGGCTAGATTTGAGTTTTAAATTATTGTTTCAGTTCAAGCACGTATTTAAATTTTAAGTAGAAAAATAAAGATTTCGGATGATATTTCAATATCTCGTCTCAATCGATATATCGTTCGATATCGAATATCTCGGATGATATATTCGAAACAAGATTTGCGGTGAGATTTGTGTTTCGTTTCGAAAGGAGCCAAAAACCAGATCTCGGACAATATTTTTGAGATCTGAAACAGTGGTTATAATTGCTGGGCCCAGTTTTGCCTAATTTCGTTATTAATCTAATTATCTAAGGGGGCTAAACAAATATAAAGTATGCCCTTTTTTCAAAGTGGGTTCAGAAGGTGAATTTTGGATGCAAATAGAATTGGTCTTGTCTATATAATACATCCTTATAGTTTTTGGGGTTCAACCCTATTAGACAAATTTATGGTTAATACCCAAAACGGGGATTGGTTGTAAATTTTCTTTATTGTAGAAGAAATGCCATAGGCTTAAATATCATTTTCGTTATCGAACCCTCGTAGAAATGTCTTTATAGTGCGTCGAGAGTAATTTCCTGTAGGAAGTAAGACTTGTAAGTTTTCCTTGATTGCGAAGAGGGGAATCCTTCCGTCATATTTTCTTGGGATTCCATTTTATAGCTTAGGGACAATACTTCTGGATTTCTAGTTGTTGTGCTGTTAGTAGGATTCAGGGAGATCCTTTAGGGGATTTCAGCACTTTCGGTGGTTCCTGATAAAATCTTCCAGAAGCTCATAGGGGGAGAAAATCATCCTGGGATGGCACTTAAGTATCATACATAACCATAAGATGGGAGGTTCAGGTTAGTTTCCAATAGACTTAAGTGTTTAATTAAGGTAAAGTTACAAGCCTTAAACTTAAGGGCTTTTTGAGTCATTATTGGGGAAATTCTAACGAAGTTTTGAACTAACTTCTTGACTAGGGAAATAAGGCTTTTCTTAGGTTTCCTATGGAATTCCAGGATGATTAACTAGAGTTATTTGGATGAGTTTCTATATTTCCGTATGAATCGAGGATTATAACTGCAATATTAACACTGTATATAAGTAATTAAACAAAACTCACTATAGTTACCTCATAGACTTATTAAGTGCTCTTTAGTGAGAAGTTTGAGGATTACAAACACTTTTTTCCCAAATCGATTTACGATTTAGGGTTTCACTCCACAATTTAGTATTACAAATTTGTAAAAATGAATTTTGTCCCCTTATCTTGGACTCTAATCCCCTTATCTTGGACTCTAATGGTCCTATTTATAGGTGTGGATTGTCCTTTTTTTCGTCATAAGGACTGGCTTCGGTAACGTGATGGGAGGTTTATGTGAAGGCTTTATGAGTGCGCCTGCTGCTTTTCTGCGCGAGAGTTTGTGAGGTTGCTCCCAAGGTCTTCAAGGAAGGGAGCCTTCAGCTGCGTGTGGAAGAGATGGATATATTTGGGCTTTCAGCCTTTTCCATCTTTGTTTGACACTTTGCTTGCGAGGCCTTGCTAGCGAATGCTTAAGTTTTCATGTATTTCAGTTAAGGATAAACTGAAAGGCTTACCGAACTTTGGCTTTTGGAGCTTAAAGATGTCGAGTCTGGAACTGTTGTCCTTCGCGTTACGCCAGTTGGGACTTTTCTTCTTGAGTTCCGAAGGCATGCAAATCGAACACTTACTTTCATCCCTTTCAGCGAGTTCTTTCAAGGCACTTTTGCTATTGGCTAGTTTGTTAAAGCCGTCGTAATCATTCCTTTCTGGGTGCAGATTTGGTTGGTATGGAAGGGGTGTGTGTGTGTGTGCGAGCTTCCAAATTAGAGGCAGCTGATTTCGGGATGACGCTCCTTTTGATGCCTATTTTTAATTGCCTCTTCCAGAGACCCTTTTTTTCTTGGTTTCTAAACTTTGCTCAAGTGATTGCTTGGATTAGCTCTTGCAACTGAGAGGGGCTTTCATGACTGATTTGAGATTCTTTGCTTCTTCTTTTCGTACTTTGAGGGCTTGCGCCGGGGGCTTGTCGTCATCCGTTTTGAAGGATTGCGGGAACTTCTGCCCGTTCACCCGAATTCCTGCCTATCAGTCGACCTTGGTAATTTTTGATGCTAAGAAATCCCTATCTTCTAAAGGTATAACCTTGCGGGCAGAGAGTGCTGCACAATTGTGAAGGTATAGTCTAAAATATGATAATAACAACAATAAAAAAATGCATCAAGAGTACAACTTGGACAACTCCTGATACAACTTAGGTGTGAGCCTTTGACATTGCAAAAATAGAGTGTATGTTTTCATCTGTTAACGAAGTTGAGGTACAACCCATGGTTATTACGGCGCTCGACTAGTCGCGACTAGTCGTCGACTAGTCGGCTAGTTGAGGTTGAAGGCTCGACTTGAAACGTCGACTTGCCAAACGTCGACTGAAATCGAAACCCTGGAAATCGAAACCCTAAATCGAAGTGTCGATGTCGATTTGGAACCCTAAGATGATGGACTCGAACTCGATCTACCCTGGAAGCCTTGATTTGAGTTTTGGAAGTCTTTCTGGAAGTCGTTACAGGAGCCGCCGCCACTAAAGGATTGCAGTTAGGGTTTTATTACGAAGTGGCTTCATCTACTTCTTTCCTTTTCTACACTGCGTATTTCCTGCTTTGTTTTGGGGTTGTGTAATACGGGCTTGCTGCCGTATGGATTTTGTCATGGGCCTTGGGCTTATTTTGGTGATGTATTTTCTGTTATTTTTCTTTTTGTGTTTTGGGCAAGAAAAGTTCTATGATGTTTTCTTGTCCTTGTATTTATGTTGAGCAACCAGGTTCGAGGGAATAAATATGATTTACCATTTTGCAACCACGTACAAGCGGAAAAATCACTTCATATTGCGGTCAATGAGGTATGCCAGTACATATTTGAATTTTATCCATATGTATTAGTTAGAAATTTCAAATTATATATGTATATATCTATTTATCGACTAGTCCGACTAGTCTACGACTAGTCCACTAGTCGACTAATTGGACCTCTATCGTCTCGACTCGACTTACCGCCGTGATAACCATGGTACAACCTGAATGGAAGTAAATTCGAAGTGGAAATTTGGTCAAATATTGTTGTCATTTGGCCTTTTCTATTCAACCATGTTTACATTTTCGGATGACATGAATTCCATTATAGTTTCCATCTTAACATTAAACTATATAACCATTTCCATATATATATTCTTGCAGTATTTTCTGTTCTAAAAAGAAATGGTAGTACTATTAGCATTTTGTGGTTTGGTAAATTAACGAGTTTAGTATCCCATATTCAACTATAAATTACTACAATGCATTTACTTTTGAGCGTTAGCTCAACGTACTATATCTACTTTATGTACTAGTGAGTATTCCTGATTTAATAAATGTTACAGAACAATGTTAACTTAAACCATCGTTTTCTACTTCTCATTTCATGCGTAATTACCATGGTTTACGGTTACAACGGAACCCTAAAATTACAGCCAATTTGGTCGGTTTCGACTGGTGGCAGGGCATGATTAGGTTAAACAGCCATCTCGCTAATCTGCAGGTTATTTTTTAAAAAAAGTTCGTCAAATTCCCAATTGAATTCTATTAATTTGAACTTTAAAGTTAATTTGATTAATTCATTTTGAATTTTAAATAGTTATGTTATAAATCATAATTGTTGTTTAAAATTTTGTTCATTAAATGGTAAATTTTGGATTTTAGACTTTTTATTTGATGAAATAGATAGTGAACACACTGCACCCTTTAGTGTTCTCTAAACATGACATAACAAGGAATGTGAAGTGTTTAGATACAAAAAAACTAATCATAGAGACTAAGATTCACGAGACATAAAACAAAAACAACGGAAACATTTATTTATTTTTAACTATTTATTATTCCGAAATAATACTTTACATAAAATAAGTTTTAATATTAAACACGTCTTACATAATCTCAGCTCAAATCAGAGTATACAATAAAACATTTCCCTCTCAAATACAAATCCGAACCATGACAAATAAGATGTCATAAAATATAATTAAGTGCACCGAATAGAAAGAAAATATGATCTTTCCCATTAATTCTCCCAAGCTGCTGGTATCAACCAATCTCTGACCTGTGAGCCTAATGGAGGAAAGAAAAAAGAAGAAAAAGAAGTTGGTCAGACATAAAGCCTGAACAATAAATTAATTATTAGTATAATAAGTGACTAAAAGGTTAGACTTGATAACAGTTCTGTGTCCGTGCACAAAAGAGATAACTATTAACAATAAATTTTATATCTAAGTTTATTTGAGTTTCTTATTTACTTGTTTGCACTTTTACTATTATGTATACTTTTCGTTTGAATTAGCTTTTCCTATTCTACCCTTCGATCAACTCTTACCCTCTTCTATTGCTATCCTTGTGGCCTCTAACGTGCTACTAATAAGTCCTTCCTACTAGCAAAAAGACACGTAAATTAGCGCATGGATGCAATAGTGATCGCTACTTTGATTCGCATGCTCGGTAATCGCCGGTTTCCACTACCTATCGCCGTAACTCTTTAATCTACAATTTTAGCATAAGCGTGTCCGGCCTTCTCGAGACCACCATATCATGTCTGAAAGGGAATGCTGCCAGTCTGGTCCTTAACAAACAAATATTCTAATTTGCGCTCCACTCCGATTTCATTCTGTTGACCTCTTACTACCGATGTTCCACCTAAGCATGCCTGGTCTTCCTGAGACCATCAGATCTTGTCTGAAATGGGAGGTGGTTAGAATAGGTCCTAGCTTGTTAATCTGTGTTCTCTTTTTATTCTTAGTTCAATTCTAGATGTGAGTCCAACCTATTGACCTTGTTCCCGTCTGAGTAATAATATTATAGGTTTTGTTCTATTTCTCTTTATTATTATTTTTTGCTCTTTATTATCATAATAATCTATTTACTCTTTCTGTGTCTTGTAAATTATAATACTAGTTACAATTCATTACAAGTTTATGTAAATCTGCATAATTTAACTCAATTACTTTTTATTATAAATCTGCAGTTTTTATATGTAGCACTGTAAATTTAGCTACTTTTTATTTCAATTCATATCCGCGCGTCCTATGTGATTATTCTAATCCAAGCACAAAAAGAAGATTAAAAACTATGTCTGCAAAATTAATATTATAACTCTAAAATAATGTAAAAAATTAAAGACTGAAATAACTGATACAAATAACCATTAAGGAAAAGGAATGAAAAGAAAGAGACTTACAAAAGAAAGATGTAAAAGGACTTACAGAACTTAATTAAACAAAAGAAACTATAAGAAAAAAGTAACTATTTACAGAAAAAGACTATTAAAAACCTCAGGAATAACTGTGAGTAAAACTGTAAATAAACTATTAAAAACCGTAAACTTATAAGCTACTTGTAATCTAAATAAGTACTGTACTCACCCGTGGTGATAAGCTCTTTTTTCGTGGTTGTTTCAGATCCCGCCTCTAATAGGATTATATAAACATTTTATTTTATAAATCCTTTCCCTAGAAAAAATTTAGGTTCGGCCCGTCTAAAAAAGAGAAGATGCGGAGAGGAAAAGATTATGTTATGAGAAATTAACTAGGTCTAGGGGTCTTTTTATAGTGCAACATGTGGATCTTAAACCATTGGATATCTAGATTAATCAGCCAATCCGGTGAAGCCACGTCATCTCTAACTGTTAAAATACTCAAATCGGCATGTTTTTGCATAATTTCTCATCCAGAATGCTTTGCGGGTTGACCTAACCTTTTTTTAATCTTGTTTCTACGATAGCTTTTTCATACGAACTCGAATTTTGAAAAGTTATATCTATAAATGATCCAGAAAATTGTAACGATGCAATGGAAAATGTCCCATAGTCAAATTCGGCCATTTGTTGAAAAATTCTTTTTAGCTTCTTCCTTCTTTTCCTTTATTAACTTTTGAATTATAATTATAACTTGTTTCTTTTATAACTTTTTCATATTAGCTCTGATTTTTTTAAACTTTCTATGTAAATTGATTAGAAAATTACCGTATACACAATGGTGCAACTATCCTAGCTAAATTTGATAATTTTATTTAATAAAGCTGTTGAAGGAATTATTTAAGTAGTTAAATAAATTATAAAATATGATTTGTAATTTAATTTTTAGCTAATAAAATATTTATATATGATTTAGAACTTAAATTGTACGTGATAAAGTAGTTAAATTTGAATTTTAGTCTGTAGTTAGCCAAATTTTTGGTTAATCCCCCCAAAACGAGATCTGACCGTAGAATCCCCGATCTATGAAAGGAAAGAACTTAAACTCGAGAATCGCCAATGTTTAGAAATTTCTGTAAAATGTTCCCGTAGGATGCTGAAGGTAAGTTCCTTGTAGAAAGCAAAACTAGCCATGGGTTTCTCTTTAATTTCTAAATGGAAGATCCACTCTTTTGTAATGTATTCCTTAGAATTTCAATTTCAATAGTGCATTGAAGCAATCTCCTTGGGTTTTGTCGACATACAAATCGGTTGTTCGATTCCTAATTGGTCCTCCTCAGTTTCTATAAAAGCTAATTAGGCAGTCAGACTGTAATCATGACCGCAGGCAAGCACGTAAATCTAATAGGTCATTAGTAAAGGGATCCTAACACACTTTTGAGTTGTTGCTATTGTCAGTAATCCAAGGATGGTTACTATCGTTAGGATATGAGGATCTTAATGATGGTTAGGGGTAAGGGTATGGATAAAATTCTAATTATTCCTATAACCTTCACTTTGTACCTGCATGTTAGTGAATGGTAGTAACAACACACAATTGAAATATGATTTCCCATGATTACCTTAATTGCCATGTGTTTCCACTTTATTAAATATATTCAATAAGACACTCTTTCCTTAAATTGTTTTACAAATTACGGTTTTATCCAAGGTTCGAGAACTCGGTTTCGGTATCGGTTTCGATCATTTGAAAATTTGTTAATGTCGGTTGTTTTCGTAAATTTTGGGTAGTTTCGGTTTCTGTTTAGATTTCGGTTTTTAGTATTTTGTTAATGAACTTGTTAACACGGTTAAATGTGGACATGAGTTGGACTGTTTGTGTATATTTTCGAATATATGTGAGCGGGCTTTTCTTTTAGCCCAAAAAGTATTGACCTATTAGCCCACTCTTTATATGCAAACAAATGAAACACGTTTCACCCCACACTTTGCATTATGTTGTGACAGTATTCCACATTTCACCTCACTCTCCAGAAACACGTTTCCTACCACATCAGCCCACTATTCAGAAACTTAAAAAAAACAAATGGAAAAAAAGTCGTCCTTCAAAGTATATGAATCGAACAAAATTGAAAAATAAATTCGATCAATCTCTCAAAGTCGAAATGTTCGATCCATGAAATTTTCGATCGAGATCGTTGCTGAAGAAATCGCCGTCGCTGCTAAGTCTATGATTTTGTCAATTTCTTTTCTTTTACCGATGTCTTCGGTGTTATAATTCTCGCTGTGTCGCCTCCTTTTTTTTGATCAACTTTATTTTACCCTAGGTCCGAAACCGATTTTCATCAACGGTTTCGGACCATCGATGACCGACACCGGTCCGGTAACCCCGAAATTTCGAGGTACCGGGTGAAACCTCGAACCTTGGTTTTATCCTGCAATTTATGAGTACAAATTTTGGGAATCAACTGAATGTCCCCATCTTGGTCTTCTGGGGTCCTTGTAGGTGCGGATTGACCTTCCTTCGGCTTTGGGGGTTTCGTCCAACCATTGCTTCAGAAAATTTCCTGAGGATCATACATACAGAAACTTCATTGGCATCGGCAATCCTTGTTCATTAGCATTTTCAGGACTGACCCCTTTGGTTTCGGTTTGAATAGTTGCGAGAGGCATAGCTGTATGTAAACTCTCTACTTATAGTGACAGCTATATGTGAATCAGTGCTTTCTCTGGCATGGTTAGGCCGAGGGCTCTTTCTCTGATATCCGAACTTTTGGCGGGCTTCTCCTCTGCTTTTTCCTTTCCACTTGATGCTGTTGTGTATTTTAGAATACGTTCCCCTTTCGACATCCTTGGGGGTGGGCTTATTTTGCTTGTGCCTTGGTTTACGAAAGATGATTCTTTCGAAATATGACTGAAGGCCCTTGCCCGTTGCTAATTTGCTTGTTTATGACTCTTAATTCCTTCTTGTCTCTGCTGATGCTTTGTCTTCATCTTACTTTTGTCGTTCTTCCTTCCAGGGTCAACATTCCCGAAGTCGATGTCCTTTTGTTTAAGACAGAAATGGGCTTCCCAGTCTGAAGGAAATTCCCTGTGATGACCTGTCTTCTCGGTTCTTAAAAATCGACACTAATACATCCTCGATATTCACGTGTCGAAATCTTAAGTGTCGGGAAGGCAGATTGTCTGGGGTAATAAAACATTTGAACAAAGACATAACAACTCAATTTACATTTCAAACACAATTTACATAAAATCACACTAGGTGATTGATCAGAGTTCATAATATAAATCCAATTTAAAGTGCTATAGTGGAAATAACTAAAGGCTTCAAAGAGTGAACCTAAAATGCTCCAACTCAACTCCAAGCTATCCGGTGAAAAATAAGGGCACCTAGAGTTTAAAAAAGAAAACAATAAACTCCGAGTCGGTCATGAGACTGGTGTGAGAAGCTTAAAATAGTTGAGGGTATCTCATAAGATCATGCTGCAAATAAACGCGGAACGAGTATTTACGTTATGATAACCAAAACCTTTTATATATCTCATAAGACCAAGCCACAAATAAACATGGAACAAGTTTTTACCTTTTGATAACCAAACCCTTTTATATATCAAAACAGTTGATACTATTCTTAATGACATTGTTTCAAAAATCTTGACAAGTAAATTAGGAATCTTAGCATAGAATTGTTACATTATTAAATTCCTGCTATAGCTACCATTTCCTGGTAGGTTATACAACTAAAACCGTATGGATTCGTATTGAAGAACGAATTTTCCAACAATGATCTAGGCAAATGATATTCCTTAATCCGATGGGTACAACTCTAGCGAGGTGTCCCGAGAATCGGATACAACCATAGATTCTCTACCAACACAAGACTGGGTTATTCCTTAACTGGATAACACCGAATATCTCATTCCCTTGTCGTAACCGGCCTTTATTGAACGCACTCTTTCCATCATCCACACAAGTAAAAAATACCCGGGCTTCATACCATGGTATATCTTTCAATCTAGAAGGGAATGATCATACCCTAATGGCAGCGAACCACATAGCCTTGCCGCATTCATCCTGGTTTGGTCATTTACGGGATGCGAGGCTTGAAGTCGCGTTACACAAAGTTACGCTTTATCTAAAGCCACAGTTTGACCGTCTGCAGCTCTTTTCACTTAGCATGCCACATTGCCATATTTTATAACATATAATTGATGTCTACCAACATATCACCTTTGAGCTCTTAGTGTCTCAAAGAAGGATGTTAAGCTAAAAGAACTGTCTTCTTCGCCACCAAAAATGATACGTTCAGTAAAGATCAATTAATATGTCGTAAAACGCAATGTCAGACAAACATCCATACAAGTTTGTTCTGGGTGTGAAAGAAACCGAAGGCACATTCCTACCGTATCCAATTAAGGATCAGTAACGAATTGTCCTTGCATCGGATAACCATAGCAGAGGACTGCTGTCACTCTGAAACAAATCGAGATTTTAACCCAAATCAATAGACATGTAGTTCCTTACTATGCTCATCCTAATCTCTTCAACGATCTTTATTTGCTCCATTTCATCACATCATTATTCGAGATGGTTTTGGGATAGGAATCACCCAGATCTGTTCCCGGTCTTTTCGAATAATCATCGTTATTCAAAAATAATATGGACATACAAGATTGCTAAATCTCTTCCATCTAAATTTTGGTTAATTAAAGCCTTTTGTTTACTTAATAAAAACCTTTAATCATTTCACTTGATTTATCCATTTTACTTAAACTTGTTATTAAAATTTAAATCTTTTTGAAATTCCATTTCAAAGTGTTCAGGCTTTCCTTTCGATCTATTCCAACCCTCGCCCAGATAAGTAAATGTTGACTAGGTAAGTTCAGCGCACTGATTGCTACATCCCTTACCTTAGTTATACACCCCATTTACCGTTCCAAATCTCAGAAATGGGACAAATGTACTAGTGGTTTCCGCATACTCAATTTAATTGATTTTATCTTCTTAAATCCAGTTAAATATATCAATTTCTAAATTTATTGGATACCGCTTAATTTCCAATATTATATAAAAAGCGTTACAAAAAGCGTTACAAAAAGCGTTGCTAAATAAAATCATCTTAATTGATTTAAATAAAAATTTCTAACTTCCAAATTCATATATTTCAATTCAAATCACTTTTAAATCATTTATTATGATTTATCATAATTTTTTCCTATCTTTAATAATTTAAAAATAGCCATTTTCAAAGATTTTCCCTTTTGTCCTTAAACTGCAATACCGATATTTTTATTCAAATTTAATTTGAACATAATTCAAATTCTGTAAATCCAAATCTAAAATTTTCTTTTATTTTGAAAACTAATGGCATTTACAAAAGTTTTCATAACTACTTTAATTTTATTTCTATCCAATTTCGGGTATAAAATTTCAATATTTATTTTTATGACTTATTTGTATTGAAATGAATAAAATATGCATTTTTGTTATTAAATTGGAATGAGACTTAACCAATAACTGAATAATTCCATAAAATTGTGTATATAAATGGTGTTATCATGGCACCATTAATAACCAAATCATCATCCGTAGCAATCAATTAACATAATCCATCGATTTATAACATAATCTATTAAGTGTTCGACTTAACATTTATAACATATTTTCAAACAACTCTATAACTATTTCAACCATTCAAACAAATCAACTTTATAACCAAACTAAGATTATAATAAACATCAAAACATGGCTAATAGTAGTTCTCACTTTTGGTTTTCACTCCGTCTAATGTTAGTTTTGTTGCGTTTTCGGACTCCAAAAATATACCAACTTTCTTGGGGTTTTTGAACTAACCACTCTGAATTTGGAAAGTGACCAACTACAAAGTTGGGATTTTTTTCTCTATGGCTTAAATAAAGGAATCACCCAATTTGTTGTAGTTTTGAGTGAGATACGGTCGAAACAGTAGAGGTATTCTCAAATTCAATAAAATGAGTCCCGAAAAAAATGGCCTTCAAAGATATGAAATTTTGGACTAGCTAGACTCAAAACTAGAAGAAGCACTCAACATGAAAGTTGTACCCACCATTGTTATCACGTCGACGACTAGTCGTCGACAAGTCGATAAGTCGCTGGAAAAGTTTCGACGACAATCGACTTTTCCAGTTCGACGATGATGGGCCAGAAAACCCTTAATTGAACCCACGAATCCAAAATCGAGTCCACAATACCCTAATTTGACTAATTCGAAGTCGATACTTGTCTCGACACAGAATTCGATCGTCGATTAAAAAAAAAAACCTAATTGCTTCTGTCTTGGCTCGCCGCTGCTCATCCTCCCTCCTCCTCACCGCTTCTCCTCCGAGAGTAACACAGAATTCGATCGTCGTTTTTTTTTAATATTGGAACACAATTTGTTTTTTGTTTTTTTTGGCATGTTAAAAATTAGTTCAGATTTTAGAAGAAAGAATACTGACTACTGAGAGACTGCTTGATGTGTTTTTAATTATATTATAACTTAAGTTTATGTATGCCGTTAAAAATTAGCCTAGTTATGTTAACTGGTTTTTTTTTAGAAAATAATAATTAAGTGATTTGTTTTTAAATTTTAATTATATATGTCTAATAAATAAATGTATATAAAAGACTTACTTACTAGTCACGACTAGTCAGACAACTTGTCGACTAGTCTTCTAGACGGTAGTGGCTCGACTTGGCGTCGTGATAACCTTGGTAGCCACTGGAATTCTATATGGTTTGAAAAAAATGAAACACTTGAATTGGATATGTTTTGTAGAAATTATGGCATGTGGAAGTTGGTAGTCGTGAGTGTTTAGTGGTAGTGAGGGAGGAGCTTGGTTTTTATAGTGGGAAGAGCTATTTTCTTAAGGAGTATGGAATGAATGAACTTAGGTGCTATTAATACTTGAATTTAGCTTAAGATATTTGCTACAAAGTCCTTGGATAACATGGCTAGTTTTCTTAGGTTAAGAAAACTTAACAGATAAATTTTAATATTTATTTAAAGTAAATTTATGGATAATGCAAGGATACATGTCATGATACTAACATGCTTAGTATGCATGTAAGGTGACAATACAATTAAGCCCGTAATTGTTTTTAACATATCTTAATTTTTTAACTTATCTCCATTTGTAACACATATATGAATGTTATCAAGTTATCACGAGTCTTGAAATGAATCTTATAGTTTAGACAATGCTTATTAAAATGCTATCATATATTTTAGACAATGGTTTAGTAAATACAACGTTCGAACAACTTGTTTTAATAAAAGCCGATATTTTTATTCGTATATTTTTCGGTCATATTTTACAGTTTTAATTAATATATTTAATTTTGTAAACTCAATTTAAATTAGGTCTTCCTAACATACTTAATTAATTTACCTACATTTTATTTTAGTTATAAATTCCTATTAAGAATCATAAAAGATCATTTTTTTTAATTAGCCTAATTTCTGGGTAGTTACATTCTTACATACTTAAAGAAATTTTCTCCTCGAAATTAGATTAGAAAAGAAATGGCTACAAAGAATTATATTCAAAGGAATATAAAGATATAAGATAAGGAAATTTGACAAAGAGGGTGGGTATAGCCAAGCTTGAATATCAATCCTACAGTTAGGATATGACTTCTGCATACTTTCTTCAGTTTCTCAAGTGTAGTCATTTAGATCTCCACTCCATTGTACTTCGACTAATTTCAATATTTTCCTTCTCAATCTTTTCTCATTTCGACCAATAATCTTTACAGGTTGTCTTTAGACTGCCAAATTTGGTGTAATTTCCAAATCTTGCTGAGAAGCTTCTTTAACAATTTGTTCTGGATCATGCACATATTTCCGTAAATATGATACGTGAAAAACATTGTGCACGCCTGACAATCATTCAGACAATTGTGCTCGATAAGCTAACAAACTAATTCTTTCAAAAATAGGAAAAGGTCTAATATATCAAAGTGCCAATTTTTCTGTTATCCCAAATCTTATAACTCCTCTCATCGGAGAAACTTTTAAAAATTTTGAATCTCCAACTGAGAATTTCAAATCTTTTCTTCTGTGGTCCTCATAACTCTTTTATCGATTTTGTGCAACTTTTAGCTTCTTCCTAGTCACATCAGCTTTCTATGTAGCTTCTTGTATCATGTCTATACCAAGTACAAGTTTATCTCCAGTTTCTATCCACCTGGCTGATGATTTGCATGCGCGACCATGTAATACTTCATAAGGTGCCATACCAATTCTAGCTTGATAACTATTGTTATATGAGAATTCAACGAAGTGTAAGTGATTCTCCTATGAACCTCCAAAGACAAGAACACAAGCTCGCAAAAGTTCTTTCAAGATTCGGTTGACTCTTTCTGTTTATCCATCTGTTTGTGGATGATAGACAGTGCTGAGACTTAGTCTTGTCCCCCACTGCTGCTCGTAGTGCTTTCCAAAAATGGCTAGTAAAGATCGGACTTTGATCACTTACTATACTGTTTGTCACTCCGTGTCAACAATCGGTCTCCTTCACATGTACATCTGTATGGCTTGCAACAGTTTTGGTTGGCTTTACCGGAATAAATGACGCTTTTGGTTAATCGATCTATAATAACCCGAATACCTTCATTTCCCTTCCTTGTTTAGGGGCAATCCATCAATGAATTTCATGGATATTTGATCCCATTTTCATTTTAGATTCTCCAAAGGGTGGACTAATCCTGTAGTCTTTTGCCGATCAATTTTGATTTGCTTACAACTTGCGCATCGACTAACATATATTGATATGTTCCTTTTTATTTTCTTCCATCAAAATGTACGCTTTATATCATGACACATTTTGTTAACTCCTGCATTAATGCTGAGTTTAGATTTATGACATTCATCCAACACTTCTCGCTTAAGATCTTCAATATCCGGTGCACAGAGGCTCCCATTTAGTTGCAGAATTCCTTGATTGTCAACTTCAAAACTTGAATCATCGCCTTGTTGCTTACTAGCAATCTTCTCAATAAGAGTTGAAGTAATAACTAGATAAGCAATAACAACATGTTTCCTGCTTAATGCATCTGCTACTACGTTGGCTTTTCTGGGAGTGTATAGAATATCTGGATCATAAGATGCTAGAAATTTCAGCCAGCGTTGTTGTCTCATATTTAAGTACTTCTGGATGAAAAAACATTTCAAAGATTTGTGGTCTGTGAACAACTCAAAATTTTTATCCAAAAAAAATAATGTCTCTAGATTTTTAGAGCAAATACCGCAGTCAGTAATTCTAAATCATGGGTTGCATAATTCCTATCATGCAGCTTTAATTGCTTACTTGCATAGGCAATCACCCTTCATTCCTTGCATTAATACCGCATTGATTCCTTCTCCATATGCATCTGTGTAAACAGTCAGTCCACCATTTATCGATAATGGCTAGAATTGGAGCGGTGGTCAATCTTTTCTTCAGCTCTTGAAATGTTTCTTCACATTTTGAAGTCCGTATAAACTTTGCATTTATCATTGTTTGCTTTGTTAAGGGACAAACTAACTTAGAAAAACATTTAATAAATTTTCGGTAATATCCGACCAAACCTAGAAAGTTTTGTATTTTTTTGGGAGTTGTGGGTTGCTTCCAATTCTGAATGGCAGAAATCTTACCTGGGTCGGCTGAGATTCCATCTTCAGATACGATGTACCCAAGAAATCTTACCTCCTCCCAAAATAACATTTAGAGAAATTTTCCTTTAGCACGTTGTTTCTTAATATTTCCAGAACAACTTCTTGATGTATAACGTGTTATTCTTCAGTTTGGAGTAGATAAGAATATCATTAATGAAAATTAGCATGAATTTGTTAAATATCTCACGAAATACCCATTCATGAGATCTACGAAATAAGCATGGGCATTGTTAGTCCGAAAGACATAACTAACCTTTCATAGAAAGTGTTGGAACCTTTGAAAATAGTTAAGTGAATACAATCCTCAACGGCTCTTAGTTGATGGAACCCTGTAGCTAAACCCAACTTTGAGTAAACTCAAGCACCGTGCAATTGATCAAACAAGTCATCTGTTCGGGGTTAAAGGTAATTGTTTTTAATGGTTTGTTTATTTAGGTCTCTATAATCTACAAATAATCTTAAAGACCCATCTGATTTTGCAATGAATACCAGTGTTGATTTCCAATTTGAACGACTAGGTCGTATCAATCCTTTCTTCAGAAGCTCTTAGGTTTGTTTATTTAACTCCTCCCTTTCTTTTGGTGCCATCCTTCGATTTGCTTGGACAATTGGTCTTGCGTTTGAAACTAGGTTAATTCTAAATTCAACTTCCTTATGCGGTGGTAGGCTTTTAACTTCATCAAACACATCTGCAAATTCTTTAACAACAGATATGGTTTTTAAATTTGTATGGGAAGAATCTAAGGCATACATAAACCTGTCCTTCCTTGGACTTGGATCTTTACAAGATATTTCTATAAAATTGCTGAACTTCGTCTTTACTGATACCATTCCTTTTAAACAATCCAGAATAACTTCATTCTTGGATAACCAATTCATTCCGAGTAAAATATCAAACCTGATAAAATCTAGGATAAAAAGGTCAAGAGGGACTCGATGAAGAGAATGAGAAGTAGGAACATTCTCGCAATATAGACAGAGATTTGTGGGACTTCCTACAGGATTTTCAATGCAAATTGGTTGGTCAACGAATTTTGGTTTGAGTTTTAATTCTTCTACAGTTTTCTTTGAAATAAAACTATGCGAAACACCAGTATCGAATAATACTCTAACTAGATTATCATAGATAAAAATGTTACCTTCCAATACCCCTTCTCCTTTCACATACTTCGAGGTTGAAGGTTCATCTTTGATTGCATAGACTTTTGCCATATTAGCATTCTTTGCTAGAGGACAATCCCTAATCACATGCCCTGGCTTGACAATTGTAACAATCTCTAGTTTCCTGACATTGCTTTCTCGGTTTCTTTGGCTTCTTGCAGCTAGTTGCTAAATGACACTTCTCTTGACAGCTGTAACAAGTAACATTCTTCAGGCGATCTTCCTGAGTTCCTTTCTTTGATTTATTTTGCCTTGGTTACTTTTCTTTAAACTTCTTTTTTCTTAAGTTATTGTTATTGTCTCCTTCTTTTTTCATCCGGTGAATCCTGCACATCCATTGTCACATTTCGATATCCCATACCTACCAAATCTACAAAAGATTGTTTCACATGTGCAGTCATTCTTTCATGGTACTGCTTCTTCATTCCTTTTATGAACCTCTCAATTTCTTGATTGGCGTGCTAATCAATTTAGGCTCAAAACGAGATAATTCATTGAACTTGTTTACGTATTCCTCGGAAGTTATATCCTTCTGCGTCAAATCCATGAATTCTTGGTGCATACGAGATATCCCTGCCGATGGCATATATTACTCTTCAAGGACTTCCTTGAAACCCTCCTTGAGCTTCCCACCAAAACAAAGCTTCGTCTTGAAGTTGTTGGGAAGCCACTAATCTTTTCCGATTATTATTCATGTCTAGTCCTTAGTATATCCTCTCACACGAATGAATCTAAGCTTGTGCTTCGATAACAGTTTCTATGCCTTTGAATGGCTTGACCACCCAGCTTAGTGAAATTCTTGTTCAAAACTACCTAGTTTGGTTTAGGTGGAACTTGAATAGTTGCCTCTTCGATTACTGTTGCGGTTGGGTTTTGACCATTGGTGGTGACACTCCCCTTCCTCTATCTCGTCTTCTTTTCCACTCATCTTCTACTATATGTGAATAGTAAGAAAACACTTTTAGGGCATACAGACGAGATATCTTAGGGAATCGCTAAACAGTTTGAATAAATAGTAATGATAATTCTCTTTTTTATTTAAATTTGCACTCTCTCAGATTATATTTATTCTAGGGTATTACTAACCCCATCTTTAATGAGTCATATCCCAAAAGCTAAAGTTCTTATTCAACCTTTAGCTCTAATACCACGTGCCGACGACCTATCTTCTCGATCCTTGAAATCGATACCAATACATCCTCGGTATTCACGTGCCGAAATCTCAAGTACCAGAAAGGCAAATGGTCGGGGGTAATAAAACATTAGAACCAGTGTAGTCAAGGCGCTCGCCTAGGCGCCAAAAAGCCCTAGGTGCGCCTAGATGCCAAAAAGCCCTAGGCGCCAACCTAGGGCTTTTCTGGCCATCGAAGCGCCAGCCATGCTCGAGGCGCTAGAAAAACGCTCGAGGCGCCGAAGCCCTAAAAAAGCGCGCTTCGGTTAGATTCTTATGTAAGATTTTTTTTTTTCCTTTGAACAAAAGTTGTTTTCTTTAAACAAGCGTTAAGTGCCATGTTATTTTTTTGTTGAAGAAATGCGTTTTTTTTAAACAAATGCAGTTTTTTTTAATAAAAAAATGCAGTTTTTTTTGAAGTTTTGAACAAATGCATTTTTTTTGGAATAAATGCAGATTTTTGTTTTGAACAAATGTTTTTTTTAAGTTTTAACAAATGCAGTTTTTTTTTTTAAAAATAAAATCAGAGCAGTTTTTTTAAAACAAGTGCAGTGCAGTTTTTTAATAAAACATAAGATGTTTTTTTTTTTTTTAAACAAATGCAGATTTTTTATTTTTTGGAACAAATGCAGTTTTTTTTGGAAGTTTTGGACAAATGAAGTTTGTTTAATCTCAATATTGCATTTATATACACTTTTTAAAAGCCAAAAATGGAGTTTTATGCCATTTTTTAAGTGCAGTTTTTTTTTTTTTTTTTGCTGTAAAACATCAAAAGTCATGCTCAAGGCGCCTAAAAAAGCGCTAGGCGCAAGCCTGGGGCTTTTTCGCCTTGACTACACTTATTAGAACAGAAACATAACAACTCTGATTATATTTTAAACATAATTTACATAAAATCACACTAGGTGATTGATAAAAGTTCATAATATAAATCCCGCTTGAAGTGCTACTGGAATACAAAATACATAGCGGAAATAACTAAAGGCTTCAAAGAGTGAATCCTAAAAGCTCCAACTTCAACTCCATGCTCCAAGTACTCCTATTGCTAACCATGGTTATCACGACGGTAAGTCGAGTCGAGTCGACGGAGGTCCAATTAGTCGACTAGTGGACTAGTCGTGGACTAGTCGAGACTATTCGATAAATAAATAAGTATATACATATGCATAAAAATTCAAACATGTACATAAAAATTCAATCTTCTAACGCCTGAATGCTTGTTTACCACAAAGAATGCATTGAACCACATCCTTTTTATTTAAGTAAGGCCAAAATCGATATTTCCATCCATCATCTGTTGATTTTGCCTTTCGCTTTGGATCCTTGGAGGGATCATATAGTTCAGTACTTGCCGTTGGTGTTTCTACAGCCATCTGCCAAAAATATATATATATATATATATATATATATATATATATCATTTCAGGGCCTTTAGGTGTAACAGGGAAAAAAAACAACGCAACAAAAATAAGTGTAAAGGAAAAAAAAACAGGAAGAGTAAATACTGGCTCTCGTTTACATTGTACAGGAGAAAAAAACAAAGCAAAAAAGAAGTACCTAGGGTTAGAGGAGCCGACACTGGAGCAGCGGCGGCAGGAGATCAGCGGCGGCGGCAGGGGAAGATCAACGACAGTTAGGGTTTTCTTCTGTCGAACTCGATTTTCTTCAGCTCGCTCTGTTTATTTTTTTTTGAACTCAGGTTTTCTTCTTTACGTCGACTTTGTATTTTGAACTGGACTTTCTATCTGGTTATTTTTTTCCTTGTTCTGAACCCAAATTTGGAACCAGTCTGTTAAGTCGACCGACTAGTCGATTGACTAGTCGCTCCTTGTCGATCCAGTCGACCGACATATTGACAAATTTCATGTCGACAGTCCAAGTCGAAGACTTGGGACCGACTGGTTGACTAGTCGATGACTAGTCACGACTAGTCGGTCGTCGTGATAACAGTGTTGCTAACCTAACTACTATGTTGCTCGATGGAAAATAAGGGCACCTAAATTTTAAAAGGTAAAACAATAAACTCCGAGTCAGTCATGGAACTGGTGTGAGAAACTTAAAATAGTTGTTTTTGAAAACAAAAGGGTATCTCATAAGAACATGTCGCAAATAAACACGAAACAAGTTTTTACCTTACAATAACTAAAACCTTTTATATATCTCATAAGACTACGCCACAAATAAACATGGAACGAGATTTTACTTTATGATAATAATTTTTTTTATATATCAAAACAGTTGATATTATTCTTAATGACATTGTTTCAAAAACCATTACAAGTAAATTAGGAATCTTAGCATGGAATTGTCACATTATTAAATTCCTGCTATAGCTACCATTTCCTAGAAGGTTATACAACTAAAACCGTATGGATTCATATTGAAGAACATATTTTCCAATAATGATCAAGACAAAGGATCTTCCTTAATTCGATGAGTACATCTCCAGGGAGTGTTCCGAGAATCCGATACAACAATAGATTCTCTGCAACACAAGGTTGGATTATCCCTTAACTGGATAACACAGAATATGTCATTCCCCTGTCGTAACCGATCTTTATTGAACGTGCTCTTTCCATCATCCACACAAGTAAAAATACTTGAGCTTCATACCATGGTATATTTATCAATCTAGATGGGAATGATTATACCCTAATGATAGCGAACCATATAGCCTTATCACATTCATCTTGTTTCGGTCATTTACGGGATGTGAGGCTTGACATTACGTTACACAAAGCTACGCTTTATCCAAAGTCATGCTTTGATCATCTGCAGCTCCTTTCACTTTGCATGCCATATTGTCATTTCATAGCACATAACTGATGTCTACCAACATATTACCTTTGAGCTCTTAGTATCTCAAAGAAGGGCGTTAAGCTAAAGGAAGAAGTGTCTTCTCCACCACCAACAAATGATATGTTTAGTAAAGATCAATTGCTATGCCGTAAAATGCAATATCAGACAAACATTCATACAAGTTCGTTCTGAGTTTGAACGGAACCGTAAGCATATTCCTAACGCATTCAATTAAGGATCGGTAACAAATTTGTCCTTGCATCAGATAACCATAGCAGAGGACTACTGTCACTCCAAAGCAAATCATGATTTTAACCCAAATCAACCGATAAGTAGTTCCTTACTATACTCATTCTAATCTCTTCAACGATCTTTATTTGCTCCATTTCATTGTATCATCATTCGAAATGGTTTTCAGATATGTATCACCCAAATTTGATCCCGATCTTTTCGAATAATCATCGTTGTTCAAAAGCAATATGATTATACATGGTTGCTAAGTCTCTTCCATCTAAATTTTGGTTAATTAAAAACCTTTTGTTTACTTAATAAAAATCCTTAAACGCTTCACCTTTATTTATCCATTTTACTTAAACTTATGATTAAAATTTTAATCTTTTGAAATTCCATTTTAAAGTATTTAAGCTTTCCTTTCGATCTGTTCCAACCGTCGCCCAGATAAGTAAATGTTAGCCAGGTAAGTTCAACGCACTGATTGCTACATCCCTTACCTTAGTTATATACCCCGTTTACCATTTCAGATATCAGAGACGAGACAAATGTATTAGTGGTTTCGCATACTCAATTTAATTTAGTTTATCTTCTTCTTGAATTCGGTTAACTATTTCAACTTCCAAATTTGTCGTAAACCACTTAATTTTCAATATTATAGAAAAGCGTCACAAAAAGCGTTGCTAAATAGCTTAAATCATCTTAATTGATTTAAATAACTTTTCTAACTTCCAAATTCATATATTTCAATTTATATCACTTTTAAATCATTTATTATGATTTATCATAATTTTCCCTATTTTTTATAATTTGAAAATGGCCGTTTTCAAAGATTTTACCTTTTGATATTTAAACTGCAATTGCGCGATTCATATTCAAATTTAATTTGAACATAACTGAAATTCTATAAATCCAAATCTAAATTTTCCTTTTCCATTTGAAGACTAATACCATTTACAAATGATTTTCATAACTACCTTAATTTTATTTCTATCCAATTTCGGGTATAAAATTTCAATATTTATTTTTTTGACTTATTTGGCTTTGAATGAATAAAATATTCATTTATTTTATTAAATTGAAATGAGACGTAACCAATACCTGAATAATTCGATAAAATTGTGTATAACATATAATCGTGTTATCATGGCGTCATGAACAACCTAATCATCATCCGTAGTAATCAATTAACATAATCCATCGATTTATAACATAATCAATTAAGCGTTATGACTTTCAACACTCATAACATATTTTCAAACAAATCTATAACTATTTCAACCATTCAAACATATCAACTTTATAATCAAACTAAGATTATAATAAACATCAAAACATGGCTAATAGTAGTTCTCACCTTTGGTTTCCACTCCATCTAATATTAGTTTCGTTGTATTTTTGGACTCTGAAAGTATGCCAGATTTCTTTGGGTTTTTGGACCAACTATTCTCTGAATTTGGAAAAGTGACCAACTATGAAGTTGTAGGAATTTCTTTTCACTACGGTTTAAAAAAAGAATCACCCAATTTGCTTTAGTTTTGAGTGAGATATGGTCGAAACAGTAGAGGTATTCTCGGATTTAATAAAACAAAGTCCGAAAAAATGGTCTTCGAAGATCTGGAATTTTGGGCTAGCTAGGCTCAAAACTAGAAGAAGTGCTCAACATAAAAGTTGTAGCCACCGGAATTCTACGTGGTTTGAAAAAAGAAGCACTTGAATTGGATTTGTTTTGAAGAAATTATGACCTGTGGAAGTTGGTGGCTGTACCAACTATGAAGTTGTAGGAATTTCTTTTCACTACGGTTTAAAAAAAGAATCACCCAATTTGCTTTAGTTTTGAGTGAGATATGGTCGAAACAGTAGAGGTATTCTCGGATTTAATAAAACAAAGTCCGAAAAAATGGTCTTCGAAGATCTGGAATTTTGGGCTAGCTAGGCTCAAAACTAGAAGAAGTGCTCAACATAAAAGTTGTAGCCACCGGAATTCTACGTGGTTTGAAAAAAGAAGCACTTGAATTGGATTTGTTTTGAAGAAATTATGACCTGTGGAAGTTGGTGGCTGTAAGTGTTTGGTGGTGGGATGGAGGAGCTTGGTTTTTATGGTGGAGAGAGCTATTTTCTTAAGGAGTTTGAAATAAATGAACTTAGATGTTGTTTATACTTGAACTTAGCTTAGGATATTTGCTACAAAGTCCTTGGATAGAATGGCTAAGTCTTGAATTAAATTTTCTTTTAGGGTAAGAAAACTTAACATATAAATTTAGTTTTAATTAAATTTGTGGATAATGCAAGGATACATGTCATGATACTAACATGCTTAGTATGCATGTAAGGTGACAAGGCAATTAAGCCCTTAATTGTTTTGGACTTTAGTGATGATTATGTTTCTTCGAAATATTTTAACATATCTTAATTTTTTGACTTATCTCCATTTGTAACACATGTATAAATGTTACAATAAGTTTTTAAAATGTTATCACGTCTTGTAATGCTATCTTATAGTTTACACAATGCTTATTAAAATGCTATCATATATTTTAGACAATCGTTTAGTAAATTCAACGTTCGAACAACTTGTTTTAATAAAAGCTGATATTTTTATCAGTAAATTTTCCAGTCAGATTTTACATTTTTAAATAATCTATTTAATTATGTAAACTAATTTTAAATTAGGTCTTAACATAATTAATTTACCTACATTTTACTTTAGTTATAAATTCTTTTTAAAAATCATAAAAATAAAATTAAAATAAAATTAGCCTAATTTCTGGGTCGTTACATTCCCTTTTCCTTCCTTCCCATATTTTAAAAGTATATTGCCGAAGGCTTAGCACTACTTCGGGATGCCGCTAACTCTCACACTCCATCTCAATTTTTTTATCTGGCTTAGTTATTTTTGGTGCTAACAATAGTATATCTGAATTTTAAATTTAACTTATAAAATATGGTTTAAAAAATAAAAAATAAATAGTTAATAAAACAACAAAAATCTAAACTTGTACCAATAAAATAGTTTAATAATGTTTTGATCTAAAATTTAAATTTTTAGTTAATATCGTTTTGGTTCCGAATCACCGTTTGTGACTTCGTAGCTATTAACCCATATTTTTTTATTTGTAAAAATGATTATGAACACTATTATCATTTTAAGTAGTAATTCATAGTTTGGTTTTTCTTCCACCAAAAAAGAATCCATTTATATAACAACTCACAAAAAACCCAGTGTGCAAAACACAAGGCACAAGCCTGCGCCATAACTAGGGCTGTCAACGGATACTTTCGGATACGGATAGTGCCATATCTGTATCCGGAACCATTTTCGGATATCGGATATCTGTAACCGCAGATACGTACGGATGTCGGATAATTATCCACTCCGCCAAAAATCGATAAATCAATGAACATAAATGAATTTTTTTAGCTTAATATTAAGCTTTTTCAACCTAATTGATTACTAAAGTGCTAAAATAAATAAATATGATAATAATATATAATTTTGAGCAATTAACATGTATTTAATAGACTTTTAATTTTGCAAATTATAAATTAGTATATTTAAATTATGTTAAAATACACATAATTTATGCTATAATCGAGAAAAAAAGCGGACGGATAATTTTCGGATGCGGATATGCCTATATCCGCATCCACATCCGCTTTCCCGGATATCGGATATTTATCCGCTTTTCGGATACGGATACGGGAAGCGAATTTTGGATTTTTCGGGTATCCATTGACAACCCTAGCCATAACTCCTTTAACTATCGTTCATATTTTTTATCGAGACAAATTCTCCCTCTAGATTGCTAATTACGCACACATTTTAATGGAATATCATTTCATAATCAAATTGGTCAAGTTATTGGTATTAACGATGACAAATATTATTTTTGTGATTAAGAAAATGAAAAAGAGGGAGTTGGATGAGAAACCAAGTGTGGGTATGTTTGGTTAAAAGTGTGTAATCCATCAAGATAGTCAAGAACACCCATCCTTTTTTAAGTATTTAGCTTAAAACTCATTTTGACCAAGTTATATATACCATCTGTAATGTATGAGATTATTTTGGCATGTGCGTTGTACCTGCATATAAAAGCACTATTATAAAATTACTACATTAAAATGTTTATATAGTCTAATAAAAATAGCCTGAAATGTATAGATGTTTTTTTATTGGAATATGGTATGAACTTGTAACATTGTTTCTATTTGAATATAGATGTTACTTTTTGTTCACAGTTAGATTCAAACTCTTGACTCTTGATCTCTTATTTACACATAAGGGCATTTTGAGGGTGTTTTGTGAAACTTCACGGTCGGATAAGAAATGGTGTTTCTATTCCAATTATTAATAAAGATATCAAATTTTAATAAATTAAAACCGTCATTTGCTAGTGCTAACCCTAAAAAAATTCTAGCATATGCTCTTTTAAGAAAAATAATATGTCGTTGATTGTATTGCCCACGAATAGTCAATGATCGTTAATTAGCCGCAGTAATTTTCCATGGTAAGAAATAATGCGCTATAAATCGATGATGAAAGTCGTTGAGGTAGTTGCACAAATCAAACCGACTCCTACTGCATCAACCTAAGGTCGAGTGGTGAAATAAATCGGTTCCTTGTTTTAGAAACACATTCCACTATCTGAATTATCGTCTAATATTTTAATGTCGTTTCTTTTCTTCAAAAATGAAAGAAAGTTACTGATACTAATAATTCCACAATTGTATAATATTGTTAATTTTATTTAAATTAACCAATAATATCATGATCTTTGTAGATCCTCATATTCCCTAGTACAACTACGGGCAATCTAGGAAATGCTCAACAGTTGTGTTCTCTTTATTGATAATGCAAATACTTCTCCTTTGGCGAATTTTTTTTCCATTGCATGAACTGCCCTGGGCATAGACTATAATGATAACTAAATTCCTATTTATTCTAAAAAATAATACGAAGATCGTATTTTAACTCATTCCGTCAAGTACTCGTTCATTCTCATCCCACGCCAAATTATTGAATCTATGTCTAGCTTGTTTAGATCATCACATTTATTTTTCTTAGAGAAGCAACTTCTTTTTAAGATACTTATCTTTATATGCACTTGTTACCTATATCAAGTACTTTTCAACATATCATCCTCAACTCCCAGGATTTTCTTTCATTGACAAATGGTAGATATATTACTAGCAGTGAAAAGTCTTGCTTATTTTTTCTATACGTCTACAATAGAGTTAATGTGTGTTGTTTGAGTCTTGGTTATTAAGGTTGGATTTTTAACTTCTCAATCATACTCAACTGTTCATAAGGTTACCATTTACTACACTAAAAATTACGATAAGCAAATATTTTGATGTTCAGGGTAAATATGCTAATCGTGCATGATATTTTTATAAAGTATTTCATAATAAATTATGCAATCTAGTAATATAATAACAACAACTAAGCCATAAATCCCAAATAAGTTGAGTTTGGCTAGATATGGAACTCCAAAAAAAAAGATTACTTTCGTAAAAGTACAATAAAGGTTTGAGGAAAAAAAGCAAGATTAAAACCTTTCGTGAAAGTAAAATAAAAGCTTGTGAAAAAAACCTAAAGTTCTGGCACATGGATTGCTAACTTCCATGCACTCCTATCTGAAACCAACTCTTAAGATATATCCCTATTTCTTAAGTCTTTTTTTACTACCTCCTACCAAAGTTTTCAAACTCGAGTTCTCACTAAAGAGCGCTCGGGTATACAAAGATCATAAATCGTGGGATCGTAACACAAAGCGTAAGCTCCCACAAAATGGCAATTAAAAATAAAATTTCAACAAAATAACCATAGCATAATATTTTCATTAATCATTAGTTCATAACAAAACATAACATAAACCTTAAAATTCCAAGTTCTAACAAAATAACCTTAACATAAGCCTTGGTCTTCCAGCAAAATATTGCAATCTTCCATGAGATCTTCACTGTCCATTGAGTTTCACGAGACAATCTCGCGTTGAATCGACAATGTCGATTAGGTTTCCCGAGACCGTCGATTAGGTTTCTGGCGTTGAATCGACAATTGACTGTCGATTAGGGTTTTTGAGAATATCTCGATGCAGACTTGGGCGCGAAAAATTGTTCGACGTTTGCACGAGATCACGTTTTTCCGCGGCGCTTTGAACGCTTCCACTCTCCTGCGATGTTTATTCCGCGGTTTCTCATTCGATGGAGAAAAACGCGTGGAAATATGCGTTTTCACGAGTTAACGCGCGAGTTTGACAACAGTGCCTCCTCCCATGTCATTTTAGGTCGGCCCCTACCTCTATTTGGGCCTTCGGCGCGGCCTATAATTCCAACACGCGCTGGTGCATCGTGCGGTCTTCGTTGGAGATGTCCGAACCATCTCAAACGGCGTTGGACTAACTTCTCTTCAACACGTGCAACTCCAAGTTTGTCCCGAATATCATCATTCCTTATCTGATCTCGTTTGGTATGCCCACAGCTCCAATGCAACATACATATCTTTGCTAAACTTATCTTCTGGACGTGTTGTCTTTTAGTAGACCAACATTCTGCACCATATAACATTGCCGGTCTGATTGTAGTTCTATAGAATTTTCCTTTAAGCTTTTGAGGGATTTTCCTATCACATAGAATGTCAGATGCAAGTCGTCATTTCATCCATCCTGCTTGAACTCTAAAACTAACATCCCTATCAATCTCTCCATCAAACTGCAGTATAGAACCTAAATATCGAAAGGATTCTTTCTTGGGTACTACATAACCGACCAGGGTGACATCTTCGTCATCTGACCTGATACCGCTAAATTCACACTTCATGTACTCTGTTTTAGTTCGGCTAATCCCGAAACCCTTCGACTCCAAGGCCTCCCTCCACAACTCTAGTTGTCTTAACCCCTATTCTACTATCATCAATCAACACAACATTATCAGCAAAGAGCATACACCAAGGAATCTCTCCTTGTATACATTTTGTGATCTCATCCATCACTAAAGCAAAAATATAGGGGCTCAAAGCCGAACCTTGATGTAACCCTATGTTAATGAGAAAGTCACTGGTCTCACCATCGCATGCCCTGACACTGGTCACAACCCCCTCGTACATATCCTTGATAAGAGAAATGTACTTTGATGACACCCTCTTCCTTTCTAGCGCCCATCACATAACCTTCCTCGGCACTCTGTCATAAGCTTTCTCCAAATCGATAAAAATCATGTGAAGATCTTTCTTCTGCTCCCTGTATCTCTCTATAAGTTGTCTAATCAAGAAAATTGTCTCAGCAGTTGACCTTCCAAACATGAAACCAAATTGATTCCTTAACACACTTGTCAACCTCCTCAAACGTTGTTCGCAAACTCTCTCCCAAAGCTTCATTGTATGACTCATGAGCTTAATTCCTCTGTAGTTTGTGCAACTTTTAATATCTCCTTTATTCTTGAAAATTGAAAATATAATGCTTCTCCCCCACTCATCTGGCATCTTGTTTGATTTGAAAATATTATTAAACAACTTAATTAGCCAGGTTATCTCTGCGTCTCCAACACCTCAATAGAAATGTCATCAGTCCCAACCGACTTGCCTGTCTTCATCTGTTTCAACGTCTCATTTACCTCAACCTCATGAATTCTCCGAACGAAATGTCTATTGGTGATGTCGGTAGAGTTTTCCAACTCGATCGAGGAGCTACCACCTTCTTCGTTGAAAAGCCTATAGAAGTATGCTTTCCATCTATTTTTTATCTCGTCGTCCTTCACCAAAAGGCTATCGTTCTCATCCTTAATGCATTTAACCTGGTTGAAGTCTCTTGTTCTCCTCTCGCGTAGCTTGGCTATTCTGTAGATGTCTCTTTCACCCTCCTTCGTACTCAGTCTTTGGTACAAATCTTCATATTCTCAAAGGCTGAGTACGAAGGGGGGGTGAAAGAGACGTCTACAGAATAACCAATCTACGCGAGAGGAGGACAATAGACTTTAATCAGGTTAAATGCAATCTAGTAATATATCTTTAATAATAGTTGTAATAACTTTGGTGTCAACATGGACTATCAAAAATGCCTCTACTATCAATTTTTATTATCACTTGAAAATATGAACTAATAATTAAATTTCTTTTACAAATTCAAAACATCAATCTATGAATATTTTCAAATCTTAATATCATCTATGAATGAGATCTAACAAGTGAAGTTCATTTACAAATTCGAAATGCCATTAAATCTTAATATCACTTAAACATAGGATCTATCAAATAAATTATTACCTAATTCAAGCTAAAAAGGTGTTGCAGTTTAATATGATTCAACAAATAAAGTTCATTAACAAATTCAAAACGTTCATCTACCAAATACTATTAAATCTTAGTATCAATTAAAAATAGAATCTACCAAATATTTTTTTAATAAATAATATAAATAAAAATCAAACTAAAAAATAGACGTTTACATATTTCTGCAGATAAAAATTACGGTTACATATTTCCACAAATCATTTTCTCTTGAATGTATTAAACATACACTTAGTAGAAAAATAATTCACGCTCACGAATCACGTGCCGTAACACTTAGTAGAAAAAAGTTAGAGCCATAGTATTTCATCAATGATGATAATATATGTGTAAAAAGTTTTAACTAAAAATGTGATGGTTAACCATCGTAAACAATTATGTTAACAGTCAGAAAACTTAATAACCGTCAACAATGGTTGTAGTTATGGTTGGAGGTTAGCACCTATTTTTTATTTTATACAAATTTCTAAGGGTACGTTCAGTTCACCTTTTTTGGTTTTTTGTTTTCGCCATAACAATATTGCAAACGACATATATAACCCGTGGAAGATGACCGTTTCTGAAAATGAATTTGACATATAAAAAGAAAAACAATTTTTTCTTATTTTCCCTGTTTTGGGAAATAGCGAATGGATGAGACACAATTCATCCTTCCGTCGTCCCTCCAACCTCCCCATCATCTCCTCCATCTTCCTTCCATCCCCTCCGTCGTCCATTTACTCTATCTATTTTTTGTAGCTAATGCTGAAAACTCAATACACAAAACAAAAATAAACCAAACACCACCTAATCTTTTCCTTTTCATTTCTGTTTTAATTTTTCCCTAGAATGAAAAAAAAAAAAAAACAATTTTTTGTACTTCAGTTATATTTTCTGTTTATTGTATCTGTAAATACATTCTAAACTTAATCATATAAATTTTGGTTTACATGCATTTATAATAACTGTCTATGTAGAAAAGCATCGTGAGCAATGAGAATTGGTTTCTGATGCATTAGGTACTTAATATTTCTATATTATTTAAACCTAAGTAGCAAATATATAAAAACATCATCAGTGTCTCATTTCTCAAATGCTAGATAATCTTCTTTACAGTGTTAATACAAATGCAAAATACATTATTTAAATATTAGCGATAATTTTACTGGTTAATTAATGACATGTTTAAAAATGTTGGAAACGATAAAGGCTCTATACTTTCACAAAACATAAATTTAAACTTTTTTGCATTATTTGACTTAAAACCTTGAAAGTAATCGCGCAAGCAGGCTTTGAACAATTCGTTATCAATTGCTGATATCCATTTGTCAGTGGTAATGAAATGCTACAAATGTTTTTTTTTTATAAAGTTACCGTAGTCTTGAATTTCTTCATTATTGATTTTAAGTCTTTTTGAAAAAAAATTCATCATGCATTAAAAGTTTGATTTAGTAGTTGAAATCTTTTAATACGTGTTTCGCAAATACTTAAGTAGCTAAAACAAGTTATATGTTACTTATTACAATTTATATATTTGTCAACAACTTATAAGAAGGCAAAATAAGTTAAGAAGTCAGACAAAATCATAAGCAGTAAATCCTTGCAACTTATTTCAATTTTACAGCAATATTATATCACGATTTTAACTTATTCACATAAACACTTTTACATTTTACTATTATAGTCATAATTATTTAAAATTTTCTCTTCAAAACTACGTAAAACAAATCATTTCAAGTGGACTCCTTATCTGATGTTGTGATTTTAAGATTTCTATATAATTCGTCAACAATCATTTCTGGGCAAATATATAATAATTTTGATATTCATATAAATAAGAAAGAAATAAATAAGTGATATTTTTGTCCACATTCTTTTTTTACATCATCTCATAAGCCATATTTCTCTCTTTAAACTTGTATGATTAATTGATTAAATGGACGTTGTTAAAAAAAAAAATTCAACCATTATTCAAACTAATGTTATTTGAACATTATATGAATGTTGAATATAAAGCTTCAAAATATTGCAGTTTCAATCAACTCAGGATTCCAGTTTTGGTCTATTGTAATTTTAAAAATTTCCATCTAATTTGTAAATTGTAGAAATTTTGGTACATGTTCCGGTTTCAGATTTGATTATTTATTTTATGTATAATTACACATATTTGTTTAGTTAGTTGAAATAAGTTGTGTAATTTATCTTTAACTGAAAATCAAGATAAATATGAACAATATTGATTAACTAGAAATATTTATAACATTAATAAATATTTAGCTAATGCTTCATATTTATCTTTTTAGTTATACATATATTTTGCATGGTTCGATCCCCGCTGAAATTGGAACGGAAGGGCTGGAATCTCTGTGTTTCGGTTGGAACCTCAAACCTTGCTTTCAATGTTCAATTTGCCACGACATTGAATACATGCAATTAACTATCAGCACATTGATATTTACATTGTAAAATATTTGCACTGCAAATATTTTCTATGTTCGCTGTGCCACAGCGCTAGATAATTGCAACTAGTGAAGGTATTCAAGCTTGTTTTTCGTGTAAAATCCCAAATGCTTATGGTGAAAATATTCAAATTGATATTTGCACAGGAAATACAACTAGCAAAGTTATCAATATGCAAATATTTGCAGTATGTATAACTGCAAGGAGTTGGAAAATAGAACCAAACTGCAGGGGATTAGGATTTTTAAACAAGGACCTACACCAAATTTCCCCAAAAAAATAATATTTTAATCAATTATTTTGTGTAGATTTTGTAGTTTGCTCAAGTTTAATAAAGATGCAGTATATTTATCCATTTAACGTGTTCATAGTTCAGGGTATCAATCTTGCTTTTAACGCTCCTTATGCTTTACCCGAAGGCATCAAAATTGTAATTGATGCCAAAAAACTCAGAACAAATTATGATTTTGGCACTTGGAAAAAAAAAAACCAAAAATCAAACAAAAACACAAAGCTTTATTTGCAAAATAAGTGATTGAGCATATTATCTACCCTTTATTTTACTATTAGCACCTTAAATATTTTTGATATTTATCAAGAAATGTTATCGGATCTTATTTTTACTACGAGCAACGCGCCTACTTTTTAATATCTTATTTTAACGTTTTGGAGTGTTGAACTATGCTTTGGATGTTAACTTTTGAAAACTAGTATATTTATGATGTTTTACTCTATTTAATATATTGTTTTAAATTAGTAATTAAAAAATAGATGTAAATTAGTACTTAGCCTTTTGATATGTGTTACTACCCAAAAAGTTGACAGTAAAAAAAAGAAGAATGACGGCGAAGGTGTATCGGATGACCACAAGCAACCAATGATCTTGTAGGAAGCAAGACCAAGGGCTAAGAAGAAGCAACGAGAGGAGAAGTTTCGATGGGAAACATCAACCGAAGCATATCATCGCTATCAGCTAGTAACGAGAAGGGCATTTAACGAGCATAAGTACGAAAGGGTGATCTAAGAGCCGCGCAGACCCCGCCTCCTCAAAGGAAGAGAATCCGAAGTTCACAAATCTCCGGCACAGCCTATACGACAGAGCATATCCGATTGGGATACCTTGCAGCGAAAGGAAAATGATCCAAATCAGCAAACTAAGAAAATGAGAGAATTCCTGTGGCAGGAACCTAGAAGGGAGAGAGAATGTGCCAGCGTTAGCCCGTCAGATATCTACACCACAGGACGGGGAAACATCACGAAACAAGCTTCTGTGAGTATACGCAGAATGACCGGAAGCTAACCGCTGAGAGCGTATAACCGAAAGCAGCCATCAAGAAGTCCAAGTATCTTCCGAAAGGCGCCATATCAACGAATCCATGCCCGCCTCAAAAGAAACAACAGACACCGAGAGCCCTACTTCGAAAGCCATGACCAATACCGCAAAGGCAACTGGGAGCCCAACATCCGAAACCAAAAGGAAAGGCAGCAGACAAAGTTCTTATAGACCCAATAGCCCGATAGCGAAAGGGTCCTCAAGCCTCCTATAAATAAGACTGCAGGAGAAACACTAAAGGGAGATCTTCTTCGGCTTCCTCTTCTACTTCTCTTGCTCTAGAAAATAGAAATCTCAAGTTCATAAATCCATTGAAGATTTTTCCCGTGTAATCTCCTCCATGAATAGAAATCAGTAAAACTCTTAAAGTGGATGTAGGTTCACGAGGAACTGAACCACTATAAAATTGTGTCTTTACCTTTTCTGCATACTGTGTTACTTTACAATGTACCTTTGAGCGAATTCCGTGATGCGTAAAGATCATCAAAATCCTTCAGCTCAAGCATTTCAGGCCCTTAGCTGCCTAACGCCTCTCCTACGGTCATTCCCATAGACCTATTCGCGGTGTTGACGAAAAATATTGTTAACATTTTGGTGTTAGATGGAGGGCCTGAACCTCCGACCCTGTGGTTAACGTCCACACATCCACCTGAGCTGTTCCGTCCCGGATTGGACAAGATTTGAAGAAAAGGAGCTAAGCTAGGAAAGCTCACAGGACGTCTTCGAGAATTGCTTGGAATGGATGTGCAGCTGGAAAGCACGGATCGGGGCTCCCACTTATCCTCGATTGTAGAAATTAGTGTACTATCAAATACTAGCTCCACGAATCTAAAAGCAAGGAAGGCCCCGATTCTGGTAAAAGAGAAGAACGATGAATTGGAGATACTACAACTGACTTTACACCTTGATGCAACCTGGAGATCTGTTGGAGAAAATTCAACCCGGAGAGCCGTCGAAATAGAAAACTATCAAACCGAGTTCAAGGCGAAGATACCCTCCGAATTTAACAACAGACCCCCATCCATTCTACACACTGACCCAGCTAAATCAGAAAGGAAGAGGTCTCCAATCATGATGTCCAAAGAGGTATGCGACGAGGCAGAAATATTACTTTGGGCAACAAAAATCGATACTACCAGAAGGATTATTGAGGCTGACTTGGCCCAGTTGGCCTCAGGCACGGTGCCCCACGAAGCAGAATCAAGAATAATGGCACCTCAAGAATATGATAGCCTCATCGAGCCCCTAACGGACCTACAAAGCAATCCAGTTTCACTAGAGAACAATCAAGTGTTAAGTGGAGCAACTAATTCGAGCGTAGACATAAGTCCGTCATTACCAGGAGGTGGAAGGGAGAGCACTACTGAAACCCCATCCAGCATAAAGGCCCCGCAATTTATATATGACAGAGCTACAGATCCCAAAGAACATCTTGCTGCGTTTGAAAGTTATACAGATTTCCATTCATAGCCAATGGTGAAAGTTAGCCTTCCCTTTCCCTTCATAGCCAAGAATTGTCCAGAGCCCATCGAAAGAAGAGAATACTGCAAATGTCACAAGAGAAACGGGCACAGAACAGACAATTGCAAAGTGTTGGAGGATATAATACAAAGGCTCATTCAGGAAAGACATCTAGAGGAATTTATCAAAGATAAGCTGGGAGCTACTCATCGACCACTGGATTCCGAGACGGAAGCCTCCGCAGCAGGCACCACTTACATACCTGCACGACCCAAATCCAGGTTCGCTAGTTTTTATAGTAAAGGTACTGGGTCCGGAGTTAAGCAAGAAACCTCCGGATCGGGACATTCCAACTCTACTCATGGGAATTGTTACAACTTCGGATCAAAGGACCATTACTCTAGTAAATGTCCTAAGTCCCGTATTTGCCGCATTTGCCAGACTTCGGAACATGTGACACTTTCATGTCCTGTACCTCGGAAGGGCAGCTAGGTGCCTAATAGACTCTCGGCCGTCCCTCTTTCCGAGTCGGGTGGTTACCACTCTCTTAATTGCTAAGTTCTGTATGCCTGTTTTTGTATGCTTTGTATGCCTTGTGTGGTTCGTGTCTAGATAGTCGATCTAGGGGTTATATTCTTGTTTAAGGCTTGTGTAGTGTTAAGGTTAGTATAAGGTTTCAACTTAGGTTGCCTTTTACACCCAACCCTTGCTCTTTTTAGCAAATAAGGAGTTAGACATAACATCTAGAATAGCTAGTCTAAGTTGAGTAGAAGGCTTTTCGCAAAGAATAGTAAATGATGGTATGAGTTGTTGAGTTGCTTTGCTTCTTGTGTATGTTGTGTGAACCTTATTTGAAACACATGACCTCCATGCCGCACCTGAACGGTGAGATTTGGATTTCATTCATGAATGATTGAGCTAAATAAACATTTGAATAATTTCGCCGATGCACTAGCTGAGTATGGGAACACTTTCCATATCGCTTTGGGTGGTCATAGCTAGTTTGACCATCCGCGGGATTGTGGTCCCGCTCCTAGTATTTCATAATTCACATTACACATAACAACGCGAGCTGCGTGCTCCAATTATTTAAAAAAAAGCACGCCCTGCCTCTGCTCTGTGTGAGTATGCCACGCCTCTGCTTCGACCAAGCACGCCCTGCCTCCGCTCTGTGTGAGTACAACCAGTCTCTGCTTGTGTCACATCCTACAGGAAGGAAACAAAAGCTCGAAGGGAGCACTTGGAGCACGTACATCCTCTGCTTAAATTCCATTCCGCAGATGGGGACAAAAGCTCGAAGGGAGCACTTGGAGCATGTACATCCTCTGCTCAAATTCCATCTCGCAGAAGGGAACAAAAGCTCGAAGGGAGCACTTGGAGCATGTACATCTCTGCTCAAATTCCATCCCGCAGAAGGGAACAAAAGCTCGAAGGGAGCACTTGGAGCATGTATAACCTCTGCTCAGACTTCATTCCGTAGAAGAAAACGAAAGCTTGAAGAAAACGAAAGCTTGAAGAAAACGAGAGTTTGAAGAATGCCTGACGGGAGTAACCAAAAAATGCATCTAACCTATACTTTGACGAACGAAACCGAAACGGTGGCTCAAAACAAGAATGTAAAAACCCGAATCTGGGTTCGGTTTGGGACTTCTATTTAGTACCGGAGGGGGTTCCGGTCTTCTATCCGATTTAATACCCGAATCTGGGTTTGGTTCAGGACTTCTATTTAATACCGGATGGGGTTCCGGTCTTCTATCCGTTTTAATAACCGAACCTTGGTTTTGTTCAGGACTTTTATTTAATACCGGAAGGGGTTCCGGCCTTCTATCGGTTTTAATACCCAAATCTGGGTTTGGTTTAGAACTCCTAATTCATACCCAAGGGGGTGCTGGTCTTCTATTGGTTGCCCGAGACCAGGTTCAACCCGTAGACGAAGGATGCCCCAGCCTTCCGTTGGTGCCGGGGTCTGGATCATTTCCAACGCCTGTGGTTAAGCAGAGGCAAATACACCAATCAGTGTGTCACTGGGATGCACGCTCTTTACATCATTGGGTGCAAGCCTACTGGCTGCTAACTTACCCGAGGAAGATCATTCAGCTCATATTTTTGCCATGATCTTACACCCGTTTGTTTAATAATTATTATAGCACATCACACGTCGATTGACAGTGCAAGCATTCCTTGTCCAACACATCTGGGTGCAGATAACCACACTTAGAGTTAATGACATCTCACAATAACCCACGACATGTACCCTCAGTAAGGAAATTTTATTAGTTAAAGGGCCTTGTCCCTAAGACCGAGGCAGGAAATGTCATTATTATTTGCTCCAAAGGCCTCTTCGTATCCTAAAACTCTAAGCATGGTCATGTCATATAAAAAAAATTATATATTATTCACACTGATGATGCAGATACTTCAACCGTTGGATCGAAGATTTCAACGACCCGACCCTTCACTTCAAATATAAAGACAGGACATAAGGAGCTTTAGCGATCGAGCACATCTCCTTCAAACAGCAAAAGTATGACAATAGGAAAACGAGATCAATATGACATCACTTGTTCGTGACGAGGATTTGCAGCACTTCAGCTCATGGGAGATCATCTCAATATTCTCCGGTCAATTCTCAATCAACAGTATCGAGCGAGCCTTAAAAAGGGAATTCAAGTACCTTTACTTATGGAAATGGAACATCAAGAAGTTTAGGAATGTTTTTGTGGTCAAATTTCCAAAAGATTTCTTTATAGGGGATTTCTACTCCATCACAAACGACATGGGTACCCTGCACATTCAGCCATGGAGCCTCAATTACGGCTCGACAAGACCAAAACAGGAGGTGGTTCTTTGGGTTGTTTTAAAAAATCTCCCATCATATTCCATAACTTCAAGATGATGAAGGTTATATTGTCAAAAGTGGGAAAAGTTTTAAGAATACGAGAAGACGCTTGGGCTATGGTTGATTTCACGTATCTCAAGGTAGAAATAGAAGTTCCTTCTCCGGTGTACGTTCCATCACTAGTAAGGGTCTTTACCCGTATTAGTTATCACGAGATTGAAGTTAGCAAATTTTCTGGAGATCCCAACGATCCCATTGAACCCAATGGATTCAAGAATGTAGTGTTTAGAAAAGACAGAAAGGGATTCCTAAGGGTTTGGAAGCCAAGGAGAGAGATCAAATTTGTTGATAAGCTTGGGGTGGTGTAGTTCCTTCTTCAAATCCCTTTATGATTCTTTCAAATTTTAACGAAGATGAAGATGAGCAGTCATGTGAAGACGAGGAGGTTTTCAATTCTGAAGATGGTGAAGAGACGAGTGGTGTTATTAACGTAGTGCTGGAAAATGTGAATTTCGACGGCAACATCGAGGAGAGTTCCGCTGGGAGGACCAGCAAGGGCAAGGAGGTAGCAGGTCCCTCGAGTTCAACAGAATTAAGGCGCGGCGGTATCAAAAGCTCATGTCTTAACACCTCCTAGGAGAACTGGATCACTGCAAGTTTACCGAATTGTTGTTTGACCGATTGGGCAGCAGAACATGCAGCAGGTGGATGGTGTAGTAGGGGTCTAGTAAGTATTATCCTCGTTTTGCATGATAAATCTCGACTTCTGTACGGGTCTCGTTTGTATGTACGTTTGTCTATGAACTGTAATGGAAGTATTACTATGGTCTGATTACTATATGTATTTAAGTATAGCATCAAATTTTGTTGTGCCTCACTATCCTTTCCAAAAAAAAAAAAGAGAAGAAGAAAATAAGAGTTTTCCGTATTCAGAACTAATACGAACCTTGCGGATAGAGATTTAGACTTCAGTTAAAAGAGATCGAAGGATATCGCTAAACAAACAAGGAGTTTGACTTGAAAAGTCAAAGATACCCCTTCACTAGAAGTTCACAAATCTCCGGCACAGCCTATACGACAGAGCATATCCAATAGGGATACCTTGCAGCAAAAGGAAAAAGATCCAAATCAACAAACTAAGAAAAGGAGAGAATCCATATGGCAGGAACCTAGAAGGGCAAGAGGATGTGCCAGCGTTAGCCCCTCGGATGTCGACACCACAGGACGAGGAAACATCACGAAGCAAGCTTCTATGAGTATACGCAGAATGGCCGGAAGCTAACCGCTGAGAGCGTATAACCGAAAGTAGTCATCAAGAAGTCCTAGTATCTTCCGAAAGGCGCTATATCAACGAATCCATGTCCGCCTCAAAAGAAACAGCAGACACCGAGAGCCCTACTTCGAAAGCCATGACCAACACAGCAAAGGCAACCGGGAGCCCAACATCCGGAACCAAAAGGAAAGGCGGCCGACAAAGTTCTTATAGGCCCAATAGCCCGATAGCGAAAGGGTCCTCAAGCCTCCTATAAATAAGACCCCAGGAGAAACACCAAAGGGGGATCTTCTTCGGCTTCTTCTTCTACTTCTTCCCTTGCTCTAGAAAATAGAAATCTCAAGTTCATAAATCCATTGAAGATTTTTTCCGTGTAATCTCCTTCATGAATAAAAATAGTAAAACTCTTAAAATGGATGTAGGTTCCCGAGGAACTGAAGCACTATAAAATTGTGTGTCTTTACCTTTTCTGCATATTATGTTACTTTACAGTGTACCTTTGAACGAATTCCGTGATGTGTAAAGATCATCAAAATCCTTCAGCTCAAGCCGTCGGGCCCTTAGTTGTCTGACGCCTCTCCTACGGTCATTCCCATAGACCTATTCCTAGTGTTGACGAAAAATATTGTTAACAATATGTTTTCGGTATCGTGAAGTATCATCTATGTAATTTTTAAAACACTACATATTTTTCCTATCAGTGTTCGGTCGACGTTGATATTGACTACATAAGCGTATACCGTCTATTCTTTAGTTTTTGATACCTTGACGTCACTAAAATCTTGGACGATGACCATGAGCTTTGGTGCTTTGCATCTGATAAAAATGTAAATGATGTAAAGATAGTAATAACACTACACTTTACTATATCGCTTTTCAAATACATCCCTACTTAAAAACATATTCATTATAAGTTTTTTAAGTTGCTACCCAGTTGAAGTTATAATTTTCAGAGAGCAGAATTAACTTACATAAGGCGATAAGATTAGTGCCTTGAAGCCGTTAGAACTTAGAAGTATGAATTTGATTTTTGCAAACAGTACTGGAAATCAATTTTATTTTGTCTACATTATCAAAAAATTGTGTATTTGTGTATTATTTGCTTAAGTACATCAACAAATGATTGAAAATTGCAGGGTACGATGTTCCGACTGTCACATTGGACTGACCATTCTGTTTTTGTTCCGATATTGACTGGGTTGGGACTTGCTGCAAAATCCAGTTCTAGGACAGGATAATAGAAAACTGCGTTATTGTGTCCCAAAAAAATAAAAAATTAAATAAAAATAAAAATAAAAATAAAATAAAGGAAAAAAAAATCAGTATATGAAAAATAATTAGTTCAAGCGGGCATGAGACATCAAAAGAACCTAGCACTGTAGACTGGAAGCTTTCAGCAAATAAATTAAAGGTTTCAAAACTTGGGGTTTAAAAGATTTGCATTTTAGAATGCTAAGCAAGCAGAAATTCATCAGGGCGAGCATTATTTTACTTTTCTCACTGATATGATTTAGCATTTTATATGGAAGGTGATGGAGAACTCAGAATTAGTGGATGATATGTGATGGCCTGATATCTAGGTTAATTTGATGCTGGGATTAGGCTTGTTTTTTAGTATTATTAATATTATGGTCTTATTTTTGTTGCTAAACAAGCCCAACCTAGTACAAGTTGAATTGTCTAACAATTATTTTGTTGAAAATACACCCTGATAGCAAGAATTGTCTAATAATTTTTTTCAACAATTCTACCAGGCCAGAAAGCTATGCCAGGGAATAGGCCCGAATTGTCGTCAGGCATGAGATAACCCCCCCCCCCCCCCCCCCAACCTTGAATTCACCCCTTGGATCCCAATTCTGGCCTTCTGCAACTTCTTTATTTCGGGCCATGTAGCAGCATTCAATTTTTTTTGTTCATGCTTGTATGTGTGGTGCACAAGCAGAATTTTAAAATACTGCTTTTAACTATTTAAGCTTTAATAACAAGAAAAAAAAATTTAATCAAATAGAGAATTCCTGTAATAAGCAAAAAAGAAGCGTGGTCAGCTAAAATGTGCAACTTTGTTAGTTAGGTGATTTTTAATAGGATATTTGTACAAGATAAGTGTAGACGGTACCATTACAAATTTGAAGGACAACGCAACTCAAAAAAGAGTATTCCAATCAATGCCATAAAAAATGAGCTCAAGGAAACTGAATGGATGTTTCTTCTTTCAAATGGAACCATGTTTACTGGTTTTTAAAAGTAGGTTGAATGCTATGTTTATGTATAAAACAATAAAAATAAAGTCTAAGTTAGTTTTCAGATGAAACATTGAAGTTTTATGTTTGGTTCATTTGTCACGTTTACAAGGTTTACTTGAAAAACTCACAATTTGCCTTTGAAGCATGAAAGCACTTGTGCATGCCTTCGCCTTTTAAAACTTTAGTTCGAATATACTTGTTACGCAGGAAATGTTGTATCAACAATTTAATAATGTTAGGCTTGGAAAAAAATAAGCAAGTGATGGTGCATTTAATGGAAAAATTATCACGAGCACCACACACACACAAAAGCAAAACACACTTGCACATGTGCATTTATGCACGCATGCACATGCGCACACACGCGTGCTCACAGACACATGTGCAGGCATGTGCCCACACGTATAATCAAGAGATCAGTTGTTTTTAAGCTTGTTGTTAATTATGCCTTAATACTGTTTTTTTACATACGATGCTTTTTCTAAAACATATTCCAGGATTTAAAAATTCCTAATTCTGAAATATTTATTTATTTGTGTTTGCGAATAATCTGCATGTTCCTTCTATCAGAAGGCTTCATTAAATCAGACGGAAAGTTTGATTGCATTGTTACTATTTGAAGCAACCAATTTTTAGAGCTTTCTGCAATGAAATTTTAATTCGCATTTTTGTTCGATATTTATCTAATATAATTGACGTTTTGTTTCGTAGATTCATGATAAGAGCAACAAAAAGGAATCACACGTGAATTTACCCATGGAAATTGATGAAGGCGATTTTGATGCACAATCTGCCACCAGTCAAAGTAGTAGTACGGTGGGACTGCGAGATGAGTCTTTGAATGGTTTGTAATTTCAGTTTTTTTTGGTATCTTTTTTCTATTGTTGTTATTCATGTCTAATCTAATAGCACAGTTTTTTTTTTTTTTTTTTTTTTTTTTTTTAAATATGTAATGATAAATTTATTTATTTTAGTTATTCTTTCGTTGCTGTAGAAACCAAGCAAATTTCAACAGCATATCCACCCCCAATACACGATGTAAGATTTCTTTTTGCCAAGTTACATTCTTATTTTGGTTTGACTCATTGTAGTGGAGATGGTTAAGTTCAATACCTATGTTGTTATGGATGCGGAAGGACATCTTCATACTTATTGCACATGATGCGATTAAATTGGATAATTGCTAAATCATAGCAACTAGCTTGTTTAAAGATCAAGTCAAATGACTTGATAATTACCAATGCATAATAATTAGCATGTAAGCAAGTCAGTAAACTTGATAACTATTAATGTATAATAATTAGCTTGTAAGCAAGTCAAAACATTTCATAATTGTTAATGCATGATAATCTGTTTATCCAAATGCAAGTAGAAAACCATGTATAAGTTGTATTCTCCCATGCAAGTATGCTTATCGTTTAGCAGGTAAAAGTGACAGGCTTTGTTACTGATGCAGAGTGGTTATGTAGATAGAAAGTCAAATTCTTTCAATAGTTCAACTGTAGATGATGCGAAAAAATCATGTGAACTCGAATTTGGCAGTTATTGCCTTTGGTCTATAGAACACAAAGAAGTGATGAGGGATTCAATAGTCAAAAGGCTTAAAGATCAACTTTTTGTGGCAAGAGCTTACTATCCAAGCATAGCTAAAATTCAAGGGAAAGAGAAATTTTCACGTGAGCTGAAGGAGAATATTCAAGAACATGAACGTATGCTTAGTGAAGCAATTTCAGATGCTGACCTTCCACCACTGTAAGTGATAGTATATTTTTCATTTGTCTGTTTGTTGTTTTGTCTTCGTCACTTGACTTTTGTTATAATGATCCTTCCAATACAGTGGTTTTTTCTGTTCATTGGAATTAAACCTTCAGTCAGTTTAAACATCTCCTACATCCAACATAACAACAGTCAAAAGTTTTTCCTAGTTTACCAACTTGTCTGTGCATTTGATTAAACCGGAACATGAAATGCAGAACTAAAATTGGTAATGGACGAGAGAGAACTATATGATAAATATGCAGAATTTCACTTGCTTGAAAGTTTATTGAATCTTTTATGATGGCAAATTATATTCTTGCAGTAGTGATCTTTAATGGGACTAGATACTTGCAAGAAGCACTAGGGCCTGTTTGGATTCATTTCAAGTTTTGTGTTTTGCGTTTGCAACATTCATTACAAAATACGAAGAAAACGTAGGGGAAGATTTAAAATTCTGATCATTACAAAATACGAAGAAAACGTAGGAGAAGATTTAAAATTCTGACTCATTAAGGCAGCGGAGGATCTTAGTCTCCGAGGAATTATGGCAGCTCTTGTATCCATAACAGTTATAGACTATAACTTATTTTGCATTGCATTTGCTACCATGTCCTATATATCTACAACTTGTTTCTCTTGTGTAGTGTTATTGATAAAATACAAAAGATGGATGAAACAATTAGGAGAGCCAAGTTGTGCACTGTGGATTGCAATAACGTTGACAAGAAATTGAGACAACTTCTTGATCTTACCGAAGATGAAGCTTATTTTCATATGAAACAGAGTGCATTCCTTTACCACCTTGGTGTACAAACCATCCCTAAAAGCCACCATTGCTTGTCAATGAGGTTGACAGTAGAATATTTCAAATCCCAATCATTGGAATCTGACTTGGATAACCCTAAATTTCACAGCCCTAGTTTCATGCACTTTGTGATCTTCTCAAAGAACATTTTGGCAGCATCTGTTGTTATCAATTCAACCATTATGAGTTCCGAGGTATTCACTATTCACTGGGTTAGTTTTGAAGGGCACGTCATGTTTTGATGCACATAGCACTGATACATGCATTGGTTTTGATTAAGTTTACTTCACATGTTTCGAGAATTGTTATCTAATAAACCAATGTGTAAAAGATGACTCTCCTGCTATCTATGACACAACATTGCCATGCTGATGATATCTGAATTTTTTTTCAGGATGCGGAAAACATGATTTTCCATCTAATTACTGACGTGGAGAACTACTATGCTATGAAATATTGGTTTATAAGAAATTCTTATGATGAAGCAATCATTCAAGTGCTAAATTTTGATGAAATATACAATACAAACAACCCTAACAGCTTGGGATCCCTGTTAACCTTGTCCGAAGAATTCCGTGTTTCCATTTATAGCAATGAGCAACAGTCGTCTGCTCATATGAGAACAGAGTACATTTCAGTTTTTGGCCACTCGCATTTTCTTCTTCCTGATATATTCTACAATTTGAAAAAAGTGGTTGTCTTGGATGATGATGTAGTTGTCCAACAAGACTTGTCATCTATGTGGAACCTTGACCTGAAGGGAAAAGTCATTGGTGCCATTCAGCACTGTGGGGTAAGATTAGGTCAGTTGAAACATTATTTCGGGAACAGCGACTTTGATCCCCAATCTTGTGCTTGGATGTCTGGGATGAATGTGATTGACTTAGAAAATTGGAGAGAGTATAATGTCACTGGAAGCTATGACAAGATTAGCCATGAGGTTAGTATGTTAAGAACGACTAAATATCTAAATTTTGAAGAGCTGTTATTGTTTATGTCAATTTTTAGATCAGTCAAAAATTGATCAAACCAAATTACCCACCATTTAGGTGGGTAGGATCCAAACTTTTAATCAAGTGATTGAACTGTTTATCTATTTACGAAATGGATTATATTTGTCTAACCCATTTAATAATTAAAACCCAATTAATCCGATAATTCATCTATATCTAAAAAGATAAGTCCATTGAGAATGACTAAATATCTAAATTTGAAGAGCAATTATTGTTTTATGTCATTTTTAGATCCGTCAAAATTTGACCAAGCCCAATTATCCCCGTTTCAGATGGTTTGGGTCAAAACTTTTAATCAAGTGATCGAACTGTTCAATCTATTTACGAAATGGGTTATATTTGTTTAATACATCTAATAATTCAAACCCCATTAATCAAATAATCCATCTATATCTAAAATATGTACAGAAAACCGGGGAGATCATAAAAATTTAATTAAAAGGAAAAAAAATGAAACTTGTACTATAATTTGAAAAAAATAAAAATTCCAGAAAATTATGTTGGAAAATATGTTTATTTATTTTTTGTGCAAATTTGGAGAAATAAGCCAAGTTAAGCAGTTTCGAGTTTTGTTTTTTAAAAAAAATAAAAAATACTGCAACTTTTTCAAACTTTGAATATTTATATTTATTGAAAACAGTCAACAGATAATTAAAAAAAGGTTAAATGGATTGGGCTGGCTTCACACGCCTAGTAATTGGTCTGGCTTTACACATTTAGTAAATGGGTTGGATTGGTTCTTGGATACCTTGAGTTAGGTCCATTTTTCATAAGTGAGTTAGTTCAAGCTCTAACTAAACCATTTATAACCTAACTTCAACCAGTTTGGTGGATCTAGTCGTTTTGGCGTTCACATCGGTGAAAAGTTCTAGAATACCCTCACATATAATAAGCTTGTATGGTTAGGCACCTGATCCCACTAACTGGTGCTAATGAATACAGAAGTTTTATCTTCATTTTAGAGTATACTATGCCTAGTAATGTAGTTATGATCATTTTTATCCATGATAAATACCTAATGCAATTCAAATATTCTGTATTATATTATATTACTTTTCCTCTGAAGAAAACCAATTAAATTCACAAATAAACAAAAGTCTAACGTGACACATAGTTGTGAACATGAGTGCATATAAAGATAGGAACCTACGAGGGAGGCTTCTCCCTATAACTTTTAGACCTGTACTTTTATGTCCATAGTTGGCATTGGGCGAGACATTTGTAACTACGACTGAAATAGGCCATGTTGACAATTATGGATCAGGATACGGGAACAGAGATGGCAAATTAGAAGTATTTTTTTTATTTTTTATTTAACAGTATAACATAACCAGTAACAACAGTTTACTCAATATGTGCTATAGGTTTATTTCTCTAACTTGCTGCGATTATCTTGCTAGTCGTATATTATTTTGCGCTGTCTATGCAATCAATTACTAACCTTGTTTCTTGTATCTTTAATCTTTCCTTAATCTTTCTTTAATAATAATTGTAATATATTTTGATGTCACACTTTTTGATGCAAACGTAAACTTTTCAAAATGCCCTTTTAAATTTAAATTATATTTCAAATATATCTGAATATTTACGACGTGTCACCTTAAATTATATCTCAAACTTCCTATGAAGCGCATGCCGTAATGCTTATTTTTTATAATAGCTATAATACATTTGGTGTCACACTTTTGATATTAGAGTGAACTACCACAAATGTCCTTCTACATATCAAACTCTAGTATCACTTAAAAAAGATCTAACAATTAAATTTCTTTTACAAATTGAAAACGTCACTCTACAAATGTTACCAAATCAATATTAATTAAAAAAATTAAGAAATAGCAAATAAACGTTCTTTACAAATTTGTTCTTCAATAAATAATGTAAATACAAAGCTTAATCCAACGAAAGACTAGACGTTACAACTTGAATAAAAATTCAAACGAAATACCCTTGATTTGGTCATTTTTTTAATGCTATAAAGATACACAATTTGTAAAAAAAAATAGAAAGCATGATGTAACGTTCGTTCAGAGAAAATAATTAAATTAAAGCAGTTTAGTGTTCATTCAGTAAGTATTTGAATTTTGATCAATGTTTTAAAAAACGCTAGTGAGTCATGTCTCAAGGCGAGGCGTCTTCAAAAAAACACCGAGACGCATCCATTGCTGCGTTTTTTCCATAAAAACGTAAGCCTTAACCCTTTGAGGCGTAAATAAATGTAAACAATATTTTTGTGCATACTTTTTTTAGCAAAAAAAAATTATATCGTGCTGCTTAACTTTTGCTCCTCTTTTACTAGTTTGAAGTTCATAGTGTAAAAACGAACAGAAGTAATTTTTATTTTTATTTTGAAATTTAAAATCGTCCAAATTTTGGAATCTATTTCAATTCCAGCTGGAATCGATTTCGATTCCCAAACTGGAATCATAATTGATTCCGGTTCTGGAATCGATTCAGTCTGGAATATTCCAAGTTATGGAATCGGTTTCGATCGATTCCTCATTTGGAATCGGTTTTGATTCTGCTCAATTACATGTGTATATTTCTTCAATTTACATGTATTATGCTGCTCAAGTTTATTTAACTGCTTCTTCTAGGCTTTTACAGATTTAATAGCAAAGTTCCATAGCAATGATCAAGAGAGATATAGCCTAGAAATGGGTGAAAGAATCACCAAATTCGAAATACTATCTAATGTCTATTACCATCCTAAGACTTGCACTTTTTTTTTCACTGAAAGGCATTAGTCTCAACATTTTGAGGCTTGCATCTCACCTCATGCTTTCGCGTTTTAAAACATCGATACACTTTTCTATGGCCATATTGTTATTATCAAATCACCAGCTTATTTTGACTTGTATGTACGTAATTTTTCTAGTTTCAGAGCATGGATGAGATATCCTGGAGAGCCGAAGCATTGCCAGCAAGCCTGCTTGCATTTAAAAATTTAATTTATCCTTTGGACAATTCAATGATTATGTCTGGGCTTGGTCATAATTACAGAGTTGATTCATCTAATTTATACGATGATGCTGCAGTATTGCATTATAATGGTAACATGAAACCGTGGATGGAATTAGGGATACCAAAACACAAGCAATATTGGAAAAGGTTTCTTGCACACGATGAACCATTTATGGATGAGTGCAATGTGAATGCATAATATGTTATAATTCCCCATTACTTACCCCGCAACACCACCCCCCCCCCCCCCCTTCCCCTCCCCTTCCCTTTCTTTTCTTACATGGTTGCTAAGATGATACTGGAGAATTTAGCTACCCAAATGCTCTCTTGTGGGACAAGCTAGTTTGGGTACTGTTGACATAGCGGCTAAGGGCTTTTAAACTGCAGCATGGTTTCTGGGAAGATGGATTCCTTTACTTTTGACAGAGTTTTTCATCTGAAGTATGAGGCTGAGGATTTTATTTTATTATTATTATTATTCTTATTAACGTTGTAAATTGAGGGTTCACAACAGAGCAAGAATTTTAGATTAGCTCTTCAAAATCAGTTCATGTAGTTTTAAACTGATGTAGGTTATAATATTACTTTGTTTCTTCACTCTAATGATCTTTACTATTCTTTGGTAATCGCAATAAAGAAACAGTTTTATTTTTGTATTTTCACTTTAGTGACAGTTTTTTATCCCATGACAGTGCCTGACTCTACAGTCCGTAAAAATAAAAATAAAAAGACCAAAAACCAATTTGGACGGTAGCACAAACAATTTTGTAGCTTTATGCATGCCTTTTATAATAGATTTTTTTTTTTTTTTTTTCAATTTGGCCTTACGAAGGCAGGAAGCAATAAGAAAGGGCCTTCGGTCTGCTCTAAAAAGTTACTTACGTTCATACAAGGTGCAGCGTCTTCTTTGAACAAACAGGAAAGGAGCGGGGATGAGTCTTCGGAAGACTGGCTTTCGGAAATATAAGTGAAAGTCTTCGACAGAAACCCAGAAAAGTCGAAGGCTGCCTAGTAAGGTATGCCGGCAACCTAAAAGCTGGATGAAGGCTATTTCGGAAGGATACTACCATGAACTAGCACATCCTCCTTAAACGATTGGTTCTAGCAACCAAATCTTTTGGTGGAATCAAGGTGCTCCACAGTAGGCATCAAACAGAAGAACTACATCACCAAGATCGAGCCAATGAGAACCATTTTGTACCATCTTCAGTCGCACAGAAGCTAAGGCAGCGTTTGGTTTATTTCGTGTTTGAGTTTTTAGTTGTCGACGTTAATTATAAAAGTTGTGAAGATTCGAAGTATAATGGAGGTGGCGGATCAAAGACGGAGGGAGTGACGAAGTGGACGGAAGGACAATGGATGAATGAATTTGTTGTTGTCCTTCCGTTGTTTCTTAATATATGGAAAATGATAAAAAAAAAAAAAGTTGTTTTTGGTTTTGTGTGTTAACTTTGTTTTGTGAAACAATCGTTTTTCATGATATATGTATCGTTCGTACTTTTGTACGTACGAAAACTCAAAATTAATAACTACAAAGAGAACACACCCTAAGCTTGGTATACTTTTTGGGCTACTCGAAACGGGAATACTAGGAAGCATGAGCCTACACAACTTGAACATCCCAAGCAAACCTCACACCTAAAGAAAGTTGAAGCCCTGAGCTATACGCTCAAAGTCAGAAACCCCAACAAGTTCGCTCCTTCGGCATCCAATTAAAGCTTTTGATTTCGTAAGTCTCCTTTTGAAAGCCCTTGTAGCAACTCCGTAGCTGCTCCTCCAAAGAAGAATGAAGGGCACATTCACGAAGCCTCTATACGTGCTTCCACCAAAAGGGCAAGACAATATCCAAATAACGAAGGAAAGTTCTACCACGTTTATAAATAGGACCCTAAGGGTCAAGAATTAGGGATCGACTTTTCATTCTCAGTCTAAGACTCTTAAGCAGGGTTGAAAACCCTAGTTTCTAAATCGATTAGGCGATTTTCCTAATTTTAATTCAAGGCATTTGTACCAGCCTTAGTATTCAATAAAAAAAAGGAAAATTCATAGTATTCAGTGAGTTGGTAATATCTTTTTATACATTTATCTGTATTTCGACCAATGTTATGCAGATATTATGATCGATCTTGCCGAAAGCCATTTATGTCCACCGAAGGTGATTGTACCGTCAGAGCCTAAGAAATTTACACTTCATAGTGGTCGTTTTTGGACTCCAACCGAAGGCATTCATTCTTTTGGGTGTTGACTGTTTTTATGGTTTTACAGTTGATGGTATTTCAAATGACATCATTGTACACAAGTTCTTTTTTTAATGAACTGAGACGACATTTGAAATGCCACTTGTGGACGACATTTCAAATGGTCAACAACCCCAAAAAAGCTTGAAGTTAAACAAAGCAACTCCTCTCTTTTCTTTCATTTTACACCTTCACAATTTTACCAAAAAAAAAAAAAAAAGGGAAACCCTTTTCATTTTCTCATTTTGAAAATTTTAGTTGTTTGTTGAAATTTAATATAAATTAGTGTCGTAAGAGGTCTACTTCAAGAAGAACATCATTTTCTTTGATCCAAGATAAGAATTTTTCTAATCCTAGTTTTTGGAAAGATTTGTAACGATTCAAAATTTCACTATTTTAAAATGTATGAATATTTAATTTGTTTTTATATTTAATATTTTTTTATGTAAGTCAATAATTATTTTAATTTATAATGGATAATTTAGAATTTAATTTTACTAGTTTGGGAAGGATTTGTATCGACCAGGAATTATACTATTTCAAAAGGTGTGAATATTTATTTCATTTTAAATATCCAATATATAGATTTTTTATTTAAGTCAATATTTCTTTTAATTTATAACTGATAATTTGGAATTTAATTTGGATATTTGTCTATATAAATAATCATTTGTCCGGAAATTAGAAATACAAATAGAACCCATTTATGTGATTTTTAGCTTTTATTTAAATAGAAATTTTATTTTTAGGTTTTGATAACTTAGTATAATTAAGATAACATTTATAAAACTATATGGAATTTGGCTATGATCTGAAATAATAAATAAATTATATAGTATTTTTATGGTATTAAGAATGAGTTAAATATTTTATTTCGGTAATTTCATAAGGAGATAAGTGAATACCATAAGCATGTACTGTACATACATATACACTTTTAAGAACATGTCTTATTTATTTCATCAAGTATAGTTAACTGATTTATTATATTATCTTATAGAAGCATACTATAAAGGAAATGAGTAAAATGTGGTGTAAGTAAATTTTTGAACAAACAAAAAATATGAAAAAATAATGCTTATGCAAGAAGCGAAAATAAGCACACACCGTAATGCTTAAGCAAGAAGAATAATGTATTAATGCAAAATACTAAAATACTTAGTAATAAGTAGGAATAGTGTAGGAGACAATGTGCAAGCTTAGAGAAGAGTATGTTGTTTATATCATTCCACACACACATAAATAAATAAATAAATATATATATATATATATATATATATATATATATATATAGAGAGAGAGAGAGAGAGAGAGAGAGAGAGAGAGAAAAGAGAAAAGAAAGAGAGATGCTTCATGTCACCCCTATTTAGAAGCACCTCAAATGCACCCATTTGTACCACTTATTTATATTAAGATAGGTTAGTTGGGAGGGAGTGTTAATGGGAGGAGAGAGAAACATAAATGTGTGGTGTAAATCAACAGGGATATAGGGGTGCTGCAATATTCGGGGTGCTCATGATCCTATCTTACACACACACACACACACACACACACACATATACGTACATACATACATATATACATGTAACTGTTATATTTCATTTCATTCGTTCCACAGGTAAGTTCAATTTCAAAAGAAAAGAAAATTAAAAGAAAAGAAAAAAGCAACAAACAAGCTAGAAGATTTCAAGCATATGATTTTTAGAGCTACAAATTAGGATGTTTAAGGTGAGAATTATCACTTTTTCACTCAGGTGTACACGTATAAATTAGTCAGTAGACCTCTCTTTTTGTTTGTATGCAATTAAAATTTAACTTGTTTAAGTAAGAATAATAAATGCTACTTGTTGTTTTTAATTTATATATTGGGATATATCAATAAATATATGATCTTGAATCTTGAAATCATGCTTGGTTTATATATCTTCATTTTTTATCCTTGAATGATCAATGCATGTGGACAAACCATGGAAACATGTATACAACCAAAACCTAGAACTGAGAAAATAAATAAAGATCACTATCTGTTTTTAAACCAGAATTATAACCTCGTACCTTTAAGAATCGACAACATCAAACCTAGTTGGTTTTGATTAAAAACTCTAACTACACACTTGTGTATAATATTATGTTGTTTATTTAAGACACCATTCACAATAAACCCAAAATCCACTTTCCATTTAATTCCAGTTTATTTTATACAATTGAAAAATTCATTAGATCTTACTTAAAAGACTTATTCTTAAACAGGTTCAGGAATAGTGTTATTAAAGACACCGTTCACGATAAACCCAAAATCCAGTTTGATATTAAATACAAGGTTCTGAATAGAAATCATATCGACTTATATTCAATGTCAAATTCTACAACCAATAGATATCGTATTGGGAATAACAATATCTAAAATTTCAAATTCTTCAACGATATCCGTATAATCAAGGAATCCAATCCTGAAATATCTGAAGATTATTTTCGTTCAAATCCTTTTAATTCATACGTTGGAAAATTTTTAGTTATATTAAAACCATTCACAATCCAATTTATTAATTAAAACTGTTGGATTCTTACATTTATTGTTAACTAGCATATTCAAGTAAAAACATCATTTATCTTTTCAAAACTGAAATATTTCATTCAAAAATCCTTTCAAATCATTTATTATGATTTAAATTAATTTCCCCCTATTTTTAATCATTCAAAAATAGGCTCTTTCAATTAAATGACGTTTTAGGTCATTTAGCTGCACTGGCGCTGTTTTTATTTAAATTTGAATTTGACATTTCTCAAAATCTAATCATTGGATTTTAAAACACTTATTATCGTTAGAAATATCTTTTTGATACAAATCCTACGGTATCACTTTTAGAAGAATCCGACAGTCGAATCTCCCGTTACATCAATACGAAGTTAATGGTCGAAATTTGCGAACAGTCGTTGCACGACTCGTTTTATTCAAATCATTTAAATATGTATAATATATTTCATTGATTTCCACGTTTATAAATTCATTTAAAAACAATTTCAACTTCCTTTTCAAATTTTAAATCAAAATTGAACAATCCATATTATTATAGTATCAAAATAATAATATTTTCAAGATATCAGATTTTGTAATCAAATCTTCTTGATACTCATTATAAAAATAATTGAGATCGATAGAAAAATTCATTCGAGTTAAAATGTCATTTATTTACTTAACTCAACTTCATATTTTAATATTTCCGTATCTATCCAAAATCGAACATCAAAATCAAACATTGATTTTTACTGGATATTATATTAAAATATTCATTTTTATTCCGGATTGAAATGAGATTCAACCAATTAACATATAATTTTAGTTATATGGATTTCATACATGGACATCAAAATCAAACATTGGTTCTTACTGGATATTATATTAAAATATTCGGTTTTATTCCGGATTGAAATGAGGTTCAGTCAATTACCATATAATGTTAGTTATATGGATTTCATACATCACGTGTATTCAACAATAGTGATAAACAACTATTAAACATCCAAGTCACATCCAGAGTGCATATACAATTTGTATAAGCATTAGATAATTAAATAACACTACAACGGTCTATCAATCAGTTGATTGATATACAACTACACACAAGGGAGATGCGTGAATTAATTATCATCCCAAGGCCCGTGCGGGGTTTTCAACTAATAAATAATAAATAAATTTTTTATTCATTCCAATCGATAATACTTAAATGGGTGAACATAAACAAGTCGTTCGACTTGTAAATGGATGTTTAATCCAATTTAAAGTTCCACAAATATTTTAACAATGTTTTTAACATGTTAATTAGCTCAGAATTACATTCACAGCATATCTTAATAAATCATCCATTCATCTATATGGTTTTCAAACAATTTATAATGTGAGCTACCATATACCGTATAATAATTTGTAATAAATTAATCAAACATTGCAATCACAGGAAATCAATAAATATTCAGTTATGAAATAGGATAACTGTACAAAATATTTGAGTGAGAGAGTACTCACATTGATCAGTTCTGAAATTGTTATAAAACAATTGTTTTGATTAAATTAAACAACACATTTAACTTAATAAAAATTTGTAACTGCTTCCGTTTCTGTCGAAATTTGTTCCATTTCGTAGCTCTCGAATTTACGGTTCCAACGCATCTTAAACTTTCCAATTCTGATAAGATTTGAAAGAGATACACCCGTTTTTACACTTTAATTACATAATCAAGGTAATTAAATATTTAATTATCTAATTAATATTTCCTAACCATCGTTATACCCTTTCTCTCTCCCTGTATACATCTTTAGGTACTCGACAAACCCATCATCGCTTAAAACCATCCAGTCGCGCGCCACCCATAACCGCCTGACCGACGATCTGAAGTGACCATCGGAATTGCCTTGACCCGAGCTCCCCACGACCAGCGCATCATTGAACTCACGCCTCCCTTACGCACGAAAATTGAAGTCGAACCAAAGCCTTTTAAGGCACAAATTCACACGATTTAGGGCCTGAAAATCGATCTCCACCGTTGATCGGTTGGATCTTACTGACGTCTTCGATTTTGTTTATGGGAGTTTTGAAAATCATTGCGTGGATTTTGTGCAAATTTGAGAGAAAGTTTCGAACAAAAATGGCCATCGATTTAGAAATAACGGCGGTGCCCTGATACTGGTTAGGGTTAGAGATTTTAGTTTATATATATATTATAATATTTTAATTCAATTTTTTTATTTCGCATCCGAATTCCAAATAAACCTCAACAACTTTCTCTCTTAACCAAATACCCCTATTCCGGATACATCGGGATATGTTTCGTTGGCTGATTCGTCTGTTTCCATCAGTTTTTTTTCAAAAGTAAAATATAATGTTAAATATTGAATTTGAACATACATTTTAATTTACCACGACCACATATTCACTCCAAAAATTATGAAATTTAAAATCTAGCTATGTTTTACAAACACGGTTCTAATGGACTTGGTTTCATCGAATTTAGAGATCGTTTGAAAAATGACCTTATTCGTAGCTTATTAAATTTATAATTAAAATTGAACACGCGTTTAAATTTTCTACGCTTACATACTAATTCCAATTGACTTGAAATTTTAAACCTGACACTAATTTGACGTTCCGAATCCAAAATAATTAATTTTGTCAAAAACGGAGGTTGTTTGAAAAATGGCTATTTTTAAGAGCTTGTATAATGTTAAGCTATTAATAAATTCCATAGCGACTATTTGAAATTTTGATTTGGATGTAACTTATAATTTATAATATGAAATCTCAATATTTAACATTCACTGGAAAGATATAATTAAATGGATTCTGACATTTCTTGTTTTATCAAATTCTGACTTATATTGAATTTTGTATATTCATTTAAAGTTCAAAACTAAATTTCCAAACTACCGCGACGTTACACATTCTTTTTATAATTATATTATAAATTTTACGTTCAAACTCATTTTAAATAAATTTTAAGTCATTTATTCTCAAAATAAATTGATTAAAATATTTGATTTTCACTAAAATCAATTAAAAATAAATTTTAAATTTGTTCTGAAATTCAGGTTTGTTACAATCTCCCCTACTAAAAAAAAATTTGACCCCGAAAAGGAAGGCAAAACCGAAGGTCGTTTCCTTAACCAACTCAACCTTCACTCTAACTCAAATTGTCTAACTTACAAATTTCTCGAAATTTGGCTAATGCCTTAATTTTTCGAAAATTTTCGCCATAACCTCCTTCATACGGGTTGATCGGTACAAGTACAGGTTGCCTCACTGGGCCGTCATCAATTAAAAAAAATTACAGCTAATTATCGTGGCTTGATTTGATTTTGTAATCATCGTTTCAGTTCAAACACATATTTAAATTTTAAGCAGAAAAATAAAAATTTCGGATGATATTTCAATATCTTGTCTCGATCGATATATCGTTCGATATCGAATATCTCGGATGATATATTCGAAACAAGATTTGCGGTGAGATTTGTGTTTTGTTTCGAAAGGAGCCAAAAACCAGATCTCGGACAATATTTTCGAGATCTGAAATAGTGGTTATAATTTCTGGGCCCAGTTTTGCTTAATTTCGTTATTAATCTAACTATCCAAAGGGGCTAAACAAATATAAAGTACGCCCTTTTTTTAAATTTGGTTCAGAAGGTGAATTTTGGATGCAAATAGAATTGGTCTTGTCTATATAATATATCCTTATAATTTTTGTGGTTTAACCCTATTAGACAAATTTATGGTTAACACCCAAAACAGAGATTGGTTGTAAATTTTCTTTATTGTAGAAGAAATGCCATAGGTTTGAATACCATTTTTCTTACCGAACCTTCGTAGAAATGTCTTTATAGTGCGTCGAGAGTAATTTCCTGTAGGAAGCAAGACTTGTCGTAAGTTTTCCTTGATTTCGAAGAGGGGAATCCTTCCGTTTAAGCAACATATTTTCTTAGGATTCCATTTTATGGCTTAGGGACAATACTTCTGGATTTCTAGTTGTTGTGCTGTTAGTAGGATTCAGTTAGATCCTTTCGAGGATTTCAGCACTTCCAGTGGTTCGTGATAGAATCTTCCAGAAGCACATAGGGGGAGAAAATCATCCTGGGATGGCACTTAAGTATCTTACATAACCATCAGATGGGGAGGTTCAGGTTAGTTTCCAATAGACTTAAGTGTTTAATCAAGGCGAAGTTACAAGCCTTAAACTTAAGGGCTTTTTGAGTTATTATTGGGGAAATTCTAACGATGTTTTTAACTAACTTCTTGACTAGGGAAATAAGGCTTTTCTTAGGTTTCCCATGGAATTCCAGGATGATTAACTAGAGTTATTTGGATGAGTTTCTATATTCCCGTATGAATCGAGGATTATAACTGCAATATTAACACTGTATATAAGTAATTAAACAAAACTTGCTATAGTTACCTCATAGACTTATTAAGTGCTCTTTATTGAGAAGTTTGAGGATTACAAACACTTTTTCCCAAATCGTTTACGATTTAGGGTTTCACTCCACAATTTAGTATTACAAATTTGTAAAATTGAATTGTTTCCCCTTATCTTGGACTTTAATCCCATTATCTTGGACTCTAATGGTCCTATTTGTAGGTGTGGATTGTCATTTTTCGTCATAAGGACTGGCTTCGGTAACGTGATGGGAGGTTTATGTGAAGGCTTTATGTGTGCGCCTGCTGCTTTTCTGCGCGAGAGTTTGTGAGGATGCTCCCAAGGTCTTCAAGGAAGGGAGCCTTCAGCTGGGTGTGGAAGAGATGGATATATTTGGGCTTTCAGCCTTTTCCATCTTTGTTTGACACTTTGCTTTGTGAGGCCTTGCTAGCGAATGCTTAAGTTTTCATGTATTTCAGTTAAGGATAAGCCAAAAGGCTTACCGAACTTTGGCTTTTGGAGCTTAAAGATGTGTAGTTTGGAACTGTTGTCCTTCACATTACGCCACTTGGGGCTTTTCTTCTTGAGTTCCGAAGGCATGCAAATCGAACACTTACTTTCATCCCTTTCAGCAAGTTCTTTCAAGGCACTTTTGCTATTGGCTAGTTTGTTAAAGCCGTCATAATCATTCCTTTCTGGATGCAGATTTGGTTGGTACGAAAGGGGTGTGTGTATGCGAGCTTCCAAACTAGAGGCAGCTGATTTCGGGATGACGCTCCTTTTGATGCCTTTTTTTAATTGCCTATTCCAGAGACCCTTTTTTTCTTGGTTTCTAAACTTTGCTTAATAGATTGCTTGGATTAGCTCTCGCAACTCTAAGGCCATTACTCTCTGGGCAATGCTGAAAGGGGCTTTCATGACTGATTTGAGATTCTTTGCTTCTTCTTTTCGTACTTTGAGGGCTTGCGCCAGGGGCTTGTCGTCACCCGTTTTGAAGGATTGCGGGAACTTCTGCCCGTTCACCCGAATTCCTGCCTATCAGTCGACCTTGATAATTTTTTATGCTAAGAAATCCCTATCTTCTAAAGGTATAACCATATGTGCAGAGAGTGCTGCACAATTGTGAAGGTATAGTCTAAAATATGATAATAACAACAATAAAAAAATGCATCAAGAGTACATCTTGGACAACTCCTGATACAACTTAAGTGTGAGCCTTTGACAGTGCAAAAATAGAGTGTATGTTTTCATCTGTTAACGAAGTTGAGGTACAACCTGAATGGAAGTAAATTCGAAGTGGAAATTTGGTCAAATATTGTTGTCATTTGACCTTTTCTATTCAACCATGTTTACGTTTTCGGATGACATGAATTCCATTATAGTTTCCATCTTAACATTAAACTATATAACCATTTCCAGATATATTCTGGCAGTATTTTCTATTCTAAAAGAAATGGTAGTACTATTAGCATTTTGTGGTTGGGTAAATTAACGAGTTTAGTATCCCATATTCAACTATAAATTACTACAATGCATTTACTTTTGAGCGTTAGTTCAACGTACTATATCTACTTTATGTACTAGTGAGTATTCCTGATTTAATAAATGTTACAAAACAATGTTAACTTAAATCATCATTTTCTACTTCTCATTTCATGCATAATTACCATGGTTTATGGTTACAACGGAACCCCAAAATTCCAGCCAATTTGGTTCGGTTTCGACTGGTGGCAGGGCATGATTAGGTTAAATAGCCATCTTGCTAATCTGCAAGTTATTTTTTATAAAAAGTTCGTCAAATTCCCAATTGAATTCTATTAATTTGAACTTTAAAGTTAATTTGATTAATTCATTTTGAATTTTAAATAGTTATGTTATAAATCATAATTGTTGTTTAAAATTTTGTTCATTAAATGGTAAAATTTGGATTTTAGACTTTTTATTTGATGAAATAGATAGTGAAACACACTGCACCCTTTAGTGTTCTCTAAACATGTCATAACAAGGAATGTGAAGTGTTTAAATACAAAAAAACTAATCATAGAGACTAAGATTCACGAGACATAAAACAAAAACAACGGAAACTTTTATTTATTTTTAACTATTTATTATTCCGAAATAACACTTTAAATAAAATAAGTTTTAATATTAAACACATCTTACATATTCTCAGCTCAAATCAGAGTATACAATAAAACAATTCCCTCTCAAATACAAATCCGAACCATGACAAATAAGATGTCATAAAATATAATTGAGTGCACCGAATAGAAAGAAAATATGATCTTTCCCATTAATTCTCCCAAGCTGCTGGTATCAACCAATCTCTGACCTGTGAGCCTAATGGAGGAATGAAAAAGAAGAAAAAAAAGTGGGTTAGACATATAGCATAGACAATAAAATAATTATTAGTACGATAAGTGACTAAAAGGTTAGACTTGATAACAGTTCTGTGTCCATGCACAAAAGAGATAACTATTAACAATAAGTTTTATATCTAAGTTTATTTGAGTTTCTTATTTACTTGTTTTCACTTTTACTATTATGAATACTTTTCGTTTGAATTAGCTTATCCTATTCTACCCATCGATCGACTCTTACCCTCTTCTATTGCTATCCTTGTGGCCTCTAACGTGCTACTAATAAGTCCTTCCGACTAGCAAAAAGACACGTAAATTAGCGCATGGATGCAATTGCGGTTGCTTCTTTGATTCGCATGCTCGGCAATCGCCGGTTTTCGCTACCTGTCACTGTAACTCTTTAATCTATAATTTTAGCATAACCGTGTCCGGCCTTCCCGAGACCACCATATCATGTCTAAAAGGGAATGCTGCCGGTATGGTCCTTAACAAAAAAATATTCTAATTTGCGCTCCAATCCGATTTCATTCTGTTGACCTCTTACTACCGATGTTCCACCTAAGCACGCCCGGTCTTCCTGAGACCATCAGATCCTGTCTGAAATGGGAGGTGGTTAGAATAGGTCCTAGCTTGTTAATCTGTGTTCTCTTTTTATTCTTACTTCAATTCTGGATATGAGCCCAACCTATTGACCTTGTTCCTGTCTGAGTAATAATATTATAGGTTTTGTTCTATTTCTCTTTACTATTATTTTTTTCTCTTTATTATCATAATAATCTATTTACTCTTTTTGTGTCTTGCAAATTATAATACTAGTTACAATTCATTACAAGTTTATGTAAATCTGCATAATTTAACTCAATTACTTTTTATTATAAATCTGCAGTTTTTATATGTAGCATTGTAAATTTAGCTACTTTTTATTTCAATTCATATTTGCGCGTCCTATGTGATTATTCTAATCCAAGCACAAAAAGAAGATTAAAAACTATGTTTGCAAAATTAATATTATAACTCTAAAATAATGTAAAAAATTAAAGACTGAAATAACTGATACAAATACCCATTAAGGAAAAGGAATGAAAAGAAAGAGATTTACAAAAGAAAGATGTAAAAGGACTTACAGAACTTAATTCAACAAAAGAAACTATAAGGAAAAAGGTAACTATTTACAGAAAATGACTACTAAAAACCTCAGGAATAACTGTGAGTAAAACTTTAAATAAAACTATTAAAAACCATAAACTTATAAGCTACTTGTAATCTAAATAAGTACTGTACTCACCCATGGTGATAAGCTCTTTTTTTGTGGCTGTTGCAGATCCCGCCTTTAATAGGATTATATAAACATTTTATTTTATAAATCCTTTCCCTAGAAACTTTTTTGGTCCGGCCCGTCTAAAAAAGAGAAGACGCGGAGAGGAAAAGATTATGTTATGAGAAATTAACTAGGTCTAGGGGTCTTTTTATAGTGCAACATGTGGATCTCAAACCGTTGGATATCTAGATTAATCAGCCAATCCGGTGAAGCCACGTCATCTCTAACTGTTAAAATACTCAAATCGATATGTTTCTGGATAATTTCTCATCCAAAATGCTTTGTGGGTCGACCTAATCTTTTTTAATCTTGTTTCTACGATAGCTTTTTCATACGAACTCGGATTTTGAAAAGTTATACCTATAAATGATCCAGAAAATTGTAACGGATGCAATGGAAAATGTCCCATAGTCAAATTCGGCCATTTCTAAAAAAAATCTATTTAGCTTCTTCCTTCTTTTTCTTTATTAACTTTTGAATTATAATTATAACTTGTTTCTTTTATAATTTTTTCATATTAGCTCTGATTTTTTTAAAATTTCTATGTAAATTGATTAGAAAATTACGAATACACAATGGTGCAACTATCGTAGCTAAATTTGATAATTTTATTTAATAAAGCTGTTAAAGGAATTATTTAAGTAGTTAAATAAATTATAAAATATGATTTGTAATTTAATTTTTAGCTAATAAAATATTTAAATATGATTTAGAACTTATATTGTAGGTGATAAAGTAGTTAAATATGAATTTTAGTCTGTAGTTAGCCAAATTTTTGGTTAATCCCCCCAAAACGAGATCTTACCGTAGAATCCCCGATCTATGAAAGGAAAGAACTTAAACTCGAGAATCACCGATGATTAGAAATTTCTGTAAAATGTTCCCGTAGGATGCTGAAGGTAAGTTCCCTGTAGAAAGCAAAACTAGCCATGGGTTTCTCTTTAATTTCTAAATGGAAGATCCACCCTTTTGTAATGTATTCCTTAGAATGTCAATTTCAATAGTGCATTGGAGAAATCTCCTTGGGTTTTGTCGACATACAAATCGGTTGTTCAATTCCTAATTGGCCCTCCTCAATTTCTAAAAAAGCTAATTAGGTAGTCAAACTATAATCATGACCACAGACAAGCACGTAAATCTAATAGGTCATTAGAAAAGGGATCCTAACACACTTTTGAGTTGTTGCTATTGTCAGTAATCCAAGTATGGTTACTATCGTTAGGATTTGAGGATCTTAATGATGGTTAGGGGTAAGGGTACGGATAAAATTCTAATTATTCCTATAACCTTCACTTTGTACCTGCATGTTAGTGAATGGTAGTAACAATACACACAATTGAAATATGATTTCCCATGATTACCTTAATTGCCATGTGTTTCCACTTTATTAAAAATATTCAATAAGACACTCTTTTTCCTCAGGTTGTTTTATAAATTACAGTTTTATCCAAGGTTCGAGAACTTTGTTTCAGTATCGGTTTCGATCATTTGAAAATTTGTTAATGTCGGTTTTTCTCGTAAATTTCGGTAGTTTCGGTTTTGTTTTGATTTCCGTTTAGATTTCGGTTTTCAGTATTTCGTTAATGAACTTGTTAACACAGTTAAATGTGGACATGAGATGGATTGTTTGTGTACATTTTAGAATATATGTGAGCTGGCTTTTCTTTTAGCCCAAAAATTATTGACCTTTTAGCCCACTCTTTATATGCAAAACAAATGAAACACATTTCACCCCACTCTGCATCATGTTGTGACAGTATTCCACATTTCACCTCACTCTCCAGAAACACGTTTTCTACCACATCAGCCCACTCCTCAGAAACTTAAACAAAAAAAATGGAAAAAAAGTCGTCCTTTAAAGTATATGAATCAAACAAAATTGAAAAATAAATTCGATTAATCTCTCAAAGTTGAAATGTTCGATCCATGAAATTTTCGATCGAGATCGTTGCTGAAGAAATCGTCGTCGCTGATGTAAGTCTATAATTTTGTCCATTTCTTTTCTTTTACCGATGTATTCGGTGTTATAATTCCTGCTGTGTCGCCTCCTTTTTTCTGGTCGAGTTTTTTTTTTGCCCTAGGTCCGAAACCGATTTTCATCGACGGTTTCGGACCGCCGACGACCGGCACCGGTCCGATAACCACGAAATTTCGAGGTACCGGATGAAACCTCGAACCTTGGTTTTATCCCGCAATTTATGAGCACAAATTTTGGGTATCAACTGAATGTCCCCATCTTGGTCTTCTGGGGTCCTTGTAGGTGCGGATTGACCTTCCTTGGCTTTGGGGGTTTCGTCCAGCCATTGCTTTAGAAAATTTCCTAAGGATCATACAGAGACTTCTCTAGCATCGACTATCCTTGTTCATTAGCATTTTCAGGATTGATCCCTTTGGTTTCGGTTTGAATAGTTGCGAGAGGCATAGGTGTATGCAAATTCTCTACTTATAGTGACAGTTATCTGTAAATCAATGCTTTCTCTGGCATGGTTAGGCCGAGGACTCTTTCTCTGATATCCGAACTTTTTGCGGGTTTCTTCTCTGCTTTTTCCTTTCCACTTGATGTTGTTGTGTATTTTAGAATACGTTCCCCTTTCGACATCCTTGGGGGTGGGCTTATTTTGCTTGTGCCTTGGTTTATGAAAGATGATTCTTTCGAAATATGACTGAAAGCCCTTTCCCGTTGCTAATTGCTTGTTTATGACTCTTAATTCCTTCTTGTCTCTGCTGATTCTTTGTCCTTATCTTACTTTTGTCGTTCTTCCTTCTAGGGTCAACATTCCCGAAGTCAATGTCCTTTTGTTTAAGACCGAAAGGGGCTTCCCGGTCTGAAGGAAATTCCCTGTGATGACCTATCTTCTCGGTCGTTGAAAATCGACACTAATACATCCTCGATATTCACGTGTTGAAATCTTAAGTGTCGGAAAGGCAGATTGTCTGGGGTAACAATACATTTGAAAAAAGACAAAACAACTCAATTTACATTTCAAACATAATTTACATCCGTTTACATAAAATCACACTAGGTGATTGATCAGAGTTCATAATATAAATCCAATTTAAAGTGCTATTGCGGAAATAACTAAAGGCTTCAAAGAGTGAACCTAAAAAGCTCCAACTCAACTCCAAGCTATCCGCTGGAAAATAAGGGCACCCAGAGTTTAAAAAAGAAAACAATAAACTCCGAGTCGGTCATGAGACTGGTGTGAGAAGCTTAAAATAGTTGAGGGTATCTCATAAGATCATGCCGCAAATAAATGCGGAACGAGTATTTACGTTATGATAACCAAACCTTTTATATATCTCATAAGACCAAGGCGCAAATAAACATGGAACAAGTTTTTACCTTTTGATAACCAAACCCTTTTATATATCAAAATAGTTGATATTATTCTTAATGACATTGTTTCAAAAATCTTGACAAGTAAATTAGGAATCTTACCATATAATTGTTACATTATTAAATTCCTGCTATTGCTACCATTTCCTGGTAGGTTATACAACTAAAGCTTTATGGATTCATATTGAAGAACGAATTTTCCAACAATGATCTAGGCAAATGATATTCCTTAATCCGATGGGTACAACTCTAGCAAGGTGTCCTGAGAATCGGATACAACCATAGATTCTCTATCAATGCAAGACTGGGTTATCCCTTACCTGGATAACACTGAATATCTCATTCCCTGGTCGTAACCGGCCTTTATTTAACGCACTCTTTCCATTATCCACATAAGTAAAAAATACCTGGGCTTCATACCATGGTATATCATTCAATCTTGAAGGAAATGATCATACCCTAATGGTAGCGAACCACATAGCCTTGCCGCATTCATCCTTGTTTGGTCATTTACGGGATGCGAGGCTTGAAGTCGCGTTACACAAAGTTATGCTTTATCTAAAGCCACACTTTGACCATCTGCAGCTCTTTTCACTTAGCATACCACATTGCCATTTTATAACACATAATTGATGTCTACCAATATATCACCTTTGAGCTCTAAGTGTCTCAAAGAAGGATGTTAAGCTAAAAGAACTATCTTCTCCACCACCAAAAATGATATGTTCAGTAAGGATCAATTAATATGTCGTAAAACGCAATGTTAGACAAACATTCATACAAGTTTGTTCTGGGTGTGAAAGAAACCGAAGGCACATTCCTACCGTATCCAATTAAGGATCAGTAACGAATTGTCCTTGCATCGGATAACCATAGCAGAGGACTGCTGTCACTCTGAAACAAATCGAGATTTTAACCCAAATCAATAGACATGTAGTTCCTTACTATGCTCATCCTAATCTCTTCAATAGACATGTAGTTCCCGGTCTTTTCGAATAATCATCGTTATTCAAAAATAATATGGACATACATGATTGCTAAATCTCCTCCATCTAAATTTTGGTTAATTAAAACCTTTTGTTTATTTAATAAAAACCTTTAATCATTTCACCTTGATTTATCCATTTTACTTAAACTTGTTATTAAAATTTAAATCTTTTTGAAATTCCATTTCAAAGTGTTTGGGCTTTCCTTTCGATCTATTCCAACCCTCGCCCAGATAAGTAAACGTTGACTAGGTAAGTTCAGCGCACTGATTGTTACATCCCTTACCTTAGTTATACACCCCATTTATCGTTCTAAATCTCAGAAACGGGACAAATGTACTAGTGGTTTCCGCATACTCAATTTAATTGATTTTATCTTCTTTAATCCAGTTAAATGTATCAATTTCTAAATTTACTAGATACCACTTAATTTCCAATATTATAGAAAAAGCATTACAAAAAGCGTTGCTAAATAAAATGATCTTAATTGATTTAAATAAACATTTCTAACTTCCAAATTCATATATTTCAATTCAAATCACTTTTAAATCATTTATTATGATTTATCATAATTATTTCCTATCTTTAATAATTTTAAAATAGCCATTTTTAAAGATTTTCCCTTTTGCCATTAAACTGCAATACCGATATTTTTATTCAAATTTAATTTGAACATAATTCAAATTCTGTAAATCCAAATCTAAAATTTCCTTTTCTTTTGAAAACTAATGGCATTTACAAAAGTTTTCATAACTATTTTAATTTTATTTCTATCCAATTTCGGGTATAAAATTTCAATATTTATTTTTATGACTTATTTGAATTGAAATGAATAAAATATGCATTTATGTTATTAAATTGGAATGAGACTTAACCAATAAGTGAATAATTCCATAAAATTGTGTATATAAATGGTGCTATAATGGCACCATTAATAACCAAATCATCATCCGTAGCAACCAATTAACATAATCCATCGATTTATAACATAATCTATTAAGTGTTAGACTTAACATTTATAACATATTTTCAAATAAATTCATAACTATTTCAACCATTCAAACAAATCAACTTTATAACCAAACTAAGATTATAATAAACATCAAAACATGGCTAATAGTAGTTCTCACCTTTGGTTTTCACTCCATCTAATATTAGTTTCGTTGCGTTTTCGGACTCCAAAGTTAGACCAACTTTCTTGGGGTTTTTGAACTAACCACTCTGAATTTGGAAAGTGACCAATTACAAAGTTGGAATTTTTCCTCTATGGCTTAAATAAAGAAATCACCCAATTTGCTGTAGTTTTGAGTGAGATATGGTCGAAACAGTAGAGGTATTCTCAAATTCAATAAAATGAGTCCCGAAAAACTGGCCTTCAAAGATATGAAATTTTGGACTAGCAAGACTCAAAACTAGAAGAAGCGCTCAACATGAAAGTTGTATCCACTGGAATTCTATATGGTTTGAAAAAAATGAAACACTTGAATTGGATATTTTCTGAAGAAATTATAGCATGTGGTAGTTGGTAGCCGTGAGTGTTTAGTGGTAGTGAGGGAGGAGCTTGGTTTTTATGGTGGAAAGAGCTATTTTCTTAAGGAGTATGGGATGTATGAACTTAGGTGTTATTAATACTTGAATTTAGCTTAAGATATTTGCTACAAAGTCCTTGGATAACATGGCTAGTTTTCTTAGGTTAAGAAAACTTAACATATAATTTTTAATATTAATTTAAAGTAAATTTATGGATAATGCAAGGACACATGTCATGATACTAACATGCTTAGTATGCATGTAAGGTGACAAGACAATTAAGCCCGTAATTGTTATCTTAACTTTTTAACTTATCTCCATTTGTAACACATGTATGAATGTTATCAAGTTATCATGAGTCTTGAAATGAATCTTATAGTTTATACAATGCTTATTAAAATGCTATCATATATTTTAGACAATGGTTTAGTAAATACAACATTCGAACAACTTGTTTTAATAAAAGCCGATATTTTTATTCGTATATTTTTCAGTCATATTTTACAATTTTAATTAATATATTTAATTATGTAAACTCAATTTAAATTAGGTCTTCCTAACATACTTAATTAAATTACCTACATTTTATTTTAGTTATAAATTCCTATTAAGAATCATAAATGATCATTTTTTTTAATTAGCCTAATTTCTGGGCCGTTATATTCTTCCATACTTGAAGAAATTTTCATCCTCGAAATTAGATTAGAAATGAATTGGCTAAAAAGAATTTTATTCAAAGGAATATAAAGATATAAGACAAGGAAATTTAAAGAAGAGGGTGGGTATAGCTATGCTTGAATATCAATCCTACAGTTAGGATATGACTTCTGCATACTTTCTTCAGTTTCTCAAGTGCAGTCATTTAGATCTCCACTCCATTGTACTTTGACTAATTTCAATATTTTCCTTCTCAATCTTTTCTCATTTCGACCAATAATCTTTACAGGTTGTCTTTAGACTGCCAAATTTGGTGTAATTTCCAAATCTTGCTGAGAAGCTTCTTTAACAATTTGTTCTGGATCATGCACATATTTCCGTAAATATGATACGTGAAAAATTTTATGCATGCCTGACAACCATTTAGACAATTGTGCTCGATAAGCTAACAAACCAATTCTTTCAAAAATAGGAAAAGGTCTAATATATCAAAGTGCCAATTTTTCTGTTCTCCCAAATCTTATAACTCCTCTCATCGAAGAAACTTTTAAAAATTTTGAATCTCCAACTGAGAATTTCAAATCTCTTCTTCTGTGGTCCTCATAACTCTTTTACCGACTTTGTGCAACTTTTAGCTTCTTCCTAGTCACGTCAGCTTTCTCTGTAGCTTCTCGTATCATGTCTATACCAAGTACAAGTTTATCTCCAGTTTCTATCCACCTGGCTGATGATTTGCATGCGCGACCATGTCGAAGTGTAAGTGATTCTCCCATGAACCTCCAAAGACAAGAACACAAGCTCACAAAAGTTCTTTTAAGAATCGGTTGACTCTTTCTGTTTGTCCATCTGTTTGTGGATGATAGGCAGTGCTGAGACTTAGTCTTGTCCCCCACTACTGCTCGTAGTGCTTCCCGAAAATGGCTAGTAAAGATCGGACCGCGATCACGTACTATACTGTTTGTCACTCCGTGTCAACAACCGGTCTCCTTCACATGTACATGTGTAAGGATTGCAACAGTTTTGGTTGGCTTTACAGGAATAAATGGCGCTTTTGGTTAATCGATCTATAATAACCCGAATACCTTCTTTTCCCTTCCTTGTTTGGGGGCAATCCATCAATGAATTTCATGGATATTTGACCCATTTTCATTTCAGAATCTGCAAAGGGTGGACTGATCCTGTAGTCTTTTGCCGATCACTTTTGATTTGCTGACAAGTTGCGCATCGACTGACATATATTGATATGTTCCTTTTTATTTTCTTCCATCAAAATGTACGCTTTATATCATGACACATTTGGTTAACTCCTGCATTAATGCTAAGTTTAGATTTTCTTGATTGTCAACTTCAAAACTTGAATCATCGCCTTGTTGGATACTCATATAAATTCTTTCTAGAAATTCGTCTTCATTTTGCTTACTAGAAATCTTCTCAATAAGAGTTGAAGTAATAACTAGATAAGCAATAACAACATGTTTCCTGCTTAATGCATCTGCTACTACGTTGGCTTTCCTGGGAGTATATAGAATATCTAGATCATAAGATGCTAGAAATTCCAGCCAGTGTTGTTGTCTAATATTTATGTACTTCTAGATGAAAAAATATTTCAAAGATTTGTGGTCTGTGAACAACTCAAAATTTTTACCCAACAAAAGTAATGTCTCCAAATTTTTAGAGCAAATACCGCTGTTAGTAATTCTAAATCATGGGTTTCATAATTCCTGTCATGCGGGTTTAATTGCTTACTTGCGTTGGTAATTACCCTTCATTCCTTCTTTCATTAATTCCGCACTGATTCCTTCTCTACATGCATCTGTGTAAACAATCAGTCCACCGTTTATCGATAATGGCTAGAACTGGAGCGGTGGTCAATCTTTTCTTCAGCTCTTGAAATGTTTCTTCACATTTTGAAGTCCGTATAAACTTTGCATTTATCATTGTTAGCTTTGTTAAGGGACAAACTAACTTAGAAAAATCTTTAAAAGAAATTCGGTAATATCTGACCAAACCTAGAAAGTTTTGCATTTCTTTGGGAGTTGTGGGTTGCTTCCAATTCTGAATGGTAGAAATCTTACCTGGATCAGCTGAGATTCCATCTTCAGATAAGATTTACCCAAGAAATCTTACCTCTTCTCCCAAAATAACATTTGGAGAAATTTTCCTTTAGCACATTGTTTCTTAATATTTCCAGAACAACTTCTTGATGTATAACGTGTTATTCTTCAGTTTGGAGTAGATAAGAATATCATTAATGAAAATTAGCATGAATTTGTTAAATATCTCACGAAATACCCATTCATGAGATCTACGAAATAAGCATGGGCATTGTTAGTCCGAAAGACATAACTAACCTTTCATAGAAAGTGTTGGAACCTTTGAAAATAGTTAAGTGAATACAATCCTCAACGGCTCTTAGTTGATGGAACCCTGTAGCTAAACCCAACTTTGAGTAAACTCAAGCACCGTGCAATTGATCAAACAAGTCATCTGTTCGGGGTTAAAGGTAATTGTTTTTAATGGTTTGTTTATTTAGGTCTCTATAATCTACAAATAATCTTAAAGACCCATCTGATTTTGCAATGAATACCAGTGTTGATTTCCAATTTGAACGACTAGGTCGTATCAATCCTTTCTTCAGAAACTCTTAGGTTTGTTTATTTAACTCCTCCCTTTCTTTTGGAGCTATCCTTCGATTTGCTTGGACAATTGGTCTTGCGTTCGAAACTAGTTTAATTCTAAATTCAACTTCCCTATGCGGTGGTAGGCTTTTAACTTCATCAAACACATCTGCAAATTCTTTAGCAACAGATATGGTTTTTAAATTTGTATAGGAAGAATCTAAGGCATACATAAACCTGTCCTTCCTTGGACTTGGATCTTTACAAGATATTTCTATAAAATTGTTGAACTTCGTATTTACTGATACCGTTCCTTTTAAACAATCCAAAATAACTTCATTCTTGGATAACCAATTCATTCCGAGTAAAATATCAAACCCGATAAAATCTAGGATAAAAAGGTCAAGAGGGACTCGATGAAGAGAATGAGAAATAGGAACATTCTCGCAGACAGAGATATGTAGGACTTCCTATAGGATTTTCAATGCAAATTGGTTGGTCAACGAACTTTGGTTTGAGTTTTAATTCTTCTACAGTTTTCTTTGAAATAAAACTATGCGAAACAGCGGTATTGAATAATACTCTAACTAGATTATCATAGATAAAAATGTTACCTTCCAATACTCCTTTTCCTTTCACATCCTTCGAGGTTGAAGGTTCATCTTTGATTGCATAGACTTTTGCCATATTAGCATTCTTTGCTAGAGGACAATCCCTAATCACGTGCCCTGGCTTGACAATTGTAACAATCTCTAGTTTCATGACATTGCTTTCTCGGTTTCTTTGTCTTCTTGTAGCTAGTTGCTAAATGACACCTCTCTTGACAGGTGTAACAAGTAACATTCTTCAGGCGATCTTCCTGAGTTCCTTTCTTTGATTTATTTTGCCTTGGTTAATTTTCTTTAAACTTCTTTTTTCTCAAGTTATTGTTATCGTCTCCTTCTTTTTTCATCCGGTGAATGCTGCACATCCATTGTCGCATTTCGATATCCCATTCCTACCAAATCTACAAAAGATTGTTTCACATGTGCAGTCATTCTTTCATGCTACTGCTTCTTCATTCCTTTTATGAACCCCTCAATTTCTTGATTGGCGTGCTAATCAATTCAGGCTCTAAACGAGATAATTCATTGAACTTGTTTACGTATTCCTCAGAAGTTATATCTTTCAACGTCAAATCCATGAATTCTTGGTACATACGAGATATCCCTGCCGATGGCATATATTGCTCTTAAAGGACTTCCTAGAAATCCTCCATGAGAATTCCTCTTCCGGCTTTTCCAAGGTAATAGTTTCCCACCAAAATGAAGCTTCATCTTGGAGTTGTTGGGAAGCCACTAATCTTTTCTAATTATTATTCATGTCTAGTCCTTAGTATATCCTCTCACACGAATGAACCCAAGCTTGTGCTTCAATAACAGTTTCTGTGCCTTTAATTGGCTTGACCACTCAGCTTAGTGAAATTCTTGTTCAAAACTGCCTAGTTGAGTTTAGGTGGAACTTGAATAGTTGCCTCTTCGACTACTGTTGCGGTTGAGTTTTGACCATTGGTGGTGACACTTCCCCTTCCTTCATCTCGTCCTCTTTTCCGCTCATCTTCTACTATATGTAAATAGTAAGAAAACACTTTTAGGTCATACAGACAAGATATCTTATGGAATCACTAAACAGTTTGAATAAATAGTAATGATAATTCTCTTTTTTATTTAAATTTGCACTCTCTCAGATTATATTCATTCTAGGGTATTACTAACCCAATCTTTAATGAGTCATATCCCAAAAGATAAAGTTCTTACTCAACCTTCAGCTCCGGTACCACGTGCCGATGACCTGTCTTCTCGATCCTTGAAATCGACACCAATACATCCTCGGTATTCACGTGCCGAAATCTCAAGTACCGGAAAGGCAGATGGTCGGGGGTAATAAAACATTAGAACCAGTGTAGTCAAGACGCCCGCCTAGGCGGCAAAAAGCCCTAGGCGCCAGCGTAAGGCTTTTCTGGCCATCGAAGCGCCAACCCCGCTCGAGGCGCCGAAGCCCTAAAAAACCGCGCTTCTGTTAGATTCTTATGTAAGTTTTTTTTTTGTTTCTTTGAACAATAGCTGTTTTTTTCCTTTGAACAACAACTGTTTTCTTTAAACAAGCGTTAAGTGCCGTGTTATTTTTTGTTGAAGAAATGCGTTTTTTTCAGAAAACAAATGCTTTTTTTTAAAACAAATGCAGCTTTTTTCTTTATAAAAAAATGTAGCTTTTTTTTTTTGAAGTTTTGAACAAATGCATTTTTTTTTTTTTGGAATAAATGCAGATTTTTGTTTTGAACAATTTTTTTTTAAGTTTTAACATATGCAGTTTTTTTAAAAAACCAGAGCAGTTTTTTTTTTAAAACAAGCGCATTGCCTTTTTTTTTATAAAACATAAGATGTTTTTTTTTAAACAAATGCAGATTTTTTTTTTTTTGGGAACAAATGCAGTTTTTCTTGAAGTTTTGGACAAATGAAGTTTGTTTAATCTCAATATTGCATTTATATACACTTTTTAAAAGCCAAAAATGGAGTTTTATGCCATTTTTTAATTGCAGTTTTTTTTTTTTACTGTAAAACATCAAAAGTCATGCTCAAGGCGCCAAAAAAAGCCCTAGGCGCCAAAAAGCGCTAGATGCCAGCTTGGGGATTTTTCGCCTTGACTACACTTATTAGAAAAGAAACATAACAGCTCTGATTATATTTTAAACATAATTTACATAAAATCACACTAGGTGATTGATAAAAGTTCATAATATAAATCCCGCTTGAAGTGCTACTGGAATACAAAATACATAGCGGAAATAACTAAAGGCATCAAAGAATGAATTCTAAAAGCTCCAACTTCAACTCCAGGCTCGAAGCACTCCTATTGCTAACCTAACTACTAGGTTGCTCGATGGAAAATAAGGGTACCTAAATTTTAAAAGGTAAAACAATAAACTCCGGGTCAGTCATGGAACTGGTGTGAGAAACTTAAAATAGTTGTTTTTGAAAACAAAAGGGCATCTCATAAGGACACGTCGCAAATAAACACGGAACGAGTTTTTACCTTACGATAACTAAAACCTTTTATATATCTCATAAGAGTACGCCACAAATAAACATGGAATGAGATTTTACTTTATGATAACCAAAAATTTTATATATCAAAACAGTTGATATTATTCTTAATGACATTGTTTCAAAAACCATTACAAATAAATTAGGAATCTTAGCATGGAATTGTCACATTATTAAATTCCCGCTATAGCTACCATTTCTTAGAAAGTTATACAACTAAAACCGTACGGATTCATATTGAAGAACATATTTTCCAATAATGATTAAGGCAAAGGATCTTCCTTAATTCGATGGGTACAACTCCAGGCGTGTTCCGAGAATCCGATACAGCAATAGATTCTCTGCCAACACAAGGTTGGATTATCCCTTAACTGGATATCACGGAATATGTCATTCCCCAATCGTAACCGATCTTTATTGAACGTGCTATTTCCATCACCCACACAAGTAAAAATACTTGAGCTTCATACCATGGTATATTTATCAATCTAGATGGGAATGATTATACCCTAATGATAGCGAACCTTATAGCCTCGTCACATTCATCTTGTTTCGGCCATTTACGGGATGTGAGGCTTGACATTACGTTACACAAAGCTAGGCTTTATCCAAAGTCATGCTTTGATCATCTGCAGCTCCTTTCACTTAGCATGCCACATTGCCATTTCAGAGCACATAACTGATGTCTACCAACATATCACCTTTGAGCTCTTAGTGTCTCAAAGAAGGGCGTTAAGCTAAAGGAAGAGGTGTCTTCTTCACCACCAACAAATGATATGTTTAGTAAAGATCAACTGCTCTGCCGCAAAATGCAATATCAGACAAACATTCATACAAGTTCGTTCTGAGTTTGAACGGAACCATAAGCATATTCCTAACGCATTCAATTAAGGATCAGTAACAAATTTGTCCTTGCATCAGATAACCATAGCAGAGGTCTACTGTCACTCCAAAGCAAATCATGATTTTAACCCAAATCAATCGACAGTAGTTCCTTACTATACTCATCCTAATCTCTTCAACGATCTTTATTTGCTCCATTTCATTGTATCATCATTCGAAATGGTTTTTGGATATGTATCACCCAAATCTAATCCCGATCTTTTCGAATAATCATCGTTGTTCAAAAGCAATATGAATATACATGATTGTTAAATCTCTTCCATCTAAATTTTGGTTAATTGAAAACCTTTTGTTTACTTAATAAAAATCCTTAAATGTTTCACCTTGATTTATCCATTTTACTTAAACTTATGATTAAAATTTAAATCTTTTGAAATTCCATTTAAAAGTATTTAGGCTTTCCTTTCGATCTGTTCCAACCGTCACCCAGATAAGTAAACGTTGGCCAGGTAAGTTCAACGCACTGATTGCTACATCCCTTACCTTAGTTATACACCCCGTTTACCATTTCAGATATCAGAGACGGGACAAATGTATTAGTGGTTTAGCATACTCAATTTAATTGAGTTTATCTTCTTCTTGAATTCAGTTAACTATTTCAACTTCCAAATTTGTCGTAAACCACTTAATTTTCAATATTATAGAAAAGCGTCACAAAAAGCGTTGCTAAATAGCTTAAATCATCTTAATTGATTTAAATAACTTTTCTAACTTCCAAATTCATATATTTCAATTTATATCACTTTTAAATCATTTATTATGATTTATCATAATTTTCCCTATTTTTAATAATTTAAAAATGGCCGTTCTCAAAGATTTTACCTTTTGATATTTAAACTGCAATTGAGCGACTTATATTCAAATTTAATTTGAACATAATTGAAATTATATAAATCCAAATCTAAATTTTCCTTTTCCATTTGAAAACTAATACCATTTACAAATAATTTTCATAACTACATTAATTTATTTCTATCCAATTTTGGGTATAAAATTTCAATATTTTTTTTTTTTGATTTATTTGGCTTTAAATCAATAAAATATTCATTTATTTTATTAAATTGAAATGAGACGTAACCAATACCCGAATAATTCGATAAAATTGTGCATAACATATAATGGTGTTATCATGGCATCATGAACAACCTAATCATCATCCGTAGCAATCAATTAACATAATCCATCGATTTATAACATAATCAATTGAGCGTTTTGACTTTCAACACTCATAAAATATTTTCAAACAAATCTATAACTATTTCAACCATTTAAACATATCAACTTTATAATCAAACTAAAAATATAATAAACATCAAAACACGGCTAATAGTAGTTCTCACCTTTGGTTTCCACTCCATCTAATATTAGTTTCGTTGTATTTTTGGACTCTAAAAGTATGCCAAATTCTTTGGGTTTTTCGACCAACTATTCTCTGAATTTGGAAAAGTGACCAACTATGAAGTTGTAGGAAATTTTTTTTCTCTACGGTTTAAAAAAAGAATCACCCAATTTTCTTTAGTTTTGAGTGAGATATGGTCGAAACAGTAGAGGTATTCTAGGATTTAATAAAACGAAGTCCAAAAAAATGGTCTTCGAAGATCTGGAATTTTGGGCTAGCTAGGCTCAAAACTAGAAGAAGTGCTCAACATGAAAGGTGTAGCCACCGAAATTCTACGTGGTCTGAAAAAATGAAGCACTTGAATTGGATTTGTTTTGAAGAAATTATGACTTGTGGAAGTTGGTGGCCGTAAATGTTTGGTGGTGGGATGGAGGAGCTTGGTTTTTATGGTGGAGAGAGCTATTTTCTTAAGGAGTTTGAAATAAATGAACTTAGACGTTGTTTATACTTGAACTTAGCTTAGGATATTTGCTACAAAGTCCTTGGATAGCATGGCTAAGTCTTGAAATAAATATAGTTTTCTTTTAGGGTAAGAAAACTTAACATATAAATTTAGTTTTAATTAAATTTGTGGATAATGCAAGGATGCATGTCATGATACTAACATGCTTAGTATGCATGTAAGGTGACAAGGCAATTAAGCCCTTAACTGTTTTGGACTTTAGTGATGATTATATTTCTCGAAATATTTTAACATATCTTAATTTTTTAACTTATCTCCATTTGTAACACATTTATAAATGTTATAATAAGTTTTTAAAATGTTATCACTTCTTGTAATGCTATCTTATAGTTTAGACAATGCTTATTAAAATGCTATCATATATTTTAGACAATCATTTAGTAAATTCAACGTTCGAACAAATTATTTTAATAAAAGCTGATATTTTTATCAGTAAATTTTCCAGTCATATTTTACATTTTTAAATAATCTATTTAATTATGTAAATTAATTTTAAATTAGGTCTTAACATAATTAATTTACCTACATTTTACTTTAGTTATAAATTCTTTTTAAAAATCATAAAAAATAAAATTAAAATAAAATTAGCTTAATTTCTGGATCGTTACATTCCCTTTTCCTTCCTTCCCATATTTTAAAAGGATATTGCTGAAGGCTTAGCACTACTTTGGGATGTCGCTAACTCTCACACTCCTTCACCTCAATTTTTTTTTATTTGGCTTAGTTATTTTTGGTGCTAACAATAGTGTATATGAATTTTAAATTTAACTTATAAAATATGGTTTAAAAAATTAAAAAAAATAGTTAATAAAATAACTAAATCTAAACTTGTACCAATAAAATAGTTTAATAATGTTTTGATCTAAAATTTAAATTTTTAGTTAATATCGTTTTGGTTCCGAATCACGGTTTGTGACTTCGTAGTTATTAACCCATGTTTTTTTTTTGTAAAAATGATAATGAACACTATTATCCTTTTAAATAGTAATTCATAGTCTGGTTTTTCTTCCATCAAAAAATAATCCAGTTATATAACAACTCACAGAAAACCCAGTGTGCAAAACACAAGGCACAAGCCTGCGTCATAACTCCTTTAACTATCGTTCATATTTTTTTTCGAGACAAATTCTTCCTTTAGATTGCTAATTACGCATATACATTTTAATGAAATATCATTTCATAATCAAATTGGTCAAGTTATTGGTATTAATGATGACAAATATTATTTTTGTGATCAAGAAAATGAAAAAGAGGGAGTTGGATGAGAAACCAAGTGTGGGCATGTTTGGCTGAAAGTGTGTAATCCATCAAGATAGTCAAGAACACCCATCCCTTTTTAAGTATTAAGCTTTAAACTCATTTTGACCTAGTTATATATACCATCTGTAATGTATGAGATTATTTTGGCATGTGCGTTGCACCTGCATATAAAAGCACTGTTATAAAATTACTACAATAAAATGTTTATATAGTCTGATAAAAAGAGCCTGAAATGTATAGATGTTTTTTTTATTGGAATATGGTATGAACTTGTAACATTGTTTCTATTTTTATATAGATGTTAATTTTTGTTCATAGTTAGATTCAAACTCTTGACTCTTGATCTCTTATTTACACATAAGGGCATTTTGAGGGTGTTTTGTGAAACTTCACGGTCGGATAAGAAATGGTGTTTCTATTCCAATTATTAATAAAGATATCAAATTTTAATAAATTAAAACCCATATTTGCTAGTGCTAATTCCTAAAAAATTCGAGCATATGCTCTTTTAAGCAAAATAATATGTCGTTGATTGTATTGCCCACAGATAGTCAATGATCGTTAATTAGCCACGGTAATTTTCCATGGTAAGAAGTAATGCGCTATAAATCGATGATGAAAGTCATTGAGGTAGTTGCACAAATCAAACCGACTCCTACTGCATCAACCTAAGGTCGAGTGGTGAAATAATTCGGATTGTTGTTTTAGAAACACATTCCACTATCTAAATTATCGTTATAATATTTTAATGTCGTTTGTTTTCTTCAAAAATGAAAGAAAGTCACTGATACTAATAATTCCACAATTGTATAATATTGTTAATTTTATTTAAATTAACCAATAATATCATGATCTTTGTAGATCCTCATATTCCCTAGTACAACTACGGGCAATCTAGGAAATGCTCAACAGTTGTGTTCTCTTTATCGATAATGCAAATACTTCTCCTTGGTGAATTTTTTTTCCATTGCATAAACTGCCCTGGGCATAGATTATAATGATAACTAAATTCCTATTTATTCTAAAAAAAATTCCAAGATCGTATTTTAACTCGAGTATCATTTTCATATTCCGTCAAGTACTCATTCATTCTCATCCCACTGCCAAATTATTAAATCTACGTCTAACATGTTTAGATCATCACATTTATTTTTCTTGGAGAAGCAACTTTTTTTTAAGATACTTATCTTTATATGCACTTGTTACCTATATCAAGTACTTTTCAGCATATCATCCTCAACTCCCAGGATTTTCTTTCACTGAAAAATGGTAGATATATTACTAGCAGTGAAAAGTCTTACTCATTTTTTCTATACGTCTAGAATAGAGTTAATGTGTGTTGTTTGAGTCTTGGTTATTAAGGTTGGATTTTTAACTTCTCAATCATACTCAACTGTTCATAAGGTTACCATTTACTACACTAAAAATTACGATAAGCAAATATTTTGATGTTCGGGGTAAATATGCTAATCGTGCATGATATTTTTATAAAGTATTTCATAATAAATTATGCAATCTAGTAATATAGCAACAACAACAACTAAGCCATGAATCCCAAACAAGCTGAGGTTGGCTAGATATGGAACCACCCAAAAAAGATTAAAAACTTTCGTAAAAGTACAATAAAGGTTTGAGGAAAAAAAAGCAAGATTTAAACCTTTCGTGAAAGTAAAATAAAATCTTGTGAAAAAAAGCCTAAAGTTCTGGCACATTGATTGCTAACATCCATGCACTCCTATCTGAAACCAACTCTTAAGATATATTCCTATTTCTTAAGTCTCTTTTTACTACCTCTTCCCAAGGTTGTCAAACTTGAGTTCTCACCAAAGAGCGCTCGGGTATACAAAGATCATAAATCGTGGGATCGTAACACAAAGCGTAAGCTCCCACAAAATGGCAATTAAAAATAAAATTTCAACAAAATAGTCATAGCATAATATTTTCATTAATCATTAGTTCATAACATAAACCTTAAAATTCCAAGTTCCAACAAAATAACCTTAACACAAGTCTTGGTCTTCCAGAAAAATATTGCAATCTTCCATGAGATCTTCACTGTCCATTGAGTTTCACGAGACAGTCTTGCGTTGAATCGACAATCGATAATGTCGATTCGGTTTCCCCAGACCGTCAATTAGGTTTCTCACGTTGAATCGACAATCGACTGTCGATTGGGGTTTTTGGGAATATCTCAATGCAGATTTGGGTGTGAAAAATTGCTCGACATTTGCATGGGATCACATTTTTTAGCGGCGCTTTGAACGCTTCCACTCTCCTGCGATGTTTATTCCGCGGTTTCTCGTTCGATGGAGAAAAACACGTGGAAACATGCGTTTTCACGAGGTAACGCGCGAGTTTGACAACAATGCCTCCTCCTATGTCATTTTAGGTGGCCCCTACCACTACTTGGGCCTTCGGCGCGGCCTATAATTCCAACACACACTGGTGCATCGTGCGGTCTTCGTTGGAGATGTCCGAACCATCTCAAATGATGTTGGACTAACTTCTCTTCAACATGTGCAACTCCAAGTTTGTACCAAATATCATCATTCCTTATCCGATCTCGTTTGGTATGCCCACAGCTCCATTGCAGCATACGATCTTCGCTACACTTATCTTCTAGACGTGTTGCCTTTTAGTAGACCAACATTCTGCACCATATAACATCGCCGGTCTGATTGTAATTCTATAGAATTTTCCTTTAAGCTTCTGAGGGATCTTCCTATAACATCGCCGGTCTGAGGGATCTTCCTATAACATCCTGCTTGAACTCTAAAACTAACATCCCTATCAATCTCCCCATCAAACTGTAGTATAGCACCTAAATATCAAAAGGATTCTTTCTTGGGTACTACTTGATCGGCCAGGGAGACATCTCCGTCATCTGACCTGATACCGCTGAACTCACACTTCATGTACTCCGTTTTAGTTCGGCTAATCCTGAAACCCTTCGATTCCATGGCCTCCCTCCACAACTCTAGTTGTCTTAACCCCTATTCTACTATCATCAATCATCACAACATTATCAGCAAAGAACATACACCAAGGAATCTCTCCTTGTATACCTTTTGTGATCTCATCCATCACTAAAGCAAAAATATAGGGGCTCAAAGTCGAACCTTGATGTAACCCTATGTTAATGGGAAAGCCACTAGTCTCACCATCGCATGCTCTGACACTAGTCACAACCCCCTCGTATATATCCTTGATAAGAGAAATGTACTTTGATGATACCCTCTTCCTTTCTAGCGCCCACCACATATCCTTCCTCGGCACTCTGTCATAAGCTTTCTCCAAATCGATAAAAATCATGTGAAGATCTTTCTTCTGCTCCCTGTATCTCTCCATAAGTTGACTAATCAAGAAAATCGCCTCAGTAGTTGACCTTCCAGGCATGAAACCAAACTGATTCCTTGACACACTTGTCAACCTCCTCAAACGTTGTTCGCAAACTCTCTCCCAAAGCTTCATTGTATGACTCATGAGCTTAATTCCTCTGTAGTTTATGCAACTTTGAATATCTACTTTATTCTTGAAAATTGGAACTAGAATGCTTCTCCTCCACTCATCTGGCATCTTGTTTAATTTGAAAATATTATTAAACAACTTAACTAGCCAGGTTATCCCTGCGTCTCCAACACCTCAATAGGAATGTCATCAGTCCCTACCGACTTGCATGTCTTCATCCGTTTACACGTCCCCTTTACCTCAGCCTCATGAATTCTCCGAACTAAATGTCTATTGGTGATGTCGGTAGAGTCTTCCAACTCGATCGAGGAACTACCACCTTCTTCGTTGAAAGGCCTATCGATTTCAAATTTACAACAGTAAATCCAACTCGATCGAGGAGCTACCACCTTCTTCGTTGAGGAGCTACCACCTTCTTCATAAGCAGTAAATCCTTGCAACTTATTTCTAATTTACAGCAATATTATATCACGATTTTAACTTATTCACGTAAACACTCTTACATTTTACTATTATAGTCATAATTATTTAAACTTTTCTCTTCATAATTACTTAAAACAAATCATTTCAAATGGACTCCTTATCTGATGTTGTGATTTTAAGATTTCTATATAATTCGTCAACAATCATTTCTGGGAAAATATTTAATAATTTTGATATTCATATAAATAAGAAAGAAATAAATAAGTGATATTTTTGTCCATATTTTTTTTTAAGAAAAAGGTAGTTTTACATCATCTCATAAGCCATATTTCTCTCTTTAAACTTGTATGATTAATTGATTAAATGGTCGTTGTTAAAAAAAATTCAACCATTATTTAAACTAATGTTATTTGAACATTATATGAATGTTGAATATAAAGCTTCAAAATATTGCAGTTTCAATCAACTGAGGATTCCAGTTTTGGTCTATTGTAATTTTAAAAATTTCCATCTAAATCGTAAATTGTAGAAATTTTGGTACAAGTTCCGGTTTCGGATTTGATTATTTATTTTATGTATAATTACACTTATTTATTTAGTTAGTTGAAATAAGTTGTGTAATTTATCTTTAACTGAAAATCAAGATAAATATGAACAATATTGATTAACTAGAAATATTTATAACATTGACAAATATTTAGCTAATGCTTCATATTTATCTTTTTAGTTATACATATATTTTGCATGGTTCGATCCCCACTGAAATTGGAACGGAAGGGATGGAATCTCTGTGTTTCGGTTGGAACCTCAAACCTTGCTTTCAATGTTCAATTTGCCACGATATTGAATACATGCAATTAACTATCAACACATTGATATTTACATTGTAAAATATTTGCACTGCAAATATTTTCTATGTTCGCTGTGCCACAACGCTAGATAATTGCAGCTAGTGAAGGTATTCAAGCTTGTTTTCGGTGTAAAATCCTAAATGCTTATGGTGAAAATATTCAAATTGATATTTGCATAGGAAATACAACTAGCAAAGTTAACAATATGCAAATATTTGCAGTATGTATAACTCCAAGGAGTTGGAAAATAGAACCAAACTGCAGGGGATTAGGATTTTTAAACAAGGACCTACACTAAATTTCCCCAAAAATTAATATTTTAATCAAATATTTTGTGTAGATTTTGTAGTTTGCTCAAGTTTAATAAAGATGCAGTATATTTATCCATTTAACGTGTTCATATTTCAGGGTATTGCTTTTAATGCTCCTTATGCTTTACCCGAAGGCATCAAAATTGTAATTGATGCCAAAAACCCAGAACAAATTATGATTTTGGAACTTGAAACAAAAACCAAAAATCAAACAAAAACACAAAGCTTTGTTTGCAAAATAAGTGATTGAGCATAATATGTACCCTTTATTTTACTATTAGCAACCTAAATATTTTTGATATTTAGCAAGAAATGTTATCGGATCTTCTTTTTACTATGAGCAACGCGCTTGCTTTTCAACATCTTATTTTAACGTTTTGGTGTATTGAACTATGCTTTGGATGTTAACTTTTGAAAACTTGTATATTTATGATGTTTTACTCTATTTAACATATTGTTTAAAATTAGTAATTAAAAAATAGCTGTAAATTAGTACTTTGCCTTTTGGTATGTGTTACTACCCAAAAAGTTGACAATTAAAAAAAAGAATGACGGTGAAGGGTATCGGATGACCATAAGCAACCAATGATCTTGTAGGAAGCAAGACCAAGGGCTAAGAAGAAGCAACGAGAGGAGAAGTTTCGAAGGGAAACATCCACCGTAGCATATCATCGCTATCAGCTAGTAACGAGAAGGGCATTTAATGAGCATAAGTATGAAAGGGTGATCTAAGTGCCGCGCAGACTCTGCCTCCTCAAAGGAAGAAAATCCAAAGTTCATAAATCTCCGGCACAGCCTATATGACAGAGCATATTCGATAGGGATACCTTGCAGCGAAAGGAAAAGGATCCAAATCAGCAAACTAAGAAAATGAGAGAATTCCTGTGGTAGGAACCTAAAAGGGAGAGAGGATGTGCTAGCCCCTCGGTTATCGACACCACAAGACAGGGAAACATCACAAAAACAAGCTTCTGTGAGTATACGCAAAATGACCGGAAGCTAACCGCCGAGAGCGTATAACCAAAAGCAGCCATCAAGAAGTCCAATTATCTTCCGAAAGGCGCCATATCATTGAATCCATGCCCGCCTCAAAAGAAACAGCAGACACCGAGAGCCCTACTTCGAAAGCCGTGACCAATACCGCAAAGGCAACTGGGAGCCCAACATCCAAAACCAAAAGGAAAGGCAGCCGACAACGTTCTTATAGGCCCAATAGCCCGATAGCGAAAGGGTCCTCAAGCCTCCTATAAATGAGACCCCAGGAGAAACACCAAAGGTGGATCTTCTTTGGCTTCTTCTTCTACTTCTTCTTCTACTTCTTCTCTTGCTCTAGAAAATAGAAATCTCAAGTTCATAAATCCATTGAAGATTTTTCTTGTGTAATCTCCTCGATGAATAGAATTCAGTAAAACTCTTAAAGTGGACGTAGGTTACCGAGGAACTGAACCACTATAAAATTGTGTGTCTTTGCCTTTCTGCATGCTGTGTTACTTTACAGTGTACCTTTGAGCGAATTCCGTGATGCATAAAGATCATCAAAATCCTTCAGCTCAAGCATTTCAGGCCCTTAGCTGCCTGATGCCTCTCCTACGGTCATTCCCATAGACCTATTCCCGGCGTTGACGAAAAATATTGTTAACATTTTGGCATTAGAAGGAGGGCCTGAACCTCCGACCCTGTGGTTAATGTCCACACATCCACCTGAGCTGTTCCGTCCCGGATTGGACAAGATTTGAAGAAAAGGAGCTAAGCTAGGAAAGCTCACCAGGACGTCTTTGAGAATTTCTTGGAGTGGATGCATAGCTAGAAAGCACAGATCGGGGCTCCCACTTATCCTCGAATGTAGAAATTAGTGTACTATCAAATACTAGCTCCACGAATCTAAAAGCAAGGAAGGCCCCGATTCTGGTAAAAGAGAAGAACGATGAATTTGAGATACTACAACTGACTTTACAGCTTGATGCAACTTGGAGATCTGTTGGAGAAAATTCAACCCGGAGAGCCGTCGAAATAGAAAACTATCAAATCGAGTTCAAGGCGAAGATACCCTCCGAATTTAACTACAGACTCCCATCCATTCTACACACTGACCCAGCTAAATTAGAAAGGAAGAGGTCTCCAATCCTGATGTCCAAAGAGGTATGCGGCGAGGCAGAAATATTACTTTTGGCAACACAAATCGATACTACCAGAAGGATTATTGAGGCTGACTTGGCCCAGTTGGTCTCAAGCACGGTGGCCCACGAAGCAGAATCAAGAATAATGGCACTTTAAGAGTATGATAGCCTCATCGAGCCCCTCACGGACCTACAAAGCAATCCAGTTTCACTAGAGAACAATCAAGTGTTAAGTGGAGCAACTAATTCGAACGTAGACATAAGTCCGTCATTAGCAGGAGTCAGAAGGGAGAGCACTACTGAAACCCCATCCAGCATAAAGGTCGCGCAATTTATATATGACAGAGCTACAGATCCCCAAGAACACCTTGCTGCGTTTGAAAGTTATATGGATTTCATGATGCATCATAAACAACCCGGCGTCGAATGTTTCCCTTGACACTGCGGGAAACAACTACTAAATGGTACCACAGGTACTAGGAGAAAAAAATCCGTTCTTGGGAGCAACTCTCCCATGATTTCCCTATACAGTTTTGTAGCCGTAGGAATCCAGTGGTGAATTATTCAGCTGTTACAAGCGTAAAACAAGGACTTGAGGAATCTGTAGCTGACTACATAAAGTGAATCAATGCTGAAGCATCGAGAGCAGAGGATGTGAGTAGCCGCGATAGGCTTGTTGCCATTCATTGAGGGCTAATCGAAGGAATGCCTTTTTGGGAGAACTATACATATGCGAGTGCAAAGATTTACCGGAATTTTACCATCAAGCAGATACATTCATCCGCATGGAAGGGTTGTATCATGCGAGAAAGAGCCTTGGTTGTCATAGAGAGGACGGGAAACCTATCCCTCACCAAAATTTCGAGGATGGAAGGCCTAGATTCACTGAAGACTAAAAGAGCCTAAAGGAAGACAGACCAAATGCCGAAACCGTAACCTTAAGCAAGCACATTTCACGCATATACACGATGACAAAGGTGAAAGTTATCCTTCCCTTTCCCTTCATAGCCAAGAATTGTCCAGAGCCCTTCGAAAGAAGAGAATACTGCAAATATCACAAGAGAAATGGGCATAGAACATATAATTGCAAAGTGTTGGAGGATATAATACAAAGGCTCATTCGGGAAAGACATCTAGAGGAATTTATCAATGATAAGCTGGGAGCTACTCATCGACCACTCGATTCCGAGACGGAAGCCTCCACAGCAGGCACCACTTACATACCTGCACGACACAAATCCAGGTTCGCTAGTTTTTATAGTAAAGGTACTACGTCCGGAGTTAAGCAAGAAACCTCCGGATCGGGACATTCCAACCTACTCATGGGAATTGTTACAACTCCGGATCAAAGGACCATTACTCTAGTAAATGTCCTATGTCCTATATTTGCCGCATTTGCTAGACTTGGGAACATGAGACACTTTCATGTCCCGTACCTCGGAAGGGCAGCTAGGTGCCTAACAGACTCTCGGTCGGCCCTCTTTCCGAGTCGAGTGGTTACCACTCTCTTAATTGTTAAGTTTCGTATGCCTGTTTTTGTATGCTTTGTATGCCTTGTGTGGTTTGTGTCTAGATAGTCGATCTATGGGTTATATTCTTGTTTAAGGCTTGTGTAGTGTTAAGGTTAGTATAAGGTTTCAACTTAGGTGGCCGTTTACACCCAACCCTCGCTCTTTTTAGCAAATAAGGAGTTAGATATAACATCTAGAGTAGCTAGTCTAAGTTGAGTAGAAGGCCTTTCGCAAAGAATAGTAAATGATGGTATGAGTGGTTGAGTTGCTTTGCTTTTTGTGTATGCTGTGTGAACCTTATTTGAAACACATGACCTCCATGCCGCATCTGAACGGTGAGATTTGGATTTCATTCATGAATGATTGAGCTAAATAAACATTTGAATAATTTCGCCGATGCACTAGCTGAGTATGGGAACACTTTCCATATCGCTTTGGGTGGTCAGAGCTAGTTTGACCATCCGCGGGATTGCGGTCCCGCTCCTTGTATTTCATAATTCACACTACACATAACAACGCGAGCTGTGTGCTCATAACGATGCGAGCTGTGTGCTCCAATTAGTAAAAAAAAGCACGCCATGCCTCTGCTCTGTGTGAGTATGCCATGCCTCTGCTTCGACCAAGCACGCCCTGCCTCTGCTCTGTGTGAGTATGACCAGCCTCTGCTTGTGTCACATCCTACAGGAAGGAAACAAAAGCTCGAAGGGAGCACTAGGAGAACGTACATCCTCTGCTTAAATTCCATCCCATAGAAGGGAACAAAAGCTCGAAGGGAGCACTTGGGGCATGTACATCCTCTGCTCAAATTCAATCCCGTAGAAGGGAACAAAAGCTCGAAGGGAGCACTAGGAGCACGTACATCCTCTGCTCAAATTCCATCCCGCAGGAGGGAACAAAAGCTCGAAGGCAGCACTTAGAGCATGTACAACTCTGCTCAAACTTCATTCCGTAGAAGGGAACGAAAGCTTGAAGAAAACGAAAGCTTGAATAAAACGAAAGTTTGAAGAACGCCTGACGGGAGTAACCAAAAAATGCATCTAATATATACTTTGACGAACGAAACCAAAACGGTGGCTCAAAACAAGAATGTAAAAACCCGAATTTGGGTTCGGTTCAGGACTTCTATTTAGTATCGGAGGGGGTTCCAGTCTTCTATTTGATTTAATACCCGAATCTGGGTTTGTTTCAGGACTTATATTTCATACCGAATGGGTTTCCGGTCTTCTATCCATTTTAATACCCAAACCTTGGTTCGGTTCAGGACTTCTATTTAATACTGGAAGGGGTTCCGGTCTTCTATTGGTTTTAATACCTGAATCTGGGTTTGGTTCAGGACTTCTATTTAATGTCGGAGGGGTTTCCAGTCTTTTATCTGTTTTAATACCCTAATCTGGGTTTGGTTTAGAACTCCTAATTCATACCGAAGGGGGTGCTGGTCTTCTATTAGTTGCCCGAGACCAAGTTCAACCTGTAGACGAAGGATGCCCGAGCCTTCCGTTGGTGCCGAAGTCTGGATCATTTCCAACTCCCGTGGTTAAGCAGAGTCAAATACACCAATAAGTGTGTCACTGGGATGCACGCTTTTTACGTCATTGGATGCAAGCCTACTGGCTGCTAACTTACTCAGGGAAGATCGTTCAGCTCATATTTTTGCCATGATCTTACACCCGTTTGTCTAATAATTATTATAGCACATCACACGTCGATTGACAGTGCAAGCATTCCATGTCCAACACATTTGGGTGCAGATAACCACACTTAGAGTTAATGACATCTCACAATAACCCACGACACGTACCCTCAGTAAGGAAATTTTATTAGTTAAAGCGCCTTGTCCCTAAGACCGAGGCAGGAAAGGTCATTATTATCTGCTCCAAAGGCGTCTTCATATCCTAAAACTCTAAGCACAGTCATGTCATATAAAAAAAATATTATTAACACTGACGATGCAGATACTTCAACCGTTGGATCAAAGATTTCAGCGAACCGACCCTTCACTTCAAATATAAAGACAGGACATAAGGAGCTTTATCGATCGAAAACATCCCCTTCAAATAGCAAAAGTATGACAATAGGAAATGAGATCGATATGACATTACTTGTTCGTGACGAGGATTTGTAGCACTTCAGCTCATGGGAGATCATCTCAGTATTCTCCGGTCAATTCTCAATCAACAGTATCGAGCGAGCCTTAAAATGGGAATTTAAGTACCTTTACTTATGGAAATGGAACATCAAGAACTTTAGGAATGTTTTTGTGGGCAAATTTCCAAAAAATTTCTTTATAGGGGATTTCAACTCCATCACAAACGACAGGGGTATCCTGCACATTCAGCCATGGAGCCTCAATTACGGCTCGACAAGACCAAAACATGAGGTGGTTCTTTGGGTTGTTTAAAAAATCTCCCCATCATATTCCGTAACTTCAAGATGATGAAGGTTATACTGTTAAAAGTGGGAAAAGTTTTAAGAATACAAGAAGACGCTTGGGCTGTGGTTGATTTCACGTATCTCAAAGTAGAAATAGAAGTTCCTTTTCCGGTGTACGTTCCATCACTAGTAAGGGTCTTTACCCGGATTAGTTATCACGAGATTGAAGTTAGCAAATTTTCTGGATATCCCAACGGTCCCATTGAACCCAATGGATTCAAGAATGTAGTGTTTAGAAAGGAGAGAAAGGGATTCCTAAGGGTTTGGAAGCCAAAGAGAGAGACCAAATTTGTTGATAAGCTTAGCGGTGGTGGAGTTCCTTCTTCAAATCCCTTTATGATTCTTTCAAATTTTAACGAAGATGAAGAGGAGCAGTCATGTGAAGACGAGGAGGAGGTTTTCAATTTTGAAGATGGTGAAGAGAGGAATGGCGTTATTAACTTGGTGCTGGAAAATGTGAATTTCGACGGCAACATCGTGGAGAGTTCCGCTGGGAGGACCAGCAAGGGCAAGGAGGTAGCAGGTCCTTCGAGTTCAACATAATTAAGGCGCGGCGGTATCGAAAGCTCAGGTCTTGAGCACCTCCTAGGAGAACTGAATCAGTGCAAGTTTACCGAATTGTTGTATGACCGATTGGGTAGCAGAACACGTAGCAGGTGGATGGTGTAGTAGGGGTCTAGTAAGTATTATCCTCGTTTTTCATGATAAATCTCGACTTCTGTACGGGTCTCGTTTGTATGTACGTTTGTCTATGAACTGTAATGGAAGTATTACTATGGTCTGATTACTATATGTATTTAAGTATAGCATCAAATTTTGTTGTGCCTCACTATCCATTCCAAAAAAATAAAAAATGAGAGAAGAAGAAAATCAGAGTTTTCCATATTCAGAACTAATACGAACCTCGCCGATAAAGATTGAGACTTCAGTTAAAAGAGATCGAAGGATATCGCTAAACAAACAAGGAGTTTGACTTGAAAAGTCAAAGATACCCCTTCACTAAAGGGAGGAGAGAGGGGCAAATGTTACTACGCAAAAAGTTGGCAATAAAAAAAAGAAGAATGACGGCGAAGGGGTATTGGATGACCATAAGCACCCAATGATCTTGTAGGAAGCAAGACCAAGGGCTAAGAAGAGGCAACGAGAGGAGGAGAAGTTCCGAAGGGAAACATCAACCGAAGCATATGATCGCTACCAGCTAGTAACGAAAAGGACATTTAACGAGCTTAAGTACGAAAGGCAGACCCCGCCTCCTCAAAGGAAGAGAATCCGAAGTTCACAACTCTTCGACACAGCCTATATGACAGAGCATATCCAATAGGGATACCTTGCAGTGAAAGAAAAGAATCCAAATCAGCAAACTAAGAAAATGAGAGAATCCCTGTGGCAGGAACCTAGAAGGGCAAGAGGATGTGCCAGCGTTAGCCCCTCAGGTGTCGACACCACAGGACAGGGAAACATCACGAAACAAGCTTCTATGAGTATACGCAGAATGGCCGGAAGCTAACCGCCGAGAGCGTATAACCGAAAGCAGCCATCAAGAAGTCCAAGTATCTTCCGAAAGGTGCCATATAACCGAATCTATGCCCGCCTCAAAAGAAACAGTAGACACCGAGAGCCTACTTTGAAAGCCATGACCAATACTGCAAAGGCAACCGGGAGCCCAACATCTGGAACCAAAGGGAAAGGCGGCCGACAAAGTTCTTATAGGCCCAATAGCCCGATAGCGAAGGGGTCCTCAAGCCTCGTATAAATAAGACGTTAGGAGAAACACCAAAGGGGGATCTTCTTCGACTTCTTCTTCTACTTCTTCCCTTGCTCTAGAAAATAGAAATCTCAAGTTCATAAATCCATTGAAGATTTTTACCATGTAACCTCCTTCATGAATAAAAAACAGTAAAACTCTTAAAGTGGACGTAGGTTTCCAAGGAACTGAACCACTATAAAATTGTGTGTCTTTATCTTTTCTGCATATTGTATTACTTTACAGTGTACCTTTGAGCGATTTCCGTGATGCGTAAAGATCATCAAAATCCTTCAGCTCAAGCCGTCAGGCCCTTAGCTGTCTGACGCCTCTCCTACGGTCATTCCCATAGACCTATTCCTGGTGTTGACGAAAAATATTGTTAACAATATGTTTTCGGTATCGTGAAGTATCATCTATGTAATTCCTAAAACACTACATATTTTTCCTATCAGTGTTCGGTCGACGTTGATATTGACTACATAAGCGCATACCGTTTATTCATTTAGTTTTTGATACCTTGACGTCACTAAAATCATGGACAATGACCATGAGCTTTGGTGCTTTGCATCTGATAAAAATGTAAATGATGTAAAGATAGTAATAACAGTACACTGTACTATATAGCTTTTCAAATACATCCCTACTTAGAAACATATTCATTATAAGTTTTTTAAGTTGCTACCCAATTGAAGTTACAATTTTCAGAGAGCAGAATTAACTTACATAAGGCGATAAGATTAGTGCCTTGAAGCCGTTAGAACTTAGAAGTATGAATTTGATTTTTGCAAACAGTACTGGAAATCAATTTTATTTTGTCTACATTATCAAAAAAATTGTGTATATGTGTATGAGAGCGAGTTTGTTCACACCAAAAAAGTGGTGTGAACAAAACTCCGGCCCCTGATTGGTGGAAATCAGGGAGGCCCATATGGGTCCCCTGATTTCCACCAATCAGGGGAGGGAGTTATGCTCACATCACTTTTTTGGGTGTGAACAAACTCGTACTGTATGTGTATTATTTGCTTAAAGTACATCAATAAATGATTGAAAATTGCAGGGTACGATGTTCAGACTGTCACATTGGACAGACCATTCTGTTTTTGTTCCGATATTGTCTGGGCTGGGACTTGCTGCAAAATCCAGTTCTAGGACGAATACGATTTTGTTCACACCCAAAAAAGGGATGTGAACAAAACTTCCACCCCTGATTGGTGGAAATCAGGGGGGCCCATATGGGCCCCCCTGATTTCCACCAATCAGGGGTGGAAGTTTTGTTGACATCCCTTTTTGGGTGTCAACAAAATTGCACTCGTTCTAGGACAGGATAATAGAAAACTGCGTTTTTGTGTAAAAAAAAAAAAAAAAAACCGAAAGAAATAAAAGGGAAAAAAAACACAGTATATGAAAAACAAAATTGGTACAAAGCCCGAAAGAAGCATTTCGTGCAAAATTGTGGCTGACATGGAAAGTGGAGATTGGGTGAAAACTGGCGCAGAGAGAGAAGATGGGGCTAATAAGAGAAGAAAAGACAAATATAGCCCCCCTGAATTCAACGTGAGAGGCATATTTCGGGCTGTTTGGGGGCAAAAAAACAGTCGGGCTCTGTTGCAAAGTCCTATGAAAAATAATTAGTTCAAGCGGGCATGAGACATCAAAAGAACCTAGCACTGTAGACTGGAAGCTTTCAGCAAATAAATTAAAGGTTTCAAAACTTGGGGTTTAAAAGATTTGCATTTTAGAATGCTAAGCAAGCAGAAATTCATCAAAGCGAGCATTATTATATTTTACTTTACTCACTGATATGATTTATAGCATTTTATATGAAAGGTGATGGAGAACTCAGAATTAGTGGATGATATGTGATGGCCTGATATCTAGGTTAATTTGATGCTGGGATTAGGCTTGTTTTTTAGTATTATTTGTTGGAAATTCATAGTTTGGTCACAAAACCAATTGGTTTTGTGAACAAACTATATAGCTCTCTAAAGTTATAAAAAATAAAAATGCCAACAGTGGTATCAGAACTTAGGATTAGAGGCAATGCAAAAAAAAAAAAAAAAAAAAAAAAAAAACTTATGTGCTTAATCGTCATATATTCCCCACTCCATCCAAAATACTATGTTCACGTAGATGGCTCAAAATACGCCATACGTGAAGGGGGAGTGATGAAAATAATAGTCCCACATCGGGAAATAATCAACTAAGATCCTAGATAAATACTAAGAGGATATAGTTCACAACAACCAATAGGTTTTGTGAACAAACTATATAGCTCTCTAAAGTTATAAAAAATAAAAATGCCAACATTATTATGGTCTTATTTTTGTTGATAAACAAGCCCAACCTAGTACAAGTTGAATTATCTAACAATTAATTTGTTGAAAATACACCATGATAGCTAGGGGTGTATACGGTGCGGCAACCGTTGCTATTACCGCCAACCGCTGCCATACCGATCTTCGACGGTTAGCTCATTTTACCAACCGCAACCGTTAACCATTGGTGACGGTTGACCGTTAAATAATACGGTTACGGTTTGCTTGATTGCTGTATGGTTGAGTTTCAACCGCTCTACCGCAGGCATATTAATCATCAAATATACAGGAGCATCAGGTATATATATTATATATAGCAGAACACATGAAATGCTTGCACATTCATTGATTCATGAACATTTAACAACACATAAACAGTAATGACTAGGCACACTAAATAATAAGTATGCAACATAACAGCAGCAACACTTATTACATGCTTGCTCAAACACTAAGATACAATAACATTTGGTTGCATCGAAATAAAGTATACACTAGCAGAGCTTTTCTGTCCATATTAAACACCAGTAGGCATTCATACATGATAGTACATTCATAATACAATATTCTTGCAGTTCATACTTCTTAACAATGACAAGTTCATATTAGATAAAATATTAATTTATACTAGGGAGTTTATGCTTCAACTTTTACAACTAATATTCTTACCCACATTCCATTATAAATCGCAATAATTAAGCTTTATCCTGTGCGAGGTTATGGTGCAGCATCCCAGCATTCATCATCTTCCCTTGAGTTTCAGCTGACCAAGCCAAGTCCGCACTCTCCGCACAGCATGAGCATATTATATTGTAACGGAGCCCGACTCCATACGGCAATTTGCAGTTAACATAGGCTGACTGTATACGTCTAAATCCATGCTGCAACAAAAGTCCAAAAAACTGGCAGAAACAAGAATTTTATTAAATATCTAGTAGCCTAATGAAGTAGTTATATACTGAAATGAAATGCCCGAAACAACGAAAATGCACATTAACTCAGACTTGCACATTAACTCAGAAAAGCAATGAACTCGGACTTGCACATTAACAAGAATTTTTCTTCACATCTTTTCTAGCTAAAAGAATAAGGGATTAATAGACCACCTAAACTTGCGGCCATGTCAGTTAATAAGTAAGCATACATGGACAGCAAGAGCAATTAATACTAGAAATAGACGAATGGAAATTTAATTCAATGTCTATAAAACTCTCCAACAATTTAGCTGTAAGCTTCAAGTATTTGCAATATAACACATTACTTTTGTGTACTAAAAATTTTTGGTAGCAAATAAAATAGTAGAAGGCGTAAACTTTCCATCTTTAAGACTGATGATTACTTCAAGTTTTTGCAAAGAAACCAAAATTTTCACGCTTGTTCAAAAATTGGTTTCTGAATATACGATTATCTATTTACAAAGAAACCAAATGCAAGTTGAAAGAGTGACCTGAACCAAATCACTTGTAAAACTATGTGTATGGCAACAACAAATCACAAAGGATACAAACAAGAGTGACTACATGATCCATATCCAGTCATCTATATCGCTATTAAGGTAAATGGATATGTTGTCTGTTTTGGATCGCCTATGAAAACGAAAGCTCAACTTATCATATACCCATCTGCCTTGATCAATTATTTATCAAATAACGGATGTCCAGATATGGATAACCATTTCCTTTACCTAATTTACTTATAAGGACGGTAATTGATTTAAATATCATACTAGAGGATTCTTGCTAATTCGATTTTGCAGAAAAAACTCTATTTAGTAAGGAGAAACATTATAATAGCAAGAAACAGCGTTATTGTCCACGATTAAGAGGGAAAAACATTTTCACGAAATCGATTAACACGAAAAATCGAAACTGGTGTCTTGAATTAGAAATCGATTGCTGGGTTTTGAAGAGAAATTAACAAATCGACTAAAAACATAATAACATGCCATTACCTTCTGATTGTGATACTTGGATGGGAGAATCTTCGGCTGGAATTGATGGATTATCAAACATAATCGGCAAGAGGGTTACATAATGTTCGGAGCGAGAGCGAGAATAGGTAAAGTGGAAAATATCTGCTCGCAAATTATGTTTTATGGGGTAATATTGAGTGGATGAGATTGTTTACTTTTACATCGATGGTTGCAGATTCACCAAAGATAAAACCCTAATATTCACTGAACGGTTGAAAAATGACGGTATGGTTAGCCGTGGTTCTGAAAATTGAAACCGCTTCCGCCTTTTATCTGATACGGTAGTAGAATCGCTCCGTAATTTTTGAAACGGAGACCGTTTCGTATCTTTTTTGCGGTTACCAGTTCTTATTTGGGTACGGTTTAACTGTTTAAAAAGGAACCGATACAGCCCTAATGATAGCAAGAATTGCCTAATAATTTTTTTTCAACAATTCTACAAGGCCAGAAAACTCTGCCAGGGAATAGGCCCGAATTGTTGTCAGCCATGAGATAACACCCCCCCCCCCCCTTTAAACCTTGAATTCTGGCCTTCCACAACTTCTTTATTTCGGGCCATGCAGCAGCATTCAATTTTTTTTGTTCATGCTTGCATGTGTGGTGCACAAGCAGAATTTTAGAATACTGCTTTAATTTTAACTATTTAAGCTTTAATAACAAGAAAAAAAAATTAATCAAATAGAGAATTCCTGTAATAAGCAAAAAAGAAGGGTGATCAGCTAAAATGTGCAACTTTGTTAGTTAGGTGATTTTTAATAGGATATTTGTACAAGACAAGCGTAGACGGTACCATTACAAATTTGAAGGACAACGCAACTCAAAAAAGAGTATTCCAATCAATGCCATAAAAAATGAGCTCAAGGCACACCTCGAGGTGAGATGGAGACCAAGTATATTGGAGCATGTTTAGAAAGGCATTTTGTTCTTAAGGTGTACCCCTTAGCGGCCTAAGATGTCTAAGGCATACGCCAAACGTCTCATTCCACTGAGAGGTGAGATGGAACCAAGTATATTGGAGATGTTGTTTTATCTTAAAAACTGAATGGATGTTTCTTCTTTCAAATGGAACCATGTTTACTGGTTTTTAAAAGTAAGTTGAATGCTATGTTTATGTATAAAACAATAAAAATAAAGTATAAGTTAGTTTTCAGATGAAACATTGAAGTTTTATGTTCGGTTCATTTGTCACGTTTACAAGGTTTACTTGAAAAACTCACAATTTGTCGTTGAAGCATGAAAGCATCTTGTGCATGCCTTCGCCTTTTAAAACTTTAGTTCGAATATACTTGTTACGCAGGAAATGTTGTATCAACAATTTAATAATGTTAGGCTTGGAAAAAAAATAAGCAAGTGATGGTGCATTTAATGGCAAAATTATCACGAGCACCAGTACACACACAAAAGCAAAACACACTTGCACATGTGCATTTATGCATGCATGCCCGTGCGCACACACGCGTGCACACAGACACATATGCAGACATGTGCCCACACATATAATCAAGAGATCAGTTGTTTTTTAAGCTTGGTGTTAATTATGCCTTAATACTGTTTTCTTACATACGATGCTTTTTCTAATACATATTCCAGGATTTAAAAATACTTAATTCTGAAATATTTATTTGTGCTTCATTAAATCAGATGGACATGATCCGATTAAATTGGATAATTGCTAAGTCATAGCAACTAGCTTGTTCAAAGATCAAGTCAAATGACTTGATAATTACCAATGCATAATAATTAGCATGTAAGCAAGTCAGTAAACTTGATAACTATTAATGTATAATAATTTGCTTGTATGCAAGTCAAAACATTTCATAATTGTTAATGCATGATAATCTGTTTATCCAAATGCAAGTTGAAAACCATGTATACGTTGTATTCTCCCATGCAAGTATGCTTATCGTTTAGCAGGTAAAAGTGACAGGCTTTGTTACTGATGCAGAGTGGTTATGTAGATAGAAAGTCAAATTCTTTCACTAGTTCAACTGTAGATGATGCGAAAAAAATCATGTGAACTCGAATTTGGCAGTTATTGCCTTTGGTCTATAGGACACAAAGAAGTGATGAGGGATTCAACAGTCAAAAGGCTTAAAGATCAACTTTTTGTGGCAAGAGCTTACTATATATCCAAGCATAGCTAAAATTCAAGGGAAAGAGAAATTTTCACGTGAGCTAAAGGAGAATATTCAAGAACATGAACGTATGCTTAGTGAAGCAATTTCAGATGCTGACCTTCCACCACTGTAGTCTGTAATTGTAGTATATTTTTCATTTGTCTGTTTGTTGTTTTGTCTTTGTCACTTGACTTTTGTTATAATGATCCTTCCAATACAGTGGTTTGTTTCTGTTCATTGGAATTAAACCTTCTGTCAGTTTAAACATCTCCTACATCCAACATATATAACAACAGTCAAAAAGTTTTTCCTAGTTTACCAACTTGTCCATGCATTTGATTAAACCGGAACATGAAATGCAGAACTAAAATTGGTAATGGACGAGAGAGAACTGTATGATAAATATGCAGAATTTCATTTGCTTGAAAGTTTGTTGAATCTTTTATGATGATAAATTATATTCTTGCAGTAGTGATCTTTAATGGGACTAGATACTTGCAAGAAGCACTAGGGCCTGTTTGGATTCATTTCAAATTTTGTGTTTTGCGTTTGCAACATTCATTACAAAATACGAAGAAAACGTAGGGGAAGATTTAAAATTCTGACTCATTAAGGCAGTGGAGGGACTTTGTAGGAGTTAGATTGTTTTCTGTGCTTTTACTATTTCGCAAAACACGGAAAACAAATTAAATTTGTTTTATATTTTGTATTTTAATTTTATTTTCAAATTGGTTGTTCTTCAAAAATACGTGGGTCGTTCATTTTTATTTGAAATAATATCCAAAACTAAACAATAAACCAAGCAGGATCTTAGTCTCCGAGGAATTATGGCAGCTCTTGTATCCATAACAGTTATAGACTATAACTTATTTTGCATTGCATTTGCTACCATGTCCTATATATCTACAACTTGTTTCTCTTGTGTAGTGTTATTGATAAAATACAAAAGATGGATGAAACAATTAGGAGAGCCAAGTTGTGCACTGTGGATTGCAATAACGTTGACAAGAAATTGAGACAACTTCTTGATCTTACCGAAGATGAAGCTTATTTTCATATGAAACAGAGTGCATTCCTTTACCACCTTGGTGTACAAACCATCCCTAAAAGCCACCATTGCTTGTCAATGAGGTTGACAGTAGAATATTTCAAATCCCAATCATTGGAATCTGACTTGGATAACCCTAAATTTCACAGCCCTAGTTTCATGCACTTTGTGATCTTCTCAAAGAACATTTTGGCAGCATCTGTTGTTATCAATTCAACCATTATGAGTTCCGAGGTATTCACTATTCACTGGGTTAGTTTTGAAGGGCACGTCATGTTTTGATGCACATAGCACTGATACATGCATTGGTTTTGATTAAGTTTTCTTCACATGTTTCGAGAATTGTTGTCTAATAAACCAATGTGTAAAAGATGACTCTCCTGCTATCTATGACATAACATTGCCATGCTGATGATATGTGATGTAGTGGTTACTCCTCTTTTACTTGTTTGGGGTAACTTAGGTTCAAGTCCGACAAAATGTATCTTTTTTGTCTAGGGCAACTGTTGTGTTTGGACCGCCAGTGCATTTATAGCAGTGAGCAACAGTCGTCTGCTCATATGAGAACATAGTACATTTCAGTTTTTGGCCACTCGCATTTCTTCTTCCTGATATATTCTACAATTTGAAAAAAGTGGTTGTCTTGGATGATGATGTAGTTGTCCAACAAGACTTGTCATCTCTGTGGAACCTTGACCTGAAGGGAAAAGTCATTGGTGCCATTCAGCACTGTGGGGTAAGATTAGGTCAGTTGAAACATTATTTCGGGAACAGCGACTTTGATCCTCAATCTTGTGCTTGGATGTCTGGGATGAATGTGATTGACTTAGAAAATTGGAGAGAGTATAATGTCACTGGAAGCTATGACAAGACTAGCCATGAGGTTAGCATGTTAAGAACGGCTAAATATCTAAATTTTGAAGAGCTGTTATTGTTTATGTCAATTTTTAGATCAGTCAAAAATTGATCAAACCAAATTATCCACCATTTAGGTGGGTAGGATCCAAACTTTAATTAAGTGATTGAACTGTTTACCTATTTGTGAAATGGATTATATTTGTTTAACCCATTTAATAATTAAAACCCAATTCTTCCGATACTTCATCTATATCTAAAAAGATAAGTCCATTGAGAATGACTAAATATCTAAATTTGAAGAGCAATTATTGTTTTATGTCATTTTTAGGCCCGTCGAAAATTGACCTAGCCCAATTATCCCCCTTTCAGATGGTTCGGATCGAAACCTTTAACCAAGTGATTGAACTGTTCAATCTATTTACGAAATGGGTTATATTTGTTTTACACATCTAATAATTCAAACCCCATTAATCAAATAATCCAACTATATCTAAAATATGTACAGAAAATCGGGGAGATCACAAAAATTTAATTAAAAGGAAAAAAAAAAAAAAAACTTGTACTATAATTTGAAAAAATAAAAATTCCAGAAAGTTAGATGTTGGAAAATATGTTTATTTATTTTTTGTGCAAATTTGGAGAAATAAACCAAGTTAAGCAGTTTCAAGTTTTGTTTTATTTAAAAAAAAAAAAAAAAATACTGCAACTTTTTCAAACTTTGAATATTTATATTTTTTGAAAACAGTCAACAGAAAACTAAAAGAAGATTAAATGGATTGGGCTGGCTTCACACGCCTAGTAATTGGTCTGGCTTTACACATTTAGTAAATCGGTTGGATTGGTTCTTGGATACCTTGAGTTAGGTCCATTTTTCCATAAGTGAGTTGGTTCTGTTGGGGTTTTGTGCGCAGCGGAAGTTTTGACAAAACACCCAAAAACAAAATGAATCTTTTTTCACCCAATCACTTCAAGATGAATGTGATTGAATAACAAACAACAACACAAAAAATATCAGAAATATGAACACATGATATTCCACCCAACCACCCTCTTTATTGATTCACCAAAATATTGTTTACAACCGATCTCAACTATCGTTAAACGAACACAACTTGAATCAATAACCTTATTGAGAAATAGGTAGAGAATATCTAATGGCTAAACAATTTGAGGAGAAAGATAATGAAGAACAATGACAAATTTTTCCACCACCTAATGAAGATATCATGTAAGCCTTTTATAGAGTAACTTGTCACCCAAATTATCCTCAAATATATCTCAAATATATCCTCATATATCTCAAATATATCTATTTGGATAAGCACCAAATAGTCCTTGCCTTCATTTTCAAATATCCCACAAAAGTAGCAACAAATATCTCCACAAAAAATGGATCCACATAGAAAATTTGTTGTCTACAATTGTGATTTGCGTATCACAAATCTCAACACTCCACCTTGATACCAAATCACAATATCTCCTCCACTCAACACTAGCCAACTTAGCTCTCTCTTTCAACCTTCTTTTCTCAATTAACATCATTACAAACCTCCACCATCGCCCACAAATGGTGCACCTCCCTCATCGTGCACCACGCCAATAGCGATCTTCAAAAGCGTTTGTAATACCACAAAGACCTCCATCTTGTCTTTGTGGATTTCACAACTCGACATCCGTCTTCCGCTTGACATGATCTCTTCATCTCCGGGATCCCTCGAGCATCATCACCATCTAGACCCTTGTCGATACCATGATCCTCCACCTTAGGACCATCAGCAGTGACCATATTAACCTCTCCACCTTGCTGTGGACTAGTTTCTTCAACCGTCATCCGCCTTCCACTGTTGACCACTGAACCGACCAAACTATATAGGTTCCCCTCCTCCAAAACTCCTCGCATCATCACACGACCACCCTTCTTCACTCTCAAAACTCCACCTCGAGCCTCATAAGTGCAACCGCGGCGATCTAACTGACCGAGAGATATGAGGTTATGCGAACAAGTGGGTATGTGCCTCACACCGGCAACTTCTCTCTCCCCACTCCATCATGCATCCGAAACCTAACAGCTCCAACTCCACAAATTGGTAGCTCTACTCCATTGGCCGTCTTTATCATGCCTACACTCTTCTCATACGAAGAAAAACTTTTCACATCTCGACATATGTGAAAACTGGCTCCTGAATCCATCTTCCAAGGCTCCACAACACTAAGTAGGACATCACATGAAGAATTGCCTTCGGTACCTTCAGCAAAGCCTGTCTGTGCCTCATCACTATTATTATCACCTTGCGTCTTCTTCTTCTTCATATCTCGTATATATGAATAGCAATCACTGCGCTTGTGGCCTTTCTTACCACAATAATGACAAAAGATAGCACCTTTCTTCTTCCTTGTATCTTTACCCGAGTCCCTTGCTACCATCGCCTCAGTTTGAACCGATTTCAACTCCGACCCTTTTCTCCTTAGCTCCTCATTCAAAAGACTGCTTCGAACCGTTTCCAAAGAGATAGTTCCATTAGCATTGGAATTACTCAATGAAACAACCATAGTCTCCCAGCTTTCCGAAAGAGAACTCATCAACAAAAGAGCCTGCAACTCATCATCAAAATTGACCTTCATGTTTGCTAATTAATTGATGACATCTTGAAACTTGTTCAAATGCTCTGCAACAAACTTCTCCTCATCCAATCGAAGTTGCACCAACTTTCGAACCAGAAAAGCCTTGCTTGTAGCACTCTTTGACTCATACAGCGATACTAATTTGTCCCACAACGCCTTTGCGGATTCACAACTAGCCACAAGTGAGTTAGTTCAAGCTCTAACTAAACCATTTATAACCTAACTTCAACCAGTTTGGTGGATCTAGTCGTTTTGGCATTCACATCGGTGAAAAGTTCTAGTATACCCTCACATATAATAAGCTTGTATGGTTAGGCACCTGATCCCACTAACTGGTGCTAATGAATACAGAAGTTTTATCTTCATTTTAGAGTATACTATGCCTAGTAATGTAGTTATGATCATTTTTATCCATGATAAATACCTAATGCAATTCAAATATTCTGTATTATATTATATTACTTTTCCTCTGAAGAAAACCCATTAAATTCACAAATAAACAAAAGTCTAACGTGACACATATAGTTGTGAACATGAGTGCATATAAAGATAGGAACCTACGAGGGAGGCTTCTCCCTATAACTTTTAGACCTGTACTTTTATGTCCATAGTTGGCATTGGGTGAGACATTTGTAACTACGACTGAAATAGGCCATGTTGACAATTATGGATCAGGATATGGGAATAGAGATGGCAAATTAGAAGTATTTATTTATTTATTTATTTATTTAACAGTATAACATAACCAGTAACAACAGTTTACTCAATATGTGCTATAGGTTTATTTCTCTAACTTGCTGCGATTATCTTGCTAGTCGTGTATTATTTTGCACTGTCTATACAAGCAATTACTAACCTTGTTTCTTGTATCTTTAATCTTTCTTTAATAATAATTATAATATATTTTGATGTCACACTTTTTGATGCAAACGTAAACTTTTCAAAATGCCCTTTTAAATTTAATTATATTTCAAATATATCTGAATATTTACGACGTGTCACCTTAAATTATATCTCAAACTTCCTATGAAGCGCATGCCGTAATGCTTATTTTTTATAATAGCTATAATACATTTGGTGTCGTACTTTTGATGTTAGTGTGAACTACCACAAATGTCCTTCTACATATCAAACTCTAGTATCACTTAAAAAAGATCTAACAATTAAATTTCTTTTACAAATTGAAAACGTCACTCTACAAATGTTACCAAATCAATATTAAATAAAAAATTAAGAAATAGCAAATAAACGTTCTTTACAAATTTGTTCCTGTATAAATAACGTAAATACAAAATTTAATCCAACGAAAGACTAGACGTTACAACTTGAATAAAAATTCAAACGAAATACACTTGATTTGATCATTTTTTTATTGCTATAAAGATATACACTTTGTAAAAAAATAAAAAGCATGACGAAACGTTCGTTCAGAGAAAATAATTAAATTAAAGCAATTTAGTGTTCATTAAGTAAGCATTTGAATTTTGATCAGTGTTTTAAAAAACTCCAGTGAGTTATGTCTCAAGGCGAGACGTCTTCAAAAAAACACCGAGACGCATCCATTGCAGCGTTTTTTCCGTTTTTACGTAAGCCTTAACCCTTCGAGGCGTAAATAAATGTAAACAATATTCTTGTGCATACTTTTTTTAGCAATAAAAATAAAAAAAATAAAAATAAAAAAATAGAATTATATCATGCTGCTTAACTTTTGCTCCTCTTTTACTAGTTTGAAGTAGTTTGTAGTGTAAAAACGAACAGAAGAAGTAATTTTTATTTTTATTTTGAAATTTAAAATCGTTCAAATTTTGGAATCTATTTCTATTCCAACTGGAATCGATTTCGATTCCCAAACTGGAATCATAATTGATTCCGGTTCTGGAATTGATTCAGTCTGGAATATTCCAAGTTATGGAATCGGTTTTGATCGATTCCTCTTTTGGAATCGGTTTTGTTTCTGCTCAATTACATGTATATATTTCTTCAATTTACATGTATTATGCTGCTCAAGTTTATTTAACTGCTTCTTCTAGGCTTTTACAGATTTAATAGCAAAGTTCCATAGCAATGATCAAGAGAGAAATAACCTAGAAATGGGTGAAAGAATCACCAAATTCGAAATACTATCTAATGTCTATTACCATCCTAAGACTTGCACTTTTTTTTCACTGAAAGGCATAGGCAAGGGCGGACCTAGGGGTGTGCTCAGCTGGGCTGCAGCCCACCCCATATCTAGTCCACCTTTGCATAATATCTAGCTTTCCTTGCAAATTTTCCTCACTTCTTTTACATTTTATTTCAATTCAGCCCACCTTAATCAAAGTAGCACAGTCCTATATAAATTTCTGGGTCCGCCCTTGGGCATAGGTCTCAACATTTTGAGGCTTGCATCTCACCTCATGCTTTCGCGTTTTAAAACATCGATACACTTTTCTATGGCCATATTGTTATTATCAAATCACCAGCTTATTTTGACTTGTATGCACGTAATCTTTCTAGTTTCGGAGCATGGATGAGATATCCTGGAGAGCCGAAGCATTGCCAGCAAGCCTGCTTGCATTTAAAAATTTAATTTATCCTTTGGACAATTCAATGATTATGTCTGGGCTTGGTCATAATTACAGAGTTGATTCATCTAATTTATACGATGATGCTGCAGTATTGCATTATAATGGTAACATGAAACCGTGGATGGAATTAGGGATACCAAAACACAAGCAATATTGGAAAAGGTTTCTTGCACACGATGAACCATTTATGGATGAGTGCAATGTGAATGCATGATATGTTGTAATTCCCCATTACTTACCCCGCAACACCCCCCCCCCTCCCCTCCCCTTCCCTTTCTTTTCTTACATGGTTTGCTAAGATGATACTGGAGAATTTAGCTACCCAAATGCTCTCTTGTGGGACAAGCTAGTTTGGGTACTGTTGACATAGCGGCTAAGGGCTTTTAAACTGCAGCATGGTTTCTGGGAAGATGGATTCCTTTACTTTTGACAGAGTTTTTCATCTGAAGTATGAGGCTGAGGATTTTATTTTATTATTATTATTATTCTTATTAACGTTGTAAATTGAGGGTTCACAACAGAGCAAGAATTTTAGATTAGCTCTTCAAAATCAGTTCATGTAGTTTTAAACTGATGTAGGTTATAATATTACTTTGTTTCTTCACTCTTAGACCATCCCCAACGCAAGGTTGGTTGGGGATGAACCGACCCCCAACAGGGGGTCGGCATGTCTTTTCTGGGTTGCCTTGGCAACCCCGAAGGTTGCCAAGGCAACCCAGGAGGTTGCCTTGTAGATAAGGCATATCCGGCTTATTTAAAGCCGGATATGCCTTATACGGCTTTTATAAAGCCGTATAAGTAGAAATTCATTTCTACTTATACGGCTTTATAAAAGCCGTATAAGGGGTGGACAATTAATTCCGTCCACCCCTTATACGGCTTTTATAAAGCCGTGTAAGGGCAACAGCTATTTTTTGAGCCGTTGCTCCATACTCTACCCCTCACTCCTTTATATACATTTCAAATTTTTACTTTCAACCACACTTCTTTCTCTTCTATCTTACCAAATATATCACATACAAGTATCTTGATCATCCAATTGTGATGTCGAATAAACCAAGCAACAAGAATAACAAAGGAAAATCGAAGATGGCGTCACAAAGCAATCCAAGGCCATACAACATTCATCCAGAGCAGGGAGATTTTCCAACTCAAACTTCTTATCAACGCAACGAACATTTTAACTCAGGTACAATGCACAACACTTCTACTTGTTATCCACCGCAGCAAAATCAGAATTTCTACCCGTCACAACAAAATTCTAATCATTTTCAAAACACTCAAGTATCCGCCTATGGGCATAACTCCTCGTTTCAACAATCATTTAGCAGTCAACCATATTCATCTCCTAGTAGCCAACATGAAGCGACATATCCAAATAATTCTCCCCAACTATGTAGAAACTTGAACATGTTGTACGGTGATGATAGTGTAGAAAACAACGAAATGGGAATTCATATCAATGAGATTCCCGATTCAGTTATGAATCGTCCGCCTGCGAAGGTTGCGAAAATGGTCAAATGGACACCTGATGAACAAGGTGAACTAGCGTTTTGTTGGGTTTAGTGTTCGAAAGATAACGTGAAAGGAACTAATCAAACTGAAAATTCTTTTTGGAGTTCGGTTTGTAAATTATTCAACAGTCGAAGTCCGTATAAGCCTCCGAGATCGATTGACTCTTTGAAGCAGTCGTGGAAGAGAATCAATGCTTGTTGTCAACTTTGGAAAGGAATAATGAGTGGGTTGGCTAGCAGACAGCAAAGCGGAGCAAACGACATGGACTTGGTACTAACTTTGAATACACCGTTTTCATTTCTCATTTTTTATCCTATTTTCGTTTATGTTACTTACTGGAATGCAGCTTAGCAGAGCAAATGAAGTGTATATGGCCAAATCAAAGAACCAACCGTTCACTATGCACAATTGCTATGATATACTTGCGCGAGAAGATAAATGGAGCAATGTGCGACAGGAGCATACAACACAGCGGTTCATGCCACTATGGCCGAGCGAAGATGTTAGTCCCGGGAGCTTTGGTGCAAACGAAGAAACCCCTTTTACAAGCGGTTCAGGAGGACGTCCACCTGGGAAGTACAAAGCGAATAAAAAGGCTTCGAAAGATTACAGCCAGTATTACGAGCAACTCGATGGACGTATGGCAGCCGCGGAGGAATCAAACCAGCAGTACATGGAAACAAAGGAAGCATCCAGAATAGAGAGAAGAGAGAGAGCAGCGGAAAAACAACGACGACATGAAGAGCTTCAACAAATGAGAATCAACGAATTAGAGTTACGAAGAGAAGAGTTAGCTCGACAACAAAGTGTAGATGATTTTGCACTTATGAGTGTCAAACTGGACGATCTAAATCCAATTCAAAGGAGGTACATGGAAAAACGACTTGAAGAGTTCGAGAAACGTAACGCACTTTAGGCAGTTTCAGTGATATGTTCTAATTTAAGTGTAGTTGTGTGTAAGTGAATGTTGTTATTTTAGTATTTTAATTCAGGTCTTGTACTTGAAGTTTATAATTAAGTTGTATTGCCCTTTGAAATGTTACTCGGTGAATGAGGTATTAGTTGCAGCAATATTATAAAATGTCATAACAGAACGAGATTACGGAGTACAGTTGGCAGGGAAGGAAAGCATAGAAGCATTAATTTAAAATAAAATATAAATAATTAGTACGTAAGCACACTAAATCGTAGATACTAACGGCTTCACTACAATCATTAAGACAGTAATTTTCTATTGGTTTCCCGCATGCTCCCAATAGTGTTCAACAAGCTCTTCTCGTAATTCTAGATTAGCTTGTGGATCTTGCACCTCTTCCATTCGCTGCAAGTATTCTGCAAATGTATTTGGGTCCTTATATGGTTTTTTCCTAAATTCCACCGCAATGTCCGGGTAGTTTCGAAGTTGGAGTTCATATCCTCCTCGTTCTTCTTCAACAATCATATTATGTAAAATAATGCAACAGTACATGATGTCAGCTATAACAGATTTATCATGGAAGTGTACTTCGTTTCGCAGTATGTGGAACCTACCTTGAAGTACTCCAAATGCCCTTTCGATATCTTTCCTCAAGCTCTCTTGTTGTTTCGTGAATAAGGCTTCTTTTGCATTGTTTGGTTTTTTGTATGCTTGCACTAGTGTCTTCCATTTCGGATATATTCCATCTACAAGATAATAACCAACGGAATGTTCTGATTCACCTATTTTGTAGTTGCAAGGTGGTGAGAGGTCATTGTATAAATCGTTAAACACATAGGATTGTCGTAATACATTAATATCGTTAAGCGATCCAGGAACACCAAAAAAAGCATGCCATATATAAAGGTCAAACGATGCAACAGCTTTTAAAATCATCGTAGCCTTTTTCATATGACCTTTGTATTGTCCTTGCAGTGCCACTGGACAATTTTTCCATTAATGTATGGGATGAATGAGTGCTAAGCGACGTGCTTAATGTATGGGATAATTGAGTGCTAAGCGACGTGCTTAATGTATGGGATGAATGATATGTGAGTGAGGCAAGTTGGTAGTTACTTAGACATATATTTATAGGTGGATAGTTTTCACGAATTGGTAAAACAAATAATGCTCAAGTGGATGACCCTCGGGCGCTGTTCACGCGTGATGCGTAAGTCATATCACGGGAAACACTCAGGTGGATGAGTAGTCAAATCTCACATAAAGGTGTACTGTTGCACAGTAACATAAAGGGAATCTGCTGCTTTTGAAATAAAGTATATGTCGGTAGCTTCCCTTCTTTCTATGTATTTATATCCCCAAGTATTTTGCTCTTTCCGCTCAGAAAACATTAACTCCACGTTTACAAATTGAGATATGGAAAATTGGGAAAACAACTATGGGGGTTACGCTAATCATCGAACTGGAAAAGAAATAGTACTTGAAGGGAAGGTTTCCGAACCACTGCGGACTGTTGTAGCCAACCCTGTCTGCCTATGTGGTCAAGAATCGGTCGTGGCTGTAGCTGAGACTGAAAAAGATGCCGGTCGTCGGTTTTTTTGTTGTGACGCATACGAGGGCCACAAGGTTTTTCCGGATGAAATTGAATGTTGTTATTTTAAGCAGTGGATTGACCCGCCAATGTGCGAACGTGGACGTCAGTATGCACTGGAATCGCAAGCCGAAATAAAACGTTTGAAGAAGGTTGATGGGGATAAAACTATAGCTGGACCTTTCCCAAGGCCGTGGTAGGTGTCCTGATTTATGTAATATGTATTTGATGTTTCCTAAGTCTTTATTTATGTTTTAGTTTGAATGTATTATTATAAACGTGTTGTACCTATATGGTTGTAGTGTTGATTTTTAATATTCGTATTGTATGTTTTATCGTAGCATAAAGTGTTGTACCTTCATGGTTGTGCCTACGGACCATTTCAACTATTGTGCTATGACATGTCAGTGCCCGCGGGATGACCCTAGTTTTTGACTTTTTTTCAATAAAGGTTGACAAGTCCCCTTCATTTCGGCTTTGTTTTATGAAAGCAGTCGTCGGCTCATCGATAATCGTTACGAGTTGTCACGTCAGGCTGTTTCTATGCGCTGGACAATCTATAGCACGTTACCCTAGTGGTGAAGAGTGTTGTCTTGTCATATGTTTGTATCATACAACTCAATTACTGATGATAGATCTTTACCATTAACCAACCCTCGTGTTTAAATAGTTTACACTTCTTCCCCACACTCATACCTACAACTTTTTCAGTTCTACAACATCAACGACGATAAGGTGAGATACTTGTACCCTCCTTTCCTTCTAAATGGTTACCTAATTACGTGTATACGTAATATGTTTCTTGTTTCTGTGTAGCTTAAATGGACGATTGGGTAATAAGTGATGAACTCGTAGATAGAATGTTTGATGAGTATGAACGGAACAAGAAGGAGGAAAAGGATGGTGGTTTAGTTCAAGATACACGAGCGAAAGAGGCGGATGAAGCAGTTCATACTGAAGTTGTTCGTGGTACTCAAAAAATAGTACAAGTTAACAAACCAAAAGGACGTCCACGCAAAAACATAGCAAGTCTAGTGGTTAACCGTAATCGTCCCAACCAAAGTGATGCTAGCTCTAGTGGTACTGCTACAGAACTCTCTTCTCATGACTTACTTATACTCATGAAATGCTATATAGAAGTTGATAAAAGAGAATTACTGCTGTTGCAAAATGGAGGTGGGTTCACCCATGAAGAATTTTGGTCCATGGTAACAAGATTAAATAACAATCATCATAAATGTACCACTACACGAACTTCTGCTGAAATTCATATGGCTCATCGGCGTTTCGTTAATACTTGTGAAAGATACCAGATGATTATACAGACGGTTGAAAATGAAAACATATTTAAAACGAATCGGGCTACTTATGATTCTCGTTACCTTGCAGAGTACGGGACTGATTTTGTTGGGTACGAAGCCTACAAACTACGTTATACTTGGATAACCCGAAGACGGAGTTGACTAGGCTAATGAATTTGTATATTGCTTGTAATGTGCATCGTCATTTTAGTACTTATTTCATTGTTATCTCTGGTAAGCAATATTAAGATTCCTTAAATATTTCAAACAGTAATTTAAAATACATCCCACAATAAAATCCAGTGATTATAAAAAAACTCGTACGCACGATCACACAGATTACATATAATGCACAACAAGCATATAACATAAAAAAACACAACGGTTACACATAAGGACGTACAAGCAGAGTACAATTTACAGGGTAATACAAATACAAAATATACGGTTCAATAACCTCAATAAGATACAACTAATCATCATCTAGATCCGCAGGCACCATCTCCACATCCTCAATATCGTCGTTGCCTGGGGCGAATGTCTGTCTATATCCGTACCGCTCCTCATCAGCGCTCCTCAGCTCGTTCATACGAGCAGTCAACTCTTCTATGCTCCTTTGATGCTCGCGATACATTGCCTGACGCAGACCTAACGTCATCTGATAAAGATCCTGATAAGAAAAAACAGCTGGATCTGGATACTCCGTTACTTCTGGCCGTGGTATATCAATATACCTATCAGATCCGTATGTAGTTGGTACTGCAACAGTCCAACCGTAGTCTGGCACCTCGGATGAGCGTGGAGGAGGTGGATCCTGTGGGGCATGGTAAACCTGCGTGGACCGTGAAACATCAAGTACAAAAGGGGGCTCAACGCCAGTACGGAGTGCAGAAGGGCCAACCAAGTCAACGGATGCAGCATGCACAAAACTCCCGGTCTGAGGTGGGGAGTAATACTGACGCCAGAAAGAAATATAATCCCTACCAGTAAGAATGAAATCACTGGCAGGCCACCACACGTCTGCGTGCTCCTGTAAAGCACTAGGACTATAAACCCTAGGAATAGCTGTATGTGGGTGTGGATCATCAGGAACAGCATCCCCATCATATATCTATCTCCAACAACGTTCCCCTAAGTACCAGAAGCAACCTAAACTAGGGGGGCATGATACTAGTGGAAACCGCCTCGAAGATAGATATAGAGCATGCACCGATGGAGGGTCAGCAAGACCCCGTGACTCATCAAATGGATGCCAGATAACTGCATCACGCGTCCTCCGCAACTCAATCTGATTGCGAGCTATAGCAAATACATGTCGTGCTTGTCCTCCAGGCACCAGTCTACGGTTACCGACACTCCACGCTCTTACTCTAGGATAGAAAGTGGATAGTGATGGATCCACGGTGGGAAAAGACAAATTGTGGAAGTACTCAAAGTACCAGTACTGTAAAATCTCCCAAAAACCAGTAATCGAACCCACCCTAGTCCGAACGACACACTGAAGATCCAATGACCTATACATGTATGCTAAAATAGGTGTTCCCCAATCATACGGAGTCGGACTGCCATCAAATGAAAACGGTTCAACTACCGCCACATAACCACACGCCAATGAGCTCGAAGAATTTGTGAAAAATAAATTTCCCATCATATACAAAACAAATAAGCGTGCAATCTCCAAATGATGAACTTTAGGTTGCTTTGTCAATAATTTCTGTATTGCTAGTTTTATACCAGAGCATGTAATTTGGAAATTACTGGTGATGGAGTCATGTGGATTAAGATGTGGAAATAACGTACGGAGAGTAACGTAGTTCTGGTACACCTCATCATACGGCAACGGAGCCCCTTGGCCTATGGCAAGACCAGTAATCATAGAAAAGTCTAGTGGTGTGATTCCCATCTCCCCAAAACCAAAGTGGAATGTATGAGTAGTTTTCCACCAACAAGCAGCCAATGCACCACATAATTGAACATCATTATTTAAAAGACGTTCGATAACTATTTAACGAATAATTATGAAATTACAACGATGTAAGAAAACGGTAATAGTAAGTACATACGACGAGAATACGTACTCAGAAAGTCGCCCAAACCAATACTACTGAGAAATGTATGAATAGTACCATCTGTATCATACTCACGAATCTGACTATACATACGAACAACACCAGCCCAAGACCCGCGCGTTCGCTCGCTTCGAGCCTAATATTACAAATGAGACTTACTTATTTTATGTCCGACATTACGACAGTACTATTTAATAAGTAAAACGTACCGATATGTCGACTAACGTGCTGACGTGCTCCTCTCTATCCGCCAACTTACGAAAATCGGTCAATTGCTTATCAAGTCTTAAATTTGGATCCCGGTGCGACTCCAAAACGTCGGTTCTCCTAGCAACTCGTCTTCTTATAACGGACGGTGGTTCACGGTCTTCCGTACCCTCACTCGAAACATTTTGTTATACCGCTTCGTGCTCTTCAATTGGATCTACATTCCGGCTTCGGCTACCGCTGCCTCGAAGAGCCCTCATAACACGTTTCATTTTTGGTTTTTTTTTTTTTTTTTCAAAATAGGCTGGAAACAGAAAAGGAAGGAGGAAAGGAGAGGGAGGAGGAGGTTGAAGAAGAGTGGCGGCGAGGGTTTTTTTTTTTTTTTTATAATGGATGGGTTACCCGGCTTTTAAAAAGCCGGATAAAAATAAACTTTTTATCCGGCTTTTTAAAAGCCGGATAATGGTAAAAGCAACTCACCCCGTTGGGGTGAGTTGCTTCCCCAACCAGCGTGATGGGATGTGCCCCAACACGCTGTGTTGGGGATGCTCTTATGATCTTTACTATTCTTTGGTAATCGCAATAAAGAAACAGTTTTATTTTTGTATTTTCACTTTAGTGACAGTTTTTTATCCCATGACAGTGCCTGACTCTACAGTCCGTAAAAATAAAAATAAAAAGACCAAAAACCAATTTGGACGGTAGCACAAACAATTTTGTAGCTTTATGCATGCCTTTTATAATAGATTTTTTTTTTTTTTTTCAATTTGGCCTTACGATGGCAGGAAGCAATAAGAAAGGGCCTTCGGTCTGCTCTAAAAAGTTACTTACGTTCATACAAGGTGCAGCGTCTTCTTTGAACAAACAGGAAAGGAGCGTGGATGAGTCTTCGGAAGCCTAGCTTTCGGAAATACAAGTGAAACTCTTCGAGAGAAACCCAGAAAAGTCGAAGGCTGCCTAGTAAGGTATGCCGGCAACCTAAAAGCTGGATGAAGGCTATTTCGGAAGGATACTACCATGAACTAGCACATCCTCCTTAAACGATTGGTTCTAGCAACCAAATCTTTTGGTGGAATCAAGGTGCTCCACAGTAGGCATCAAACAGAAGAACTACATCACCAAGATCGAGCCAATGAGAACCATTTTGTACCATCTTCAGTCGCACAGAAGCTAAGGTAGCGTTTGGTTTATTTTGTGTTTGAGTTTTTAGTTGTCGACGTTAATTATAAAAGTTGTGAAAATTCGAAGTAAAAACGAGGTGGCGGATCAAAGACGGAGGGAGTGACGAAGTGGACGGAAGGACAATGGATGAATGAATTTGTTGTTGTACTTCCGTTGTTTCTTAATATATGTAAAATGATAAAAAAAAAGTTGTTTTTGGTTTTGTGTGTTAACTTTGTTTTGTGAAACAATCGTTTTTCATGATATATGTATCGTTCGTACTTTTGTACGTAAGAAAACTCAAAATTAATAACTACAAAGAGAACACACCCTAAGCTTGGTATACTTTTTGGGCTACTCGAAACGGGAATACTAGGAAGCATGAGCCTACACAACTTGAACATCCCAAGCAAACCTCACACCTAAAGAAAGTTGAAGCCCTGAGCTATACGCTCAAAGTCAGAAACCCCAACAAGTTCGCTGCTTCGGCATCCAATTAAAGCTTTTGATTTCGTAAGTCTCCTTTCGAAAGCCCCTGCAGCAACTCCGTAACTGCTCCTCCAAAGAAGAATGAAGGGCACATTCACGAAGCTCTATATGAGCTTACACCAAAAGGGCAAGACAATATCCAAATAACGAAGGAAAGTTCTACCACGTTTATAAATAGGACCCTAAGGGTCCAGAATTAGGGATCGACTTTTCATTCTCAGTCTAAGACTCTTAAGCAGGGTTGAAAACCCTAATTTATAAATCGATTAGGCGATTTTCCTAATTTTAATTCAAGGCATTTGTACCAGCCTGAGTAGTCAATAAAAAAGGAAAATTCATACTATTCAGTGAGTTGGTAATATCTTTTTATACATTTATCTGTCTTTCAACCATTATTATGCAGATATCATGATCGATCTTGCCGAGCGCCATTTATGTCCACCGAAGGTGATTGTACCGTCAGAGCCAAAGAAATTTACATTTTGTAGTGGTTGTTTTTGGACTCCAACAGAAGGCATTCATTCTTTTGGGTGTTGACTGTTTTTATGGTTTACAGTTGACGGTATTTCAAATGACATCATTGTACACAAGTACTTTTTTTAATGAACTGAGACGACATTTGAAATGCCACATGTGGACGGCATTTCAAATGGTCAACACCCCAAAAAGCTTGAAGTTAAACAAAGCAACTCCTCTCTTATCTTTCATTTTACACCTTCAAAATTTTACCAAAAAAAAAAAAATATGAAAACCCTTTTCATTTTCTCATTTTGAAAATTTTAGTTGTTTGTTCGAAATTTAATATAAATTAGTGTCGTAAGAGGTCTACTTCAAGAAGAACATCATTTTCTTTGATCCGAGATAACAATTTTTCTAATCCTAGTTTTTGGAAAGATTTGTAACGTTTCAAAATTTCAATATTTTAAAATGTATGAATATTTAATTTGTTTTTATATTTAATATTTTTTATGTAGGTCAATAATTCTTTTAATTTATAATGGATAATTTGGAATTTAATTTAACTAGTTTGGGAAGGATTTGTATCGACCAGGAATTATACTATTTCAAAAGGTGTGAATATTTATTTTATTTTAAATATCCAATATATAGATTTTTTATTTAAGTCAACATTTCTTTTAATTTATAACTGATAATTTGGAATTTAATTTGGAAATTGGTTTCTATAAGTAATCATTTATCCGGAAATTAGAAATACAAATAGAACCCATTTCTGTGATTTTTAGCTTTTATTTAAATAGAAATTTTATTTTTAGGTTCTGATAACTTAGTATAATTAAGATAACATTTATAAGACTATATGGAATTTGGCTATGATATGAAATAATAAATAAATTATATAGTATTTTTATGGTATTAAGAATGAGTTAAATATTTTATTTCGGTAATTTTATAGGAAGATAAGTGAATACGGTAAGCATGTACTAGTGTACATACATATACATTTTTAAGAACATGTCTTATATTTTTCATCAAGTATAGTTAACTAATATATTATATTATCTTATAGAAGCATACTTTAAAGGAAATGAGTAAAACGTGGTGTAATTAAAATTTTGAACAAACAAAAAATATGAAAAAATAATGCTTATGCAAGAAGGGAAAATAAGCACACACCGTAATGCTTAAGCAAGAAGAATAATGTATTAATGCAAAATACTAAAATACTTAGTAATAAGTAGGAATAATGTAGGAGACGATGTGCAAGCATAGAGAAGAGTGTTGGTTTTATCATTCCACACACACATACATAAGTATATGTATATATATATATGTATATATATACGTATATATATATATATATATATATATATATATATATATATAGAGAGAGAGAGAGAGAGAGAGAGAGTGAGAGAGAGAGAGAGAGGAGAAAGAGACACGCTTCATGTCACCCCTATTTAGAAGCACCTCAAATGCACCTATTTGTACCACTTATTTATTTTAAAATAGGTTAGTTAGGAGGGAGAGTTAATGGGAGGAGAGAGAAACATAAATGTGCGGTGGAAATTAACGGGGATATAGGGGTGCTACAATATTTGAGGTGCTCATGATCCTATCTTATATATATATATATATATATATATATATATATATATATATATATACACACACACACACACACACGTATACGTACATACATACATATATACATGTAACTATTTTATTTTATTTCATTCATTCGACAGGTAAGTTCAATTTCAAAAGAAAAGAAAATTAAAAGAAAAGGAAAAAGCAACAAACAAGCTAGAAGATTTCAAGCATATGATTTTTAGAGCTACAAATTAGGATGTTTAAGGTGAGAATTATCACTTCTTCACTCATGTGTACACGTATAAATTAGTCAGTAGATCTCTCTTTTTGTTTGTATGCAATTAAATTTTAACTTGTTTAAGTAAGAACAATAAATGCTACTTGCTGTTTTTAATTTATATATTGGGATATATCAATAAATATATGATCTTGGATCTTGAAATCATGCTTGGTTTATATATCTTCATTTTTTATCCTTGAATGATCAATGCATGTGGACAAACCATGGAAACCTGACTACAACCAAAACCTAGAACTGAGAAAATAAATAAAGATCACTCTCTGTTTTTAAACCAGAATTATAACCTCGTACCTTCAAGAATCGACAACATCAAACCTAGTTGGTTTTGATTAAGAACTCTAACTACACACTTATGTATAATATTATGTTGTTTATTTAAAATTAGTTTAGCAATTTTTCATAAGGTATGTTGAGAGAAGATTAGATTTTATAGTGAACAAATGGTTTTGGTTGCCAATCGACTATCGAAATTTGTTTTTTGAATTGCCATTAGATCTATTATCGAATGTCATGAATTTAGACGTTAGTTTCAAGATTTAAAGTTGTATGTTGAGTGTGTATGGATTAGATTTGCATTTTTGGATGAAAAAAATAATTTCATTCGATTATGGCGAAATGGTTGGTGGTGCATCTTTGTGGGAGTAGGTAGAGAGCTTTGGTGATGATCGTAGGGTTAGTGGTGGCTTGGCGAATTCATTTTAGGGTTTGACATTGAGTTTGGGTTTGTTGGTTTTCTCTAGCTTGTGTGAGTGAATGGAATGACCGTGCCCTTCCATTTTTGGCTTGTTTGTGCATCGGTGGGTGAAGATCATCACGGCGGTAGTTGTTGGTTGAATTGTGGTGAGGGGCGAATTTATGGCTCGTTTGAAAACCAAAGCTCAAAGTAGCTTTCGAAGTTGGGTCAATATAGGTCTCTGATGTCTAAGGAAATGACGTTGGTCGGGGTGTACAAGCGTAGGCGAGTTTGTGGGTCATGGTAAGACGATGAGCAATAGAGGAGATCGCTGGTGCATGTGCGCCAGTGTGGAGGTAGGTTTTGGTCTGTTGTTAACAAGCATTGGAGGAAGCTTTGCTTTTTTTTGGCCTTGTGTTTGAATTAGAAGATTAGATAGGGAAGAGCTAGCGTGTCAGGGCTATCAACATATGTTTCCGAATGCGGATAGTGTCATATCCGCATCCGCATCAGAAATCATTTTCGAATATCAGATATCTACATCAGTGGATACGAATAGATATCAGATAATTATTCGATCCGCCAACTACCTATAAATCAAGAAATATAAATGGAAAATTTTAATTTAACATGATATTTTTTCAGTCCAATTGACTATTAAATTGCTAAAACTAAATAAATACGATGATGATAAATGATTTTGAGCGATTATTATGCGTTTAGTATGTATAATATAGATTTTCAACTTAATCGAATAATAAATTAGTGTATTACATTATGCTAAAATGCATATAATTTAAGCTATAATAATGAAATAAAGTAAATGGATAATTTTCTTGTGCTGTAACGCCCCACATAAATTAAAATGCATAAATAAATACATGCATTAAAAGTGCAACTCAAAAACGAAAACAAAACAATGCATTAAAAAGGGAATAAAATAATGCATTAAAAAGGGAATAAAACAATGCATTAAAAACGGAATAAAACAATGCGTTAAAAAAGGAATGAAACAATGCAATGATAGCCTTATAAATTGCAATGATTTAATAGCTATAAATTGGAGCTAACATGAGCTAGTTATTAATGAATTAATAACCAAAAGACCGCATGCGTATATATACATGCAAATTCAAAATTCAAACTTAAAGATGAACTATAACTGGAAAAACAATAAATCAAAGAAGTTATACTAGGAAGAAAATTAACATGATTAACTAACGTTAAAATCAAAAACCACAACGATACAGAAAATCTCGTTTGGACCCAGGATGGGTCGACCCATGTGTTGACCCAAGGGTGACCCACCTCTAGGGTGGGTCGACATAGGGTTCGACCCGGTCGGCCCATATCTATTTTCTATGCAATGTGGATTTATAATATAAACGGCTCCAATTTTAATTGATTAAGTCCAATGGACCAGACTTTCTTTTACACCTATAAATAGTGTAATGACCCGCACTGGCAGAGGTATTATAATTAATTTATTTAATTATATAAATGGTGGTATAGTGAATTAAATGGTCGTGGAATAAAATATTGATGAATATTTAATTAAAATAATAAATTAAATAATATATTTAATTCTGAAATAATCAGAATTGGCTGAAATGGCGATATGGTGTGAATCGGATCATCTGTGATATTTAATTCAGCTTGGAATTTGAATTTGAATAACGAATATATTCAATCGTCGACAGTTGAACGTATAGTTTATAATATAATTATAAACGAGCTCGACTGGCGCTGTAGTTCGTAAATTGGCTATTCGAACTTCAACTGAATGTACAGGATTCGTTTTAAGCCGGATTTCTGTGAAACAAGAAACGTGTGGTGCTGGTGGAGTATATCTTTCTAGTGGAATAGAAAAATCAGGATTTCATCGTGTAGATTTTGAGATATGTCCAAATCAAATTTTAAAATAGTCGCTATAGAATCGTTTATCGACTATATCGGTTTATTGGATATAACTAGAGATCGGGTTTGAATTTAGACAAGCTTCTTTTGGGAAATAGTGATAATTTAATTTTTAGAATTTTATAGTAATTTTTAATTAATTAAATATGTGACTTTTTATTTGGGGTATTTTGCACCCTGTATTCAACATTTTTGAGGTTTCAAAATATGAGGTAATCTACCGGTATTATTATATTATTAGAATCCAGGCACATCGCTGATCACAGCGGTATTTTCATATCAGTCCATGAACAAACATTTCAACTCGAAATTTAAAAAAGAAGATATGTAGCACGGAAGTATTGGCACGATAGTGCATTTAAAATTTATATTACCAAATAGAAAAAAAAACCATACAACAAATATATTTGATGCCAAGGAAGGAATAATAGGGACCGGACCTAAACAAGGCCGCATATCATTCTTCTCCGCCATCCGTTTCTTTGGCCTCAAACAAAGTATCGTGGCCTTCACGAAATCAAGAGAAAATCAAGAAAGAAAATCCTATAAATACCATCCTCAGCAAGCCTAAATCCTTTCATCCCTTAGTCAATTTCTCTTTCCGCCGCCGACTTCCATCTTCAGCAAAAGAAAACAAGAGTTTATAAAATCCAAAACAATTACTATAAATTCTCTAAAATCCTAATACAATTTTATATGGAATACTGGTGATCTTCTCTTCGATTCGGTACCACCTCTGAGAGGTGCGATTTCGTTTTGGGGTACTGAACTTTCACGAGTCCGACTAGGGCTTTGGTTTTCGGGGTGTACGAGGGACCGGAGATGGAAAGGGGGTAGCTGTCGATCCTCTGGGAGCAGGGCGCACCTGCTGGCGCCACAGAGGAGGAGTCCGATCACCTTGAATATCGGAGCTGTGTTGATAGTGCGTGAGCACAGTTCGACGCGATATCATGGGAGGGCATCAATTTGGTAGATGCTGGTACGGGTTGATGCAGTTTTGAAGGGGGGGGGGGTATGTCGATGGAGGTTTGATCCCATTTTGTGAAGAATGGGGGTGGAACGAGGGAAGTAAAGTTGCATTCATGGCCTGGGGTTGGGTTCGGATCTTTGGAGTTGGGGACCGGAAGTAAAGGGGTTCAAAGAAGTCGATGTCGAGTGGAGTAAGGTATTTGCAGGTTTTAAACGTGAGGTTTGTGATAATTAAGGGAGATGTTGGTTTTGTTTTAACTGTTGTAAAAGGAGTATTGTGGTGATTTTTTTTGTTTGGGATCGGAAGTGTCAAATGGTGAGTGTTACTGAGAAGAAGTTTGGTGAACGGTTTTGGGAAGTGAAGGAGATGGGTTGACGTGAATTTACTATGATGTTGGTGGAGTAACAGTCACGAGCTTCTGAGTTAAAGGAAGATTTGAAGAAAGATTTAGTGAGGGGCTTTGTTTAAGCTTAAACGGATTTAGACTTTGCAATTGGGCAGGTTGCATGCGTGTGGAAATGGGTCAGTATTCAATTCGAATACTGGAGCAAAGGAGGACAGAGTTCATGGTATTGGTATTGATAGTGTTGTGGCCAACTTAGAGGGGCGTGAGACTAGTGAATATACAGATGTTATTTGGCAACAACAGTTGAATGAAATTAATGGAAATATTATTGAGGAGAAGGAATAAAAAGATGTAAATCTGGGTTGGGCAACTCGTCAGTAAATGTAGCAGGAAGTTCGGCAATGAAAAATGAAGTGGAGAGGACGTCTGAGTCCAGCACTTTGCACAGGGGAGACTTGTACTGTTTTATACTGGAGCAGGACAATTCCAAAATGGTTTCAAAAGGGAATTGGGCCGGATCATAAAGTAAAACGGGATTCGATAGGATCACACAGACGAATGCTACAACACGGAACCAGACTGGAATGATTGGAGCTGTTTACAATTTATATCGAAATAAATTGTCTGATCAGAATCGACTAACGCAAACCGTTATTTAACGGCTAACGCGTAAATGTGAGTAAATCTCACTAACTCTGAACAGTTTATAATTTCATGTTGTATTTTTAGAACTGTTAGATATTGGCTGATTGATTGTGTGTTGATTGTTTGATTTAAACTGCTAGTCAGTTAGTTGAATTTCTATATTGATTCTGTTTAACATAATATATCATATGGAACTGAAAGTGATGTCATCTATATTGTCTAACATCTGTGATGCAGGGAAACAGGTTGGAGGAATCCAACTGGATTCCTCAACATTTATTTTACTGTTTTCATATATTATGATATATGATGTGTTATATAATCTGTTATGGATTATGTGTGTTGAAATGATGTTGATCATTTTTATTCGATATTTTAAATATCATAAAAGACCCTGGGATGTAAAAAGAATTATTTCAATGTATATTGAAATAAAGGGAGTTTATAAAATCAACAGATTTTATGAAAGGAAATATCTCAAAAGTAAATAAAAAGGGAAAAATGTTTTTAAAACGAATAGAGTTTTAAAAAGGGGAAATCATTTATAAAGTGAAGAACTGTTACTAAAAGTAAATCTTTATAAATGAATAGTTTATTCGAATAAAGTTAAAAAGAGTTAATCGATGTTAGTTTAATCGATTAGAGTTAAAGTAAAAGGAATTAATCGATGTTAGTTTAATCGATTAGAGTTAAAGTAAAAGGAGCTAATCGATGTTAGTTAATCGATTAGAGTTAAAGTAAAAGGAGTTATCGAATATAGTTATTCGAAAGGAGTTAAGTGAAATGAGTAAATCAATAGCGTTAGTCAAATAGAGTTAATCCAATAGTGTTAGTCCAATAGAGTTAATTGGTAAGGATTAATCGAATAGAGTTAAGTGAAAGGAGTCAATCGAATATAACTATTCGAAGGAGGGTTAAGTAAGAAAGTTAGTAAAGGGATATAAAGTGAACTTTGCCTATTTCAAAGTTAGAAATGTTGTTCAGTTAAGGTCTGAGAGGTAGTTCTACCCCAACTTGATTGGCTTCGTTTTTAACTAAGGAATAGTTAAGGTTCGGCAGTAAAGGAAATGGTTTGAGTTGGCATCGCGATGGTTTGTTTAAAACATCTGTCTAAGTCCAATGAAGAAGCTTTGGAAATGTTTTCCAAATAAGAAACCAGAAATGTTTTCTAATAAAGAAAACAAGAAATGGAAATGTTTTCCATTTGTTAATAATGTATATTTTCCCAATTTAGAAAATAAGGAATATTGAACGTAGGGAAACAGGAGATAAGTAAATTAATGAAATAAAGAGATGAATGTTAAATGATGTTTGATCGATATAATTTCCATTTGGAAATATTATCGTTGTTTGCACACTTGTTTTTATTCGATAGTTAAATCACAGACTATCGAAGTTTTGACCATTTTAACGTTGTTAATATGGAGAGACCGGTTGGATTATTATCCAAAGAACCACTCTGTATTGGCATATGCATTGCGAATCATATGTGCCAAAGGAAATTGAAGACGGAGTTATGCAAGGGCTATCCTGTTTACAGAATAGTGCCTTCGGTTCATCCTGTTCCTGGGTGACTTGTATGGACGGATGTCTGACAGAGTATTTCCAGACGAACACGTATATTGATTTCTTCAACTGTACCAAGAGTGGAAGCGGAGAAGGAAACTTCTTTTAGCTAACACATAATGTATTGTTGAGGACGTCAATCAGTGATTTGATGGATTTGACGATGTGGCATTCAAAGTGAATCTGGTATGATGATAAAGCGTAGCTTCTAGCTTCATCATCCGGTAAATGACAGAAATTGGGCAGGCAGCATGGCTAAGTCGGTCGCACCGAAGTAGGGTGTATAATCACCTGATCTAGAGTTTCATTTACTTCTAAAAATCTATCGTTGATGCTGTCTCATTCGGGAAACGGTTGCTGATCCCAACCGTTGGTGATATACATTCGATACGCTCAAGCGAAATGAGTGGTCGGTCATGTGTGGCCGGGTTGCAAGATGTTCTTGTTGAACCCAGTGTATTCCTCTCTAGAGGTACACGAGCGAAAGGTGGTTCCATACCTTGTCATAGTTGGAAATCCATTACCCAATACGTGCTTGCGGTTTTGATTGTATACTATATATGTAGAACGTGAGATGAAAGCGTTTCTACTAGATGATTATTATAGTTGTGGTTGATAGACATTATTATAGTATCAAAAGGTTTTTGATATAAAGATATTTGGATTCTCATAAGGGAAAAACCCGTTCCGTTATGCGGCTGGTCTTATAAGATATCGTTTACTTGTTCAACTGTTTTTAACTGTTTTACTCACACCAGTCCCATGACTGACCCGGAGTTTACTTTGTTGTTTTCTTAAACTCTTGGGTGCCTAAATTTGTATGGGCAGTCAAGTAGTCGGGATTTACAGATACATTGAAGAGCTGGAGCAGGAGGCTTCAGAATTATATCGCTATTATTATTCCGCTGTGTTGTAAGTGTTGTACTTTGATAATGATATGTATATGCAGGTACAGATGTATATTTCAAGTTATGTTATATATATTATATGTTATTCGTTCCGCTGTGAGGTTCGTGTTACTCTGATGTTGTGTTCTTCTTCTTCTTCTTCTTCTATTCTAAGTTTCTATCTTATCTTTCCTCACCCTCTAATTTCTTTCACTAATTACCAGGATTTTTCGATGTTTTGGTTATCGACATCGTGTTTATGTCGATAACCAAAGTCGCTCAAAATCCGGGTCATTACGGTTGGTATCAGTGCGAGGTTAAGAATTGCTTGACTCTGTGGCGTGACTCGGTAGAGATAGGGTTAGTAATACCCTAGATTGAGTTTGAGTGTATATATACGAGTGAACGTATTTGTATATTGATAAAAAAATTGTTTTATATTGTGGAGATTCATTGATTGAGTCGTATATGGATTCTGGTCGATCAGTTTGATCCACTGTATCGGTAGGAGTTGATAAACACTTGAATACGATGAACCGTCATGATATGTTTTGAAAGAGGGTAAATGAAAAATATTTTACCCAACGTATATTTTGATATATATTGGATATATTGGTTGATATTATAATCGAGTAAGATTATAAATTAAATGGTTATGTAAATAACCAATCAGAATTCATATAAGTGAAATACGTGAATCAGAAGAGTTAAATCTGAAATTTAAAACCAGAAATGGAGTTAAAACTCTGGAGAATTGGATAAGTGTTTGTAAATGGATTTGGATTAAAAATAAGGAAAATTTAAGATCCTGGGAGATTTTAAATTGTTTTACAAGCGGTGTGAATTATATTTTGAAATGAATTTCAAAGTGGAAATGTTTAGAAATGGTTTTATAGTATTGAACTCACTTCGATCACTGGAAAATAGATTCTGATGATGACAGCTGCATCATCAATATTCATTTTCGAGTTGTAAGTGATGAATTACTATCAGAGATACTGTTTTGAATTTGTTTTGGGAAAGACAAGTTGTGTGAAATTTCAAAAGGGATTAAAAATATAGAATTTGAATTTTTAAAATAGATTTGAAATATTAACTTGTTTAAAAGAAATAAAACGAGAAATTCCTTTATAAACGAAGTTTATAAATAGTTCTTTTATAAACGAAGTTTATAAAATGAAGTGAAAAGAATTATCATTGGATAATTCAGAAATAAAAAAAATACAAGTATGAAATTGAAAGGGAAATCTATTTTCCAAAGGTAGAAATATCGATTTCAAAAGGAATTGAAATCGAGACTTATGTAAAGAATGAATAAAGAAAGTTTGAAAAGGAATTTGAATAAAGGAAGTTCAAACATAGAATTTGAATAAGAAAATGCAAAGAGGATTTGAATATAGAAAATTCAAAAGGGGATTTGAATATAGAAATTCAAATGAGATTTGAATAAAGAAGATTTGAATAATGAAATTTGAATATAGAATTCAAATAGTTTGAAATGAAATTTGAATATATGAAATTCAATGGAAGTGATATAGAATTTGAATATAGAAATTCAAAGGGAGTTTGAATATATGAAATTCAATGGAAGTGATATAGAATTTGAATATAGAAATTCAAAGGGAGTTTGAATATATGAAATTCAATGGAAGTGATATAGAATTTGAATATAGAAATTCAAAGGGAGTTTGAATATATGAAATTCAATGGAAGTGATATAGAATTTGAATATAGAAATTCAAAGGGAGTTTGAATATATGAAATTCAATGGAAGTGATATAGAATTTGAATATAGAAATTCAAAGGGAGTTTGAATATATGAAATTCAATGGAAGTGATATAGAAATTGAATATAGAAAAATTCAAATGGGGTTTGAATATAGAAATTCAAATGGAATTCAAATATAGAATTTGAATATAGAAAATATAAAGGGATTCAAATATAGGATTTGAATATCGAAAGTGAAATGAAATTTGAATAAGGAAGATTCAAATAGAATTGAATTTGAAATTTGAATATAGAAGATTCAAAGGGAATTGAAATGAAATAAAGAGAATTCAAATAGATTTGAATATAGAAATTCAAATGGAGTTTGAAAATAGATTTGAATAATGAAATTCATATATGGAATTTGAATAAGTGAATTGAAATGAAATTCAAATATAGGTTTGAATAAGAGATTTGAAATGGAATTTGAATATAGGAAATTTGTGAAGACCCGTAACTTCCCCGTAAAGGAAAGCGTCGGATAGTTCGAGAACAAACCACAACAGAACGCAAACAGAAGAACATTTCATCGTATATCACAACAATGCATCAGATTACAAGAATATACAGAGTATAAATGAATAAATATTACACAGAAATATCAGAGATTTAAATTACATTTGAATACATAGCAGCGGAAAATAATACGATACACAACTAGAAGAGATATACGGATACAAAGCTTTCCGGATATCGTTCCAGCTGTAAACCAGGATCCTGTGAATATAAATCTGCAAAACCAAAACTACTAGCTGCCCGTGTCGAAAATAGGGGCACCCAGAGTTTAGGTTAAAACAATAAACTCCAGGTCAGTCATGTGACTGGTGTGAGAACTAAAACAGTTATTAATCTTTATTTTAAATCATTAGGTAAATCAAGGGACCACGCCGCATAACACCGAACGGGTTTCCTCCCAAGAATACCAGTGCATAAAACAAACAGCGCAATGCTAAATAAAGAAAAATGAAGCTGTTATAAGACCCAGGTCCTATCACACAATGCAACGCAAGCCGGGGGATAGGGTTTTCCCTTATAACAGCCAAAGAATGCTTGATACGTTTAAAACAAATCATTTTATACTATTATAAGTGCATAGTGTATAAAACAACTTCAAATCATAAGTATCAATCATAGGCGGCATAAGCGCCCCATCCCACTATGTCGCCATATATAGGTTTACAAATAAAACCGCAAATGTCACGTATTTGGAAATTGGATTTCCATCTATGAACCGAGGCAAAAGATAGTCCTCAACCGATTCGAGACAATCTAGCCTACCATGTCTCAGGATCAGAGCTCGAGTGACCCTAGGAGCGACAGGGCCGGTCCACCGATGTGGATTAAAATGCCTGAACACTACGTTTCCCCGCCCTTTGGGGCGCAAGTCTGGTCCGTCAGCCGACCAGAAGCATCGGCCGAAACCGATATAACCGAGGCGCCTCGCAACAGCAACAACCACATAAGTCAAACTCGTCAGGGCGTGTAAAACCACTGACGCCACTTCTAGCTAGAAAGAAACGCATGCCCTCCCTGAGGTCCGTCTCCCGTTTTTGGTTCATACCGGGTGTGAAACACGCGAGGTAAACGTTACACAAAGCTACGCCACAAAGGCCGTGCTTTGATCATCACCACAAGACTTTGCTTTTCAACAGAAGCCTCGATCATTTGCATCTTAGCATGCCACACAGGCAAACCATCCTATGCAACCGATATCAGTCACACAGAATGAAATCCGATGTCAGACACACAGTCCATTTACAAGTCCGTTCTGGGCCTGAACGAAACCGGAGGCACCTAGTACCCCGCATATCCATCGATCTCCAAGTACGTCTGGACGATCACTAACTGTTTCCATCTTCTTGGGTGTACAGCCCAATCAAGATCATCAGTAATGACCCAAACGACGTGAAGACCTCCGGTCTTCGACCATCGTCTTCATCTTCGACTTATCGTCGTATCAGTTATTCAGAATGGGATAAACCCGGCCTTTCCGAATAACTCGCGTATATATTATAAAAGTGTTACACAAACACAACATACGCCTCATTCCAATTCATTAGTCACTAACCGTAAATTAATCAAGAGAATAATTCCCCAAATATTAACCCCGAAGGCCGAAACCAACATCAGATCAATATCCAGAAAACCATTCTGCTTAGCTAACCGACAGTTAGTTTCTAAATTTCACATTCATAGGGAAAGGTTCCCATTAATTTTATCCAAGATAAATTCCTTGAATTTATTCTTTAGTCCATTTTTGAATATCAATTCAAACTAGTCGGGATTAGCGAACCTTACCGAAGTAATCATTTGTTTTAATTTCCCAATCCCAACCTATTCATCCCATGAAGTAAAACTGGTAATACTTCATATCTAACACCACAGTGTTATCGGTAAATTCAATTACCATTTCACGTTCAAATCTAATTAAAGATTTAACTATCGCCTGGAGCAAAACTGGTGATACTCCATTTTCGATCTTTTCAATCTAATTAAAGATTCATTAAAACTCCACTTAGTTTTAATCGTTAACTGGGTTAAAGAATCGGTGTCATTTAAAACACGGTTCACGATAAACCCAAAATCACATTCCATCAATTTTCGGGTTAAAGAACAAGTGTTATTTAAAACACTGTTCACGATAAACCCAAAAATCAACATCCATTCAATTCCAATTAAATATCATTTAATTGGTACACTTCATTAAATCTAAATAAAAAGATTTAATCTTTTCTCAACTGGGTTCAAGAACAGTGTTAGTGAAGACACCATTCACGACAAACCCAAATCACATTCGATATTCAATACAAGGCTCTGAATAGAAAATATATCGGCTTATATTCAATATCGAATTCTACGACTAACAAATGTCGTATTGGAAATAACGATATACATATATATCTTTCAAATTTCCATAACAACACCTGTATAATCACGAATTCCAACATCGAAATATTCCGAAGACAATTTCGATTCAAATCCACTCCAATGCAATCATTGGAATTTTGGTTACTTTTAAAACCCTTTTCGAATTCAATTTATTTATTTAAAAATAAATAGAATTATAATTCTAGTTCAAAACTAGTTCATTTCGATAAAAATCCATTTTTATCTTTTCAAATATGGAGTTTTTCATCCCAATTCTTCACAAATCATTTCTTATGATTTTACACAAATTATTACTATTTTTAATAATTTTATCAAGGCCCGTACAGTCGATTTCCATCAATGGCCATCGAACTGCACTTACAGCGACCTTTTTCGAATTTGATTTGGACATAATTCCAAATCCAACCGTTAGATTTCAAATTTCTAATCTTCGTTAGAAAGCTCTTTTCGATACGAACCCAACGGTTCCGGTTTTAGGAGAATCCGACGGTCGGATCTCCCGTAATGTCCGTTTGAAATAAATGGTCGAAATTCGCGAACTGCCGCGGCGCGGCGCGTTCTATTCAGGCCATTATATTATATATAATATATATATAATATATTTCGTCGATTTCTATTTAAAAACGAATTATATAAACAGTTTTAAATTCATTTCAAAATCTATTTCAACTTCCATTTCAATTCAAAGCAAAATTGAATTCTTCTTTATAAATTCGTTTCAAAATTCATTTCTGTTCAATTCAAATTTCAATTCAATTTGAATTCATATTCAATTCAATTCATTTCGAAATCGTTTTCAATTCAATTCATTTCGAAATCGCTTTCAATTCAATTCATTTCGAAATCGCTTTTCAATTCAATTCATTTCGAATTGGTTTTCAATTCAATTCATTTCGAAATCGTTTTCAATTCAATTCATTTCGAAATCGCTTTCAATTCAATTCATTTCGAAATCGTTTTCAATTCAATTCATTTCGAAATCGTTTTCAATTCAATTCATTTCGAAATCGTTTTCAATTCAATTCATTTCGAAATCGTTTTCAATTCAATTCATTTCGAAATCGTTTTCAATTCAATTCGAAACCGATAAAATCGATATAAATATCGTTCACGTCAAAATGGCGTCAATCTAATCAACACGGCTTCATAAAGTTCTATTTTCAAATATTCTATTTCAAATATTTCTATTTTAAAACTGGAATGAGGCCCAATCAATTACCATATAAAGTTAATTATATGGATTTTCATACAACACATGTATATCATAGCATTGAAAAATAATCAACCATCAACCAAAGTGCACTACACTGTATAAGCATCAAAGATAGATATTCAATGCTTATAACAGCCTGTCAATCAATCGATCGACATATTTAATCAATCAGGATGAGTGAACTTCAGATTTCATCCTAACACCCGTGTGGGGTTTCAAACAATCAAACACATATTTTATTTGTGCAGTTGGGCGATGTGTAAAATTTATCGACCCAATCAACGTCATTCAAATAGGTGTACATAAACAGACCGTCTGGTTTGTAAATGAATATTTTATTTTATTCACTTTCACTACATTCATATTCACGTTAAAAATTATATTTTTAACGATAAAACATTTTATTTCAACCTATGAATTTCTATTCAATTCATTTATTCAATAAAATGATATTTTTATTTTTCTAACATATTTTAGAAAATTTCGGCGGCATAACGACACAATACTAGAAACGGGACGAGGCCTAGCCTTATCCCCGGTCTAGTGAAGGCCCACGCCATTCACACATCAATCAAATTCACTTTCGTTATGCAAACCACAAAATTTGGAGTAAGGGTCTAACCTAGCCTTACTCCTTCGCCTTATAACGGCGCACGTCTAATCCTAACCAATTTATCGATTCGATTTTTCACACCACAAACCACATTCAAACCAATATCACAATCAATCACCAAACAGTCAAACAAACAAGTCCATGGTCTGTGGACGGGTGTCGGGTGCTACTAAGCACCGTCTGCATCCTAGTATATATATAACTAGAAAAATAAATTGAAAGGTGAGAAATTCTCACATATAGCTATCCTAGCTCCACGGCTCTTCATTTGCAGAAGATCTCGTCGTTTCGCCTTTTTGTCACCTTCGTTGCTCGCTTTCACTACATATATAAAAATCGAATTTTTATTTCAAAGTTCAATATATAAAAATCGAATTTTTATTTCAAAGTTCAATATATAAAAATCGAATTTTTATTTCAAAGTTCAATATATAAAAATCGAATTTTTAGTTCAAAGTTCAATATATAAAAATCGAATTTTTATTTCAAAGTTCAATATATAAAAATCGAATTTTTCGTTCGCTATTCAATATAGAAAAATTTTATTTTCCTTTCGAAGTTTCATATATAAAAATCATATTTTTTTCTATCTTTTCTATATTATAAAAATTATATTTTTATTTTACCTAAAAATCAAATCTTTATGATATTAAAGTCATATCTTTCTATTTCGAAAATCAAATCTTTTTCTTTATTTTCCTAAAACATTAATTTCAGTTTTGAAATGAAAATAAGTTTTCAGTTTTTAAAAATAAAATAAAATCAGTTTTTTTTTTATTTATAAATTCAGTTTTTAAAATCCTTTTAAAACAGTTTTAAAATTCCTCAAACAAAAATCAATTCAATTCATTTCTTTAAAAAAAAAAGTTTTTTTTTCTATTTAAAAATACAGTTTAAAACTTTACTGTAAAAACAAAAATAAAACAAAAACAAAATAGCTAAAAGCTCACCGATGTTTCGAAGTGGAGGAGGGAAGGAGCGTCGGCGGTGTGGTGTGGTGCGCGGTGGCTCAGGGAGCTGCGGTGTTGCTGCGGGGTGTCGGCTTTCAGGCTAGGGTTCGGGAGGAGGGGGGGTCGGCTTCGTCGAGGGTTCGGAGGAGGGGGAGGGTCTAGTGATGGGAAGGGGAGGCGGCGCGGTGGATGGTGGGGCGGCGCTCCGCCCCCCTGTCGCCCTTTCTCCCTTCTTTTTTTTTTTTTATTTCGTTTTTTTCTTCTGAGAAAATATCGGGGGGGGGGGGGGGGTCCAGCAGATATAAGGGAGAAGAGATGTTTTTTTTTTTTTTTTTAATTATTTTATTCTGCTAAAAGTTGACTTTTACATACGACCTCTAAACGAGGTCCACCGCCTGTCGCCCATAGCGTTTTACCCCCATTCCGAACACAATGGGATATGTATCGCAAGCTGATTCGATAGTTACCATCAGTTTCCGTTGAATTTACCTTTAAATCACTATATTGAATTTAAATGTACACTTCAAATTACTGGGGACACATACTAACCAGAAAAATTCCAGAAAAATATTTTCTAGCTTCGTATTGACGATACGGTCCTAACAAAACTAGTTTCGTCGAATTCTGAGACCGTTTGAAAAATGGCCAATTTCCAGTCGATTAAAATCAACTGAAACTGGTCAAACGCGTTTTCCTTTGCCACGCTCACATATTGATTCGAAAAATTACGAAATTTGGAATCTAGCAATAACTTAACATCACGGACCCAACAAAACTGGTTTCGTCGAATTCCGAGGTCGTTTGCAAAACGGCTATTTTTAAGGGCTATATATTATATAAAATATATATATAAATTCCATAGCGACTATTCTGAATTTTCAACTGGACGTATCTTATCATTTCTAAGATGAAATCTCAGTTTGCTAACTTCGTTACAAAGATATAGTTATACAGATTCAAATATTTCTTGTTTCGTTCAATTCTGACTTATATTGAATTCTGTATATTCATTTGAAATTAGAAATCGAATTTTCGAACTACCGCGCCATTTTCAATTCTATTTATAATTATATATAAATATTTATATTCTAACGACGACGTATATAAATATATACGTCGAATTCTATTCAAAATAAATTTCACGTCGATATTATTTAAAATAATTCATTTTAAATAATCAAAATTCGCTAAAATTGCCAAAATAAAAATTTTAAACTGGCCCAGATTTTCCGGGTTGTTACAAAATTCAAATAAAATTGAAATGGAATTCAATTAGTTGATAAACAAGTTAAACCTATATTTGAACATGTATATTCAAATAAAAAGGTGAAATGGGCAAACCAGTAATTTGAAAATCACTTAACGAACTAAGTTAAAATGATTGGATTAAGTTGAAATGAATTAGAAATGTATAAATATACATGAGGTATGTATGGATAAGGTATAAAGGTTTATAAATAGAATGCTCGACGAAAAGGTATGTATTTATTTCACATATGAGATTTTATGCGCCGTATCGGCTAGCCACTTGGCTTTTCTTTTTCTTTTTGATTGGAGAAGGCCTGTGTGGCAGTTTGGGGATTTTCCCGATGCTCCTAGTACAAAGGAGGTTATGGCGAATTTTTCCGGGAATTTAAGGAGTTAGAATATTTTTAAGATAATTTGATAGTTAGAAATCAACGTATCGATATATATATAGAATTCGACAAGGAAACGAACTTAGAAATAGAATAGTAAAATCAAAAAAAGAAGACTAAGCATAAAATCTAGTAAGAATAGTAAGAGGAACTGTATACGTGTTTAAAAGTGAATCAGTAGTTGTATGTTATTGATTGTTCGAGTAAGTAGTCATATCTGTTTTGATGTTATAAATGTTATTCAGTCAAGGTCTGAGAGATAGTTATACCCCAACTTGATTGATTTCATTATTAACAAATAAATGGTAAGATTTCAGGCTCGAAGATCAATGTTGAATAAGAGTTAGTTGAATATAGTATTTGAGTTGTCGTAACGATGTTTTACACAACATCCGTTTTAACCCAAATAAGTGTGAATTTGGAAATATAATAAAGAATATTTCCTAAGTATGGAAATAAACGAGATCGGAAGAGAGATAAGTAATTGGAATATTTTCCCATTATAAATAGCATATATTTCTAAAAGTTTAGAAAATAAAGGAAGGCGATATTCGGAAATGTTTTCCAATTAACATAAAAGGGCCAATATGGTTATTGAAAATATTTGGTTAACAAATATTGATAAAGAAATAGAGAGGTGATTTAACTAATGGAATATTGATTATGGGCTCAGTTGAATTTCAAAAGGAGAATTTGATTTTTGAAAAAGTAAACTGTTTAAAATTCCCAGGAAGAGACTGTTGAATTAAGAACAAATTTAAATAGAAGTTTGCGAAAGTAAGCTGGAATTGAATTGAAACAGTTAAGTGAAAACTGAATGGAAATTGAACGATATCAGGAAAAATTTGTTCTTGAATAAAATTGGATTGTCGAGATAAGAATTTGAAATGAAAATTGGATTGGGAAGTTAAGAGTTTGAAATCGAGAATGGAACTCGAATTTGAAATAAAATTCGACTTAGGATATAAGCGAATGGTTGTGTCGTGGATAAAAGAAGATGGGGATTTGATTGGAATGATCCTTGTATCCGCTGAAGTGATAACAGGTGGAAAGGATATAATGTTATGCCGACAAAAAGGTACCAGTTTATATTTCTATTGGATATAAGATTTATGAGCCGAATTGGCAAGCCGCTTGGCTGTTTGATTTTCTTTTGGGATGGAGATGGCCCAGAGAGGCGAGTTGGAGTTTGACCAATTGACCATTACAAAAGGGGTGCTGGAGAAATTTTTCAAAGAGTTAAGGCGTTAGAAAATTTTCAGAATTTTGAAAATTTTCTTTGATAAGAATTAATTAGTAATTTAATTGAAATTAAATTGGTTCAGTTGAAACTGAAGTCAAGGAGTGAACAAATATGTTCTAACCAGTCGATAGGGTCGTCCTCTACCTTTTAGCAATTTCGAGGACGAAATTATTTTAAGTGGGGAAGATTGTAATGACCCGCACTGGCAGAGGTATTATAATTAATTTATTTAATTATATAAATGGTGGTATAGTGAATTAAATGGTCGTGGAATAAAATATTGATGAATATTTAATTAAAATAATAAATTAAATAATATATTTAATTCTGAAATAATCAGAATTGGCTGAAATGGCGATATGGTGTGAACCGGATCATCTGTGATATTTAATTCAACTTGGAATTTGAATTTGAATAACGAATATATTCAATCGTCGACAGTTGAACGTATAGTTTATAATATAATTATAAACGAGCTCGACTGGCGCTGTAGTTCGTAAATTGGCTATTCGAACTTCAACTGAATGTACAGGATTCGTTTTAAGCCGGATTTCTGTGAAACAAGAAACGTGTGGTGCTGGTGGAGTATATCTTTCTAGTGGAATAGAAAAATCAGGATTTCGTCGTGTAGATTTTGAGATATGTCCAAATCAAATTTTAAAATAGTCGCTATAGAATCGTTTATCGACCATATCGGTTTATTGGATATAACTAGAGATCGGGTTTGAATTTAGACAAGCTTCTTTTGGGAAATAGTGATAATTTAATTTTTAGAATTTTATAGTAATTTTTAATTAATTAAATATGTGACTTTTTATTTGGGGTATTTTGCACCCTGTAATCAACATTTTTGAGGTTTCAAAATATGAGGTAATCTACCGGTATTATTATATTACTAGAAACCAGGCACATCGCTGATCACAGCGGTATTTTCATATCAGTCCATGAACAAACATTTCAACTCGAAATTTAAAAAAGAAGATATGTAGCACGGAAGTATTGGCACGATAGTGCATTTAAAATTTATATTACCAAATAAAAAAAAAAACCATACAGCAAATATATTTGATGCCAAGGAAGGAATAAAAGGGACCGGACCTAAACAAGGCCGCATATAATTCTTCTCCGCCATCCGTTTCTTTGGCCTCAAACAAAGTATCGTGGCCTTCACGAAATCAAGAGAAAATCAAGAAAGAAAATCCTATAAATACCATCCTCACTAAGCCTAAATCCTTTCATCCCTTAGTCAATTTCTCTTTCCGCCGCCGACTTCCATCTTCAGCAAAAGAAAACGAGAGTTTATAAAATCCAAAACAATTACTATAAATTCTCTAAAATCCTAATACAATTTTATATGGAATACTGGTGATCTTCTCTTCGATTCGGTACCACCTCTGAGAGGTGCGATTTCGTTTTGGGGTACTGAGCTTTCACGAGTCCGACTAGGGCTTTGGTTTTCGGGGTGTACGAGGGACCGGAGATGGAAAGGGGGTAGCTGTCGATCCTCTGGGAGCAGGGCGCACCTGCTGGCGCCACAGAGGAGGAGTCCGATCACCTTGAATATCGGAGCTGTGTTGATAGTGCGTGAGCACAGTTCGACGCGATATCATGGGAGGGCATCAAATTGGTAAATGCTGGTACGGGTTGATGCAGTTTTGAAGGGGGGTATGTCGATGGAGGTTTGATCCCATTTTGTGAAGAATGGGGGTGGAACGAGGGAAGTAAAGTGGCATTCATGGCCTGGGGTTGGGTTCGGATCTTTGGAGTTGGGGACTGGAAGTAAAGGGGTTCAAAGAAGTCGATGTCGAGTGGAGTAATACTGGAAGGTATTTGCAGGTTTTAAACGTGAGGTTTGTGATAATTAAGGGTGATGTTGGTTTTGTTTTAACTGTTGTAAAAGGAGTATTGTGGTGATTTTTTTTGTTTGGGATCGGAAGTGTCAAATGGTGAGTGTTACTGAGAAGAAGTTTGGTGAACGGTTTTGGGAAGTGAAGGAGATGGGTTGACGTGAATTTACTGTGATGTTGGTGGAGTAACAGTCACGAGCTTCTGAGTTAAAGGAAGATTTGAAGAAAGATTTAGTGAGGGGCTTTGTTTAAGCTTAAATGGATTTAGACTTTGCAATTGGGCAGGTTGCATGCGTGTGGAAATGGGTCAGTATTCAATTCGAATACTGGAGCAAAGGAGGACAGAGTTCACGGTATTGGTATTGATAGTGTTGTGGCCAACTTAGAGGGGCGTGAGACTAGTGAATATACAGATGTTATTTGGCAACAACAGTTGAATGAAATTAATGGAAATATTATTGAGGAGAAGGAATAAAAAGATGTAGATCTGGGTTGGGCAACTCGTCAGTAAATGAAGCAGGAAGTTCGGTAATGAAAAATGAAGTGGAGAGGACGTCTGAGTCCAGCATTTTGCACAGGGGAGACTTGTACTGTTTTTGTGGTGGCCCGCCCCGCACCAACCGACATTTACCCCAAAAGGGCGCTGTATACATGTCCAGTTAGCACGGAACGGGTCGCCAGAAGGGGAAAAGGAAGAAGGAAATGAGCATACAAGGAACCTGTAGAATGTCTCACAGCGCATAGGACAAAATATAATAATAACATACTTGACATAAAACAGGAGAGACAATGCATAAGCTGAAAATCAGAACTAAACATCATGGCAGCGGAAATCCCAAAATACAGCTTATTACAATTTTCAAACTGTCTCAAAGCAAAAGTAAGGTAAATGAGGTACACTACTAATTCCCAAGTAGCGACCACCAACGACACAGGGAGAATGTGTATAGATATATATCATACGTGGAAGCCTCCTGCCCGCCTCCGAATCAGCTACTCGCACATCACCAGCTAACCTGTCTCTAGTCTGCTCGTGTGAGCACCCAGAGTAATAAGAGGAGACATAAAACTCTGGGTCAGACATAAAGTCTGGTATGAGCGATAAGCATCTAAAGTGAACAATAACAGGTAGACTAAAACATACCTGAACCTGGACCTGCAACCAAAGAGTTAGCACTACAAACTGTACAACACTTTAAGGTATCATATCAAACAGCATAAAGATACGGAGGTGGGGGAGATGTGCATGTCATAATGATGGCAAACAATCAAGCATAGCATCCATCCTCACATCTCTCACTCAGTGCGTAAAGCATACGATATTCACCACTTCGATCACCCAACATTCCTTGCTACGATCACTTTGCCCCATGAAGTCATAAATGGCTGCACTGCACTGATAACGTAGCCGCTAATCCTTTGCTATGTCCACTTTGCCCCATGGAGTCACAAGAACCCCACTGCACTGGCTCATAGCCTTACCAATCTTTACTATGTCCACTCTGCCCCATGGAGTCACAAGAACCCCACTGCACTGGCTCATAGTCTTACTACGCATCACCTTGCCCCTCGGGTCGTAATGACCCTACTGCACTGATAACGTAGTCTTGCTACCATCACCTTGCCCCTCAGGTCGTAATGACCCTACTGCACTGATAAGTAGCCCATCATTCCTTTTTAGTGGTGAATCGAAGTTATGAACGTCGACAACTCCTTAGCACACGTCCCGCAGCAAAGTCCAACCATGAAGTGAACTCATTGGTTCCCAACTGGTTACGGGATCCTGAGCCCTAACTTCCATTTGGACTACCTTTGCATCTCGGGTTATTGGTCATCACCAGATTGGATCGGATCGTGGCCTTCAGATCGGATCGGTTCGGAGCCCAGCTTTCCTCGTCTGCACGGATCGGATCGAGTTACGCCATCAGCTCGTGGTCACCCATTCGGATCGGGTCGTGGTCACCCATTCGGATCGGGTCGGGGTTCCTCCTTCAAATCGTTTCTTGCTTCCCCAACTGGTCGAGTCGGGTGCACCTTCCCAGGTAGTCAGCTCGTGAGCTTCTGAAGTGAATCGGTTCGTGCTCCTCCCTTCGGATCGTTGTGCCTCTTCAAATCTGGATCGGATCGTGGAGAGGATTCGCGATCGGGGGTGGACATGCGGATCGCTGTCTTCGGCTCGGATCGTGGTATATACCCACGATCGGTTCGGGTCGGGGAGTCCGATCCGATCCCACTTGCAACTTCCTGCAGTCACTCCAGCGAGCAGTTTACGCCATTCGACGGCGTTTTCGACCATTCTAACTATTGAAATCAATCACAAAGCATTTCATATAGTCATAGCAACATGCATAGTCAACCACAACCATCAAAACATCAATATGATAGGTTAAAATGGATCAAACATACCCAAAATCCCATATTTCCCCTTAAGCATGTTTAGGTGAAACTAATGATAGGATTAGCAGAACTTAACCAAATTAACCCAAATTCATATCAGAGGTCTAAAACATCATTCCGAATTTTATGAACATTTTTCCAGAATTTTATCATGTTTAAATTCGCTAATTAACACTAATCACTCCTAATTAGCCATAATTAGTGCAAAACTAAGCAAATCACTCACCTTAGCCACAAATAAACTAAGATCTGAAATAACTCTCAGATTTGATGCGAATTTCAATGCCAAACAGCAACTCCTTTGTTGATTTGGTGAAGATCCTTCTTGATTAGGGGTTGCTAAGCCAAATCCTTAACCAAAAGATGATTTGGAGGTGATTTAGAGGTTAGAGGCCATTTTTAGGGATCCTTGGTGATAAGTGGAGGCTAGAAAACTGAAATGGAATGATTCTCCATCTCATTTCAGCCCTCCCATAACCCTAATCCCGAAATGGGTTATGGGCCTACTCACTAATCACCCGATTTGGCCCGGTTAAGCAGTTTTTCACACTCCAAACCTTGTTTCAGCCATATCTCCCAAACGGTAAGTCCGTTTGGCTAATGTGACCACTCTACGGAAAGAGAAACCATCAAACGAATCAAATGGAAGTGGTTTCAGTTCAAAATTCCTTTCCAATCAAAAGTTATGGCCAAAACAGTACCAACTAGGGGCAAAATGGTCATTTAAAAATCGACAAAAATCATGAACATGGGAAATGACTCTAATAGATGTTTCCCAAAGTTACATGACCATACAACTTCATATGGGAAAGAAATAAATATTCTACGATCCTATGATGTGTAGAATACGGGTCATTACACTCTCCCCCCCCTTAAGAAATTTCGCCCCCGAAATTCCCCAATCCAAACATACACAAAGGTTTCCGCATGCCTATCAATCATAAAACAACAATCAAACATGCAAACAAGCAAAGTAAGTCTATCCTAGCATGCGGAAAACTAAATTACAAAGTAAATCTTACCAGGCAAAGAGTTCTGGATAAGCCTTCCTAATGCTCTCCTCTGTCTCCCAAGTACAATCATTCTCGTTCTCGCCCCACTGAACTTTGACTAGCTTTACCTCTTTCCTTCGAAGTTGCTTCGTATCATGCCCCACAATACGAATCGGCTTGCGGTTCCCAACCGCCTCGGGTTCTACTTCGAAGTCCTCTAACTGATCAGGTGAAATAGTCACATCTGAGTCGTGAACTGTAACACCCCACGTCCATTAATGTCACTCACAAAGGGAATGCATTAACTTTCATGGAGGTTTTAGGTGAATATAGAACAGTAAAATTACAACAAGACAGATATAAAATAGTACTTGGAAATTCAAAAACTTTATTTCATTGTAGCAGAAGTCAAAACATGTTTGATTACATCATAGCACCATATTCAATGTCAAGTACAATATCTATCTTGATAAAACAAGTACATAATCCCATTACATGAATAGCCATTAAAAAGAAAGATAACAAGCTGGACTTTACTTCAGCAGTCCAAGCTTTCCAGTAGATAAGCGATCCAACTAGACTCCACTAGAACTTGGCCCAACCTGCGGACCTGAAGGGAGAAAAAGGATGGAAAAGAGGGGGTCAGACATAAAGTCTGGTGAATATGATAATTCTACAATACTATTACCAAAATAACTGGACTAAGGCATAAGCTGGAAAACAAGAAAATGTCTATGAAGAGCAGATTAAGGACATAGACAATCGCTAAAGGCAACGTTATAGGCGCTCCTAAATACTAAAGGATAAACACTATACTGCACCACACCAGTCACCCTAAAGATTCATCCCACTTAGCTTCACTTAGAAACTTTCCCAATGGCTTTACGTACCCCTAGCTGACTACATAGGTGCCGCCTGCCCCTATCTCCACTAGGTGTACCCTACTTCCCATTATTCGATCGGCTCCCTAACTCGTAGATACCCGTGATGGCCCCACAGTGGGGTGTATCACTCCCCTAAAGTGGCAACCTGATACAACGGACATGCACGGCTTATACCTACACGATGCAACAACGTCTTACCTACCAGCCCGGGTCCACACACGGATATGAAACCCGTTGGACTTGCGTTGCCACCGCTCCCTGTTTTGGCCTCTTATAGTCAAACCCAGTATGCGTGTCCCGTCCTCGACTTGGGTCGAGCCCACAAAGATACGTTTTGGGATACTGGTTGAAATGGGCCCCCACTATTTACCACAAGCATTCCACCTAAGCTTGTCCCCATTAGTCCATCCCACTTAACCCACTTAGTCATGTTCATTTACATGTGTGTTTGGTTAAGTCTAATCGTATTTCAAATGCCTCTAAAGGCAACCACCAGATTCCTCATGCCACCCAAGGCACCTACTTAACCCCCATGTCCCACCTTACATGATTATCTGGTTAAGTATTTCTTAGTTCATTAAGGCCATAACCTCATAAAGACCTCTCACATTAGACTGGCATTTATGGCAGCTGGATTTGCCGGGCGGGTCCGGGCAGTCTTACACCATAAAAGAGTCTAACCTCGTGTCTTTACAACTGTTATGCTTTAGTTTGGGCCTAGGACCTCTCACATTGGGCCGACATTTGTGACTACTGGATTTGCCGGGCGGGTCCGGGCAGGTTTACATCACAAACGGGTCCAACCTCGTGTCCTAAGCATTGATTATTAATAATAGTCCACTTTCCCCCAATTTTAATAATTCCCTACTTGAATTATTAATTACTTCCAATTTTTAACAATGTCCATAATTGACTCAATTATGGACATCCATTCATGGTATGCAAAATCTTACAAAATTGCACCCAATTTATTAATTCCTAATATTACCCCTACCCCACGTTTGAACGTTTATTCGCAAAATATATGTTAGACTCGAATAGCCTAACTCATAGCATAAAAGAGATTATCATAATAACAACATGTATATGTGACCAAATGAATCATAATAAGGGGTGAAACTTGCATATGTCCAACTTGCATAGATTATACATGTCATGGATCTAAAGGTGTCAACTTGTTCAAAATTCACCTAATATGATCTCAATCAATTTTCATAAACTTACATATGAACATGTGTGAATCAACATCATCTAATTTTTTAACAACATGGTTTTATATGGGTACACCTAACTCAATAGGCAAATTCCCATAATCAAGTTTTATTTAATTATAGTTTCAAGTTTATGGGTACACCTAACCTAATAGGCAAATTCCCATAAACAAGATCCATTTAAATTAAGAAAAAAAAACATAACTTTAAGCATGATCCAACAGCATGATTTTTCAACATAATATAGCATGATTTATAACATGGCACAGTATGATAGTATAACATAGCTTGACATGATTCTCAACATAGCACGACATAGCATAAGAGAATTTACAACATAGCATGACATAGCATATATAATTTACATCATACGACAACATAATAACATAATAAGAGATCCACAATATATAGAATTTACAATTACAAATCACATCACTTTCTTGTGATCCATTCATAACTGAGTCAAATTAGTTTGTAATAGTCTATTGAGAATCATCATACTCACCAACAAAAGAAAAGAATTAGAGAAAGAGAGATCTTTTGATTTGATTTGTGTAGATTTAGTTGTAGATGATTAGGCTTCCTCTTCTTAGTTTGTGACGGCTACGCTGAACTCCATGGCAGCAGCATGACGGTAGCTTCTCTAATTTTACAAGTGATTTAGGTTTAGGGTCTACCCACTTATTTATAGATTTTAGAATGCATTTAGGCCATTAGATTTATCCTATAAATAACCGCAGCCGTTCAGACAAGATGGGGTTTATCTTGTTGACTCAGCAATGAGTCAGAAGTGACTCAGCAAACACTCAGCAATATATATATATATATATATATATATATATATATATTCTACAATGTACACATTAGATACATCCCCCCTTTTACACACTTATTATTGTTTTTATATACATATTAGATACATCCCCTCTCTTACACACTTATTAATATTTTTATATTCATATTAGATACATCCCCTCTCTTACACACTTATTAATATTATTATATTCATATTAGATACATCCCCTCTCTTACATACTTATTAATATTTTTATATTCATAATAGATACATCCCCTCTCTTACATATTTATTAATATTTTTATATTCATATTAGATACATCCCCTCTTCTACACACTTATTATTATTTTAGCAACTTTAGTGTTAATAGAAAATTCGGGGTGTTACATTCTCCCCTCCTTTTAGGATTTCGTCCCCGAAATCTTCAAGTCTGGAAGAATGTATATCCTACCATCCAAACGTCCATCTACTCATCCATCATACACAGGCATCCATTGTCCTTACAGACTTCTAATGCTTTCATGTTTAAATGCACAGTGTGTGTATATGTCCGTATCTAATGCAAAATCAGGCGGTCCACTGATTCAGTTGACCTCCTTAATGCAACTATGATCGTGCCATGCATCCATTATGTATGCAAAAGATTCTTAATGCTACATAATACTTCTATATGCGTGCACAACCATCATCTGAATGCAGCATCCACATGATAATACAACCATCGTTCATCCATTTTACTAAATACATCCATATATATGCAATATGCAATATGTAGTGACTGAGCCGATCTAGTGCCTAAAGTGTGTGTATATATGCATCCACGAGCAACCACTAGCAAACACTTGCATCCATTTTGCATCCATCATACATAACATGTCTCAAACACATGTTTCAACCATAGGATTATCCTAACTAAAGGTCAAAGATACTAATGAGAGGACATACTAAAGATAAGATAAGATAAGCTAAGCGATAAAGGAGAAATTAAAAGACATACCCTCAAAAAGAAAAGGGTACAATGAATGCATCTTCTCTTCTGTCTCCCAAGTTACGTTGCTCTCATCATCTCACCATTGCACTTTAACCAGTCTGACCTCTCGATTCCTCAACTTTTTGATCTCCGACCCAAGAATGCATGTAGGAGCTCGTCTAATTGTTGCATCACGCTCTATTTCCACCTCTTTAAGCAAGCTCGGCTCTACCACCTCCGCGGTCTTGTGCAAACACTTCCTCAAATGTGATACATGGAATACATCGTGTACTCCACTAAGTTTCTCAGGCAACTCCACCCTATATGCCATCTTCCCAATCCTGTTTTTTTTACAGGAAACGGCCCTACAAACCTTGGTGCTAATTTCCCCACGGACCCAAAGCGAACAACATTCTGTAACGGAGACACTTTGATAAAAACCATGTCCCCAATGTCAAACTCAAGATCTGTCCTCCTCTTATCAGCATACGATTTTTGCCTATCTTGTGCTGCTTTCATCCTCCTTCGAATCAACTCAATCTTCTCCGAGGTTTCCCTAACCATATCGGGCCCAAGTAGGATTTTATCGGTAGATTCCCACCAACATGTAGGCGAACGGCAAGGCCTTCCATAAAGAGCTTCGAAAGGTGCCATGCCAATACTAGACTGAAAGCTATTATTATATGCGAATTCTACTAACGGAAGGTGCTCTTCCCATGTACCCCCAAAGTCTAGGATACAAAGCCTTAAAAGATCCTCTAGAATGTGATTCACCCTCTCGGTCTGGCCGTCTGTCTGAGGATGATATGCGGTGCTCAAACATAGCTGAGTCCCTACCGCCTCTTGTAAACTCTTCCAAAATTCGCTAGTAAAGATGGAGTCACGGTCGCTTACTATACTAGAAGGAATACCGTGCAAACGAACTATCTCCTTAATGTATACAGAAGCCAACCACGGAGCAGTCCTCTTACTTTTCACGGGAATAAAATGGGCGCTTTTAGTAAGTCTATCTACTATAACCCAAATCCCCGTGTTACCCTTCCTTGATCTTGGTAATCCATCCACAAAATCCATTGAGATGCTTTCCCATTTCCATAGTGGAACTTCTAATGGGTGAAGCAACCCACCGGGTTTCTTTTGTTCTGCTTTAACTCGTTGGCACACCAAGCATCTAGCGACGTACTCGGCCACATCCTTTTTCATACCGGCCCAAAAGAAAACCCGCTTCATATCTTTGTACATCTTATCCCCGCCGGGATGAATGGTCATTTTTGAGCGATGAGCATCATCAAGAATGGCCTTCCTTAAGTCTTCGTCTTGCGGTACACAAAGTATATTATCCCTTCGTAACCAACCCTTATCGTCTAGGGTATACCTACGAAGATGGCTGACGACTCCCCCCCTTTGAGCTTTTCTACTATCTCAACCAACTGTGGGTCGTCTCGCTGTGCCTCACCAACCCGTCCTAGAAGTGTAGGTCTAACCTTCAAGGATGCTAACAGACCGGGTACTAAGTCAACGGAGGGTCTAAAGTCAAACATAGAGATGAATTCTAAGCTTTGTCGTTCAACAAACAGCGGACTCAAGGACAACCTTTTCCTACTTAAGGCGTCTACCACCACGTTACCCTTGCCCGGGGTATATGCTATTTCAAAATCGTAGGAGGCTAAGAATTCCATCCACCGTTGCTGCCTTAAATTCAAATCCTTCTGAGAGAATAAGTATTTTAATGATTTGTGGTCAGTGAACAGTTCGAATTTCTCACCAAGAAGATAGTGACGCCAAGACTTAAGCGCGAAAACAATTGCGGCTAGCTCTAAGTCATGCGTGGGGTAATTCTTTTCATGAACCCTCAACTGCCTTCCACCATAGGCTATTACTCTTCCCTCTTGCATGAGGACCGCGCCAAGTCCCGTCCCACAAGCATCAGTATAGATGGTAAACGGTTTATTCCCGTCTGGCAGCACTAAGACTGGGGCTGAAGTTAAGGCTCTCTTTAAACGTTGGAACGCATCATCGCAATCTTTGTCCCACGTAAAAACCAGGTTCTTCTTCGTTAACCGTGTTAATGGAGCTGATATTTTTGCGAAGTCTTTGATAAACTTCCTATAATAGCCAGCCAACCCCAAGAAACTTCTTACTTCGGTTGCATTTTTAGGGACCTTCCAATCTTGGATGGCCACCACCTTTGCGGGATCCACTGCTATCCCTTCTTTGGAAACCACGTGCCCTAAGAACCGTACTTCCTTCCTCCAGAAGTGACACTTAGAAAATTTTGCCTTAAGGTTATGCGCTCGAAGGGTTTCCAACACTTCCCTAAGATGTAGGGAGTGCTCTTCTTTATTCTTAGAAAAGACTAAGATGTCATCCACAAAGACTACCACGAATTTGTTAAGGTATTCCCTAAACACCCTACTCATCAAATCAACAAAATATGCAGGGGCGTTTGTCAAACCAAAGGGCATCACTAGCCATTCATAGAATCCGTCAGGAGTCCTAAAAGCAGTCTTATCTATACTATCCTCAGCCACTCTCAGTTGATGAAAGCCAGTGGCTAAGTCCAACTGCGAAAACACTGAGGCGCCAACTAACTGATCAAAGAGATCGTCAATCCTCGGCAGTGGGTGTCGGTTCTTTTTAGTAAGCTTGTTTAGTTCTCTATAGTCCATACAAAGTCTAAGAGACCCATCCGCCTTTGTGGCAAAAACTACTGGAGCACCCCACTCCGATATACTTCGTCTTATGAACCCCTTCTCAAGCAACTCCTTTACTTGCTTATTGAGTTCCCTCCTTTCACGAGGAGTCATGTGGCGCACTGGCAAAGATACGGGTTTAGCATTATCCACAAGATAAATTCGAAAGTCTATCTCCCGCTTTGGAGGTAAGCCCTTCACCTCCTCAAACACATCCGGATATTCCCGGACCACTTCTACCGATCACAGGTTCTCTACAGACGCGTCAAGCGATTCAAGATAACTTAGCATAACGGAATTTATGGGATTAAAAAAGATGTCGAGAGCATTACCAAGGCGAGTCACAAGCCTAACTACTCTCCTTTCACAATCAAGAATGGCCCTATTTCTAGACAACCAATCCATTCCTAAAATTAGCCCATAGCCCGTGAAGCCCAATACATAAGCATCACATCTAAATTCAACGCTAAGTATAGAGATTTTCAAATCCAAACATATCATGGTCAAATGAGCCGAACCCCCAATTGGATTTGAAACGACCAAGGGATCCTCTACTAAACTGGTGTTCAAGTGCAGTGATTCAACTAATGATGCAGAGATAAACGAATGAGATGCGCCAGAATCGAATAAGGTACGGAAAGGATGATCAAACAGAAAAACTAAGCTTTCAACAGAAATTGTTCTACCTCTTTCTTGCAGCGGTGGGGCCGCAATAGCCTGAACTTGCCCCCTTGCCTGCCCTGGTGCCATAAGAGCCTGCACCTGTCCTCCCGAGGTAGACCCTGCCCTCTGCCCCTTCTTTGGACAGTCCTTCACTAAATGTCCCGCATCTCCACAATGAAAACAACCAGTCTTCTTTTTCTTTCTACAATCTTTGCTGAGATGGCCAGGCGTCCCACAATTGAAGCATTTCTTCTTCCCTTTGCCATTATTGTTTTTACCACCCTTCTTATTTTGCTGTTGGGGTTTCTTCTGATCCCCTTTCTTTTCAACTGCCTTATCCTCATGCATAAGTGCCATTTCTACTAGCTTTTCAAAGGTGGCTCCCATAGGGATGTGGGTCATAGCCAACCCTTGCAACGGTTCATTCAAGCCTCTAACGAACCTCAAAGCTTTCTTCTCTGGCGTGTTCACCAACTCCAAGCCAAACCTTGCTAACTGATTAAATTTATTGACATATTCCTTTACTGATGAGCTCCCTTGCTTTAGTGCCAGGAATTTTTCCATATTTAAGTTCTCCTCTGCCCTTGAAAGAAACTTTGCCTCAAACCTTCGTCTGAAATCCGCCCATGAATCAACTGGACGTTCCCCGTTAGTGACCTCCCACCAAAACAAGGCCTCTCCCTTCATTAACCAAGCAGCTAAACGGACTTTCCTCCCATCTTCCACTTCAAAGATATCCAACAATTCCTCAGTCTCCTTAAGCCAATCTCTGGCCTCCACAAACGTCTCAGTCCCTTGAAAAGTTTTTCCTCCCATAGCCTTGAATTCCTTGCACATCTTTGCAAAAGTGTCAACACGAGGAGGAGGAGGAGGAGGAGGAATGGGTGCAACTAGGGGTGGAGGAGTATCCGCTGGGCCTGCAGTGGTGGCCCTAGCCTCCAAGTATCTCCTAAACCACCCTGGAATCGTCACACCTTCTGGGAGATTAAGATCTTCAGCCATGCTGAAACGAAAAAGGAAAGATTCAAAATGGAGAATTCGAAAGATAAAGATAAGGATGTGGCTATTTGGGATTATGTTTTTCATAAAAACTCTCTTTAAATAACATGTTTTTTTTTTTGAAAGCACTTCTTCCAAAAATACTTTAGAAAAAAAAATATTTTTCTAAATTTTTTTTTTATCTGTTCTGGTAACCTTATGCTCTGATACCCCGTGTAACACCCCACGTCCATTAATGTCACTCACAAAGGGAATGCATTAACTTTCATGGAGGTTTTAGGTGAATATAGAACAGTAAAATTACAACAAGACAGATATAAAATAGTACTTGGAAATTCAAAAATTTTATTTCATTGTAGCAGAAGTCAAAACATGTTTGATTACATCATAGCACCATATTCAATGTCAAGTACAATATCTATCTTGATAAAACAAGTACATAATCCCATTACATGAATAGCCATTAAAAAGAAAGATAACAAGCTGGACTTTACTTCAGCAGTCCAAGCTTTCCAGTAGATAAGCGATCCAACTAGACTCCACTAGAACTTGGCCCAACCTGCGGACCTGAAGGGAGAAAAAGGATGGAAAAGAGGGGGTCAGACATAAAGTCTGGTGAATATGATAATTCTACAATACTATTACCAAAATAACTGGACTAAGGCATAAGCTGGAAAACAAGAAAATGTCTATGAAGAGCAGATTAAGGACATAGACAATCGCTAAAGGCAACGTTATAGGCGCTCCTAAATACTAAAGGATAAACACTATACTGCACCACACCAGTCACCCTAAAGATTCATCCCACTTAGCTTCACTTAGAAACTTTCCCAATGGCTTTACGTACCCCTAGCTGACTACATAGGTGCCGCCTGCCCCTATCTCCACTAGGTGTACCCTACTTCCCATTATTCGATCGGCTCCCTAACTCGTAGATACCCGTGATGGCCCCACAGTGGGGTGTATCACTCCCCTAAAGTGGCAACCTGATACAACGGACATGCACGGCTTATACCTACACGATGCAACAACGTCTTACCTACCAGCCCGGGTCCACACACGCATATGAAACCCGTTGGACTTGCGTTGCCACCGCTCCCTGTTTTGGCCTCTTATAGTCAAACCCAGTATGCGTGTCCCGTCCTCGACTTGGGTCGAGCCCACAAAGATACGTTTTGGGATACTGGTTGAAATGGGCCCCCACTATTTACCACAAGCATTCCACCTAAGCTTGTCCCCATTAGTCCATCCCACTTAACCTACTTAGTCATGTTCATTTACATGTGTGTTTGGTTAAGTCTAATCGTATTTCAAATGCCTCTAAAGGCAACCACCAGATTCCTCATGCCACCCAAGGCACCTACTTAACCCCCATGTCCCACCTTACATGATTATCTGGTTAAGTATTTCTTAGTTCATTAAGGCCATAACCTCATAAAGACCTCTCACATTAGACTGGCATTTATGGCAGCTGGATTTGCCGGGCGGGTCCGGGCAGTTTTACACCATAAAAGAGTCTAACCTCGTGTCTTTACAACTGTTATGTTTTAGTTTGGGCCTAGGACCTCTCACATTGGGCCGACATTTGTGACTACTGGATTTGCCGGGCGGGTCCGGGCAGGTTTACATCACAAACGGGTCCAACCTCGTGTCCTAAGCATTGATTATTAATAATAATCCACTTTCCCCCAATTTTAATAATTCCCTACTTGAATTATTAATTACTTCCAATTTTTAACAATGTCCATAATTGACTCAATTATGGACATCCATTCATGGTATGCAAAATCTTACAAAATTGCACCCAATTTATTAATTCCTAATATTACCCCTACCCCACGTTTGAACGTTTATTCGCAAAATATATGTTAGACTCGAATAGCCTAACTCATAGCATAAAAGAGATTATCATAATAACAACATGTATATGTGACCAAATGAATCATAATAAGGGGTGAAACTTGCATATGTCCAACTTGCATAGATTATACATGTCATGGATCTAAAGGTGTCAACTTGTTCAAAATTCACCTAATATGATCTCAATCAATTTTCATAAACTTACATATGAACATGTGTGAATCAACATCATCTAATTTTTTAACAACATGGTTTTATATGGGTACACCTAACTCAATAGGCAAATTCCCATAATCAAGTTTTATTTAATTATAGTTTCAAGTTTATGGGTACACCTAACCTAATAGGCAAATTCCCATAAACAAGATCCATTTAAATTAAGAAAAAAAAAACATAACTTTAAGCATGATCCAACAGCATGATTTTTCAACATAATATAGCATGATTTATAACATGGCATAGTATGATAGTATAACATAGCTTGACATGATTCTCAACATAGCACGACATAGCATAAGAGAATTTACAACATAGCATGACATAGCATATATAATTTACATCATACGACAACATAATAACATAATAAGAGATCCACAATATATAGAATTTACAATTACAAATCACATCACTTTCTTGTGATCCATTCATAACTGAGTCAAATTAGTTTGTAATAGTCTTGTGAGAATCATCATACTCACCAACAAAAGAAAAGAATTAGAGAAAGAGAGATCTTTTGATTTGATTTGTGTAGATTTAGTTGCAGATGATTAGGCTTCCTCTTCTTAGTTTGTGACGGCTACACTGAACTCCATGGCAGCAGCATGACGGTAGCTTCTCTAATTTTACAAGTGATTTAGGTTTAGGGTCTACCCACTTATTTATAGATTTTAGAATGCATTTAGGCCATTAGATTTATCCTAGAAATAACCGCAGCCGTTCAGACAAGATGGGGTTTATCTTGTTGACTCAGCAATGAGTCAGAAGTGACTCAGCAAACACTCAGCAATATATATATATATATATATATATATATATATATATATATATATTCTACAATGTACACATTAGATACATCCCCCCCTTTTACACACTTATTATTGTTTTTATATACATATTAGATACATCCCCTCTCTTACACACTTATTAATATTTTTATATTCATATTAGATACATCCCCTCTCTTACACACTTATTAATATTATTATATTCATATTAGATACATCCCCTCTCTTACATACTTATTAATATTTTTATATTCATAATAGATACATCCCCTCTCTTACATATTTATTAATATTTTTATATTCATATTAGATATATCCCCTCTTCTACACACTTATTATTATTTTAGCAACTTTAGTGTTAATAGAAAATTCGGGGTGTTACATGAACGAACTTTCTTAGTTGGGAAACATGAAATACATTGTGAACTCCCGTCATTTTCTCTGGTAAGCTAACTCTATATGCCAAATTCCCGACTAATTCAAGAACAGGGAATGGCCCAACAAATCTTGGTGCCAACTTGCCTCTCCTGCCAAATCGTATCACGCTTTTCAACGGAGAGATCTTAACGAACACCAAGTCACCAACGGAGAATTTCAAGTCTCTTCTCCTCTTATCGGCATAACTCTTCTGCCTATCTTGGGCCGCTTTCATTCGTTGCTGAATGACCTTGATCTTATCCGACATTTCTCTCACCACATCTGGTCCAAGCACAAACTTCTCGCCAGTCTCTATCCAACATGATGGTGAGTTGCACGGACTTCCGTACAAAGCTTCATATGGAGCCATACCGATACTGGATTGGTAGCTATTATTATATGCGAACTCTACTAGATGCAAATGGTCATCCCATGATCCACCAAAATCCAGTATACAAGCTCTCAAGAGATCTTCCAATATACGATTCACCCTCTCCGTCTGACCGTCGGTCTGAGGATGATATGCGGTACTGAGATGTAATCTTGACCCTAGAGCCTCTTGTAAGCTCTTCCAAAACCCACTAGTGAACAACGGGTCTCGGTCGCTCACAATGCTTTTGGGTACTCCATGAAATCTCACTACCCACCTCATATACAATTCGGCCAACTTGGCTGCCGTTCTGGTGGATTTGACTGGTATAAATCTTGCACTCTTGGTCAATCGATCCACAATTACCCAAATGCTATCATATCCCGATCTAGTCCTTGGTAAGCCATCGATGAAATCCATCGAAACTTGCTCCCATTTCCATTCGGGAATTTCTAATGGTTGCAATAACCCACTAGGCTTCTTTTGCTCGGCTTTAACTAGCTGGCAATTCATGCATTTGGATATAAACTTCCCAACGTCTCTTTTCATCCCTTCCCAGTAGTAAGTCTGTCTCATGTCTCGATACATCTTATTACCACCGGGATGTATGGTCAGTTTTGAGTGATGACATTCTCTAAGCACTTCATCTCTCAAACCATTCACGTTGGGCACAACTAGTCTTCCATTCTTTCGAAGCCATCCATCTCGATCAAGCCCATACACATTCATCTCCCCATCAACTCCCATTTCTAACTTGGAGATGGTTTCTAGTAGGTTAGGATCGTCCCTCTGGCTAGAACCAATCCGCTCTATCAAAGTGGGTCTGATCGTCAAACTAGCTAGTATAACTGGATCCAATTCGCACTTTGGTCTGAAATCAAACCCCGCGATATACTCCAGTTGCTTCCATTCAAGAAACATTGCCCCTAAGCTGGCATGTCTCCTACTCAAGGCATCGGCTACCGCATTACCCTTCCCAGGTGTATACGCGATATCAAAATCATACGAAGCCAAGAACTCTAACCATCTCTGCTGACGGAGATTCAGATCTTTCTGAGAGAAGAGATACTTCAACGATTTGTGATCGGTAAACAACTCAAATCTTTCTCCCAAGAGATAGTGTCTCCACATCTTCAGCGCAAATACAATCGCTGCCAATTCCAAATCATGGGTAGGATACTTCTTCTCATGTGGCTTTAGCTGTCGACTAGCATAAGCTGCAACCCTACCTCCTTGCATCAATACTGCACCCAGTCCGGTACCATAAGCATCTGTGTATACCGTCATCTCTTCATTCCCTTTAGGAATGACTAACACTGGCGCACGCATCAACCTCTCCTTTAAACTTTTGAAGGCATCCTCACACACTCCGTCCCAGACAAAGGACTGATTCTTCTTAGTCAACTGAGTCAACGGTGCTGCTATCTTGGAGAAGTCTTGGATAAACTTACGATAATATCCAGCTAATCCCAAGAAACTTCTTACATCTGTAGCATTCTTGGGCGTAGGCCAATCCTGTACCGTAGCCACCTTCGCAGGGTCTACGGCAATACCACTCTCTGAAACAACATGACCCAAGAATCTCACTTCCCTCCTCCAAAAATGACACTTAGAGAATTTCGCTTTCAATTGGTGTTTCCTCAACACCTCCATCACTATCCTCAAGTGCCCCTTGTGTTCCTCCTCTGTCCTTGAGTAAACAAGGATATCATCCACGAACACAAGAACAAACTTATTCAACTGATCTCTGAATACTCGATTCATAAGATCCACAAAATAGGCTGGTGCATTGGTCAACCCAAATGGCATAACCAACCACTCATAAAATCCAGACGGCGTCCTAAATGCCGTTTTTGGAACACTCTCATCTGCTACTCGAAGCTGATGAAATCCTGTCGCGAGGTCCAATTGGGAGAACACTCTAGCTCCTTCCAGTTGATCAAACAAATCATCTATCCGTGGTAGAGGATACTTATTCTTCCTCGTCACCTTATTCAACTCGCGATAATCCACACACAAACGAAGGGAACCATCTGCCTTAGTGGCAAACACAACTGGTGCTCCCCACTCGGAGACACTCCTTCTAATAAATCCCTTCTTCAAAAGATTGCTGACTTGCACCCCCGAGCTCTCTTTGCTCCCTTGGTGCCATACGACGAAGTGGCATCACTATAGGTCTGGCATCTTTCACTAAATCAATACGGAACTCAATCTCTCGGTGTGGTGGAAGCCCGGTCACCTCCTCGAAGACGTCCGGATACTGGCCAACCACGGGCACATCTGACAACTCATCCTGCGGGATGTCGAGGGAATTTACAAAACTAGCCATAACCCCATCACTAGGTAGGCTACCAAACACTACCCTCCGCCCATCATCCGCCCTCACTGTCACCAAAAAGCCCTCACAGTCTACCACCACCCCGTATCTTTGGAGCCAATCGACTCCTAATATAATGCCATACCCAGTAAAGCCCAAAACAAAGCAATCACAAACAAACATACATCCATGACTCGATAAGACCAAATTTCTGCAAATCATACTAAGGCTAGTCAAACCACTAATCGGGTTCGTCACAACCAATGGTCTATCGACTATCTCGGGTTCCAGTCCCAACCTATCTACCAGGTCACTAGATATGAAGGAACGGGAAGCCCCAGTATCAAACAAAACTCGAACTGGTATATCATAAATAGAAAGCATACCTTGAATAACAACATTCTTTCCTTTCTCCGCCGCAGTTGGGGCATTCGACGAAGAAGGAACAGCATCAATAGCATATGCTTTCACAATCTGCTTCTCCTTAAGAGGTTGCAGACACTTATCTTTCTGATGTCCCACTTGACCACAGTTGTAGCACTTCCTTTCCGCTGGCTTGGCCCGACATTCTTTAGCATAATGGCCCTTCTTTCCACAGCTGAAGCACTCAACATCCTTCTTGCTCTTTTTCTGGCCACCTTTTGATTGGTCCTGCTTCCTCTTATTCTGAGAATTATTCTTGTCTCCACCGCCTACTTGCGGCTTTGGCCCTTCTGCAGATGCAGCCTCAGTCTTTGACTTAGGGTAAAGACTCTCTGATCTCAAAGCTTTCCCCACGATCGATTCAAAAGTCTCATCGATGTGGTTGATAAGCCTTTCCCCCAAGTACCCATCCAAACCAGTAATGAACTTCTCATTCTTCTTTTCAGGAGTATCAATGAGAGACAGTCCATACTTCGACAAAGTGTCGAACTCAGCGATATAATCAGAAACTGCCCTTCCATTCTGCTTGAGTTCCAAGAACCTCTTAAACAACACCGATTTCTGGGCAGCTGGGATAAACTTCTCGCTAAAGCGAGCCTTGAACTGATCCCAAGTAACTTGGTCCTCTGGAATAGCTGTTCTGATAGCATTCCACCAATTCATCGCTCGCCCTTGCAGCTGACGAGACGCTAGCCTTCTCTTCATCGCATTCTCGAGACCCAAGTCATCAAAGATACGGTCACAGCTATCCATCCAGTCTTGAACATCCGTGGCCGACTCCGTTCCGTGGAACGGCTTCCCACCAAGATTAGTGTAATCTTTGCACAACTTGGCGAAATCGACCCTAGGCGCCTGCACTACTGGGCCAACACCAACTCCGGGATTGGGAATTTCCCCTTGCACTTCTCTGAGCATGTCTCTCATGAGGTTAGTAAACATAGCCCTCATGTCAGCGGCATTCCCTTGGTTGGTCCCTCTACCAGCACCCCTCGTTTCTCGGCTCATCGTTAATCTGTAAAAAGGGAAACGATTAACGACCCCATAGTGGTGCTAGTGCAGTGCGACTTCATCTTTATACTCCTAATAGTATATACATACATAGTTTTTGAAAACCAAAGTAATCACAAATACGCGCTCTCTTATACGTACTAACTCTCCCTAGTGTCTTTCCCTAGGTTAACTACGCAACCTAGAGCTCTGATACCAAGTGTGGCGGCCCGCCCCGCACCAACCGACATTTACCCCAAAAGGGCGCTGTATACATGTCCAGTTAGCACGGAACGGGTCGCCAGAAGGGGAAAAGGAAGAAGGAAATGAGCATACAAGGAACCTGTAGAATGTCTCACAGCGCATAGGACAAAATATAATAATAACATACTTGACATAAAACAGGAGAGACAATGCATAAGCTGAAAATCAGAACTAAACATCATAGCAGCGGAAATCCCAAAATACAGCTTATTACAATTTTCAAACTGTCTCAAAGCAAAAGTAAGGTAAATGAGGTACACTACTAATGCCCAAGTAGCGACCACCAACGACACAGGGAGAATGTGTATAGATATATATCATACGTGGAAGCTTCCTGCCCGCCTCCGAATCAGCTACTCGCACATCACCAGCTAACCTGTCTCTAGTCTGCTCGTGTGAGCACCCAGAGTAATAAGAGGAGACATAAAACTCTGGGTCAGACATAAAGTCTGGTATGAGCGATAAGCATCTAAAGTGAACAATAACAGGTAGACTAAAACATACCTGAACCTGGACCTGCAACCAAAGAGTTAGCACTACAAACTGTACAACACTTTAAGGTATCATATCAAACAGCATAAAGATACGGAGGTGGGGGAGATGTGCATGTCATAATGATGGCAAACAATCAAGCATAGCATCCATCCTCACATCTCTCACTCAGTGCGTAAAGCATACGATATTCACCACTTCGATCACCCAACATTCCTTGCTACGATCACTTTGCCCCATGAAGTCATAAATGGCTTCACTGCACTGATAACGTAGCCGCTAATCCTTTGCTATGTCCACTTTGCCCCATGGAGTCACAAGAACCCCACTGCACTGGCTCATAGCCTTACCAATCTTTACTATGTCCACTCTGCCCCATGGAGTCACAAGAACCCCACTGCACTGGCTCATAGTTTTACTACGCATCACCTTGCCCCTCGGGTCGTAATGACCCTACTGCACTGATAACGTAGTCTTGCTACCATCACCTTGCCCCTTAGTTCGTAATGACCCTACTGCACTGATAAGTAGCCCATCATTCCTTTTTAGTGGTGAATCGAAGTTATGAACGTCGACAACTCCTTAGCACACGTCCCGCAGCAAAGTCCAACCATGAAGTGAACTCATTAGTTCCCAACTGGTTACGGGATCCTGAGCCCTAACTTCCATTTGGACTACCTTTGCATCTCGGGTTATTGGTCATCACCAGATTGGATCGGATCGTGGCCTTCAGATCGGATCGGTTCGGAGCCCAGCTTTCATCGTCTGCACGGATCAGATCGAGTTACGCCATCAGCTCGTGGTCACCCATTCGGATCGGGTCGTGGTCACCCATTCGGATCGGGTCGGGGTTCCTCCTTCAAATCGTTTCGTGCTTCCCCAACTGGTCGAGTCGGGTGCACCTTCCCAGGTAGTCAGCTCGTGAGCTTCTGAAGTGAATCGGTTCGTGCTCCTCCCTTCGGATCGTTGCGCCTCTTCAAATCTGGATCAGATCGTGGAGAGGATTCGCGATCGGGGGTGGACATGCGGATCGCTGTCTTCGGCTCGGATCGTGGTATATACCCACGATCGGTTCGGGTCGGGGAGTCCGATCCGATCCCACTTGCAACTTCCTGCAGTCACTCCAGCGAGCAGTTTACGCCATTCGACGGCGTTTTCGACCATTCTAACTATTGAAATCAATCACAAAGCATTTCATACAGTCATAGCAACATGCATAGTCAACCACAACCATCAAAACATCAATATGATAGGTTAAAATGGATCAAACATACCCAAAATCCCATATTTCCCCTTAAGCATGTTTAGGTGAAACTAATGATAGGATTAGCAGAACTTAACCAAATTGACCCAAATTCATATCAGAGGTCTAAAACATCATTCCAAATTTTATGAACATTTTTCCAGAATTTTATCATGTTTAAATTCGCTAATTAACACTAATCACTCCTAATTAGCCATAATTAGTGCAAAACTAAGCAAATCACTCACCTTAGCCACAAATAAACTAAGATCTGAAATAACTCTCTGATTTGATGCGAATTTCAATGCCAAACAGCAGCTCCTTTGTTGATTTGGTGAAGATCCTTCTTGATTAGGGGTTGCTAAGCCAAATCCTTAACCAAAAGATGATTTGGAGGTGATTTAGAGGTTGGAGGCCATTTTTAGGGATCCTTGGTGATAAGTGGAGGCTAGAAAACTGAAATGGAATGATTCTCCATCTCATTTCAGCCCTCCCATAACCCTAATCCCGAAATGGGTTATGGGCCTACTCACTAATCACCCGATTTGGCCCGGTTAAGCAGTTTTTCACACTCCAAACCTTGTTTCAGCCATATCTCCCAAACGGTAAGTCCGTTTGGCTAATGTGACCACTCTACGGAAAGAGAAACCATCAAACGAATCAAATGGAAGTGGTTTCAGGTCAAAATTCCTTTCCAATCAAAAGTTATGGCCAAAACAGTACCAACTAGGGGCAAAATGGTCATTTAAAAATCGACAAAAATCATGAACATGGGAAATGACTCTAATAGATGTTTCCCAAAGTTACATGACCATACAACTTCATATGGGAAAGAAATAAATATTCTACGATCCTATGATGTGTAGAATACGGGTCATTACAGTTTTATACTGGAGCAGGGCAATTCCAAAATGGTTTCAAAAGGGAATTGGGCCGGATCATAAAGTAAAACGGGATTCGATAGGATCACACAGACGAATGCTGCAACACGGAACCAGACTGGAATGATTGGAGCTGTTTACAATTTATATCGAAATAAATTGTCTGATCATAATTGACTAACGCAAACCGTTATTTAATGGCTAACGCGCAAATATGAGTAAATCTCACTAACTCTGAACAGTTTATAATTTCATATTGTCTTTTTAGAACTGTTAGATATTGGCTGATTGATTGTGTGTTGATTGTTTGATTTAAACTGCTAGTCAGTTAGTTGAATTTCTATATTGATTCTGTTTAACAGAATATATCATATGGAACTGAAAGTGATGTCATCTATATTGTCTAACATCTGTGATGCAGGGAAACCAGTTGGAGGAATCCAACTGGATTCCTCAACATTTATTTTACTGTTTTCATATATTATGATATATGATGTGTTATATAATCTGTTATGGATTATGTGTGTTGAAATGATGTTGATCATTTTTATTCGATATTTTAAATATCATAAAAGACCCTGGGATGTAAAAAGAATTATTTCAATGTATATTGAAATAAAGGGAGTTTATAAAATCAACAGATTTTATGAAAGGAAATATCTCAAAAGTAAATAAAAAGGGAAAAATGTTTTTAAAACGAATAGAGTTTTAAAAAGGGGAAATCATTTATAAAGTGAAGAACTGTTACTAAAAGTAAATCTTTATAAATGAATAGTTTATTCGAATAAAGTTAAAAAGAGTTAATCGATGTTAGTTTAATCGATTAGAGTTAAAGTATAAGGAATTAATCGATGTTAGTTTAATCGATTAGAGTTAAAGTAAAAGGAGCTAATCGATGTTAGTTAATCGATTAGAGTTAAAGTAAAAGGAGTTATCGAATATAGTTATTCGAAAGGAGTTAAGTGAAATGAGTAAATCAATAGCGTTAGTCAAATAGAGTTAATCCAATAGTGTTAGTCCAATAGAGTTAATTGGTAAGGATTAATCGAATAGAGTTAAGTGAAAGGAGTCAATCGAATATAACTATTCGAAGGAGGGTTAAGTAAGAAAGTTAGTAAAGGGATATAAAGTGAACTTTGCCTATTTCAAAGTTAGAAATGTTGTTCAGTTAAGGTCTGAGAGGTAGTTCTACCCCAACTTGATTGGCTTCGTTTTTAACTAAGGAATAGTTAAGGTTCGGCAGTAAAGGAAATGGTTTGAGTTGGCATCGCGATGGTTTGTTTAAAACATCTGTCTAAGTCCAATGAAGAAGCTTTGGAAATGTTTTCCAAATAAGAAACCAGAAATGTTTTCTAATAAAGAAAACAAGAAATGGAAATGTTTTCCATTTGTTAATAATGTATATTTTCCCAATTTAGAAAATAAGGAATATTGAACGTAGGGAAACAGGAGATAAGTAAATTAATGAAATAAAGAGATGAATGTTAAATGATGTTTGATCGATATAATTTCCATTTGGAAATATTATCGTTGTTTGCACACTTGTTTTTATTCGATAGTTAAATCACAGACTATCGAAGTTTTGACCATTTTAACGTTGTTAATATGGAGAGACCGGTTGGATTATTATCCAAAGAACCACTCTGTATTGGCATAAGAATTGCGAATCATATATGCCAAAGGAAATTGAAGACGGAGTTATGCAAGGGCTATCCTGTTTACAGAATAGTGCCTTCGGTTCATCCTGTTCCTGGGTGACTTGTATGGACGGATGTCTGACAGAGTATTTCCAGACGATCACGTATATTGATTTCTTCAACTGTACCAAGAGTGGAAGCGGAGAAGGAAACTTCTTTTAGCTAACACATAATGTATTGTTGAGGACGTCAATTGGTGATTTGATGGATTTGACGATGTGGCATTCAAAGTGAATCTGGTATGATGATAAAGCGTAGCTTCTAGCCTCATCATCCGGTAAATGACAGAAATCGGGCAGGCAGCATGGCTAAGTCGGTCGCACCGAAGTAGGGTGTATAATCACCTGATCTAGAGTTTCATTTACTTCTAAAAATTTATCGTTGATGCTGTCTCATTCGGGAAACGGTTGCTGATCCCAACCGTTGGTGATATACATTCGATACGCTCAAGCGAAATGAGTGGTCGGTCATGTGTGGCCGGGTTGCAAGATGTTCTTGTTGAACCCAGTGTATTCCTCTCAAGAGGTACACGAGCGAAAGGTGGTTCCATACCTTGTCATAGTTGGAAATCCATTACCCAATACGTGCTTGCGGTTTTGATTGTATACTATATATGTAGAACGTGAGATGAAAGCGTTTCTACTAGATGATTATTATAGTTGTGGTTGATAGACATTATTATAATATCAAAAGGTTTTTGATATAAAGATATTTGGATTCTCATAAGGGAAAAACCCGTTCCGTTATGCGGCGTGGTCTTATGAGATATCGTTTACTTGTTCAACTGTTTTTAACTGTTTTACTCACACCAGTCCCATGACTGACCCGGAGTTTACTTTGTTGTTTTCCTTAAACTCTTGGGTGCCTAAATTTGTATGGGCAGTCAAGTAGTCAGGATTTACAGATACATTGAAGAGCTGGAGCAGGAGGCTTCAGAATTATATCGCTATTATTATTCCGCTGTGTTGTAAGTGCTGTACTTTGATAATGATATGTATATGCAGGTACAGATGTATATTTCAAGTTATGTTATATATATTATATGTTATTCGTTCCGCTGTGAGGTTCGTGTTACTCTGATGTTGTGTTCTTCTTCTTCTTCTTCTTCTATTCTAAGTTTCTATCTTATCTTTCCTCACCCTCTAATTTCTTTCACTAATTACCAGGATTTTTCGATGTTTTGGTTATCGACATCGTGTTTATGTCGATAACCAAAGTCGCTCAAAATCCGGGTCATTACAAATAGACTAGTAGTGCCTAACTTTTACTCATATTTTCTGAGACACTGCTAAGGTCCTAAGGATCTGCCATTCTCTTATTCATCTAAATCTTTTCAGAAAATTAGAATATTAGTTTATAGGGGTTCTGATTCAAGATTTGAAGACAAGAGATATAAATCTACAAATAAGTGTTCAGATTTCTGATCAACATGAGGTAAGTGATTGAATCTGATTTATATAGGTTTCTCTCTTTCTTTCCATCTTCTTTTAGCGTCAGATTTGTGAATCCGTGGTTGTTTTAATAATAGATTCAGTTAGGAAATCCATAGAATAACAGATCTAGATCAGATTCAAGGATTGCAAAGCTGCTAGGTGAGTGGATTTAAATTATATCTTTTGGGTAACGGTATATTTATCGTTTTCATTTACTGTCATTCTTAACATGAAAAGTTATTGGAAATTGTGGTAATTAAGAGTAAATCAGCGTAGAACCTGTTAAGAACATTACTGTTGTATAAAACCTATTTCCATTAGATATTCTGTATGATTTGGGAATTACTGTAACACTGTAATTGTGGAATTTACAATAAACATGAATATTTTCTTAATGGTATTGTTATGCCAAAATGTTGTAGATATAATTACAACAAAACTTTGGAATAATGGGGATGAATGGATATGCCAAATCGGCTAAATTACAGTAACTATGAACAGTATATGGAATAGAAATTCAATATCTAACTCAGAAATAAAAAGGGAAAAGTTAGTAGTGGACCGAGCTAGTTGGGTTTGGGAAAAATGATATATTTCTATAACGAAAAATTACCAAGGATATAGTTGCAAGAAAAAGAAAAGAAAGGAATTAGTGTGAAATAGGTATTCTTTTACTGTATTGCACACTAATCGAATGAAGTGCCTTTTTACATCCACACTTAAAATAAAGAAAATAGCTTGCAACTATAGATCTAAGTCGGTGTGCGTTATGAAAATAAATCATTATATCTTTCCATAAACCAAACTGATGAGGTGTACGAAAGGTTTTCTTGAAATAAGAGAAATGTACATGACGGTAATAAAAGAAACATTACAACAGTAAAGGCTGATTAATATTAAGGTGCGATGACCTGCACTTCCTGGCCGGCCTAAACCGAACAAGAAGTCGGATTGTCATGAGAACACAGAACAAGAAAACATTTCATTGTTATTACAACAATTTACATCAGACTACAAGATATCAGAGTACAAATAAATAATATAGCCGAAAATTATCAGAGATTAATAAATTACAATACAGCAAAATATAATACATAATTATAATGTGCAACGACAAAATATCAACAACACAGCTGAAGGAAATACACGGATACAAAGCATTCCAGAGTATAGCTCCAACCGTAATCCAAGATCCTATGAAAAGAAATATCTGCGAAAGCAAAACTACTAGCTGCCATGTCGAAAATATGGGTAGCCAGAGTTTTGATGGGAAACAATAAACTCCGAGTCTATCATGAGACTGGTGTGAGAACTAAAACAATTTTTAACTTTATTTTAATGTTGGGTAAATCAAGGGACCACGCCGTATGACATGGAACAAGTTTTCCCCAGGAATACCACAAAACAAACAACGTAATGCTAAAAAGAAAAATGAAACCATTATAAGACTCGAGTCCCATCACACAATGCAACACAAACTAGAGGATAAAGTTTTATCTTATAATGGCCACATATGCTTGATACGCGAAATTTATCTTTTATTACTAGTGCATAGTGCGGAAAAAAATTTCGAATACAAATGTATCAATCTTAGACGGTATAGTGCCCCATCCTACTATGTCGCTATATAGGTTTACAACTAAAATCGAAAGTTGTGTAATGAAATTGGGTTTCCATCTATGAACCGAGGCAAGGGATATTCCTCATCTGACTTCTGGACACTCCAGCATGTGTCCCAGATATCATAACATGTGTCCCTTGGAGCGGCAGAGCCGGCCAACGTAGCTGATTAGGATTACTCCTAAACTATACGTTCCTTGTCTTATCGGGCCTAAAACATTGTCAGTATGTCGACCATCAATGGCCTTTGTACGACCATATCCGAGATACTCGCTATCATCATCCAACATCCACATAAGTAAAATGTCTGGGCTCCATACCATGACATCACTCGTAGCTAGAAAGCAACGTATGTCTATATCTCTGTAGTCCTTCATCCCGTTTTTGGTTCATACCGGAGTGTGAAGCTCACGAATTAACACTATACACAAAGCTATGCTATATTAAAGTTGTTCTTTGATCATCAACCATAAGGCTCTACTTTCCAACAAAAGCCTTGATCATTGCATCTTAGCATTCCACATTGTCAATCTATACCATACCGTTGATTTTCAGTAATATATAACCTATAAGCTCGTACGTCTAAGAGAAGGTGTTAAGTAGGAGAATAAATTCTTCACCACCAAACAGATATATATTTAACAGAGCTCAACGAATACAGTGCGAAATGCAATGTCAGACATAGAATCCATTTGCAAGTCCGTTCTGGGTCTGAAGGAAACGGGAGGCACCTTATTCCTTATCTCATATGTACGATAAAGGAGAGAGGCCCTCGCATATCCGGTCGATCTCCAAGTATGTCTGTATGACCACCACTTATTACCTAGTCTTGGGTGTACAACCCAAACGAGACATCAGTTGTCATTCTAACGATGTAAAGATCTCCGGTCTTCAGCCACTATCTTCTTAATCGTCGTAACAATTATTCAAAATTGGTTAAACTTGATCTTTCCAAATAACTCGCGTATCTTATAATCAAGTGATATAAAAAACATCATATGCCTCTTCCGATCCAGAATATTCTTTTATTCAAATATTCTTAATACTGGAAATTATTCCCATAAATCTTATCAAAAATTTCATTTAGTCCTCTTGTTTAATTCTTTTTTCGGAAATCATTGCGAAAGATTTTATCTTATCTTTTAACAATCTTAAACCAAATTTTGGTTTATAAAACTAGTCGGGATTAATGAGCCTTACCAAAGTAATCATCTATTTTATTTTCCTAATCCCAACCTATTCAGCCCATGGAGCAAAACAAGTAGTACTCCATATCTAACACCCATTGTGTTATTGGTAAAATTAATTACTATTTTCGTTCAAACCTAATTAAAGATTTAACTATTGCATGGAGTAAAACTGGTGGTACTCCATCTCGAACATTTTTTAAATTCGGTATATTTAATTGTGTCGTTCACATTTCAATCTAATTAAAGATTCATTATAATTCCAACTTGGTTTTAATCTCAAAATTATTACCTAATGATTATTTAACTTTAGAAAATTAATCATGTATTTAACTGGGTTAAAGAACAAATGTCATTTAAAACACAGTTCACAATAAACCCAAATTCATCTTCCATTTGATATTGAATCTTCAAGGAAATCTGATCAGTTGTAATCAATATAAATTTATGTATTAGACTAATATTATAAGTGAAATAACAGCAAAGCCCTTTAAATTCTATAAGTAGTAACGGTGTAACGACCCGGTTTTTGCCAACTTTGGTTATCGCCATAAACTCCATGATGATTAACCAAACACCGAAAAATACTGGAAAGTTAATAAAAGAAGTTAGAGGGTAGAATAGATAAGATAGAACTAATAGAATAGAAGAAGAACATCATCATCAGAGTAAACATGAATCTCACAGCGGAACGAATAAAATATAACATAACTTTTGAAATACAAACAATATGTATATAATAACACTTATCAGAGTACAAAACTTACAACACAACGGAAATAACTATAGCTATATAATCCTGAAGCCTCCTGCTCCAAGCTCTCCAAGTGTATCTGTAAAATCCCGACTACTTGACTGCCCGTACAAATTTAGGCACCCAAGAGTTTAGGGAAAACAAAAAAAATAAATTCCGGGTCAGTCATGGGACTGGTATGAGTAAAACAGTTAAAAACAGTTTGAACAAGTAATCGATATCTCATAAGACCATGCCGTATAACGGAACGGGTTTTTCCCTTATGAGAATCCAAAACATCTTTATATCAAAAACCTTTTGATATTATAATAATGTCTATCAACCACAATATAATAATCATCTAGCAGAAACGCTTTCATCTCACGTTCTATATATATAGTATACAATTAAAGCCGCAAGCACGTATTGGGTAATGGATTTCCAACTATGACAAGGTATGGAACCACCTTCCGCTGGTGTATCTCTAGAGGAGAATACACCGAGTTCAACAAGAACGTCTTGTAACTCAACCACACATGACCGACCACTCATTTCGCTTGAGTGTATCGAATGTATATCACCAACGGTTGGGATCAGCAACCATTTCCCGAATAGGACAGCATCAACAATAGATTTTTAGAAGTAAATGAAACTCTAGATCAGGTGATTATACACCCTAATAGGTGCGACCTACATAGCCATTCTGCCTGCCCGATTTCTATCATTTCCCGGTTGTGAGGCTAGAGGCTACGATTTCTTTCCATTCATTGATAACACGGTCACTTTGAATGCCACATTATCAGATCCGTTAATCACTAATTTGTTTGCACAAATATTCTGGATGTTATGCTAAGGGAATAAATCCATTGCAACCATATATATTTATACAGACCAACCCATTCGATCATTGGAAATACTCTGTCAGACACTCGTCCATATACGTTCGTTCTAGGACTGAACGAAACCGAAGGCACTATTCAGTACATCCATCCTAGGCAATCTCTACCTAAGACTTATACAACAGCCCTTACACTTTACTCCGTCTTTAATTTTCTTTGGCGTATATGACTTGCAACGCTTATGCCAATACAGAGTGGTTCTTTGGATTAAGAATCCAACCGGTCTCTCCATATTAATAACGTTAAAATGGTCAAAACTTTGATAGTCGGTGATTTAACTATCAAATGAAAAATGTCCGTGTACACACAACGATCTTATTTCCAAATGGAATTATCGATCACATCATCAAACACATATATATATACACATTCATATTTCCTTATTTTCTATATTAAGAAAATATATGTTATTAACTCTGGAAAACTTTCCCATTGCATATTCACATATCATTATTCTTCCACATCTATCAGACTCTAACTGTAAACTAGTAAGAGAACAACTTCCTAAGTATAAACCCTGAAGGCCGAAACCAACATCAGATCGATACTCAAAAAGTCGTTAACTCAACTAATTTCCAGTCAGTTTCTAATTCTGCTTAACTCTATTTCTTTAACTCCATTTGATTAACTTCTTATCAACACAATCATTTTAAATCTGCAAATCATTTGCTTTTAAATCATCGTTCACTTTAAAACGTATATCTCCCACGATTTTATTTATAAAATTCCTTTTCGTTTATAATATCCTATTTTAAGTTCGTTTCATTATCGAATTATATATATATCGATATATCAATTTCTATTTTATCAAATCTTCTTAAAAATATTATAAATACACATTCCTTTATACTATTTATTTCCTAAGTAAATAATCCTTTTTACTCCTTTATTTACTTTCTATTTAAATAAATCCTTTTTATGAAATCCTCTGATTTTATAAATATTTCTTCCAAAAAATCCGTTTTATAAATCCTTTGATTTTATAAATATTCTATTTCAATACACAGTTTTGAAATTTCCCTTTTTCATTCCAATATTTCTTTTGGTATGACCAGTGTCATTATAATCAATCACAGATTATACATCACATCATATAACTTAATATATGAAAACAGTAAAATAATTGTTGAGGAATCCAGTTGGATCCCTCCGACCTGTTTCCCTGCATCCACAGATGTTAAACAATATCATTAACATCGATTTCATTTCAATATGAAATATTCTATTAAACAGAATCAATATTTGATTAATGATTTATATATATATGTCGTTATCTATACTTTCAACCAATACATAAGACATTTAACCAAATAGTTAACACACAGCAATCAACATATGATTAACAGTTCTAAAAATACGTTATAAAAATATAACTGTTCAGAGTTGGTGAGCTTTACTCACATTGGACGATCATCGTTAATAACGATAACCATCGCTCGATTCAGACAGGCAATTTATTTTGCTATAAATTGTAACGAGCTTCGATTCACTCCCCGCCAGTTCCATGGTGTAGCCACCGTCCCTACGATCCCACCGGATCTTGTTTTCCCAATTCTGATTAACTCCTACTTTCCGGCCCATTACCCCTCTGAAACCCGCCCACGTCCAACTCCCTTCTTCCTCCGTTCAACAACGCTCCAGGAACCCAACAACTCAAAGCAATGTCCAACCTTTTGACCGCAATTCCTCCTCCTCCTTTCCATTTAAAATCACACAAAAAAAACCATAAACCTTATCATGATTTCTTCTTCATCCCTAGGTTCTCATCATCCAACTCGCAAGTCAGCTTCCACCTGCATCTTCCAGGATCTCACGCACGACTCCTGTGCTCGCGACCTTTTTTCCTGTTTCGAATTCGCCAGAAAATCACTCACCAACTCCAAACTTCGCTATACAACCTTCAATTCCTTCGAAACCATCCCAAATTTCCTACATCATTAGCCCTAATTCACGCTATATACTAAACAGCAACGGGAATTGCAAATCAAGTTTGGCAATATGGGTATGAGGTTAAAGAGAAAGTTGGGATAAACTCAAATACATAAGCTTTCGGATTTCTAGTATTTGATTTGGATTTCTAGAAAATTTTGAAGATCACGCTCCACGTTTTGAATGAGAAAGACAACGGCGGAAAATTCGTTGACCACTGAGGAAGATAAATTAGGTTTTAGAAGAGTTTAAGTTATTATTTATAGTGTTTACTTGGGTTTTTCTTCATTTCTTTGTGGAGTTCAGATGGCAACGAATGTGGTTTTGAGGCCAAAGAGAAATGGGCGGCTGAGAAGAATGAATGTGTGGCCTCTTGTTTGATCGGAGAAATAGATTAAAGGGTTAAGATATTTATATATATAATTTTATCTATATACGAGCTGCTACGAACAGGAATAAAAACACCGGTGAGACGAGCAATGTCCCACGATCCCAAAAATATAATAATACCGGTAGGTTAACTCATATTTTGAAACTCCAAAATGTTGATTTCAGGGTGCGAAATACCTCAAATAAAAAGTCGCTTATTAAATTAATTAAAAATTACAGTAAAATTCTAAAAATTAAATTACCACTATGTCCCAAAAGAACCTTGTCTAAATTCAAAACCGATATTCAAATATATTGAAAACCCTTTATAATGTAAATAAAGCGTTACAAATTATAAAGGAATTCCATAGCGACTTTTCTGAAATTTGATTCGGACATAAATCAAAATCTACCCAACGAAATCCACATTTTTCTCTTCCATTAGAAAAATATACTCCACTAGCTCCACACGTTTCTTGTTTCACAGAAATCCGATTTAAAACAAACCTTGTACATTCGGTTGAAGTTCGAATCGCCAATTTACGAACTACAGTGCCATTTCGAGCTCGATTTTAATTATATTATAAATTCCACGTTCAAGCTTCGTTCAAATAATATATTCGTTGTTCTAAATTAATTCCAAACTGAATTATAGCTTATATATGATCCAGTTCACATCGTATTGTTCTACTATTTCCGACTATTCTGGGATTTAAATATATTGTTTAATTATTATATAAATTAAATATTCCTTATTATTTTATTCAAACGACCATTAAATCCTCTAAATCACTATTTTAAATAATTAAATAAATTAGTTATTATATCGCCGAAAATGCGGGTCATTACAAACGGTCTACCTTCACAGAAGGTTACCTCGATTACTAATAAATCGAATCCCACTCAATTCCAATTTAATGTATTAAATTGGAAAACCTTACTTTGGAAAATTCCATTAAATCTTAATTAAAAGATTCAAAAATTCCAAATCATAAATTCACTGTTAATTGGATTTTAGAAGTAACGTTATATAGAACATTGTTCACAATGAACCCAAAATCATCTTCCATTTAATTCCAATTATATTTATTAACTAGAAAACTTCATTAATATTAATTAAAAGATTTATTACTTTCTCAACTGAGTTTAGGAACAGTATTATTTAAGACACTATTCACAATAAACCCAAATTATACAATTGAAAACTTCATTAAATCTTACTTAAAAGACTTATTCTTAAACGGATTCAAGAATAGTGTTATTAAAGACACCATTCACGACAAACCCAAAATCCAATTTGATATTAAATACAAGGTTCTGAATAGAAATCATATCGACTTATATTCAATGTCAAGTTCTACAACCAATAGATATCGTATTGGGAATAATGATATCTAAATCTTTCAAATTCTTCAACGATATCCGTATAATCAAGGAATCCAATCCTGAAATATCTGAAGATTATTTCCGTTCAAATCTTTTTAATTCATACGATGGAATTTTTTTAGTTATATTAAAACAATTCAAAATCCAATTTATTAATTAAAACTGTTGGATTCTTACATTTATTGTTAACTAGCATATTCAGATAAAAACATCATTTATCTTTTCAAAACTAAAATATTTCATTAAAAAATCCTTTCAAATCATTTATTATGATTAAATTAATTTCCCCCTTTTTTTAATCATTCAAAAATAGGCTCTTTCAATTAAATGACGTTTTAGGTCATTTAGCTGCACTGGCGCTGTTTTTATTTAAATTTGAATTTGACATTTCTCAAAATCTAATCGTTTGATTTTAAAACTCTTATTATCATTAGAAAGATCTTTTCGATACAAACCCTATGGTATCAGTTTTAGAAGAATCCGATGGTCGGATCTCCCGTTACACCAATTCGAAGTTAATGGTCGAAATTTGCGAATGGTCGTTGCACGACTCGTTCTATTCAAATCATTTAAATATATATAATATATTTCATTGATTTCCATTTAAAACGTATTTTATAAAACATTTATAAATTCGTTTAAAAACAATTTCAACTTCCATTTCAAATTTTAAATCAAAATTGGACAATCCATATTATTATAGTATCAAAATAATAATATTTTCAAGATATCAGATTTTGCAATCATATCTTCTTGATACTCATTAAAAAAATAATTGAGATCGATAGAAAAATTCATTCGAGTTAAAATGTCATTTATTTACTTAACTCAGCTTCATATTTTAATATTTCAGTATCTATCCAAAATCGAACATCAAAATCAAACATTGATTTTTACTGGATATTATGTTAAAATATTCGTTTTTATTCCGGATTGAAATGAGATTCAACCAATTAACATATAATTTTAGTTATATGGATTTCATACATGGACATCAAAATCAAACATTAGTTCTTACTGGATATTATATTAAAATATTCGGTTTTGTTCCGGATTGAAATGAGATTCAGTCAATTACCATATAATGTCAGTTATATTGATTTCATACATCACATGTATTCAACAATAGTGATAAACAACTATTAAACATCCAAGTCACATCCAGAGTGCATATACTATTTGTATAAGCATTAAATAATTAAATAACGCTACAACGGTCTATCAATCAGTTGATTGATACACAACTACACACAAGGGATATGCGTGAATTAATTATCATCCCAAGGCCTGTGCGGGGTTTTCAACTAATAAATAATAAATAAAATTTTCATTCATTCCAATCGATAATACTTAAATGGGTGAACATAAACAAGTCGTTCGACTTGTAAATGGATGTTTAATCCAATTTCAAGAACCAAAAAGTTTTAACAATGTTTTTAACATGTTAATTAGCTCAGAATTACATTCACAATATATCTTAATAAATCATCCATTCATCCATATGGTTTTCAAACAATTTATGATGTGAGCTCCCATATACTATATAATAATTGTAATAAATTAATCAAACGTTGCAATCACAGGCAATCAATAAATATTCAGTTATGAAATAGAATAACTGTACAAAATATTATAGTAAGAGAGTACTCACATTGACCAGTTCTGAAATTGTTATAAAACAATTGTTTTGATTAAATTAAACAACACATTTAACTTAATTAAAATTTGTAACTGCTTCCGTTTCTATCCAAATTTGTTCCATTGCGTAGCTCTCAAATTTACGGTTCCAATGCATCTTAAACTATCCAATTCTAATAAGATTTGAAAGAGATACACCCGTTTTTACACTTTAATTACATAATCAAGGTAATTAAATATTTAATTATCTAATTAATATTTCCTAACCATCGTAATACCTTTCTCTCTCCTCGTATACATCATCAAGTACTCGACGAACCCATCATCGCTTAAAACCATCCAGTCGCGCGCCACCCACAACCGTCTGACTGACGATCTGAAGTGGCCATCGGAAATACCTAGACCCGAGATCTCCACGACCAGCGCATCATTGAACTGGCACCTCCCTTACGCATGAAAATTGAAGTCGAACCGAAGCCTTTTGAGGCACAAACTCACACGATTTAGGGCCTGAAAATCGATCTCCACCGTTGATCGATTGGATCTCACTGAGGTCTTCGATTTTGTTTATGGGAGTTTTGAAAATCATTGCGTGGATTTTGTGCAAATTTGAGAGAAAGTTTCGAACAAAAATGGCCATCGATTTAGAAATAACGGCGGTGCCCTGATAATGGTTAGGGTTAGAGATTTTAGTTTATATATATTATAATATTTTAATTCAATTTTTTTATTTCGCATACGAACTCTAAATAAACCCCAACGACTTTCTCTCTTAACCAACTACCCCTCTTCCGAATACATCGGGATATGTTTCGTTGGCTGATTTGGCTGTTTCCGTTAGTTTTTTTCAAAATTAAAATATAATGTTAAATATTGAATTTGAACATACATTTTAATTTACCACGACCACATATTGACTCCAAAAATAATGAAATTCAAAATCTTGCTATGTTTTACAAACACGGTTCTAATGAACTTAGTTTCATCGAATTTAGAGATCGTTTGAAAAATGGCCTTATTCGTAGCTTATTGAATTTATAATTAAAATTGAACATGCGTTTAAATTTTCTATGCTTACATACTAATTCGAATTTACTTGAAATTTTAAACCTGACGCTAACTCGACATTGCGGATCCAAAATAATTAATTTCATCGAAAATGGAGGTTGTTTGAAAAATGGCTATTTTAAGGGCTTATATAATATTAAACTATTAATAAATTCCATAGCGATTATTTGAAAATTTGATTTGGATATAACTTATAATTTATAATATGAAATCTCAATATTTAACATTCACTGGAAAGATATAATTAAATGGATTCTGACAGTTCTTGTTTTATCAAATTCTGACTTATATTGAATTTTGTATATTAATTTAAAGTTCAAAACTAAATTTCCAATCTACCGCGATGTTACGCATTCTTTTTATAATTATATTATAAATTTTATGTTCAAACTCATTTTAAATAAATTTTATATCATTTATTCTCAAAATAAATAAATTAAAATATTTAATTTTCACTAAAATCAATTAAAAATAAATTTTAAATTTGTTCCGAAACTCAGGGTTGTTACAATCTCCCCTACTAAAAAAATTCTTCCCCGTAAAGGAAGGGAAAACTGAAGGTTGTTTCCTTAACCAACTCAACCTTCGCTCTAACTCAAATTGTCTAACTTTTCAATTTCTGAGAACTTTCCAATTTCTTGAAATTTGGCTAACGCCTTAATTTTTCGAAAATTTTCGCCATAACCTCCTTCATACGGGTTGATCGGTACAACTACAGGTTGCCTCACTGGGCCCTCATCAATTAAAAAAAAAATCAAAATGCTAAGTGGCTTGCTAGTCGGCTCATAAAATCATCAAACCCAATCAATACAATAAATACATAGCTTTCTGTCAGGCATACAATTTTATTCCTCTTCTTAGCTTACACAACCTGTACAACATACATACATACATATATATATATATATATATATATATATATATATCCAATTCAAATAAATTTTCAATTCAGTTCTAATATCTATTTGATTTGGTTTATTTGCCTTTCATTCTTATATTGGATTTACTCCTCCAATATTTTTATTAGCTAAACTAATAATCACACATCACTACTAGTAATCAATTACTTGATTTGATGTTCAATTATATAACTTTTATATGCTCAAAAATATATATTCAATGCCAAATCACAAATATTAAACCCTGACTAAGTTTTTGGTTTTCGCACCAATCAATTGGAATCCTATAGAAATCCTACATTCAAAACTCGAAAATAAATGCTGGTGATGCAGCTGCTATCATCAGAATCATTCCTGGGCGACTAGAGTGGGATTCTACATCTATTCAGTATATTTGAGACTTCATATATACGTTCGCGAGACGTGTATGCAAAATCTTCTAATACTCAATAGTCCAAACATCAAATAAAATATATAAATCTTTATAATAAGATATATTTTTGAAAACTGAATTCGTTTTATAAATAACACTCTTCGAACTCGTATTTTTAATCCTATCTCTAATGAGTCATTCTTATAGGATATTGCTAATCTTATCCCTGATGAATTCTTTCATCTAGTTCTAACGTGTCTTATTCCCGAGCTTTGTAAACCAAAGCTATGATACCAAATGTGACGACTCACATTTCCCGGCCGGCCTAAACCAAGCAAGAAAAAGTATTGTCATGAGAACAAGGCACATCAGAAGACAGAACAAGAGAACATTTCATTGTTATTACAACAAATTACATCAGAGTCCAAGATATTAGAGTACAATTAAATAATACGGCGAAAAATTATCAGAGATTAATAAATTATAATACAGCTGAAATATAATACATAAGTATAATGTGCCATAGAAAAGCATCAACAACATAACCGAAGGAAATACATGGATACAAAGCATTCCAGAGTATAGGTCCATCCATAATCCAGGATCCTGTGAAAAAAAAATAGCGAAACCAAAACTACTAGCTGCCCGTGTCGAAAATATAGGCACCCAGAGTTTAGGCGGGAAACAATATACTCCGAGTTAGCCATGAGACTGGTCTGAAAACTAAAATAGTTCTTAACTTTATTTTGATGTTGGGTAAATCAAGGGACCATGCCATATGACATGGAACAGGTTTTCTCTCTAGAACACCATAAAACAATAAACGTAATGCTAAAAAGAAAAATGAAGCCATTATTAGACTCAGGTCCCATCACACAATGCAACACAAAATGGAGGATAAAGTTTTATCTTATAATGGCTGAATGTAACACACCACCTCCGCCAGGGTCACTCACAAGAGAATGCACTAGCTTTGGAGGGGCGTTTTCTAGGTAAACATGCAAAGAAATATTACAAGACAGAACATATAAAACAGCGGAAGAAAAACCAAATTTCATTACCTTATAAAATTATAAGGTCTAAAGCCTTTTACATCAAAATGCCTTTAAAAGCCATTACATTGAAAACCTGTCTTGCAATAGTTAAAGAAGCATAAAACCCCAGTCATAAAATATTTCCCAAGTAAAACGGTAAAGCAGCCATAGCCAAGAAAAATCCAAGCCATATATGATGACCTTGAAGCAGAAGAAGTCCAAGCTAAATAACAGTATTTCCTCCCTGAAAACCTGGGGGGGGGGGGGGACGGAAGACAAAGAGGCGAAAGAAAATGGGGTCAGTCATAAAGACTGGTAAGTCCTATCTACTTCCAGCATAAAAACAGGTAAAGGTAACAACATGACATGCATAAACTGAAAGTAAACATAAGGATTATGACAATATAGACAAGCTCAACCAGGGTAACAGGATGAACCACTGTATCAAGATAAACTACGGTCACTATGAATCAAGTATAACATCCTAAGGTTCTATCGAGTATAACATCCCAAGGTTCTATCGAGTATAACACCCCAAGGTTCTATCAAGTATATTTGCCCTGCACCTTCCGTACTAGTATCCCAACCCGTGTCATGTGTTAGCTACAAAATGTCCCTTTCCCAATGTCATGAAATGGTCCATGTCAACCTAATGTAGGTTTTCCCAACTCGTATGTTTCTTTCCATGTATATGTTCAGTCCTTTGCCGTAAATCCTATGGGCTTCCTCACGTAGTTATATACTACTTCAACGTAGTTCCATTATCCTTGAAATCGTTTGGACTATCACCCTTGATCTAGCTGTATTTTCTTACCATGAATTCTCGAATGTTCGGCTAGGATTTATGCCACCTAGGACCACTAGGGATTACGCTACCTACTAAACGTTTTCGTAACTCGGTTTGGGTTTAAGCCACCTAGGACCGCTAGGGATTACGCTACCCGTCAACCACGCCCTTTTTCCCACATATGTATCGTGAATCGTTTCTCCATGTCTAGATGCACATGTATCTCAATGTGCCATCCGAGTCCTGTGACAGGGCTAATCCAGAAATACAGGACTCGGTCGGGAGCTTTAGGTTATCTGCCGATGCAGATATCAAGGTCTGTTTTTCTACCGGTGGTTATGGTCCCACATGACCCCTCCCTCAACTACTGAAAGGCAATCCAAGAAAATCATGCACGAGAACTATACTCCAGCCATCCATGCCCCCACTTTCCTATTAGCCAACCTCACCCATAACTAGATAGCAAGTATATGGTCTGTTGGGAGTTCTCTGCCTTTCCGCATACGTACACGATTGACTAAAGATGGTAGGTAGTCGACGACGTGCTATCACAGGGCTAAACTAAGTATCGCCGACTCCACGCTAATCCACCCCAGTCTTTAGGTTGCTCGCACAGCAACCAAGGCATACCCTTGGTTCTTCTACCGCAGACCTTAACCTCTGTGAGCCCAGGCGGATCATCTGCAACCTCACAAAGGGATACCAAGAGTACCCTCACGTCCCCTTGAAGCTACCGATTCATCACCCAGTTCGTTGGAGCCTTTATCTAAGTCGGATAAACATTCGCTCCTCCTCGTGTGTTTGTTTAAACGATGACCTACCGTATCAGGTTACTCATCTATTTGTGAACTGATCCAATTCTCTTGACTAAGAATTATTACTTAGTTATCCTTAACTAAGGTTTATTACTTAGTTTCCCTTCCCGTTATCCTTATTAACTACGATTTTCCACTTAATCCCCTGAACTAGGGTTTTGTCTAATGGGTTAAGTGTTGTCATTCGAGTTCATGACTTACCCCGCCTATGAATCATGTCAAAATTGGCTAAGTATTCAAGTTCAAGACTTAGCCCTACAAACCATGTATCAAGTTGGTTAAGTATATCAAGAAGTTCATGACTTAACCCTAGATTATCGTGTCAGATTGGTTAAGTATAGGTTAAATTAACCCTATCAAATTACCGTGTCAGATTGTTTAAGTATAGGTTATCTTAACCTCATCAAATCATCGAGTAAAATTGGTTAGGTGTAGGTTAACTTAACCCCATTAAATTATCGAGTCGGATTGGTTAAGTATAGGTTAACTTAACCCCATTAAATTATCAAGTCGGATTGGTTAAGTATAGGTTAACTTAACCCCATCCATTAGTCGTATTTATAATGGTTAAGTATCATTCTTGTGGGTTTACTTAACCCTACCACGCATCGCGTTATCCCAGTCGGGTGTTATCAACCCATTTAGGTTAAACTAACCCATCCGCTAATCGTGTTATATGGTTAAGTGTCTTTAAGTAATCCAGCCTGGTCTTACTTAACCTACCCATTCATGTCATATCAGTTAAGTGCCACTAGTCAAACTAACTTAACCCTATCATGTGGCATTAAGTAAATTAATGCACCCCAACCTCTCACATTAGACTTTGTTGTGGTTACTGGTTACGCCGGGCGGGTCCGGGCAGCTTTACACCACAACCTAGTCTAACCTCGGGTTTTAAGCGCGATATGACCAACTACTCACATTGGGTCCTATTGTCTGTAGCTACTGGATTTGTCGGGCGGTTCCGGGCAGATTTATGTTACAAACTCAACCCAACCTCGAGTTGGCCACTTTCAAGTTATCTAAGTGTCATGTCCCAAATTCATATTTTCAAGTATAATTTCATGTCAAATTCATGTTCCTATCCAAGCTCAAGTTATAACGATATTCATGTTTTCAAGTTCATACTAAATTCAGGTTTTCCTAAATTACCCAAATCGCATCCCCAACGCTCGTGAATTCGAATCAAGGCAATAGATGTAACTAGGGAATAACATAACAAGGATGGGTATAAAGTGGCAAAGGTGATTTCAAGACAAGCATGGTGTAACTTGAGATATGATCATAACATCACTGTCATATGAAATAGGGTGATAAACATGGCAATAAATGACATAAGATGATAATCCTAAACTTGTGACTAGCAAAAGTTTCAACATCACAACATCACAGGCATGTTAAAATAATGATAGGGTTTAGGTTATGACATGAACATGCCCCTAAATCAAGTTCTTATCAGTATTCCACAAATCAAGGTTTAATATGAACGATACTAGGTTCAAGGTGAACAGATCTAGGGTGAACAAGAGTAGATCTAAAATAATAGATCAAAAAGGAATAGTCATAGATCAAAGATATACAAGAATAGGTCTCAAGTAGTTATCATGTTTATGTTCAACTTCAATTTACACATGTCCATATTAAGTTTAGAGTTTAGATCTAAGAGTAACTGGGGCTTATAGATCGTGGTTTTTGAGAACTAAGAACAGAAATTGTCGTAGGATCGTTGCAGAAGCTTTAATCTCTAGTTTGAATTGAGTTGCTTAGGTTGATGTTGATTAGCTTCTAGTTTTGATTCCAGCAGAGTAGCGATGCCATTTTTATTTAGAACAGAGGCAGAGTAGAAGAAGAATAGAATTGTATGTAGAAAAGGCTAGGTTTGGGGCTGTTTAAATAGGTTTAGGCAGATGAATCTGGACAGAAATCGGACTAGAAACATCAGAACGAACACTGGCCCAAAAATGGGCTCGGGGACCAGGTCGACACCCAGGTCGACTGCCCAGTCGACCTGGTCTGGGGGGTGGTCGACTGCCTAGTCGACCTAGGTCTGGGCGGGGAATTTCTCGCCCAGTCTGTTCTGCGTTTGAAATTCGAATTTTGAATTCGAACTCGAGCTGTTTTCGATTCTGAAAATTCCTGAAACTTCGGAGGGTCATATCTCCCTCATACGGACTCCGATTCTTGCAAACTCGGACTCGTTTCCAAGTAGAATTCCGAGACGAACGCAATGGTGCAACCCGTTTCCCTTGGTTCTTATTTTAAAATTTAATTCTGCCTAGATTTATGGTTATAACACGTAGTCAAAATACGGGTTGTTACACTGAATATGCTTGATGCACGAAATTTATCTTTTATTATTAGTGCATAGTGCAGAAAACAATTTCAAACACAAATGTATTAATCTTAGATGGCGTAGTTCCCTATCCTACTATGTTGCCATATAGGTTTACAACTAAATTCGAAAGTCGCGTAATGGAAATTGGGTTTCCATCTATGAACCGAGGCAAGGGATCTTTCTCATCAGACTTCGGGACACTCTAGCAAATGTCCCAGGGATCATAACATGTGCCCCTTGGAGCGGCAGAGCCTGCCAGTCGTAGCTAACTAGGATTACTCCTGAGCTATACGTTCCTCCGTCTTATCGGATCTAAAACCTGGCCAGTATGTCGACCATCAAGGGCCTTTGTACGGTCATATCCATGGTACCTCGTTATCATCATCCAACATCCATGTAAGTTAAATGTCTGGGCTCCATATCATGACATCATCCGTAGCTAGAAAGCAACGTATGTCTATATCTCTATTGTCCTTCATCCCCTTTTTGGTTCATACTGGGGTGTGAAGCTCGTGAATTAACGATATACACAAAGCTATGCTATATTAAAGCCGTGATTTGATCATCAACCACAAGGCTTTTCTTTTCAACAAAAGCCTTGATCATTGCATCCTATCATGCCCCACTGTCAGTCCATACCATACCATTGATTTCCACTAATATATAGCCGCTAAGCTCGTACGTCTCAGAGTAGGGTGTTAAGCAGGAGAATAAATTCTCTGCTACTAAACAGATATATATTTTGCAGAGCTCAATGAATACATTGTGAAATACAATGTCAGACATAGAATCCATTTGCAAATCCGTTCTGGGTCTAAACGAAACCGGAGGCACCTACTCTTTGTCCCATATATCCAATACAGGAGAGAGGCCCTCACATATCCGGCTGATCTCCAAGTACGTCTAGATGACCACCACTTATTACCACATCTCGGGTGTACAACCCAATTGAGACACCAGTAATCATCCTAACGATGTGAAGATCTCCGGCCTTTAACCTCCATCTTCATATCTTCGACTTTTAATCATCGTAACAGTTATTCAGAATGGGTTAAACCCGGTCTTTCCGAATAACCCGAATATCTTATAATCAAGTGATATAAAAGCACATCATACACCTTATTCCAATCCATAATATTCTTTTATTCAAATATTCTTATTACTGGGAATTATTCCTATAAATGTTATCAAAGATTTATTTTATTTAAACCACTTGTTTAAATCCTTTCTTGGAAATCATTGCAAAAGATTTTAGCTTATCTTTTAACAATCTTAAACTAAAATTTGGTTTATAAACTAGTTGGGATTAACGAGCCTTACCGAAGTAATCACTTATTTTATTTTACCAATTCAAACATATTCATCCCATGGAGCAAAATAGGTAGTACTCCATATCTAACACACATTGTGTTATCAGTAAAATTAATTACCATTTAACATTCAAATTTAATTAAAGATTTAACTATCACATGGAGTAAAATTGGTGGTACTCCATTTCAAACATTTCTTGAATTCGATAAATTTAATTACCTCATTCACAATTCAATCTAATTAAAGATTCATTAAAACTCCAACTTGGTTTAATCTCAAAATCATTACTTAATGATTATTCAACTTTAGAAAATTAATCCTGTCTTTAACTGGGTTAAAGAACAAATGTCGTTTAAAACACAGTTCACGATAAATCCAAATTCATCTTCCATTTCATATAGATTCTTCACAGAAATCTGATCAATTGTAATCGATATAAAATTCCATATCAGACTAATACTATAATTGAAATAATGAAAAGCCTTTTAAATTCCATAAATAGTAATGGTCTTCCTTCATAGAAGCATATTTCGGTTATTAATAAATCGAATTCCACACAATTCCAATTTAATGTATTAAATTGGAGAACCTTACTTTGGAAAATCCCATTAAATCTTGACTAAAAGATATATAAATTCCAAATCATTCATTGTTAATTGGGTTTAAGAACAATGTTATGTTAAACATTTTTCATAATGAACCCAAAATCTATTTTCGTTTGATTCCAATTATATTTATTAACTGGAAACTTTATTAATCTTAATCGAATGATTTATTCCTTTCTTAATTGGGTTTAAGAACAGTGTTATTTAAGACCCCATTCACGACAAGACCAAAATCCACTTTCCATTTAATTCCAATTTAGTTTATTAAATTGGAAAACGTCATTAAATCTTACTTAAAAGATTTATTCTTAAATGGGTTCAAGAACAATGTTATTAAAGACACCGTTCACGGCATACCAAAAATCCGATTTGATATTAAACACAAGCTATGAATAGAAATCCTATCGAATTATATTCAATATCAAATTTTACAACCACCAAATATTGTATTGGGAATAACAATATCTAAAATTTCCAAATTCCTGAATGATATCCGTATAATCATGGAATCCAATCGTGAAATATCCAAAAATTATTTCCATTCAGATCCTTTCCAATTCATACGTTGGAAAAAAAACTAGTTATATTAAAACCATTCACAGTCTAATTTGTTAATTAAAACTGTTGGATTTTTACATTTGTTGTTAATTAGAATATTTAGATAGCAACATAATTTATCTTTTCAAAATTGAAATATTTAATAAAAAATCCTTTCAAATCATTTATTATGATTTAACATAATTTTCCCTATTTTTAATCATTTGAAAATAGGCCCTTTCAGTTAAATGACGTTTTAGGTCATTTAGCTGCACTGACTTTGTTTTTATTTAATTTTGAATTTGATATTTCTCGAAATCTAAACTTTGGATTTTAAAACTGTTATTACCATTGGAAAGAACTTTTCGATACTAACCCAATGGTTCTGGTTTTAGGATAATCCTGCAGTCGGATATCCCGTTACGTCAATTCGAAGTTAATGGTTGAAATTCGCAAACAGTCGTTGAACGACTTGTTCTATTCAAACCATTTTAATATATCTAATATATTTCATCTATTCCATTTAAAATGTGTTTTGTAAAACATTTATAAATTCGTTTAAAAATGATTTCAACTTCCATTTCAATTTTCAAATCAAAATTGAACAATCCATATTATTATAATATCAAAATAATTATATTTTCAAAATATCAGATTTTGAAATCAAATCTTCTCGATATTCATTATAAAAATAAATGAGATCGATAGAAAAATCCGTTTGAGTTAAAATGGCGTTTATTTACTTTACTCGGCTTCCTATTTTAATATTTTTGTGTCCATCAAAAATCGGACATCAAAATCAAACATTGATTCTCATTGGACATTATATTAAAATATTCGTTTTTATTCCTGATTGAAACGAGATTCAACCAATTACCATATAATTTTAGTTGTAAGGATTTCATACATCGCATGTATTCAACAATAGTGATAAACAACTATTAAACATCAAATTCACATCCAGAGTGTAATGCCCCGCATTTTATCGGTTTGTATTTGAATATCTAAATCATTTTAAATATTGAATTAATAATATAAGTAGATTTATATATTAATTAAAACGAGGTTGAGCATATAAAAATATATATTAAATATAATCGAGCTCGTAACGACGTTGTAGTTCGTAATTTAAAGTCTGAACTTCAAACGACTGTACAGGGTTCGTTATAAATCGGATTTACTCGAAACAAGAAACGTTGGAATCCATTAAACTATATCTTTCTAACAGAAGTGGGATATCGAGATTTCGGATTACATATTGTAAGTTATGTACAAATAAAATATACAGAAAAGCAGCGCCATATTCGTTCATGGCCGTAACAGTTTATTTGATATATTTAAATATCGGCTTCGAATTTGGACAAGTTTCTTTTGAGACGTAGTGATAATTTAATTTTTAGAATTTACCGTAATTTTTAATTAATTAAATAAGATACTATTAATTTGGAGTATTTTGCACCCTGTATCGATATTTTTGGGGTTTCAAAATATGAGTTAATCTACTGATATTATTATATTTTTAGGATCGTGGCACATAGCTCATCTCAACGATATTTTTATCACTGTCGTTAGCAATCCTAAATGATAAATATTTTGTGTAACACGGTACCGAAAATTTATAATATATATATTCACAACTCCAAAATGTACAGATGCAAGTAAAGTAATATAATAAGTTGATTAAGTAGTGAAGTATCCTTGAATATATATACGGTTAGGTGTAGAATGAAATACATAATATAACCAAAATTTTATGGGTTTGTATGGATATTATTGCATCGGTTATTGTAGTTAACAGTCACCTACCCTAGCCAAATGTCAATGCCTATTTTCCCTATAAGCTTAGTAACCAAGTAATGGTACAACAACTTCCTTTCAACGCAGACTATTTGTAGGTTTCAGACTACCTTATAATACAATTGTACCTATTGAAAATATAACCTATCTCATCTAATTAATACACAGTGGTGTATCCTCAAATCACTGAAAAACTGGGGACTAAGTTACCATCTATATTAAACGCATGAAGCAAATCAGTTGAATTGAAAAGGCATAGCTGACCCCAGCTATGTATATCTTATATCACGTACGGTGACAAGAAAATACACAACAGACCCACACCCAGCCTGAAATCCCCACTGCGGCCCCGTATCCTCTAATCCTTGGCAATCAAGGAATTTAACATATATAAATATGAGCAGAAGTTTATTTATTTCCGTGGGATAAAAACTCAAACAAAAACATAGAAAACAAAGAAATAATCAAAACAAAAGGGTGCGACTTCTTCAACCAAGATAGCACGGTCAGAGAGAGGAAGATCAAATAGAAAAGGAATGGTGCTGTTTATTCCTCAGGACAGGGAAGCAAATAGTTGCGTGTTGTTTTATATGCTATATGGAGGAGTCGCTTATATGTTTGAGGTGGGGGAAATAAGTGAAGAAACGAAGCAGGAAATGAGTTGTGTGAAGAATGATATGGAGGGGTGGGTGTAAACATGGTAGTGGGTAATGTTTTTGCTGTAGCATGTTGTTTCAATAAGTGAAGAAGTGGAGCATGGAAATGGCCTTGGCGTTTGCTTCATGGAGGGACGGTCAGTGGTGAGGTCAGCTTGGCGTTGGGGGGCCCATGACCATTGGCGAGTGGAGGGCGAGTTTTTAACGATAGGAGGAAGACAAAATATGAAAGAAGAAGTATATGTTTGGTCTGAATGAAAGGAAGCATTACTATGTTGATGAGTTCTTTGCTTCAGGCGATTTAGTGTTTGAACATACGGGGAGGAAAAGGCATGGCAGTTACAACGGGGTTACTTGTTTTGTGTTCTGAACAAAAGTCATGTGGATTTGTGGTTCCAAAATAGTGAGCAAGAAATGGAATAACGTGCGGTTATAGGTGAGAGGACGACTGGTACGTCACCGTTGGATTATGCTGTCTAGGGTTGCTACAATGGAGTTGCAGGCGTATGAAGTTCTGGTGATAGATTCGAGGAAATGGGTTCAAGGAAATGCGTTTTGCAAAGTAAGAGGACAAGGTAGGAAGATTTTCGTGTGACGGAAAGAAGAGGGTTCATGGAAGCGTTTTTAGACTTGTACGGATGAGGAAACGTGATGGAGGGAAAGGCCCGAAAAGACACTGGCAGTACGTTAGAATGCAAGATACAAAATAAAACTATTGTGGTGCGATTGGGAGCTCGTCAGAAATTATGGCAAAATAAAACAGTGGATGTGGATGAACCAACGCAAAACGTTATTTAATGGTTAACGTGCAAAGGTGAGTAAACTCACTAACTTTGATTTCTTTTTAAAACATTATAATTATATTTTAGATATTGATTGAATGCTGTGTGATGGTCGGTTAGGTAAATTGCAGTTAAATTGGTTAAAATAGATATATCGTTGCATATGTACACATCATTGGTTGGATACTGATTTGACTAACATCGGTAAATGCAGGAAACCGGTTGGAGGATCCCCAACCGGATTCCTCAATATTTAGATGTACTGTTTGTTTTATATATGCACTGTTTGAACCAAATGACATTTAAACCTTGTGTGATATTGGTGCTGAAGGGAAATTCAACAATGGTTTTGATTTAATCAATAGACAGTATCAATTAAGAAGTAAGACGATGAATTGTCATCAGACGAATCAACGAGGTTAAATTTATAAAAATTATATTTTTACAATTGAGGCGAAGTTTTAAAATTATGATAGAGGTGTTATTAGAAATTAATACTTTGTAGTTACTTTTATAACGTGAATATGAACGATTGTTTTGGACATTCTATATAAGGTTATAAAAAGATAAAAGTTGTAAATTATCCTATGAGTAAATCTTTTTGGATAATTAATTTAAGACGAACAATCTTGAAATATTATTAAATAAATTATAGTAATCTAATTATAAGAAGTAATTAAGGTCAGTTAACAAACTAACTAAGGGTATGAAGTTGACTAAAGCAACGACTTTAGTGGAAAATGATTTTTAGATATATTGATCTTCCATTGATCTAATGTTAATAACTTGGAAATTAATAGTTCGAAATTAATAAGATTTCTTGTTAATTACCTTTTTAATTAATGAAGTTTAAATGATTAATTAACTAATATAATTAGTATTAGGAAAGCAACTAATCTATTAAGATTAATAAAGAAATAAATTGTTTTACTTCAGCAATGAATAATTATTATTTAATTTTTAAAGTAATTGTTTCTTAAATGGATTTCATTTAAGATGGCATGGAGTTGTAATGGTATGTTACTTGAATTAATAATAACAATTCAAGTAAAAGTAAAACGACTGAAGACAGAACGTAAATGCGTTTTAGTTATAAATGGAATTGTATAAAGAGGATGAAATGGAAAGTAAATTTTTTAAGATAAATAATTATGAACAACTGAGTTTTCAAAACAGGGATATGGCGTTATAAAACTAGATTTAAAATAAAGCAGAAATACGATTTGACTGATTATAAAGTATAAGAGGTTGGAGTTACGAACTTATATCTGTTCTAAGATAAGAATGTTGTTGATCAAGGTCTGAGGGGTAATTAAAATACCCAACTTGAACGGCTTCATAATTATTGAGGGATGGTATTGTTTGTAACCAAGAGAGATATCGAGATTTGTATAAAGTGGAATATAGCAGCGTATTGCAAGTATCTGGACTACAGCGATAAAATAACGTTGTTGACCAGGCTTAAGCATGACTGTTATGTCGAGATTTGTTATAAAGGGGAATATTACAACGTGTGACAAGTTTTGAACTATAACGATAACTTAGCGCTGTTAACCAAGCTTAAGCGTGATTTTTATATGTAGCACTATCCCCTAGGGAATGAAAACAATTTGATTTGAAATCCACTTATTCTAAAGTAATAAGTAACGATGTTTGTCCAAAGAAATATAAGAATAAGAGTTTATAATAACTGAGAATGTTTTTCCAAGAAGTGTGAAAGTGCTAAAACAGGGTTTGAAAAATATCTGGTAAGATACGGGAATGCGAATAATAAAACAAATGTTAAATAAAGAGTGCCTGTGGTAGTGTGAGGATAGTTGTACATTTGAATGAATGGTTGTTTTTTACTTCGATAGTTAAATAACCGACTATCGAAGTGTTTTGACCATCGTTGTCAATACGGATAGACCGATTGGATATATTATCTCAAACCACCCCGTATAGGCGTAAGCGCTGCGAGTTAGTTTATGCTGAAGATAATCGAAGACGGAGTGAAATGCAAGGGTCGTCATGTTCCAGAATGGTGTTTTCTGTTTGTCCAGTCCGAGGACAACTTGTATGGATGAATGTCTAACAGAGTATTCCTAACGGTCACATAAGACGATCTTTTCAAGGTATTACGTCTGGTGGCGGAGAAATCCGTTTCTCTTAGCTTTTATACCCGTAATATTTTGGGAAGATCAACTAGTTATTTGACGGGTTTGACGACGTGGCATTCAAAGTGTATGGTGGCTAGATGTTCTAAAAGATAGACGTAGCCTCAAGCTTCACAACCGGGAAATGACAAAAATCAGGCAGGCAGCATGACTATGTGGGTCGCTCCCATTAGGGTGTATAATCACCTATCTAGAGAAATTTCTTTTACTTCTTGAATCTATTTCGATGCTGTCCTTTTTCGGGAAATGGTGGTTTGAGCCCAACCGTTGGTGATATACATTCGATACACTCAAGCGAAATGAGTGGTCGGTCATGTGTGGGCCGAGTTGCAAGACATTCTTGTTGAACCCAGTGTTTTCGCCTCTAGAGATACACCATCGGCAGGTGGTCCCATACCTTGTCATAGTTGGAATCCAATCTCTAATAAGCGCCCTGCAGTTTTTGATTTTATACTATGTATGTAGAGCGTGAGATGCAAGCGTTCTGCTATTTGGTTATTTACTTGATTAGGCTTTATTATAATATCACTGGATTTTGATATCAAAATATTTTGGGTTATAGTAAGGTAAAAACCGTCCATATTTATGTGTGGGCTGGTCTTACTATTATTCTTTTTGGTTTCAAAAGGATTTTCAAAGTTAAACCGTTTGGTTGGAATTTACTCACACCAGTCCCATGACCGACCCAGAGTTTATTTTGTTTGTTTTCCCTAAACTCTTGGGTGCCCAAATTTGTACGGGCAGTCAAGTGTTTCAGGCTTTTACAGATTCACTTGGAGGAGCTAAAGGCAGAAGGCTTCACCATTAGTATTTAAAGATTATTTCCGTTGTGATATGATGTATTCTACTCTGATAATAGTATGTATATACAATACAGTTTTGTATTTCAAAGTTATGTTATATAATACATTTTGTTCGTTCTACTGTGAGATTCGTGTTTACTCTGATTCTGCTCAGTTGTGTTCTTCTTCTTCTTCTTCTATTCTATTAGTTCTATCTTATCTTTCTCATCCTCTTATTTCTTTCTATTAATGATCTGAGTTTTCATGCACTTTGAGCTAAATGTGTAGGATATTTATCAGCTCAAATTGGTACGGATTTCCGGGTCGTTACAGTTGGTATCAGAGCTATTGGTTAAGTTATTACCTTGGCTCTGTAGCGTAACTCAATAGAGCTGGAGTTAGTAATACTCTAGATTGAGTATGAGTGTATATATATGAGCATGTATTTGTAAATTTATATGAAAACTGTTTTATATTGTGCCGACTAGTCAGTCGAGTGGTTAATGAATTCTGGTCGTAAAAGTAATGCAAAATGCGTCGATAGGCGTTTCTAAACTCTTGGACAGAGTAATTCAACACAGTATGTTTTGAAAGGAGCGTAAATGAGATAATTTTACCCAAATTATATTTTGATATAAAGAAAGCATATATCATATATACTGAAAGTGTTGATCATTATCATGATAAAATAAGATCTATAATTGAGTTGGTTATATAAATAACCAATTGAAATATTATATAAGTATAATATGCAATATCAGATGAACTAAATCTGAATTTAAAACCAGAATTGAAATTAAAACTCTGGAAACTTGGGAAAGAGATGGAAATAATATTTGGATTAAATATATGGGAGATTTAAAATTGTTTTCCAAGTATTATAAAGGATATTTTGAAGTAAATTCAAAATGAAATGTATTTGCAAATAAGTTTTGTAAACAATATAGTATTGAACTCACTTCAGTTACTGGGAAATAATTCCGATGATGAAGTCGACCATCAATGTTGTTCATTTCGAGTTTCAAAGTGACGGATTACTACCAAATTTTTTTGTTTTTGAATTGTTTTGAGAGAACGAGTTGTTAAAAATTCAAATGCTTTGAATTTCTATTATTATATGTAAATATATATTATTTCAAACTGATTTGAAATAAATCCCAAGAATTTGAATTCTGAAATTTAAATTTTTACTCATGGAGTTAAATAGCTTGAAATGGTGGAAGCGAATAAATTTGAATTTAATCAAAGCCAATAAGTGGGAATTCACTTGGTTAAATATATTGAACTGGGTTAGAAATGATCCCAAATAAATTTGGATTGTTGGATAAGAATTTGGAATTGAAATGGAGCTGGGGTTGAAATGGAATTAGGCTCAAATATAAGCAAAGGATTGGATTTAAGGATAAGTTGGTTGGAGATCAATATTTGGATTATATGGGTATATGCTGAATTGAAAAGCAGATAAGGGAGATAAAGTCGGATGCTCGACAAAAAGATACAAGTTTATATCCTATTTGGATATGAGATTTACGAGCTATTTTGGCAAGCCGCTTGGCTATTTTATTTCCTTTGGAAGGAAAAATGCCCAGAGAGGCAAGTTGTAATATTACCGATTGAGCCATGCAGTGGAGATGCTGGCAAAATTTCTCGAAAATTTATGGTGTTAGGAAATTTTCAGAATTTCTAAAAATATTCATCAATAAGGAATTAATATTTTAAATTGAAAATAAAGTGACTCAGTTGAAATTGAAGGTAAGGAATAAAACAAAATTTTTTCTAACCCCGTTTACAACGGAAATTGTAGCATTTTCCCTATCTTAGCAATTTCGAGGACGAAATTATTTTAAGGAGGAAGGAATGTAATGTCCCGTATTTTATCGGTTTGTATTTGAATATGTAAATCAGTTTAAATATTGAATTAATAATATAAGTAGATTCATATATTAATTAAAATGAGGTTGAGCATATAATATTTAATATAATTGAGCTCATAACGACACTGCAGTTCGTAATTTAAAGTCTGAACTTCAAACGACTATACAGGGTTCGTTATAAATCGGATTTACTCGAAACAAGAAACGTTGGAATCCGTTAAACTATATCTTTCTAACAAAAGTGGGAAATTGAGATTTCGGATTACATATTGTAAGTTATGACCAAATAAAATATACAGAAAAGCAGCGCCATATTCGTTTATGGCCGTAACGGTTTATTTGATATATTTAAATATCGGCTTCGAATTTGGACAAGGTTCTTTTGAGATGTAGTGATAATTTAATTTTTAGAATTTACTGTAATTTTTAATTAATTAAATAAGCTACTGTTTATTTGGAGTATTTTGCGCCCTGTATCGATATTTTTAGGGTTTCAAAATATGAGTTAATCTACCGATATTATTATATTTTTGGGATTGTGGCACATAGCTCATCTCAACGATATTTTTATCACTATCATTAGCAATCCTAAATGATAAATATTTTGTGTAGCACGGTACCGAAAATTTCTAACATATGTATTCACGACTCCCAAATGTACAGATGCAAGTAAAGTAATATAATAAGTTGATTAAGCAATGAAGTATCCTTGAATATATAGGTGTAGAATGAAATACATAATATAACCAACATTTTATGGGTTTGTATGGATGTTATTGCATCAGTTAATGTAGTTAACAGTCACCTACCCTAGCCAAATGTCAATGCCTATTTTCCCTATAAGCTTTGTAACCAAGTAATGGTACAACAACTTCCTTTCAACGCAGACTATTTGTAGGTTTCAGATTACCTTATAATACAATTGCACCTGTTGAAAATATAACCTATCTCATCTAATTAATACACGGTGGTATATCTTCAAATCATTGAAAAACTGGGGACTAAGCTACAATCTATATTACGCGCATGAAGCAAATCAGTTGAATTGAAAAGGCATAGCTAACCCCAGCTATGTATATCTTATATCACGTACGGTGACAAGAAAATACACAACAGACCCACACCCTACCTGAAATCACCACTGCATCACTATATCCTCTATTCCTTGGCAATCAAGGAATTCAACATATATAAATATGAGAAGAAGTTTGTTTATTTCCGTGGGATAAAAACTCAAACAAAAACATAGAAGACAAAGAAATAATAAAAAAAGGGTGCGACTTCTTCAACCAAGACAGCCCGGTCAGAGAGAGAAGATCAAATAGAAAGGGGATGGTGCTGTTTATTCCTCAGGAAAGGGAAGCAAATAATTGTGTGTTGTTTTATATGCTGGATGGAGGAGTCACATATATGTTTGAGGTGGGGGAAATCATTGTAGAAACGAAGCAGGAAATGAGTTGTGTGAAGAATCACGTGGAGGGGTGGGTGTAAACATGGTAATGGGTAATGTTTTTGCCATAGCATGTTGTTTCAACAAGTGAAGAAGTGGAGCATGGAAATGGCCTTGGCGTTTGCTTTATGGAGGGACGGTCAGTGGTGAGGTCAGCTTGGCGTTGGGGGGCCCATGACCATCGGCGAGTGGGGGGCGAGTTTTTAACGATAGGAGGAAGACAAAATATGAAAGAAGAAGTATATGTTGTGTCAGAATGAAAGGGGGTATTACTATGTTGATGAGTCCTTTGCTTCAGGCGGTTTAGTGTTTGAACATACGGGGAGGAAAAGGCATGGCAGTTACAACGGGGTAACTTGTTTTGTGTTCTGAAAAAAATTCATATGGACTTGTGGTTCCAAAATAGTGAGCAAGAAATGGAATAACGTGTGGTTATAGGTGAGAGGAGGACTGGTACATCACCGTTGGATTATGCTGTCCGGGGTTGCTTCAATGGAGTTGCAGGAATATGACGTTCTAGTGACTGATTCGAGGAAATGGGTTCAAGGAAATGCGTTTTGCAAAGTAAGAGGACAAGGTAGGAAGGTTTTCGTGTGAAGTAAAAAGAGGGTTCATGGAAGCGTTTTTAGACCTGTAAGGATGAGGAAACGTGATGGAGGGAAAGGCCCGATAAGACACCGGCAGTACGTTATAATGCAAGATACAAAATAAAACTGTCGTGGTGCGATTGGGAGCTTGTAAGAAACTATGGCGAAATAAAATAGCGGATGTGGATGAACCAACGCAAATCGTTATTTAATGGTTAACGCGCAAAGGTGAGTAAACTCACTAACTCTGATTTATTTTTAAAATATTATAATTATATTTTAAATATTGATTGAATGCTGTGTGATGGTCGGTTAGGTAAATTGCAGTTAAATTGGTTAAAATAGATATATCGTTGCATATGTACACATCATTGGTTGGATACTGATTTGACTAACATCGGTGAATGCAGGAAACCGGTTGGAGGAACCCAACCAGATTCCTCAATATTTAGATGTGTTGTTTGTTTTATATGTGCACCGTTTGAACCCAAATGACATTTAAACCTTGTGTGATATTGGTGCTGAAGGGAAATTCAACAATGGTTTTGATTTAATCAATAGACAGTATCGATTCAGAAGTGGCAGTAGACGACCGTAAATTCATCTTTTTGTTAAGACGATGAATTGTCATCAGACGAATCAACGAGGTTAAATTTATAAAAATTATATTTTTATAATTGAGGCGAAGTTTTATTATTATGATAGAGGTGTTATTAGAAATTAATACTTTGTAGTTACTTTTATAACGTGAATATGAACGATTGTTTTGGACATTCTATATAAGGTTATAAAAAGATAAAAGTTGTAAATTATCCTATGAGTAAATCTTTTTGGATAATTAATTTAAGACGAACAATCTAGAAATATTATTAAATAAATTATAGTAATCTAATTATAAGAAGTAATTAAGGTCAGTTAACAAACTAACTAATGGTATGAAGTTGACTAAAGCAACTAGTTTAGTGGAAATTGATTTTTAGATAAATTGATCTTCCATTGATCTAATGTTAATAACTTGGAAATTAATTGTTCGAAATTAATAAGATTTCTTATTCATTACCTTTTTAATTAATGAAGTTTAAATGATTAATTAACTAATATAATTAGTATTAGGAAAGCAACTAATCTATTTAGATTAATAAAGAAATAAATTGTTTTACTTCAGCAATGAATAATTATTATTTAATTTTTAAAGTAATTATTTCTTAAATGGATTTCACTTAAGATGGCATGGAGTTGTAATGGTATGTTACTTGAATTAATAATAACAATTCAAGTAAAAAGTAAAACGACTGAAGATAGAACGTAAATGCGTTTTAGTTATAAATGGAATTGTATAAAGAGGATGAAACGGAAAGTAAATTTTTTAAGATAAATAATTATAAACAACCGAGTTTTCAAAACAGGGATATGGCGTTATAAAACTAGATTTAAAATAAAGTAGAAATACGATTTGACGGATTATAAAGTATAAGAGGTTGGAGTTACGAACTTATATCTGTTCTAAGATAAGAATGTTGTTGATCAAGGTCTGAGGGGTAATTAAAGTACCCAACTTGAACGGCTTCACAATTATCGAGGGATGGTATTGTTTGTAACCAAGAGAGATATCGAGATTTGTATAAAGTGGAATATAGCAGCGTATTGCAAGTATCTGGACTACAGCGATAAAATAACGTTGTTGACCAGGCTTAAGCATGACTGTTAAGTCGAGATTTGTTATAAAGAGGAATATTACAACGTATGACAAGTTTTGAACTATAACGATAAATTAACGCTGTTAACCAAGCTTAAGTGTGATTTTTATATATAGCACTATCCCCTAGGGAATGAAAACAATTTGATTTGAAATCCACTTATTCTAAAGTAATAAGTAACGATGTTTGTCCACAGAAATATAAGAATAAGAGTTTATAATAATTGAGAATGTTTTTCCAAGAAGTGTGAAAGTGCTAAAACAGGGTTTGAGAAATATCTGGTAAGATACGGGAATGCGAATAATAAAACAAATGTTAAATAAAGAGTGCTCGTGGTCGTGTGATGTTAGTTGTACATTTGAATGAATGGTTGTTTTTACTTAGATAGTTAAATAACCGACTATCGAAGTGTTTTGACCATCGTTGTCAATACGGAGAGACCGGTTGGATATATTATCTGAAGCCATCCCGTATATGCGTAAGTGCTGCGAGTTAGTTTATGCTGAAGAAAATTGAAGACGGAGTGAAATGCAAGGGTCGTCATGTTCCAGAATGGTGTTTTCTGTTTGTCCAGTCCCAGGACAACTTGTATGGATGAATGTCTAACAGAGTATTCCTAACGGTCACATAAGACGATCTTTTCAAGGTATTACGTCAGGTGGCGGAGAAATTCGTTTCTCTTAGCTTTTATACCCATAATATTTTGGGAAGATCAACTAGTGATTTGACGGGTTTGACGATGTGGAATTCAAAGTGTATGGTGGCCAGATTTTCTAAAAGATAGACGTAGCCTCAAGCTTCACAACCGGGAAATGACAAAAATCGGGCAGGCAACATGGCTATGTGGGTTGCTCCCATGAGGTTGTATAATCACCTATCTAGAGAAATTTCTTTTACTTCTTGAATCTATTTCGATGCTGTCCCTTTTCAGGAAACGGTGGTTTGAGTCCAACCGTTGGTGATACACCTTCGATACATTCAAGCTAAATGAGTGGTCGGTCATGTGTGAGCCGGGTTAAAAGACGTTCTTGTTGAACCTGGTGTTTTCTCCTCTAGAGATACACCATCGACAGGTGGTCCCAAAGCTTGTCATAGTTGGAATCCAATCTCCAATAAGCGCCCTGCAGTTTTTGATTTTATACTATGTATGTAGAGCGTGAGATGCAAGCGTTCTGCTATTTGGTTATTTATTTGATTAGACACTATTATAATATCACTGGATTTTGATATCAAAATATTTTGGGTTATAGTAAGGTAAAAACCGTTCATGTTTATGTGTGGATTGGTCTTACTATTATCCTTTTTGGTTTCAAAAGGATTTTCAAAGTTAAACCGTATGGTTGGAATTTACTCACACCAGTCCCATGACTGACCCAGAGTTTATTTTGTTTGTTTTTCCCTAAACTCTTGGGTGCCCAAATTTGTACGGGCAGTCAAGTGTTTCAGGCTTTTACAGATACACTTGTAGGAGCAAAAGGCAGAAGGCTTCACCGTTAGTATTTAGAGATTATTTCCGCTGTGATATGATGTATTGTACTCTAATAATAATATGTATATACAATACAGTTTTGTATTTCAAAGTTATGGTATATAATACATTTTATTCGTTCCATTGTGAGATTCGTGTTTACTCTGATTCCGCTCAGTTGTGTTCTTCTTCTTCTTCTTCTTCTATTCTATTAGTTCTATCTTATCTTTCTCATCCTCTTATTTCTTTCTATTAATGATCTGAATTTTCATGCACTTTGAGCTGAATGTGTAGGATATTTATCAGCTCAAATTGGTACGGACTTCCGGGTCGTTACAAAGAGTGCATCTACAATTTGTATAAGCATTAAATTATTAAATAACGCTTATAACGATCTATCAATCCATTTATAGACATACTACTAAAAACAATGGAGATGTGTGAATTAATTATCATCCCAAGACCTGTGTGGGGTTTCCGACAAATAAATAATAAATCATTTATTCAATCCAATCGATATCACTTAAATAGATGAACACAAACAAGTCATTCGACTTGTAAATGGATGTTTAATCTAAATTCAAGTACCACAAATATTTTAACAATGTTTTTAACATGTTATTAGCTCGGAATTACATTCACAACGTATCACAATTAATCATCCATTCATCCATATGGTTTTTAAACAATTTATGATGTGAGCTACCATATACAGTATGACAATTTGTAATAAATTAATCAAACATTGCAATCACAGACAATCGATATATACATTCAGTTACGCAATAGAATAACTATGCAAAGTATTTGAGTGAGAGAGTTCTCACTTTAATAGGTTCTAAAAATGTTATAAAACAATTGTTTTGATTAAATAAAACAAATAAAACAATTGTTTTTGATTAAATTAAACAACGCATTTAATTTAACCAAAATTCCTAACTACTTCCATTTCTATCCAAATCTGCTCCACTGCGTAGCTCTCGAATTTATGGTTCCAAGCATTTTATACTGTCCAATTTTGATAAGATTTGAAAGAGATACACCCGTTTTTACACTTTAATTCCATAATCAAGTAATTAAATATTTAATTATCAAATTAATATTTCCTATCCATCGTTTTACCCTTACTCTCTCCCTGTATACACCTTCAGGTACTCGACGAACCCATCATCGCATAAAACCGTCGGGTCGCGCACCACCCACAACCGCCTGACCGATGATCTGAAGTGACCATCGTATCCGCCGTGACCCGAGCTCCCCACGACCGGTCAACGTTGAACTCGTACTTCCCATACGCACAAAAATCAAAATCGAACCGAAGACTTTTGAGGCATAAATTCACACGCTTTAGGGCCTGAAAATCGATCTCCACCGTTGGTCGATTGGACATAACTGAGGTCTTCGAATTTGTTTTTCAGAGTTTGAAAATCATTGTGTGGATTTTGTGGAAATTTGAGAGAAAGTTTCGACCAAAATTCGCCATCGATTTTAAAATAAAGTTAACTCTCTGATAAGGTTAGGGTTAGTGTAACGACTCCGATTTCGCCCGGACCTAATCGATCGCAAAACTAACCAAGACCGTTCAAAATTGTAACACCCCACGTCCATTAATGTCACTCTCAAAGGGAATGCATTAACTTTCATGGAGTATTATTGGTGAATAGAACAAAATATAACAAGACAAATACATATATTGGTACTTGAAAATTTTCAAAACAACATTTATTGCAGCGGAGAAATAGTAAATCAACAGAAAAACCAAGTACACTTAGTAACCATCTTGACAAATTGTTTTCTAAGTACATAAAATAAAAAGCATATCCCCAACACAAGTAGCCATAAAGGAGATGAGCTGAACTTTACTTTCAGCAATCTAAGCACTTCCAAAAGAGAGAGAGAAAGAGATCCAAGATCAAGCTCCACTAGTACTAGTCCCACCCTGAGAATCTTGGGGGGGGGGGGGGGAGGAAGAAATGAGGCGAAAACAAAGGTGGTCAGACATAAAGTCCGGCAAGTATAATAACTTTAACAATATAATTATTAAAGTAATTAGGATAAGGCATAAACTGGGAAAACAAGGTATGACCGTGAAACAAGTGGGCATGACAAAGCAAACAAGAGGAATATTCTGGCTTTAATCTTGTTCCTAACCACTATAGGATAATTACTATACTGCACCACTACTAGCCACCATAAAAGTTGATCTCGCCTATTGAACACGATAATCATAATGGTAGTTTCGTGTACCCCTAGATGTCTTCATAGGTGCCGCCTGCCCCTATCTCCACTAGTTGTACCCATTACCCCAATGCGATCGACTCCCTAACTCGTAGATACCCATGTTGGTCCCACAGTGTGGTGTATCACTCCCCAAAGTGGCAACCCGATACCACTAAAGATGCACAGCTATATCTACATGATGCAACAACATCTTACCTACCAGCCCGGGCCCACGCACGCACATGACCTCGTTGGACTTGCGTTGCCACTGCTAACCCGTTTTGACCTCTTTCAGTCAATCCCAGTAAGCGTGTCCTGTCCTTGAGCTCACAAAGATACTTAATGGGTTACTGGTTTGAAAAGGGTCCCCATGTTTGACACAAGCTTTCCACCTATGCCTGGTCCCCACTAGAACTTCCCACTTAACCCCTTCTTATTCATGTCTTCTTACATGTTTCCAACTTGGTTAAGTGTTTCTAATAGTATTTCACATGCCATCCAGGCCACCCACTTAACCCCCATGTCCTACCACATGTTTATCTAGTTAAGTGTTACTTAATTCATTAAAACCGTAATCTTGTAAAGACCTCCCACATTAGACTACCGTTTGCGGTTACTGGATTTGCCGGGCGGGTCCAAGTAGTCTTATATCGCAAACGAGCCTAACCTCGTGTCTTTACAATTGTTACGCATTTAATTTGTGCCTTTGAGCTCTCACATTAGACTACCGTTTGTGGTTGCTGGATTTGTCGGGCGGGTCTGGGCAGTCTTATACTACAAACGAGCCTAACCTCGTGTCTTAGGCGGTTAGTTATTACATATAATTATTTAACCCCAAATTGGATTAATATCCCTATTCGAATTTGTCAATAAATTCCAAATTAATTTATGTCCATAATTGTCACCTAAATTATGTCCATAATTTCAGGTATATAAATTTATACCAATTAACGTCTCAAATTAATTATATACCTTTAAGGCCATTTTATGCCAATTCACAATTATGTATATTTAATACTTTCCCATTGTCCCCACGATATTCGTACGTTTTAATATGACATATGTTAGACTCGCAAATAGTCTAACTTATAAAAAGAAAACAACATCACAACTTGCATAACACATAAAATAGATCTAAGAATCATGACATAAGTTTGCATGGCCAACAACTTGCATAAGCAATGGATATACATAAATTTGCATAAACTATCATGGATTAAATATAGATCTAAACATGTAATCATGAACTTGCATATGTGGATATGGTTTTCCTATAACTTGCATATGAATTTCATTCAAACTAGCATATGATTCACGTACAAAACTAGCATAGGTAATGGGCATATAAAACATAAATTTGCATAACTATGTACTGCCATGGATCTAAATATAGATCTAAACACAAAGATGTGAACTTGCATATGGATCTAAACATGTAAATTAGTGTCACATGTTTGCATATAAACTAGCACATGTATCTACATGATTCACATATGAACTTGTGTATAATCCACCTACAGACTTACATAAGATTCATAAACTAGCATATGATTTAACACCCCAAACTTGCATATGATTCATATACATATGATTTAACATTCCAAACTTGCATAAGATGAATCAAGTTGAACATGTATAATTCAACATATGAAATAGACCCACAATAACAAAATTGTCAACGATAACATCACATGATTCAAAGTCATATTCTCATAATCCCAATTATAACTTATCACAATTAAATTAACTAATTATTTTGTGAAAGAAATTATACTCACAAACAAAAGAATGGTCTTGTTTTTCTGGGATTTGTATTCTGAAATTAAATTGCTCACCTTTGATGTAGACTAATTGTTATTCTAACTTAGATTAGATTTGATTTTGATTCTTGCTTCTATATTACTTTTGGGTTGAAAAGTGAACGGCGACTACTCTAGGTTCTCCATTGACGGCATAGCGGCTCTTGGTATGAATTAGTGTGATTTTAGGTTGAGAGTTAGGTTGCTTATATAGAATTTTAATTAATTTAGAGCCGTCAGACTAACCCTAGAAGAAATCAAGCCCATCCAGTCAAGATAGATAACACCTCAGCCCTAATGACTCAGCAATGAGTCGAAACAACGTCATCTTTCAGATCTGCCGGGGAGGGGGGGGGGGTAGGTCGACCCCCGGTCGACCTGGCCCTTGGGCGGGAGAATTCCCGCCCAGCCTGCTCCCCTGTTTGAATTTGAATTTCAAATTTTCTAAACCTGAGCTATTTTTAATTTATTTAAATTCTGAAACTTCGGAAGGCCATAACTTCTTCATGTGGAGTCCAATTCACGCAAACTCGGACTCTATCTCAAGCAGAATTCCAAGACGAAAGCAATGGCGTAACCTGTTTCCCTTGATTCTCACACTCGAAATTAAGTATTCTTAAATTTGTTAATTTAATATTTAAAATCATGAGGTGTTACATTCTCCCCTCCTTGAAGGATTTCGCCCCCGAAATCTCCAAGTTAAGGAGAATGTATATCCTAACATCCAATCATCCATATACTCAACCATCAAACACAGGCATCCATTGTCGTTACTAAATTTCTAATGCCGTATGAACATATGCAAAAAGTGTGTGTATATGTTCCTTATCTAATGCAAAATTAGGCGGTCTACTGATTCAGTTGACCTCCTTAATGCAAATCATGATAGTGCCATGCATCCATTATGAATGCAAAAGAATCCTAACGATACATATTACTTCTACATGTGCGCACAACCATTCATCAGAATGCAGCATCCACATGATAACACAACCATTATACATCTATTAATTTAAATATGCACACACATTTATATGCAATATGAAAGTGATTGAGCCGATCTAGTGCCTAAAGTGTGTGTACATGCATCCACGAGCAACCACTTGCAACCACTCGCAACCATCAACCGTAACATGTTTCAAACACATGTTTACATCCATCGGTTTCTAACTAAGGATAAAGAATAGGACTGAGGAGATATACTTAAAAAGGTAGATATAAGGATGAATAAAATTATGGAAAAAGAGATCAAAGAGGTACCCTTAAAGAGAAAAGGGTAGGCTACGCGTATTTTCCTCTCAGTTTCCCAAGTCGCGTCTTCCTCAGCATCACTCCATTGAACTTTAACAAGCTTGACTTCACGGTTGCGTAGCTTTTTGACTTCCGTACCCAAGATATGAGTTGGAACTCTTCTCACAGTCGCTTCTCGTTCCACTTCTACTTCCTCTAGTGTATTTGGCTCCACCACTTCCGCAGATTCATGTAAGCACTTTCGTAGTTGAGAAACATGAAAGACATTATGAACTCCAGCCAGTCTCTTCGGTAGCTCTACTCTGTAAGCCATCATCCCAATCCTTTCAATGATAGGAAATGGACCCATAAATCTTGGTGCTAGCTTCCCGACAGACCCAAAGCGAATGACATTCCTCAAAGGAGATACTTTAAGGAACACCCTTTCTCCAACCTTAAATTCAAGTTCGGTCCTTCTTTTGTCTGCGTAGGACTTCTGTCTATCTTGTGCAGTCTTCAACCGTCTTCTTATCAAGTCCACCTTTTCTGAAGTTTCTCTAATCATGTCTGGCCCAAGTACGAGCTTGTTTGTAGACTCCCACCAACAAGTTGGTGATCGGTGTGGTCTTCCATATAAAGCCTCGAAGGGCGCCATGCCTATGGTGGCTTGGTAGCTATTGTTGTAGGAAAATTCCACCAAAGGAAGATGATCCTCCCATGTCCCTTCAAAGTCAAGAATGCACAATCTCAAGAGGTCTTCTAATACTTTGTTCGCCCTTTCTGTCTGATCATCGGTCTGGGGGTGATAAGCCGTGCTTAAGCATAATTGCGTGCCTACTGCCTCTTGCAAACTCTTCCAAAACTCGTCGTAAAGATAAGATCTAGGTCGCTCACTATGGCGGAGTGTATCCCATGGAGTCGAACTATTTCTTTGAGATAAATGGATGCTAGGGACGAGGCAGTCTTTCTACTTTTAACAGGTATAAAGTGAGCGCTTTTAGTGAGCCTGTCCACTATTACCCAAATTCTGGTATTGCCCCTTCTTGACCAAGGAAACCCATCAACAAATTCCATCGAAAGGCTATCCCACTTCCATTGTGGGACCTCGAGAGGATGAAGCTGACCACCGGGCTTCTTCTGCTCCGCTTTGACTTGCTGGCATATCAAACACTTATCGACGAACTCAGCTACATCACTCTTCATGCCGTTCCAAAAGAAAATGCTTTTTATATCTTTATACATCTTGTCTCCGCCTGGGTGTATGGTCAGTTTGGAATGGTTCGCCTCTTCGAGAACTGTCTTCAATAAATCCCTTACTTGTGGGATGCATAACCTTCCATCCCGTCTCAGCCAACCCCTATCATCGATGGAGTATCTATTAAGGTGACTAGAAGTCTCGCCCCTAACTAGCTTTCCCATCACATCAAATAGCCGAGGGTCTTCTCGTTGAGCGGTTCTTATTGAGCCCAAAAGAGTAGGCCGCACCACTAGTGATGCTAACAGACCAGGCACAATTTCAGAGGAGGGTCTAAAATTAAAGTTTACTATATATTCCAAGCTTTGCCTTTCTACAAAGAGAGGACCCAAGGTCAGCTTCTTCCTACTTAAGGCATCTGCTATCACATTGCCCTTCCCTAGGGTATAGGAAATCTCAAAATCATAAGAGGCCAGAAATTCCATCAACCTTTGCTGTCTTAAGTTAAGATCTTTCTGCAAGAAAAGGTACTTCAACGATTTATGGTCAATATACAATTCAAACTTCTCACCTAGGAGATAATGGTGCCAAGACTTAAGAGCAAAGACGATGGAAACAAACTCTAGATTGTGGGTTGGGTAGCTTTTCTCATGTACTTTCAACTGTCCGCCTCCATAAGCTACTACCCTCCCTTCTTGCATCAATACATTACCTAGTCCCGTACCACATGCATCCGTGTATACCGTAAAGATCTTGCTCCCATCCGGCAATATCAGAATTGGGGCTGTTGTTAGAGCCCTTTTCAAACGTTGGAAAGCAATATTGCAATCCAAATCCCAAGCAAAAGTTAGGTTCTTCTTTGTTAATCTTGTGAGTGGGGCTGAGATTTTTGCAAAGTCTTTAATGAACTTTCAGTAAAAGCCCGCTAGCTCGAGAAAGCTACGGACTTCGGTTGCATTCCATGGAACCTTCCAGTCTTGCACCGCAACTAATCTGCAGGGCCCACAGCTAACCTTTTTTGGACACCACATGTCCGAGAAACCTCACCTCTTTTCTCCAGAAGTAGCATATGGAGAATTTGGCCTTCAGTTGATGTGTACGAAGAGTATCCATGACTTCCCTTAAATGCAAAGCATGCTCTTCCTCATTCTTCGAGAAAATCAAAATGTCATCTAAGAAGACCACCACAAACTTATTAAGGAACTCTCTATACACCCTACTCATCAAGTCAATGAAGTAAGCGAGTGCATTTGTCAAGACGAAAGGCATGACAAGCCATTCGAAGAAACCATCCGGGGTTCTGAACGCGGTCCTATCAATGCTGTCTTCAGCCACTCTTAGCTGATGGAACCCGGTAGCCAAATCTAGTTGGGAGAAAACAGACGCACCTACATGCTGATCAAACAAGTCATCTATTCTAGGAAGTGGATGCCTATTCTTCTCGGTCAGCTTGTTTAGCTCCCTATAATCAATGCACAGGCGAAGTGAACCATCCGCTTTTGTTGCGAATACTACTGGAGCACCCCATTTAGAAATACTCCACCTTATAAACCCCTTTTCGAGCAGCTCTTTCACTTGCTTACTGAGCTCTTTTCTCTCCCTAGGAGCCATGTGTCTAACGGTTAGAGCTACGGGTTTTGCATTATCAACAAGATATATGCGGAAGTCTATCTCCTGCTTTGGAGGTAAGCCCTTCACCTCTTCAAATACATCTGAGTATTCACGGACCACTCTAACAGACTGCAAGTTTTCAACAGACGCATCAAGAGATTCTAGGCAACTAAGCATAACAGAATGTATGGGGTTATAAGAGATTTTGAGAGTGTTGCCAAGGCGAATCATAAGTCTAACGTAATGACCCGCAAATCCGTAACATCAGAGTTGACTATATACATCATACGTCCAACCCAAATATCACGAAAATATGAAAACATTTTTTTTAGAAGAAAGAGATAGAAGAAGAACAGAAACAAAAACACAGAATCTCACATCACAGCGGAACAAAATATAATATATCATAACTTTTGAAATACAAAATCTTACCTGTATAACATACACTTATCAAAGTACAACACTTACAACACAGCGGAACAAAACTCTATGTAACTAACGTTGAAGCCTCCTTCTCCAATCTCCTTTAGATAGATCTGTAAAATCCTGAACTACTTGACTGCCCGTACAAATTTAGGCACCCAAGAGTTTAGGTAGAACAAAACAAAATAAACTCCGGGTCAGTCATGGGACTGGTATGAGTAAATAATTTAGAACAATTTCAGAAAACTAAATGATATCTCATAAGACCACGCCGTATAACACAGAACGGGTTTTTCCCTTATGAAAATCCAAACACTTGATTTAACTTTCAAAAATCCCTTTTGAAAGGAACGATAGCTTTATATCAAAACTCCTTTGATATTATAATAATGTCTAAATCAAGTAAATACATTCTAGTGGGACATTTGCATCTCACGTTCCACATAAATAATATACAATCAAAACCGCAAGCACGTATTGGGTAATGGATTTCCAACTATGATAAGGTATGGAACCACCTTCCGCTGGTATATCTCTAGAGGAGAATACACCGAGTTCAACAAGAACATCTTGCAACTCAGCCACACATGACCGATCACTCATTTGGCTTGAGTGTATCGACTGTATATCACCAACAGTTGGGATCAGCAACCGTTTCCCGAATGGGACAGCATCGACAATAGATTATTAGAAGTAAATGAAACTCTAGATCAGGTGATTATACACCCTAATAGGTGCGACCTACATAGCCATGCTACCTGCCCGATTTCTGTCATTTACCGGTGGTTGAGGCCAGAGGCTACGCTTTATCATCACACCAGATTCACTTCGAATGCCACATTGTCAGATCCATCGAAAATCACTAGGTTACGTCTACAACAGTACATTACGTGTTAGCTAAAGAAGTTTCCTTCACTGCATCCACTCTTGGTACGGTTGAAGAAATCAATGTACGTGACCTTTCTGGAAAAACTTTGTCAGACATTCATCCATACAAGTCACCCAGGAACAGGATGAACCGAAGGCACAATTTCTATTAATAGAAAAAGTCCTTGCACTCTACTCCGTCTTCGATTATCTTTATGTAATTTGATTCGCAACGCTACTGCCAATACAGAGTGGTTCTTTGGATAATAATCCAACCGGTCTCTCCATATTGACAACGATGGTCAAAACTTCGATAGTCTGTGATTTAACTATCGAATAAAAACAAGTGTTTCGATAGTCGATGATTTAACTATCGAAGAAAAAAAGTGTTCATCCAATTATCAAACAATCACTGAGCCCTTAATTAATATTCCATTAATTAAATCACTTCTCTATTTCTTTAACAATATTTGTTAACCAAATATTTTCAATAACCATATTGGCCTTATACGTTATTTGGAAAATATTTCCATATATCACCTTCCTTTATTTTCTAAACTTTAGAAAATATATGCTATTTGTAATTGGAAAATATTCCAATTACTTATCTCTTTTCCTATCTTGTTTATTTCCATACTTACGCTTATTTGGGTCAAAACAGACGTTGGGTAAAACATCGTTACGACAACCTAAATACTATATTCAACTAACTTTTATCCAACATTGATCTTCGAGCCTGAAATCTTACTATTTATTTCTTAATACTGAAATCAATCAAGTTGGGGTATAACTACCTCTCAGACCTTGACTGAATAACATTTATAACGTCAAAACAGATAAGACTACTTACTCGAATAATCAATACCATACAACTACTTATTCACTTTTAAACACGTACATGCTTCTCTTTCTATTCTTACTAGATTTTATTCCTAGATTTCCTTTTTAATTATACTATTCTATTTTTAAGTTCGCTTCCTTATCGACTTCTATATATATTGATATATAAAATCCTAGTTATCAGATTTTCTTAAAAATATTCTAACTCCTTAAATTCCCGGAAAAATTCGCAATAACCTCCTTTGTACCGGGAGCATCGGGAAAATCCCCAAACTGCCACACAGGCCTCTCTAATCAAAAAGAAAAAGGAAAAGCCAAGCGGCTTGCCGATACGACGCATAAAATCTCATATATGAATTAACTACGTACCTTTTTGTCGGGCAATCTATATATATACCTTCTAACACTTTATTCCAAACCTGTCTCCTGTATATTTATACCTGTCCAATCTATTTTAACTATACCAATCGTTTTAACTAAATTTGTTAAATAAATTTGTTACTTAACTCTTCAGTCTATTTCACCTTCATATTTGAACATGACATGTTCAAATATATTTTAACTTGCATATTAACAAATTCTAATTATACTCATACTCTCGTTTCCTTATTGACTTCTTATTCAAATTCCAATTCAATTCTATTTGAATTCTCTTTATTTAAACTTCATTTGAATTCTATTTTCAAATTCTATAGTTTAAAGTCCATTTGAATTCTATATTCAAATTCTATTTCAATTCTCTGCATTATTTATAAACAACGTTTATAACTTCACTTAAAATCCCCCCATTATATATTTATAAACAAAGTTTATAAATTCAATTTAAATCCCACATTTTCATTTATAAACAGAGTTTATAAATTCGATTCAAATCCCATCTTTTCATTTATAAACAAAGTTTATAAATTCGATTCAAATCCCATTTTTCATTTATAAACAAAGTTTATAAATTCAATTATAATCCCACCTTTTCATTTATAAACAAAGTTTATAAATTCCATACGTGTTTTATATATTCAAACAAGTTAATATTTTCCCTAGTTCATTAATAATTCAAATTCTATTTATAAAAATAGAATTCCCTTTTTAAAATCTCAAATACCCTTTTCGATATTTTTATAAATCAATATTCAAGCCCCAGTGATAATTTTAAACAATCAAATCAACCAATTTTCAATCATTTGATTTTTTACACATCATATATGAATATATATGAAATTAAACAAACTAACAGATAATATATATTTTTAAGGAATCCAGTTGGATTCCTCCAACCTGTTTTCCTGCATCCACAGACGTTAGTCAACAAAATAATACCCATCCTGCTTCGAGGCAGGATATCGCAGTATGAAGGTCATCCACTATCATAGCGTGGGGCGTATAGGGTAATCATCCGCTAATGAAACCGCGGGCATCCGCTAATGGTACTATGGGAATCCAACCAATCATCAACCCAATATATATATATATCATAAATAACTAATATATATTTTAAAACAAATCAGACAACATTCAAATAAGCACAGACAATTATTTTTAACTATATAAAAATAATTTCTAAATAAATGGTGAGTGAGGTTTACTCACTAGAGTTTTATTTCTGCAGAATATCTTGTTTAATTTTCCAAGCTGTTGCGTCAATGCATCTACTTGAATCATCTTTTATTTTGCACCTTAATTACTTTAGAGCGCGAACACTTGCATCGAACCTTCGAACCTCACCAACCATCTCCACGAAATCAACATCGATCTCCACTGCGTCGAAATCCTCTCAGTAAACTCTGCAAAGCACCCAACGTCGCCCCCAAACCAAATGACCTTCACTGCCTTGCCTGAACCCTAGCTCGATGTCGAGCCTTCCAGCTGGGTCTGCCATGTCGCGATGCCCTAAATCAACGCTGCTTAAATCTCGCGCATATCCAATTCGAATGCACCGAACTCGAATACCCACAGAGCATCGCGACTTCCACCTTCGAGTGCTGAACCACTAGTGACGAATGCAGCTCAGAATTTCGCCTCCCTCGGAAATCACATCGCGATGTTGGATCTGTAGCCTCGCGGCTTCGAACTCGCAATGAACCACCATCAAAAAATCGAGCAACCCAACTACTGCTCTACACTCCAGAATCTCGACGACCTTCAAAATCAACGCCTCCGATTCAATTGGGTTTTGGTTTAAAAGGATTTCGATTTGTGAAAGTGATTAAAGGGAGTTCGGTGACTTTAATTATATAGGCAGAGGGTTGGTTTGATTTGTGGAGAATAGGGATGCACGGTGGGTTTTTAACGTGTGGTAATACAGGACAAACACTATGGGTTTGTTTTGGTCCACCTATTTTTATTTTTTTATTTTAAATTTAATTTAATTAAAAACCGTATCCTTAAATTTAAAATTCCCATGATGCCGAACTCCTTTCTGAACCCAACAACTGTCAATTCTAGGGTAAAACCACTATTCTTAATACACTGGGATAGGATTCAAAGCTTTGTTCAATCATCTGGATAAAATATTAATTTAAACCTATATACATTAATTTCAGACAATTAATTTCTTCGAAAATCAATAAATATTATTATCGTTAAAATTTCATATTAATTATTTGAACTGTTTTCAATTCAAATTAAAATTTGAATTCAACTAAATCCATTTTCGTATTTTGATAAATTTAATATTTTCAATATTAAATTGAAATTGATTTTTAAATCGATAACTCCCTATAAAAATTTATTTATTTACTTAACTCAATATTTAAATCCATATTAAATATTTTAAAATTAACCCGTAAGAATCCGGGTCATTACACTCTTCCCCACTTAAAATAATTTCATCCTCGAAATTGCTAAGGTAGGAAAAGTGCTACAAACCCATTTATCTTTTCAAAACTTATTTATGTTGATACTCAACATTTCAAACTTCCTTACGTAACTCTCTTTCGAATAAATCCCTATTCGACAACTCCTCCCTTCAAATAACTATATTCGATAATCTCTCTTTCGAATAACTAGATTCGAAAACCTTTCTTTGAATAAACTATATTCGATTTACTCAATTTAATTTACTCTTATCAATTAACTCTATAAGATTTAACTCTTATCGATTAACTCTATTTGATTAGCTCTTTTCACTTAACTCCTTCTGAACAAGCTATATTCGATAACTCCTTTAACTCTATTCTAATAAACTATATTCGATTAACTCCTTTAACTCTATTCGAATACTATATTATATTACTCCCTTTAATTCTATTCAAATAACTAATATTCGATAACTCCCTTTAATTCTATTCGAATAACTAATATTCAATTTAACTCCATTTGCTTGACTCTAGATCGCAACGATCACATTGGTTGTGCCTGATTCCCTCAAGAAACATCCGACCGCCCTAGGCTATCTGCAGCCCTGCGAATTATGCTAGCAGTCATACAAAATGTCAACTTATCCTGAGTAACTATGTTTGACTAATTCTATCTCAATACTATATTCGATCAACTTTAATTGAATAACTAACATTCAATTAAATTCTAATTCGATTAATTATGTTTAATTAACTCTATCTAGTTAACTCTTAATTTGAATAATACATATTCGATAAATTCTAATTGAACAACTAATATTCAATTAACTCTACAGATTAACCCTAACTGATTAACTCTTACAGGTTAATTCTTACTCTAATCGATTTATTCTAACTCTAATCGACTTCTCCTATTCGAATAACTCCTATTGGATAATATTTATTCATTTATAAAGATTTACTTTTAGTAACGGTTCTTTACTTTATAAATGTTCTTTTTAATAACGTTACTTCACTTATACAAGTGTTGTGTACCCTTCTATTTAAAACTATCGGTGTTAAAAACCAATATCTCTCCTCTATATATTCCATTTATCGAATGATAAATATTTAATTTAATTTATAAACTGTTTTTTATAAATTAATCCTTCTATTTATCTGTTAAAAACAGATTTCCATTTTCTATTCATCTTCTAAATATTCCTTTGATTAAATTCTATTTATTTAACAAATAAATATCTCATCTATAACATTCTATTTATTTTCTATAAATAAATATTTCCATTTAATCTATTTGTAAATGTTTTAAAAATATTTCTCCTTTTAAATTCTATTTGTTAATGTTTTTACAAATATTCCTCCTCCTATTTGTTTGCACATAACTTCCTTTGTATTTGTTTTACAAATATATTTTCTTTTTAACTCTTTTGGTATTTCCTTTATTCAAACCCAATTTATATTTCATTCACATGATTTTACTCAATTTATTCGTTTCGATCCATTTAACTTACTTAAGTTAAATTTAATTTCAACCATTCAAATTCCCATTAACTAGTTGCTAATTAACCGTTTTGCCTATTTCACCCTTTTTATTTGAATATAACTTGTTCAAATATATGACAACTTAATTATAAACTAATCTAATTATATTTTCAACTCGAGTTATATATTCGATTTCGAATATAAATTCTCAATCTCTTTCACTTATCCAAAAACCCAATTTCAATTCAAATTTCCTTTAACTAATTATTCTCCAATTTAGTTAATTCTATTTTACCATTTAAAATATGATTTTTGTCTTAAAAATCATTTCACTTACTTAAATGGAGTTCATATTTATTTTATATCTCCAGTCTGGATTTTTCTAATGCCAATTCGGATTTTATTTCCTAAAAGTCCTTCTATTTATTTAATTAAACCGTTATGGTTTTATAATGGTTCTGGCGCTGCTTTTCTAAAAATTTGATTTTGACATAACTCAAAAATCTATACGACGAAATCCATATTTTTCTCTTTCATTAGAAAACTATTGTTCAACCGGTCCCGACGATTCTTGTTTCAAAGAATTCCGACTTCAATTGAGTTCTGTGTACTAAATTGAAGTTCGAATCGCCAATTTACGAACTGCTGCACTACGACGAGCTCGTTTTAATTATATTTATAAATATAAACGTTTTAACTTTGTTTATAATAAATTCAACTCCATTCTGATTTATTTTTAATATATATCCAATCCATTTCACATAATATTCCCGATATATTTCACTTCTAATATTCAAATCCTATATATTTTACAATATTCGAATTCCATTTGAATTTCTTTATTCAAACTCTATATTATTTCCTTCTATTCAATTTCTATTTGAATTTTCATCTATTCAAATTCTAATTCAATTCTTATCTTCAAATTCTATTTGAATTTCTTATCTTCAATTTCTATTTGAAATCCTTTATTCAATTTCTATTTGAAATCCTTTGTTCAATTTCTATTTGAAATCTTTTGAATTTAAATTCAATTTTAACTCCTTTGAATTCAAATTCTATTTAGTTTCACTTTGAATTCAAATTCTATTTAAACTCCTTTTATTTAAAATTCTACTTCAAACTTTATATTTTCTTTGAATTCTAATATTCAACCTCCACTTTATATTCTCTTTGAAATTCTATTTAACCAAATTCCATTTGATTTCTAATATTCAAATCTCTATTTGACTTTTCTTTATTCAAATCCATTTGAATTCCTTTGAATTCAAATTCCATTTCAATTTTTCTTATACGATTTCTATTTGAATTTTTCTTTATTCAAATCCTATTTAAATTTCTATATTTTACTTCTATTTGAAATCTGTATTCCAATTCCCATTTCAAAATTCCTTTGAAGTAATATAAATATATACATATATTTATATCTATCTCAAATTCAAAACATTTGAATTTGCAAACAACTTGTTTCTTTTCAAACAAATTTCCATCAAAAACTTTTCTAAGGCAGCAATTCATCACTTAGAAACTCGAAAATGAACACTGGTGATGTTGCGACCATCATCAAAATTATTTCCCAGCCACTGAAGTGAGTTCAGTGCTATATCACTTGACATTCATTTAGAAAAAATATTTTCCAAACTCCCAGGATTTTAAATACTTAATTCTGGTTTAAATTCAATTTCAATTCATCTCATTTGTATATTTGATTTCATATACAAATTCCATTGGTTATATATATAACTATTTCTGTTTTATAATCTAATTCGATTATAATCCTAACAATCAATTCAACTATTTAAAACAATATCGTGTCCAATCTTCTGTTCAAGTGTTTATAAACTCCTATCGACATCATGGCAACCCACGATTCGACCAAAATTTATAATCCACTCAACAGACTAGCCAACACAATATAAAACAGTTTTTATATCAAATAACAAATACGCTCTCTCGTATATATATACACTCAACTCATTCTAGGATACTACTGATCCTATCTCTAATGAGCACATTCCAACAAGCCTAGGTATTCGCTCAACCTAAGCTCTGATACCAACTGCAATGACCCGCAAATCCGCAACATCAGAGTTGACTATATACATCATACGTCCAACCCAAATATCACGAAAATACGAAAACATTTTTTTTAGAAGAAAGAGATAGAAGAAGTACAGAAACAAAAACACAGAATCTCACATCGCAGCGGAACAAAATATAATATATCATAACTTTTGAAATACAAAATCTTAACTGTATAACATACACTTATCAGAGTACAACACTTACAACACAGCGGAACAAAACTCTATGTAACTAACGTTGAAGCCTCCTCCTCCATGCTCCTTTAGATAGATCTGTAAAATCCTGAACTACTTGACTGCCCGTACAAATTTAGGCACCCAAGAGTTTAGGTAGAACAAAACAAAATAAACTCCGGGTCAGTCATGGGACTGGTATGAGTAAATAATTTAGAACAATTTCAGAAAACTAAATGATATCTCATAAGACCACACCGTATAACATGGAACGGGTTTTTCCCTTATGAGAATCCAAACACTTGATTTAACTTTCAAAAATCCCTTTTGAAAGGAATGATAGCTTTATATCAAAACTCCTTTGATATTATAATAGTGTCTAAATAAAGTAAATACATTCTAGTGGGACGTTTGCATCTCACGTTCCACATAAATAATATACAATCAAAACCGCAAGCACGTATTGGGTAATGGATTTCCAACTACGACAAGGTATGGAACCACCTTTCGCTGGTATATCTCTAGAGGAGAATACACCGAGTTCAACAAGAACATCTTGCAACTCAGCCACACATGACCGACCACTCATTTGGCTTGAGTGTATCGAATGTATATCACCAACAGTTGGGATCAACAACCGTTTCCCGAATGGGACAACATCGACAATAGATTTTTAGAAGTAAATGAAACTCTAGATCAGGTGATTATACACCCTAATAGGTGCGACCTACATAGCCATGCTACCTGTAACACCCCACGTCCATTAATGTCACTCACGAAGGGAATGCTTAACTTCCATGGAGGTTATAAGTGAATATAGAACAGAAAAATTACAACAAGACAGATAGTAAATAGTACTTGGAAATCTAAAACTTCATTTTATTGCAGCGGAAATTAAACATGTTTGTTACATCATAAAACCATAGATCATAACCAAGTACAATATCCATCTTCATAAAAACAAAATACATAATCCCATTACATAAATAGCCATTAAAAAGATTACAAGCTGGACTTTACTTCAACGGTCCAAGCTTTAATCCAAAGAGAGATGAAGCAATTCAATCAAACTCCACTAGAGCTGGGCCCAACCTGAGGACCTGGAGGGGGAAAAAGGATCGAAATAGAGGGGGTCAGACATAAAGTCTGGCGAGTATGATAATTCTAACAATACTATTATCAAAATAACTAGACTAAGGCACAAGCTGGAAGACAAGTAAATGTCTATGAACTCTTAGGAAGATAAAGATAGCGTTTAAGATAACGTTAAAGATAACGGTAAAGGCACACCTAATTACTAACGAATGATTACTAAACTGCTCCGCACATTACTACACTGCACCACACCAGTCACCCTATTGTTTGATCCCACTTGCTTCACACAGAAACTTTATAAATATCCTTACGTACCCTTAACTGACTACATAGGTGCCGTCTGCCCCTATCTCCACTAGGTGTACCCCACTACCCACTTTCAATCGGCTCCCTACTTGTAGATACCCGTGCTGGCCCCACAGTGGGGTGTATCACTCCCCTAAAGTGGCAACCCGATATAACTTGAGAATGCACGGCTTATACCTACACGACGTAACAACATCTTATCTACCAGCCCGGGTCCACACACACATACGAAACCCGTTGGACTTGCGTTGCCACCGCTCCCCGTTTTGGCCTCTTAGAGTCGAACCCAGCATGCGTGTCCCGTCCTCGACTTGGGTCGAGCCCACAAAGATACATTAGGGATACTGGTCGAAATGGGCCCCCACAAGCTACGCACCTAAGCTTGTCACTAGTATATCCCACTTAACCCTCTTAGTCATGTTCATTTACATGTGTGTTTGGTTAAGTCTTACTAATCGTATTTCACATGCCACTAAGGGCACCCCCTAGATTCCTCATGCCACCCAAGGCACCTACTTAACCCCCATGTCGCACCTTACATGTTTATCTGGTTAAGTATTTCTTAATTCATTCAGGCCATAACCTCATAAAGACCTCTCACATTAGACTGGCATTTATGGCAGCTGGATTTGCCGGGCGGGTCCGGGCAGTCTTACACCATAAAAGAGTCTAACCTCGTGTCTTTACAACCGTTATGCTTTATTTTAGGCCTAGGACCTCTCACATTGGGCTGACATTTGTGACCACTGGATTTGCCGGGCGGGTCCGGGCAGGTTTACGTCACAAACGAGTCCAACCTCGTGTCCTAAGCATTGATTAACACTTAAAATCTTTTACCTCAGTTTTAATAATTCCCTATTCAAATTATTAATTAAGTCAACTTTTAATGATGTCCATAATTGACTCAATTATGGCCATCCACTTATGGCATGCAAAATCATATCAATTGCACCCCAACTTTTTAATATTAAATCCTTAATATTACCCCTACCCCACGTTTATACATTCGCTTATTCAACGCATAATATAGGCAAGACTAGTATAGTCTAACACCTAGCACAAAGATAAATTATCACAACATATAGACAATTAAAATAAATCTAATCATAATAGGGGTGAAACTTGCATAAACTACACATGTTAAGGATCAAAGGGTGTCAACTTGTTAAATGTCTCAATTTACATGATATGATCATAGCCCAAATCTATACATAAACTTGCATATGGGGTTTTTAGGCAACATAATGATGGTGTGAACTAGCATAGGATATCACATATGTCATAGCATAATTCTAGATGTCATAATAGATGTCTTGGCATATGTTCATAACTTTTCTAATCAATCTAACTTGCATATGTGACTTGTCATATAGATCAACATAACCCAAACATGATGATTTAATTAATATGAACTAACTAGCATAGATGGTAACATCATGGCCTTTTTAACATGTATGATTCATCACAACTTAGCATAGAAACTTTCAACATGCATAACATCATCATAGCATGATTTACAACATATAAGATATCATCATCACATAACATTGGATTTACAATATACATGATAGCAAAAGGGGTTTACAACAACATATATGATAATTCACTTCATCTACTCATAATCCATTCATAACTCAACCTAATTAAAATGATAATAATCTTGTTAAGATCATCATACTCGCAATTTAGAGAAGAAAAGAGAGAGTTTTGCTTTGCTTTAGGGTTGAGAGAATTAGAATTGAATTTTCTTTTCTTCTTTCTTAGTTGGTGGCATCTCCATTGATTTCCATGGCGATGGTATGACGGTAATTATTCTATTTTAATAAGGTTTAGGGTTAGCATTAGGATGTATTTATAGGTGTAGGAAGTTATTTAGGACCATTAGATTAACCCTGAACCATGAGAACCAATCAAATGCAAAATCTGCATTTGAGCGAATCGGCCCACAGGTTGACAGACAAACACCCTGGATTAACCCCTAGTCGACCCAGCAGAGCTCGGGTCGACCTCAAAAATGGGCCGGTTCGGTTATTTCCCCTCCCAATTCGCTGTTTTAAACCTTTTCGCATATTTATATATTTAATTTTTAATTTATATATATATATATATATATATTTCTCTGCGCAACCCATTTCACTTAATTCTTTTCTAAAAATTAAGTATACTTTAATTTGTGAATTTTAATGTTATAAAATTACGGGGTGTTACATTCTCCCCTCCTTAAAGGATTTCGTCCCCGAAATCTCCAAGTCAAGAAGAATGTATATCCTACCATCTAATCATCCATCTACTCAACCATCAAACACCAGCATCCATTGTCCTTAAAAGACTTCTAATGCTTTAATGTTTATATGCACAGTGTGTGTATATGTCCATATCTAATGCAAAATTAGGCGGTCTACTGATTCAGTCGACCTCCTTAGTGCAATTCATGATAGTGCCATGTGTCCAATGTGTATGCAAAAGATTCCTAATGATACATATTAATTCTATATGCGTGCACAACCATCCACCCGAATGCAGCAACTATATGATAATACAACCATTATACATCCATTTTACTAAATACATCCATATATACGCAATATGCAATATGAAGTGACTGAGCCGATCTGGTGCCTAATAGTGTGTGTATATGCATCCACGAGCAACCACTAGCAAACACTTGCATCCACTTTGCATCCACCATACATAACATGTCTCAAACACATGTTTCAACCATAGGATTATCCTAACTAAAGGTCAAAGATACTAGCGAGAGGATATACTAAAGATAAGATAAGTACAAGCTAAGCGATAAAGGAGAAATTAAAGGACATACCCTCAAAAAGAAAAGGGTATCGTGAACACATCTTCTCTTCCGTCTCCCAAGTAGCGTTGCTTTCATCATCTCCCCATTGCACTTTGACTAGTCTGACCTCTCGATTCCTCAAACTCTTGATCTCCGACCCAAGAATGCACGCAGGAGCTTGTCGAATTGTCGCATCACGCTCTATCTCCACCTCTCTAAGCAAGCTCGGCTCTACCACTTCCGCGGTCTCGTGCAAGCACTTCCTCAAATGTGACACATGGAATATGTCATGTACACCACCAAGTCTCTCGGGCAACTCCACTCTATACGCCATCCGTCCAATCCTCTCCTTAATAGGAAACGGCCCTACAAACCTTGGTGCTAATTTCCCAACGGACCCAAAGCGAACAACGTTTCGTAATGGAGACACTTTGACAAAGACCATGTCCCCAACTTCAAACTCGAGATCTGTCCTCCTCTTATCCGCATAAGATTTTTGCCTATCTTGCGCTGCTTTCATCCTCCTTCTAATCAAGTCGATCTTCTCCGAAGTCTCCCTAATCATATCGGGCCCAAGTAAGATCTTATCCGTAGATTCCCACGAACATGTAGGTGAACGACAAGGTCGTCCATATAGAGCTTCGAATGGTGCCATACCAATGCTGGACTGAAAGCTATTATTATATGCGAACTCAACCAATGGAAGATGCTCTTCCCATGTACCCCCAAAGTCTAGGATACATAGCCTGAACAGATCCTCTAGAATGCGATTCACCCTCTCAGTCTGGCCATCCGTCTGAGGATGATATGCGGTGCTCAAACATAACTGAGTCCCTACCGCCTCTTGTAAGCTTCTCCAAAATTCGCTAGTGAAAATAGGATCGCAGTCGCTCACTATGCTAGAAGGAACACCGTGCAAACGAAGTAACTCTCGAACGTATACAGAAGCTAACCATGGAGCAGTCCTCTTACTCTTCATGGGAATAAAATGGGAGCTCTTAGTAAGTCTATCTACTATAACCCAAATTCCCGTATTACCCTTCCTCGACCGCGGTAATCCATCCACAAAATCCATCGAGATGCTTTCCCACTTCCCTAGTGGAACCTCCAATGGGTGAAGCAACCCACCGGGTTTCTTTTGCTCCGCTTTTACTTGTTGGCACACCAAGCATCTAGCGACATACTCGGCCACGTCTTTCTTCATGCCGTCCCAAAAGTAAACTCTCTTCATGTCTTTGTACATCTTGTCCCTACCGGGATGAATGGTCATCTTCGAATGATGTGCTTTGTCAAGAATAGTCTTCCTTAGGTCATCGTCTTTTGGTACACAAAGTCTACCGTCCCTACGTAACCAACCCTTATCATCTAGGGTATACCTATAGAGATAGCTTGATGACTCCCCTCCTTTGAGCTTTTCTACTAACTCAACTAACTGTGGGTCGTCTCGCTGTGCCTCGCCAATCCGTCCCAAAAGCGTAGGTCTGACCTCCAAGGATGCTAGCAAACCGGGTACGAAGTCAATGGAAGGTCTAAAGTCAAACATCGAAATGAATTCTAAACTTTGCCGCTCAACAAACAAAGGACTTAAGGATAATCTTTTTCTACTTAAGGCATCGGCCACCACGTTACCCTTGCCAGAGGTATATGCTATCTCAAAGTCGTAGGACGCTAAGAACTCCATCCACCTTTGCTGCCTTTAGTTCAAGTCCTTTTGAGAGAATAGGCATTTTAAAGATTTGTGGTAAGTGAATAGTTCGAATTTCTCGCCAAGAAGATAATGACGCCAAGACTTAAGCGCGAAAACAATAGCGGCCAACTCTAGGTCATGTGTGGGGTAATTCTTCTCATGCGCTCTCAACTTCCTTCCACCATAGGCTATTACCCTGCCCTCTTGCATTAAGACTGCGCCTAGTCCTGTCCCACAAGCGTCAGTACAAATGGTAAACGGCTTACTCCCGTCTGGCAATACTAAGACTGGGGCTGAAGTCAAAGCTCTCTTCAAACGTTGGAACACATCATCACAATCTACATCCCATGTGAAAACTAGGTTCTTCTTCGTCAAGCGTCTCAATGGAGCAGATATCTTTGCGAAGTCTTTGATAAACTTCCTATAGTAGCCAGCCAACCCCAAGAAACTTCTCACTTCGGTAGCATTTTTAGGAACCTTCCAATCTTGGATGGCCACCACCTTCGCGGGATCTACAGCCATCCCTTCTTTGGAAACCACGTGTCCTAAGAACCGTACTTCCTTCCTCCAAAAGTGACACTTAGAAAATTTAGCTTTAAGCTTATGCGCTCGAAGAGTCTCCAACACTTCCCTAAGATGTAGGGCATGCTCTTCTTCATCCTTAGAAAAGATCAAGATGTCATCTACAAAGACTACCACAAATTTGTTAAGGTACTCCCTAAACACCCTACTCATCAAATCAACAAAGTATGCGGGGGCGTTTGTCAAACCGAAGGGCATCACTAGCCATTCATAGAAACCGTCCGGAGTCCTAAAGGCAGTCTTGTCAATGCTATCCTCAGCCACTCTCAACTGATGGAAACCAGTGGCTAAGTCCAACTGCGAAAACACTAAGGCGCCAAATAACTGATCGAAGAGATCGTCAATCCTCGGCAGTGGGTGTCTGTTCTTCTTAGTAAGCTTATTAAGTTCTCTATAGTCCACACAAAGTCTAAGGGACCCATCCGTCTTCGTGGCAAATACTACTGGAGCACCCCACTCCGATATACTTCGTCTTATGAACCCTTTCTCAAGCAACTCCTTCACTTGCTTATCGAGTTCCCTCCTTTCACATAGAGCCATGTGGCGTACTGGCAAAGATACTAGTTTCGCATTATCCACAAGATATATTCGAAAATCTATCTCCCGCTTCAGAGGCAAGCCCTTCACCTCCTCAAACACATCCGAATATTCTCGGACCACTCTAACAGATCGTAGATTTTCCTCAGAAGCATCAAGCGATTCTAGATAACTTAGCATAACCGAATTTATGGGATTACAAAAGATTTCGAGAGTGTTGCCAAGGCGAGTCACGAGCCTAACTAATCTCCTTTCACAATCAAGAACGGCCCCATTTCTGGATAACCAATCCATTCCTAAAATTAGCCCATAGCCCGTGAAGCCCAACACATAAGCATCACATCTAAATTCAACGCTAAGTATGGAAATTTTCAAATCCAAACACATCATAGACAAATAAGCTGAGCCCCCAATTGGATTCGAAACAACTAAGGGATCCCCTACTAAACTGGTGTTTAAGTGCAGTGATTCAACTAATGATGTAGAGATAAACGAATGTGATGCGCCCGAATCGAATAAGGTACGGACAGGACGATCAAATAGAAAAACTAATCTTTCAACAGAAATGGTTCTACCCCGTTCTTGCAGTGGTGGGACCGCGAGAGCCTGAACTTGTCCCCTTGCCTGCCCTGGTGCCATAAGAGCCTGCACTTGTCCTCCCGAGGTAGCTCCTGCCCTCTGCCCCTTCTTTGGGCAGTCCTTCACTAAATGTCCCGCATCGCCACAATGAAAACAGCCTGTCTTCTTTTTCTTTCGGCAATCCTTGCTGAGATGGCCTAGTGTCCGACAGTTAAAACATTTCTTCTTTCCCTTGCCGTTATTGTCTTTACCACCCTTCTTGTTTTCCTGTTGTGGTTTCTTCTGATCCCCCTTCTTCTCGGGTGCCTTATCAGCTTTAGCGCTTTTCTCCTCATGCATAAGCGCCATTTCTACTAACTTCTCAAAGGTGGCCCCCATAGGGATGTGGGTCATAGCCAATCCTTGCAATGGTTCATTCAAGCCATTCACGAACCTCAGCACCTTCTTCTCCGACGTGTTCACTAAGTCCATGCCAAACCTTGCTAACTGATTAAATTTATTGACATATTCTTTCACTGATGAGCTTCCTTGCTTCAATGTCAAGAACCTTTCCATATATAGATTTTCTTCCGCCCTTAAGAGAAACTTCGCCTCGAACCTACGTCTGAAATCCACCCAAGAGTCAACAGGACGCTCCCCATTAGTGACCTCCCACCAAAACGAGGCCTCTCCCTTCATCAACCGAGCTGCTAATCGAACTCTCCTCCCTTCTTCTACTTCAAAGATTTCTAGCAATTCTTCCACCTCCTTAAGCCAATCTCTAGCTTCCACAAACGTTTTTGACCCTTGAAATGGTTTTCCACCCATAACCATCTTCATAAAAACAAAATACATAATCCCATTACATAAATAGCTATTAAAAAGATAACAAGCTGGACTTTACTTCAACGGTCCAAGATTTCCAAAGAGAGATGAAGCAATTCAATCAAACTCCACTAGAGCTTGGCCCAACCTGAGGACCTGGAGGGGGAAAAAGTATAGAAATAGAGGGGGTCAGACATAAAGTCTGGCGAGTATGATAATTCTAACAATACTATTATCAAAATAACTAGACTAAGGCATAAGCTGGAAGACAAGTAAATGTCTATGAACTCTTAGGAAGATAAAGATAGCGTTTAAGATAACGTTAAAGATAACGGTAAAGGCACACCTAATTACTAACGAATGATTACTACACTGCTCCGCACATTACTACACTGCACCACACCAGTCACCCTATTGTTTGATCCCACTTGCTTCACACAGAAACTTTATAAATAGCCTTACGTACCCCTAGCTGACTACATAGGTGCTGTCTGCCCCTATCTCCACTAGGTGTACCCCACTACCCACTTTCGATCAGCTCCCTACTCGTAGATACCCGTGCTGGCCCCACAGTGGGGTGTATCACTCCCCTAAAGTTGCAACCCGATACAACTTGAGAATGCACGGCTTATACCTACACGATGCAACAACGTCTTACCTACCACCCCGGGTCCACACACGCATACGAAACCCGTTGGACTTGCATTGCCACCGCTCCCCGTTTTGGCCTCTTACAGTCGAACCCAGCATGCGTGTCCCGTCCTCGACTTGGGTCGAGCCCACAAAGATACGTTTGGGATACTGGTCAAAATGGGCCCCCACAAGCTACCCACCTAAGCTTGTCACTAGTATATCCCACTTAACCCTCTTAGTCATGTTCATTTACATGTGTGTTTGGTTAAGTCTTACTAATCGTATTTCACATGCCACTAAGGGCACCCCCTAGATTCTTCATGCCACCCAAGGCACCTACTTAACCCCCACGTCCCACCTTACATGTTTATCTGGTTAAGTATTTCTTAATTCATTCAGGCCATAACCTCATAAAGACCTCTCACATTAGACTGGCATTTATGGCAGCTAGATTTGCCGGGCGGGTCCGGGCAATCTTACACCATAAAAGAGTCTAACCTCGTGTCTTTACAACCGTTATGCTTTAGTTTAGGCCTAGGACCTCTCACATTGGGCTGACATTTGTGACCACTGGATTTGCCGGGCGGGTCCAGGCAGGTTTACGTCACAAACGAGTCCAACCTCGTGTCCTAAGCATTGATTAACACTTAAAATCTTTTACCCCAATTTTAATAATTCCCTATTCAAATTATTAATTAAGTCGACTTTTAATGATGTCCATAATTGACTCGATTATATCCATCCACTTATGGCATGCAAAATCATATCAATTGCTCCCCAACTTTTTAATATTAAATCCTTAATATTACCCCTACCCCACGTTTATACGTTCGCTTATTCAACGCATAATATAGGCTAGACTTGTATAGTCTAACACCTAGCACAAAGATAAATTATCACAACATATAGACAATTAAAATAAATCTAATCATAATAGGGGTGAAACTTGCATAAACTACACATGTTAAGGATCAAAATGTGTCAACTTGTTAAATGTCTCAATTTACATGATATGATCATAGCCCAAATCTATACATAAACTTGCATATGGGTTTTTTAGGCAACATAATGATGGTGTGAACTAGCATAGGATATCACATATGTCATAGCATAATTCTAGATGTCATAATAGATGTCTTGGCATATGTTCATAACTTTTCTAATCAATCTAACTTGCATATGTGACTTGTCATATAGATCAACTTAACCCAAACATAATGATTTAATTAATATGAACTAACTAGCATAGATGGTAACATCATGGCCTTTTTAACATGTATGATTCATCACAACTTAGCATAGAAACTTTCAACATACATAACATCATCATAGCATGATTTACAACATATAAGATATCATCATCACATAACACTGGATTTACAACATACATGATAGCAAAAGGGGTTTACAACAACATATATGATAATTCACATCATCTACTCATAACCCATTCATAACTCAACCTAATTAAAATGATAATAATCTTGTTAAGATCATCATACTCACAATTTAGAGAAGAAAAGAGAGAGTTTTGCTTTGCTTTAGGGTTGAGAGAATTAGAATTGAATTTGCTTTTCTTCTTTCTTAGTTGGCGGCGGCTCCATTGATTTCCATGGCGATGGTATGACGGTAACTATTCTATTTTAATTAGGTTTAGGGTTAGCATTAGGATGTATTTATAGGTGTAGGAAGTTATTTAGGACTATTAGATTAACCCTGAACCATGAGAACCAATCAAATGCAAAATCTGCATTTGAGCGAATCGGCCCACGGGTTGACAGCCAAACACCATGGATTTAACCCCTAGTTGACTGAGCTAGGCTCGGGTCAACCTAAAAAATGGGTCGGTTCGGTTATTTCCCCTCCCAATTCGCTGTTTTGAACTTTTTCGCATATTTATATATTTAATTTTTAATTTATATATATATATATATATTACAATATATATTTCTCTGCGCAACCCATTTCACTTAATTCTTTTCTAAAAATTAAGTATATTTAAATTTGTGAATTTTAATGTTATAAAATTACGGGGTGTTACACAACCTGCCCGATTTCTGTCATTTACCGGTTGTTGAGGCCAGAGGCTACGCTTTATCATCACACCAGATTCACTTCGAATGCCACATTGTCAGATCCATTGAAAATCACTAATTGACATCTACAACAGTACATTACGTGTTAGCTAAAGAAGTTTCCTTCTCCACTTCCACTCTTGGTACGGTTGAAAAATAAATGTACGTGACCTTTCTGGAAATACTCTGTCAGACATTCATCCATACAAGTCACCTAGGAACAGGATGAACCGAAGTTACAATTTCTATTAATAGAAAAAGTCCTTGCACTCTACTCCGTCTTCGATTATCTTTATATAATTTGATTCGCAACGCTACTGCCAATACAGAGTGGTTCTTTGGATAATAATCCAACCGGTCTCTCCATATTGACAACGATGGTCAAAACTTCGATAGTCTGTGATTTAACTGTCGAATACAAACAAGTGTTCTGATAGTCGATGATTTAACTATCGAAGAAAAAAAAAGTGTTCATCCAATTATCAAACAATCACTGAGCCCTTAATTAATATTCCATTAATTAAATCACTTCTCTATTTCTTTATCAATATTTGTTAACCAAATATTTTCAATAACCATATTGGCCTTATACGTTATTTGGAAAATATTTCCATATATCGCCTTCCTTTATTTTCTAAACTTTAGAAAATATATGCTATTTATAATTGGAAAATATTCCAATTACTTATCTCTTTTCCGATCTTGTTTATTTCCATACTTACACTTATTTGGGTCAAAACAGACGTTGTGTAAAACATCGTTATGACAACCCAAATACTATATTCAACTAACTTTTATCCAACATTGATCTTCGAGCCTGAAATCTTACTATTTATTTGTTAATAATGAAATCAATCAAGTTGGGGTATAACTACCTCGCAGACCTTGACTGAATAACATTTATAATGTCAAAACAGATAAGACTACTTACTCGAATAATCAATACCATACAACTACTTATTCACTTTTAAACACGTAAACGCTTCTCTTTCTATTCTTACTAAATTTTATTCCTAGATTTCCTTTTTGATTATACTATTCTATTTTTATGTTCGCTTCCTTGTCGACTTCTATATATATTGATATATAAAATCCTAGTTATCAGATTTTCTTAAAAATATTCTAACTCCTTAAATTCCCGGAAAAATTCGCCATAACCTCCTTTGTACCGAGAGCATCGGGAAAATCCCCAAACTGCCACACATGCCTCGCTAATCAAAAAGAAAAAGGAAAAGCCAAGCGGCTTGCCGATACGGCGCACAAAATCTCATATATGAATTAACTACTTACCTTTTTGTCGGGCAATCTATATATATACCTACTAACACTTTATTCCAAACCTGTCTCCTGTATATTTATACCTGTCCAATCTATTTTAACTATACCAATCGTTTTAACTAAATTTGTTAAATAAATCTATTACTTAACTCTTCAGTCTATTTCACCTTCATATTTGAACATGACATGTTCAAATATATTTTAACTTGCATATTAACAAATTCTAATTATACTCATACTCTCGTTTCCTTATCGACTTCTTATTCAAATTCCAATTCAATTCTATTTGAATTCTCTTTATTTAAACTTCATTCAAATTCTATTTTCAAATTCTATAGTTTAAAGTCCATTTGAATTCTATATTCAAATTCTATTTCAGTTCTCTGCATTATTTATAAACAACGTTTATAACTTCACTTAAAATCCCCCCATTATATATTTATAAACAAATTTTATAAATTCAATTTAAATCCCACATTTTCATTTATAAACAGAGTTTATAAATTCGATTCAAATCCCATCTTTTCATTTATAAACAAAGTTCATAAATTCGATTCAAATCCCATCTTTTCATTTATAAACAAAGTTTATAAATTCAATTCAAATCCCACCTTTTCATTTATAAACAAAGTTTATAAATTCCATACGTGTTTTATATATTCAAACAAGTTAATATTTTCACTAGTTCATTAAAAATTCAAATTCTATTTATAAAAATAGAATTCCCTTTTTAAAATCTCAAATACCCTTTTCGATATTTTTATAAATCAATATTCAAGCCCAGTGATATTTTTAAACAATCAAATCAACCAATTTTCAATCATTTGATTTTTTACACATCATATATGAATATATATGAAATCAAACAAACAAATAGATAATATATATTTTTGAGGAATCCAGTTGGATTCCTCCAACTTGTTTTCCTACATCCACAGACGTTAGTCAACAAAATAATACCCATCCTACTTCGGGCAGGATATTGCGGTATGAAGGTCATCCACTATCATAGCGTGGGGCGTATAGGGTCATCATCCGCTAATGAAACCCCGAGCATCCGCTAATGGTACTGCGGGAATCCAACCAATCATCAACCCAATATATATATATATATATCCTAAATAACTAATATATATTTTAAAACAAATCAGACAGAATTCAAACAGACACAGACAATTATTTTTAACTATATAAAAATAATTTCTAAATAAATGGTGAGTGAGGTTTACTCACCAGAGTTTTATTTCTGCAGAATATCTTGTTTAATTTTCCAAGCTATTGCGTCAATGCATCTACTTGAATCATCTTTTATTTTGCACCTTAATTACTTTAGAGCGCGAACACTTGCATCGAACCTTCGAACCTAACCAACCATCTCCACGAAATCAACATCGATCTCCACTGCGTCGAAATCCCCTCAGTAAACTCTGCAAAGCACCCAACATCGCCCCCAAACCAAATGACCTTCACTGCCTTGCCTATACCCTAGCTCGATGTCGAGCCTTCCAGCTGGGTCTGCCATGTCGCGATGCCCTAAATCAACGCTGCTTAAATCTCGCTCATATCCAATTCGAATGCACCGAACTCGAATACCCATAGAGCATTGCGACTTCCACCTTCGAGTGCTGAACCACCACTGACGAATGCAGCTCAGAATTTCGCCTCCCCCAGAAATCACATCGTGATGTTGGATCTGTAGCCTCGCGGCTTCGAACTCGCAACGAACCACGATCAAAAAATCGAGCAACCCAACTACCGCTCTACACTCCAGAATCTCGACGACCTTCAAAATCAATGCCTCCTATTCAATTGGGTTTTGGTTTAAAAGGATTTCGATTTGTGAAAGTGATTAAAGGGAGTTCGGTGACTTTAATTATATAGGCAGAGGGTTGGTTTGATTTGTGGAGAATAGGGATGCACAGTGGGTTTTTAACGTGTGGTAATACGGGACGAACACGGTGGGTTTGTTTTGGTCCACCTATTTTTATTTTTTTATTTTAAATTTAATTTAATCAAAAACCGTATCCTTAAATTTAAAATGCCCATGATGCCGAACTCCTTTCTGAACCCAACAACTGCCAATTCTAGGGTAAAACCACTATTCTGAATAAACTGGGATAGGATTCAAAGCTCTGTTCAATCATCTGGATAAAATATTAATTTAAACCTATATACATTAATTTTAGACAATTAATTTCTTCGAAAATCAATAAATATTATTATCGTTAAAATTTCATATTAATTATTTGAACTATTTTCAATTCAAATTAAAATTTGAATTCAACTAAATCCATTTTCGTATTCTGATAAATTTAATATTTTCAATATTAAATTGAAACTAATTTTTAAATCGATAACTCCCTATAAAAATTGATTTATTTACTTAACTCAATATTTAAATCCATATTAAATATTTTAAAATTAACCCATAAGAATCCGGGTCATTAAATCTAACCACTTTCCTTTCACAATCAAGGACAACACCATTACTAGATAACCAACCCATGCCTAGAATCAATCCATAGCTCGTGAAAACAAGAATGAAGGCGTTGCATTCAAACTCAACGCTCAAAATAGACACTCTCAAATCCCGACAAATCATTGAAAGATGAGTCGAACTACCAATTGGATTTGAGACTACTATGGGATCCATAACTAGACTAGTATTTAGGTGCAGTGTTTCAACTAACGAAGAAGACACAAACAAGTGTGATGAGCCAAAATCAAATAAAGTACGAATAGGATGATCAAACAAAAAAACCAAACTTTCAGCAGAAACGTTTCTACCTCTCTCCTGTCCTGGTGCCATGAGAGCCTGAATCTTCCCTCTTGCCTGCCCTGGCACCATGAGAGCCTGAATCTGCCCTCCAGAAGTGGACCCTTTCCTTTTCCCTTTCACCTGTTTCCTTGGGCAGTCTTTAACTAGATGTCCTGTCTCTCCACAGTGGAAGAGGCCAGTCTTCTTCTTTTTCCTACAGTCCTTGCTTGGATGGCCTGGTGTCCCACAATTAAAACACTTTTTCTTTCCCTTGCCATTGTTATCCTTATCGCCTTTCTTGTTTTGCTGTTGTGATTTCTTTTGATCCCCTTTCTTCTCCGGTGCCTTATTAGCATTAGCACCTTTCTCCTCTTCATGCATAAGCGCCATGTCAACCAATCTCTCAAAGGTAGCCCCCATCGGAATGTGGGTCATAGCCAACCCATGTAGCGGCTCATTCAAACCTTTAACGAACCTTAGGGCCTTCTACTCAGGTTTGTTTACCAAGTCTAAGCCAAATCTCGCCAACTAATTGAACTTGTTGACGTACTCCTTTACTGATAAATTTCCTTACTTCAACGCCAAGAATCTTCCTATGTATAAATTCTCTTCTGCTCGTGAGAGAAATTTCATCTCAAACCTACGCCTGAAATCCATCCACGTCTCTACTGGACGCTCTCCATTCATGACCTCCCACCAAAATGAGGCTTCGTCCTTCATTAACCAAGCGGCCAATTAGACCTTCCTTCCAACTTCCACCTTGAAAATAACAAATAGATCTTCCACCTCCTTAAGCCAATTTCGAGCTTCAACAAACGTCTCAGATCCGTGAAAAGGTTTCCCACCCATTTCCCGAAAATCTTCGCATATCTTCAAAAAAGTATCATCGCGAGGCGGGGGAGGATGAGGAGCGACTGCAGCTAGGGGAGGAGGAACATTTGCTGGGCCTGCGTCAATGGCCCTAGCCTCTAGATACCTTCCAAACCAGCCTGGTATCGGTATGCCCTCGGGTATCTCAGGTTCCCTAGACATGCTGAAAAAGAGAAAGGAAGAGATTCAAAATGGAGAATCGAAGGAAAGATATATGGATCTTGGGGTTATGTTTTTAAAACAAACTTTTCTCTTGAAAATACTTTCCTTAAAACATACTTTTGAAAGTATTTCTTTATAAAATGCTTTTGAAAAACAATTTTTCAAAATCTCTTATCTGTTCTGTTAGCCTTCAGCTCTGATACCACGTGTAACACCCCACGTCCATTAATTTCGCTCTCAAAGGGAATGCATTAACTTTCATGGAGTATTATTAGTGAATAGAACAAAATATAACAAGACAGATACATATATTGGTACTTGAAAATTTTCAAAACAACATTTATTACAATAGAGAAATAGTTTGATTACAACATCATAAATCAACAGAAAAACCAAGTACACTTAGTAACCATCTTGACAAATTGTTTTCTGAGTACATAAAATAAAAAGCATAACCCAAACACAAGTAGCCATAAAAGAATGAGCTGAACTGCACTTTCAGCAATCCAAGCACTTCCAAAAGAGAGAGATAGAGATATAAGATCAAGCTCCACTAGTACTAGTCCCACCCTGAGAACCGGGGGGAGGAGGGAAGGAAGAAAAGAGGTGAAAACAAAGGGGGTCAGGCATAAAGTCTAGTGAGTATAATAACTTTAACAATATAATTATCCAAGTAATTAGGATAAGGCATAAACTGGTAAAACAAGGTATGACCATGAAACAAGTGGGCATGACAAAGCAAACAAGAGGAATTTTCTGGCGTTAATCTCGTTCCTAATCACAATAGGGTAATTACTATATTGCATCACTACTAGCCACCCTAAAAGTTGATCCCACCTACTGAACACTATAATCATAATGGTAGTTTCGTGTACCTCTTGCTGTCTTCATAGGTGCCGCTTGCCCCTATCTCCACTAGTTGTACCCACTACCCCCATGCGATCGGCTCCCTAACTCATAGATACCCGTGCTGGTCCTACAGTGGGGCGTATCACTCCCCAAAGTGGAAACCCAATACCATTAAAGATGCACGGCTTATATCTACATGATGCAACAACGTCTTACCTACCAGCCCGAACCCACATGCACATGACCCCGTTGGACTTGCGTTGCGACCGCTAACCCGTTTTAACCTCTTACAGTCAAACCCAGTAAGCGTGTTCCGTCCTCGATCTAACTCGAGCTCACAAAGATACTTAATGGGTTACTGGTTTGAAAGGGGTCCCCATGTTTGACACAAGCTTTCCACCTATGCTTGGTCCCCACTAGAACTACCCACTTAAGCCCTTCTTATTCATGTCTTCTTACATGTTTCCAACTTGGTTAAGTGTTTCTAATCGTATTTCACATGCCATCCAGGCCGCCCACTTAACCCCCATGTCCCACCACATGTTTATCTGGTTAAGTGTTACTTAATTCATTAGAACCGTAACCTTGTAAAGACCTCCCATATTAGACTACCATTTGCGGTTGCTGGATTTGCCGGGCGGGTCCGGGTAGTCTTATACCGCAAACGAGCCTAACCTCATGTTTTTACAATTGTTACGCATTTAATTTGTGCCTTTGGCCTCTCACATTAGACTATCGTTTGTGGTTGCTGGATTTATCGGGCGGGTCCGGGCAGTCTTGTACCACAAACGAGCCTAACCTCGTGTCTTAGGCGATTAATTATTGCACATAATTATTTAACCCCAAAATTGGATTAATATCCCTATTCGAATTTGTCAATAAATTCCAAATTAATTTATGTCCATAATTGTCACCTAAATTATGTCCATAATTTCAGGTATATAAATTTATACCAATTAATGTCTCAAATTAATTATATGCCTTTAAGGCCATTTTATGACAATTCACAAGTATGTATATTTAATATTTTCTCATTGTCCCCACGCTATTCGTATGTTTTAATATGACATATGTTAGACTCACAAATAGTCTAACTTATAAAAAGAAAAGCAACATAACAACTAGCATAACACATAAAATAGATCTAAGAATCATGACATAAGTTTGCATGGCCAACAACTTGCATAGGCAATGGATAAACATAAATTTGCATAAACTATCATCGATCTAAATATAGATCTAAACATGTAATCATGAACTTGCATATATGGATATGGTGTTCCTATAACTTGCATATGTATTTCATTCAAACTAGCATATGATTCAACATACAAAACTAGCACAAGTAATGGGCATATAAAACATAAATTTGCATAACTATGTACTGCCATGGATCTAAATATAGATCTAAACACAAAGTTGTGAACTTGCATATGGATCTAAACATGTAAATTAATGTCACATGTTTGCATATAAACTAACACATGTATCTACATGATTCACATATGAACTTGTGTATAATCCACCTACAGACTTGCATAAGATTCATAAACTAGCATATGATTTAACACCCCAAACTTGCATAAGATTCATATACATATGACTTAACATCTCAAACTTGCATAAGATGAATCAAGTTAAACATGTATAAATCAACATATGAAATAGATCCACAATAACAAAACTGTCAACGATAACATCACATGATTCAGAGTCATATTCTCATAATCCCAATTATAACTTATCACAATTAAGTTAATTAATTATTTTGTGAAAGAAATTATACTCACAAACAAAAGAACGGTCTTATTTTCTTGGGATCTGTATTCTGAAATTGAATTGCTCGCCTTTGATGTAGACTAATTATTATTCTAATTTAGATTAGATTTGATTTCGATTTTTTCTTCTATCTTGCTTTTGGGTTGAAAGAGAACGACGGCTACTCTAGGTTCTCCGTTGACGGCATGGCGGCTCTTAGTATGAATTAGTGTGATTTTAGTTTGACAGTTAGGTTGATCATATAGAATTTTAATTAATTTAGAGCCGTCAAATTAACCCAAGAAGCAATCAAGACCATCCGGTCAAGATAGATTACACCTCAGCCCTAATGACTCAGCAATGAGTCGAAACAGCGTCATCTTTCAGATCTGCCGGGGGGGTGGGTAGGTCGACCCCAGGTCGACCCCCTGGTCGACCTGGCCCTTGGGCGGGACAATTCCCGCCCAGCCTGCTTCCCTATTTGAATTTCAAATTTTCTGAACCTGAGCTGTTTTTAATTTATTTAAATTCTAAAACTTCGGAAGGCCACAACTTCTTCATACGGCATCCAATTCGCGCAAAATCGGACTCTATCTCAAGCATAATTCCGAGACGAATGCAATGGCATAATGTGTTTCCCTTAATTCTCACATTTGAAATTAAGTATTCTTAAATTTATTAATTTAATATTTAAAATCACTGGGTGTTACAAAACCCATATATGCTAACTCTGGGAATACAACACATCATAACAAATAACAGAAGACTTTTATTACATCATAATAACATAACATCAAGGTACAGAATATAACAAAGTATATCGAATACAATACAGCGGAAGATAAATTTACTATAGATTTAATGCAGTGCAGCAGAACAAATAAACTAATCACAGCGGAAGATTATCAATGCTCTAGACATAGCTTTAAGCTTTGATCCAAAAGCCTTCTCAATATATCTGCAAAATAAGCTACTTGACTACCCATGTGGAAAAGAGAGCACCGAGTTTGCAAAGTGAAACAAACTATAGGTCAGTAATGGGACTGGTACGAGATATCTTACTTAACTAATCTTATAATAAGGCTAATCACAGGACCATACTACTAACGCGGAACGAGTTTACTCCATTGGATTTCCAATGCATAAATAAAGTAAATCGTTAAACAACGCAATGCTTTATGGAAAAATGAAACCATTATAAGACTCAAGTCCCATCACACAATGCAACGCAAACCGGAGGATAGAGTTTTCCATTATAATGGTCAAAAATGATTGATACGATAAAATGGATTTGATATTATTTTTAGTGTATATATTTTTCAAAAACATTTCAATCATAATGTATCAATCATAAGCGGCATAGTACTCCCATCCTACTATGTCGCCATACTAGTTTTACAATCAAAACTGCATGATGTCGTATTGGAAGTTGGATTTCCATCATGAGTCAAGGCTAGGGAAGATCTCCTTACCAATTCGAGCCTCTCTAGCAATGTCTCAGGATTCAGACGCTAGCTAACCATTGGATCCTGTAGGGCCAGTCCACATTTACTTTAGTGGATTGGCAATTCCTGAACACACGCTTCTCGGTCCTATTGAACCTAAAAATTGGTCACTATCGACCAATATAACCAAGGCCTCGTAATCCATCATCCACATAAGTAAAATGTCAGGGCTTGCAAAACCCTGATACCACTTCTAGCTAGAAAGAAACGGGTGCACTCCTTGCGTTCCCTTGTCCCGTTTCTGACTCTTACCGGGGTGTGAGGCTCGCGAAGTAACGCTATACTCAAAGTTATGTCTAAATAAGTTGTGCTTTGATCATTAACCACAAGGCTCTACTTTTCAACAAAAGCCTTGATCATTTGCATCTTAGCACGCCACATTGTCAATCCATACAATACCATTGATTTCTACCAATATATAACCTCTAAGCTCGTACGTCTCAAAGAAGGGTTTTATGCAAAGGAATAAGTTCTCAGCCACCAAACTGATATATATTTAGTAGAGATCAACGAACACAGCATAAAGGAATACAACGACAGACATACCATCCATTTACAAGTTTGTTCTGGGTCTGAACGAAACCGGAGACACCTTACTCCTCGTCCCATATGTCCAATACAGGAGAGATGTTCTCGCATATCCATTGATCTCCAAGTACGTCTGGAAGATCACCACTTATTACCTTGCCTTGGGATGCCTCCCAATCAAGACATCAGTAATCATCCAAACGATGTGAAGACTTCCGGTCTTCGACCACCGTCTTCATCTTCGACTTTTAAACGTCATCGTAATTATTTAGAATGGGTTAAACCCGGTCTTTCCGAATAACTCGCGTATTTTATAATCAATAATCAAGTGCTATAAAAACACATCATACGCCTCTTTCCAATTCAGAATATTCTTTTAATAAAATATTCACATTACTAGGAAAAAGTTCCCATTAATTTTATCAAAGATAAATTCATATAAATTTGTCCTTTAATCTTCTTTTAAAGATTCTTTAAAAATCCAAAGTGGTTTTAAATATCAAAAACCATAACTTTATGATTATTCAAATTTAAGAAATTAATCTTGTCTTTAACCGGGTTAAAGAACCAATGTCACTTAAAAACACAGTTCACGATAAACCCAAAATCATCTTACATTAAACATGGAATTTTCACAGAAATCAAATCAATATGTAATCGATCAAACTAATAATATAAATGGAATAACGGCAGAGCCTTTTAAATTCAATATATAATAAAGGTCTTCTTTTACAGAAGCTCATCTCGATTATTATTAAATTGAATCCCATTCAATTCCAATTTAATATATTAAATTGGAAAACTCTACTTTGAAGAATTTCCATTAATCTTAATAAAAGATTTGTAACTTCCAAATTATATTTTCATTGTTGATTGGGTTAAAGAACAAATGTCGTTTAAAACACAGTTCATGATAAAACCAATTCACATTTCATTTTATTCTAATTACTAAATATAATTGGAAACTCTAATAATCTTAATTAAAAGATTTATTCTTTTTTCAATTGGGTTTAAGAACGGTGTTATTGAAGACACCATTCACGACAAACCCAAGAATACAATTTATTTATTAAATTCCAGTTCAATATTTATCAATTGGTAAATTTCATTAAATCTTAATTTTAGAGATTTATTCTAGTTAATAACTAGTTCATTTCGATAAAAATATATTTTTATCTTTTCAAATATGGAATTTTTCATCCAAAAATATTTTCAAATCATTTATTATGATTTTACATAATTTTTCCATATTTTTAATAATTTTATTAAGGCTTGTACAGTCGGTTTCCAATAACGGCCACCGAATTGCAATTACAACGACCTTTTCTGAAATTGGTTTGGACATAATTCCAAATCCAACAGTTAGATTTCAAACCTCTTATATTCATTGGAAAGATCTTTTCGATACAAACCAAGTGGTTCCGGTTTTAGGAGAATCCGACGGTTGGATCTCCCGTTACATCAATTTGAAGTTAATGGTCGAAATTCGCGAACAGTCACTGCGCAACTCGTTCTATTCAGGCCATTATATATAATATTTATATATCGCCGATTTCCATTTAAATCGCATTTAATAAATTCCTTTTAAATCGATTCCAACTTCATTTTCAATTTTAAAATAAAGACTGAATATTTTATATCTTTATCAAATTATAATATTTATATTTTCAAAATATTAATTTTGAAATCACTACTTCTGGATATTCATTATAAAATGAATAAAATTGATCGATAAACTCATTCGTGTTAAAAATGGCGTTTCTACATAACATGGCTTCATATTTTTATATTTTTGTGTCCATCCAAAAGCGGACATCAAAATCATAATTTTAATCTACATTGAATATTATTTTAAAATATTCGTTGTTTAAAATATTCTTTACTAAAAAAAATCTTCTTTATTTTAAAATATTCTTTATGTAAAAGATATTCTAAATCGGGATGCGACTCAATCAACTACCATATAATTTCAGTTATATGGATTTCATACATCGCATCTATGACAATAAAGATAAGTACTCAATAAACAATCCATTCACATCCAAAGTGAAATTTACAATTGTGTGAGCATTAAAATAAATAAATAAATAAATAAATAATGCTCATCACAGGTTGTCAATCCATCGATTGACATATAACTAAACAATGGGACTAGTGTATGACAAATATCATCCCAATACCCGTCTGGGGTTTCCAGCCAACAACAGTTCATATAAATAAATCATTGGTTAATAAATCTAAACGATTCTAATTCGGTTTGAATTATTTCTAATATTGTTAACATAATAATGATAATGTTAAACAAATGTACATCTTTCTACTTCTCTGATATGTTAATGTTAATATTAAACAGTGCATATTTAATGATTCCTACTTACATTAAAAATATAATTTTTTTATGTAAAAACATTTTTTAATCAAACAATGCATATTTTAATGAATCCTACTTACATTAAAAATATAATTTTTATATGTAAAAACATTTTTTTATTTCAACTAATCATGAATCTAATGTAATGACATTCTTAATCTAACATGACATTCTAACTAAAATGATATTTTCAATTTCTCATGACATCTGAACTAAAATGATGTTTTTAATCTATCATGACATCTTAACTAAAATGACGTTTTAAATCTCACATGACATCTTAACTAAAATGATGTTTTTAATCTAACATGACATTTTTATAATTCAATCTTTAAGAAACTAAACTACATTAAAAATGTTATTTCTAATGTGCAAACTTTTTATTGAAAACCTAAACTACATTAAAATGTAAATTTTAATGTGAAATATTTTTATTGAAAATAATATAAAATGAAAACGATATTTTCCTATTCTAATCTTTTTAATGAAACAAAGTAACAATAAAAATATTGTAACGACCCGGAAAATCCGAACCAATTTAAATTTTTTATATAATTTGGTGGAAAAATGTGGCAGAAATTAAAATTTTCATTTTTAAATAATATTAAAGCCAGTGGAAATAGTTAATTTTCGAACGATCTCTGTTTTTGACGAAACCATTTTTGTTGGAACCGGAATGTCAAATTATTGCTAGGTTTCAATTTTTAGAATTAATATGTGCACGTGGCGAAAGAAACTGTGTTTTGTTTAATTCAGTTAAATTTAATCGACTGAAAAATAGCCATTTTTCAAACAGTCTCAAAATTCGACGAAATTAGTTTTGTTAGGACCGTATCGTCATAACGAAGCCAAATACATTTTTTTTGGATTTTTCTGTGTCCGTATGTGGCCTCAGTGAATTTATTTATGCGGACGAATTAAATTAATAATGGATTTAATTATTAAATTTAAATGAAACAGGCCATAGACAGCCGTTTGGGCTAACGGGACCTGTCCCATTGGATCCGGAACATAGGCTATTGGCTAGGGTCACTTTCTTCTGGACTGGAATTGAATTGGTTTAAGAGATATGGGTTTATTTGTAAAAATACATTAAAAATAATAATATAAAAATAGGTAAATCTAAAACCCTAGCCACTATTCATCATCGTTACAGCCGCCGCCCCAATATCCATGGCCTACAACGCTCAGAACTTCCTCCTCTAATTTCTCTCCCATCTCCACGAATTAGAATTCAAGCCATATACCAATTCGAAGAGATTTTCCTCTTCTTTCAATCCATACGGGTATCATACCCTGAATTGGCACACAGACCGAGGAATCGCGCCCCCAAACCCTTGGGTTTTGCACCGCCGCCGTGACTCTATGGCACCACCGAGTGGGCCCACCTCACCGGCGAACGCACGCCTCCCCCTCCTCTCTGACGTGCCACCACCTGATCGTGTTCCCATGCCCTGTTGTGACTGCTGACCTGAACCCTAGTTTCGAGCGAGTTGTTGAAACCCGCGGCCTTCATCTGTGAAGTGGAAGTAAGGACTATTTTCTAATTAATTAATTTGTTAATTAATATAAAATATTATCCATCTTAATTTAATAATGACTCTCTCGTTCGAACTCGAAATTCGACGATTTCAGGACCGTTAGGATCGTAATTCAGAGGGTTATTTTTCAAGACTGATTGAGAACATTTCTGAACAAGTCGGATTTTTGGTCAAATTCAAAGTGAATCTATTCAGAATCTAAAAAAGGTGAGAATTCTGATTTATTTAATTAATTAAAATTGTGAAAACATGATATGTATGTTATATTTGCTGATCTGCGATGTGGTAATTAGAATTTATTTGTCTGTGTGATTTGTAATGCTTGTGATGTCATGATAGAACCATGTTCTTCTAGATCTATAAATTTGATGTAATCTCTATAAAGTTCTCATCTTCATTATTTCTATTTTTATTTTTATTTGTATTTTTTTCTAAAAATTGAATCATTATTTTGTTTAAAAAAATGAAAAATTGAATCTTTATTCTGATTTACAAAAGAAAGTTTAAATCTTTATTTCTGATTCACAACATGAAATGGAAAGTTGAATCTTTATTTTGATTTACAAAATAAGAACATAAGTTGAATTTTTATTTTGATTTGCAAAATAAGAACAAAAGTTGAATTTTTATTTTGATTTGCAAAATAAGAACAAAAGTTGAATTTTTATTTTGATTTGCAAAATAATAACATAAGTTTGATTTTTATTTTGATTTGCAAATTAAGAACAAAAGTTGAATTTTTATTTTGAATTGCAAAATAAAACAAAAGTTGAATCTTTATTTTGATTTACAAAATAAGAACAAAAGTTGAATCTTTATTTTGATTTATGATTTATAAAATAAAGAAAGTTTAGATCTTTTAAATCTTAATTAAAAGAAAAATAAAGTTTAGATATTTTATTTTGATTTACAATATAAAATAAAGATGAGACCTTTATTTTGATTCATGGAAGTTATACAACGAATCATATGTTGTCGTTGTTGTGTTGACATAAAACTTCAATCAAAAAAAAAATCATCGTCATGTTAATATAGTTGAAATGAATCAAATGTTGACATTAGAAAGTATATTTATATTAGAAATGTTGACACTAGAAAAGATGTTTACATTAGAAATAAAGTTCACCTTTTTATTTGCAATTTACAATGCAAATATTACATAGAAAGATAAATTTAATTTTTGATTGAGTTCTCTAATGTAAAGGAAAAGGATTGGAAGACTTACATTTTTCCAACGTAAAGAAAAAGAAGTAGAAAATTTACATTAAAAATGAATTAGAAAAAAGTACATTCTTATGTTATAAAAATGAATTGGAGAAAAAAGTACATTTTTATAAAAAATGAATTGGAGAAAAAGAACATAATTATAGAAAGAGTACATTTTTAACCGTCATTTTTGTCGCATTAGATTTGGTGGGCAAAAATATTATTTTTATTGACTATAAAAATAAACAATGTTGAAACCGTCATTTTTGTCGCATTAGAATTGGCGAACAAAAATATTATTTTTACTGAATATAAAAATATACAATGTTGAAACCGTCATTTTTGTCGCATTAGAATTGGCGAACAAAAATATTATTTTTATTGAATATAAAAATATACATTGTTGAAACCGTCATTTTTGTCGCATTAGAATTGGCGAACAAAAATATTATTTTATTGAATATAAAAGTGTACAATGTTGAAACCGTCATTTTTGTCGCGTTAGAATTGGCAAACGAAAATATTATTTTATTGAATATAAAATGGTATAATGTTGAAACCGTCATTTTTGTCGCATTAGAATTGGCGAACAAAAATATTGTTTTTATAGAATAAAAAGAATGGATTTTAATAGTGGAAATCGCCAAATGGTTTATATATATAAATATAAATATAAAATTTAACGAAACGAGCGCGGCAGTTCGCGTATCGACAATCGTAATTTTAAATGATTATACCGGAAGATCCGACCGTTGGATTTTCCCAAAATTGGAACCGTTAGGACCGCTTTGGGAAGAGCTTCCAACGATATAAATTTCATCAAAATTCAACGGTTAGATTTTAAGATATGTGTTAATAAAAATGTGGTAAAAACAGCGCCAGGGCCGCCCATTGACCCGAAGCGTCGTTTATTTATTTTGAGCTATTTTCAAATAAATAAAAATAGCGATAAATAGTTATAAATATATATGAAATGTTTTAAATGATAATTATGCGACAATTATTTGAAAAGACCGAGTTTAACTCATTTCAAATAATTGCACGGCGATTAAATCAAAGATGTAAGAAGACGATGGCTGAAGACCGGCGATCTTCACATCGAATGGACGACGACTACTGATGCCTTGGACTGACTTTCTCCCAGGACGGGGTTGAAGCAGTAATTGTCTAGACACGTGTGTTGGTCGTGCGGATAAGCGGGCCCCTTTTTGGTGTCTCTTGTTTCGTTCAGACCCAGAACGGACTTGTAAATGGATGCGTGTCCGACGTTGGAATTCATTTCATGTAATTAAATCGACTTGTATTAATATATGTCTGTTTGGTGGTGGAGAATTTATTCTCTACTTAACACCCTGGTATATAGTAATAGTTGCCGATCACATAGCGTGAATTGTCAAGGTGGCACGCCAAGATGCAATGATCAAGGCTTTGTTGAAAAGCAGGCCTTGTGGTTGATGATCAAAGCATAGCCTGTTTAGGCATAGCTTTGTGTATAACATGACTTCGTGAGCCTCACACCCCGGTATGAGTCAAAAACGGGATTAGGACTGCAGGGAGTGCACACGTTTCTTTCTAGATAGGGGTAGTGCCGGTGCTTAAACTGGCCGGTATTTTACTTATGTGGATGATGGATTGAGATACCTCGGGTTTTATAGGCCTGAAGTGGTCATACTATAGGTCCAAAGGGACCGGAAAACATGTGTACAGGCATAATTAATCCACCACCGTTAGGTGGGGATCGACCCTGAAGATCCAAGGGTTCACTACGGGGGATCCTGAGGCATTTTCTAGAGTGTCTCGAATCGGAGAGGACGATCCCTAGCCTCGATTTCATGACAGAAAACAAATTTCCAATACGACATTTCGGCCTTGATTGTAAACTTATATACGACGACATAGTAGGATGAGGTACTATGCCGTCTAGGATTGATATATTTATATTGAAGTGTTTTAATACTACATAGACACTAATAATATAAAAATATTATTTTCCACGTATTAAGCATGTTTGATCATCATAAGGGAAAACTCTATCCTCCTATTTGCGTTGCATTGTGTGATAGGACTTGAGTCTTATGATGGTTTCATTTTTCAAAAGTCATTTCAATGTTTTTGTATAAACTTTATTAAATTATGCACTGGCAATCCAATGGAGTAAACCCGTTCCGCGTTAGCGGCGTGGTCATGTGATTCGCCATATTGATAGTTAGCATAGAAAGATTTTTCATACCAGTCCCATGACTGACTCGATGTTTGTTTCACTTTGCAAACTCGTGTGCCCTCTTTCCACATGGGCAGCCAATTGACAGGTTCAGGTGATACATTCTGATTGGAGCTTGCTTGGAAGGAAGAAGAAGAAGACCTTTTCTCTAGTTTTTTTTACTTCTACTTTGAGACATTTTATCTTCTGAAGCTTTGATGTACGTAATGGAGTTTGGGACTTGTATCTTTTCCATTGAAACTTATTTTCCTTTTGTTGAGACTCTTTATTTGGCTAAGTTGTATCCTGTACTGCGTACTCTGATGTATTGGATATTATGATGCTGATGACATCTTTTTCCACTGCAATGGTTTATGTGTTATGATAATTATCTGAGATCTGTTTTTGTTGTAAATATGTTGTATTCCAAAATGATTATCCTTACTTTCGAACCACGGAAGTTTGGGGTTATCACAGTTGGTATCAGAGCCTAAGGTTAACCTTAGCTTCGGAATATAACATATTTAGAACAATTCGTCTAGATAGAATCCACATTATTCTAAGGTGAGTAGCACGTTAGAGATAGGACTAGTAATGTCCTAGAATGAGCACAGCAGAATAGCACATATTTATCAGTCATTACATCATCATCTTTTCATCTTGTCCTTATCTTATCTTTTCTTGAAAATTCTCATTTTTGTTGGTCTGACTCTTTCCTTGATGGTACAGACTGATTTAAATGGACACTAGAGCAAGAACAACCCGGGGCGGAGCCCGAGGTGGAACTCGAGGCGGGGCCAGAGGAGGTGCCCGAGTGGGAGCTGGAGGGCAAGCTAGAGACGAGACCCCCATCACTCAGGAACAACATACTTCAGAGGTCATAGCACAACCACCTCCACTTCCACAGCCCTTCGATTTGGAGAGAATGTCAAAGAAATTCAAAAACCTAGGAGGTGTACCTTTCACAGGGCTAGAGTCTGCGATTCAGGCAGAGGCATGGCTTAAAGATTGTGAAAAGATCCTGGAGGGCTTAGAACTGGAAGATCAGCGAAAGCGTTACCTGGCAGTATCGCAATTAAAGGATGAAGCCAGGCATTGGTGGGATACGATCAAGATCTGCAATGACGTGTCCAATATGTCTTGGGCAAAATTTAAGGAACTTTTCAATGAAAAGTATGTTCCCCTACAAGCTAGAGAGCGCCTGGCGAGCAGTTCGTTAACCTACAGCAAGGGAATATGACCATTTCTGAGTATGTGAGGAAGTTTGATGAGCTTTCACGATATGCTCCTGGTTTGATTCAAGATCCGGTAGAGAAGAATAAAAAATTTATCAAGGGTCTGTCAAAGAAATATTTGAACCGAGTCACTGCTCATATCAAACTTCCAATCATTGAAGAAGTAGAGATGGCGTGCCGCTACGAGGAAAATGACAAGTCTGGAGCGCAGGATAGAGGGAAAAGCCAAGGCAACAATCAAAAGGAACAGGATAACAAGAAGCCGGAGGCAAGCAATTCTGCTATCACTAAGCCCCAAGGGAAGAGGAGGGACGAGAGCAAGGTGACTTGCTATAACTGTGGCAAGATTGGACATTTTGATTACGAGTGTAGATCACCTAAAAAGGTCAAGAGAAATGATTCGGGCCCTAGTCAGAACCATGGTCAGAGTTCCCAGAATCATGGCCAGAGTTCTCAGGACAAGAGGGAATGCTACAATTGTCATCAAAAGGGGCACATTAAGGTAAACTGCCCACTGCTAAAGAATGCTCAGGTGGCACATGTTTATGAGGGAGCAGATGCACCAGCTTCGACTAAGGGGCCAGGTAAACCCGAGGTCTTAGGAGGTACGCTTAATATTAAGAACATCCCTATTACTGTCTTATTTGATACTGGTGTTGCACGAAGCTTTATTTTTTAATGATGCCATTCAAAAGTTGAAACTAAAACCAAGAAAAATTAAAGAGTTGATTAGAGCCAATAGTCCGATAGGAGGTTCTCTTTTACTCAATAAATACTGTAGAGTGCTGATCTCCTAGGAGTGCTACCAATTCACTATAAATCTAATTGTTATGAATTTCTCTGGGTATGATGTTATCCTTGGGATTGATTGGTTATCGAGGCATGGGGCTAAAGTCAAGTGTGCTGAGAGGATTGTCAAAGTTAAAACTAATCTCAGGAATGTATGTATCCCATGCCACGGCTCAGCCACCAACAGAAAAACATTCTGGTCTTCTCTAGAAGTTACCCCTACTTCTATTGAGGATATCCCTGTCGTCAAAGATTACGCTGATGTATTCAAAGAAGTTGAGGGCTTACCTCCGCATAGAGAAATCAGCTTCAAAATTGATTTAGCTCCGAATGCGAGGCCAGTCGTACATCCCATTCGAAGAATGTCGCCAAAAGAAAATGAGGAGCTGAGAAATCAAACCAAGCAGCTTTTGTGAAGGGTCTGATCAGGCCTACCTTCTCGGAATGGGGGAGCAGCCGTGGTGTTCGTCCCAAAATCTGACGGCACACTCAGACTATGTGTGGATTACCGCGATCTCAACAAACAAACACTAAAAAATAAATACCCACTTCCACGTATTGATGACTTACTTGACCTCTTGCATGGAGCACGGGTATTCTGTAGGATGGACCTAGCTACAGGCTTCCATCAACTTCGCATTGTAGAAGAATGTGTGCCTTTAACTGCTTTCATAGGACCGGATATCTTTTATGAATGGCTAGTAATGCCCTTCGGTCTATGTAATGCCCTTTAGTCAAAAGAAAAAAACCCAGATCCATCCCGTAACCCAGACCCCGTCGCCCCCCTACGCCGCCCCCCACCTCCGACGACCGCGCTGCCGCACCTCAAGCCAGACCGCCGCACCCCTCCATTGATTCCCCCTCCCCCTTTGCCCCTCTTCCTCCACCGTTCAACATTCCCAAACCTCCACAGCCCCAAAGGTCATCGCTCCGACCACCAGTGGCCCGTCACCGTGACGATTAACCACCCTGCCACCTCCCTAACCACCTACGCCGCCTCCAGCGCCCCCGCCCCTGACCGTGGACCCCATACACTATTAAAATCCAAATTTTTAATATTTTCAATTTTGCAAATAACACGTCGAGCTTCCACAACCCATAACTTCCAAACCGAGCCACTATGGCCTAAACCCCATAGTACCAAAATTGAAGAGCACGATTTTCTCTTCGATTTAAGTATATGGAAGTCAGATTTTGGATTGTGGAGTTATTCAGAAAATGCGTAAATCTGCTATCCGATTTATGTTCTTTCGCTATTTCTGGCGAAATGGACAATTTCAGAAGAAAGGTCACTACGCAAAAGTTGTCCGGAATGGCGCGTTTAAGCTAGAAAAAAGCGGCGTAAAGATTGGAACTCGTTTGCAAATTCTGGAACCAGAATAGCAAATCAGAATGTTAGAAAAGCACGACGGAGTGGATCCCAAGGTGAGAACTCCACACTCCTATTATTTTACAGTTAAATATATACTAGAATGCAGACGGGGCTTAGAAGCCCCCGACACTATTTATTGTACAAACCATGGTTGTTTGTTTGAATTGCATTGTGGAAATTTGGATTATGGATGTAAAATTGATTGTGAATAAAATATTTGAATAATAAAAATATCATTTTTGTTGTTTAAAGGAACTATATAAAACATTCACGTATTGAATAAACTGTTTGAAGAAAAAAATATTATTTTTGTTGAATACATGAACTATATAAAATAGTAAAGTGTTGAATAAAATATTTTATCGTTAAAAATATAATTTTTAACGTATATATGAATGGCATAAAATTCTCCTGAAATGAAAATAAATATTCATTTACAAATCAGATGATTTGTTTATGTACACCCATTTAACTGACATGGATTGAGACGATAAATTTTACACATCGCCCAACTGCACAAGTAATATTCAGTTTTTGTTGGTTGAAACGCCACACGGGTATTGGGATGATATTTGGCGTACACTAATCCCAATTGTTTAATTGTATGTCAGTCGATTGGTTGACGGACTGTTGTAAGTTAATTATTTATATTTAATGCTTATGCAGTTGTGTAATGCACTCTGGATGATGGTTGATTGTGTATAATTATGGTTGTGTACATGTGTGTATGAAATCCATATAAATAACATTATATGGTAATTGACTGAGTCTGATTCCAATTCAAGAATAAGAAAATATTTTAAAATAACGAATATTTTAAAATAACGAACATTTTAAAATAAGGATATTTTAAAATAATATTCTATAAAGGATAATAATGTGAATTTGATGTCCGATTTTGGATGGACACGAAAATATTGAAATACATGAAGCCATGTTGATTTGATTTGCGCCATTTTAATGCCAACGATATTTATATCGATTTTATTCATTTCTATAATGAATATCGAAAAAAATTATTTCAAAATCTGATATTTTAAAAATATTATCATATAAATATTATAATGACAAGGAGTATTCAATTTTGATTTAAAATTGAAATGAAAGTGGGAATCATTTTTAAAATGAATTTATAAATTACGTTTTGAACGAAATATATTACACACACACACACACACACACACACACATATATATATATATATATATATATATATATATATATATTAGTGGCTTGAATAGAACGCGCCGTGCCATGACCGTTCGCGAATTTCAACCATTGGCTTTGAATTGACATTACGGGAGATCCGACCGTCAGATTCTCCTTAAACCGGAATCCAGTTTCCGTATAGTCACAGAATCCAATATCGAAATCACCCGAAGATGATTTCTATTCAAATCCATTCCAATTTATATATTGGAAATTTCGGGTTTTATTAAAAACCCTTTATATATCCAATTTATTTATTTAAAAATTATTGGATTTCAAATCTAGTTAATAAATAGTTCATTTAGATAAGAATATATTTTTATCTTTACAAACGTGGAATTTTTCATCCTAATTCTTTTCAAATGATTTATTTTGATTTTACACAAATTATTAAATTTTTTAATAATTTTATCAAGGCCCGTAAATCGGTTTCCAATAACAGCTACCAAACTGCATCCATAACGACCTTTTCCAAATTGGATTTGGACATAATTCCAAATCCAGTTGTAAGATTTCAAATCTCTTGTATTCGTTGGAAAGCTCTTTTCGATACGAACCCAAGATTTTGGATTTAGGAGAATCCGACGATCGGATCTCCCATAATGTCTAGTCGAAGTCAATGATCGAAATTCGCGAACTGCCGCGGCTCGGCACGTTCTATTCAGTCCATTATATATATATATATAAATATATTATAATTCGCCGATTTCCATTTAAAACGTTTTTTATAAATCATTTTAAGTTCGTTTTCAAAATGATTTCAACTTCATATTCAATTTCAAATCAAAATTGAATATTCCATATCATCAATATACAAAATGATAATATTTTCAAATCATTAGATTTTAAAATCACTTCCTTTTCGATATTCATTATAAAAATGTATAAAATCGATATAAATATTGTTCACGTCAAAATGGAGTTAATGTAATCAACACAGCTTTATATATTTAAATATTTTCATGTCCATCCCAAATCGGACATCAAAATCAGATTTTGATCTTTCACTAAATATTATTTTAAAATGTTCATTATTTTAAAATATTCGTTATTTTAAAATATTTATTTTTTCTGAACTGGAATCAAACACAATCAATTACCATATAATGTTATTTATATGGATTTTATACAACACATGTACACAACAACAAACAAACGCAGTCAACCATCGTCCAAAGTTCATTCTACACTGCATAAGCATCAAATATAAATATTTAACGCTTATAACAGTCTGTCAACCTATCGATTGACATATGTAACGACCCGGAAAATCTGAACCAATTTAAAATTTTTAAATTGGCTAAAATAATGGATTTTAAATATTTAAATAAATATTTTAAATAATAGCAATGAAAACTGAGTTTGAATCGACAATTGAAAAGGAATATAATTAATTCTAATTATAAACAAGGCCTGAAATGGCGCGGTAGTTTCAAAATTTGAATTCAAACTTTGACTGACTATACCGGGTGCAAAACAAAACGGATTTGAGTGAAACCAAAAATATTTAAATCTGTTAGTAAATACCTTTCTAAAGAATCTGAAAAATCGAAGTTTCATAGCGGAAAGCAAATGTTATGGCCAAATGAATTTTCTGAAAGGTCGCTATGGAATTTATATAGCCCGAGAAATTGGCCATTTTGCAAATGACCTTGGAATTTGACGAAACCACTTTTGTTGGATCCGGGATGTGAAGTTATTGGTAGATTTCAAATTTCATGATTTTTGAAGCTAGTATGTGAGCGTGGCGAAGGAAAACTTGTTTTGGTCAATTACAATTAAATTGTATCGACCAGAAATGGGTCGTTTTGCAAACGGTCTCAGAATTCGATGAAACTAGTTTTGTTGGGACCGTATCGTCAAAACATAGCCAGATTTATTTTTCTGGAATTTTTCAAATCATTTTTTGGCCCTAGCAAATTGAAATGTACGTTCAAATCAAATATTGAATGTTATATATTTTAATTTGAAGGAAAACTGACTGAAAAAGTTGAATGGGCCTACGAAACATATCCCATTGTGTTCGGAATGGGGGTAAAACGCTAGGGATGACAGTCCTTGGGTTTGGATTGGTGGTAGTACGTGAAGAGGGGTATTTTTGGAGTTTAAAAATTTATAAATATAAAAAAAAATTCATTGGCTAGGAATTATTTCCCTCTCCCTGACGCGATAGATCTGAAGGCGGAAATAGTTTGAAACCTTCCCCCTCATTTTACGATCAATCCGAGAAGAATTAGCCCCACATCCAGTTGAGGATTTTGTAGAGCTTCGAATTCTTTTCAAATCCATATAAGTATTGGATTTTTTCGTTGCGCGTGTGTCGAGATCTACCACCGAGAAGTTCGGCCGTTCAAAGACCCGCCGGAGCCACCTGCTGCCGTCGAGCTCAACAAAACCCCCGCCCCCTTGTGTGCCTCTCCTCCCTCTTCCACATGGTGTTGGCCGATCTTCATATCGCTGCACGGATTGGGAGTAAAGGCTAAACCTAGTTTTGAACCTTTCAGCTGAGGTATGGCCATATTAATTTTCAACAGTTTTAACACCTTTAAACCGCTGCAAACTTTGAAAAAACATATATTTTTTGTGTGTTGATGAAATTCGATGAAACAGGAAACATCATGACCGTGTGGACGTCTTCTACATTCTAGAAGAGACCGCATATTTTTCTGAGCCTTCTGCTATTTTTGGTGGAGTGGAACCCAATGTGAGATTTCTATTTTATAAATGATATAGAAAATGACGATATATAAATTATATAGTCGATGTATGAGTTATATAAGCGTTGTACACCTCTTGTATAAGCGTTGTATAAGTTGTACGTTCGTTGTATAAGTTATATATGCGTTGTAAAAATTATATATGTGCTGAAATAGAAGTGAAATGCTATATATATATATATATATATATGTATGTATGTATATATACGCCACTCGTCCACAAACCATGGACGATATTTATTGGTTGTGATTGGTGTGAAAGTTGATTGATAGCGAATGGTTGATTGGAATTGTTTGTGGTTGAAACTGATTGATTGTGGTTGAAAAATACCCGTTTGTGGTTGAGAAATATTTGGTTGAAACCACATAGGATTAGTTTGTGGAAATGAAATAAATATACATGCCGCCTGTGTGCGAACTAGATGCATGATTCCCCATTGTCAAAAACCGCGAGGTTTTAAGGTAGAGCGAGGAGCCGTACTAGGGAAGGTCCCGGTTTTAACTACCCTGCCGTTATGCTGCCGAAATTTTGAATAATATTCATGTGTTAGAATTATTTTCCTGTGTTGAAATTAGATTCGTCTGTTGAATTGAAAACCTTCATGTGTTGAATAGAAATTCATTCGTTGAATCATATTCATGTGTTGAATGGTATTCGTGTTTTGAATAAATTATTTTAACAATAAAAATCACATTTTTACTCTAATTATATAAACTATAGAAAACCTTTATGTGTTGAATCAATATTTATTCGTTGAATTGAAATTCATGTGTTGAATAGTATTCTGTTTTAAATATAAAAATCACCTTTTTATCGATTAAATAAACTATAGAAAACCTTCATGTGTTGAATCGATATTCATTCGTTGAATTGAAATTCATGTGTTGAATGGTATTCGTGTTTTAAATAAAAAAATCACCTTTTTATCGATTTATATAAACTATAGAAAACCTTCATGTGTTGAATCGAAATTCATTCGTTGAATTGAAATTCATGTGTTGAATGGTATTCATATTTTGAAAGAAATTGTTTTATAATAAAAATCCATTTTTTATCATCGATATGAACTATATAAAATAATCTTGTTTTGAGATAAATTGTTTTATAATAAAAATCCTATTTTTACCACCTATATGAAATATATAAAATAGTCGAGTTTTGAAATAAACTGTTTTACATAAAAAATCACATTTTTACGATATACATTAATTGTTAAAAATAGTGAAGTGTTGAAATAGAAAACGGTTCGATAAAAATATTATTTTTATCAAATGTATGAAAATCATATAGTTTTGAAATTGAAGAATTGATATATATATATATATAAAGAATTGAAATATATCGAATAACGACGCTGTAGTTCGTATTTTGAAACCGTGATTTCAAATGATTATACCGGGAGATCCGACCATCGGAATTTCCCGAAACTAGAACCGTTGGATTCATTTTGAAAAGATCTTTCTAATGATGTAAATTTTGTGAAGATCCAACGGTTAGATTTTCTGATGTGTGTAAATCAAATCTGAAGAAAAACAGCGTCACGGCCGCGTTATAGCCCGAAGCGTTGTTTTGAATAAATTGGCTATTTTAAAATAAATAAAAATAGCGATAAATCGTTATAAAATATTATAAACGATATGGATGTGATTTAGAAATTAACTGAAGGTTAGCTAAGTCGAATGGTTTCCTGGATTTTGATCTGATGTTGGTTTCGGCCTTCGGGTTTAATATTTGGGAAATCGTTCTCTTACTGATTGACGGTTAGTGACTAATGAATTGAAATGATGCGTGTATATGTTAGTGTTGCACTTGTTTATTATATACGCGAGTTGCTCAGAAAGACCGGGTTTATCCCATTCTGAATAACTGAATCGACGATAAGGAATCGAAGATGAAGTCGGTGGTCGAAGACCGGAGATCTTCACCTCGTTTGGATGGTAACCGAGGTTCTGATTGGGAGGGATCCCGAAATATGGATAATGAGTGGTGATCGTCCAGACGTAAGTGGTGATCGATGGGTTTGCGAGGTATATAGTGCCTCCGGTTTCGTTCAGACCCAAAACGGACTTGCAAATGGACAGTGGGTCTGACATTGGAATTTATTCTGTGTGATTGATAGCTATCAGTTGCACGGTGTGAATTGCCTGTGTGGCATGCTAAGATGCAGTGATCAGGGCTTCTGTTGAAAAGCAAAGTCTTGTGGTGATGATCAAAGCACCGCCTGTGTGGCGTAACTTTGTGTATAACGTGAAATCGCGAGCCTCACACCCCGGTATGAACCAGAAACGGGAGAGGACCTCAGGGGGGACGTGCGTTTTCTTTCTAGCTAGAAGTGGCGTCAGTGGTTTTACATGCCCTGACGAGTTTGACTTATGTGGTTGTTACTGTTGCGAGGCGCCTCGGTTAGATCGGACGATCCGGGTCCAATGGAGTCATTCGTTGGCTCATTTACGCCCCAAAGTGTGGAGGGACGTATTGTCCAGGCATTATAATCCACTTCGTGTGGACCGGCTCTGACGATCCAAGGTACGGTTGCGGCTGTGCCTGAGGCTCGGGCAAGAGAGTCTCGAAGGCGGAAAGGACTATCTTTTGCCTTGGTTCATGACGGAAATCCAATTTCCAAATACGACATCGTGCGGTTTTGATTGTGTGTGTGTGTGTGTGTGTGTGTGTGTGTGTGTGTGTATATATATATATATGGCGACATGATATATGGTACCCATGCCGTCTATGATTGATAGTTATGATGCGAAATTTTTTTGAAACATATAAACACCAATAGTAATATGAAATGATTTTGTTTTATTCGTATCAAGCATATTTTTGCCATTATGAGGTAAAACTCTATCCTTCAGTTTGCGTTGCATTGTATGATGGGAACTGAGTCGTATAATGGCTTCATTTTTATAAAAAGCATTGTGATGTTCAAAAGAAAGATTTGTTTTTAAAGCACTGGCAATCCAATGGAGTAAACCCGTTCCACGAAAGTGGTGTGGTCCTGTGATTGGCCATATTATAAATGTGTTGAGTAGATTTCTCATACCAGTCCCATGACTGACTCGTAGTTTGTTTCACTTTCAAACTCGGGTGGCCCTTTTTCTACATGGGCAGTCTTGTATTCAGGTTTAGCTGGTTCTTTCTGGATAGCTGGAGTTGAAGATGGATTCTATTATCTATCTCTTTTTATGTTGTTCAGCTCCTATTGTGCATTATGTTTGTTTTTCCGCTGTAGACTTATATGTATAGCTGAACTGTATTTGTACTAAGTATGATCATGTATACTGTGTAAATCTGATGATTACGTTTATCCAGTATATTCTATTGTTCATTATCTGGTGTATTTATTTATTTCTGTTCTGCTATTATCTGTTTCTGTGTTATATTCCAAGGATTACCCTTGCCGCCGTCAGTATGGGGTTTGGGGTCGTCTCATTTGGTATCAGAGCTTTGGTTAAGCTTAGTTCTAGAATATAACATATGAACGAACTTGTCAGAAATAGAACCAGCAGTGTTCTAGGACGGGTAACTCATTACAGACAAGATAAGTAATATCCTGGTATGAGTAGCAGAATGAAATACACCCCAGTAGACCCATTTACATTCAGGTATTTGTCTCTATGTTTTAAAATATCTTTTCTGTGGCCTGACACTTGATCTACTGTTTGCAGAAGTACTAGAAAATGAGTGCCAGAAACAGAAGAAGTAATACTGACTCAGATATTGAAGCCCTATTTATGAAATACAGAAATCTGGGTGGAAAGCCGTTCTCGGGCGAAGAATCTATTATGAGAACACAAGTATGGATTCGTTCGACTGAGAAGATCTTTGAAGGATTAAAGCTGAGGGATGACCAGAAAAGATTACTGGCCTCGTGGGCACTCAAAGACGAAGCTTTATTCTGGTGGGATTCAGTTATTAAGGATAATCCAGAAGGTGATATCACCTAGGATAGATTCAAAGTGATTTTCCTGGAAAGATTTACTCCTCCTGAAGCAATTGAATGGCTATGTGATGAATTTTCTTATCTGATACAAGGAGATATGACCATTCCCGAATATCATAAGAAATTCAATGAACTTTCTCACTTTGCTCCTCATCTAATTGAAAATTCGAAGAGGAAAAATCTGAGATTTATTCATGGCCTTCAAAGAAAATATCAGAACAGTGTAATGAGGAATGTGAAGCTTCCTTTCTCTGAAATGACATATATGGCTTATCAGTATGAAGATCTCCATAAGAAAGGCATGTTGCACGACGAAGAGGAATTCTGTTCTAGTAACGAAGAAGAGTCGGAAACTGATATTCCTGAAGCCAGTACGAGGTCTGAGGGAAGTAAGAAGCCCAGTGCCAAGAGGAAAAGGGCCAGATCTGAGAAAGAACTAGTAACGACAGTTGTATGCAGTAACTGCAATAAACAAGGACATCTCTCAATAAGATGTAGATCTCTGAAGAAACGAAAGAATGATGGGTTTAAATCCGGCAAGAACCTCCAGGAAAGTAAAAGATACAATCAATGTTATCGGTTTGGTCATGTAAAACAAGAGTGCCGGCTGTTAAAAACAACCAGAGAAGCTCAGGTAAATGAAATAGCCGAAGTGCCTGCATCTTCGTCTGCTCCGTAAAGGGCTGATGTTTTAGAAGGAACTTTTACTGTCAAAAACATTCCAGTCAAAGTACTATTTGACACAGGCGCGTCACAAAGCTTCATTGCCAAGAATGCAGCTAAGAAGCTAGATTTGAATTTGAAAAAGCTCAAGGAACCAATGACTGTCCAGAATCCGGTTGGGGGTTCCATTGATCTCAGTTGGGTTTGTGGAGTGCCGGTATCTTTTTCTCGTTATCGGTTTCATATCATCGTTGTCATCATGAATTTGAAATAGTTTGATCTTATCTTGGGGTTAGATTGGTTGACCAAATATGAGGCTGAAGTTAAATGCGCCGATAGAGTCGTAAAGGCGAAGATTAAATCAGGTGATTGTATAACCATTCCCTGTGAAGGTCATAATGCTAATAGAAAAGACTTCTGGGCAGCTCTCGATGTTTCTCCTGTTCAAATAGAAATTATCCCTGAAGTCATAGAGAATATTCCTGACCTCATCAAAGACATTCCTGTCGTTAAGAACTGTGCGGATGTGTTCGAAGAAGTTGTTCGTTTACCTCCGCATAGAGAAATTGATTTCAAAATTGCTTTGATTCCGAATGCAAGGCCGGTAGTTCACGCTATTCGAAGAATGTCCTTGAAGGAGAAAGAAGAGCTTGACAATCAAACATGACAGCTAGTATGGAAGGGTCTGATCAGACCCAGTTTCTCTGATTGGGGTGCAGCAGTGGTGTTTGTCCCAAAATCTGACGGTACTCTACGGCTATGTGTGGATTATCGTGATTTAAACAAGCAGATAATAAAGAACAAATATCCATTGCCGCGGATTGATGATTTGTTGGATCGATTAAATGGCGCACAAGTATTTTCACGAACGGACCTAGCTACAGGTTTCCATCAGCTTCGTATCACCAAGGAGTGTGTTCCTTTGACAGCATTCAGAGGTCCAGACTTATTCTATGAGTGGTCAGTAATGTCATTCGGCTTATGTAATGCTCCAGCCTATTTCATCGATCTAATGAACAGAGTATTCAGAGGAGTATTGAATAAATTTGTTCTTGTTTTCATTGATGATATCCTTATCTTCTCTAAGTCAGAAAGCGAGCACGAAAAACATTTGGAACAAGTGTTAGAAATTATCAGAAAGAATGTGTTGAAAGCAAAGTTTTCCAAATGTATATTATGGCAAGATGAAGTGAAATTTCTATGCCATGTCGTATCGAAAGAAGGAATTGCTGTGGATCCAAGTAAAATCACGGCTATTCAAAACTGGAAACAGCCTAGTACTCCTACAGAAGTCCGCAGTTTTCTCGGATTGGCTAGTTATTACCAAAAGTTCGTTAAAAACTTTTCGAAGATATCTGGTCACTTAACGAAGCTTACAAAGAAGCACTCAAAATTCAAATGGACTCCAGAAAGTGAAGAGGCTTTTGAAGAGCTAAAGTTAAGATTAACGACAGCTCCAGTGTTAACCATCATCGATGGCAATCAGGATTTGAAAGTCTGGACTGATGCTTCTAGAGATGGCCTTGGCGCAGTGTTAATGCAAAGAGGTCAACTGATTGCTTATGCTAGCCGTCAGCTGAAGCTGCATGAGAAAAACTACGTAACTCATGATCTTGAGTTATTGGCTATAGTATTCGCCTTGAAAATCTGGAGACACTATCTTCTGGGTGAGAGATTTGAACTGTTTACAGATCACCAGTCATTAAAGTATCTGTTCACCCAAAAAGACTTGAATCTGAGGTAGCAACGTTGGCTAGAGTTCCTTGCAGCATACGATTTTGAGATTATATACACTCCAGGGAAAGCCAATGTCATGGCCGATGCGCTGAGCTGAAAGAGTGAAATGATCGCCAGTTTTATTATCACGACTTCATTGATAGATAAAATATCTGCTCTTCAGAAGGATGATCACTTCATTCAGAAGATCAGGGAGATAATTCAACAAGGCGAATCCTCGAGTTTTCAAGTTGATAATGAGGGGATTCTAAGGCTGAAAGGTCGAATTTGTGTTCCTAACATTCCTGAGCTCCGAATGGAAGTATTGGATGAATGCCACAAGTCAAAACTTAGTATCCATCCGGGAGTAAGCAAAATGTATAATGACATCAAACGCACTTTCTGGTGGAAGTCGATGAAGAGGGACATTTCTTTATATGTTAGCCGATGCCCTACTTGCCAGCTAGTCAAAAGCAACCAACAAAAACTGGCTGGATTATTGCAACCAATAGACGTTCCTGGTTGGCAGTGGGAACATATTTCCATGGACTTTATAGATGGTCTGCCCAAAACCAGAAAAGAGAATGACAGTATTTGGGTGATCGTAGATCGCTTCACGAAGACCGCCCATTTCATACCTGTCAGATCAAATAGAACTGCTCAGAGTCTGGCGCAGATATACTTCAAGGAAATTGTTAGACTACATGGAGTGCCGCTCAGTATAGTCAGTGATAGAGATACAATATTTACTAGCAAATTCTAGGAGGCATTTCAAGTAGAGCTGGGAACAAAGTTGAACTTGAGCACCGCTTATCATCCTCAGATAGATGGTCAGACTGAGAGGGTGAATCGTATACTAGAAGATCTATTACGGGCATGTGTTCTAGATTTCGGTGGGTCATGGGAAGACCATCTGCATTTGGCTGAGTTCTCTTATAACAACAGCTACCAGGCGAGTCTGACAATGTCGTCATTCGAAACATTATATGGTAGACTGTGTCGATCTCCTACTTGTTGGGTTGAACCCGGTAATAGATTTGTGTTGGGGCCAAATATGATCCGAGAAGCTGCCGACAAAGTCGATTTTATTAAGATGCGATTACTTATCGCTCAAAGCTGACAAAAGAGTTATGCCGATGGGAGAAGGAGAGATATATCATTTGTTGTTGGCGACTATGTATATTTGAAAGTATCGCTGATGAGAGGAGTTATCCGGTTCGGTAAAACTGGGAAGTTGGCGCCCAAATTCATTGGTCCGTTTCCTATTCTGGAACGGATTGGAACTCTTTCCTATAGGGTCAAATTGCCTGATTGGTTGCCTGGGGTGCATGATGTATTTCATATATCTCAACTTCTAAAGCACGTTTATGATACAGACTTGATCGTGGAAGAAGCAGCACAACAGGATATTGAAATTACTCCAGAATTGGCTGTGAGAAGAGAGCCGCTAAAGATTATCGGCAAAGAAACCAAAGAGCTGAGGAACAAGAAGGTTCACTTGGTCAAAGTGCAATGGAGTGGAGATCCGCGAGATTGTACTTGGGAAACTGAGGAGAGCATTCAGAAAGCCTATCCTAGATGCCGAGTGGATATCTCTGATTGACTCCGGTGCAAGGTACATTTACCATACTTTGCATTATCAATTAGTTCTCTACTCTGTTGTTAATTTCTTTCCATGGATGTGCAATTTTAATTCTATAGTCTGAATGATTTTAAAAGAGTATAGAAATTGATTAGTATATTTTTGAAAAGTTAAAAACAATTTGATTGTTGTTTGTGTTGCGTGATAGTAGAATTGGATTAATTAAATTATAGAAACGATAGTTAATTTAATTAATAAGAGAATAAAGGTAGAATTTATTCATTTAAATCACACATTGAACTGATTTAAAAATAGACAGAAATATATACATGTGCATAGATATGTTTGAACAGGTAATTGGATAGCTGTTGAGTAAAGAATTTATTTGCATGCCCGAAAAATAGGTAAACCTTAATGAGTTGGATGCGAAATATTATTATATCAACTCCTGTGAATGCCATTGGATGCGGAGTGCTGGTTGTTCTATGTGAAATAATAAACATCGCCATAGGATAGTAACAATTAATTTTGAACTACACTACATGGCATACTTCTGGAAGATAGGCATACTTCATCATATACCACATAAGCATTTGGAGCTTGTGTGACGAGGTGGAAGATTTACCATACGAGCGAGACGCTTGTATGGCGATGACTATATTTTACAGGTTGAACTGATGACTGATATGGACTACTTAAATTGCAACGATAAAATTTCTAGATTAATAAAAAACCCACACGGGTCTAGAGTTGACAATAATCACGTCTCTCTAGTTACTAGATATGGCACATGGACTATTTATTTCCCACACGGGACGAGGTGACGAGGATTTATCCTCTGGAGCAATTAAAATACACACTCCCTCAAGTTTGACAGGGTAACGAGAATTTATTCTCTAGATTTATTGTCTATACACGCTCCCCTGTAAACACCATAATATATCACTATAAATATGTGTATGCTTATTAGGATTTATTGGGTACCTAATACAGCCCAATAAATTTCCAAACCTCTCCCCGTACAAAAGAGGTTATGGTGAAATTTTTCGAAAATTCCGGGTGTTAGCCAAATTTTTGAAGAATTTGAAAATTCTCAGAAACTGAAAAGTTGGAGAATGGAAGCTAGATCGAACGTAGAGTTGATTAATCAAACTACTTTCGACTTTGTTCCTTTTCGGGGACGAAAAGTTTTAAGTGGGGGAGATTGTAACGACCCGGAAAATCTGAACCAATTTAAAAATTTTAAATTGGCTAAAATAATGGATTTTAAATATTTAAAATAAATATTTTAAATAATAGCAATGAAAACTGAGTTTGAATCGACAATTGAAAAGGAATATAATTAATTCTAATTATAAACAAGGCCTGAAATGGCGCGGTAGTTTCAAAATTTGAATTCAAACTTTGACTGGCTGTACCGGGTGCAAAACAAAACGGATTTGAGTGAAACCAAAAATATTTAAATCTGTTAGTGAATACCTTTCTAACGAATCTGAAAAATCGAAGTTATGGCCCAATGAATTTTCAGAAAGGTCGCTATGGAATTTATATAGCCCGTGAAATTGGCCATTTTGCAAACAACCTCGGAATTCGACGAAACCACTTTTGTTGGATCCGGGATGTGAAGTTATTGCTAGGTTTCAAATTTCATAATTTTTGAAGCTAGTATGTGAGCGTGGCAAAGGAAAACGTGTTTTGGTCAATTATAGTTAAATTGGATCGACCATAAATGGGCCATTTTGCAAACGGTCTCAGAATTCGACGAAACTAGTTTTGTTGGGACCGTATCGTCAAAACATAGCAAGATTTATTTTTCTGGAATTTTTCGAATTAGTTTGTGGCCCTTGCAAATTGAAATGTACGTTCAAATCAAATATTGAATGTTATATATTTTAATTTGAAGGAAAACTGACTGAAACAGTCGAATGGGCCTACGAAACATATCCCATTGTGTTTAGAATTGGGGTAAAACGCTAGGGACGACAGTCGTTGGGGTTGGATTGGTGGTAGTACGTGAAGAGGGGTATTTTTGGATTTTAAAAATTTATAGATATATAAAAAAAATCATTGGCCAGGAATTATTTCTCTCTCCCCGACGCGATAGATCTGAAGGCGGAAATAGATCGAAACCTTCCCCCTCATTTTCCGATCAATCCAAGAAGAATTAGCCCCACCTCCAATTAAGGATTTTGTAGAGCTTTGAATTCTCTTCAAATCCATATAAGTATTGGATTTTTTTCGTTGCGCGTGTGTCGAGATCTACCACCGAGAAGTTCGGCCGTTCAAAGACCCGCCGGAGCCACCTGCCGCCGTCGAGCTTGACGAAACCCCCGCCCCCTTGTGCGCCTCTCCTCCCTCTTCCACGTGGTGTTGTCCGATCTTCATATCGCTGCACGGATTGGAAGTAAAGGCTAAACCTAGTTTTGAACCTTTCAGCTGAGGTACGGCCATATTAATTTTCAACAGTTTTAACACCTTTAAACTGTTGCAAACTTTGAAAAATTATATATTTTTCATGTGTTGATGAAATTCGATGAAACAGGAAACATCGTGACCATGTGGACGTCTTCTACATTCTAGAAGAGACCGCATATTTTTCTGAGCCTTCTGCTATTTTTGGTGGAGTGGAACCCAATATGAGATTTCTAATTTATAAACGATATAGAAAACGACGACGTATAAATTATATAGTCGATGTATGAGTTATATAAGCATTGTACACCTCTTGTATAAGCGTTGTATAAGTTGTACGTTCAATGTATAAGTTATATATGCGTTGTAAAAATTATATATGTGTTGAAATAGAAGTGAAATGCTATATATATATATATATATATATATATATATATATATATATATATATATATATACGCCCCTCGTCCACAAACCATGGACGATGTTTATTGGTTGTGATTGGTGTGAAAATTGATTGATAGCGAATGGTTGATTAGAATTGTTTGTGGTTGAAATTGATTGATTGTGGTTGAAAAATACCCATTTGTGGTTGAGAAATATTTGGTTGAAACCACATAGGATTAGTTTGTGGAAATGAAATAAATATACATGTCGCCTGCATGCGAACTAGATGCATGATTCCCCATTGTCAAAAACCGCGAGGTTTTAAGGTAGAGTGAGAAACCGTACTAGGGACGGTCCCGGTTTTAACTACCCTGCCGTTATGCTGCCGAAATTTTGATTAATATTCATGTGTTAGAATTATTTTCCTGTGTTGAAATTATATTCGTCTGTTGAATAGAAAACCTTCATGTGTTGAATAGAAATTCATTCGTTGAATCATATTCATGTGTTGAATGGTATCCGTGTTTTGAAAAAATTGTTTTAACAATAAAAATCACATTTTTACTCTAATTATATAAACTTTAGAAAACCTTCATGTGTTGAATCGATATTCATTCGTTGAATTGAAATTCATGTGTTGAATGGTATTTGTGTTTTAAATATAAAAATCACCTTTTTATCGATTTATATAAACTATAGAAAACCTTCATGTGTTGAATCGATATTCATTCGTTGAATTGAAATTCATGTGTTGAATGGTATTCGTGTTTTAAATATAAAAATCACCTTTTTATCGATTTATATAAACTATAGAAAACCTTCATGTGTTGAATCGAAATTCATTCGTTGAATTGAAATTCATGTGTTGAATGGTATTCATATTTTGAAAGAAATTGTTTTATAATAAAAATCCAATTTTTATCATCGATATGAACTATATAAAATAATCTTGTTTTGAGATAAATTGTTTTATAATAAAAATCCTGTTTTTATCGCCTATATGAAATATATAAAATAGTCGAGTTTGGAAATAAATTGTTTTACATTAAAAATCACATTTTTATGATATACATTAATTGTTTAAAGTAGTGAAGTGTTGAAATAGAAAACGGTTAGATAAAAATATCATTTTTATCAAATGTATGAAAATCATATAGTTTTGAAATTGAAGAATCGATATATATATATATATATATATAAAGAATTGAAATATATCGAATAACGACGCTGCAGTTCGTATTTTGAAACCGTGATTTCAAACGATTATACCGGGAGATCCGACCATCGGATTTTCCTGAAATCGCAACCGTTGGGTTCGCTTTGGAAATATCTTTCCATCGACACCAACTTTGTAAAATCCAACGGTTGGATTGTATGGAATGTTTAATTCAAATCTGAAGAAAAACAGTGCCAGAATCGATTATATTTATATATATATAAATATAATTATATATAATCGAATAATGACACTGCAATTCGTATTTTGAAATCGAAACTTCAAACGATTATACCGGGAGATCCGGCCGTCGGAATTTCCCGAAACTGGAACCGTTGGATTCGTTTTGAAAAGATCTTTCTAATGATGTAAATTTTGTGAAGATCCAACGGTTAGATTTTTAGATATGTGTAAATCAAATCTAAAGAAAAACAGCACCACGACCACGTTATGGCCCAAAGCGTCGTTTTGAATAAATTGGCTATTTTAAAATAAATAAAAATAGCGATAAATCGTTATAAAATATTATAAACGATATGGATGTGATTTAGAAATTAACTGAAGGTTAGCTAAGTCGAATGGTTTCCTGGATTTTGATCTGATGTTGGTTTCGGCATTCGGGGTTAATATTTGGGAAATCGTTCTCTTACTGATTGACGGTTAGTGACTAATGAATTGAAACGATGCGTGTGTATGTTAGTGTTGCACTTGTTTATTATATACGCGAGTTGCTCAGAAAGAACGGGTTTATCCCATTCTGAATAACTGAATCAACGATAAGGAATCGAAAACTAAGACGGTGGTCGAAGACCGGATATCTTCACCTCGTTTGGATGGTAACCGGGGTCCTGATTGGGAGGCATCCCGAAATATGGATAATGAGTGGTGATCGTCCAGACGTACATGGTGATCGACGGGTTTGCGAGGTATATAGTGCCTCCGATTTCGTTCAGACCCAGAACGGACTTGCAAATGGACAGTGTGTCTGACATTGGAATTTATTCTGTGTGATTGATAGCTATCAATTGCACGGTGTGAATTGCCTGTGTGGCATGCTAAGATGCAGTGATCAGGGCTTCTGTTGAAAAGCAAAGTCTTGTGGTGATGATCAAAGCACCGCCTGTGTGGCATAACTTTGTGTATAACGTGAAATCGCGAGCCTCACACCCCGGTATGAACCAGAAACGGGAGAGGACCTCAAGGGGGACGTGCGTTTTCTTTCTAGCTAGAAGTGGCGTCAGTGGTTTTACATGCCCTGACGTGTTTGACTTATGTGGTTGTTACTGTTGCGAGGCGCCTCGGTTAGATCGGACGATCCGGGCCCGATGGAGTCATTCGTTGGCTCATTTATGCCCCAAAGGACGGAGTGACGCATTGTTCAGGCATTATAATCCACTTCGTTTGGACCGGCCCTGACGATCCTAGGTACGGTTGCGGCTGTGCCTGAGGCTCGGGCTAGAGAGTCTCGAAGACGGAAAGGACTATCTTTTGCCTTGGTTCATGACGGAAATCCAATTTCCAAATACGACATCGTGCGGTTTTGATTGTATATATATGGCGACATGATATATGGTACCCATGCCGTCTATAATTGATTGTTATGATGCGAAATTGTTTTTGAAACATATAAAGTAGTAATATGAAATGCTTGTGTTTTATTCATATCAAGCATATTTTGGCCATTATAAGGTAAAACTCTATCCTCCGGTTTGCGTTGCATTGTGTGATGGGAACTGAGTCTTATAATGGCTTCATTTTTATAAAAGGCATTGCGATGTTTAAAAGAAAGATTTGTTTTTAAAGCACTGGCAATCCAATGGAGTAAACCCGTTCCACGAAAGTGGTGTGGTCCTGTGATTGGCCATATTATAAATGTGTTGAGTAGATTTCTCATACCAGTCCCATGACTGACTCGTAGTTTGTTTCACTTTCAAACTCGGGTGCCCCTTTTTCTGCACGGGCAGCCTTGTATTCAGGTTTAGCTAGTTCTTTCTAGATAGCTGAAGCTGAACATGGATTCTATTATTTATCTCTTTTTATGTTGTTCAGCTCCTATTGTACATTATGTTTGTTTTTCCGCTGTAGACATATATGTATAGCTGAACTATATTTGTACTAAGTATGATCCTGTATACTGTGTAACTCTGATGATTACGTTTATCCAGTATATTCTATTGTTCATTATCTTGTGTATTTATTTATTTCTGTTTTGCTATTATCTGCTTCTGTGTTATATTCCAAGGATTACCCTTGCCGCCGTTAGTACGGGGTTTGGGGTCGTCTCAATATACAACTAAATATTGGGATTAGTGTATGTCAAATATCATCCCACTACCCGTGTGGGTTTACAATCAACAAACACTGATTTTTATTTGTGTAGTTGGGCGATGCGTAAAATATATCGTCCCAATCAATATCCGTCAAATGTGTGTACATAAACAAATCATCCGATTTGTTAACGATTATTTATTTTATTCATATACACGTTAAAAATTATATTTTTAACTATAAAATATTTATTCGACACATGAATATATTATTTTCAATTTCACATCACAATCAATTTTCACAACACAATACAAATCAAATAAGTCGTCCATGGTCTATAGACGACGCGTGTCGGGTGCTGCTAAGCACCGTCTGCATCCTAGTATAAATTTTAACTAGAAAATAAAATTTAAAGTGAGAAGTTGTCACCTTTGGGATCCACTGCTCCATTCTTTACTATCGCTCAAATTCGCTGCTTTGATTCCAACACATTCTGTTTCACATGATTTTTACATTAAAAATCGTATTTGTATTTCGATACTTCATATGTGTAAAAATCACATCTTTAACACGATGTTTACATTATAAAGATCATATTTTTATTTCAACGCTACTTATATAAAAATCGTATTTTTATAACGATATATAATATATAAAAATAGAATTTTTATTATGTCGTCATAAATATAAAAATCAAATTTTTATCTACCTAAAATAATCCCATAATATGACTTCTTCATTCATGACATTCATACGATAAAAATCATATTTTTATTTACTAAAAATTGTATTTTTATCCGCTAAAAATCGTATTTTTAATTCACTATTATACATACAAAAATTGAATCTTTTTAATGTACAAAAATCAAATCTTTAGACAAAAATAAAAATCATTCCTTTTTACAAAATAAAAATCTAACTTTATTGTTTTAAAAAAATCATGTCTTCTTCATTTTTATAAAAATCAAACCTTTCTAAACATAAAAAATCTAATCTTTTTACTTTTAAAAATCATACCTTTTCTTTTCTACTTCATATGTAAATGATTACATTTTTATATGCTTTTCATATGCATAAGAATCCCATTTTTATAACATAGTAAATCTATCTTACATAACATAGAAAATAAATAAATAAATAAATAAATAAAATTAAAACTAGCTTGCTCATTTTCTTCCAGAGGGGGGTGGAGAGAGGAGCTCACGCAAGAGGAGGTCGGCGCATCGGAGCTCACGCGGTAGTGGAATGAGACTGGCGGCGGTTAGGGTTTCAGGGGAATGGCGGCTTGTTTTAGGGGATTTGGGGTCACCGTTTGGAGGAAGGGCGACTGGAGAGGATGGACGTGGATGGAGGAGGGGCGACGCCGGCGGGGGTCCTCCGGGGTGGCGGCACTAATCGCAAGAGGGGGGCTACATCGGTCTCCCCCTTTTTTTCCTTTTTCTTTTTTTATTTTCGTTCTGAAATCAACGTATGATGGGGAGAGAGAAATAGAGTTAAGAGGTAAGGGTAAGGGTTATTATATGTTTAATTTATTTTATTTTACTACCCCAAAAAGCAATTTTTTATTTTGACCTCCAAACAAAACCCACCGACTGTCATCCATAACTAATTACCCCCATTTTGAATACAATGGGATCTACCCGGTAAGCCAGTTCAGCTGTTTCGATCGATTTTCATTTAAATTACAATATAAATCAATATATATTTAATTTAAACGTACATTTCAATTTATTAGGTCCACATACGGACTCCAAAAATTCCAGAAAAATAAATCTGGCTATGTTTTGATGATACGGTCCTAACAAAACTAATTTCATCGAATTTGGAGACCGTTTGAAAAACAATCATTTTCCAGTTGATTAAATTCAAATTGAAATTACCAAACACGTTTAAATCCGCCACGCTCACATATTGATTCCAAAAATTATGAAATTTGGAATCAAGCAATAACTTGACATTCGGATCCAACAAAAGTGGTTTCGTCGAAAATGGAGGTCGTTTGCAAAATCGCAATTTTTTAAGGGTTTATTTCCATAGCGACTATTCTGAATTTTCAACTGGGCATAACTTTTTATTCCAGCTATGAAATTTCAATTTTTCAGATTCCTGGAAAGACATTTTTAAATGGATTCTAATATTTTTGGTTTTGCTAAAATCCGGTTTATTTTGAATCCTGTATATTCATTAGAAATTTGAAATCGAATTTTCAAACTACCGCGCCATTTCCAATTCCTTTTATTATTAGAATAAATATTTATGTTCTAACTTCGATTTAAATAAATTTATACATTCTAATTTTATTCAAAATAAATTTCTAGTCGTTATTATTTAAAATAAATCATTTTAAATATCCAAAATTCACTAAAATTGCCAAAATAAAAAAATTTAAATTGGTTCTGATTTTCCGGGTTGTTACAATCTTCCCCACTTAAAAGCTTTTCGTCCTCGAAAAGGAACGGAGCTGAAAGTTGTTTAACTAATCAACTCAACTTTCATTCTGGCTTTCATTCTTCGAGTTTTCAGTTTCTAAGAATTTCAAATTCTTCAAAAATTTGGCTAGCACCCTAAATTTTCGAAAAATTTCGCCATAACCTCCTTTGTACGGGGAGCACTGGGAAAATCCCCAAACTGTCAGACAGACCCTCTCATCTCAAAAAGAAAAAGGCTAGCGGTAGCCAATCGGCTCATAAAATCATCCAAACCCAATAAATTAGTAAACATGTGCCTATTTGTCGGGCATACAATTTTATACCTCTTCTCTAGCCTCCTTGCAATGACATGTTCACACATATATATGTACATGTATGCAATTCCAAAAAAAATTCAATTCAGTTCAACATTCGATACAATTTTGCTAAATTTACCTTTCATTCATGTATTGGTTTTATTAGTTAACGAATAATCATACAGCACAACCAGCAATCAACTAGTGATTATCGTTTCAAACACATAACTTTGATATATATACATAAAATCATGTTTTTGATGCCAAGTCACAACAATAAACCCTATCTAGTTTTGGCTCTCACACTAGTCAATTGGAAATATATAGAAATCCCACTTTCGAAATTCGAACACAAATACTGATGATGTCCGGACATCACCAGAATTATCCCTGAGCGACTAGAGTGTGATTCTATATCTACCCAGTATATTAAATTTTCAAATATATGTTTGCAAGGCGTATATGCAAAATCTTTATATACTGGATTGTCCAAATTCAATATAAAATAAATAATCAAATACGTATTATAAGATTTTAATTTTCAAAACAATATTTGTTTTCACTTTTATTTTGAAAATAACACTCTTTACACTCGTTCTAGGATACTACTGATCCTATCTTTAATGATTCATTCTCATTTAATGTTACTAATCCAATCTCTGATGAATTCTTTCGTTCGCTTCTAATATGCCTTGTTCTCGAGCTCTGTAAACCAAAACTCTGATACCAAACTGTGACGACCCGAACTTCCCTGTAAAGGAAAGCCCGGATTGCTTTGAGGACAAGACTAACCAGAACACAAACAGAAGAACATTTCATTGCTTTTTACAACAATTTACATCAGAGTACAAGAATATACAGAGTATGAACAAACAATATACATTAGATAAATATAAGATATTTACAAATTACAGTGCAGCGGAAAATAATACAAAAACTCAAATAAAAGAGATAAACGAATACAGAGCTTTCCAAATATCGTTCCAGCTGTAAACCAGGATCCTATGAATATAAATCTGCAAAACCAAAACTACTAGCTGCCCGTGTGGAAAATAGGGGCACCTAGAGTTTAGGTTAAAATAATAAACTCCAGGTCAGTCATGTGACTGGTGTGAGAACTAAAACAGTTATTTAAACTTTACTTTAAATATAAAGTAAATCAAGGGACCGCGTCGTATAACACGAAACGGATTTCCTTCGAAGAATACTAGTGCATAGAATAAACAACGCAATACTTTTTCGAAAAATGAAGCTATTATAAGACCTAGGTCCCATCACAAAATGCAACGCAAGTCATTTGATACTATTATAAGTGTATAGTGTCAAAACATCTTGGAATATAAATGTATCAATCCTAGACGGCATAGGTACCATATATCATGTCGCCATACTAGGCTCTACAATCAAAACTGAAATGTCACGTATTGGAAATTGGATTTCCATCATGATTCGAGGCAAGGGATGTACTCCTCGCCGACTTTAAGACACTCTAGCAAGTTCCCCAGGGTTACACACAGCGATCCCTTGGATCCTCCAAGGCCGGTCCACATATAGCGGATTAATTATACTTGAACACATGTTCCCCGGTTCTGTAGGACCTATCCATCGGCTCCGTAGAGACCGATATATCCGAGGCGCCTCGCATTCCAAGACCACACAAATAAAAATAATATAAATGTTAGGGCTTGTAAACGCTGACACCACCCATAGCTAGAAAGAAAAGTCATGTCCTCCTTGGGTCCCTTATCCCGTTTTAACACATACCGAGGTGTGAGGCTTGTGAATTAACGCCATACACAAAGCTATGCCATTCAAGGCCGTGCTTTGATCATCAACCACAAGACTCCGCTTTTCAACAGAAGCCTTGGTCATTTTCCACTCAGGCATGCCACATAGGCAATTCACGCCATGCGACTGATGTCTATCGATTTATAACCTCGGAGCTCATACGTCTCAGAGAAGGGCATTAAGCAAGAGAATAAATTATCCACCGCCAAACAGATATATGGTTAATAGAGATTAATCAACATAGAATAAAATCCAATGTCAGACACACAGTCCATTGAAAAGTTTGTTCTGGGTCTGAACGAAACCAGAGGCACCTTATTCCTTGTCCCATATGTCCAATACAGGAGAGAGATCCTAGCATATCCGTCGGTCTCCAAGTACGTCTGGGCGATCACCGCTTATTACCTCTTCTTGGGTGTACAGCCCAATCAAGACATCAATAATCATCCAAACGATGTGAAGACCTCTAGTCTTCAACCACCGTCTTCATCGTCGACTTATCGTCGAATCAGTTATTCAGAAGGGTATAAACCGGCCTTTTCGAATAACTCGTTTATATAGTAAACAAATGTTATAAAAAGACAACATATGCCTCATTCCAATTCTGAATATTCTTTTATTGAAATATTCATATCCTTTGGAAAAGGTTCCCATTAATTTTATCAAAGATAAATTCTTTAAATTTATTCTTTAATCTTCCTTTGGATATCAATTCAAACCATACTAAGGTTTTCCAAACTAGTCGGGATTAACGCACCTTACCAAAGTAATTGTTTATTTAATTTCCCAATCCCAACCTACTCATCCCATGAAGCAAAACCGGTAATACTCCATATCTAACACCATGGTGTTATCGGTAAATTTAATTACCATTTCACGTTCAAATCTAATTAAAGATTCGACTGTTAGTAGGAGCAAAACTAGTGCTACTCCATTCTCGATCATTTCCCGAATTTGATAATTTAAATTATCACATTCTATTTTCAATCTAATTAAAGATTCATCAAAACTCCACTTAGTTTTAATCTTCCCAAAAATCAATATTAATGATTATTTAAATTTGGAAACACAAACATGTCGCATCGACAATCTATACCGTACTACTGATTTCTACCGATATATAACCTCTAAGCTCATACTCTCAGAGAAGTGTGTTAAACAAGAGAATAAATTCTCCGCCACCAAACAGATACATATTTAGCAGAGATCAACCACACAGTTCGGAATACAATGACAAACATGTAATCCTGCCCTTAACTGGGTTAAAGAACTAATATCAATCAAAACACAGTTCACGATAAACCCAAATCACATTCCAAAAATTATGGAATCTTCACGGAAAAATAAATCAATATATAATCGATATCAACTTCTGTATCCTACTAATAATATAAATGGACTAATGGAAAAGCCTTTTAAATTCCATATATATTAACAGTCTTCCTCCACATAAGCTCATTTTGATTATTATCAAATCGAATTCCATTCAATTCCAAATTAATATATTAAATTGGAAAACTTTACTTTGGAAAATTCCCGTTAGATCTTAATAAAAAGATTTATAAATTCCAAATCACATTTCATTGTGAATCGGGTTAAAGAACGAATGTCGTTAAAAACACAGTTCACAATAAACCTAATTCACATTCCATTTTCAATTCCAATTATATGTTAATTAATTGGTAATTCTTATTTAAATCTTAATTAAAAGACTTATTATTTTCACACGGGTTTAAGAACAGTGTTACTGAAGACCCCATCCCATCCGTCTCTAACCGTAAATTAGTAAGAGAACAATTCCCTATGTATTAATCTCGAAGGCCGAAACCAACATCAGATCAATACCCAGGAAACCATTCAACTTAGCTAATCTCCCGTTAGTTTCTAATTTTCTTATCTTCATTGGGTCTAATAATAGTATTATTAAAGATACCATTCACGACAAACCCAAAATCTCATTCCATTATTAATCGGGTTAAAGAACAAGTGTGATTTAAAACACCGTTCACGATAAACCCAAAACCAAATTGATATTAAATATAAGGATCTGAATAGAAAATATACTGACTTATATTCAATATCAAATTCTGAAACCAACAAATATCGTATTGGGAATAACGATATATATATATATATATCTTCCAAATTCCTCTACAATGTCGGTATAATGACGGAATCCAATATCGAAATATTCCGAAGATAGTTTCAATTCAAATCCATTCCAATTCATATATTGGAAATTCTGGGTTTTTTTTCAAACCATTTCAAATCCAATTTATTTATTTAAAAATATTGGATTTTTAATTATATTTCATAACTAGTTCATTTCGATAAAAATATATTTTTATCTTTTCAAACATGGAATTTTTCATCTCGATTCTTTCCAAATCATTATTATGATTTTACACAAATTATTGATATTTTTAATATTTTATCAAGGCCAGTACAGTCGATTTCCATAAACGATCATCGAACTGCACTTACAACAACCTTTTCCAAATTTGATTTGGATATAATTCCAAATCCAACTATTATATTTCAAATCTCTTGTATTCTTGGAAAGCTCTTTTCGATGCGAATCCAACGGTTCTGGTTTTAGGAGAATCCAACAGTATGATCTCCCGTAATGTCCATTCGAAGTCAATGGTCGAAAATCGCGAACTGCTGCGGCGCGTTCTAATCAGGCCATTATATATAGAATTTTTATTATATATATTTCGTCGATTTCCATTTAAAACGTATTTTATAAATTGTTTTAAACTCGTTTTCAAAATGATTTCAACTTCATATTCAATTTCATTTCAAAATTGAATTTCCATATCATTAATATATAAATGATAATGTTTTCAAAACATTAGATTTTGAAATCACTTCCTTTTCGATATTCATTATAAAAATGAATAAAATCAATATAAATATCATTCACGTCAAAACGGCGTTAATCTATTCAACACGGCTTTAAATATCTAAATATTTTCGTGTCCATCCCAAATCGGACATCAAAATCAGATTTTGATCTTTTACTAAATATTATTTTAAAATATTCATTAATTTAAAATATTTGTTCTTTCTGAACTGGAATCGGACACAGTCAATTACCATATAATGTTATTTATATGGATTTCATACAACACATGTACACAACAACAATCAAACGCAGTCAACCATCATCCAGAGTGCATTCTACACTGCATAAGCATCAAATATAAATATTTAACGCTTATAACAGTTCGTCAACATATCGATTGGCATACAACTAAATATTGAGATTAGTGTATGTCAAATATCATCCCAATACCCGTGTAGGGTTTCAATCAACAAACACTGACTTTTATTTGTGCAGTTGGGCGATGTGTAAAACATATCGTCCCAATCAATATCCGTCAAATGTGTGTACATAAACAAATCGTCTGACTTGTTTATGAATATTTATTTTATTCATATACACGTTAAAAATTATATTTTTAACTATAAAATATTTACACGACACAGGAATATATTATTTTCAATTTCAAATCACAATCAATTTTCACAACACCATACAAATCAAACAAGTCGTCCATGGTTTGTGGATGATTGGTATCGGGTGCTGCTAAGCACCGTCTGCATCCTAATATATATTTTAACTAGAAAATAAAATTTAAAGTGAGAAGTTCTCACCTTTGGGATTCACACCTTCATTCTTTTCTATCGCTCAGATTTGCTGCTTTGATTCCAACGCAATCTGTTTCACACGATTTTTACATTAAAAATCATATTTCTATTTCGCTACTTCATATGTGTAAAAATCACATCTTTACCACGACGTTTACATTATAAAGAACGTATTTTTATTTCAACGCTACTTATATAAAAATTCTTATTTTTATAGTGAAATATAATATATAAAAATTGAATTTTGTTTATGTTGTCATAAATGTAAAAATCAAATTTTTATCTTTCTAAAATAATCCCATAATATGACTACCTCATTCATGACATTAATACAATAAGAATCATATTTTTATCCACTAAAAATCGTATTTTTATCCACTAACAATCGTATTTTTAATTCACTATTATACATATAAAAATCAATTCTTTAAACAAAAATAAAAATCATTCCTTTTTACAAAATAAAAATCTAACTTTATTGTTTTAAAAAAAATCATGTCTTCTTCATTTTTATAAAAATCAAACCTTTCTAAATATAAAAATCTAATCTTTTTACTTTTAAAAATCATACCTTTTCTTTTTTACTTCATATGTAAAAGATTATATTTTTATATGATTTTCATATGCATAAAAATCCCATTTTTATAACATAGAAAATCTATCTTACATAACATAGAAAATAAATAAATAACTAAAATTAAAACTAGCTCACTCATTTTCTTCTATGGGGGTGGAGAGAGGAGCTCACGCAGGAGGAGGGCGGCGCATCGGAGCTGCCGCTGTGGTGGAATGGGATTGGCGGCGGTTAGGGTTTTAGAGGAATGGCAGCTTGTTTTTGGGGATTCGGGGTCATCGTTTGGAGAAGGGGCGACTGGAGAGGATGGACGTGGGTGGAGGAGGGGCGACGTCGGCGGGGTTCCTCCGGGGTGGCGGTGTTGATCGCGAGAGGGGGAGTTCCATCGCTCTCCTCCTTTTTTCTTTTTTCTTTTTTATTTTCGTTCTGAAACCAACCTATGACGGGTGGAGAGAAATAGAGTTGAGGGGTAAGGGTAAGGGTTATTATATAATTAATCTATTTTATTTTATTTCCCAAAAAGCAACTTTCTATTTCGACCTCCAAACGAAACCCACCGAGTATCATCCATAATTAATTATCTCATTCCGAACACAATGGGATATGCCCCATAAGCCAGCTCAGCTGTTTCGATCAGTTTTCATTAAAATTACAATATAAATCAATATATATTTAATTTAAACGTACATTTCAGTTTATTGGGGCCACATACGGACTCCAAAAATTCCAGAAAAATAAATCTGGCTATGTTTTGACGATACGGTCCTAACAAAACTAATTTCGCTGAATTTGGAGACCATTTGAAAAACGGTCATTTTCCAGTCGATTAAATTCAAACTAAAATTACCAAACACGTTTCAATCCGCCACACTCACATATTGGTTCAAAAAATTATGATAATTGGAATCAAGCAATAACTTGACATTCCGGATCCAACAAAAGTGGTTTCGTCGAAAACGAGGTCATTTGCAAAATCGCTATTTTTAAGGGCTATATTTCCATAGCGACTATTCTGAATTTTCAACTAGGCATAACTTTTTATTCCCGCTATGAAATTTTGATTTTTCGGATTTGTTGGAAGGATATTTTCAAACAGATTCTAATATTTTTGGTTTTACTAAAATCCGGTTTATTTTGAAACCAGTACATTCATTTGAAATTTGAAATCGAATATTCAAACTACCGCGGCATTTCTAATTCCTTTTACAATTAAAATAAATATTTATATTCTAACTTCGATTTAAATAAATTTAAACATTCTAATTCTATTCAAAATAAATTTCTAGTCATTATTATTTGAAATAAATCATTTTAAATATCCAAAATTCACTAAAATTGCCAAAATAAAATTTTTTAAATTGGTTCTGATTTTCCGGGTTGTTACAATTCCATGGTTAATGGAATGTGGTTTTGGGTTTACCATAAACTGTTTTTTAAACAACATTAGTTCTTTAACCCAGTTAAAGACATGATTACATGTCTAACATTGTATTTCGAACCGTGTTGTTGATCTCTGCTAAATATATATCTGTTTGGGTTCTAAATTGTTGTGTTCTCAACTCAATCCAGGCTTTCCCGTAAGGGTGAGTTTGAGTTGTTTCTTCGTGGTATAATAGTTTTGGTTTACAAGGCTCGAGAACAAGACACATTAGAATCGAACGAAAGAATTCATCAGAGATTGGATTAGTAATATCCAATAAGAGTGACTCGCTAGAGATAGGATCAGTAGTATCCTAGAATGAGTTAGAAGAGTATTATTCATTAAAAACAAATTTTGTTTTGAAAATTAAATCCAATTATACGTATTTGATTATTTTATATTTTATAATATTTTGGACAATCGAGTAAATGAAGATTTTGAATATACGCGTAATTAACGTGTATTCGAAGCCTCAAATATACCGGATAGATATAGAATCACACACTAGTCGCCCGGAGATGATTCTGATGATGATCATAACTTCATCAGCATTTATGTCCGAGTTTCGAAAGTGGGATGTCTATATATTTCCAATTGACTGGTGTGAGAACCGAAACATAGAATTTATTGTTGTGATTTGACACTAAAAATGTGATTTTTGGATATGTATAAAGTTATATATTTGAAAAGCTAATCAACTAATTGATTGATGCTTGTGTTGTTTGATTGATAAAAAATATTGGAATAACAAAACCACTAAGAGATTAAACAGTAAATTAAGCCAAATTGAATCAAATTATTGAATTAAATTGAAAACTGATTTGAAATTGCATGCATGTACATATATATGTGTGAACAGGTCATAGCATGGAAGCTAAGAAGAGGAATAAAATTGTATCCCCGATAAATAGGTACATGTTTACTATTTTCTTGGGTTTTGATGATTTTATGAGCGGAATGGCAAGCCGCTTGGCTTTTTCTTTTTGGATGACGAGTGCCCTGTGAAGCTAGTTGTAGTTTTAAGGTCTCCTCATACAAAGGAGGTTAGAGCGATTTTTTTTGAAAATTTAGGGTGTTAGCCAAATTTTGAAAAATTAGAAAATTCTTAGAAACTGAAAAGTTGAAGAATGAAAGTTGAGGTGGTTAGTTAAACAACTTTCAGTTCCATTCCTTTTCTAGGACGAAAAGATTTTAAGTGGGGGAGATTGTAACAACCTGGATTTTCAGAACCAATTTAATATTTTTATTTTAGCAATAACGGATTTTAAATATTTAAAATGATTTATTTTAAATAATAACGAATAAAATTAATTTTAATTGAAATAAGAATGTATAAATATATTTTAATTATAAATGAGCCTGAAATGGCACGGTAGTTTGAAAAATCGATTTCAAATTTCAAATGAATATATAGGATTAAAAATAAATCGGATTTCAATAAAACCAGAAATGTTGGAATCCATTTAATTATACCTTTCTAGCGAATGTAAGAAATTGAGATTTCATAATATAAATTGAAATTTATGCCCAGTTTAAAATTCAGAATAGTCGCTATGGAATTTATATATATTTTAATATAATATATAGCCCTTAAAAATAGCAATTTTGCAAACGACCACCATTTTCGACGAAACCACTTTTGTTGGATCCGGAATGTTAAATTATTGCTAGATTCCAATTTTCATAATTTTTGGAATTGATATGCGAGCGTGGCCAATTTAAACGTGTTTGGTAATTTTAGTTTGAATTTAATCGACTGGAAAATGTCCATTTTTCAAACGGTCTTCAAATTCGATGAAATTTGTTTTGTTAGGACCGTATCATCAAAACAAAGCTAGATTTATTTTTCTGAAATTTATGGAGTCAGTATGTGGCCCCGGTAAATTAAAATGTACATTTAAACTTCAATATATTGATTTATATTTTAATTTTGATGAAAACCGATCAAAATAATAGAATTGGCTTACAAAACATATCCCATTTTGTCCGAAATGGGGGTATTTGGCTAAGGGAGATAGTCGTTGGGTTTGATTTGGAGTTCGAATAAAAAAAGTAACTTTTTGGAATAAATAATTAAATAAATATATAAGGGGGGGTTCAACCCTAATCCCTCTCTCTCCCTTCAGCCAAAGGAAAAAAAACTGATCCATCCCGTAACCCAGATCTTGTCGCCCCCCTACGCCGCCCCCACCTCCAATGACCACGCCGCCGCATCTCCAACTAGACAACCGCGCCCCTCCAGTGATTCCCCCTCCTCCTCCGCCCCTCTTCCTCCACCGTTCAACAACCCAAAACCTCCACAGCGCCAAAGACTGCCGCTCCGACCACCAGTGGCCCACCACCGTGCCGTTGAACCACCCCGCTACCTCCCTGACCACCTACACCGCCTCCAGCGCCCCCGAATCTGACCGTGGACCCCATACCCTATTAAAAACCCAATTTTTAATATTTTTAGTTTTGCAAATAACAGCCTGAGCTTCCACAACCCATAACTTCAAAACCAAGCCAATATGGCCAAAACCCAACGGTACCAAAATCGAAGAGTATGCTTTTCTTTTCGTTTTGAGTATATGGAAGTCAGATTTTGGATTGCGCAGTTGTTCTGAAAACGCGTCTAAAATCTATTGCCTGATTTATGTCTTTTCACGATTTCTGGTGAAATGGACAATTTCGAAAGAAAGGCCACTAGGCGAAAGTAGTTCTGAATGGTGTGTTTAAGCTAAAAAAAATACGGCGTGAAGATTGGAACTCGTTTGCAAATTCTGGAACAAGAACAACAAATTAGAACGTCAGAAAAGCACGGAGGAGTGGATCCCAAGGTGAGAACTCCTTCTCACTCTAATTATTTTACAGTTAAATATATACGAGGATGCCGACGGTGCTTAGAAGCCCCCGATACTATTTATTGTACAAACCATGGTTGTTTGTTTGAATTGTATTGAGGAAATTTGGATTGTGGCTATAAAATTGATTGTGAATAAAATATTTGAACAATGAAAATATCATTTTTATTGTATAAAGGATCTATATAAAACATTCATCTATTGAATAAACTGTTTGAACAATAAAAATATTATATTATTGAATGTATGAACTATATAAAATAGTAAAGTGTTGAATAAAATATTTTATCGTTAAAAATATAATTTTTAACGTATATATGAATGGCATAAAATTCTCCTGAAATGAAAATAAATATTCATTTACAAATCGGATGATTTGTTTATGTACACCCATTTAACTAACATGGATTGGGACGATAAATTTTATACATCGCCCAACCGCACAAATAATATTTAGTTTTTGTTTGTTGAAACACCACACGGGTACTGGGGTGATATTTGGCGTACACTAATCCCAATTGTTTAGTTGTATGTCAATCGATTGGTTGACATACTGTTGTAAGCATTAATTATTTATATTTAATGCTTATGCAGTTGTGTAATGCACTTTGGATGACGGTTTACTGTGTATAATTATAGTTGTGTACATGTGTGTATGAAATCCATATAAATAACATTTTATGGCAATTGGTTGGGTCTGATTCCAATTCAGGAATATGAAAATATTTTAAAATAACGAACATTTTATTATTAGGAAGATTTTAAAATAATATTCAGTAAAGAATATAAAAGTGGATTTGATGTCCGATTTTGGATGGACACGAAAATATTGAAATATATGAAGTCGTGTGGATTAGATTTACGCAATTTTAACGCGAACGATATTTATATCGATTTTGTTCGTTTTTATAATGAATATCGGAAAGGAAACTATTTCAAAATATGATATTTTGAAAATATTATCATATAAATATTATAATGATAAGGAGTATTCGATTTTGATTTGAAATTAAAATGAAAGTGGGAATCGTTTTTAAAATAAATTTATAAAATATGTTTTGAATGAAATATATATTATATTGTATATACATATATATAAGTGGCTAGAATAGCACGCGCCGCACAGCAACCGTTCCCGAATTTCGACCGTTGACTTCGAATTGACATTACGGGAGATCCGACTGTCGGATTCTCCTAAAATCAAAAGCGTTGGGTTTGTATCGAAAAGAGCTTTCCAAAGAATATAAGAGATTTGAAATATAATGGTTGGATTTGGAATTATGTCCAAATCAAATTTGGAAAAGGTCGTTATGGATGCAGTTCGGTGGCCGTTATTGGAAACTGACTATACGAGCCTTGATCAAAATATTAAAAATATTAATAATTTGTGTAAAATCATAATAAATGATGTGGGAAGAATTAGGATGAAAAATTCCATGCTTGTAAAGATAAAAATATATTTTTATCTAAATGAACTAGTTATTAACTAGATTTGAAATCCAATAATTTTTAAATAAATGGATATATATAAGGGTTCTTAATAAAGCCAAAAAATTTCAATATATAAATTGGAACGGATTTGAATAGAAATCATCTTCGGGAGATTTCGATATTGGATTCCATGACTATACAGATATTGTGGAGGAATTTGGAAGATAGATATATATCGTTATTCCCCATGCGATATGTGTTGGTTTCAGAATTTGATATTGAATATAAGCTGATATAATTTCTCTTTAGAGCCTCATATTTAATATCAAATTAGATTTTGGGTTTGTCGTGAGTGATGTCTTCAGTAACACTGTTCTTAAACCCCGTTGTGAAAAGAATAATTCTTTTAATCTAGATTAGTGGAGTTTCCAATTATATTTAGTAATTGCAACAAAATGGAATGTGAATTCGGTTTATTGTGAACTGTATTTTTAAAGACATTCATTCTTTAACCCGATTAACAGTGAAATGTGATTTGGAATATATAAATCTTTTGATTAAGATTAATGGAATTTTCCAAAGTAAAGTTTTCCAATTGAATAAAATAAATTGGAATTGAATGGAATTCGATTTGGTAATAATCGAAGTGAGCTTCTATGGAGGAAGATTGTTAATATATATGTAATTTAAAAGGCTTTATCGTTATTCCATTTATATTATTAGTCGGATACGGAAATTGATATCGATTATATATTGATCTGTTTTCCATGAAGATTCCATGATTAATGGAATGTGGTTTTGGGTTTATCGTGAACTGTGTTTTAAACGACATTAGTTCTTTAACCCAGTTAAAGACAGGATTACATGTCTAACATTGTATTTCGAACCGTATTGTTGATCTCTGCTAAATATATATCTGTTTGGGTTCTGATTTGTCATGTCCTCACTCAATCCGGGCTTTCCCGTAAGGTTGATTTGGGTCGTTTCATCGTGGTAACAGAGCTTTGGTTTACAAAGCTTGAGAACAAGACACATTAGAACCAAAAGAAAGAATTCATCAGAGATTGGATTAGTAATATCTAGTAAGAGTGACTCGTTAGAGATAGGATCAGTAGTATCCTAGAATGAGTTAGAAGAGTATTATTCATTAATAACAATTTTTTTTTGAAAATTAAATCCAATTATACGTATTTGTGTATTTTATTTTTTACAACATTTTGGACAATCGAGTATATTAAGATTTTGAATATACGTGTAATTAATGTAACATCCCGGATTTTTCGGCCATTTAAAATTCGAATATTTAAATTTGTAAATATATTATATTTGGAATATAATGGATGTTTAATCGAATTTATTTATATTAAAGAATTTTTATATAAATGGAATATTATTTGAAACCAGAATTTTAAATGTTTTAAATTGAACTGTTAAATACAATGATGTTAATTTAGTTTCAATAAATTTGACAGTTTGAATATAATATATATGAATATATTTGGCCATGTTCTTTGATTCGGCAATTCGAACAAAACCCGAAGATACAACAAACCCAAAATTTGCCCATCAAATTCAACAGAGAACTGGAAAGTGATCAACACAATATTAGATAATAAAATACATACATTAAAAGTCTCCGCATGCAAATCAAATAAAACCAACATAATTCATTCAATGTTTCAAAAAGGGACAAGCCTGCCTTGTCCTTTCCGTAAGACTGTAAGAACACAGTCAATCAAACATGTAAAGAAAAACAGCTTAGCAACTGGAAACTAGACATTTATCAATACAAAGAAAAATGAAATGTATATTTATATTATTATTGTTGGTACAAATGCACAAGGCAAAGAAAAAGAAGCTGGAAAAAATAAATACATGTTGTACAATACAAGTTCAGGTTTTTACAATAGACAATACAAGTTCTGGACAAAAAGGCAAGACATCAACATTTTTTAGATCATGCTTTTTCTTTTCTGTGCCGAACCAGTGAACCTGTTGCCATCAATGGTGATCTGCGAAAAGAAAAGGAAGAAACCCATTAAAAAGGGTAATGACATCATTTGAACAATAAAAAAAAATGATGATGAACAGTTGAGCACATTGAAATATCAATCTCAATAGCTAAAGATATAGCTAAGGAACAGCTAAGAAAAAGAAAGAGAAGAAAAAAAAGTATGTATCTTGATACATCAAGTCATACAGCTAAAACAGTACAATAAAACAGCTATATGTTTGTACAGCTAAACAACTAAGAAATGGTATTAAGTCATATGTGCTACGGCTTGGATAACAGCTACATATATGTAGCTATTTATGCATCAAATCCTAAGGGTATGAACAGCTAGATCAAATCTATACAAAAGCTGCTACCGTATATATAGAAATCAAATACAGGATCTACAGCAAATCTCTACATTGAATAAATAATTCAGTAAGCCTCACCAAATCAATGTACTTCAGATTTTATAATGGACAGTGAAAATAAAATAAAACAGCTAAAAAGGAGAATGGGAAGCTATAAATAAATAAATAGATTACAGCTAAAGAAATAAATCTGTTAACAGCTAAGAGATGAAAAATGTACTGGAAACAGATATACATATCTTTAAATATTAGTTCCACATAGACAATAGGACAGCTCTTATATATATATATTCATATATACAATCAAATTTTTGATACAAAAATCCAGTTCAGAATTGACAGTTTCAGAAATCTCATGGAAAATCTAAGCAAAAGATCATGAACAACTAAAAGAAAAATCAATGTAATTTTCAAATCTTTGGTGAAGTAGATTTGGCTCAGTTGTACAGGGTTCGATCACTGTTTAGTACTATAAATGGTATAAAAAAAAAATCAAATCAAACAGCCTGTATATGCATGTGTACAGCAAATTTACATACCCAATGAACACTGCATATATATATATATATATATATATATATATATATATATATATATATGCGCTTATTTTCTCGACCGATTTCATGTACAAATCCCACTGTTCCAAAACAGAGAATCTATAATGCAGGACTAAAATCTTTGATAGAAGGGAAAATTCATAACCTCGCAACGATATATGAATCTACAAGTCAGTTCGACCTCAGGATAGGAACAACCATTTCAGATCTATACACATGCATAAATAACACCATATCTATCAACTAGACCACACAAGATTCACACAGCATCACAAAATTTTCAGACTTTCATTACAGCTCGGTTGAAATGAAAGAACAACACCCACCTAGGATCTAATCACAGCTAACCTAGGATGTTACGATTCAATCATCTACTTCTATAAATACCATACTCGCACCATATTCGATTTCCAAAAACAAGACAGTGAACAAGAGATAAATTCGCATCACTTGAAATTCAAACAGAAATACTAAAATAAAGGAAACGGAAAAGAAAACTTAGCTTTCTTATCTGTTGAAGCCGTCGCAGTCGAAGACCCAGACCTTGATTTGTTCGCTCGGGTGGCTTGACAGTGGGGGGGTAGGCTCGCTCTGGAAGGACAGAGAGGTTGACCGCTGAGCCATGATGGAGCTCGAAGGGGGTACGACGCCATTAATCGACGATGAGGCCGAGGTTTTTTTTTTATTTGGGAATTTCTTTGATGGCAACTGAACTAATAATAACGATGGTGAGGGTTTAATACAAAGGACGGAGGGTTTGAGGATGGATCGGAGGACGGGACAAGGGGCGACGCCATTTTCTTCGTTGTTGGAATCGAAAGGGGATTTAGGGTTTTCGATCTAGAGAAATTTGGGGAGGCGGCTAAATGAAGGGATAAGGGAATGGGTTAGGGTTTTAAACCAAGTGGGTTGGATGGTTTTGATGGGCCGGCTATGCAAGGTAAAGGCCCAAATTTCTTTTGAAATTTAAATTTAAATAATTAAATTACCTCACCAACTTGTTTTTACGATTTCTCACCCATACATTATCTGATTCACGCACGGTCAGGTACGTTGGGACCGTGGAGACGAATACTTCGAGATGGAGCAGGTCCAGTTCGAATCAGAAGTAGCTGGAATTTCATTTGAATTAAAATGTCAGTTGAATCTGATCAAAACAAACTGTTCGTCGACGGATTTTGAACCGAGGTGAGTTAAACTCACTCAGCCTCCTCGTTTATATTTTATATAAACTGGGTAATTTATTTTGCGTGTTCTGATTGTTAATGGTTGACTGTTAGGTATATATACTGTTGATCATCGATTGTTTAAATTTAGAAAATACCTACTGTTGGGGATGACCCATAACAAAGTAACTCCTTGGATTGATCACGTTTATAAACGTGTTTGGAAATTAATGGAATTGTTTGATTTGGATGTTAGTTGATTTGATAATTGGCAGTAAAAGGCCAAATGTGAGATTTTAACGTCATTCGACCCGTCAGGTGAATTGATGTATTTTTAAAAGTTATAAATTCATTTATAACTGAATTAAAGTTTTCAAATTATTTTGTATGGGGTTTAAATTGAGAATTCACAAATAAATATTTTAAATCAAGTTAGTAAGAGAATTTAATTAAATGATTTAGATCAGTTGGGAAGCAGAAATCAAGAATTTTCCATGGGTTAGTAAAAAGGAAATAATTGTTTTCAAACAATTAACAAGTGACTTTAATTAATTAAGTTAATTAATTTATTTAAGAAAAAGGAAATGACAATTGGGATTCAGTTAATAGTTAACTGATGTGTATGATTGGTAAAATTCACCATTTCGAGTAAAATGGACGAAGGAAATAAATATCGGTTTAGATATTCGTTAAAGTTTAACGAATAGTATTGGATATTAGTTAATCTTTGATTAACTATAATCTAAAGGAATAAGTGAATTGGTCATTGTGAATAACCTGGATTATTATTGAGTAAGCGTGTAAACATGATGACAATGCTATTTTTGGTTAAGGTTAAAATTAACTATATTTTAATATAGTAGAGTTTAAAGCAAATATATTCTTTAATTTAAAATGATTTGAAGTAGTGAAGTCAATTTAATGCCAAGTAAGAATTTTTATAAGGAGAGAGTAAAATCCAAGTTTCAAACAAGATTTGATAAATGGGAATCAAATTAACAAGTGATTAACTAACGATGAGTTTTAGCCAAAGAGGCGATAAGGGTTTATTATAGAATGTCCAAGTAGATGGAATAAAATCATTTGGCGAGGGTTCGACATGATAAGTCAAGGGTTTATAAATGAAAGAATATCCGAAGATTAAGTGGTGTTTTAAAAGGATGTTTACTTAAATAAAGAATTAAGTAAAAGATCTTGAACAAAGTTTCAAATATAAGGAATGGGTTTAAAAAACCAAATTGAAACCCCAAAGGGAAAAAGGTTTTTTTTTTAGGATTAGTGGACGAACTAATACTATTCTGAGGTAAGAACGGGTCAATCAAGGTCTGAGAGGTAACTAAAATACCCCAACTTGATGGCTTCACTATTATCAAGGTATAGTATTAGTTAGATCGAGTGAAGTATTGAGATTGGTCTTATCCTATACGAGAATAACAAACTCTGATGCAAGGTTTTGGGAAATTAAATAATATTACGATATGAGTTCAGAAGAGATGAAAATGTTGTTTTCAAACTACAGCAACCATTTGTTAGTCAATTAGAATTGATCGAAATAGTTAGAGATGAACAAATCAAGTTTCTATTGCGTACGCCTGCTAGCGTAATTCGCAGGGCTGTAGACAGCCTACGGCGGTCGGATGTTTCCTGAGTTAGTCAAGCGTAACCATTGTGATCGCTGCGATCTAAGGTCAAACAAATGGAGTTAAGTCGAATCTTAATTAATCGATTAGACTAATCGAGTTAAGTTAAGTTGAGTTAGTTGAGTAAAGTTAACCAATCAAAGTAATTCAAGCAGAGTTAATCAGAGAAAAATTGTTTTATATCGTTGAGTATATTTTAAAGTGGTCGAGTTGTGTCAAGTGTTGTGTTCACACTATTGTTATTCGATAGTTAAATCACCGACTATCGAAATTGGCCAATACGATTGTTGGTATGGAAAGACCGGGATGGAATTATATTCGAATACCATTCCGACCAACAAATACGTGAAGAGATCGGAAGATGATCGAGATGGAGCATTGAAGACTGTGGATCTTCATAAACGGAAGGACCGCTAAAAATCTCTGGTTAGCGCAACCAGAGATAAGCTGTGGTTCTGTCGTGATTGGAATCTACGGGTTGCAAGGACTTCTCGCTACTGATCCATGGGGTGATTCCTATATTGGATGCAGTAGGAGAGTGCCTTCGGTTCATCCTGTTCCTGGATGACTTTTATGGACGGATGTCTGACAGAGTATTTCCAAAAGGAATTACACGCGTTGATTTCTCCAAACGTACCATAGTTGATGGCGGAGAAATGGTTATTCTCTAGCCAGATAGCTAGAGTATGTTTGTGGGCGTCAATCAAGTGTGATCTGGCGGATCTGATGATGTGGCATCCAAAGTATGTGATAATCAGATGTGTGCTGACCTCAAGCCTCATCAACCGGGAAATGACAAAAATCGGGCAGGCAGCATGGCTATGTGGGTCGCTCCCATTAGGATGTATGATCACCTATCTAGAGAAATTCCTATTGCTTCTTAATCTATGTTCGATGTTGTCCCTTATCGGGAGACGGTGGTTTGAGTCCAACCGTCGGTGATATACATTCGATACACTCAAGCGAAATGAGTGGTCAGTCATGTGAGGGCCGGGTTGCAAGATGTTCTTGTTGAACCCAATGTATTCGCCTCTAGAGATACACGTGCGGAAGGTGGTCCCATACCTTGTCAAGTTGGAAATCCAATATCCAATAAGCGCCGCGGTTTTCAAATTGTATACCATATACGGGGAGCGTGAGATGCAAGCGTTCCTTTAGATTTGTTAATTATTTGTATCTAGACATTATCATAATATCAGATCAAGATATTGATTTCGTAAACTGTTTTGGGTCATCGTAAGGTAAAAACCGTCCGTATTTATGTGTGGATCGGTCTTACGATTATCTTTTTCTTTCAAAAGGATTTTAAATTTAAATTTAAGTTGTGTGATACCCTAAATGTTGTGCGAGTTTTACTCACTCTGGTCCACCAGACTGACCCGGTGTTTTGTAAATGCTCGGGTTAGCCCGGAATGTACAGGTTCAGGTTATCAGGTACTGAGAAGTCCAGAGACGAGCTGAAGATGTTCAGATGAATGATATTCCGCTGTGTGATATATATATAAGAGGACAGATTATCGAAACTGTCCAGATGTGTGTTGTACTCTGATATTGTAAGTATTTTCAAAAGCTCTCAATAAATATTATTTCTGTATTATATTTTGTTCCACTGCGATGTGAGACTCTGTGATGTGTTGATACTTCTTCTTCTCCTATTCTAATATTTCTTTCTTTCTTTTCTCACCCTCTAACTTCTTTCTAGACGCTCCAGTGTTTCGGTGTTTGGAGGATCGGTATAAGATACGGTAAAGGTATTTATATCGATTTTTCGAGGCCGAAAATCGCTGGGTCGTTACAGTGGTATCAGAGCTATTGGTTGAGTAGTAACCTTGGCTCTGTGGCGTGACTCAGTAGAGATGGGGTTAGCAGTACCCTAGACTGAGTGTGAGTGTATATATACGAGTGAACGTATTTGTAGGTTTTATAAAAATTTGTTTTATATTGTGGAGGTTTATTGGTTGGGTTGTTTATGAGTTCTGGTCGATCAGTTTGATCCACTGTATCGATAGGGGTTTCTAAACGCTCAAGTACGATAAACCGACGCAGTATGTTTTAAAGAGGGTAAATGAAATAATTTTACCCAACGTATATTTTATATAAAAAAAGGAATTTATTTTCTATATTATATTAATGTGGAGTGTTTGTTTGTTCTGGTTGATTTGATTTGAAATCAAATTTGAATTATGAAATAAAGTTGAATTGATTAGAAAAGTCAATTAGTCAATTGAATCAGATATGAGAAATGAAACTGAACCTGGTTAGGTAAAACCAATTCAAGAATGAATTCAAATTGAGTGAATGAATTGGGGTTTGAAAATTTAATGGATAAATAGACCGGGATTCGAATAAAGTAGATTGCCATTCGAATTTTGAATTTCCTTTTCGAAGAAGTTAAGGCTAGAGTGGCAGTTGTAGTCATACCGATCAAGCCATGCAGAGGAGGTGTTGGCGGAATCCTTGAAAATTTTAGAATCCGAATTTATTTTGATGATAATTTAAAGGTAATGATTTTAAAATAATACGATTCGAAATATTCTTCTTACTTTACAATTTCGAGGACGAAATTATTCTAAGGGGGAAAGAATGTAACGTCCCGGATTTTTCGGCCATTTAAAATTCGAATATTTAAATTTGTAAATATATTATATTTGGAATATAATGGATGTTTAATCGAATTTATTTATATTAAAGAATTTTTATATAAATGGAATATTATTTGAAACCAGAATTTTAAATGTTTTAAATTGAACTGTTAAATACAATGATGTTAATTTAGTTTCAATAAATTTGACAGTTTGAATATAATATATATGAATATATTTGGCCATGTTCTTTGATTCGGCAATTCGAACAAAACCCGAAGATACAACAAACCCAAAATTTGCCCATCAAATTCAACAGAGAACTGGAAAGTGATCAACACAATATTAGATAATAAAATACATACATTAAAAGTCTCCGCATGCAAATCAAATAAAACCAACATAATTCATTCAATGTTTCAAAAAGGGACAAGCCTGCCTTGTCCTTTCCGTAAGACTGTAAGAACACAGTCAATCAAACATGTAAAGAAAAACAGCTTAGCAACTGGAAACTAGACATTTATCAATACAAAGAAAAATGAAATGTATATTTATATTATTATTGTTGGTACAAATGCACAAGGCAAAGAAAAAGAAACTGGAAAAAATAAATACATGTTGTACAATACAAGTTCAGGTTTTTACAATAGACAATACAAGTTCTGGACAAAAAGGCAAGACATCAACATTTTTTAGATCATGCTTTTTCTTTTCTGTGCCGAACCAGTGAACCTGTTGCCATCAATGGTGATCTGCGAAAAGAAAAGGAAGAAACCCATTAAAAAGGGTAATGACATCATTTGAACAATAAAAAAAAAATGATGATGAACAGTTGAGCACATTGAAATATCAATCTCAATAGCTAAAGATATAGCTAAGGAACAGCTAAGAAAAAGAAAGAGAAGAAAAAAAAGTATGTATCTTGATACATCAAGTCATACAGCTAAAACAGTACAATAAAACAGCTATATGTTTGTACAGCTAAACAACTAAGAAATGGTATTAAGTCATATGTGCTACGGCTTGGATAACAGCTACATATATGTAGCTATTTATGCATCAAATCCTAAGGGTATGAACAGCTAGATCAAATCTATACAAAAGCTGCTACCGTATATATAGAAATCAAATACAGGATCTACAGCAAATCTCTACATTGAATAAATAATTCAGTAAGCCTCACCAAATCAATGTACTTCAGATTTTATAATGGACAGTGAAAATAAAATAAAACAGCTAAAAAGGAGAATGGGAAGCTATAAATAAATAAATAGATTACAGCTAAAGAAATAAATCTGTTAACAGCTAAGAGATGAAAAATGTACTGGAAACAGATATACATATCTTTAAATATTAGATCCACATAGACAATAGGACAGCTCTTATATATATATTCATATATACAATCAAATTTTTGATACAAAAATCCAGTTCAGAATTGACAGTTTCAGAAATCTCATGGAAAATCTAAGCAAAAGATCATGAACAACTAAAAGAAAAATCAATGTAATTTTCAAATCTTTGGTGAAGTAGATTTGGCTCAGTTGTACAGGGTTCGATCACTGTTTAGTACTATAAATGGTATAAAAAAAAATCAAATCAAACAGCCTGTATATGCATGTGTACAGCAAATTTACATACCCAATGAACACTGCATATATATATATATATATATATATATATATATATATATATATATATATATATATATATATACGCGCTTATTTTCTCGACCGATTTCATGTACAAATCCCACTGTTCCAAAACAGAGAATCTATAATGCAGGACTAAAATCTTTGATAGAAGGGAAAATTCATAACCTCGCAACGATATATGAATCTACAAGTCAGTTCGACCTCAGGATAGGAACAACCATTTCAGATCTATACACATGCATAAATAACACCATATCTATCAACTAGACCACACAAGATTCACACAGCATCACAAAATTTTCAGACTTTCATTACAGCTCGGTTGAAATGAAAGAACAACACCCACCTAGGATCTAATCATAGCTAACCTAGGATGTTACGATTCAATCATCTACTTCTATAAATACCATACTCGCACCATATTCGATTTCCAAAAACAAGACAGTGAACAAGAGATAAATTCGCATCACTTGAAATTCAAACAGAAATACTAAAATAAAGGAAACGGAAAAGAAAAACTTAGCTTTCTTATCTGTTGAAGCCGTCGCAGTCGAAGACCCAGACCTTGATTTGTTCGCTCGGGTGGCTTGACAGTGGGGGGGTAGGCTCGCTCTGGAAGGACAGAGAGGTTGACCGCTGAGCCATGATGGAGCTCGAAGGGGGTACGACGCCATTAATCGACGATGAGGCCGAGGTTTTTTTTTTATTTGGGAATTTCTTTGATGGCAACTGAACTAATAATAACGATGGTGAGGGTTTAATACAAAGGACGGAGGGTTTGAGGATGGATCGGAGGACGGGACAAGGGGCGACGCCATTTTCTTCGTTGTTGGAATCGAAAGGGGATTTAGGGTTTTCGATCTAGAGAAATTTGGGGAGGCGGCTAAATGAAGGGATAAGGGAATGGGTTAGGGTTTTAAACCAAGTGGGTTGGATGGTTTTGATGGGCCGGCTATGCAAGGTAAAGGCCCAAATTTCTTTTGAAATTTAAATTTAAATAATTAAATTACCTCACCAACTTGTTTTTACGATTTCTCACCCATACATTATCTGATTCACGCACGGTCAGGTACGTTGGGACCGTGGAGACGAATACTTCGAGATGGAGCAGGTCCAGTTCGAATCAGAAGTAGCTGGAATTTCATTTGAATTAAAATGTCAGTTGAATCTGATCAAAACAAACTGTTCGTCGACGGATTTTGAACCGAGGTGAGTTAAACTCACTCAGCCTCCTCGTTTATATTTTATATAAACCGGGTAATTTATTTTGCGTGTTCTGATTGTTAATGGTTGACTGTTAGGTATATATACTGTTGATCATCGATTGTTTAAATTTAGAAAATACCTACTGTTGGGGATGACCCATAACAAAGTAACTCCTTGGATTGATCACGTTTATAAACGTGTTTGGAAATTAATGGAATTGTTTGAGTTGGATGTTAGTTGATTTGATAATTGGCAGTAAAAGGCCAAATGTGAGATTTTAACGTCATTCGACCCGTCAGGTGAATTGATGTATTTTTAAAAGTTATAGATTCATTTATAACTGAATTAAAGTTTTCAAATTATTTTGTATGGGGTTTAAATTGAGAATTCACAAATAAATATTTTAAATCAAGTTAGTAAGAGAATTTAATTAAATGATTTAGATCAGTTGGGAAGCAGAAATCAAGAATTTTCCATGGGTTAGTAAAAAGGAAATAATTGTTTTCAAACAATTAACAAGTGACTTTAATTAATTAAGTTAATTAATTTATTTAAGAAAAAGGAAATGACAATTGGGATTCAGTTAATAGTTAACGGATGTGTATGATTGGTAAAATTCACCATTTCGAGTAAAATGGACGAAGGAAATAAATATCGGTTTAGATATTTTAACGAATAGTATTGGATATTAGTTAATCTTTGATTAACTATAATCTAAAGGAATAAGTGAATTGGTCATTGTGAATAACCTGGATTATTATTGAGTAAGCGTGTAAACATGATGACAATGCTATTTTTGGTTAAGGTTAAAATTAACTATATTTTAATATAGTAGAGGTTAAAGCAAATATATTCTTTAATTTAAAATGATTTGAAGTAGTGAAGTCAATTTAATGCCAAGTAAGAATTTTTATAAGGAGAGAGTAAAATCCAAGTTTCAAACAAGATTTGATAAATGGGAATCAAATTAACAAGTGATTAACTAACGATGAGTTTTAGCCAAAGAGGCGATAAGGGTTTATTATAGAATGTCCAAGTAGATGGAATAAAATCATTTGGCGAGGGTTCGACATGATAAGTCAAGGGTTTATAAATGAAAGAATATCCGAAGATTAAGTGGTGTTTTAAAAGGATGTTTACTTAAATAAAGAATTAAGTAAAAGATCTTGAACAAAGTTTCAAATATAAGGAATGGGTTTAAAAAACCAAATTGAAACCCCAAAGGGAAAAAGGTTTTTTTTTTAGGATTAGTGGACGAACTAATACTATTCTGAGGTAAGAACGGGTCAATCAAGGTCTGAGAGGTAACTAAAATACCCCAACTTGATGGCTTCACTATTATCAAGGTATAGTATTAGTTAGATCGAGTGAAGTATTGAGATTGGTCTTATCCTATACGAGAATAACAAACTCTGATGCAAGGTTTTGGGAAATTAAATAATATTACGATATGAGTTCAGAAGAGATGAAAATGTTGTTTTCAAACTACAACAACCATTTGTTAGTCAATTAGAATTGATCGAAATAGTTAGAGATGAACAAATCAAGTTTCTATTGTGTACGCCTGCTAGCGTAATTCGCAGGGCTGTAGACAGCCTACGGCGGTCGGATGTTTCCTGAGGGAGTCAAGCGTAACCATTGTGATCGCTGCGATCTAGGGTCAAACAAATGGAGTTAAGTCGAATCTTAATTAATCGATTAGACTAATCGAGTTAAGTTAAGTTGAGTTAGTTGAGTAAAGTTAACCAATCAAAGTAATTCAAGCAGAGTTAATCAGAGAAAAATTGTTTTATATCGTTGAGTATATTTTAAAGTGGTCGAGTTGTGTCAAGTGTTGTGTTCACACTATTGTTATTCGATAGTTAAATCACCGACTATCGAAATTGGCCAATACGATTGTTGGTATGGAAAGACCGGGATGGAATTATATTCGAATACCATTCCGACCAACAAATACGTGAAGAGATCGGAAGATGATCGAGATGGAGCATTGAAGACTGTGGATCTTCATAAACGGAAGGACCGCTAAAAATCTCTGGTTAGCGCAACCAGAGATAAGCTGTGGTTCTGTCGTGATTGGAATCTACGGGTTGCAAGGACTTCTCGCTACTGATCCATGGGGTGATTCCTATATTGGATGCAGTAGGAGAGTGCCTTCGGTTCATCCTGTTCCTGGATGACTTTTATGGACGGATGTCTGACAGAGTATTTCCAAAAGGAATTACACGCGTTGATTTCTCCAAACGTACCATAGTTGATGGCGGAGAAATGGTTATTCTCTAGCCAGATAGCTAGAGTATGTTTGTGGGCGGCAATCAAGTGTGATCTGGCGGATCTGATGATGTGGCATCCAAAGTATGTGATAATCAGATGTGTGCTGACCTCAAGCCTCATCAACCGGGAAATGACAAAAATCGGGCAGGCAGCATGGCTATGTGGGTCGCTCCCATTAGGATGTATGATCACCTATCTAGAGAAATTCCTATTGCTTCTTAATCTATGTTCGATGCTGTCCCTTATCGGGAGACGGTGGTTTGAGTCCAACCGTCGGTGATATACATTCGATACACTCAAGCGAAATGAGTGGTCAGTCATGTGAGGGCCGGGTTGCAAGATGTTCTTGTTGAACCCAGTGTATTCGCCTCTAGAGATACACGTGCGGAAGGTGGTCCCATACCTTGTCAAGTTGGAAATCCAATATCCAATAAGCGCCGCGGTTTTCAAATTGTATACCATATACGGGGAGCGTGAGATGCAAGCGTTCCTCTAGATTTGTTAATTATTTGTATCTAGACATTATCATAATATCAGATCAAGATATTGATTTCGTAAACTGTTTTGGGTCATCGTAAGGTAAAAACCGTCCGTATTTATGTGTGGATCGGTCTTACGATTATCTTTTTCTTTCAAAAGGATTTTAAATTTAAATTTAAGTTGTGTGATACCCTAAATGTTGTGCGAGTTTTACTCACTCTGGTCCACCAGACTGACCCGGTGTTTTGTAAATGCTCGGGTTAGCCCGGAATGTACAGGTTCAGGTTATCAGGTACTGAGAAGTCCAGAGACGAGCTGAAGATGTTCAGATGAATGATATTCCGCTGTGTGATATATATATAAGAGGACAGATTATCGAAACTGTCCAGATGTGTGTTGTACTCTGATATTGTAAGTATTTTCAAAAGCTCTCAATAAATATTATTTCTGTATTATATTTTGTTCCACTGCGATGTGAGACTCTGTGATGTGTTGATACTTCTTCTTCTCCTATTCTAATATTTCTTTCTTTCTTTTCTCACCCTCTAACTTCTTTCTAGACGCTCCAGTGTTTCGGTGTTTGGAGGATCGGTATAAGATACGGTAAAGGTATTTATATCGATTTTTCGAGGCCGAAAATCGCTGGGTCGTTACAATTAACGTGTATTTGAAGCCTCAAATATACTGGATAGATATAGAATCATACTCTAGTCATCTGGAGATGATTTTGATGATGATCATGACTTCATTAGCATTTATGTCCGAGTTTTGAAATTGGGATGTCCATATTTTTCATATTGACTGGTGTGAGAACCAAAACATAGTTAAAATTTATTGTTGTGATTTGACACTAAAAATGTGATTTTTGGATATGTATAAAATTATATATTTGAAAAGCTAATCAACTAATTGATTGATGGTTGTGTTGTATGATTATTTGTTTGATTGATAAAAAATATTGGAATAATAAAACTAATAAGAGATTAACTGAAAAGTTAAGCCAAACTGAATCAAATTATCAAACTGAATTGAAAATTGATTTGAAATTGCATGCATGCACATATATATGTATGAATAGGTCATAGCATGGATGCTAAGAAGAAGAATAAAATTGTATGCCCGACAAATAGGTACATGTTTTCTATTTTCTTTGGTTTTGATGATTTTATGAGCCGATTGGCAAGCCGCTTGGCTTTTTCTTTTTCTTTTTAGATGATGAGGGCCTGTGAGGCTAGTTGTGATTTTAAAGATCTCCCCGTATAAAGGAGGATATGGCGAAATTTTTCGAAAATTTAGGGTGCTAGCCAAATTTTTGAAAATTTAGAAAATTCTTAGAAACTGAAAAGTTGAAGAATGAAAGCCAGAATGAAAGTTGAGTTGGTTAGTTAAACAACTTTCAGCTCTGTTCCTTTTCAAGGACGAAAAGGTTTTAAATGGGGGAGATTGTAACAACCCGGATTTTCAGAACCAATTTAAAATTTTTATTTTAGCAATTTTAATGGATTTTGAATATTTAAAATGATTTATTTTAAATAATAATGAATAAAATATATATTAATTGATGTTAGAACGTATAAATTTATTTTAATTATAAAATGAGCCTGAAATGGCACGGTAGTTTGAAAATTCGATTTCAAATTCCAAATGAATGTATATGATTCAAAATAAATCGGATTTCGATAAAACAAAAAATGTTGGAATCCATTTAATTATATCTTTCTAACGAATGTAAGAAATTGAGATTTCATAATATAAATTGAAAGTTATGCCCAGTTTGAAATTCAGAATAGTCGCTATGGAATTTATATATATTTTAATATAATATATAGCCCTTAAAAATAGACATTTTGCAAACGACCTCCATTTTCAATGAAACCGCTTCTATTGGATCCGGAATGTCAAATTATTGCTAGATTCCAATTTTCATAATTTTTGGAATTGATATGTGAGAATTTAAACATGTTTGGTAATTTTAGTTTGAATTTAATCAACTAGAAAATGACCATTTTTCAAATAGTCTCCAAATTCGACGGAATTAGGTCGGTTAGGACCGTATCATCAAAACAAAGCTAAATTTATTTTTCTGGAATTTTTGGAGTCAATATGTGGCCCTGGTAAATTAAAATGTACGTTTAAACTTCTATATATTGATTTATATTTTAATTTTGATGAAAACCAATCAAAACGATAGAATTGGCTTGCGAAACATATCCCATTGTGTCCGGAATGGGGGTATTTGGCTAGATGCGATAGTCGTTGGGTTTGATTTGGAGTTCGAATAAAAAAAAGTAACTTTTTGGAATAAATAATTAAATAATTATATAAAGGGGGGGTCAACCCTTATCCCTTTTCCTTCCTTCAGTCAAAAGAAAATAAAATAAAAAAGAACAACCCGATCCGTCCCGTAACCCAGACCCCGTCGCCCCCCTACGCCGCACCCGACCTTCGACGACCGCGCCGCCGCACCTCCAACTAGACCTCCGCTCCCCTCCGGTGATTCCCTCTCCTCCTCCGCCCCTCTTCCTCCACCGTTCAACAACCCCAAACCTCCACAGCCCCAAAGACCGTCGCTCCGACCACCAGTGGCCCACCACCGTGCCACTGAACCACCCCGCCACCTCCTTGACAACCTACGTCGCCTCTAGCGCCCCCGCCTCCGACCGTGGACCCCATATCCTATTAAAAACCCAATTTTAATATTTTTAGTTTGGCAGATAACACCTTGAGCTTCCACAGCTCATAACTTCCAAACCAAGTCATTATGGAAAAATCCCCACAATACCAAAATCGAAGAGTGTGATTTTCTCTTCGATTTGAGAATGTGGAAGTCAGATTTTGAATTGCAAAGTTGTTCAGAAAACGCGTCCAAAATCTGCTGTTCGATTTATGTCTTTTCACGATTTCTGGCAAAATGGACAAATTTCGGAAGAAAGGCCACTAGGCGAAAGCTATCCGGAATGGCGTGTTTAAGCTAGATTAAAAGATGGCGTGAAGATTGGAACTCGCTTGCAAATTCTAGAACCAGAACAGCAAATCAGAACGTCAGAAAAGCACAGCGGAGTGGATCCCAAGGTGAGAACTCCTTCTCACTCTAATTATTTTACAGTTAAATATATACTAGGGTGCAGACGGGGCTTAGAAGCCCCGACACTATTTATTGTAAAACCATGGTTGTTTATTTGAATTGTATTACGGAAATTTGGATTGTGGCTGTAAAATTGATTGTGGATAAAATATTTGAACAATAAAAATATCATTTTTATTGTATAAAGGAAGTATATAAAACATTCATGTATTGAATAAACTATTTGAATAATAAAAATATTATTTTTATTGAATGTATGAAGTATATAAAATAGTAAAGTGTTGAATAAAATATTTTACCGTTAAAAATATAATTTTTAACGTATATATGAGTGGCATAAAATTCTCCTGAAATTAAAATAAATATTTATTTGCAAATCGGACTATTTGTTTATGTGCACCCTTTTAACTGACACGGATTGGGATGATAAATTTTACACATCGCCCTACTGCACAAATAATATTCAATATTTGTTGGTTGAAACCCCACACGGGTATTGGGATGATATTTGGCATACACTAATCCCAATTGTTTAGTTGTATGTCAATCGATTGGTTGACAGACTGTTGTAAGCATTAATTATTTATATTTAATGCTTATGTAGTTGTGTAATGCACTATGGATGAAGGTTGAGTGTGTATAATTATTGTTGTGTACATGTGTGTATGAAATCCATATAAATAACACTATATGGTAATTGGTTGGGTTTGATTCCAATTCAAGAACAAGGAAATATTTTAAAATAACGAACATTTTAAAATAAGGAATATTTTAAAATAATATTCAATAAAGGATAAAAACGTGAATTTGATGTCCGATTTTGGATGGACATGAAAATATTGAAATATATAAAGCCGTGTTTATTAGATTTGCGCCATTTTAACGTGAACAATATTTACATCGATTTTATTCATTTTTATAATGAATATCGAAAAGGAAATTATTTCAAAATCTGATATTTTGAAAATATTATCATTTAAATATTGTAAAGATATGGAGTATTCAATTTTGATTTAAAATTGAAATGAAAGCGGGAATCTTTTTTAAAACGGATTTATAAAATATGTTTTGAACGAAATATATATTATGTATTATATATATGTATGTGTGTGTGTGTATATATATATATATATATATATATATATATTAGTGGCTTGAATAGAACGTGCCGCACCACGACCGTTCGCGAATTTCGACCATTGACTTTGAATTGACATTACGGGAGATTCGACCGTCGGATTCTCCTAAAACTAGAACCGTTGAGTTCGTATCGAAAAGAGCTTTCCATAATATAAGAGATTTGAAATCTAACGGCTGGATTTGGAATTATGTCCAAATCAAATTTAGAAAAGGTCATTATGGATGCAGTTCGGTGGCCGTTATTGGAAACTGACTGTACGGGCCTTGATAAAATTATTAAAATTATTAAAATTTTATGTAAAATCATAATAAATGATTTGGAAAGAATTAGGATGAAAAAATCCACGTTTGTAAAGATAAAAATATATTTTTATCTAAATGAACTAGTTATTAACTAGGTTTGAAATCAAATAATTTTTAAATAAATAAATTGGATATTTAAAGGGTTTTTAATAAAACCAGAAATTTCCAATACATAAATTGGAATGGATTTGAACAGAAATTATCTTCGGGAGATTTCGATATTGGATTATGTGACTATACAGATATTGTGGAGGAATTTGGAAGATAGATATATATCGTTATTCCCCATACAGTATGTGTTGGTTTCAGAATTTGATATTGAATAAAAGCCGTTATAATTTTTGTTTAGAGCCTTATATTTAATATCGAATTGGATTTTGGGTTTGTCGTGAGTGGTGCCTTCAGTAACACTGTTCTTAAACCCCGTTGTGAAAAGAATAATTCTTTTAATTAAGATTATTAGAGTTACCAATTATATTTAGTAATTGGAATAAAATGGAATGAGAATTGGGTTTATTGTGAACTGTGTTTTTAACAACGTTCGTTCTTTAACCCGATTAACAGTGAAATGTGATTTGGAATATATAAATCTTTTAATTAAGATTAATGAAATTTTCCAAAGTAAAGTTTTCCAATTTAATAAAATAAATTGGAATTGAATGGAATTCGATTTAGTCATAATCGAAGTGAGCTTCTATGGAGGAAGACTGTTAATATATATGGAATTTAGAAGGCTTTGTCATTATTCCATTTATATTATTAGTTGGATACGGAAATTGATATCGATTATATATTGATCTGTTTTCCGTGAAGATTCCATGGTTAATGGAATATGGTTATGGGTTTATCGTGAACTGTGTTTTAAACGACATTAGTTCTTTAACCCAGGTAAAGACAGGATTAAATGTCTAACATTGTATTTCGAACTGTATTGTTAATCTCCATTAAATATATATCTGTTTGGTGACAGAGTCTTTATTCTCTTTCTTAACACCCTTCTCTAAGATGTACGAGCTTAGGGATTATATATTGGCAGAAATCAATGGTACAGTGTAGATTGTTGATGCGGCACGTTTGATTTCCCAAAGTTAAATAATCATTAATAATGATTTTTGGGGAAGATTAAAACTAAGTGGGGTTTTAAGGAATCTTTAATTAGATTGAAATGAGAATGTGGTAATTTAAAATTATCAAATTTGGGAAATGGTCGAGAATGGAGTACCACCAGTTTTACTCCAGGCGATAGTTACATCTTTAATTAAATTTGAACGTGAAATGGTAATTAAATTTACCGATAACACCGTGGTGTTAGATATGGAGTATTACCAGTATTGCTCCATGGGATGAACAGGTTGGGATTGGGAAATAAAATAAATGATTTCTTCGGTAAGGTTCGCTAATCCCGACTAGTTTGGAAAACCTTAATATGGCTTAATTTGTGAAAAGAATATTTGAACAAGAGAATATTCTGGATTGGAATGAGGCGTATGTTGTGTTTGTTTAGCACTTGTTTATGTGAAACGCGAGTTATTCGGAAAGACCGAGTTTATGTCCATTTTGAATAACTGATTCAACGATAAGTCGACGATGTAGACGGTGGTTGAAGACTGGAGGTCTTCACATCATTTGGATGATTACTGATGTCTTGATTGGGCTGTACACCCAAGACAAGGTAATAAGTGGTGATCATCCAGACGTACTTGGTGATCGACCGGATATGCGAGGGCCTCTCTCCTGTATTGGACGTATGGGACCGATTTAGTTAAGACCCAGAACGAACTAGTAAATGGATATGCGTCTGACATTGGATTTTATTCTGTGTTGATTGATTTCTATTAAATATACATATATATATATATATGTATATGTAGTATATGTATATGTATATGTAGTATATGTATATGTATATGTATATGTTTGGTAGCGGAGAATTTATTCTCTTGCTTAACACCTTTCTCTGAGACGTTCGAGCTAAGAGGTTATATATCGATAGACATCAGTCGCATGGCGTGAATTATCAGTCTGGCATGCTTAGATGCAAATGATCAAGGCTTTTGTTGAAAAGCAGAGTCTTGTGGTTGATGATCAAAGCACGGCTTTAAATAGCATAGCTTTGTGTATAGCGTTAATTCACGAGCCTTACACCTCGGTATGAGTCAAAAATGGGATCGTGACTGCAGGGCGTGCACGACATTTTTTCTAGCTAAGGGTGGTGTCATGGTACGGTGCCCAGACATTTATATTTTTATCAATGTGGCTGATGGATAGCGAGACGCCTCAGATATATCGGTCACTACAGGACTGATGGATAGGTCCGATAGGATCGGGAAACGTGTGTTTAGGAATAACTAATCCACTAAAGTATGTGTGGACCAGCCCTGAAGATCCAAGGGTTGCCCCGCGGTGTGTAATCCTAAGGCATTTGGTAGAGTGTCTTGAATCGGTGAGGAGTCATCCCTGGCCCTGACTCATAGATGGAAATCCAATTTCCAATACATGACTTTTCGGTTTTAGTTATATAACTAGCATGGAGACATAGTATATAGTAGCTATGACGTTTATGATTGATACATTTATATTTGAAGTTGATTTTGACACTATACACTTATAGTAATATCAAAATGTTTTTTTTTTAAACGTACCAAACACGTTTGGCTATTATAAGGTAAAACTCTATCCTTCGGTTTGCGTTGCATTGTGTGACGGGGTCTGAGTCTTATAATAGCTTCATTTTTCGAAAAGTATTGCACTATTTATAAACTGTTTTATGCACTGGTATTCTTGGGAGGAAACCCGTTCCATGTTATGCGGCGTGGTCCCTTGATTTACTTTATTTCTAAAGTAAAGCTTTAAATAACTGTTTTAGTTCTCACACCAGTCCCATGACTGACCTGGAGTTTATTGTTTTAACCTAAACTCTGGGTACCCCTATTTTCCACACGGGTAGTCAGTAGTTTCGGTTTTGCAGATATTTCTTTATACATGATCATGGTTTTACAGCTGAAGCTATATTCGGAAAGCTCCGTATCCGTATATTCCTTCCAGTTGTGTTATGTATCATTTTTCCACTACTTCGTAATTTTAATCTCTGATATTTTTCAATGTGTAATATATATTCATACTCCGTTATATTCTTGTACTCTGATGTAATTGTTGAACAGTAATGAAATGTTCTTCTATTTGCATTCTGATTTGTTGTGTTCTCAACTCAATCCGGGCTTTCTGGTAAGGGCGAGTTTGGGTCGTTTCACAAAGTGTTGACCCACTTTTGATAAGGTCGTCACACTTCCGACCTCTCATCGTCAAATCACTCGGGACTTGAACATGAGTGTACTTAAGCTTAGAATGGCCTAGATCCGAAGATGGATCTCACAAATTTGTGATGTCAAGCAGTTCAAGGATTTTGATCGGCATGGTCTATTGCCCCGGGTCGACCGAACGCATCACCTTAGGTCAGCTAAAACAATATTCTTGGATCGTCATGGTAGAGTTATCTGACCCGACATTGCATGCGGCTCTGGCTCAGTCAAGTTCATTATCACAGTTTGACCAACTGACCAATCTCTAAATCAGTGTGAGCTTGTACAACTTACAACATGACAAAGCTTAAGCACTTTAGTGGCTCGCCTCAATACAACACTGCGAAGCATTCCGGATAGGCTCACATACACTCTCATTAACTCGGCTTCCAAACAATTTCAGGAAACTGAGATGAACTCGGGTTGATCCAATCTAAATTGCCCTGGGTCGGCACCGAGCCGGAAGCCTATTTTATAGGATGGGGATAATATTTTATATAAGTGGTCTACCCATCTTCTCGTGCTTTTCTTCACGATCTCAAGCCGATCCGAGGGTTCTTCGGCCTATAGATAGAAGATCCCTTGAAGAAGGAAGGATCTTTTTGCTCCCAAACAACCCACTGATGCTTTTTAGTTTTGTAATCAACATCATTTTGAGCCCAAATACTTGTTATGACTCAAGTTGATCAATAAAGATAAGAAAGAGCAACTAGGCGTAGGCAAACTTAAGTCGAACCAATATAAATCGTGTGTGTTGCATGTTTACTTATTTTTCAATTACATTTCTTTCTTTTATTTCTCTACATCAATTTGGGGTGTTGAACTAAGTCTGCTGTCAACAACCTTCTTACCCTTGAAGTTTTTCTTATTTTCAAATTTTATTTTATTTTTACTAAAAGAATTCTCAATGGTTTTATTTTCCTCATTCTCCTTCGCTATGTTCTACATAGAGGGAAAAATTGTTGGTCTAGTAATATTTTTTGACCTGAGTTGATCTTTCATTTACAAATATTGCATAGAATTATCCAGACTTATTTTCTCCTTCCTGTGTTCAATGATTTTCCTTTGATCTTTCTAAGAAAGAGGAAGTTTGTCTAGTATGAATAAGACTTTTATACCCTCACCCATATTCATATCATGTTGGGCAAATTGGTGTATGATATTCATAATATCATTGAATTGCCTACTACTGGCCTATCATTAATCATTTTATAGTTGAAATTTCTAGTATGCACAGATTTACTGTTGCATGTTCCATAAGATATTTGGCTTTCGGTGCATCCCAAACCACTTTGGTAGTTGATTTGTTATAGTACATATCAAACAATATATTTGTCATTGCGTTGCATATATGCCCTTTACATATGTAATCATCTTGTTTCCATTTCAACCTGGACTGTGCTTATGCAATGGTTTCATTTACCGATTCTACTAGCTTTTGCTTTGTAAGAACATAAATCACTTTTAGTCCAACCAATAGAAAATGCACCTTCTTTTATCAATGTCTAAAATAAATCCATCGAATCTTTCTAATTTTGTAAAACCAGAAGCAAACTCTCCCAAACTGTGCGGTGTCGTTGCGCAATGTCTTAAAATTGTTGAAGAGTGGTTTCGATGAATGCAGAGAAATGACATGGCGCTGAAAATTCAAAACTGTAGAGATCGCTTCAAGTCACATCGATAATGTTTTTCTTAAGACGTTATTTGCTATCATCACAAGTTTAATCAAATAAATGGGTGTTTTAAGTCAAAGCGAATCGTCGCTCAACATACAATGGAGCCGAGATGTTAATCTTTTTAATCAATTGCGATAACATCGTCGAAATCAATCTAAACTATCTTCCAAATTGACTGCATTGTCCAGGTATAATTTTCAAATAAATGCAAGAAAAGAAGAGCACTGAGAAAATATGAATTTAGGACCCAGAGATGTTTGTAAGTCATTAGAACTTCTACTTTCCATCAATTCTACTTATTTAGACTTGAATTATGGACTTGCTAATGGATTTAATCAAACCTGACATCACTTCTCATAACAAAACAAACATTTGAACATCCAAAGAAGCCAGACTTCTTTTTAGAAAACCATATTTAAAAGTATAGCTTCTATGATATTGGATATCACATCTTCCTTCCTAGGACTAGCAACTAGAACCAAAAACCAAAAAACAGAACCGATCCGATCTAAAAAAACTCAAACCGGAACCGAACTCGATGACTTTCAAGTCAGGTCCAGCTCATGAAAAACACAATAAAGACCCAATCAAATACGACCTGAACCAACCCGAAAGATCCAACACAGAAGGATTAAGATACATGCATATTTAGTATTACCAATCAACCGAATCCAAACCGATCCGGACCAAAGCTCAAATCCTGAATTTTTGAATCGTACACTCTAAACCCAATAAAACTCGATCTGTCTAGAATTAATACCCACCAAGTCGGTTCAGTTCCATCAGCTCGTATCTAACCATCACCCCTCTACCCTTCGCTATATCTTCTTATCACATAACTCACACCAGATTTTGGCGATATTTCACCAACAATACAATCCAAGTAAATTGAAAATTATGAAAACTAATATTCATATAGCCAGCAGACAGAATTATTTCAGAAGCAAGGCAAAGATGATGGCGATTGCAATGTGGAATACCTTGCCACGATGAACTCAAAGAGAGGAAAACCGTCAGATGATGACAACATTTATAAGTAATTTATAAACAAAGAAAGGGAGAAGGAGAAAATAAAAGAATTTAAATAAAAACACCGAAACAGTAATGGACGCCGTTTAACTCTCAAATATGATTTAACAAACGAAACAATAATGGGCGCCATTAACTCTAAAACATGACTTAACAAATGAAAAGAGTGCATGGAAAACTGCGAACAAATAAGTAAGAATTCATGAACCGACGTCACGTGTCACTAATAATGCCACAAATACTGCTCGAATTCAGTATTACCTGAGACTTCACGTTTTAATTATTTAATTTACAAGCAAACTCCATTTACATGCAGAAGTATCAAGGTAATATCAGTATAGTTTGATTCTAGTCACAATTTCACTACGACAAACAGGGCAGACTTGAAGAATTGGTCCACATTCGTTGCACGTCTGCATTAACATATAAATAACTCCATTTAATATTTATATTTAAAAAGCTTATTAAATGCCTCATTACTGACAGAAACTAGTTAAAATAATTACCAGGTGTCCACAGCCAAAAGCCATGTTCTTCCGATTTGTGAAGCAGATTGGACAAACCTGTTTTACACATCTCACATAGATCAATAATAATAGGCAAAAGTTTAAATAGCACCATACATTTGTCCACTAAATATCTTATTTACCGCAAACCGAATATATTGCTAATGGAAATTTGATTCATGTCCTTGTTCCTTTTAAATGTATCTATTTTTTTGTTCAAATCATTTCTGTTATGACTTTATTTTTCAGCGACCTGTTATCAATTATTTTTACTACAACTATCTGCAGTGTTGACATTAACTCAACAATTATTTAGGTAGTTCACACTAACAACATTCCTTTTGCTAATATCATTACCGACATTTGCACCACAAATATTTGAGATTCTATACCGAGGATAAATTTTGAATGCATTTATTTGCAGCAATACGTGGGAGTGATACACACTGAATAGTAGAATTGCAAATAATTTACACTATGAATAACTGCAGTACAATGACAGTAAGTTTTTCCATGTTTGAGCAGAGCATTTTCGGGTACATTAGATCAATATTTAAGATCGACAAAAATGTTTTTGAAAAAACAGCACTGGATTTTCAGGGGTGTACAAAAATCAAAAATTGGTTCAAAGCCATTTTGAACAATAATTTCACAAACATAAAAGGAGAGATCTTGTGAACTGTTTTGTTGGGAAAAATATGAGACCAATTGTATTTTAAAAGAAACTGTGGGTGGTAACATACCTGATCATCCATGGGAGAACTAGAAGGCGGTGGAAATGGACTGTGCGGAGCAGTGTATTCAGAAATACTTGGCACACTTTGTGAAACATTATATTCATGATACGATGGCATGCTTTGTGAAGCATTATATTCAGGATATGGTAGCATGTTCTTCGAAGGATAATCAGTCGATGCATAGGAATTAGATCCTATAGAAGGTGCACCATTACTTTCAAAAGGCGGTGGAAGAGCCACTCGTTTTGGGGATTCTGATGTTATGCGACTGTTCATGCAAAAGACATACAAGTTGTGAACATGTGGTATGGATATTCAGCACGAAAACGTGTGAATCGGATAATTTCATATCTAAAACCAATGTTGTGGTTCATCCGAAAGTCTTAGTATAATAATTTTGCTAAAATACATCAATCAATCCAAACCACTAGATTTTTTATTTGAAGGCTCAAATCAATATCAATGGATGAACCTCCACCTAGCCTTCTGTTATTAAAAATCAAGAATGAGACAGCAGCGATTTAATACCCTAAGATTCCAAGCTCGATTGTTGCTTTGTACTGTACAGGTATTTCCATTAGAGCCGCAAGAGCAAACTCTGTTTCCTTTCTTGCTTGTGGATTATTCTTCATCATGATGGAGGTAAAATTGACAAACTGCATGCCGAAACACTACCAAATTAAAATTTGAATGGATGGAAGAGAAATATGATCTGTTCTGGTTGTTTTAACATTAATCAGGTCAAAAATATTAAAATAACAATAACAATTTTGAGATATACAATTAAAAAACAAACAAGATTGATATTTATCACCAATACAAATTCCATGCAAGTTTTTCTTTGCCAGTTACTCTGAAAATAAATGTTAATTTTACCTGGAAATTGTCAAAGGCTCTGGCAGGGATGTTATCATCAAACTCTTGCATTGTGTCCCAAGGACCATCCCCAACTCCAACCAAAATAATAGATAATGGAAATTCACTGCAGAAGTACAAAGCAGATATTTTATGTGATGTATATTATTTTTAAAAATGCCAAAAGAAATAGCCACCAAAAACAATTATCATATTACCTAGCTTTTACTATTGCTTCGACTGTCATCTGCTCTTGTGAGCTTAGCTTGCCATACTCAATTTCTACGCTCCTCGTGACTTGCACTACCCAAGTTTAGCTAGCTTCCATTTTAATTTTATGTTACTGAGATTAATTACAAATTATGCCTGAAGAAAGGAGAAGCTTACTTGTCCATCAGCGATTATTACTAAAACATGATATTGCCCACCGCTCTGTTCAACAATTGTCATTGCCTTCTCGATTACTGGAGCAAAGGATGTTGGCCCTAAAGGGTATAACATAACATAAATCAAAGAACAGCAAATAATTACTGCAGCAATTTGATATATCGAAAACCTACCGGCCAATCGTATTTGTGGAACGATCTCTCTGTATCGATCTAGAGCCTGCGCAAATCCATTACATGGTTTCTCGTCGTGGTAGAAACTAAAGACATCCTTGTCATGTGTGCTTGCTGCATAATTTCAATCTTGATGTAAATATGATGTAATCTAAGGGTATTCTAATGCTTGCTGCATCATATCCCTCTAAAGTTAGTAGAACAATGAAAATTATTATCTGATTCATTTGTGGCTTTTATGCATTCATTCTAACAAAAGTTATGGATTCATATTTACAAGATGCGTAGGCAATGTGAAGAAGAAAAGAAGATGCGACATAACAAAATTTAAGAGGTTTCTTGCAATTAACTGAAACTGACTGCAACATTACCATCTCCAAAGCCAAAACAAGGGATCAGATTGTCTTCATCAAATGCTGAAAGTGTTCTCCCAATGATAGAGATTGCTTGCTCATAAGGATTTTGTACATCACTAATTGTATGCAGGCTGCGATTTCTAAATGAATTTTTTCCTGTTTCACTACAATGTTAGAAAAGTTGTAACATAATGAGGTAATAAAGGAAATTTTAGGTTATACAAACCAGTCCACTCGTTGCTTTTGGTGAAGTCAATGCCAAGAATAAGATTTGAAGATTCGAGACCAGCTTTTGCAAGAGCTTCAGTAACCTAAAGAGAAAGGACCAGCCACCGCTGATATGGTTAGAATATGAAGCAAAAACTGACATCAATACTATCTCGCAAACACAAGAATTAACAGAGAAATATGAAGTATAAACTGTAATTTAAGAAGCAACTATCTTTGAGCAAAATTAGAAATTGTCATGTATGATAGGAGGATTGAAACAGGACTCATTTGAAATACAGGTCTCTGCAGAAAAATTATTTTGATAATAGGACCCACACACTGCGCCAATGCAGCATCAACAAGGCGTGTAAGGTTAGATGGGGTGATGGTAGAGTTTTTCTGCTATGTCTTCGCTATGACATGTTGTTTAGTTGACACGAAGTTCAAGAGGGAAATTCAGAGAACACGGCATAGGAAAGGCTCAAAGAATATCTACGCCTTCCCTATGAATGAAAAATTCCCAGTATCACGGAGATGCCTATGCAGCAAAAGCATCTAGAATTTTTCTTTTAAGTATGGAATGCATAGGAAATCTAGTACTCGTTCCCTACGCCTTTCAAACTTTAAGCTTCACCTATATTATTGTAATAGTTATTATATGTTTTTTTTCATATTTATTCATTTTTAGCAATTTAGTAAATTATTAATAAATTACCTTTTTTAAATAGTGTACAGTCTATTAATTTTTACAAATAATAATTGCTACATTCATGAAGTTTCCTGATCTTCTTAAAGAGTTAGAATCAATGTTTTTCGCTTATTAAGTACTGTTAGCACCAAAATTACCAAGAAAAAAGGTGTCAGAGTTAAGGCGATGGTGTGCCGAGACAAGCAGCCCTTCAACAGAGATAAGATTGACCCATCATCGTACGCTTTCGGACCCAGTTATCAAGAAACAAAGAACTCATTCAATAGCAAAAGTCCCTTTCGGTAAACCCGAAGGGCACAATCTCCAAAACAGCCACTACAAGGCATGAGGAAGAAAGCAGGGAGTTATGCCCCGCCAAGAAAACCCCTATCGACATAACCCGAAGGGATCTATCACCGGAGTTGACATTCTCAAGTGTGTAAAGTTTAGATCAATATTCATGTCGGACAATGCGAAGAGAGAATACTAGAAAACCTAAGCCTCCACCAATCGATCATCACAAGCAGTCCTCGAAGACATAAGCAACGCCGAAAGTCTGAAGCTCCTACAAGCTCAGTTCTCCAGCAGCTAGCCAAAGCTTCAACATCCGGAAGCGCACCTTCGGAGAAAAGCTACAACGACACCATATTATTCCTTCAGGAGATAGCAAGAGACGCCTTCACTAGACCTCCGCATTTACTTCCATAGAACAGCCGACACGAAGTCCATATGACGAGAGGAGTGCCAATCTGCACCTATAAAATGATCCTAGGAGTCCAGAATCAGCATCCAATTCTCTCATTCTCAATCTTGTACTTAATGAGTTTGAGTTGTAAACTCTAATTTATAAATCGATTTGGGGAAAAAGACTGTAACCATAGAATTCATAAATAATGAGTATTTGCCAAATAACCGAGATAACAAATTCATAATTATTTAATTATCACTTTATTATTATGCATTAACTATGCAGGTTTAACATCCATTGCATCCGACACCGAAACACCTTCCAGAAGTTTACGAAAGTCTAAATATCAGAATAAGCTAATAGCATCTACTTTGTGATTAGATCATCTGAAACCCCACAATTCATAACCTATCGATGGTTGCCTGAGATAATTAAGCGTAGTTAGGACCCAAGATCTCATTCCAACTAATTGGTAGGCCTATCGTCAGCCTTGCTGACATCATGTAAACCTTATAAACCTGAAACTAAACAATGATTTCCTAACTTGACCTAAGTTAATAAAGCTCAGCATCCCCTTTCGAAAGACCCTGCTCCGGATTCACCAAAAGAGTAACTGAGAAACCTAGTAAGACTATTATCACAGGAATACTAAAGATTCCAGGTTACCATAAGGGCTAAAGGCCTGACCGAAATGATCATATCGAAAATAGTAGATTAACATCAACTGGAACCAATTATACAGGGAACTCAAGATACTTATCGAAGGTTTTCCATTCCTTGCTCTACCGACATCTTATCAGTGTATCCTATTTTCTACAGCAATCTACTTTCGGAAGTCACCGGAAGTATCTAATCGTAACTACTTTACAGAAACGGTCTCCAAGCTTAACTTAATCCCTTCCTAAACGAAGGAAACTACCAGAATACACTGTCAGGCGCGTTAACCATAAATTTGACTAATAAGTACTTAAGACCAATGACCAAATTGTGTATTAATGACATGATCATATATTTAAGCTTTCCCACATTCACTAAAAAAATTGTATGGTCAGATTTTGAAAATTTAAAATGTAAACAAGATTTCAAATTCAAATTGATCATTTCAAAAATAAATTATTGAAAAACTACCAACTTAAACTAAAAGTCTATTTCGATTGGACTTTGACCAAACAAAACCATTATTGTTTTCCAAAGAGCTTAAATATAAAATATCATGCAATTTGAAGTCAACTTGATCCTCATTCCTCAATAATATAAGTAATATGATTTTATACAATAAGAGTTTCAGATCAATAATAGATTTAGTGATAAAATCGGTCAAATTGAATTTAAATGACATGATAATATAATATTAAATATTTAAGCCCTTTGGAAAACTATAATGATTTCGTAGGGTTGAATTTTAAAAATCAAATGTAAACATTTCGAATTCAAATTGGTCATTTTCGATGACTTGTAAATGACCAGTTTGAACTGAAAACACTGTTTACATTCCGAAATTTTAAGTTTTGACCACATTTTTTTTACGTAATACAAAGCAGTAGATTCAAAAATCGTACAATTTGAAACGCATTTCAAATCGAAACGCAAGCTTACCGATTTGAAACTTAGTTTGAATCGCAACTGATGAAAATCGTACGCATCAAACTAAAATCGAAAATATCAAACCCTAACTTGAAATCGCGATTCATGGATTCACGCTGGTCAGGAAGCGAAATTTGAAAATCCGAAAAGATTTCTTTTTCTAAAATATGAGAATAGCAATTGAAAGTACATAAGCTACAAAACAAAAGGAGGAAGAAGAACCTATAGCAGAGAGAAACAGTGGAATAAGAGCTAAGTTTTACGTTCTCGTTCTCTCTTATCTTTCCTTCTTTCGTTTTCTCTTATCTTCCCTCCTTTTTTGTTTACCTGCGGACGAAATATATTGTCGAGACTGCTACAATATTTATCCGAAATAAAAGTAGGGATATTCACATAATGGTGTTTGTTGTTTACTCACTGCAAACGAAGAGTAGAGATATTTAGCGTACTTTATGAAAATGAAAAGTAATATTTTTTAACTTAGCAAACGGTAACTATTCTCAGCATTTTCACTATTTAACTATTTGTTTGTACCTTTTACTATTTGAATCATACTTGAATCTACAATTCACAATTTGAATCCCATTTCGATTCAAATTTTAAGCTTTACGATCACTGTTTTAAATATCGAAAATATCGCCCGAGATTTCGTTGGAGATCTCGTTTTGGGCTCTTTCCGAAACGAAATAGCAAATCTCGCTGTAAGTCTCCTTTTGAATTATATCGCTCCAGATATTACAATATCGAACGATATATCGACTGAGACGAGAAACTGCAATATCATCCGAGATTTTGGTTTTTCTAGTTAAAATTTAAATATGTGCCTAACCAGAACAATAATTAAAAAAACTCAAATCTAGCCATGACAATCATCTGCTATTTAACATTTTGCATGTTAAATGATCATACCGTATGTTCATATATGTTCTACAATGCTTACTTTTTCATATTCATTTTTTTTACATATATTTTACCTATGAAATTATGTATTTTATATTCTACTCATGCTGAACTATTTAATGTTTTGGATCTTTTTATGTTTCATATCTAACAATAATTCATATTCATGGATCATATGTTGTAAGCACTAATCTATTTACATTGTGTTATATTTCTATTTTAAGCATATTACGGCTTAGAGTATGAATGATCTTTCATAAATTAAGAATAATAAAGTGATTTTGCAATTTAAGTTTAAGTACCATGTTTTTAATAGCATTGAAAAAAAATCCTTGTGTAAAAATATCATTTTTTTTTAACATATCATATACCTAGAGATTATTCCGATATGCACTTTCTGACCCGAGAAGGAAATCCGAGACGGATCCCTGAGTTAGACTCATCTCATCCGAGATCTCTCCCGATACGAGATCAAGTCTCTAAAATCCCGAAAACGAAACGCGATCGATATCCGAGATTTTAAACCTTGTTTACAATTTACAATTTGAATCTCATATTGAAATCACTGAATACAAGAAACTCATATATGATATCACATTAGTTGAACCCAATTAACTATCTATCTTAAGACATTATAATTGAAAAAAAAAACATACTTGGACGTCAGGTATACGATTAAGTTGATTTTACGCGTTTCTCATGATCATGAATTAGAATACCATTTAATAAATCAATATTATTATGTCAAGGACATCTATCTCAATAAATAGAAGCATCAAATAACTAGAAGCATGACACTTCAGCCAGGATTCTAGAGGACACAGGTTTGAGCTTTAGATACATCACAAAGAGTGCTCTGCTTGAAAAAAAGTTGCACTCTCTTGTCAAAATAAATCTATACTACTATAAAATTGAAACATGACTTACTGTTATTTGATAGTTCAAACTTATGTAAATACCCAAGCAATTGACATTGGAAAAACGCAATGGACAAGGGGTTAGTAAGCAGGTAGCATATCAATAACGGTTAATTTTCCAAATAAAAATATATGGTGTTGGAAAAGTGTAGGGATTGGATTTCTACTATTTACCTATGCATTTTTAACGCCTAATTCTCTTTTTCTGCAACCTATCCCAATGCCTTCACTTCTACCTCAAACTAAAAAGAACATTTGCTACCATATTTCCTAATTCATTATAATGTCATTGCCCCCTACTTCTCAAACCATTGCCCCCTCCACTGTTTCATATCTCAGAAATATAGTCTGAAATCTCGTTTTGGTCTCCTTCCGAAATAGAACATCAAATCTAGCTGCAAATCTCGTTTTAAATATATCGTCTGAGATATGACAATATCGAACGATATATCGACTGAGATATTGAAATATCAGCTGAGATTTTGGGTTTTTATGCCAAATTGAAACTCATGTCTGACCCAAAACAATAAAAAAAACTCAAATCTAACCACTATAATCTTCTATTATTTTAATAAGAACTCATCCTCATTTTATTGCTAAAATTAACGCTAAAAATTTCTCTAAATCAATCAATCTCATGTGAGACATCTAAGTCACAACTCGAGTCACTTGAATGACAGTCTTTTAAGTTACACAGCGTTATTACGGCGCTCGACTAGTCGTCGACTAGTCGATTAGTCAAGATTGGTTCATCAACTGGAAGTGTCGACTTGCCATTAGTCGAGATTGAATTCAAATCACAAACTCTCAAACTCGAACCCTAAACCCTAACTCAAAGTCGAACTTGAAACTCTAACTCGAAGTCGAACTCTCTAAACCCTAACTCGAAGTCGAGGTTGAACTTGTCATTAATTGCAGATGGCAGCAAAAGTATTAATTGTCATTCATTATAATATGTATTAACTGCGTTTATTATAAACTGCAGATGACATCAGATCCTTCTACCGAAAAAAATCTATATGATAATATGTATATGTATATTTATTCATACACCGCAATTATGTATTAATATTTATTTATTTATTTATTGACTAGTCTACGACTAGTCCGACTAGTCGACTAGTTGGATCCATGTCGACTCGACTCGACTTGCAGCCGTAAGAACCATGAAGATACATTAATGATTCTTTTTGCTACTTAGCTTGTTAAAAGCCAAATTCCATTTTGGTTTACTATGATGTTCATTTTGCTAGTATATAAATAGGAAACTTGAAAGGAGCCATGTTTATATTTGATATTTTATGTATATTGTGCATATTATATGACCATATAGTACATTTATATATATTCTACCATGCTCAGGATTTCCATATTCATCAAACTTTTAACATGCATGTTACTTATGAAAGTATGCATTTGATTTTCTACTTATGCAGAACTGTATAATGTTTTGGACTTTTTTATGTTCTATCTCTAATTACCATCTCGGGTTTTAGCATTTTATGATTTATATGTTCTTTATAGATTAATACCAGTGGAGTGATTTTGCAATTCAAGTTTAAGTTATTAGCATTCACAAAAATTATTGTGTAAGAATATCAATTTTTAACATATCATAATCGTGAAGTGGTTCTGATATGAGCTTTAAGACCCGAGATGGTAATTAGAGACAAATACCTGAGTTAGACTCATCTCACTCAAGATCTTCCCCGATACGAGATCTTCCCCGATCCGAAATTTAAAACATTAGCTTCCTCTATACCCACACAACATGCCACCTACGCCGGCATTACCTGCCACCTTCTTCTAACAGCCTTAACTTGTAGCCATAAATTCCATCCTTAACCCTCGACCGACCGTCTTCTCGATAATATCATCAACTATGGCACAACCTACCTTGTGTTTGTTGTTCATCTCCTCCACCACTTTGTCTGTCGTCGTAGGTAATTTTAATGTTAGGCAATTTTAATTTCAATTTAAGACAGTTGATTAGATAATTGATTAATGTTAGATAATTTAAATATTAAATTTAAGTTAAACTGATAGTTAGTTTAATATTAATACTTTATTAATAGTTGAATAGCTAACTAATATTAACAACTAATTAACAATCACAACCTGTATTTTTAAAAAACCATTTGGATACCCACCTTAACAAAAGCCTCAAAGGCACGAGAAGATAAAATGTCACAAGGCTTTCTCAAAAAGGCTTCTTACCACTGACTCTTAAACCTATGCAATTTGAGACATACGAAACCTATATCTCACGCGTCTGGAACTGCTAAGACACGCAATTGAAGAATTTTTTTTATTTCTGATTACAAACACCGATGCTAATACAAGATAGAAAATTCAGATATTTGAAAACAAGCAAAAAATAAAAAGTAAAAAATTTAAGAAAATGGAAATTATTTTTTTACTTTTAAATTTCAATATCAACATGGTTACGCAAGATCTTTGAAAAAAAGATCAAGAGCAATGTAATGTGTTTTCTCAAATGTTGTTTAAAGAAAATTTCTAAATAAGTCATCAATATATTTATATTGTTATTTATAAAATATAATATGGTTGGTCATCAATTTTTATTTAATCAAAAAAATCAAAAATAAAAAACCAATGATAATATATGCATCAACCTTTACCGATAATACATAAGCCTTAATGTTTTGAGGCTTACACCACGCCCCACGAGCAAAAGGGCATCTGGTGAACACTTTTGCCATTTTAAACCTTGATTATAATATTAGCTGATAAAAGTTGAATTGAATAATAATAGTTGATTAAATTTGAATAAGGTTATAATAATTGATTAATTTTCAAATATTTAGTTCACACTTATGTAACAACCCGGATTTTCAGAACCAATTTAAAAATTTTATTCTAGTTATTTTAATGGATTTTGAATAATTAAAATGATTTATTTTAAATAATAGCGACTAAAAAAATTTATTTAAATCGAAGTTAGAACGTCTAAATTTATTTTAATTATAAAACGAGCCTAAAATGGCGCAGTAGTTTGAAAAATTCGATTTTATATTTCAAATGAATGTACAGAATTCAAAATAAATCAGATTTCAGTAAAATAAGAAATATTTGAATCTGTTTAATTATATCTTTCGAACGAATGTGAAAAACTGAGATTTCATAATATAAATTGAAAGTTATGTTCAGTTCAAAATTCAAAATAGCCGCTATGGAATTTATATATATATTTAAATAATATATAGCCCTTAAAAATAGCCATTTTGGAAACGATCTACATTTTAGACGAAACCACTTTTGTTGGATTCGGAATGTCAAATTATTGCTAGGTTCCAATTTTCATAATTTTTGAAATTAATATATGAGCGTGGTAAATTAAAACATGTTTGGCAATTTCAGTTTGAATTCAATCGACTGGAAAATGACCATTTTTCAAACGATCTCCAAATTTGACGAAATTAGTTTTGTTAGAACCGTATCGTCAAAACATAGCTAAATTTATTTTTCTGGAATTTTTGGAGTCGGTATGTGGCCCCGGTAAATTAAAATGTGCATTCAAATTCAATATACATTGATTTATATTTTAATTTTAATGAAAACTGATCGAAATAGTCGAATTGACTTACCGGACATATCTCACTAGGGACAAAAGTCGTTGGGTTCGATTTGGAGTTCAAATAAAAAAATCAACGTTTTGGATTTAAAAATAAATTAAATATATATAATAATAACTTGGTCAACCAATTATTCCCTCTTTCCCTTCACCCCATCGTTCATTTCAGAAAAGATAAAATAAAATAAATAAAAAACGTGTTGAAGCCCGTCGCCCCCACCACTGCACCACCGCAGCCTACCGCCTCCGCCCCCCCCCCCCCCCCAATCACCGCGTCGACCACCTCCGACCACCGGCCTCCTCCACAACCTCTCCTCTATCATCCTGCCTCGTTTTAAACCCCACCACCCCTTTAAACCCTAGATCCGCCGCCTCCAACACCATCACCGGCCATGAACGCCACCCCCAGATGCTTCAGCCCCCCACCGCCGCCTACCCTGCCACCCACAGCCGCCGTGGACAACGATTCAACAAAAAACCCTAAAATATGCGAGTTTTTTATTTTAATTCTTTGATTTAACATTGTTAGCGAGTTAAAAATGTGGTTTTTAATCAGTTCATGATACACAAATATTTTTAGTAAGTTGAAAATATGTTTTTTTTATTAGTGTATGATATGAAATTATTTTTAGAAAAATAAAAATATGATTTATATATATATAGTAGAATAATAAAAATATGATTTATACATATACTAGCATAATAAAAATATGATTTTTATACACACACTAGCATAATAAAAATATGATTTTTATACATATACTAGCATAATAAAAATATGATTTTTATATGCATAGTAACATTATAAAGATGTGATTTTTATATGTATTAGCATAGAATAAAAATAGGATTTTTAATATATGTAAAGCGGTTTAAAAATGAAATTTTTAATATATATAACATTGAGTAAAAATCTGATTTTTATATATCTACCATTGTATTAAAAATGTGATTTTTAAATATATGAAACGTTATTAAAAATGTGATTTTTAATATAAACTGCGTGAAACAGATTGCGTTGGAATCACGGTGAAGAACGCTACGCACTGAAAATAAATCCAAAACCATCGTCCGCTAAAGTGTGACAGAGTGGAAACCAAAGGTGAGAACTCTTTCTCAATTTATATTACAATCAAAAATATACTAGGATGCAGACGGTGCTTAGTAGCACCCGACACCTTTGATTGAAACCACATGGATGTTTGGCTGGTTTATTTCTTTGATTGATTGTTATTTAATAAGGTTTGGCAACCCTATTAAGGAATTATTTGAAATTGGTTTGGGATGTGAATGGAATTGATTGAATTTGGTTTGTGTATGGCGCGAGCCAGTATTAAGCTAGGGATAAGGCTAGATCTTATTCCGGTTCTAGTATCGTGCCGTTATGCTGCCGAAATTTTCTAAAAAGTGTTAGAAAAATTTAGTTAGTTGAAAATATTATTTTTAGCTTATAATTGCGATAAATAAAATAATTATTGGATAGTTACAAGTCAAACGACTTGTTTATGCTCGTTTATTTTTGTGATATTGATTGGGTCGATAACTTTACACATCGTCCAACTGCACAAATAATATTCAGTAAGTTGAAACCCCATACGGGTATTGGGATGATATTTGGCATACACTAATCCCAATTATTTAGTTGTATGTCAATCGATGGGTTGACAAACTGTTGCAAGCGTTAATTATTTATATTTAACGCTTATACAGTTGTGTAATGCACTCTGGATAATGGTTGACTGTGTATAATTATTGTTGTGTACATATGTGTATGAAATCCATATAAATAACATTATATGGTAATTGATTGTGTCTGATTCCAAATCAGGAATAACGAATATTTTAAAATAGTATTCAGTAAAGGATTAAAATGTGGATTTGATGTCCGATTTTGGATGCATACGAAAATATTGAAATATATGAGGCCGTGTTGTTTAGATTTGCGTCATTTTAACGCAAACGATATTTATATCGATTTTATTCATTTTATAATTAATATCGAAAAGGAAATTATTTCAAAGTCTGATATTTTGAAAATATTATCATTTAAATATTATAATGATAAAGAGTATTAAATTTTGATTTAAAATTGAAATAAAAGTGGGAATCGATTTTAAAACGAATTTATAAAATATGTTTTAAGCGAAATATATATTGTATATATAATATAATGGCCTGAATAGAACGCGCCGCACAGCGATCGTTCGCCAATTTCGACCATTGACTTCGAATTGACATTACGAGAGATCCGACCATCTGATTCTCCTAAAACCGGAACCGTTGGGTTTATATCGAAAAGAGCTTTCCCATGAATATAAAAGAGTTGAAATCTAACGGTTGGATTTGGAATTATGTCCAAATCAAATTTGAAAAAATGTCGCTGTAAGTACAGTTCGATGACCGTTATTGGAAACTGACTGTAAGGGCCTTAATAAAATTATTAAAAATATGAAAAAATTGTGTAAAATCATAATAAATAATTTGGAAGTTTTTGGATGAAAATTCCAAGTTTGAAAAGATAAAAATATATTTTTAACGAAATGAACTAGTTATTAACTAAAATAATAAATCCAGTGTTTTTAAATAAATAAATGGATTGGTAAATGGGTTTTAAAATAACCAAAATTGTCCAATGTATGAATTGGAATGGATTTGGAATGGAAATAATCTTCGGACTATTTCGATATTGGATTCCGTGATTATACGGATATTATGGAGGAATTTGGAAGATATATACATCGTTATTCCCAATACGATATTTGTTGGTTTCAGAATTTGATATTGAATATAAGCCGATATAATTTCTATTTAGAGCTTTGTATTTAATATCGAATTGGATTTTGGGTTTGTCATGAATGATACATTTATTAACACTGTTCTTAAACCCCGATGTGAAAAGAATAAATCTTTTAAATGAGATTTAGAGAAGTTTACCAGTTAATTAACATTTAATTGGAATTGAAATGAACGTTAATTGTGGGTTTATAGTGAACGGTGTTTTAAAAAACACTTGTTCTTTAACTCAAATTAACAGTGAAATGTGATTTGGAATATATAAATTTTTTATTAAGATTTAATGGCATTTTCCAAAGTGAAGTTTTCCAATTTAATAAAATAAATTGGAATGGAATGGAATTCAATTTGGTAATAATCTAAGTGGGCTTCTGTGGAGGAAGAATGTTAATATATATGGAATTTAAATGGCTTTGTCGTTATTCCATCTATATTACTAGTTGAATACGGAAATTGATATCGATTATATATTGATCTGTTTTATGTGAAGATTCCATAATTAATGGACTGTGATTTTGGGATTTATCGTGAACTGTGTTTTAAATGACGTTAGTTCTTTAACCCAGTTACACACAGGATTACATGTCTAACATCGTATTTCGAACTGTATCGTTGAACTCTGCTAAATATATATTTGTTTGGTGGAGGAAAATTTATTCTCTTGTTTAACACCCTTTTCTAAGACGTACGAGCTTAGATGGTATATATCGGCAGAAATCAATGGTACGGTGTAGATTGTCGATGCGGCATGTTTGAATTCCCAAAGGTAAATAATCATTAATATTAATTTTTGGTAAGATTAAAACTAAGTGGAGTTTTAATGAATCTTTAATTAGATTGAAATGTGATAATTTAAATTATCAAATTTGGGAAATGATCGAGAATGGAGTACCACCAGTTTTACTCCAGGCGATAGTTATATCTTTAATTAGATTTGAAAGTGAAATGGTAATTAAATTTACCGATAACACCGTGGTATTAGATATGGAGTATTACCCGTTTTGCTTCATGAGATGAATAGGTTCGGATTGAGAAATAAAACAAACGATTATTTCGATAAGGTTCGCTAATCCCGACTAGTTTGAAAAACCTTAATTTGGTTTAAATTGTGAAAAGAATATTCTGGATTGGAATGAGGTGTATGTTGTGTTTTTATAGCACTTGATTATAACATACGTGAATTATTCAGAAAGGCCGGGTTTATACCCATTATGAATAATTGATTCGACAATAAGTCGACGATGAAGACGGTGGTTGTAGACCGGAGGTCTTCACATCGTTTGGATGATTACTGATGTCTTAATTGGGCTGTACACCCAAGACAAGGTAATAAGTGGTGATCGTCCAGACGTACTTGGAGATCGATCGGATATGCGAGGACCTCTCTCCTGTATTGAACATATGGGATGAGGAATAAGATGCCTCCGGTTTCGTTCAGACTCAGAACGAACTAGTAAATGGATGTGTGTCTGACATTGGATTTTATTCTGTGTTGATTGATTTCTATTAAATATATATCTGTTTGGTGGCGGAGAATTTATTCTCTTGCTTAACACCCTTCTCTGAGACGTACGAGCTCAGAGGCTATATATCGATAGACATCAGTTGCATAACGGGAATTGTGTGTGTGGCATGCTGAGATGCAAATGATCAAGGCTTCTGTTGAAAAGCAGTCTTGTGGTTGATGATCAAAGCATGACTTTAAATAGCATAGCTTTGTGTATAGCGTTAATTCGCGGGCCTCACACCTTGATATGAGTCAAAAACAGGATAAGAAACAACAGGGAGTGTATAACGTTTCTTTCTAGCTATGGGTGGTGTCATGATATGAAGCCTAGACATTTATTTTTACCTATGTGGATGATGGATAGCGAGGCGCCTCAGATATATCGGTTACTACGGAGCCAATGGATATGTCCTATAAGACCAGGAAACGTGTGTTCAAGAATTGCCGATCCACTAATGTGTCGACCGGTCATGCATGATCCAAGGGTTCATTGCGCGGAACCCTGAGGCATTTGCTAAAATGTCTCGAAGCTGGCGAGGAGTACATCGCTTGCCTCGACTCATGACGAAAATCCAATTTTCAATACGTGACATTTCGATTTTGATTGTAGAACCTAGTATGGCGACATAGTAGCATGGGATACTATACCGTCTATGATTGATACATTTATATTTGAAGTGATTTTGACACTATATACTTGTAGTAATATTAAAATGGTTTGTTTTAAACGTACCAACCATGTTTGGCTATTACAAGGTAAAACTTTATCCTCCGTCATGCATCGTATTGTGTGATGGGACCTGAGCCTTATAATAGCTTCATTTTTCGAAAAGCATTGCGCTGATTATAAACGGTTTTATGCACTGGTATTCTTGGGAGAAAACTTGTTTCGTGTTATACGGCGTGGTCCCTTGATTTACTTTATTTTTAAAGTAAAGTTTTAGATAATTGTTTTAGTTCTCACACCGGTCTCATGACTGACCTGAAGTTTATTGTTTTAACCTAAACTCTGCGCGCCTCTATTTCCACACGGACAGCTAGTAGTTTTGGTTTTGCAGATATTATATTCACATGATCCTGGATTTACAGTTTGAACTAGGGATGGCAATGAGGCGGGGCGGGCGCGGGTAGTACCACCCCATCACCCGCCCCGTTGGGTATTTTTTGCCCCGTGCCCGCCCATACCTGCACGGGTACCCATTAAACGGGTTTTAAACAGGTTGCGGGTAATGGCAGGTATTCGTGGGTATCCATTATATTTATTCAATTTATTTTTTAGCCGTTTATTGAAATTATTCAAAAGTACATTTGGTAAAAAAACAAAGTAGACCAATGCCCAAAGGTTAACCTCGAAATACCAATACATATTTAAACAAACATCCAGAAAAGAAGAAACAACAACAGAAGTATCAATCAAAATATAAACAGCCAGTTATAAATTGTTGAGTAAAAGCATGCAACAAAAACCGAACAACCAACAACAATGTTTTTTGTATTGACTATTAATAATAAATCACATTCAATACGGGCACGGGTACCCACGGACATGGATATCTTGCTATCCGTACCCGCCTCATTAATTAATGGATATTAAAATACCCGTTTATTTTACCCACGGATACTCATTTAACTATCCATTTCATATCCATGGCGGATTTTACCCGCGGATAACCGCGGATACATATTTTTTTGCCATCCCTAGTTGGAACTATACTCGGAAAGCTCTGTATTCGTGTATTTCTTTCAGTTGTGTTATGTATTATTTTTCCGCTGCATTGTAATTTTAAATCTCTGATATTTTCCAATGTGTAATATTTATTCATACCCTGTTATATTCTTGTACTCTGATGTAAATTGTTGTAATAAGCAATGAAATGTTATTCTATTTGCGTTCTGATTTGTCGTGTTCTCAACTCTATCCGGCTTTTTCCATCTCTTCGGAGATTGAGGGATTTCAGATCGTTATAACTTAATACTGATAATTGTTGCTTTTAGTGTTAACATCAAACAATCGAGATAACATCGATAATTATTTGATAACAATGGTGATACATATTTAAGCATGGCTCTCATTTTTGATAAGTGGTCAAACCAAATACCTAATCCAAGTCTAAAGATCTTACAACTGGATCAAGCGATCGTTGAGGATAACATAGATATATTTGATTTTAGTTAATTTTAATGCAGCTAAGATAACTAGATAAAGTAGTTGAATTAAACTATAGTTATTATCTCAGTTACTAATATTAATAATTGATTAATAATCAATACTAATTTTAGTTGATTAATAGCTGAATAAGTTAACACTAGTCATTGAATAGGTTAATTAGTGAATGTTGGTTGTTGAATAGTTGAACAATCGATTTAACGCTTAACAATTGGTTAACAGTTGTTTAATATAAATATCAACCATTTCAATTCTAATGTAAATAAGTTAATATTAGCTGTTGGTAGTTGAATTGGATAATGCTAGTTATTGAATAGCTGTATAATTGATTTAATGCTTGTTTTGTCAAATAGTTGAAATAGTGAATGTTAATTGTTGAATATTTGAATGATCCATTTAATGCTTAATAATTGAGTAACAATTGTTCAATATTAATATCAATAATTTTAATTTTAATGTAGATATGTTAATACTAGTTGTTGAATGTTTGAATTACTTGATGTTAGATGTTGAACAACTGTATAACCAATTTAACAATTAATAACTTATTAAAAATTGTTTACTATTAATATCAATAATTTTGATTTTAATGTAAATAATTATAATGTAGTTAACTTTATACATCTTATAATTTAGATAACGCAAATAATTTTGATTCTAATTTTATTCAAGCTAATGTACTCTTTTTTTCTGATTTAGTTTAGGTTATATAATTTTACTCATTGTTACTAAATTATTTTAACTTTAGTTGATTTTATTTAGGTGATGGCTATAGGAACCCCGTTTTTGGCAAGAAAATATGAAACTGCAAGCAAAAAAACAAAATCTAATATTAATTCATGGTGTTTTTAGATCTACCATGCAATAAAGAAATGATCTGGTAATTCTTATATTATTTAACAATAATAGACAATCCATAAAAAACTACAAGTTACTTTACTGTTTTTTTTTTAACTTGTGGAGCTAGGTGGAAAACCAACATTTATGAATATACACACAAAGAATCGAGGGAGAATAAAGTTCTTAAATTACCGTTGAGTTGACAAGTTGTCATTTCAATTTGTTATAACTTGCAAATCATCCGCAAAATGGCACTTATTTAAAGTGTGTGTTGCTAAACATATTTGTTTTCTTCTTCCAAATATCATTACTAAAAAATATCATAAAATATTATATCATATTCTTACTAATATTAGAATTTTTTGAGAAGCTATCAAATAAATCATTTTCAAAATTTTGTGCGGAGAACAACCGCCAATCAACATCATTTTCTACACTGATCAATTACCGAAAAACAACTCAATGGTTGATGGTCGTGGAAAATGATGTTAGTCAACAGTTGTTCATCATGCAAAACGACTTTACGATGTGATTGATTGTCATATAAAATGACTTTGATATCAAGAAACACTGTTTGTTATTTTTGTCTATGGTATGTAAAAAAAAGGGAAACTTTATGCCCTTAACAACACGCTATTCAAGTATTTCTACTAAATATGAAACGTATACAACATGAGATATGAGAAGCCATAGTCTAATTACGAAAATGGCAACAAGGTCACTCGTGATGAAGTGAACCGTGTATTTAACAATGTCGTTAGAGGAACAAAGACATGTAGGAAACAACGTTAGCAACATGGTAAAATGGAGATGTGGACTATCACATGATTCATAAATGATATGAATTTGATGTTGGGTATCTACATGTGTTCATACTATTAGGACGAGCTGCACTAATTATGCATCACTGGGATTTGAACATGTATGCTAAAGTTGAAAGGTCGTTTTCAACTTTAGCATACCACAATGTGTGTCGATAGAACATCAAGAAACTTATTCCCGATGTCCCACCAAAACACGGACGAAAATGATACGCTTAAATTGTGTTGTACTATCATTGTAAATTTACTACAGAAATAAGTTTATTTTTCGGTATTATGCATGCTTATTTAAAAAAATGTGCATGTACAAAATTAAAACTACCAGTATTCAAATAGTTGTCCTCCCTAGCACGTTCTTATTTCCATTATGAATTACTAGCACATAATCTAGTTTCTATCATCTCTGCTAAAACCTTTTAACTACAAACCGAAAAACTGGTGAAAAAGCGATGCAATCAACTCCATTGTTACTGCAATTTTGATGGAACTGACTCGGTTTACCAGTAAATAGCAAGGCAAGTATAGGCAGAAGGATTTGTTTTTTTTTTTTTGATGCGTCCAAAAAATCATGACATAATGGATTGACATAATAAAATCACATCCCAAAACATATTAATTGACTCTTGCTGATCTGTATTTTTACAAGACCGTTACACTTTCGATCTTGATACATGATTTGCTTGATCATCGACGCAGATAGCCCAAAGAGATGATTGGATAGCTAGAAAAACGAGCACGGATGGATGCATGAACTTGCATGAACCCGGAGACGATTGGTTGAAGCGTCGGATTGAAGAACGTTTCGAATGTTTAGAACTCATATCAGTCAATACTTTTGGCGTCGGATCGGCTTAAACGTTGTAACACTTTGGATCGGCCATCTTCATTGGCCTCAGATCGGACAGGTCAGGCTAACTCAGAGGTTGGACGGGTCTGATCACATCGAAACACCGAATCAGCAAGGTCATGGCATACAGCATCGGATCGGCCAACACACCAAAGATCGGATAGGTGCAAATGCATTGGGCAAGGCTTGAACACAACTCAACATAGCTCAAACACGAATGCAACTTGGGCATTTGGACTTGAAGTTTAGATGCCTGGATTTGACATCTCCATCGGACCGGTACCGATCCGAGCCCTAGATCGGTACAATCCGAAGTCAGGCTGGTGGACGATTCGATTTTCTTCTCGTGGACTTGGTCTACTTCGCGGCACTGGTTTTCCTTTGTGATTTTAAGCCGATCCGAGCTCCTTTACAACTATAAATACAACACTTTATGATCCATTTTGGGAATCTTTTTTGACTTGCCTATGCAAAGATTGTCATTTTCCAACCTCAACTTCTTTAACGTCATTTTCTTGTAATAAAATCAAACTGTATTTGTAATTATACGGTATAAACAATTGACTACTACAAATGGACATAAGCTAGATTGTCGAACCAGTATTTTTGTTGTTTCTTTCACTTTCATGCATATTTCGGTGATATGTGATTGTTGTGATTCATGTTATCTGTAATTATCTACTACTCAAATCGAATTGGGTGTTAGTGACCACATATTGGTGTTAACATTTTGATGTGCCAAGAAGAGGGGATCGAACCTTCAATTTGGATTTGATTGTTCTAAAATTCAGATATGGCTAAAATGAAGTCATGCTGACGCTAAAGGCACTGGACATGAAGGCCAAGAGGCTTCCTCTAATTGAGAACCCTCTGTCTACATGACAAGTGAAGAGATGGATGAAGCAATGTTTTCTCTTATCCTTCCGTAAAATTTATTATAAAGCGGGTCAATGTTTTTGAAGTTACGTGTTTTTCACAAATTTTGGTGCCGCTGTATAAAAAAATTCATAAAATTGCAAGTATTCCGGTGAGTAATCTGAAGAAAAACCTTAAAAATCAACAATTATAGTGAATAATTGCCGACATATCAGCAATAATTTACTATAATTGTTGATATATCGGCAACAATGTTAAAAACTGCCGCAATATGAACTATTGCTGATATATCAGCAATTATTGTATATTATTGCTGAGTTAATGAATACTTGCTGGTATATCAGCAATAATAGCGTATAATTGATGATATATCAGCAAGTATTAAAAGTTGATGAAAAACTGAACTAATTGAAGGTGAAATGAAACTTGCTGCAAAATCTGCAATTATTACAATATATTGCTGATAATTTAGCAATGTTTTTGCAGTTGATGCAAATATTTGCAAAAGTTACTGAATTATCAACAACAATTGCAAATAATTGTATTATTTGTTGCAATATACTGGAGCGTGCTGCTTTTTTTTTTGATTCATTTTTATAGGTTGAATGCATGAAAACGATGATTATTATGTGTTGAATTTAATTTTGAATTTTCATGAGACTTTTTTTTTAATGATCTTCGAAAAACAGGGACCTAATTTATTAAGTTTTAAGACAATGAGATTTTGTGTATTTCCAAACCTAAACTAGACCTGAGCCAAACTTACCCACTATATTATACTTTTAAATTTTTACAACATAGCCACTAGTTTCATTTAAATCATAACCATTAATCATTATTTAAACGATCATCAATTTCTTCTTCTTTCGAGTCATACTCTACGGCGTTTTTCCTCTGAGTCATTATAAATACAATAGCATGTTATTTTGGGCTTAATTCACTATCCAAATATTTAAAAAAAAAACGTGCTATTTAGAGCTATGCGCTATTTTGCGCTACGATAAAATAGCGCGCTATTTTGCGCTATTACAAATACAACAGTGCAAGCATTGCGCTATTTGTCGCTATAGCGCACGCTTTGATAACACAGGGTGATACATTAGACACATGGATGTAGTAGCACGACATCGAGGAACAGATGGCGAAATGTTTTCGTTGTACTTGACGAATTTAGCTACGCTCTGCTTTAGGCAGCTGAATGATGAATTAATCGATACTTGGAGCGAACTTGTTGTTAGGTTCATGAGACAGTTCAAAGCTCACATTGCAAGACCAAAGAACGTAATGACACTCACGACAATCAAACAAAGTCCACGAGAAATGTTGAGGAGATTCCTAAACAATTTAATGCGTCAGTGATCGTGGATTAACCGAAACCGCCAATGGTGTCGACGGCTGTCGTGTCTGGAATGGCCAATGATTGGAATTTCAAAGCTAGCTTGGAAAGAGAACCCCCAGGGATCTTGGTGAATTTCACTACGAAGCCGATAGATACTTACGTCAGAAGGCGCACGGCGGAAAGTGAAACAAAGGTAGAAATCAATTTATAAAAGACGAGGACACGCTTCAAGTGGGTTTCAAGCCAACTAAGGGAAAAGGAAAGACTAAAAACGAGAATGAGGACTCGAGGAAAGATCGAAATCGTTATCTCTTGATAGGAATGACGAGGCCAGAATAACCAATAATCACCTCTCGACCTAACGGCTCAATTTCTTACACATCTACGAAGTAGCGATTCGATCCTCTGGGATGCTCTGAGCTCAAACTGAGTCGTAAAGTCCGAAGAGGCTTAGTTTATTTTAGTTCTCCTTTTCCTCATGCTTTTTACTTCACCAAGTACGTACTTTGATCCACCCTAAGCGGTGAATAATTAGTCGTGGTTTTGCTTCAATCCAAGAGATCAAGTAAATCCACAATGTGTGAATTCCTTTCACTGGAGAGTGACTTGATGAATTTGTACAAATCAACTACGAATTCTTGCCATTAGAGAGTGATCAGATGAATTTGTTTAAAAAAACTACAAGCTCCTTTCATCGAAGAGAGATTGAATGAATTTACATAAATAAACCACGAATCTATTTCGTCGGATTAGGATTGGAAGAATTCGTGTGAACAAACTAATAACTAAGTTTCCGATTAGGAAGTCAGAACCACCAAGTAATTAAAATAAACAACAAGTTAACATTGAAATGGATAGTCAAGTGTGGATGACGATTGGCATGAAAGGAAGTAGATTGTTATATGTCCTTGATCGGAGTATCGGGATCGGAGTGCAGGAAGTAGCGTCGCTTCGCCGAAGAACACTAGGATTGGCCTACTTGTCATTAAGTCCCTCTCATTAAAAAGTGATCAGATGGGGCTTAACAAGGGTTCGAAGAGGCTGAATCGGTTCAAAAGAGCCAAGACATCGTTATATGTCCTTTACCGAAGAGTCGGATCAAAGCACAAAAAGTAACCTTGTTTCGTCGGAGAGCCACATGAGCGGCTTACTTGGCGTTGAATCTCTATCACCGAAGAGTGAGGATTGGGCAAAAGCTTAAAGAGGCTACGAATCATCAGGTATGGATGGTGCTTGGGCAAAACTCAGAGAAGTTACGGACTAGCAAACATGGATCGTCGAATGTTGTAGCGTTCGACAAGAACCCGACAAGGATAGGATCGTTAAGCACAGTTGGCGCTTGGTATGAACAGATGATGGTCGTTAAGTGTAAATTGTACTCAACAATGGTCCGGAATGGCCAAAGATCAACTTGATGAGGCTGCAAAACTCATCGATGGCTCGATAAAGTCACCAGAACTTAGATTGGTGAAGCTATCGAGTACTTTAGTGATCCGACGAGGTCTGGAATAACATTTAACAGCTTGGGACATCCACGGAACCCGTGAACGATCCAGAGAGATAGCAAGCAATAAATGAATAAACACATCTTCCTCAGAAAAAATGTGTTTTGAGGGGAAAGTGTTGACCAACCTTTTTACAAGGTCGTTACACTTTGGATGTTGATATATGAATTGCATGATCGTCGAGATGGATGGCCCAAAAAGCTGATTGGATAGCTCAAGAAACGGGCACAGATAGATGCATAACTTGCATGAACCTGGAGACGTTTGGATGTAGCGTCGAATTAAAGAACACTTGAGTTTCGAGTGTTCACAACTCGGTTGATAACACTCCTGGCTTTGGATCCCCTTGAATGTTGCATACTTGGATCGATCATCTTCTTTGGCCTTAGATCAGATCAATCATGCTAACTTAAAGGTCGGATTGGCCTGATCACATCGAGACACAAGATCGATAGGTCCATGACATATAGCATCGGATCGGCCAGGCCAGCACACCAAAGATCAGATCGGTGCAAATGTAATTGGCAAGGCTTGAATGCTACTCAACATACTTGGATCGCTCTATGAACGCAGCTTGGATATCTGAATTTAAGGCTTAGATGCTTAGATTTGGCATCACCATCGGATTGGTCCCTTCGGATCAGTATCAATCCGAGCCCCGAATCGGTACCGATCCAAAGTCATGCTGGTGGACAATCCAATTTGTTTCTCACGGACCCAGTCAACATTGTGGCGCTATTTTTCCTTTAGGATTTTAGGCCGGTCCGAGCTATTTTGAGCTATAAATGTAATGCTAGATGCTAATTTTGGCAATCGCTTTTGGCATGCCTACGCGGAGACACTGTCATTTTTCAGCCTCTTCTTTAACTCCACTTTCTTATAATCACATCAAACTGTATTAATCGGTTACTATAAGTGAACGTAGACTAGTTCATCGAACCACTATAAATTTTGTTGGGCCTTTTACATTCATGCATTGTTTTAAAAACCCGCCTTGATACTCGCCTCAAGGCTCGCCTTGAAGAAATTAGAGATAAAACACCTTGAGGCTTATTCCAAAAGGCTTTTTACCTCTAAAGCTTACACCTCAAAATTTTGAGGCATACAAAGCGCATAAAGCTTACGATTTGCACGCCTCAAGTAGTTGAGGCATATGACTTGAAAACATGTTTATCTTTAGTTGCAGATATTGACACAGATAAATGTCATTAAACTTTAATTATTTAATGGAAATAAAAAAGATTGCATAATATGCATAGACAAACATTTTGAATTAATGTAGGCTTACCCGAAAAGCCTTTGTTTAGTTGGTTCCTAATTTCTATTGTTGGCTAGGTTAATTTAAAATGAACAAACAGAATGTTGCATGAAAGTGGTTAAAAATTAAGTATATGTATTGCGCTTTTTCTCTACCCGAAAGGCTTACGCCTCAACGCTTCGAGGCTTACGCCTCGCCTCACGGACCCGAAAACGCCTCTCGTACGCCTTTTGCATTTTAAAACATTGCATTCATGCATATATTTTTGATCAGTAACTGTTGTGATTTTTGTTACCTAGGATTATCTACTGCTCAGATTGACCTGGGTGTTAATGACCACATTTTGGTGATAAACAAGATAAACTCTCACCATTCACAATGTTGCATACGAAGTCCATACAACATAATGCTGATGTAACATTCGTATCAAATATTCCTTACTCTCTCATCTCTATGAATTTTGGACTTCCTAAAAATCTGCATTTGTAACCATGCTTATACATGTGGTAGAGCTATATAATACAAGAACGATAAGTTGGATTAACTTTCCGTGTGGTCTTAATAATTTTAAAAACCAACTAGCAGCGTTGATGCAATAGTAAGACTTTCCATTCCATTTCGTATTCCTGAATTATGGATCATAGCTTGTAATGCATACGCAGCTAATACACTGCATATAAATGATGCCACACAAAACTAAGTAGGACCGTTTTATCATTATAGACCATTTTTAAGCAGTAAAAACATTTTTTTGCAAATTTCAAAACATATTACATATATAAATTTGTTTTACCATATAGGGGCTAGCAAGGTTTTAAATCTCGGGTATCGTTTGCGTTTTGTCTCAGGGATTTTAGACTTCTCATTTCGGTGGAGATCTCAAATGAGATGAGTCTAACTTGAGGGTCCGTCTTGGATTTTCATCTCGGATCTCAAAGTACGTATCAGAACAAGCTCAGGATACATGATTTGTTAAAAAATGATACTTTTACACAATGATTTTTAACAATGTTATTATAAACATAGCAACTTAAACTTGAATTGCAAAATCACTTCATTACAATAGATGATTCATACTCTAATTTGTAATATGCTTAAACAGAAATATGACAAAATGCAAATAGATTAGTGCTTACAACTTATGATTCATGAACATGAATAACTATTAGACATAAAACATAAAAAATGTCTCAACCATTAAAAAGTTCAATATAAGTAGAACATAAATACATAATTTCATAGGTAACATATATGTAAGAAAGAGACAAACATGGAAATCATAAGCATTGTAAAACATACATGAACATACGATCAATCATTTAAAATGCAAAATGTTATATAGCGGATGATTATCGTGGCTAGATTTGAGTTTTTTTATTATTGTTCTGTCTCAGGCAAGGATTTAAATTTTATCTAGAAAAACCAAGATCTCAAATGATATATCAGTATCTCGTCGCGATCGATATATCGTTCAATATTGCAATATGTCGTGCGATATATTCGAAAGGAGATTTACGATTTCGTTTTGGGGGTAGTCCAAAACGATATATCGGGCGGTATTCTCAAGATCTGAAATAGTGGACGCTAGAATATTCTCTCATGATGCTTTTTCGCAACGAACCAAGATTTTGCTTCTTTGTGTGTAAAATATCTTTTTCCCTAGTAATTTTAATTTAATGACGCATTTTGGAGAAGGATTTGCTAAATCAGGTTCAGCATGACAAAAACCTTGTTTTAAGGCAATTTCTATTTGCTCAGCAAATCGCTGAGTTGTCCCGATTTTCATAAAAAACCAAAAAACTCATCATTTTACTGCGTTTCTCCATCTTGAAAAAAAAAAACCCGAAACAACCAAAAACACCCTCTTACTAGTACCACAATGTGTTTCCTTTGGGGTATGGCGTAATGGCAATGTGTGGTAATCTGAAAGTATGCAAAAAAAAACAAAAAAAAAAATTATATCGAAAATAAGAAAAGGGTATTTTGATGATTAAATATTTTGGGCAAAACAAGAAGCAACTCAGCATTTTGCTGAATTCAAACAGGATTTGCCTTGTTATAAGTGGAAATTAGGGAAAGGTTCTTATTTCCAAGTTTGATGTAAACAACATCCTCTCGTAAAGTTTATTATAAACGGGTCCCTGTTTTTGAAGTTACGTGTTTTCTCACAAATTTTTGTCGCTATTGTATGGAAAAAAATTACAAATATTCAGGTGAGTAATCTGAAAAAAAAACATAAAAATCAGCAATTATAGTGAATAATTGCTGATATATCAGCAATAATTCACTATAATTGCTGATAAATCAGCAACAATGTTAAAAATTGTTGCATTGTGAATTATTGATGATATATCAGCAATTATTGTATATAATTGCTGAGTTGATGCTTGTTGATATATCAGCAATAATGTTGTATAATTGATGATATATCAGCAAGTATTTAAAACTTGATGAAAAACTGAACTAATTAAAGACGAAATGAAAATTGCTGCAAAATCTGCAATTATTACAATATATTGTTGATAATTCAGCAATGTTTTTGCAGTTGATGCAAATATTTGCAAAAGTTGCTGAAATATTAGCAACAATTGCGAATATTTGCATTATTTGCTGCAATATACTGAAGCGTGCTTTTTTTTTTTTTTTGATTTATTTTTTGTAGTTTTAATGCATGAAAACGATGACTATTACGTGTTGAATTTAATTTTGAATTTTCATGATTTTTTTTTTTTTTATGATGATTTTAAAAAAACATGGACCTAATTTATAAAGTTTCAAGACAGAGAGTTTTTGTGTATTTCCAAACCTAAACTGGACCTTAGCCAAACTTAGCTGGTTTGAACTTGTTAATAGTTTCGAAAACGGGGCAAAATAGATTAAAAAACAATCCAACCACAAAAACACATAACTACAGAATATACCTGCTCCAATGACCTAAAGTTATCCGCTATCTGTGAATATCGCCTAACCAGTCTCCGTTTAGGCCGCACAACATCGCTCTCAGAAACTGGATTCTGACCACTTTCTTGCGGTAAGTATCCTTGCGGCACAGGATGAGGTTGAGCATAGTTCTGATCACTTTGTTGGGGCATATATCCTTGCGGCGCTGGATAAGGTTGTGCATAACCCTGGCTACTAGATTCACTACTTTGTGGATAGCTCTGATGATTAACCCGAACTTCTTGATTTCGTCTCCATGCTTGCTCTTGAGATGAATCCCGTTGGCTAAAACTCCCCTTTCCAGATTCTGTAGAATTCTTTCCTCCCATTATGCTGCACTTTGGCAAAAAACGGAATAAAAATAGTACACCTTTTGTCGCAAATGCTAATTAAAATCACAACTTTATTACTTTTACTCGAATATGAATAAGCGAATCAGAAGAAAAGTAGGATATGTGGAAAGTTTATCAAAATTGAGAAAGATTACCACTGTATTGGTTGTATAATAGAAATGAATTGCAATTTGGGAAATTCTGATGTAGTTGCGAAGGTGGCGATATTTAAACTGCCGGCGTAATGTCGATTAGAAAGCTGAAAACTGAAATTTGATGTGTATGAAAATGAAATAGAAAACAAGGGGAATTATAATAGGCATTTGAGAAGTTTAAGCAACGCAACTTAGCAAGGAAGCCAAAAAGGAGTTGGCGATATTTCCACGCTGGAATACTGGGCAGGAATAAAACGGGAGCCGCCGAATTAGTGCGAAAATCCTATTTTAAGAGACAAAAAATTGGTGAAAAACACTTGGGTTGAGATGAAAGCTAACGCTTCCTATTTTACATTTTGAATTATCGTTTCCATCATGTCATCCATACGAATTTATTTCCGGTTGTTCTAGCACAGTCCGAATTAATGATACTGCCTTCAGTTTATGCGGTGTTGTTCCATGCGGGAATCAATCAAGCAAACAATACACGGATACGATTAAACCTGGTTCGATCGGGTTTTGTCTGATTTAAGTTTATTCATTTTGAAAGGATGGTTTTGCATGGAATACCAGCCTGGCCCATTGTAATTTTGGACACCAAATAAGTTTAAAAACAAAAATTTGGTGTTGCAAGGATTTGAATCCTCGCCAACTAATTGGTAAAGCATAAATCTTCTAACACATTCATAATCCGATTCGCACTACTATACAATGTACATGTTATTCTTTTATTGCTGGTAATGAAGTATCAGTAAAAAAAAATTGAGCCTTCTAGTGACTTGGGCCCTAGGCCGTTGCTCAGCTAGCCCAAGCCCAGGGTTGGCCCTATGGAACACTAATAGACGCCTAAAGTTAATTTTGCGACTATTGATCGAAAATCAATGCTTTCTCAATATCACTACTATTATCCATCTCCAAGTTATGCAACATGCCAATAGCCATGACATCGCCAGAGCCGACCCAAATAAGATGTTGCCCCAACCCGTTATTTTTTCCTTTTTTATCTGGTCCAAAAACCAAACCATGGAAGCAAAACGGGGAATTAATACTCTTTTGGGGTTTGAGCTCACACCATCTTCAGCAAATGATAACACATTATCACTAAGATGCTCCGCTCTTGGTTACAATTTACAAATTACATTCCATACCATACACAAAAGCACATGTTTTGTGTTGCTCCTGACGGGGGTTGCTCCCACTCATGGACTTGTTGGGCTTCCCCTGAGTCGGACCTAGACATCGCGTCGACGAGCAATATTAGAAAAGCAGTGATAAACTTGTGCTGAAAGTGTAGAGATAAATAAATATCAAAGGACTTTGATATCGCCTTCTATTTGTATCACATATCCTCAGCGTCTCATCAACAAAGTTTAGTATACTTTGTCGATGTCATCAATGAAGCCAAGAATGTTGATGTAAGCCAAAAATATGGTTAACACCCCTGAATGATGTAATTCATGTACGATCATTTACTCACGAAAGGGTTAACTCGGGTTACACTACCGTTTTCATGATGAAATTCCTGCAGAGTGCTTCCATTAATTTCTAAGAGCCAAGAGACAATGATGACATGTCAGTAGAATGGTGTTCGAAAGACCATTCGAAAGAAGCTTTGGTTCGAAAGACCACTCAAAAGATTCTTTCATGGGGTTCCAGAACTTTTAAATTTCCTAAGATGCGTTACCATGTAGATCACTATCACCTAAAGGAGGTTTCGGTCGAGTCGACAAAAGAGACGACAAAAGATCTATCAAATCTTCGAAGGGAACATAGAATTCTAACTAGTTTGGATTACCTTAAGAAACCATCGACAAATTACAAGCTATGTAGTTCCAGATATTCTATTCTCAAAGTTTGTACAATTAACCAATTCTAGTAGTTGAGGCCCTTCGATACCTCTGTAAGGTACCTCTATCGTAGTATAATCTTTCTAATACTTCTGGTGTCGAATCTGCAAAGTTATAAAATAATAATAATATAATAATTAACAAATTTCCACTTTATTACCTCAATTACGTGAATAAATTTTTTTATTTACAAGCTCCGAAATTACAAACTTTCCCCGAATTGGTTTCAAAATTAGGATTTACAACTCAAGCTTTTAGACATAAGAGAGGAAACGAGGAATTCAGTCCCGATTCTAGACCCCTAGGGTCTTATTTATAGGTGCGAGTTGGTCCTTCCTTTGTCATATGAGTATGGTCACAGTACTTCTACGGATGCTTATATGAAGATCTGGTGAAGGTGCATGTGTTATTCCTTGAAGGGGGAACTATACGCTACACAGTCCTCCAAACGTATTCTTCCGAAATCTGAAGCTTTGGCTATTTACGAAAGGAGTGAGCTTGTGGGAGCTCCCGGCTTTTTATGCCACTTTAAACATCGTCTTCTTTTGGATACGACGTCTTCTTGCAATAATTATCTGATGAAAGCTTAAGTTCTGGGCATATTCCCGTTTGGTAGTCCGGATGGCATACTAGTCTTTTTCCATGTGCTTGAAGATGACTGCCATAAAGATCATGTCCTTTGGGCTTTTCCAATGAGGGATTTCTTTACAGGAAAGAATCCTTTGCCTCTTCAATTCCGGCTCCAAAAGCGATTATTGAAGAAATGGCTCTAACTGCACTTAAGGCTTGTTTTCTTTTGCATCCTTCACCTTAGCCTTGCCTTTTGGTTTTTCCCTAGTCACTCTTGTGCTAACAATTACCCCCTTCCCTCACGAGTGAAGGCAAATTCTCATCTTTTTAAGTCATCAAGTCCTATTGGTAGTTTTTACAAGGAGACAATTCAACTTTCTCGCCTATTGGAGATTTGAACCACACATTCAGGTTTGATCCAACGGTTGTACCATTGATGACCTCCCTTTATAAATAGTTATATCCTCCTCTACATCCTCACTTTCTTACATTCGAAGAAACCATATATGTGAATTAAAGTTTTCAAAAACTTGAAAACTATCCTAACTCATCAGGATTAAAGATCGAGGTAAATATTCTGTTTTGATTTCAGGATTAAATTTCAAGATCAATTATGAACTTGATATTTCCCTCAAAACTTTGAATGTTCGTTTATTGTTTTCAAATCGACTTCTTAATAATCGATATGAAAGTCAATTATGAATATTGTAAGTGTTCGCATCTTCTACTGAAATCATGCTTAATTTTGAACTTCAATCCAGTTACTCTGTGAGAATTTGAAATATTCCTTTTAAGGAGTGAGTTTTCTAGGATCGAAGTTCAATTTTTCCCGATTTCAATCAAATGTGACACCCTTGGATTTTATTTCTGGAATTCATGTTTAAACTAGAAATTCCCAATGTAAAAGAATATATTATAATAATTAAAAATTGTCAAATTGATTTTAGTAGCAAACATCTTTTACCCGAACTGAAAGCTTTTCTGAATATTTTTGTTATTGTGGCATTTTTATTATCCTAATTGCACATAGTGATAAATAATGATGTTTGAAGTGATTCGATAAGGACAAAAGGTCCCTTTTCCAAATTCACACAATCTTATTCTTTTGCCATTTTGCATTATTACAACTGAAATAATGTCACCTGGAAGAGTTATGTCTAGTAAGAAGAAAACAATTATGAAGGCTGATTCTAAAGCTTCGACTACTAACAAAAGTGAACCTTCCTAACAGGTTCTGGAAGAAGCCCCATCTAGGGTTTCTGCTACTGAGAAGCACTCTTTTATTTCCTTCCAGGATAAGGTTAATTCAATATTGGAGGATTTCGGTATTTAGAGGACACTAATGACAAGCCTCTGAAATGGTTCTTCGCCTTTACTGTTATCCATATCTGGTATGGGGGCTTATCCTTTCCTTTCTTTTGTTTTCGACTTCCTTCTTCATCTTAATATTGCTCCAATTCAACTCTCCCCAATACTTATGCCTATATGCTTAGATTGGAAGTTCTCTCTCGAAAATATAAGGGCTCTTCCCTTAACGCCTATGCTCTTGAACAATTGATTCATTTAGCGAAACTAAGTCAAGTAAAGTCCCAAATTTATAGAGCTAACCATTAGCCAAAGTTGGTCGAAGGAAGCATCAATAAATCTAAGAAGTAGGAACATTAGTTTTTCTCTATCCGATGTCCCCAGGCATTTCTGAGAACTTTCACTAAGCTTGTTAACTACTTTGAAGCTTTTCATTACTATATTTTACACAACTTTTCCTCAACCAATAATGTTGTAATTTTATTTCTAGATGTTGCACCAAAGACCACTTGGGGCGAAGCTAAGACAATCATAGACGAGAAGGTGAAAGCTTTCACGACAATAAGAAAAGGGTCCTCTCTTTTGACTTCCGGTATCCTTACGAAGCACTTCATTCTCTCTACCGATCAGAAAATTCTACGACATCCTTTGGTAATGCATTATTCGTCATTGGTTGTTTGTTTTTTAATGACGGTGATCCACATAACTTGTATACCATGTCACCAATTAGCTTTGATCATTATGGTAAGCCTCAAGTTTTCTTTTAGGAATAAGAAAGTTTCCTAATTATTCCTCATTCAGTTTTACTTTCACAACCTCTATCTCCGACACTCTAGGTATCACTTCTCTCTCCAACGTTGCCCTAGCTCTATCTTAGAGGCAAGGGATAGAACATGAAATTTATAACACCAAGGCGGAGACTTGAAAGAGGCTTGCTGAATCTTTGACGGAAGGACGATCTAATAAGAAAGCTAAGGTCATTGATTCCACTTTCGTTGCAACCGCAATAGGTTGAAGTGAGGAATCAACAATTTCTACTACAGTCGTCGTAACACCTCCTCATGTCTCTTAACAGTTTATGAGAATTAAGCTATCATGAAGGTTCCCTTCACGAGGACGGACCCCTCTTCATATGTCCATCCTTCTAATTCCTTTATTCTTTGGGAAGACATACACAAGGCATTGGGCATCTCTCTGTTTCCACCTACTTCCATCGATATCACTGGTTTCTCATCTAGTTCACTTTTGAAAACATCCTTTCCTGGTCTGGTTAAGGCAGTCGAAGTAACGACCCGAATTTTTGGACGGTTAATTTTAAACATTTAATATTATTTTAAATATTGAGTTGATGATATAAATGGATTTTTATATAAAGTTTATTGATTTAATTACCGAGTACGATTTAGTTTCGAATATGTGACAACCCGGATTTTTACAACATGCTAAGATAAGAATCAAGGCAGAATTTAATTATAAAATCTGAATCAGGAGAAACGGGCTATGCCATTGCGTTCATCTCAGAAAAATACGCGAAATAGAGTCCGAGTTTTCGAAAATCGGAGTCCGTATTACCAAGTTATGGCCCGTCAAAGTTTTCAGAAAATTTCAAGTTCAAAAACAATTCAAATTTGAATTCAGAATTCAAATTCAGCCAAGCAGGACAAGCGGGAAAAATTCCCGCCACCCCCAAGTCGACTGGGGAATCGACTTGGGAGTCGACACACCCCAGGTGGTGTCGACTGCCCAGTCGACACCCCTGTCGACTTGGGTGGTCGGCCAGTTGGCCTGGGTGTGCCTGACTTATTCCTCAAGACATGCTTTTGGGTCTGGTCTATTGGCCTGTGACGGGTTTTGAGAGTTCAGATCTATCCTAGGGTTAATCTAAGGGCCTAAACTACTCCTAATCTCTATAAAAACACCCTAGGACCTAACCTAAATCACTAAAAATCAATCCTACAACTAAGTGCTGCCAAAATCTATCTTGATCATGGCCTCCATCTCCAACTCCAAGGGCTTATGCATTCAAATCGGGTTCAAATCAAAAGGTGCTAGCTTGCTACATCAAATCAAGGGAGTGGATCAACGTTGCTAGGCCAATTTCATGACGATTCTTCAAAAAGGAGCCACCTTTCTTTGTCAAGACGATGCATGATCCTTCCCTAATCCTCGCTATGTAAGTTCTAGCTACTTGTAGATTCTAACGGTGGTTCTAATGTGACATGGAATAAAATGCGATGAAACATAAGTATGCTAGCCTATGTGAACCCAATTTTGCCCCTTTTCTATGATCTATGACCTTGGGCTAAGTTTTAGCGACTTAATCATGCCACTCATGTTATGTTTAACCTAGTTTATCTTACAGGTTTGAATCTTTATCTATGGAATGTTAGCATGAACCTTTGGGAACCATTTGACTTGTGAAACATTGGCAAAGACTTGACTTTGGGGCTTATGCATGTAAATGAACCCAAACCCTTATGATATCATGCATGTTTGTGGCAAAATTCCCTAATGATACTATGCATGTTTGTGGCCAAATTCCCTTATGATACTATGCATGTTTGTAGCCAAATTTCCTTATGATACTATGCATGTTTGTGGCCAATCCCTTTTTGATATCGTGCATGTTTGAGGCCAATATGTAGCATAGTATCCTTACTATGTTGACTCACTTTTACTTGGGTTAGAAACACGATTTGGGGTAGGATAGACAAGCGTGATTACGACATGATAATTTGACATGGGATTTCATGAAAATATGACACTCATGATACACCTAAATGTGGACATGACATGTGGGATAAACATGGGACTTGAAACTAGACACGTATGGGTTGTAAGTGTAATATGACACTAGACCAAACATGAAAGTGGCCAACTCGAGGTCGGATTGAGTTCGTAGCATAAATTTACCCGGACCCGCCCGGCTTAACTAGTGGCTACAAACAATAGGACCCAATGTGAGTAGTTGGTCTTATAGCACTTAAAACCCGAGGTTAGACTAGGTTGTGGTGTAAATCTACCCGGACCCGCCCGGCTTAACTAGTAACCACAACAAAGTCTAATGTGAGAGGTTGGAGTGCATTAATCTAATTAATGCCACATGAAAAGGTTAAGTAATTTTGACTAATGACCTTAACCGATATGACACGAAAGGGTAGGTTAAGTTAAACCGGACTTGATTTCTTAATGACACTTAACCATATAAGACAATGAGGGGATGGGGTTAAGTAATTTACACTTAACTAATCCGACTTGGTAATTAGATGGGGTTAAGTAATTTACACTTAACTAATCCGACTTGGTAATTAGATGGGGTTAAGTAACTTATACTTAACTAATCTAAACACGGTAATTAGATGGGGTTAAGTAACCTACACTTAACTAATCTAAACACGGTAATTCGATGGGGTTAAGTTAAACACTTAACCAATCTAAACTTGGTAATTCAATGACCAATACTTAACCAACTTAACATGATACTTTAATGGGGTTAGGTAACTTATACTTAACCAATTATACATGATGATTTGATGAGGTTAAGTAACCTATACTTAACCAATCTAATATGCATACCTGATAAGGTTAAGTCACAAGACCTTTTAAATATACTTAAACATTGTAATACGATTAGTGGATGAGGTTAAGCTAACCCATACTTAACCAATCTGACTCGATAATCTGATGGGGTTAAGATAATCTATGCTTAATCAATCTAACACGATAATCTGATAGGGTTAAGATAAACAGATACTTAACCAATTTGACTTGATGATTAAATAGGGTTAAGTCATGAGCTTCTTGGTATACTTAACCAACTTGTAGGGCTAGGTCTTGGACTTGAACACTTAGCCAAATCTTGACATGATTCGTAGGCAGGTTAAGTCATGAACTTAAATGACAATACTTAACCCATTAGACAAAACCCTAGTTCAAGGGACTAGGTGGAAAACCGGGATTAACAAGGATAACGGGAAAGGAGACTAAGTGGTAAACCTTAGTTTAGGAAACTAAGTAATAATTCTTAGTCAAGGGATTTGGACCAGTTCACAGATAGATGAGTAACCTAATACGGTAGGTCATCGCTTAAACACATGAGGAGGAGCAAATTATCTGACTTAGATAAAGGCTCCAACGCATTGGGTGACGAAGCGGTAGCTTCGGGGGACGTGAGGGTACTCTTGGTATCCCTCTGTGAGGTGGCAGATGGTCCATGAAACCTGGCCTCACAGAGGTTAAGGTTTGCGGTAAAAGAGCCAAGAGTATGCCTTGGTTGCTATGCGAGCGACCTAAAGACTGGGATGGATTAGCGTGGAGTCGACGATTCTTGTTTTTGCCCTGGATAGCGCATCGTCGACTACCTACCATCTTTAGTCAATCGTGTACGAACGGAAAGGCAGAGAACTCCCAAAAGACCATGTTCTTGCTATCGAGTCATGGGTGAGGTTGGCCCATAGGAAAGTGGGGCTATAGTGGGGCCGGGATGTGGTCCTCATACATGATTTTTCTTGGATTGCCTTTCAGTAGTTGAGGGAGGGGTCACGTGGGACCATAGCCACGGATACAAAAACAGACCTTGATATCTGCATCGGCAGATGACTTAAAGCTCCCGACCGAGTTCCGTATTTCTTGATTTGCCCTGGCACGGAACTCGGAAGGCACATTGAGGTACATGTGCGTCTAGACATGGAAAACGGTTCACGATGCATACGTGGGATAAAGGGCGCGGTTGACGGGTGGCATAATCCTTAGTGGCTCTAGGTGGCTTGAACCCAAACCGAGACACGGAAACGTTCATTAGGTAGCATAATCTCTAGTGGTCCTAGGTGGCATAAATCCTAAGTGAACACGCGATAGTTCATGGTAAGAAAACATAACTAGATCAAGGGTAGCAGTCCAAAACAACATCAAGAATAAAATTGTACTACGTTGAGGTGGTATAAATTTACATGGGGAAAGCCCGTACGGCCTACGGCAAAGGACTGAACTTATACATGGAAAGAAACATACGAGTTGGGGAAAACCTACATATGTTATATATTAGGTTGACATGGACCATTACATGACATTGGGCAAGGGACATTCATAGTTAACACATGACGCAGGTTGGGATACTAGTACGAGAGGTGCAGAGCAAATATACATGATAAATACCGTGGGATGTCAGACATGATAGGTATCTTGGGGTAGTATACTGGATAGAAACCTTACAATGTGATACCTTGATTTATCTTGACACCGTAGTTTATCATGATACCTTAGTTTATCTTGCTACAGTAGTTCATCCAGTTATCTTGGTTTAGCTTATCTATCTTGTCGTCATCCTTATGTTTACTTTCATTTTATGCATGTCATGTTACCTTTACCTATTTTTATGCTGGAAGTAGATAGGACTTACCAGTCTTTATGACTGACCCCGTTTTGTTTCGCCTCTTTGTCTTCCGTTTCCCCCCAGGTTTTCAGGGAGGAAATGATGTTGTTTAGTTCGGACCTCTTATGCTTGAAGGTCATAATGTATAGCTTGGTCTTCCCTTGGCTATGGCTGCTTCACCGCATTATTTTGGGGAATAATTTATGAAAAGGTTTTATGCTTCTTTACTATTGCAAGACAGGTTTTGATGTATTCTGATGTAAACGGCTTTAGACCTTATTTGATAAGGTAGTGAAATTTGTTTTACTTCCGCTGTTTTATATATGTTCTGTCTCGTAATATTTCTGTGCATGTTTACCTCGATAATGCTTCACCAAACCTAGTGCATTCCCTTGTGAGTGACCCTAGCGGAGGTGGGGTGTTACATTTGGTATCAGAGCAGAAGGTTACCAGACTGGGCAAAAGTTTTTAAAACCTTCTGAAAACTATTTGAGAAATCGTTTACAAAGAAGCATTTTTCAAGAAAAGTATTTAAAGGCTATTCCCCAAAAGCCATTAGCACTATCCTTTGTTTCCTTGATTGAACCTCTTTTCCTTTCTTTCCTCCATCTGTAGTCATAGTAGTTTTAACTGCGACTAATCCTTGTCTAGCTACGTAAGTGTTTTCCCGTGCGATGGAGGAAGTTCTCGAGAGACCTGTTACCGAAGTTATAAGAAGGGATAATAAGAGCAAGGATAAAGGATACGAGCTTAAGAATAAGCAACTTGTTGGTATGGTTTGATCCACAAAGGAAGATAAGGACAAGATCAGCGAGAGGGCAATTGTATGCTCTCATTTCTAGCGTACCTAAGAGGAATGGTATCATTTCTGTTAAAGGCTTAGCCTTTCTTTTCTATCGTCCCGTCTAGACTTTGTTTTGATCATCGCATCATTTAAGTCTGCCTCGATAGTTAAGTCTCTGCACCTTAGTACTAGCATGGTAGAAGATCCCATTTTTGTCCCCAAATCTTGTTGGAAGATCGGTCCATTTATTCAAGACTTGTTGGGCTATGGATGGATTCTAGGGGTAAAGTGGTTATCCAGTAAGGGATACCATTCTCGGTTTCGAAAAGAGGGTAGTCAGACTCTTGGCTTGCTTTGGTAATACCCTCGAAGTCTCATATAACCTTTTAGGTTCTGTCATGGTTAGTTACCTAGAATCTCTTGATGCATTTATCGGAAATCTCTGATCCCATCGAGTAACATTCGCCAATAGACGGATGGTCCGTTCCGCTTGAGCATGGGTTATAGGAATCACCCTAGTAAGTGCACGTGGTAACATGGATTGGCATCGGTAAACGAGATCCAGAATTCACTAGTGAATTTTGGAGAGCTTGCATGAGTACGCAGATATGGTTGAGCCAAGTATACTAGGGAAAGAATAAGTGAAAGTGGAACAAGAGGCGATAGTGAAATGAGTTCTAACTCATACTTTGGAAGTAAGAATCAAGGAGCTATGAAATCATGAAGTCAAAGGCGGTCAAGGCACAATGGAATTAAGTTCATGGAGATGCGGCTTAGACGCGCGCATCATGTCTCTTTTTAAGAGTATATCATTGATCCCTGGTTCTCCTATAGAGCTTGCTTGCATGATTATCGCTTGGTGGATATCCTCTCGGTCCTGTTTCTGTTGCAAACCCCGTAAGGAGTTTGTCTTGTTTATCTTCTCGATCCTATCTTGGGAACCTTAGGTAGAACTCTATGGATGTAAACATGTATCTGAAACATGTTATGATTGATATGGTTGCAAATGGTTGCAAGTGGTTGCTCGTGGATGCGCGAATACACATTAAATACTAGATTGACGCGATCACGTTTCATGTTGCATATGCACGAGTATTTATACTTGTTTATGGATGAAATTGAATGTGTTTTCATGCGGATGTTGCATATGGATGAATGTTTGTGCACGCATATAGTACTTATATGACTATGACTATTTGCATACATGTTGGATTCATGGCACTAAACATATTTTGCATTAGAAACATCATTCAGGCCTGATTATTAGCATTAGCTAAGGAACATATACACACCTTCTGCACGTGTTCATAAAGCATTAGGAGTCTTTTAAGGACCATGGTTGCCTGTGGATGATGTTTTAAGTAGATGGATGATGGATGGTAGGATACGTTCTCCCTAACTTGGAGATTTCGGGGACGAAATCCTTTAAGTTGGGGAGAGTGTGACAACCCGGATTTTTACAACATGCTAAGATAAGAATCAAGGAAGAATTTAATTATAAAATCTGAATCAGGAGAAACGGGCTGTGCCATTGCGTTCGTCTTGGAAAAATACGCGAAATAGAGTCCGTGTTTTCGAAAATCGGAGTCAGTATGGCCAAGTTATGGCCCGTCAAAGTTTTCAGAAAATTTCAAGTTCAAAAACAGTTCAAATTTGAATTTAGAATTCAAATTCAGCCAAGCAGGACAGGCGGGAAAAATTCCCGCCACCCCCAAGTCGACTGGGGAGTCGACTTGGGAGTCGACACACCCCAGGTGGTGTCGACTGCCCAGTCGACACCCCTGTCGACTTGGGTGGTCGGCCAGTTGGCCTGGGTGTGCCTGACTTGTTCCTCAAGACATGCTTTTGGGTCTGGTCTATTGGCCTGTGATGGGTTTTGAGGGTTCAGATTTATCCTAGGGTTAATCTAAGGGCCTAAACTACTCCTAATCTCTATAAAAACACCCTAGGACCTAACCTAAATCACTAAAAATCAATCCTACAACTAAGTGCTGCCAAAATCTATCTTGATCATGGCCTCCATCTCCAACTCCAAGGGCTTATGTATTCAAATCGGGTTCAAATCAAAAGGTGCTAGCTTGCTACATCAAATCAAGGGAGTGGATCAAGGTTGCTAGGCCAATTTCATGACGATTCTTCAACAAAGGAGCCACCTTTCTTCGTCAAGACGATGCATGATCCTTCCCTAAGCCTCGCTATGTAAGTTCTAGCTACTTGTAGATTCTAACGGTGGTTCTAATGTGACATGGAATAAAATGCGATGAAACATAAGTATGCTAGCCTATGTGAACCCAATTTTGCCCCTTTTCTATGATCTATGACCTTGGGCTAAGTTTTAGCGACTTAATCATGCCACTCATGTTATGTTTAACCTAATTTATCTTGCAGGTTTGAATCTTTATCTATGGAATGTTAGCATGAACCTTTGGGAACCATTTGACTTGTGAAACATTGGCAAAGACTTGACTTTGGGGCTTATGCATGTAAATGAACCCAAACCCCTTGTGATATCATGCATGTTTGTGGCAAAATTCCCTAATGATACTATGCATGTTTGTGGCCAAATTCCCTTATAATACTATGCATGTTTGTGGCCAAATTCCCTTATGATACTATGCATGTTTGTGGCCAATCCCTTTTTGATATCGTGCATGTTTGAGGCCAATATGTAGCATAGTATCCTTACTATGTTGACTCGATTTTACTCGGGTTGGAAACACGATTTGGGGTAGGATAGACAAGCGTGATTACGACATGATAATTTGACATGGGATTTCATGAAAATATGACACTCATGATACACCTAAATGTGGACATGACATGTGGGATAAACATGGGACTTGAAACTAGACACGTATGGGTTGTAAGTGTAATATGACACTAGACCAAACATGAAAGTGGCCAACTCGAGGTTGGGTTGAGTTTGTAGCATAAATCTACCCGGACCCGCCCGGCTTAAGTAGTGGCTACAAACAATAGGACCCAATGTGAGTAGTTGGCCATATAGCACTTAAAACCCGAGGTTAGACTAGGTTGTGGTGTAAATCTACCCGGACCCGCCCGGCTTAACTAGTAACCACAACAAAGTCTAATGTGAGAGGTTGGGGTGCATTAATCTAATTAATGCCACATGAAAAGGTTAAGTAATTTTGACTAATGACACTTAACCGATATGACACGAATGGGTAGGTTAAGTTAAACCGGACTTGATTTCTTAATGACACTTAACCATATAAGACAATGAGGGGATGGGGTTAAGTAATTTACACTTAACTAATCCGACTTGGTAATTAGATGGGGTTAAGTAATTTACACTTAACTAATCCGACTTGGTAATTACATGGGGTTAAGTAACTTATACTTAATTAATCTAAACATGGTAATTAGATGGGGTTAAGTAACCTACACTTAACTAATCTAAACACGGTAATTCGATGGGGTTAAGTTAAACACTTAACCAATCTAAACTTGGTAATTCAATGAGGTTAAGTGACCAATACTTAACCAACTTAACATGATACTTTAATGGGGTTAGGTAACTTATACTTAACCAATTATACATGATGATTTGATGAGGTTAAGTAACCTATACTTAACCAATCTAATATGCGGACCTGATAGGGTTAAGTCACAAGACCTTTTAAATATACTTAACCATTGTAATACGATTAGTGGATGAGGTTAAGCTAACCCATACTTAACCAATCCGACTCGATAATCTGATGGGGTTAAGATAAACTATGCTTAATCAATCTAACACGATAATCTGATAGGGTTAAGATAAACAAATACTTAACCAATTTGACTTGATGATTAAATAGGGTTAAGTCATGAGCTTCTTGGTATACTTAACCAACTTGTAGGGCTAGGTCTTGGACTTGAATACTTAGCCAAATCTTGACATGATTCGTAGGTAGGTTAAGTCATGAACTTAAATGACAATACTTAACCCATTAGACAAAACCCTAGTTCAGGGGACTAGGTGGAAAACCGGGATTAACAAGGATAACGGGAAAGGAGACTAAGTGGTAAACCTTAGTTTAGGAAACTAAGTAATAATTCTTAGTCAAGGGATTTGGACCAGTTCACAGATAGATGAGTAACCTGATACGGTAGGTCATCTCTTAAACACACGAGGAGGAGCAAATTATCTGACTTAGATAAAGGCTCCAACGCACTAGGTGACGAAGCGGTAGCTTCGGGGGACGTGAGGGTACTCTTGGTATCCCTCTGTGAGGTGGCAGATGGTCCATGAAACCTGGCCTCACAGAGGTTAAGGTCTGCGGTAGAAGAGCCAAGAGTATGCCTTGGTTGCTATGCGAGCGACCTAAAGACTGGGATGGATTAGCGTGGAGTCGACGATTCTTTTTTTTGCCCTGGATAGCGCATCGTCGACTACCTACCATCTTTAGTCAATCGTGTACGAACGGAAAGGCAGAGAACTCCCAACAGACCATGTTCTTGCTATCGGGTCATAGGTGAGGTTGGCCCATAGGAAAGTGGGGCTATAGTGGGGCCGGGATGTGGTTCTCATACATGATTTTTCTTGGATTGCCTTTCAGTAGTTGAGGGAGGGGTCACGTGGGACCATAGCCATGGATACAAAAACAGACCTTGATATCTGCATCGGCAGATGACTTAAAGCTCCCGACCGAGTTCCGTATTTCTTGATTTGCCCTGGCACGGAACTCGGAAGGCACATTGAGGTACATGTGCATCTAGACATGGAAAACGGTTCACGATACATACGTGGGATAAAGGGCGCGGTTGACGGGTGGCATAATCCCTAGTGGCCCTAGGTGGCTTGAACCCAAACCGAGACACGGAAACGTTCATTAGGTAGCATAATCCCTAGTGGTCCTAGGTGGCGTAAATCCTAAGTGAACACGCGATAGTTCATGGTAAGAAAACATAACCAGATCAAGGGTAGCAGTCCAAAACAACATCAAGGATAAAATTGTACTACGTTGAGGTGGTATAAATTTACATGGGGAAAGCCCGTACGGCCTACGACAAATGACTGAACTTATACATGGAAAGAAAAATACGAGTTGGGGAAAACCTACATATGTTATATATTAGGTTGACATGGACCATTACATGACATTGGGCAAGGGACATTCATAGTTAACACATGACGCAGGTTGGGATATAGTACGAGAGGTGCAGAGCAAATATACATGATAAATACGGTGGGATGTCAGACATGATAGGTACCTTGGGGTAGTATACTGGATAGAAACCTTACGATGTGATACCTTGATTTATCTTGACACCGTAGTTTATCATGATACCTTAGTTTATCTTGCTACAGTAGTTCATCCAGTTATCATGGTTTAGCTTATCTATCTTGTCGTCATCCTTATGTTTACTTTCAGTTTATGCATGTCATGTTACCTTTACCTGTTTTTATGCTGGAAGTAGATAGGACTTACCAGTCTTTATGACTGACCCCGTTTTGTTTCGCCTCTTTGTCTCCCGTCCCCCCCCCCCCCCAGATTTTCAGGGAGGAAATGATGTTTAGTTCGGACCTCTTATGCTTGAAGGTCATCATGTATAGCTTGGTATTCCCTTGGCTATGGCTGCTTCACCGCATTATTTTGGGGAATAATTTATGAAAAGGTTTTATGCTTCTTTACTATTGCAAGACAGGTTTTGATGTATTCTGATGTAAAAGGCTTTAGGCCTTATTTGATAAGGTAATGAAATTTGTTTTACTTCCGCTGTTTTATATATGTTCTGTCTCGTAATATTTCTGTGCATGTTTACCTCGATAATGCTTCACCAAACCTAGTGCATTCCCTTGTGAGTGACCCTAGCGGAGGTGGGGTGTTACAGAATATATTGAATAATCGTATACGAAAATGAAATATAATTTAATTCGAAGTTAAAACTGAATCAAAACGATTCAGTTGATTAATATAAATTCTATTTGAATATAAACGATAATAATAATATTATTATTGAGTAGTTGAATTTTTTGAATTTAATATTTTATTGTAACAATTTAATATGGAACTTAAGAATAGTAAATTTTCAGACAATTTCGGAATTCAATGAAAGTGCTTCTATCGGATTCGTAGTAGTGTAATATTATCGGATTTCAATTTTCGTAACGTTTGGAATTATCGATTGAACGTACGATCAGAAAACACATAGGGATAATTAAATCGAATTTAATTATTTAATCATTTATTTAAATTAATATCTTCTCCATACCATCGAATGATGCTTTGAAACATGTTCTAGTGTGTTCAGAATAGTGGTTTAACCCTAGAATTGCTAGTTGCGAAGTTAAAATAGGAGTTCAGAAACAAAAGAAAATTTAAATTAAATAAATCCACATCGGTTCAAATTAAATTAAGGGCAACATCATTAATTCCTTCTACCCTAAGCTAACCTATGAAGTACAACCTAAACTTTCCATCGCAAAAGCCTACCCAAACTTAGTTGTTCTTTCAAATTCATGTATGTTCTGCTCCCTAGCTTCATAACGAAGTAAACCAACGAATTAATGGCTTCGTACCTTTGGTGCCCCATCTACATCTATAAATTTAGCTATATACCTTCGAAATTTACTTTCCCATTTTATAACCCACAAAATTATTCAAGCCTTCTGCCATTTCTTTCTCTCCCAGTCTAAACCGCAAACGATTCAAATAAAAAAAATGGATTCACGATTAGAAATCACGATCCAATCATTGTGAATCCAAGCATAATGGTAAGGAAGGAGCAGGCGAACGATAAAGGGATCTGATCATCAATGGAGGGTGCACGACAATTTATGGAAGCTCGCAATTGGGTTCTAGGGTTTCGACATGCTCGTTTCCACCTTATGATTCATCGCAAATCATGGTTCGAGATGGCGTGCGATTACTGCTAGTGGCAATGGTGGGTTGTGAATTGGTTCGAAGCTTCGTGCTTGAACCTAGAAGGAAATTGAATACGGGTTCCAAGGATTAGGGTGTTGCGATTCTAGGTGGGGTTCGAAGGTTTTGATGATGGACTGAGATGATTTGAGGAAGTTGGCAGTGAGGATGTTGGGGAGTTTGGTCTGATGTTTTGGGGATGGTGAAGCAAGACGACACTACTAAAATCTCCTTCACCTTGGATAAATTAACAGCGACTGTTTTGGGGTTAGTTCCTGAGCAGGGTCGAATTGTTTAAAATAGAGGAAGTTGAAGTTTACAATAGAGGAAGCATTTAGGGAGAAAGTAGGTAAATTTAATAGTATTTGAATTTTTATTGATCGTTAAATTCTTTTCAAACTTATATATATTGTATATAATTCATATGGTGTCAGATTTGAGCAATTTATGATTCAATGGAGTTGTAAAGGTGAGGACGTTAGCAACGTGGAGTGAGGTATAAATTAAATAATTAATTTTGTTAATTCATTTAATTTTTATATAATAAAATCTTATAATGCAATATATCAAATTTATACAAGGTGGGAAAATTGTAAAATAGAATTCATAATTCCAGATCCTATAATCTGGAATTCATTTGGAATCGATCAGAGTTGACTAAAATTTAATTTAAATCGAATGGTATTTGATTTAATTTAAATTGGGATATTCGATAAATAAAAAATCAGGTGAATAAACTCACTCTCTGGATTTTATTTAATATAATGTTATATGTTGTTTTTGGTAGTTTAGATGCATTGAGTTATCGTTGTGACTATATATATATATATATATATATATATATATATATATTAGTTATATAGGCTTGGTAGTTGTGGCTGTTGTGTGTGTGTGTGTGTGTGTGTATATATATATATGGGGTACTTCCCGCAGTACCATTAGCGGATGACCCTATGCGCCCCACAATATAGGGATGAACTTCTATACCGCGATATCCTACTTTGAAGCAGGATGGGTATTATCTATGTTGACTTACATCTGTTGATGTAGGAAAACTGGTTAGAGGGATCCAATTGATTCCTCAAAATTTATTATTGTTTGTTTTCATATATATTATCATATATGATGTGTTAGAAAACCTGAGATTGGGTGTTTTGGATGTTTGAATATCACAGGCCCAAATATTGATGTATAAAAATATCGTAAAAAGGAATTTTGAGATTTAAAAGGAAAATCTAATTTTCTAAAATAGAATTCGAATTTTGAATATGCTAGGACATATTAACTTGTTTTGAATAATAAAAACAAGTAGTGAATTTATAAACGGTGTTTATAAATGAAAAGGAATAATATTCATTGGATAATTTTGGGAATGTAAATTCAAATGTGAATTTAAAAAGGGAGATTGAAATTAGTTTCAAAAAGAAACGATGAAATTTATTCCGATATTCGGAATGTAAATTGAATTAAAATAAATCCATACGGATTTATGATTTGAAATTCGACTATGTCAAATATATAAAATAAATTATTTCCAGATAGGATATTTAAATTGTATTGGGTAGAAACTGAAATTTAATATGAAAATAGATTTTATATTTATGTATAATTACAATAATAAAATATTCCAAAGAAGGAATTGGGTTTCAAATAGATTTTGAAATGGAACTTGTTTTAATATATAAAACAAGGAGGTTGAATTTATAAACGATGTTTATAAATCTAGTGAAATAAATCATCATTTGATAATTTAGAATTTTAAATTCAAGTATGAGTTTAAAAGTGAATTGGAAAACGTTTCAAAAAAGGAATGATAGATTTTATTCTAGAATTTGGAATATAAACTGAGTTAAGAAAAATCCAATGAATCTATAATTGAAATTCGATTATATCGAATTTTATAAATAATTTATTTATAAATTTAGGAAGGGGAATTTAGTATAGAAGATTGAATTATAAATAAGTTTATAACTGAACTATGAAATAATCGACGATTAAGGATAATTAGAAATATTAAGTTAGATTGGGAAAATTGGTTTAATATATATATATATATATATATATATATATATATAAGAAAGGAGTTGAATTTTATTAATAAATGAAGTTTAAAAGTTTTTGTTTAAATATAATTAAAAGGAGCTCGCCACAACACGGTAGTTCGTAATTTGGCGTTTCGAACTTCGATTGAGTATATAGAACTCAATGTAAGTCGGAAGTCTTTGAAACAAGAATCGTCCGGACCAATTGAATGATAGTTTTCTAATGGAAGATAAAAATATGGATTTCGTCATAAAGATTTTGATTTATGTCAAAATCGAATTTTCAGAAAAACAGCGGTATAATCATTTATAAATTATAACGATAAATAATTAAAACCGAAGGATTTTAAGTTAATAAAATTTGGATTTTCATTATAAAAACCCAGCTTGAGTTATAAAATAAATATGAACTAAAGTGGAGTAAGTGAATTGATTTTTTCAAAAAAAAAAACCAGATTTTTAATTATTGAGTAGATTTAACTAATTAGAAGAATAATTATTCCATGGAGTTCTGGGTCGAAATTGGACTTTGGATAAGTGAATTGAATTTGTTAATTTATATTCGAAATCGAATATGAAACTTAAGCTGGAAATGACATTCAATTGAGTTATAAGCAAATTAAAATTTTGTATGAACGTGATATGTTCAGATTGTTAGATCCTCTACTTTGGATTTTAATGACAACAACTATACGATTATAGGAAGTATATATTGTGTTATGTAATAATGCAGGATATCAAGAAGAAGAAGGAGAACCCATTATCAAAGATTATAAGACATACTCAAGGACATCACAAAGGTTATATTATGTATTAGATTAAATTTACAATCTCCTTGTAATCATATGAGAAGTTGTATAAAGAACATATAAGTCTATGCTAGATCAAACGTCTGTTCTACAGAAACAAATGTACGAAGCTAAAGTCAGAAAATTATTCCAGACTCAGCATAGACGTGTGTTCTATAGGAACAAACGTCTGTTGAAGGTCTCACGAAAAATTTCCTGACAACACAAACGTCTGTCTCTATATGGACAGACGTCTATTCATGTATTTAAGTTATATCAAATATACATGAATAGACATCTGACCATATGAACAGACGTCTGTCTTGGCATACGACTTATACTTATGAAAGGGTACTTCTTCTTTCCTAAAAGACATAACCTTCTTCTTCATTTCAAAACAATTTTTTCTAAAAGACACAACTTTTCAGATGTAGAGTTTCTTTTCAAAGGATATAATTTTTCATGAAAGCTCTTCACTTATTATAAATATATTTTGATTCAAGCTTTCTAATCACCAATTCTTTCTAGATCTATTCTATACTTTCTGAAAGCACTTTACACTTATTATTCTTTGAGAATTATATCAAGCACTCAACATCTTCTATACTCTCACGATATTCAAACTCTTATATTGATTCAAGGAGATTATAGGAGAAACTTGTATAAGTCAATCAAAATCAGTGTTGTAAAGAACACAAAATTGTCAAAGCAACTTATCATCTGTAAGCCTATTCTCCGAGCGAAGTGAGGGCAGTTTGTGTTAGTAAGGAAGCCGAAGGGGAGCTTCGGTACTGGACGTAGGATGAGAGGTCCGAACCAGGATAAATTACTGCTGTGATTACTTCTTACTTTACTTGCATCTTCATTTACTAGTTGATTTTACTACTTACTATAGTTAACACACAGATTCGATCCTATTATAGAATTTCAATTGGTATTGGAGCAAGGTTAGATCAAATTACAATAACTTGTATTTGCATCGTTGTTTTAATATGGCAAGCAATAAAACCAATAGCATATTTCAAGAAGGTTAATCAATACAAAGACCCCCACTTTTTAATGGATCTAATTATGCATACTGGTCAACACGTGTGATAATTTTTATGGAAGCAAATGGACTGGAAATATGGGCTACCACTCAAAAGAAATATGAAGTATCAACCACTGAATTGAGTGAGTCGACCGATGTCCAAAAAGTTGCAGCTCCCAACAACTTAAAATCCATGAATGTTTTATTTTTTGCATTAGATAAAAATAAGTTTTCACGTGTCATGATGTGCACCACTGCTTATGACATATGGAGAACTTTATAAATCACTCACGAAGGCACTACAAAAGTTAAGCAAACAAAAATATCAATTTTGCAAAATCAATTTTCATCTTTCAAAATGAAGGTTGGAGAAACCATTAGATTTCAAACAATTCAACACGATCTAATGATACTTGGAGTGAAATTCACTGATTTTGATTTAGCCACACGAATTTTGAATTCTTTAACTAATGAGTGGGAAAAAAAAGTCATAGCCATATAAGAGGCCAATGATTTTTCTCAACTCAAAGTCCAAGAAATAATTGGAAATTTGTTGTCCTATGAAGCTAACTTGCAGGTTAGAAAAGAACAGAATACGAACAAGAAAAATATTGCTTTTCCAACAAATAATGACTACTCAAGTTTAGATGAAGAGGAGATAGTATTCATAACCAAAAACCACATCAAATTCAAGAAATTTTTAAGGCTGACCAAATTCCAGAAAAATAATAGACTAAGCTAGACAAATCAGACTATGGTTAAGTGCTACAATTGTGATGAATTTGGTCATATAAAGAAAGATTGTCCAAAGAACAATAAGAAAAGTAGAAGATCGAGAAATTTAAGAAAAGAAGAGCTTTCCAAGTTGCATAGGATGATTCTGATTCATCTTCATCCGATAGTCGCAATGACATTGACTCAGAACAAGCCAATGTATGTTTTATAGAAGAAACAGACGAGGTATGTCCTGAACTCACTTATAATGAGATTTTAAAAATTAGCATGGAATTAGATGACAAGTTTAAAGAACAAAAGAAGTTAAAAAAGAATTCATTGCTAAAATAAATAGGATGGAAATTGAAATTGGATGATTAAAAGATGAGAAAACAATTCTAGAAGATGAATTGGAAAATGCACAAATCAAAAATAAAGAGTTATCTTTGGAAAATGAATCTTTATCTATAGAATTAGGAAAAGTTAAACAAGAAAATAAGGGTATTATAGATAAGAACATAAATCTAAGTAGTATTCTAGAAATATCTTTATCTGAATTTCCTAAACATAAAAATGATTTGGAAAAGATTACTACTAATGTCTCTAAATTTAACAAAGGAAAACGAAGTTTAGATCATTTGATCAAAAGTTTAAAACCATTTGGAAACAGAAATGGATTAGGCTTTAAAACAGAGTCAAATATTAAAAATTATAGCTTTATGTATAAAAAGGTAAAAAAAGAAGAGTACTCATAAAAATATAAAAGTGCTTAAGAAAAATAAAAAATGGGATAAAAATGTTGAATTACCCAAAGAGACAAAGATTTGGATTCCTAAATCAAATAACAAACTCATTAGGCAAAAATATACTGAGAATTTCTTACATAACGTAGTTCATAATTCAAATTATGTTTATAATTGTCCAACACCCACATGGGTATGGCTGCCCTCTCCACCTAACATTTAGGGCCTAGCAATTAAATCTTCTTGTCTTGTTGGTACCCAAATGAAGACAAAAAGATAAATTAATTCTAGATAGTGGCTACTACAAGCACATGAGTGGAAACAAAGACATGCTATTTAATATAACATATATGGATGGTGACACAATAGCACTTGGCGACAATTCAAAAGGATACGTCATTAGCACTGGAGAGATCATCAATATCGGTATGTCCGATTCTCCCATTATTACTAATGTTTTACTAGCTAAAAATCTGAAACATAATCTTTTAAGCATTAACCAACTATGTGATAAAGGATTTCAAATTAGCTTTGGGAAAGATAAATGTAACATTTTTGATAACAATAAAAAATTAATTTTTGAAGGATTTAGAAATAGAAATATATGTGTTCTAAATATGGAAATAAAGCAAAATTCAGATTTATGTCTTCATGTTAATCATGATGATCCATGGTTATGGCATAAATGTTTTTGTCACATAAATTTTAAGTATATTAATAAGCTAGCTAAAAATGAATTAGTTAGCGGATTACCAAAGATTAATTGTAACACCCCGTAGTTTTAAATATCAAAATTTACAAATTTAAGAACACTTAATTTTAGGAGAAGAATTAAGGGAAATGGGTTACGCCATTGCGTTGGTCACGGAATTTTGCTTGGAATAGAGTTCCAAGTTTTCATAAATCGGACTTCGTATGAGGACGTTATGGCCTTCAGAAGTTTCAGGGATATAAATAAATTAAAACAGCTCAAATTCAAATTCAAAATTCAAATGAAAAAACAGAAGCGGGCTGGGCGGGATTTTTACGGCCCCAGGCCAGGTCGACACCTCCCCTATACAGGTCGACCTAGGGGTCGACATCCCATGATTTGGTCAGATCCGAGGCAGATTCGGGATTTTGCACCTGGACTTGTTTTCTGGACAGATTCTTTGGCTCCTAACCTATTTAAACACCCCCAAACCCCACTTTCTCTCCACACCAAACCATTGTAACGCTATGCTGCCTCAATCCTAATTAAAATAAGTTAAAGATGTCCTTATGCTACTGGAATAGTTCATCTTCTTCTTAAAGCTTAGGAATTGCAAGTCAGGATTCTAATACAAACGACGAACGAATTATTCTCTTCTCTAATCTGTCTTTGTGAGTACAATTTCTTTCACAAAATAATCAATAAACTAATTATGATGAGTTATAATTTGGATTATGAGAACATGCCTGTTGAATCACGTGACGTTGCTTAATTTTGTTATCATCTGTTTGTGAACATATGACAGTTTTGTTAACTTATGTTAGTGGATCTATTTCATATGTCTAATCACATATGTTTAACTTGATTCATTTTATGACATCATTTTATATGCAAGTTTGGATGTAAATCATATGCTAGTTTGTACGTGAATCATATGCAAGTCTGTATCCGAATTATACGCAAGTTTATATGTGAATCAAGCATATATATATATATATATATATATATATATATATATATGCGAGTTTATATGTAAAACATGTGATATTAGTTTACATGTTTAAATTCATATGCAAGTTTGTATGGAATCCATATGCAAGTTTAGGTGGAAACCATATTCGTATATGCAAGTTCACAATTACATGTTTAGATCTATATTTAGATCCATGGCAGTACATAGTTTATGCAAATTTATGTTCTATATGTCCATTTCCTATGCAAGTTATTGGCTATGCAAATTTATGTTATAATTCTTATTTGCAGGATAGATCTATTTTATGTGTTATGCAAGTTGTGATGTTTCTTTTCTTTTTATGAGTTAGACTATTTGCGAGTCTAACATATTTCATATTAAACATACAAACGACGTGGGGACATTGGGAAATATTAAATATACATATTGAGAATTGGCATAAAATGGCTTTAAGGGAATATAATTATTTGAGACAATAATTGGTATAATTTATATACCTGAAAACTACGGACATAATTTAGGTGACAATTATAGACATAGATTAATTTGGTAATTATTGACAAAATAATTGTGTATAATAATAAACGCCTAAGACACAAAGTTAGACTCGTTTGTGGTATAAGACTGCCCGGAGCCGCCCGGGAAATCCAACAACCACAAACGGTAGTCTAATGTGAGGGGTCAAAGGCATAAATTAAATGCATAACAATTGTAAAGACACGAGGTTAGGCTCATTTGTGGTATAAGACTGCCCGGACCCGCCCAGTAAATCCAGCAACCGCAAACGGTAGTCTAATGTGGGAGGTCTTACAAGATTACAGTTATAATGAATTAAGTAACACTTAACCAAGATTAACATGTAGTAGGACATGGGGTTAAGTGGGTGACATGGGTGGCATGTGAAATATGATTAGAAACACTTAACCGAGTTGAAACATGTAAGAAGACATGAATAACAAGGGGTTAAGTGGGAAATCCTGGTGGGGACCAAGCGTAGGTGGAAAGCTTGTGTCAAGTATGGGGACCCTTTTTAAACCAGTAACCCATTAAGTATCTTTATGAGCTCGAGTTAGATCGAGGGCGGGACATAGTTACTGGGTTTGATTGTAAGAGGTCAAAATGGGTTAGCGGTGGCAACGCAAGTCCAACGGGGTCATGTGCGTGCGTGGGCCCGGACTGGTAGGTAAGATGTTGTTGCATCATGTAGATATAAGCTGTGCATCTTTGAGTAGTATCGGGTAGCCACTTTAGGGAGTGATACACTCCACTATGGGACCAGCACGGGTATCTACGAGTTAGGGAGCCGATCGCATGGAGATAGTGGGTACAACTGGTAGAGATAGGGGCAGGCGACACCTTTGAAGATAGCTAGGGGTACACGAAACTACTATTATGATTATTATGTTCAGTAGGCAGGATCAATTTTTAGGGTGACTAGTATTGGTGCAGTATAGTAGTTATCTTATAGTGATTAGGAACGTAATTAATGTTATCTTATTCCTCTTGTTGGTTTTGTCATGCCCACTTGTTTCACAGTCATTCCTTGTTTTACCAGTTTATGCCTTATCCTGATTACTTTAATAATTATATTGTTAAAGTTATTGGACTCGCCAGACTTTATGTCTGACCCCCTTTGTTTTAACCACTTTTCTTCCTCCCTCCATGTTCTCAGGGTGGGACTAGTGCTAATGGTGCTTGATTTGGATCTCTTTCTCTCTTTTTTGGGTGTGCTTGGATTGCTGAAATAAAGTTCAGCTTATCTCTTTTATGGCTACTTTTGTTGGGGTTATGCTTTTTACTTTATGTACTCAAAAAACAATTTGCCAAGATGGATATTAAGCGTACTTGGTTTTATTGTTGGTTTTTGATGTTGTTGAAAGAAAACTATTTCTCCACTGCAATAAAAGTTGTTTTAAAATTTTTATGTACCAATATATGTATCTGTCTTGTTATATTCCGTTCTATACACCAGTAATATTCCATGAAAGTTAATGCATTCCCTTTGAGAGTGACATTAATGGACATGGGGTGTTACACGTGGTATTAGAGCTGAAGGTTACCAGAACAGATAAGAGATTTTGAAAAACTATTTTTCAAAAGCATTTTATAAAGAAATACTTTCAAAAATATGTTTTAAGGAGAGTATTTTCAAGAGAAAAGATTATTTTTAAAACATAACCCCCAAGAGCCATATATCTTTCCTTCGATACTCCGTTTTGAATCTCTTCCTTTTTCTATTTCAGCATGTCTAGGGAACCCGAGATACCCGAGGGATACCGATACCAGCCTAGCTCAGAAGGTATCTGGAGGCTAGGGCCACTGCCGCAGGCCCAATAGACGTTCCTCCTCCCCCAGCTGCAACAGCTCCTCCTCCTCCCCCTCCCCGCGTTGATACTTTTACGAAGATATGCAAGGACTTTCGGGCAATGGGCGGGAAACCTTTTCACGGATCAGAGACATTTGTTGAAGCTCGAAATTGGCTTAAGAAGGTGGAATATTATTTTGGTATCTTCAAGATAGAAGGAAGGAAGGTCCAATTAGCTGCTTGGTTAATGAAGGACAAAGCCTCGTTTTGGTGGGAGATCACGAATGGAGAGCGTCCAGTGGAGACATGGATGGATTTCAGGCATAGGTTCGAGATGAAATTTCTCTCACGAGCAGAAGAGAATTTATACATGGAGAGGTTCTTGGCATTGAAGCAAGAGAATTTATCAGTAAAGCAGTACGTCACAAGTTCAATGAGTTGGCGAGATTTGGCTTAGACTTGGTGAACACACCTGATAGGAAGGCCATGAGATTTGTTAAGGGTTTGAATGAGCAGCTACATAGGTTGGCTATGACCCACATTCCTATGGGGGCTACCTTCAAGAAACTGGTTGACATGGCGCTTATGCATGAAGAGGAGAAAGATGCTAATGCTAATAAGGCACCGGAGAAGAAAGGGGATCCAAAGAAATCACAGCAGCAACCCAAGAAAGGTGGTAAGGATAACAATAGCGAAGTAAAGAAAAGGTGCTTTACTTGTGGAACACCAAGCCATCTGAGCAAGGAATGTAGGAAGAAGAAGAAGACTAGCTGTTTTAACTGTGGTGAGGCATGACATCTGATTAAAGACTGCCCGAGAAGACACGGGAAAGGGAAGAGGTCAGGGTCTACTTCTGGAGGGCAGGTTCAGGCTCTCATGGCACTAGGGCAGGCAAGAGGGTAGGTTCACACTCTCATGGCACCAGGCTAGGAGAGAGGTAGAAACATCTCTGTTGAAAGTTTGATTTTCTGTTGGATCATCCTGTTTGTACTTTGTTTGATTCTGGAAATTCACACTCATTTGTATCTGCTTCGTTAGTTGAAACACTGCACCTAAATACTAGTCTAGTTACGGATCCCATAGTAGTCTCAAATCCTATTGGTGGTTCGGCTCATCTTTCAATGATTTTTCGGAATTTGAGAGTGTCAATCTTGGGCGTCGGGTTTGAATGCAACGCCTTCGTTCTTGGCTTCATGGGCTATGGCTCGATTCTAGGCATGGATTGGCTAGCTAGATACAATGCCATCCTAGACTGTGAAAGAAGGATAGTTAGATTGTTGACTCTTTGTGGCAAGACCCTTGATATTTCTTGTGACCCTAGAGGTTCGGTGATGCTTAGCTACCTAGAATCTTTGGACGTGTCCAATGATAACTTGGAATTTGTTCGTGTGGTCAGTGAATATGGTGACATCTTCGATGAAGTTCGGGGTTTACCCCTGCGGCGCGAGATAGACTTTCGTATATACCTTGTAGAAAATGCAAAGCCAGTTGCATTACCAGTACGCCACATGGCTCTGAGAGAGAGAGAGAGAGAAGAGAACTCAGTGAGCAAGTGAAAGAGTTGCTTGAGAATTGGGTCATAAGAAGAAGTGTTTCGGAATGGGGTGCTCCAGTTGTTTTTGCTATGAAGGCTAATGGTTCACTTAGTTTGTGCGTGGGCTATAGAGAGCGGAATAAGCTCATAAAGAAGAACAGACAACCGTTGCCGAGGATTGATAATTTATTCGATCAGTTAGTTGGTGCTTCGGTTTTCTCGTAGCTGGATTTGGCAACAGGATTTCATTAGCTAAGGGTGGCTGAAGACAACATAAATAAGACTGCATTTAGAACTCCTGACAGTTTCTTAGAGTGGCTCGTCATGCCTTTTAGTTTGACGAATGCACCCTCATACTTCGTTGACTTAATGAGTAGGGTGTTTAGGGAGTTTCTAAACAAGTTTGTGGTAGTCTTTGTGGATGATATCTTGGTTTTCTCTAGAAGCGAGGAAGAGCATGCCCTACATATTAGGGAAGTCTTAGAGACCCTACGAGCGCATCAACTCAAAGATAAGTTCTCCAAATGCCACTTTTGGAGAAAAGAAGTGAGGTTCTTATGACACGTGGTATCTAAGGATGGGATAGCTGTGGATCCCGCAAAGGTGGTGGCAATCCAAGATTGGAAGATTCCTAAGAACGCAATAGAAGTAAGAAGCTTTTTAGGGCTGGCTGGTTATTATAGGAAGTTCATTAAGGACTTCGCGAAGATATCAGCCCCACTTACTTGGTTGACGAAGAAGAACTTGACTTTTTCATGGGATGTTGACTATGACGATGCTTTCCAACGTTTGAAGAGGGCTTTGACGACAACTCCAGTTTTAGTTTTTCCAGATGGGAGTAAGCCATTCATAGTATATACTGATGCTTGCGGGACATGGCTTGGCACAGTTTTAATGCAAGAGGGAAGGGTGATATGCTATGGTGGAAGACAGTTGAAGGTCCATGAGAAGAATTACCCTACCCATGACTTAGAGTTGGCTGCCATAGTTTTTGCGCTTAAGTCATGGCGTCATTATTTGCTTGGCGAGAAGTTTGAGTTGTATACAGACCTTAAGTCACTAAAGTACTTGTTCTCTCAGAAAGATCTAAACTTGAGGCAACAGAGGTGGATGGAGTTTATGGCATCCTACGATTTTGAGGTCGCATATACCCCTGGCAAGGGTAACATTGTAGCTGACACCTTAAGTAGAAAGAAGTTGACTTTGAGTCCTCTGTTCGTAGAACAACAGAGTTTGGAGTATATATCTACCTTTGACTTTAGACCCTCGGTCGATTATGTACCCGGATTGTTGGCATCGCTAAAGGTGCAACCTACACTTTTGGGTCGGGTTGGAGAGGCACAGCGAGATGACCCACAGTTGGTTGAGATAGTAGGCAAGCTTATAAGATGGGAGTCTTCGAGTCATCTTAACAGATATGCTATAAATGAGAGAGGCTGTTGCGTAGAGATGGGAGACTTTGCGTGCCACAAGACGAGAGCTTGAGGAAGACAATTATTGAAGACTCACATTGCTCTAAGATGACCATACATCCCGGTGGTGACAAGATGTATAGCGATATGAAGCGAGTTTTCTTTTGGGCCAGAATGAAGAAGGACGTGGCTAAGTTCGTTTCTAGATGCTTGGTGTGCCAGCAAGTCAAGGCAGAGAAAAAGAAGCCTGGTGGTTTGCTCCACCCTTTAGAAATTCCGCTGTGGAAATGGGAAAGTGTTTCCATTGATTTTGTAGATGGGTTGCCAAGATCAAGGAAGGGTAATACGTGGGTAGTTGTAGACAGACTTACCAAAAGTGCCCATTTTATTCCCGTAAAAAGTAGAAGGACCGCCACATGGTTAGTATCTATTTACCTTCGAGAGATAGTTCGTCTACACGGCATACGCTCTAGCATTGTGAGCGATAGAGATCCCATTTTCACTAGCGAGTTTAGGAAGAGCTTACAACAGGCGGTTGGAACACAATTGTGCTTAAGTACTGCTTATCACCCACAGACGGACGGCCAGACCGAGACAGTAAATCGGATTCTAAAAGAACTTTTGAGGCTATGCATCTTAGACTTTGAAGGAACATGGGAAGAACATCTTCCATTAGTGGAGTTCACCTATAATAATAGCTTTCAGGCTAGCATTGGCATGGCACCTTTTGAGGCTCTTTATGGACGAGCATGTCGATCACCTACTTGTTGGTGGGAATTTACGGATAAGATTTTGCTTGGACCCGACATGATTAGGGAGACTTCGGAGAAGATAGATTTGATTCGACGGCGAATGAAGACGGCGCAGTACCGACAGAAGTCATACGCTGATAAGAGACGAACTGATCTTGAGTTCAATATTGGGGGCGTAGTTTTTATTAAGGTGTCACCATTGAGAAAAATAGTCCATTTTGGATCAGTAGGGAAGTTAGCACCGAGGTTCATAGGACCCTTTCCAATTACAGAGAGGACTGGGCAAATGACGTATAGAGTAAAGTTGCAAGAGAAGCTCAGTGGTGTTCATGACGTGTTTCACGTTTCGCATTTGCGTAAGTGTTTACATGATACGGCGGAAGTGGTGGAGCCGAACACACTCAAAGAAGTGGAAGTAGAGCGAAATGCCACGGTTAGACGAGCTCCTACATGCATTCTCGGATCGGAGGTCAAAAAGCTACGCAACAAAGAGGTCAAGTTGGTCAAAGTGCAATGGGGATATGATCAAGGAGACGCGACTTAGGAGACGGAAGACAAGATGCGTACACTGTACACTTTCCTTTTTGAGGGTATGTTTTTTTACTTCTCCTTTCTCTACCGCTTTGTTGATACTTGTCCTATTGTTTAATATGTCTTTGCGATGATATCTTCGATCTTTAGTTAGGAAAAACCCTATGGTTGTAAACATTTGTTTGAGACATGTTATATTTGGTGGATGCAAATGGATGCAAGTGGTTGCTAGTGGATGCATGTATACACACATTAGGCACTAGATCGGCTCAATCACTTTCATATTGCATATAAATATGTGTGCATATTTAAATTAATGGATGCATAATGGTTGTGTTATCATATGGATGCTGCATTTAGATGAATGATTGTGCATGCGTGTAGAAATAATATGTATCATTAGGGTTCTTTTGCATACATAATGGACGCATGACACTATCATGATTTGCATTAAGGAGGTCAACTGAATTAGTAGACCGCCTGATTTTGCATTGGATAAGGAACATATACACACACTTTTTGCATATGTTCATACGACATTAGAAATATTATAAGGACAATGGATGCCTGTGTTTGATGGTTGAGTAGATGGATGATTGGATGTTAGGATATACATTCTCCTTAACTTGGAAAATTCGAGGGCGAAATCCTTTAAGGAGGGGAGAATGTAACACCCCATAATTTTAAATATTAAAATTTACGAATTTAAGAACACTTAATTTTAGGAGAAGAATTAAGGGAAATGGGTTACGCAATTGCATTCGTCTCGGAATTCTGCTTGGAATAGAATCCAAGTTTTCGTAAATCGGACTTCGTATGAGGAAGTTATGGCCTTCAGAAGTTTCAGGGATTTAAATAAATTAAAACAGCTCGAATTCAAATTCAAAATTCAAATGAAAACACAGAAGCGGGCTGGGCGGGATTTTTCCCGCCTAGGCAGGTCGACCAGGGGGTCAACCCCCCCTATACAGTTCGACCTGGGGGTCGACCACCCCTGATTTGGTCAGATCCGAGGCAGATTCGGGATTTTGCACCTGGACTTGTTTTCTCCTAACCTATTTAAACACCCCAAACCCCACTTTCTCTCCACACCAAACCATTGTAACACTATGCTGCCTCAGTCCTAATTAAAATAAGTTAAAGACATCCTTATGCTGTTGGAATAGTTCATCTTCTTCTCAAAGCTTAGGAATTGCAAGTCAGGATTTTAATACAAACAACGAACGAATAATTCTCTTCTCTAATCTGTCTTTGTGAGTACAATTTCTTTCATAAAATAATTAATAAACTAATTATGATGAGTTATAATTTGGATTATGAGGATATAACTGCTGAATCATGTGACGTGTCTTAATTTTGTTATCATCTGTTTGTGAACATATGACAGTTTTGTTAACTTATGTTAGTGGATCTATTTTATATGTCCAATCACATATGTTTAACTTAATTCATTTTATGACATCAGTTTATATGCAAGTTTGGATGTAAATCATATGCTAATTTGTATATGAATCACATGCAAGTATGTATGCGAATTATACACAAGTTTATATGTGAATCAAGTGTGTGTGTATATATATATATGTATATATATATATATATATATATGCCAGTTTATATGTAAAACATGTGATATTAGTTTACATGTTTAAATTCATATGCAAGTTTGTATGGAATCCATATGCAAGTTTAGGTGAAAACCATATTCATATATGCAAGTTCACAATTACATGTTTAGATCTATATTTAGATCCATGGTAGTACATAGTTCATGCAACTTTATGTACTATATGTCCATTGCCTATGCAAGTTATTGGCTATGCAAATTTATGTTATAATTCTTATTTGCAGGATAGATCTATTTTATGTGTTATGCAAGTTGTAATGTTTCTTTTCTTTTTATGAGTTAGACTATTTGCGAGTCTAACATATTTCATGTTAAACGTACGAACGGCGTTGGGGACATTGGGAAAATATTAAATATACATATTGAGAATTGGCATAAAATGGCTTTAAGGGCATATAATTATTTGAGACACTAATTGGTATATTTATATACTTGAAAACTATGGACATAATTTAAGTGACAATTATGGACATAGATTAATTTGTAAATTATTGACAATTTGAATAGGGATATTAATTCAAATTGGGGTTAAATAATTATGTGTTATAATAAACGCCTAAGACACGAGGTTAGACTCGTTTGTGGTATAAGACTGCCCGGACCCGCCCGGCAAATCCAGCAACCACAAATGGTAGTCTAATATGAGGGGTCAAAGGCATAAATTAAATGCGTAACAATTGTAAAGACATGAGGTTAGGCTCGTTTGCGGCATAAGACTGCCCGGACCCACCCGACATATCCAGAAACTGCAAACGGTATCTAATGTGGGAGGTCTAACAAGGTTACGGTTATAATGAATTAAGTACCACTTAACCAAGATTAACATGTAGTGGGACATGGGGTTAAGTGGGTGACATGGGTGGCATGTGAAATACGATTAGAAACACTTAACCAAGTTAAAACATGAATAACAAGCGGTTAAGTGGGAAATCCTAGTGGGGACCAAGCGTAGGTGGAAAGCTTGTGTCAAGTATAGGGACCTTTTTCAAACCAGTAACCCATTAAGTAACTTTATGAGCTCGAGTTAGATGGAGGGCGGGACACGCTTACTGGGTTTGATTGTAAGAGGTCAAAACGGGTTAGCGGTGGCAACGCAAATCCAACGGGGTCATGTGCATGCGTGTGCCCGGGCTGGTAGGTAAGACGTTGTTGCATCGTGTAGATATAAGCCATGCATCTTTGAGCAGTATCGGGTTACCACTTTGGGGAGTGATACACCCCACTGTGGGACCAGCATGAGTATCTACGAGTTAGGGAGCCGATCGCATGGGGATAGTGGGTACAACTAGTGGAGATAGGGGCAGGCGGCACCTATGAAGACAACTAGGGGTACACGAAACTACTATTATGATTATTATGTTCAGTAGGCGGGATCAACTTTTAGGGTGACTAGTATTGGTGCAGTATAGTAATTATCCTATATTGATTAGGAATGCAATTAACATTATCTTATTCCTCTTGTTAGTTTTGTCATGCCCGTTTGTTTCACAGCCATTCCTTGTATTACCAGTTTATGCCTTATCCTAATTACTTTAATAAATATATTGTTAAAGTTATTGGACTCGCCAGATTTTATGTCTGACCCCCTTTGTTTTCGCCTCTTTTCTTCCTTTCCCCTCCCCCAGGTTCTCTGGGTGGAACTAGTGCTAGTGGAGCTTGATTTGGATCTCTTTCTCTCTCTTTTGGAAGTACTTGGATTGCTGAAAGTAAAGTTCAGCTTATTTCTTTTATGGCTACTTATGTTGGGGTTATGCTTTTTCACTTTATGTACTCAGAAAACAATTTCTCAAAAGGTTATTAAGTGTACTTGGTTTTATTGTTGGTTTTTGATGTTGTTGTAACCAAACTATTTCTCCGCTGCAGTAAAAGTTGTTTTAATTTTTTCAAGTATCAATACATGTATCTGTCTTGTTATATTCCGTTCTATACACCAATAATACTCCATTAAAGTTAATGCATTCCCTTTGAGAGTGACATTAATGGACGTGGGGTGTTACATCAATTTTAAAATAAATAATTAGTGTGATGACTGTCAGATTGGTAAACTAAGAAAAAGCTCATTTAAATCAAAGAATAAAATCTCTACAAAACAATCATTAGAATTATTACATTTATACTTGTTTGGTCCTACTCAAACTAGGTCATTAAATCATAATAAATATGTTTTTGTGATTGTAGATGATTTTTCAAGATATACATGGACTTTGTTTCTAAAACATAAAAGTGATACCTTTGGTATCTTTAAGATTTTTGCTAAAAGAATAATGAATTTATTAGATCTCAAAATAAAAAATATTCGCAATGACTATGAAGGAGAATTCGAAAATGAGTTGTTTAATGATTTTTGTAATAAAAAAGAAATAAATCATAATTTCTCTATTCCATGAACACCTCAACAAAACGGTGTTGTAGAAAGAAAGAACAAAACTTTACCAGAATGCAGAAAGAACAAAACTTTACCAGAATGCACTAGAACCTTACCAAATAGTAATGGTCTATTAAAACAATTTTGAGCTGAAATAGTAGCTATAGCATGTTATGTATTAAATAGAGTAACTTTACGTCCAATGACAAAAAATATATGTTATGAAATGCTTTTCATAATTTCTCTATTCCATGAACACCTCAACAAAACGGTGTTGTAGAAAGAAAGAACAAAACTTTACCAGAGTGCACTAGAACCTTACTAAATAGTACTGGTCTATCAAAACAATTTTGAGCTGAAATAGTAGCTACAGCATGTTATGTATTAAATAGAGTAACTTTACGTCCAATGACAAAAAATACATGTATGAAATGCTTTTTGGAAAGAAAAATAAAGTTTCATATTTTAGAACCTTCGGTTCAAAATGTTTCATTTTAAACACGAAAGACAATTTAGAAAAATTTGATCCTAAGGCCGATGAAGGAATCTTTATTGGTTATTCTGATCGAAGTAAGGAATACAGAATTTTTAATAAACAAACTAGTATGCTTGAAGAAAATTTACATGTCTCATTTGACGAAAACATTTTAAATACACATAAGACTTATGATGAAAAAGAAACTGAAATTCAAATTGCTAATGACTCAAATATATCTGATCCATCAACCATTTTAAGATCACCTCCACTAATCTTAGAAGATCATCCCACAAATAACATAATAGTTGATATAAATTCGAGAGTTTCTTCTAGACATCAACTAAATTAAATGAGACAAGTAGCCTTTATTTCCTCATTAGAACCCAAAAATTGTAAAGAAGTCGCAAACAATGAATCATGGATTGTAGCAATGCAAGAAGAGTTAAACCAATTCGAAAGAAATGAAGTATGAGAACTAGTACTAAGACCAATAGATCAATTGGTAATTGGAACAAAATGGGTATATAAGAATAAGAAGGAATTGATTACAATCAAGAAAAAGGAATTGTAACAATGCCCGTTTAGTTGCTCAAGGTTATAATCAAGAAGGAATTGATTACGAAGAAACATTTGCTCTAGTAGCACGTCTTGAAGCAATACATACTCTACTTGCATTTGTTGTTCATCATAATAAAAACTTTTTCAAATGGATTTCAAAAGCGCCTTCCTGAACGGTTGTATAAAAGAACAAGTTTATGTCAAACAACCTCCACTTTTTACCACTACAAGAAAATTGATTTTTTGTTGCAAAAATTGACGGCGTTTATTTTCGAATGCAAGAAAAAGTATTTTCATTAACAATATGGCCGCGGCATATTTCACATTCCCGCTTTCCAAAAATAAGTGTGCATGGTGCAAAAAAAAAAAAAAAAACATTACCACCTGTTTTCTATTCTCTCCCCAACGGTTGTATAAAAGAACAAGTTTATATCGAACAACCTCCACTTTTTACCACTACAAGAAAATTGGCTTTTTGTTGCAAATATTGGCGGCATTTATTTTCGAATGAAAGAAAAAGTGTTTTCGTTAACAATATGAACGCAGCATATTTCACATTCCCGCTTTCCAAAAATAAGTGTGCATGGTGCAAAAAACCGTGATCACCTGTTTTCTATTCTCTCCCCCCTTTTGGTGCTTTTAGCATTACTCTTTCCTTCAAGTTCTTTAACCATTCTTCCCTTTCCTCCACATCGGTTTCTTTTGAATAAATTGAATTTTCCCCTTTTAATCGTGCTTAAATTTCATGGTACTAAGTAAATTTCTCTTTTGATTGCCAACTCTATCGTTTATACTCCACCAAGCCCGGTCTTTTGGTAAAGCAAATGAAACTCTCGGTTGGGGATTCGTGGAAAACTAGGGCACTAGCCGCAGTAGTTTAATTACTCGCAGAACAAAAGAAATCACGATACTCGATAGCGACTTCGATAAATCAGACGTTTGGGCATGGCAACTTCACACGCGAAGACTTCAGTAGGCAGTAGAGGCATCAGAGACTCTAGGACGATGGATGTGGCAGTCTGCGGGCGACAACAACAAGCAGGTACTCCAATCGTTTTCAAAATAATTATTACCCAAATAATTCGATTTGTCAAAGATTAACATATATTTTCATGCATCGGGCTGTCTTTTATCTAATAATTGATGCAAATAAGCTTATTAAAATGAGAATTGAAATGTGAAAAGAATCATAAAGAGATATTTTATCTGAAATGAGTTCTATATTGTATGAATTTAAGGTTGGCAACAATGGATGCACAGGTCAGTTAGTTCATAATTGTCTTTTTTGCATGAAGATAATCAGGTGGTTTCACGTTGTGATTCATGATTTGTTTTTTATCAAGGAACAATACGAAAGGTCTCGTGGTTTTGTGTGTGATTTGGTTTATCTTGTGCATATAGCCTTATAATAGAATTTTAAATATATTATTCTAATTTAAAATTATGTTCGCTTAAATTTAAGGTGTCAATAATATTGTAAACGAGCTCTAAGTATATATAATTACAAGATTTTTGTTATTACAATGTGGTCAATTTGAAACGAGTTAGATCATCTTTTTCTCAACTTGTTCTCTAAGTTTTGTAAACATGAGAAACTAGTAAGTAACCTGTTTGGGAGGAAAAGGATGTAGGTTATTGAAGAAAGGACCAATATGTAAAACTCGACATGGATAAAGCTAAAGACTAACACAAGTGTTGGGGAAATCTCGGTCTTTCCCGCTTCGTGAAGTTAAGATAGGCAATTTAAGATTAAAAGTAGCAACGGCAGCACAAGAGTTTATAATTCTCCAATATGGAGATTCTTCCACTATACAAAAGAATAGTAGGATTACAAGAATTTGATTACAAAAGTAACTCACACTTGACTGAAGCTTAAGGATGGATACTTCTTAAGCTATCTCTCTTTTCTCTCAAAGAGGCTTACTAACTCTCAAGTATTTTTCTCACTCTAAGAAGTGGATTTCTTTCTTGGATTCTTGGATCTCACTCTAAGGAGTGGCTTCTTTCTTGGATTCTTGTATCCTTGGATCCTTGGATGGATAGTAATGAAGGCTCCTTCTCCTATTTATACCACTCAACCTTCATGATGAATGGTGGAGATTACTTGCATTCAAGGGTGGAGATTGATTCTCTAGAATGCTCCATACTCTCTAGGAATCTCTACACTCTTCCATTCTCTTATGCATCCTTCCATACTCTTCCGTAAGGTTCCAAAAGGTTCCACACATCTCTAGAATATTCCATAGGGTTCCACACTCTTCCACAAGCTTCTAGAGAATTCTACACTTCTCTAGAGTTCTCCGGTCATGCTCTTCCGTAAGGTTCCACACATCTCCAGAATATTCCAGAAGGTTCCACATTCTTCCACAAGCTTCTAGAGGATTCTAAACTTCTCTAGAGTTCTCCGGTCATACTCTTCCGTAAGGTTCCGGAAGGTTCCGCACATCTCCAGAATATTCCAGAGGGTTCCACATTCTTCCACAAGCTTCTAGAGGATTCTACACTTCTCTAGAGTTCTCTGGTACATTCTAGAAAATTCTAGATTTCTCCAGGAAGGTCTAGAATTTTCTAGAAACTCTCCAATTAAGGAGGGATCCCAACAATCTCCCCCTCCCGACTTAATTGGGGGGTAGTAGTACGCCGACACCTTGACAACAATCTTCAAACTTCTTTATTGGTACTATCTTGGTCATCATGTCTGACCAGTTCTCATCTGTGTGAACCTTATCAAGATGTATTTGCTTTCCCTCGAGGACTTCTCGGATCGATGACATCTTTACCATGGGAGAGAATATCTCTTCAAAATCAGTACCTTCTTTCTTGTCCAATCCTTTGGCGACTAACCGAGCTTTGTAGCGAGGCTTTGAACAATTCTCTTCGGTCTTGATTCTATACACCCACTTATTCTTCAAAGCTCTTCTTCTTTTTGTTAGCTCCACTAGTTCATATGTGTTATTCACATGCAAGAATTGCATTTCTTCTTGCATGGCTATTCTTCATTCTTCTTTATGACAATCACTCATTGCTTCTTTATAGCTTTGAGGCTCCCCCTCAACAGTGAGCGTCATTATCCTCCATCTTGAACTTACATGTAACAACCCGTATTTTCAATAACCTGTTATAACATAAATGGAGGCAGAATTAAACTGTAAAATATGAATCAAGGGAAACGGGCTATGCCATTGCGTTCGTCTCGGAAAAATACGCGAAATAGAGTCCGAGTTTTCGAAAATCGGAGTCCGTATGACCAAGATATGGCCTCGCGAAGTTTCACGAAAAATTCTCAAATTAAAGTATACTTAATGAAGTGAAATGGGTTGCGTAGAGAAATATATATATATATATATTGATATATATATATATATATAATTGAAAATTAAATAAATAAACATGTAAAAATGTTCAAAACAGCGAATTGGGAGAGGGGAATAACCGAACCGGCCGATTTTTGAGGTCGACCCGAGCTCGCTGGGTCGACTAGGGGTTAATCCAGGGTGTTTGGCTGTCAACCCGTGGGCCGATTCGCTCAAATGCAGATTTTGCATTTAGATGGTTCTCATGGTTCATCTTTAATCTAAAGGCCCTAGATGGTTCATACACTTGACTTCTTCCCCAAGACATGCTTTGATGGCTTGGATTGAATCTAGGTTTAATCCTATGGCCTAAAACACTTGCCTAATCTATAAGTAAGACCCTAACCTATCCTAAATCCTATTATTCACTCATGTAACTAAACTATGGCCAAATTTCTACTCTCATGGCCTCCATCTCAAATCCCTAGAGCCTATGCATCCAAATCAAGTTCAAATCAAAAGGTGCAAGCTTGCTACACCAAATCAAGGCCAAATCAACATTGCTATGCGAGTTCCATGACGATTCTTCTACAAAGGAGGCACCTTTCTTAGCCAAGATGATTCATGCTCCTTTCCCTAGGCCTAACTATGTAAGTTCTAGCTACTTTTAGATGGAAACGGTAGTTTTGATAATGACATGGGATAAAATGAGGCTAAACATGATTATGCGAACCTATATGAACCTTACCTTGCCTCTTGTGTTCATGTTTATGATTTTAGGCCATGTGAGTGACTTAATCATGCCTCTCATGCTATGCATAACCTAGTTTAACTTGCAAGTTTGGATCTTTATGCATGAAATGCTAGCATGAACCTTTAGGAACCACTTTACTTGTGAAACATTGGCTAAGACAAGATTTTGGGGCTTATGCATGTTTATGAACCCAAACCCCTTATGCTAACATGCAAGTTTGTGGCCGAATCCTTTATGAGATTATGCATGCTCGTGGCCAATCCCCCCTTTTAAGTTGTGCATGTTTATGGCCAAACCCTTTTTGATAATATGCATGTTTGTGGCCGAATTCCCTTGTGACATTTTGTGTGTTTGTGGCCAAAACCCTTTTTATGACACTATACATGTTCGAGGCCAATTCGTAGTCATAGTATTCCTACTATGTTGACTCGTCTATACTTACGTTGGAAACACGTTTTGGGGTTGGGTTAGACGAGCGTGAATATACATGAGAAACTTAACTTGAAGTTCCATGAAATATGATGTGAAACATGATTTGGGTTAAATGGGTATAACATGACAACATGTAAATATGCATAAAAACATGAGCTTGGGAATTTACCTATTAAGTTAGGTCTACCCTTTGGGAATTTACCTATTAAGTTAGGTCTACCCAAATGCTTGAAAACTTGTAACATGTTTTGAAAACATGATGAACTTAGATAATATAAGTGTGGCCAACTCGAGGTTGGGTTGAGTTTGCAACGTAAAACTACCCGGAACCGACCGGCCTAACTAGTAGTTGCAAACAATAAGACCCAATGTGAGAAGTTGGTCATGTCGCGCTTAAGACCCGAGGTTAGACTAGGTTGTGGTGTAAATCTACCCGGACCCGCCCGGCTTAACTAGTAACCACAACAAGGTCTAATGTGAGAGGTTAAGAGTGCATTAATTAAATTAATGCCACATGATAAGGTTAAGTAAATTTGACTAATGACACTTAACCGATATGACACGAATGGGTAGGTTAAGTGGGACCGGGCTTGATTTCCTTAATGACACTTAACCATGCAAGATGATTAGGAGATGAGGTTAAGTAATTTACACTTAACTAATCCAACTGGGTAATTAGATGAGGTTAAGTAATTAAGACTTAACTAACCTAACCACGGCAATTAGATGGGGTTAAGTAATCCACACTTAACTAATCTAAACACGGTAATTCGATGGGGTTAAGTTAAACACTTAACCAATTTAAACTTGGTAATTCAATGAGGTTAAGTAACCAATACTTAACCAACTTAACGTGATAATTTAATGGGGTTAAGCAACTTATACTTAACCAATTATACATGAAGATTTGATGTGGTTAAGTGACCTAAACTTAACCAATCTAACTCGTTAATTGGATGTGGTTAAGTGACCTATACTTAGCCAATCTAACTCGAGAATTTATGGAGGTTAAGTTAACCCATACTTAACCAATGTAACGTGAAAACATGATAAGGCTAAGTCACGAATCACTTGAATACGTTTGACCGATTTGACACGGTAATTTGTCAAGGTCAGGTTAATTTATATAATTAACCAATCTAAAATGATAATTAGACGAGGTTAAGTTATGGATTGCTTAATATACTTAGCCAACTTGACACATGGGTTATAGGGTTAAGTCTTGGACTTGGATACTTAGCCAATTTTGACATGGTTTGTAGACGGGTTAAGTTGTGAACTTAAGTGACACTTAACCCATTAGATAAACCCTAATTCGGAGGATTAGGTAAATAACCATAGTTAACAAGGATTATGGAAATAAGGCTAAGTGGTAAACCTTAGTTAAAAGAAACTAAGTAATAATTCTTAGCCAAGGAAATTTGGACCATTTCTTAGATAGATTAGTAACCCGATACGTTAGGTCAACGTTTAAGTATGCGTGTAGGAGCAGGCTATCTGATTTAGATAAAGGCTCCAATGAACTGGGTAACGAAGCAGCGGCTTCGGGGAACGTGAGGATATTCTTGGGATCCCTCTGTGAGCTGCCAGGTCATTATACTAGGCTCACGAGAGGTTGAGGTCTGCGGTAGAAGAACCAAGAATATGCCTTGGTTGCTATGCGAGCGACCTAAAGACTGGGGTGGATAGCAGTGAGTCGACGAATACATAAGGTGCCCGAGATAGCAAGTTCGTCGATCATCTACCATCTTGAGTCAAGCGTGTACGTACGAAAAGGCAGGGAACACCCAACAGACCATAATTGCTATCTAATTATGGGTGAGGTAGGCCGTAGGATGTGGGCTGGCCGGAGTGTAGTTCTCATGCAAGATTTACTCTTGTGTTGCCTTTCACTAGTTGAGGGAGGGGTCTCGTGGGACCATAGCCACGTGTAGAAAAGCAGACCTTAGCATCTGCATCGGCAGATAAATCTAAAGCTCCCGACCGAGTCCTGTATTTCTTGTTTTGGCCGATGACAGGACTCGGATGGCACGATGTGATACATGTGCATCCAGTTATAGAAAAACGATTCACGATGAATGCGTGGGAAAAAGGGCGTGGTTGAGGGTTAGCGTAACCCCTAGTGGCCTAGGTGGTTTAACCCAAACCGAAATACGAAAGCGTGCAATAGGTAAGCGTAATCCCTAGTGGTGCTAGGTGGCGTAAGTCCAAGTAGTTCAAACGATGATTTGGAAGAGCCTAGCTAGAACAAGGGTAACAGTCCAAACGATTTCAAGGATAATACGACATGAGGAAGCCCGTACGAGGTACGGCAAAGGACTGAACTTATATACATGGAAAGAAACATATGATTTGAGTAACCTATATATGCGATATACTAGGTTGACATGGACCATTACACGACTTTGAGCAAGGGACATTCATGGTTAACACATGACGCGGGTAGGGGTACTAGTACGAGAGGTGCAGAGCAAATATACATATTAGGACTAAGAAGAATATACATAATAGATACCGTGGGATGTTAGACGGGGTAGATACCTTGGGATAATGTACTCGATAGAAATCTGACGATGTGATACCTTGACTTATCATGACACCGTAGTTTATCATGATACCTTAGTTTACTTTGCCACAGTAGTTCAACCGGCTACCCTGGTTTATCTATCTTGTAGTTATCCTTATGTTTACTTTCAGTTTATGCATGTCATGTTACCTTTACCTGTTTTTATACTGGAAGTAGATAGGACTTACTCAGTCTTTTTGACTGACCCGTTTTGTTTCGCCTCTTTTCTTCCGTTTCCCCCCCCTCCAGGTTACAGGGAGGAAACAATGCTGTTTAGTTCGGACTTCTTCTGCTTGAAGGTCATCATGGATGGCTTGGACTTTTCTTGGCTATGGCTACTTTACTGTTTTTACTTGGGGAATAATTTATGAAAATGTCTTTATGCTTCTTTGCTATTGCAAGACAGGTTTTGATGTACTCTGATGTAAAAGGCTTTAGACCTTATTTACTCATGTTATGAAAGTTTGATTTTACTTCCGCTATTCTATATGTTCTGTCTTGTGATATTTCTGTGCATGTTTACCAATAATGCCCCTCTAAAGCTAGTGCATTCTTTTGCGAGTGACCCTAGCGGAGGCGGGGTGTTACATTTGGTATCAGAGCAGAAGGTTACCAGACTGGGCAAAAGTTTTTAAAGACCTTCTGAAAATTATTTCAAAAACCGTTTACAAAGTAGCATTTTTCAAGAAAATTTTCTTTTAAAAAGAAAAAAAGGCTATTCCCCAAAGGCCATTAGCATTATCCTTGTTTCCTTGATTGAATCTCTTTTCCTTTCTTTCCTCCATCTGTAGTCACAGTGGTTTTGACTGCGACTAGTCTTTCTAGCTGCGTAAGTGTTTCCCGTACGATGGAGGTGGTTCTCGAGAGACCATTGCAGAGTTATGCATGAAAGGATAGTAAGAACAGAGATAAAGGATACGAGCTCAGGGATAAGCAACATGTTGGTATGGCCGAGTCCTAAAAGGAGGGAGAAAGATGAACAATGAAACCCATGACGAGAGAGTACCTTTGGCATGGTGAAACGGGACGGATAGTTAAGTATCATGGAACAAGGACAAGATCATTCGGAGGGCAATAGTATGCTCTCATTTCTAGGGTACCTCAGAAGGAGGGTAACGATCTTGTTAAAGGTTTAGCTTTTCTTCTCTATCATCCTGTCGGGACTTTGTTTTGATCACCGCATCTTTTAAGTCCGCTTCGATAGTTGAGTCTCTGCACCTTAGTACTAGCGTATTAGAGGATCCCGTTTTTGTCTCAAGTCCTATGGGAAGATCGATCCATTTACTCATGGCTTGTTTGGATTTGAGAATGTCTATGTCAAGTGTTGAGCTTGGAAACAATGCTTATATTCATAAGCTATGGATGGATTCTAAGGATGAAGTGGTTATCCAGTAAGGGGTGCCACTCTCGGTTTTGATAGGAGGGTAGTTAGATTCTTGACTAGCCTTGGTAATACCCTCGAAGTATCGTGTAACCTTTTTGAGGTTCTGTCATGACTAGTTACTTAGAATCCCTTGATGCCTTTATTGGAAATTTGAAGCCCGATCGAGCGGTGTTCGCCGATAAGACAGATGGTTTACTTCACTTATGCGTGGGTTATAGAAATCACCCTAGTAAGTGCGCATGATAACCTGATTGACATCTGTTTACTTTCAAGAGAAAGTTCTTCTACATGGAATGCCTTATAGTATATAAACGAGATCCAAGATTCACTACTGAATTTTGGGAAGCTTGCATGAGATCATGAGTACGCAGTCATGTTTGCGTCAAGTATTCGAGGAAAAGGATAAGTGCAAGTGGAACGAGAGGCGACGAAGAAATGAGTTCCAGCTCATGTTATGGAAACAGGAATAAGAAGCTACAAAATCGCGAAGTTAAAAGACGACTTTGATGGTCAAAGACTAGATACGCGCATGATATCTCTTTTTGGGAGTATATCCTTGATCCCTGTTTTCTGTAAAGCTTACTTGTAGGCTATCTTTTGTGGACATCCTCTCGGTCCTATTCTCCGTTACAAACCCTGTAAGGAGTTTGTCCTGTTTATCTTCTCGACCCTGTTTCAGGGAATTCTAGGTAGAACCCTATGGATGTAAACATGTATTTGAAACATGTTATGATTGATATGGTTGCAAGTGGTTGCAAGTGGTTGCTCGTGGATGCGCGAATACACATTAGATACTAGCTCGACTCGGTCACATTTCACATTGCATATGCACGAGTATTTATACTTGTTTATGGATGAAATCGAATGTATTATCATGCGGTTGTTGCATATGAATGAATGATTGTGCACGCATATAGTATCTATATGACTAGGACTATTTGCATACATGTTGGATTCATGGCACTATACATATTTTGCATTAGAAAGATTATTCAGGCCTGATCATTAGCATTAGCTAAGGAACATGTACACACACGTTTTGCATATATTCATACAGCATTAGAAATCATCTAAGGACAATGGTTGCTTGTGGATGATGTTTTGAGTAGATGGATGATTGATGGTAGGATATGTTCTTCCTAACTTGGAGATTTCGGGGACGAAATCCTAAAAGGTGGGGAGAATGTAACAACCCGTATTTTCAATAACCTGTTATAACATAAATGGAGGCAGAATTAAACTGTAAAATCTGAATCAAGGGAAACGGGCTATGCCATTGCGTTCGTCTCGGAAAAATACGCGAAATAGAGTCCGAGTTTTCGAAAATCGGAGTCCGTATGACCAAGATATGGCCTCGCGAAGTTTCACGAAAAATTCTCAAATTAAAGTATACTTAATGAAGTGAAATGGGTTGCGTAAAGAAATATATATATATATATTGATATATATATATATATATATAATTGAAAATTAAATAAATAAACATGTAAAAATGTTCAAAACAGCGAATTGGGAGAGGGGAATAACCGAACCGGCCGATTTTTGAGGTCGACCCGAGCTCGCTGGGTCGACTAGGGGTTAATCCAGGGTGTTTGGCTGTCAACCCGTGGGCCGATTCGCTCAAATGCAGATTTTGCATTTGGATGGTTCTCATGGTTCATCTTTAATCTAAAGGCCCTAGATGGTTCATACACTTGACTTCTTCCCCAAGACATGCTTTGATGGCTTGGATTGAATCTAGGTTTAATCCTATGGCCTAAAACACTTGCCTAATCTATAAGTAAGACCCTAACCTATCCTAAATCCTCATTATTCACTCATGTAACTAAACTATGGCCAAATTTCTACTCTCATGGCCTCCATCTCAAATCCCTAGAGCCTATGCATCCAAATCAAGTTCAAATCAAAAGGTGCAAGCTTGCTACACCAAATCAAGGCCAAATCAACATTGCTATGCGAGTTCCATGACGATTCTTCTACAAAGGAGGCACCTTTCTTAGCCAAGATGATTCATGCTCCTTTCCCTAGGCCTAACTATGTAAGTTCTAGCTACTTTTAGATGGAAACGGTAGTTTTGATAATGACATGGATAAAATGAGGCTAAACATGATTATGCGAACCTATATGAACCTTACCTTGCCTCTTGTGTTCATGTTTATGATTTTAGGCCATGTGAGTGACTTAATCATGCCTCTCATGCTATGCATAACCTAGTTTAACTTGCAAGTTTGGATCTTTATGCATGAAATGCTAGCATGAAACTTTAGGAACCACTTTACTTGTGAAACATTGGCTAAGACAAGATTTTGGGGCTTATGCATGTTTATGAACCCAAACCCCTTATGCTAACATGCAAGTTTGTGGCCGAATCCTTTATGAGATTATGCATGCTCGTGGCCAATCCCCCCTTTTAAGTTGTGCATGTTTATGGCCAAACCCTTTTTGATAATATGCATGTTTGTGGCCGAATTCCCTTGTGACATTTTGTGTGTTTGTGGCCAAAACCCTTTTTATGACACTATGCATGTTCGAGGCCAATTCGTAGTCATAGTATTCCTACTATGTTGACTCGTCTATACTTACGTTGGAAACACGTTTTGGGGTTGGGTTAGACGAGCGTGAATATACATGAGAAACTTAACTTGAAGTTCCATGAAATATGATGTGAAACATGATTTGGGTTAAATGGGTATAACATGACAACATGTAAATATGCATAAAAACATGAGCTTGAGAATTTACCTATTAAGTTAGGTCTACCCTTTGGGAATTTACCTATTAAGTTAGGTCTACCCAAATGCTTGAAAACTTGTAACATGTTTTGAAAACATGATGAACTTAGATAATATAAGTGTGGCCAACTCGAGGTTGGGTTGAGTTTGCAACGTAAAACTACCCGGAACCGACCGGCCTAACTAGTAGTTGCAAACAATAAGACCCAATGTGAGAAGTTGGTCATGTCGCGCTTAAGACCCGAGGTTAGACTAGGTTGTGGTGTAAATCTACCCGGACCCGCCCGGCTTAACTAGTAACCACAACAAGGTCTAATGTGAGAGGTTAAGAGTGCATTAATTAAATTAATGCCACATGATAAGGTTAAGTAAATTTGACTAATGACACTTAACCGATATGACACGAATGGGTAGGTTAAGTGGGACCGGGCTTGATTTCCTTAATGACACTTAACCATGCAAGATGATTAGGAGATGAGGTTAAGTAATTTACACTTAACTAATCCAACTGGGTAATTAGATGAGGTTAAGTAATTAAGACTTAACTAACCTAACCACGGCAATTAGATGGGGTTAAGTAATCCACACTTAACTAATCTAAACACGGTAATTCGATGGGGTTAAGTTAAACACTTAACCAATTTAAACTTGGTAATTCAATGAGGTTAAGTAACCAATACTTAACCAACTTAACGTGATAATTTAATGGGGTTAAGCAACTTATACTTAACCAATTATACATGAAGATTTGATGTGGTTAAGTGACCTAAACTTAACCAATCTAACTCGTTAATTGGATGTGGTTAAGTGACCTATACTTAGCCAATCTAACTCGGGAATTTATGGAGGTTAAGTTAACCCATACTTAACCAATGTAACGTGAAAACATGATAAGGCTAAGTCACGAATCACTTGAATACGTTTGACCGATTTGACACGGTAATTTGACAAGGTCAGGTTAATTTATATAATTAACCAATCTAAAATGATAATTAGACGAGGTTAAGTTATGGATTGCTTAATATACTTAGCCAACTTGACACATGGGTTATAGGGTTAAGTCTTGGACTTGGATACTTAGCCAATTTTGACATGGTTTGTAGACGGGTTAAGTTGTGAACTTAAGTGACACTTAACCCATTAGATAAACCCTAATTCGGAGGATTAGGTAAATAACCATAGTTAACAAGGATTATGGAAATAAGGCTAAGTGGTAAACCTTAGTTAAAAGAAACTAAGTAATAATTCTTAGCCAAGGAAATTTGGACCATTTCTTAGATAGATTAGTAACCCGATACGTTAGGTCAACGTTTAAGTATGCGTGTAGGAGCAGGCTATCTGATTTAGATAAAGGCTCCAATGAACTGGGTAACGAAGCAGCGGCTTCGGGGAACGTGAGGATATTCTTGGGATCCCTCTGTGAGCTGCCAGGTCATTATACTAGGCTCACGATAGGTTGAGGTCTGCGGTAGAAGAACCAAGAATATGCCTTGGTTGCTATGCGAGCGACCTAAAGACTGGGGTGGATAGCAGTGAGTCGACGAATACATAAGGTGCCCGAGATAGCAAGTTCGTCGATCATCTACCATCTTGAGTCAAGCGTGTACGTACGGAAAGGCAGGGAACACCCAACAGACCATAATTGCTATCTAATTATGGGTGAGGTAGGCCGTAGGATGTGGGCTGGCCGGAGTGTAGTTCTCATGCAAGATTTACTCTTGTGTTGCCTTTCACTAGTTGAGGGAGGGGTCTCGTGGGACCATAGCCACGTGTAGAAAAGCATACCTTAGCATCTGCATCGGCAGATAAATCTAAAGCTCCCGACCGAGTCCTGTATTTCTTGTTTTGGCCGGTGACAGGACTCGGATGGCACGATGTGATATATGTGCATCCAGTTATAGAAAAACGATTCACGATGAATGCGTGGGAAAAAGGGCGCGGTTGAGGGTTAGCGTAACCCCTAGTGGCCTAGGTGGTTTAACCCAAACCGAAATACGAAAGCGTGCAATAGGTAAGCGTAATCCCTAGTGGTGCTAGGTGGCGTAAGTCCTAGTAGTTCAAACGATGATTTGGAAGAGCCTAGCTAGAACAAGGGTAACAGTCCAAACGATTTCAAGGATAATACGACATGAGGAAGCCCGTACGAGGTACGACAAAGGACTGAACTTATATACATGGAAAGAAACATATGATTTGAGTAACCTATATATGCGATATACTAGGTTGACATGGACCATTACACGACTTTGAGCAAGGGACATTCATGGTTAACACATGACGCGGGTAGGGGTACTAGTACGAGAGGTGCAGAGCAAATATACATATTAGGACTAAGAAGAATATACATAATAGATACCGTGGGATGTTAGACGGGGTAGATACCTTGGGATAATGTACTCGATAGAAATCTGACGATGTGATACCTTGACTTATCATGACACCGTAGTTTATCATGATACCTTAGTTTACTTTGCCACAGTAGTTCAACCGGCTACCCTGGTTTATCTATCTTGTAGTTATCCTTATGTTTACTTTCAGTTTATGCATGTCATGTTACCTTTACCTGTTTTTATACTGGAAGTAGATAGGACTTACTCAGTCTTTTTGACTGACCCGTTTTGTTTCGCCTCTTTTCTTCCGTTTCCCCCCCCTCCAGGTTATAGGGAGGAAACAATGCTGTTTAGTTCGGACTTCTTCTGCTTGAAGGTCATCATGGATGGCTTGGACTTTTCTTGGCTATGGCTACTTTACTGTTTTTACTTGGGGAATAATTTATGAAAATGTCTTTATGCTTCTTTGCTATTGCAAGACAGGTTTTGATGTACTCTGATGTAAAAGGCTTTAGACCTTATTTACTCATGTTATGAAAGTTTGATTTTACTTCCGCTATTCTATATGTTCTGTCTTGTGATATTTCTGTGCATGTTTACCAATAATGCCCCTCTAAAGCTAGTGCATTCTTTTGCGAGTGACCCTAGCGGAGGCGGGGTGTTACATTACACGAGCTTGATTACGGCTACAGATGAACCTCGCTTTGATACCACTGTTGGGGAAATCTCGGTCTTTCCCGCTTCGTGAAGTTAAGATAGGCAATTTAAGATTAAAAGTAGCAACGGCAGCACAAGAGTTTATAATTCTCCAATATGGAGATTCTTCCACTATACAAAAGAATAGTAGGATTACAAGAATTTGATTACAAAAGTAACTCACACTTGACTGAAGCTTAAGGATGGATACTTCTTAAGCTATCTCTCTTTTCTCTCAAAGAAGCTTACTAACTCTCAAGTATTTTTCTCACTCTAAGAAGTGGATTTCTTTCTTGGATTCTTGGATCTCACTCTAAGGAGTGGCTTCTTTCTTGGATTCTTGTATCCGTGGATCCTTGGATGGATAGTAATGAAGGCTCCTTCTCCTATTTATACCACTCAACCTTCATGATGAATGGTGGAGATTACTTGCATTCAAGGGTGGAGATTGATTCTCTAGAATGCTCCATACTCTCTAGGAATCTCTACACTCTTCCATTCCCTTATGCATCCTTCCATACTCTTCCGTAAGGTTCCAAAAGGTTCCACACATCTCTAGAATATTCCATAGGGTTCCGCACTCTTCCACAAACTTCTAGAGAATTCTACACTTCTCTAGAGTTCTCCGGTCATACTCTTCCGTAAGGTTCCACACATCTCCAGAATATTCCAGAAGGTTCCACATTCTTCCACAAGCTTCTAGAGGATTCTAAACTTCTCTAGAGTTCTCCGGTCATACTCTTCCGTAAGGTTCCGGAAGGTTCCGCACATCTCCAGAATATTCCAGAGGGTTCCACATTCTTCCACAAGCTTCTAGAGGATTCTACACTTCTCTAGAGTTCTCTGGTACATTCTAGAAAATTCTAGATTTCTCCAGGAAGGTCTAGAATTTTCTAGAAACTCTCCAATTAAGGAGGGATCCCAACAACAAGTTAAATCAAAGTTGTGGAATTATTTCCCTCTTACAATACACACATCACGGTGCTACCTTATATAAATTGAATCGGGTTTGTCAAAGCTTTTAGGTGTTGCCATAATCTAAAACCTCGACAATGTCTAATGATAAAATATAGATCCAACTTTCTTCATGTTAAAATTTGCCGTACAAGTTCGATGATTTAAATAGGTATTTTGTGTACATGCTTGAGTGTCCAATGGGTGACTGCTTGTGCAACGAGGTTTTAGTGGAGTATAAACGATGGATGTATAGCTAATATATTACTATTTTGTATCATGTCGTACTTTAACTTAAATACTTATGTTAGAGTAAAGTTTTTGAATACAATAGATTCAGCGTTGGACATTCATAAAATGCTCATATCTTAAATTTGACTACAACACACATAACAAACGATACTTTTGCCTTGGTGGATTTTTGTGTCAGTTGCACTTCTCTGTTGGAAATAAAAGACAATTTTCTTTTTGTTGCTTCTTTGTATCTCTCGTCCATAAAGTGCATGTAGCAAAAATGCTTTCATATTACTAAATCTCACTCATAAGTGTCCTGTTTGGGTGGACTTTAAATAAAGTATATTGTTTTTTTGAGAACCAAAACCACTTGGTTTTGGCTCCTAAAAAGCGAAAGAATAACTCTATTAAAAAATAATGGGAGAATGATGTTATTTGGTTCTTAGTGAAGTTGGTTAGTCTGTGATTTGGAGATGAGGGTTCTGACTTGTTTGGCGATGGAGGAAGTTTGCATGGCTGGTATTGGTTGCAACAGTGTTCAGCATGGGTAGCGGTTGCTGAGGGAATAGAAGGCAGATAGGGAGAAAGTGTTGCAAGAAGAAGCTTGTTGATGGTCGGGTGATTTTAGTTGGTGCTTTGGGATGATGGAAGTAAGATGATGCTGATTAATTGGTAGGAGCGGTGGGTTTTGTGAGTGAAGTAGCATTTGATGGGGTGTGTAATTGACTTTAAGATTGTAAGCGTTGGTGTACATATAGATGAAGGGGGTAATGTAGGCTTTGAATGATTGTTGTATATGGAGGAAGGAGACGATGACCGTCTTGGTGACGTAGAAGAAAGAAGATTGCTAGTTTTTTGTTGTGAAGTGAACTTTCGGTTTAATTAGTAATATGAACTTCAACACATGCTTCATGTTTCAGATTTTGTGATCTATTTATTTCCGATCTTCTTTCATGTATGCACATCCTTTTTTACTTATTTTCAGAGAATTTAGTAGCGGTTGATACACTTCTATAACAAATGACTGTAAATCTGATGAGAAATATTAATTGAGTTGTTTACTTTATAACTTGTAAGTTGTACGTTAAACAAGGATGGTCGATCAATTGAGAGACGATGCCAGCTCCCAAATAAATAAATAAACAAATAATTAGAAACTAAATATTATACAAATATCACAGATTATTAATTCAGAAAATAACAATAGTACATGTGAATATAAATAAAGTTGGAAGTGGGCATATGAAAAGATGAGAAGGCACATGAATATGGCAACGTTTGAAAGCGAATGTAGGAAGATAAGTATAGCTGTTTATGCACATTTGTCATTGTAGCCTACCAGACAACGTTATATTATTATACTTTGCTACCACGTGAGGTTAAGTATGAAAAACCTTTTTTTAATTAACATTAAGAATAATTCTGCATCTACAAACAACCAGATAGCATGGTGTCGGCTAGTCTACACATAGTATAATTTCATATTTTCATATGCATATTTTGCCAGATTTTTTTATAAATTATTTCTTCATGCAGTATTCAAAACCAATAGCAACAACACAGCGGTATAAACGTACAATGCGACGACCTACTCATCTTACGACTACAACGACGCAGACGAGCACGATACTGTAGACTGGTTGCCTAGACAGCCAGCATTTGACAACACACCTGCAGTGGTTTCGGAGGACCGAACTACTTCTTCTCAGGAAATTACGATGGGGAGCAATGCGAACACGGATAGTGCTTCATGATAGGCATGTCACATGGAAAGGGTTGGCTCAGAACCTTCTACCGCCTGATCAACAAGCGTCGGCCCCCAATGCTGCTGATTATGCTAATTCGGTGCCTAGTACGGTAATTTAATGTTGATACTGATATTGACACTAATGGTATTTAACCTTAATTGAATTTATGGCATGAATATACTAACATTAAATCATATGTAGCTTATATAACAAACAATAGCATAAGGCTCAATGTTGAATTTAATATCGATATTATTAACATTGATTTATATATACCTATCAGCTGTAAAGCAATCATATTGGGTAATGCTTGGTAAAAGTTCAAGTGACAGTTAAAAATATAAATTTTCTTAATATGCATCAATTCTGATAATATTTTGCTCTAAAGTTTGATACTAATATCAATAATTAAAATAATGAATCTTGATTACTGTGGGTAGTCACTTGGGGCTGTCATATGTGAAGTGCTTATTGTTTTCCTTCAGTACAATCCAATAATGTTATTATAACATGTAAAAAGGTAAACATAAAACTGCATTTGGATCATACCCAAGAATATTTGTACAATTGTTATTTTAATAGAGATCCGTTATCTGCATATGCCAAAGAGCTTAACTCAAGGTTGCTTGCAATGCTAATATCATACTCAAGATTAGGTAATAAAATCAAATTTGTTGTTATTATCATTATAATACAGTTGCTCAAACTCATCCTATTTAAAGGCGGTAAAAGGCAATTTTTGGAACTAAAAAAGAAATCATGTTGTTTCATCTAGAAACTTGTGATAGATGCATGGGTACTGGTTCAAAAGCAGGTTCAAAAATGAGGATATGCACCACATGTGGAGGAAGTGGTCAAGTAATGCGAACTGAGCAAACTCCTTTAGGTTTATTCTCCCACATAATGTATTAATGTTTGCTATATTAAAAATGCTTTCTTTTACTTCATGCAGTTATTTGTTCCGAATTGCTTATAAGTCATTTTTTCCTTGTACTCCATATTTAACTAGTTTTTTTCATATTAAGAAGCGAAAACAGCTGTGTGCGTTTTAGTCATTATTGTTGTCTTTTTTTATACTAAGTTCCACTGTGGTTATACTTTCAGGTACTTTGATCGTGATGTTGAGTGCATATTCAAGTTTTTTAGAAAGAGGTTTGTAACTATATATACAATTTTCTTTTTTATTTTTATTAACCTTGCTGCTCATTTTGATGTGCTCATGCTGTGTGTTGTCTGGGTGATTGCCCTGTGAACTATGAACATGTTCGTTTTGCCATGATGAGATAATTAGCTCATATTGTTAAATAGTAACAGGTTAAACTTTCAGAAATCTCATATTCATGTATATTCAGCTTCTGGATTAATTTTATGCTATCCAGTCGTGTTCATGCCCAATTGATTATTTAACAATTTCAATTTGCAAAACCATTCCGAATTCCTTAATAGAAAATTTAGAGTGAAGTCTTCATGTAATATGAAGGCAGTAATGGTTATTCTCCAAGATGATAAAAAGTGTAAAATAGTTAGAAATGCAGCATTTAACTATAGGAGATACTGTTGGACTGCCATCTTGTTTATCATGTTTAGAGCTAAGCAGCATGTATTCCCCTTTCTTCCTATTATTTTCCCCCTAGTGAAGTGAGTATGTTTTCGGTGGAGTATATATGTATCCATGTTTAATAATCTAGATTTAGTATGTGGGAGCATGAATTATTCTTTTAGAAATCTGCATTTGCTTCATGATCCTAGATTCCTATATGTTTCCAGTTTGTTAAAAAATATAAAATTTAATCTGATACGAAGTGATTCTCAATATAAATTCCATGCTCCTGTGCATCCATGCATAATCTGACTTGCCTTTATATGTTTCACCTATATTTTGATATTTAAGTTGTTCTTTCAAAAAACCAACTGTGATGTAGTCCAACCAAATTTTCTCTTTTCATATCTAGCTTGTGAACTATAAAATTATAACTTTTGGTTTTGATTTATGTATTACAGGTATAATATGACCCTCGAGGTAGACAAAGTTAATGAATGTGAGGGGTCGGGGTCAGAAATTGAAGTGAGTGCAGCGTTTAGAGTATCAGGTTATTTGCTGCATCCACTCTCAATTTACACCACAAGTCTTCCCCTTTTCTCAGCTCATTGTTCAGATGTATGGTTATTGGCTTATCTTTTTTGACGAAAATCCATGCACTTGGAAGAAAATCTAACGAATGTAAGCGGAGAGAGAGGAGACGAGGAGACACATTCTTTGTAAGCATTTTGTAAGTACTTGTTAGGTATATCATTTTCTTTGTACTAGATGAGTAAATTTGTATATCAATGGTTATTGTATGTGAGTTTGGTAATTTATTCAGAAAACTATTGTATTGAAATGGTTATGCATATTCTATTTGATTGGATAGCCAATTGTTTGTTTAATTGTTTAAACATGAAGATTTTGTGAATGATTATTGATTGATATTGTAGAACAAAATAGACTATTAACAAGAAATAATTGCATAAAAATATACAACAAATTAATCAATAATTTTTAGTAGCATTTTAAAAACGCTACTAAAATACATGTAGTGGCGTTGAGTAAACGCAACCGTAAATCAGGTGTAAAATTTCCAATTTTATTAGTAGCATCAAAAAACTTTTTTATGGCATTCTTAAAGTTGTAACACCCCGTGAATTCTATAACATTAAGCTTCACAAACTAAAGTGTAATTAATTCTAAATGAAAGAATTAAGGGAAATGGGTTACGCCATTGCGTTCATCTCGAAATTCTGTTTGAGAAGAGTCCGAGTTTGCGTGAATCGGACTCCGTATGAAGGAGTTATGACCTTCGGAAGTTTCAGAATAAAATTTAAAATTCAAACAGCTCGGTTTCAAGTTCAAAATTCGAAAAACAGGTTCGAACTGGACTGGTCGGGAAAATTCCCGCCCAGAGACCAGGTCGACCATAGGGTCGACTATGATGTCGACCTGGTCACCCCAGGTCGACCATAGTGTCGACCTGGGTGTCGACCTGCCAGTCGACCTACCTGGTCGACCTGGCTGGTTGGGTCTGGCTCTGTCTCGAATTTCTATGGCTCGGTGTGTCATTGGGCTGACATGTCACCTCTTGATTGGCTCTTTGAACTTTGTATGGTCTAGATTCCTCCTGCCTTCATCTGACGGCTCAAAACAATTTAAAAATCTGTATATACACCATAAGTCTCAACTAAAATTCACACAAAAAAATAAGATGGGAGTCGTCATGCTGCCAGGAAGGAATTGAGCGTAGCCGCCAAGAGACTGGAGCTTAGAGATGAATCAAATTAAGAAGAAGACTAAAGCTTAATCAAATTAATCAACTCAAACTTAATCTACCTAAAGGAACGCATCTCAATTTCAGAATTCAGAATCCAGAATTCAAGATTCTGCATTCGTTGTAAGTATAGTGACCATTCAGAATATGAACAAAACTGTGACGTGATTCGATGTAAATGAAAATAGAATTGTGTTATTGTATGATAATGATATAAATTCTGTGTATTGTAATGATTCTGTCATGACTTGTGTATTGATATTTGTGGCCTAAATTGATTGATGCAAAGCCTATTGAACAATTGTATATGAAAACAATGACACTTGCAAGTTTGTGGCAAAAACTAGAATTTGATCCCTTTATGTTTATGTCAATGGCATGGACTATATACATTCTCTAAGTCTAAATTAAGGCTTATCTAAACATGTTCTAGATTTGAGACCTTTTATGCCTACATGACCCAAAACCTATGAACACATTCTTATGTTTATTTGCAAGTATAATTGGATCTATGTTAAGTATCGTTTGGGTTACATAAACCATGCAAGTTCACGTTGAAATAGGCTATATGATTAGATGTTAAAATTGGACATTTCGGTGAATATACAACATGTTAGTTTTGTGGTTGACATTATGCCAAGTTAAACATGTTTAAACCCAAGTTTGTATAAGTCTAAATATGCCATTTTATGTGACACCTTTTTAGTTATATGCCTATTTGAATGCAAGTTCACATGACCCATAATTTATGTTAGTTGAATCGCAAAATTGCAAGTTCATGCGCCACACACCTTTATGTATTGTAAATTGTTACATGTTCTTGATTTCCCCTTTTCTCACGTTTATAAAGTTGGGCTGAATTGTGTCGAGCCCAACATTTGATATAATGTTGCGAACGTACAAACGGGGATAATAGTGTTGGGTGTAAAACATGAAAAATATGTTGGCATGTTTGGCACATGCCAACGACAATGACATTTAAGCGGTATGAATTGTTATACCCAAGAATAAAGGACATGACATTTACATATAAAATTGAGAAGTGATAAAATATGTAAATTTAGAAAACACGGTATGCTTAACCCGAGGTTGGATTGAGTTGTGACGTAAACCTGCCCGGACCCGCCCAGCTGTCCAGTAGTCACAACAATACCTATCCAATACGGGTGGTTAAGCATTGAGCCCAATAAGGATCCGAGGTTAGACTGAGCTACGTTGTAAACCTGCCCAGAACCGACCGGCACATCCAGTAACCATAGCAATATCTGTCTAATGTGAGTGGTCAGGTGCTTTAAGAGGCTAAGGACAAATGGTAGGGTTAAGTCAACTAAAAACACTTAACCAAATTCAACATGTTAACAAGAATTGATGGGTGAGGTTAGGTAAATACAAACACTTAACCACTTAACATGTTTGGCTAGAAAACCCTAGTAATGAGGGACCCGTTTCAGCAGTAACCCAAGTTAGGTATCATGGTACCCTGAAACTAGGCAGGGTGGGGCACGATTACTGGGCTGATTGTAAGCGGTCAAAACGACGGCGGTGGGTGCACAGTGTAGGTTCTAACGGGATGCGGACGTGCACACACTTCGGAGCAGACAAACAAGAACCGGGGCACCAGTAATATAACCTATGCATTCTAAGGTTTGTATCGGGGCCGCCACCATGGGTCTTGATACACCCCATGGTGGGACCAGCATAGATATCTACAATTCTTGGGGGCCGTATGACACATATTTATGCGAGTAGGAGCCGATCTTTAGAAAAATGGGGATCACTTCACCCTCAGCATGGGGTGCTAGTTAGAATAAACTCAAATAGGAGCAGAGATATAGTGTGGGTGCGATAGTACATTCGATACTAAACTACACTTCCTTAGCTGGTGATACTTTACTGCTTTTAGTTTATATCTATCATGCCCTTTTTCTTATTCACATACTGAAGAGTCACTAGATTTACTCAGGCTTTATGTCTGACTCTATTTTCTTTTCGTCTTCTTTTCTTTCGTTTCCCCCCAGGTCCACAGGGAGGAAACAACTTAGCTCAGTCAGACTCTTTGCAAGCTCTAAGACCGTAGATGTATGGTTTGGATCTCTTTTGCTCAGATTATGGCTTTTGGATATCATTATGGGGATTTTTGTCACTTTATTTATGTCTTATGCTTCTTTAATAATCAAGACAGTAATGGGGTTGTAATGTTGGAAGTATTTTGAGACAATTATGGAAATGTTTTATTTGAACACGTATTGATGAAATAAAAGTCTTTTTGGTTTTCGTTGTTTAAAATATGTGTATTTATATCTGTCTTATGTTTATCCGTGACTTTTACTTATAAACCTCCACCAAAGTTAAGGCATTTGCTTTGTGAGTGACCTTAACGGAGGTGGGGTGTTTCACTTGGTATCAGAGCATATGTTTACTAGATAAGATAAAAGTTTTTGATATTGTTTTCAAAAGAAAGTTTAAAGAAGCATTTTCAAGAAAAAGTGTTACATTTTTAAAGAGGCATAATCCCCCAAAGCCATGTGCACTATCTCTCTCTATCCTTCGTTTTGAATCTTTCCTTTCTGTTTCAGCATGTCTGGAGACCTTAACCTTCCAGAAAGAGTGCCGATACCCGGCTGATTTAGGAGGTACTTAGAAGTAAGGGCCAATGGCGCGGGCCCAGCAGACATCCCTCCTCCAGTGGCTGCGGTTCCTCCTCCTCCTCCTCGTGGAAATGCATTCGCAAAAACATGTAGAGACTTCAAGGCTATGGGTGGAAAACACTTTTATGGGACAGAGTCCTTTGTAGGAGCAAGAAACTGGCTAAAGGAGACCGAGGATTTGTTTATCATCTTCGGAGTAGATGACAGGCAAAAGATACAACTAGCAGTGTGGTTGCTTAAAGATGAAGCTTCCTATTGGTGGGAGATTACCAATGCTCAGAGGGTGGTGGAAACATGGGAAGATTTCAGGACAAGTTTTGAGATGAAATTCCTCTCCCAAGCTGAAAGAAGCCTGCAAATGGAGAAGTTCCTAACTCTGAAACAAGGAAGTATGACAATCAGGGAGTACGTTAATCAGTTTAATCAGTTGGCCAGATTTGGGCTGGACTTAGTAAACACCCAACACAAGAAGGCGCTTCGCTTCATCAAAGGTTTGAATGAGCCTCTACACAGCCTTGCTATGACCCATGTGTCCACGGGAGCGACTTATGAAAGCTTGGTGGACATGGTGCGAGGATGACAACGGCAAGAAAGAGACTAAGGTGGAAGAAAAGAAAGAGGGCCTAAAAGCTAAGAAAACAGACTTCAATAAAGGAGGGAAGAACAATAAGCCCCGTGAGAGGAGAAGGTGCAATTTTTGTGGCATTGTGGGACATATATCAAAAGACTGCCGAAAAAGGAAGGCGAAGATGGGTGGTTGCTTCCATTGTGGAGAGACTGGGCACCAAGCTAAGGACTGCCCAAAGAAGAGAGGGCAGGGACAGAAACCCGGATCCACTTCAAGGGGTCAGGTTCATGCGCTAGTGGCACCTCCATAGGAATGAGATAGTAATATTTCTGTAGAAAGTGTAGTCTATCTTTATAATCATCCAGTTCACACACTTTTTGACTCTAGCGCATCACACTCCTTTATTTCATCTGCCTTAGTAGAATCTCTGCATCTAGACAGTAGTATAGTAGAGGATCCCTTAGTAGTTTCAAATCCAATTGGGGGCTCCGCTTACTTGTCAATGGTTTGTTAGGGTTTGAAAATCTCTATTCTCAGCGTTGAGTTTAGTTGTAATGCCTTTGTTTTGGGCTTCTTGGGATATGGTTTGATCTTAGGCATGGACTGGTTATCCAGTAATGGCGCCATTCTTGATTGTAAGAAAAGAATAGTTAGACTCTTGACTCGACTTGGTAACATTCTAGAAATTTCTTGTAATCCCTTGAATTTTGTTATGCTTAGTTATCTAGAGTTGCTTGATGCTTCTGATGAGAATTTGCAATCAGTTAGAGTAGTCCGGGAATATCCGGATGTCTTTGAGGAGGTGAAGGGCTTACCTCCGATATGGGAAATAGGCTTCCGCATATATCTTGTGGATAATGCAAAGCTTTACCTGTCAGATACATGGCTCCAAAGGAGAGAAAGGAGCTCAGTAAGAAGGTTAAAGAACTTCTCGAAAAGGGGTTCATTAGACGGAGCATTTCGGAATGGGGTGCTCCAGTGGTATTCACAACCAAAGCGGACGGTTCGCTTCGCCTTTGCATCAACTATAGGGAGTTAAACAAATTGACCAAGAAAAATAGGCACCCTCTTCCCCGAATCGACGATTTGTTTGATCAGCTTGTAGGTGCATCGGTCTTCTCCCAACTTGATCTGGCAACTGGGTTCCATCAGCTAAGAGTAGCTGAAGACAACATTGATAAAACGGCATTCAGAACCCCAGATGGTTTCTTCGAGTGGCTTGTCAGGCCTTTCGGCTTGACAAACGCACCTGCTTATTTCGTACACCTAATGAGCAGAGTGTTCAGAGAACTCCTCAACAAATTTGTGGTTGTCTTCGTAGACGATATTTTGATCTTCTCAAAGAATGAGGAAGAGCATGCTCAGCATCTGAAAGAAATCATGGAAACTCTTCGAGTTCATCAGCTAAAAGCCAAATTCTCCAAGTGCCACTTCTGGAGAAAAGAAGTAAGATTTCTTGGACATATAGTGTCCAAAGAAGGGTTAGCGGTGGACCTCGCGAAAGTGGTGGCAGTGCAAGATTGGAAGACACCAAGAAATGAAAACGAAGTCCGAAGCTTTCTTGGGCTAGTCGGTTTTTACCGAAAATTCATTAGGGATTTCGCGAAAATCTCAGCTCCACTCACAAGGCAAACAAAGAAGAATCTAGCATTTGCTTGGATTTGGACTGTGACATTGCCTTCCAACGCCTAAAAAAGGCTCTTACAACAGCTCCAGTTCTAACTCTGCCTGACGGAAGCAAAATGTTCACAGTATACAAAGATGCATGTGGAACGGGACTAGGCGATGTTCTAATGCAAGAAGGAAGGGTACTAGCTTATGGTGGAAGACAATTGAAAGTTCATGAAAAGAACTACCCAACCCACGATCTTGAGTTTGCCGCCATTGTCTTTGCACTTAAGTCTTGGCGTCATTATCTCCTAGGTGAGAAGTTCGAATTATACACTGACCAAAAATCATTGAAATATCTCTTCTCGCAGAAGGATCTTAACTTGAGGTAGCAAAGGTGGATGGAGTTTCTTGCCTCGTATGATTTTGAATTTTCCTATACTCCCGCCAAAGGCAACGTAGTAGCAGACGCGTTGAGCCGAAAGAAACTGACCTTAAGCCCGCTCTTTGTGGAAAGGCAAAGCTTAGAGTATATAGCCAGTTTTAACTTTAGGCCCTCCTCTGATTTTTTACTGGGTTTGTTAGCATCTCTCGAAGTACGCCCTACTCTCTTGGACTCAATAGGGGCTACACAACGAGAAGACCCTCAGCTTGTTGATGTGATTGATAAACTTATTAGGGGTGAGACTTCTAGTCACCTCAATAGATGCACCATCGATGATATGGGTTGGCTGAGGCGAGATGGAAGATTATGCGTCCCACAAGCAAGGGAGTTGACAAAGAAGGTTCTTGAGGAAGCGCATCATTCCAAAATGACTATACACCCTGGCGGTGATAAGATGTACAAGGATATAAAAAGAACTTTCTTTTGAAGTGACATGAAGCAGGACGTGGCAGATTTCGTTTCTAAGTGCATGACCTGCCAACAGGTCAAGGCAGAACAAAAGAAGCCTGGATGACTACTTCATCCTTTAGAGGTCCCACACTGGAAGTGGGATAGCATTTCAATGGATTTCATTGATGGACTGCCTAGGTCGAGAAGAGGCAATACTAGCATTTGGGTAATAGTGGATAGGCTTACTAAAAGCGCCCACTTTATACCCGTTAAAAGTAGAAGGACTACCTCATCTCTAGCGTCTTTTTATCTCAAGGAAATAGTTCGACTCCATGGGATACCCTCCAGCATTGTTAGTGACTGAGACCCTATCTTCACAAGTGAGTTTTGGCGGAGTCTGCAAGAAGCTGTAGGCACACAGTTATGTTTGAGCACGGCCTATCACCCCCAAACCGATGGCCAGACAGAAAGGGTGAATAGAGTTTTAGAGGATCTTTTAAGACTTTGCGTTCTTGACTTTGGGCGGACTTGGGAGGATCACCTTCCTTTAGTGGAATTTGCCTACAACAACAGCTACCAAGCTACTATTAGTATGGCACCCTTCGAAGCTTTGTATGGAAGACCGTGCAAATCACCAACTTGTTGGTGGGAGTCTACGGATAAACTTATACTTGGGCCGAACATGATTCAAGAGACTTCAAAGGAAGTGGACTTGATACGGAGAAGGATGAAGACAGCCCAAGACAGACAAAAATCGTACGCCGACAAAAGAAGGACCGACCTTGAGTTTGAGGTTGGGGACATGATTTTCCTTAAGGTATCTCCTTTAAGGAACGTCGTTCTCTTTGGATCCACAGGAAAGTTAGCACCAAGATTTGTAGGGCCGTTTCCTATCATCGAGAAGGTTGGGAAGATGGCCTATAGATTAGAGCTACCCGAGAGACTGGCCGGAGTTCACAACGTCTTTCATGTTTCTCACCTCCGGAAGTGTTTGCATGACTCTGCGGAAGTGGTGGAACCTAGCATTCTAGAAGAAGCCGAAGTGGAACGTGAAGCAACTATGAGGAGAGTTCCAACCCGTATCTTAGGAACTGAAGTGAAAAAGCTACGCAACCGCGAAGTCAAACTCGTTAAAGTTCAGTGGAGCGACGCCGAGGAAGACGCAACTTGGGAAACTGAGGACAGAATACACACTGCCTACCATTTTCTTTTTGAGGGTACATCTTTGATCTCTCTTTTTCCTTAAGTTATGCTTTATCTATCTTTTTAGGTATATCTCCTCGGTCCTTTTCCTAACTCCTTAGGTAGAAAACAAATGGTTGCAAACATGTATTTGAAAACATGTTATGGATGATGGCTGCAAATGGTTGCTAGTAATTGCCAGTGGTTGCTCCTGGATGCATATACACACACACACCCCCTAGGTTTTAGATCGGCTCAGTCACTTCATATTACATATGCATATATGTATTCTCATTTGTATATGGTTGAAACTTGATATGCTATCATATGGTTGTCGCATTTGTATGCATAGTTGTACACTCATGTAGAATTATGAGTAGGAAAAATTTGCATACATAATGGATTCATGACACTTACATGATTCGCATTAAGGAGGTCAACTGAATCAGTAGACCGACTGATTTCTGCATTAGATAAGGACATGTACAACACTATGCATACGATCATGAAGCATTAGAAGTCTTTTAAGGACAGTGGACGCCAGTGTTTATTGGTTGAGTAGATGGACGGTTGGAGGTAGGATATACATTCTTCCTAACTTGAAGATTTCGGGGATGAAATCCTTTTAAGGGGGGAGAATGTAACACCCCGTGAATTCTATAACATTAAGCTTCACAAATTAAAGTGTAAATAATTATAAATGAAAGAATTAAGGGAAATGGGTTACGCCATTGCGTTCGTCTCGAAATTCTGCTTGAGATAGAGTCCGAGTTTGCGTGAATCGGACTCCGTATGAAGGAGTTATGACCTTCAGAAGTTTCATAATAAAATTTAAAATTCAAACAGCTCGGTTTCAAGTTCAAAATTCGAAAAACAGGTTCAAACTGGGCTGGGCGGGAAAATTCCCGCCCAGGGACCAGGTCGACCATGGTGTCAACCTGGTCACCCCAGTTCGACCATAGTGTCGACCTGGGTGTCGAGCTGCCCGCCGACCTACCTGGTCGACCTGGCTGGCTGTGTCTGGCTCTGGCTCGAATTTCTATGGCTCGGTGTGTCAATAGGGCTGACATGTCACCTCTTGATTGGCTCTTTGAACTTTGTATGGTCAAGATTCTTTCTGTATTCATCCGATGGCTCAAAACAATTTAAAAATCTATATATACACCCTAAGTCTCAGCTAAAATTCACACAAAAAATAAGATGGGAGTCGTCATGCTGCCAGGAAGGAATTGAGCGTAGCCGTCAAGAGAGAGGAGTTTAGAGACGAATCAAATTAAGAAGAAGACTAAAGCTTAATCAAATTAATCAACTCAACGTTAATCTACCCAAAGGAACACATCTCAATTTCAGAATTCAGAATCCAGAATTCAAGATTCTGCATTCATTGTAAGTATAGTGACCTTTCAGAATATGAATAAAACTATGATGTGATTCGATGTAAATGAAAATAGAATTGTGTTATTGTATGATAATGATATAAATTCTGTGTATTGTAATGATTCTGTCATGACTTGTGTATTGATATTTGTGGCCTAAATTGATTGATGCAAGCCTATTGAACAATTGTATATGAAAACAATGGTACTTGCAAGTTTGTGGCAAAAACTAGAATTTGATCCCTTTATGTTTATGTCTATGGCATGGACTATATACATTCTTTAAGTCTAAATTAAGGCTTATGTAAACATGTTCTAGATTTGAGACCTTTTATGCCTACATGACCCAAAACCTATGAACACATTCTTATGTTTATTTGCAAGTATAATTGGATCTATGTTAAGTATCGTTTGGGTTACATAAACTATGCAAGTTCATGTTGAAATAGGCTATATGATTGGATGTTAAAATTGGACATTTTGGTGAATATACAACATGTTAGTTTTGTGGTTGACATTATGCCAAGTTAAACATGTTTAAACCCAAGTTTGTATAAGTCTAAATATGCCATTTTATGTGACACCTTTTTAGTTATATGCCTATTTGAATGGAAGTTCACATGACCCATAATTTATGTTAGTTGAATCACTAAATTGCAAGTTCATGCGCCACACACCTTTATGTATTGTAAATTGTTACATGTTCTTGATTTCCTCTTTTCTCACGTTTATAAAGTTGGGCGGAATTGTGTCGAGCCCAACATTTAATATAATGTTGCGAACATACAAATGGGGTTAATAGCATTGGGTGTAAAACATGAAAAATATGTTGGCATGTTTGGCACATGCCAACGACAATGACATTTAAGCGGTATGGATTGTTATACCCAAGAATAAAGGACATGACATTTACAAATAAAATTGAGAAGTGATAAAATATGTAAATTTAGAAAACACGGTATGCTTAACCCGAGGTTGGATTGAGTTGTGACGTAAGCCTGCCCGGACCCGCCCGGCTGTCCAGTAGTCACAACAATATCTATAATGCTGGAGTGGTTTCTACTTCCTCGTGTGGGGAAGGATGGTTGGAGCCGAGTGGGGTTTGTATTCAGGAAAGGAAAGTTCCCTCTTCTTCGGCTAGGAGAGGGAGGCGAAAGAGAGGAGTACCCAGTTCTGGATTGATACGTCACAGTGCTAGGCTCAGATCTAGCTCCTCTTCTTTTGGAGGTAGGTCCCCGAGTCCGAACGCAAATAGTAGCAATTCGGATTTGGGCTCAGGTATGACGTCTGTTTATGGTTGTGATTATTCTCCTTATGTCTTAGGTAGTCTTTCGACTAGTCAGTTATTTCAGCTTGCTAGTGATACTGCATTAATTTTTACTGATATTGAGTTGGATGCTGATTTTGTTAGGAGTAGGGAATTAGAGAGAGTGTCTTCTTTGAGTAGATGAGGATTGTTAGTTGGAATATTAGGGGTTTAAATGAACCTAAAAATTGTGCTAAAGTTAGGACTTTCTTTGTAGATTATCATATTGATATTGCTTTGCTTCAAGAGACTAAAATTAAAACTCCTGACTTTAGTTTTTACGCTAGATTAGGTGGATCCCATTTTCGTAATTGGGCCTGTCTACCGTCAATTGGCAATGCAGGAGGGCTTATGATTGGTTGGAAAGATAATCAATATAGACTAGTGCAGGAATTTTCTAAGTTACATTCATTACACATTATATTAACTTCACTTAGTGATAATTCACTACTGGGCATTACGAATGCGTATGGCCCTCATACTAAGATTGAGAGGAGACGTTTGTGGGATGAATGTTCCGAATTTAGGGATCTTGCCCCAAATCTTTGGATTGCAGGGGGGATTTTAATGTTACTAGATTTTTAGGAGAGAGATCTCCTAGAGAAGGCAATTTCTCAGACATGGAGGAATTTAATGACTTCATTCATAATAATAATTTGATTGAGATTTCGCTTAGCAATAGATCATTCACCTGGTCTAATGATAGGGATAGTCCGTCTTATGCCTTATTAGATAGATTTTTTACAAGTACTGAGGTTGATGATAGATTTCCAATTTGTAAAGTAAAGGGTTTACATTTTTTGTATTCGGATCATTGTCCTCTAATTCTCTCGTGTGATTCGAACATTTTAATTAGTAATAATTTTAAATTTGAAAAGATGTGGCTTTTGGATACCAGTTTTGTTAAACTAGTCACTGTTAAATGGAATTCGTTATTCTATTTTAATAATTTGTACAAAGGAAATTCAGCAAAGATTTTTGTCGCAAAACTTGGTAAATTAATATTTTTTCTTAAGAGGTGGAAAAAATATATTTTTGGAAGTGTTCGTATTAAGAAAGATAAGATTTTATGTGAGATGTTAGATTTAGATAAGTTGGGTGAATCTAGAACTCTTAACCTAGTCGAGAGAGATAGACTTAGTAATCTTAGAAATGACTTCAAACTGATTTTGGAAAAGGAAGAAATAATGTGGAAGCAAAGATCACGTACTCAATGGATTAAGGAAGGGGATAATATCACGAATTTTTTTCATAGTATGGCTAATAAGAGGAGACGTGATAGTTTGATTCATTCTATTTTCTTAAATAATGAGGAATTGACAGTTCAGCATGATTTAAATGAAGCTTTCACCAATTATTACAAACAAAAATTTGGGACTAGGATAAAGAGAAGAATTAACGTTAATTGGAAGGACATTTACCCTAATGATGTTAGGGGAGGTTATTAGATTTAGATAAAGCTTTTTCTGAGCAGGAGATTTGGAAGGCTATCTGTGATATGCCTAGTGACAAAGCTCCGGGGCCTGATGGTTTTTCTGTTTTGTTTTACAAACAGTTTTGGGAGGTTTTGAAATCTGATGTTATTAATTTACTTAATGATTTTTATAGCGGAGATTTGTGCCTAGGTAACTTTAATTTTGCTAATGTTATACTTATTAAGAAGAGAGAGGGTGCAAAACTTTTAAAGGATTTTAGACCTATTTCTTTGATAAATGTATCTGTTAAGATCATTTCTAAAATCCTAGCGAATAGGCTAAGTGGGAAGATGAATGATCTTATAGATCATTCACAAACTGCCTTTATTAAAGGTAGGCAAATAGTAGATGGAGTGGCAGCGGTACAGGAGTACATTAATGTATGTGTTAAAAATATTTTTTCATGTGCTATTTTGAAATTAGATTTTGAGAAAGCATTTGATTCTATTGACTGGGATTACATATGTAAAGTATGTCTAGCTAGAGGCTTTAGTGTTAGATGGATTGACTGGATAATGCTTTTACTTAGGTCTGGTAGTTCTAATATTGTCGTCAATGGGGTTGTGGGAAAGAAGATCCAATCTAAAAGGGGTCTTCGACAGGGAGATCCCCTGTCACCTCTACTATTTAATCTAGCAGCTGTAATGGCGCGTTTTGTTAGCTGTCGAATAATTAATTTATTTAATGATTTATATATCGATTTGGCGATATCGATAACTTAAAGTACAATGTTCGAACTTATAATTTATAATTATAATTAAAACGAACCTGAAATGTCGCGACAGTTTGCAATTTGGCGATTCGAACTTCAACTGAATACACAGAATCCGTTTTAAGTCGAATTTCAGTGAAACAAGAAACGTACGGATCTGTTGAACTATATTTTTCATATGGAAGAGAAAAATCCAGATTTCGTCGTGTAGATTTTGAGTTATGTCCAAATCAAATTTCAGAAAAGTCGCTGTAGAATTCCTTTATAATTTGCGACGCTTTATTTACGTTATAAAAGGATTTTCAATGTAAATTGAATATCGATTCAATCTGGACTCGGAATAGCGAGTATATAATTATACTAGAGCTTTATGATATTCCTCGGCGAATATATACGATAATATAAATTTATTTATATTTAATTTAATAATATTTAAATATATTTATATATTTAAATGGGTCATCCAGAGTTGGAAAAAATAGCCGGTTTTGCAAACGAAGTCGAAATTCGACGAAACTAATTTTGTTAGATCCGCAATGTCAAATAGTTGTTAGATTTCTAGTTTCGTGATTTTTAGAGTCAGTGTGTGGCCATACGGATTTTTAGAGTGAGAAACAGTCAGTATTTCGACAGTTAAAAATACGCTGTGTGAGCATACGGAGTCGGAATTCGACGAAACCAGTTTCGTTGGGACCGTAATGTCGAACTCTAGCTACATGTCCAGTTTGGTGATTTTTAGGTATCGTATGTAATCACTGGGATTTTTAGAAGGTAGATACAAGGAGAAAATCGATAAAATAAAATACAAAAATCAAATTGAAAATATCCCTCCCATTTTCTGAGGTTCAGCACAGGCCACACGGCCTTCGATCTCCACCACAAACCTTACTTAACCCATTCAAGCCTATATAAGGCATATAAACCATCACAGCAAAAATATCGGGAGAAAGTAAATCAAAGGAAATACAAATAAAATTCCTTAAATCACCACATATATGTATTGGTAATCCTTATCAAACCCTCTTCAAACCGATGAGCACTTCAATGAGCTCGACACCTTCTTTGTCGCTGTATCCTAAGTGCCGCCGTGACCTAGGGTTCGACCCTGTTGAAACCGCGAGCATCAATCGAAGAAATGGGTTTTGGATTTGGCTTTGTGGGATGGAGCAGCACCTTCTCGCAGAAATTGGTGGAGCTCGACGCTGTTTTGGTGGATACGAGCTACAGGTCGGGTTAGTCGAGAGGGCGTCGAACGTGGTGAAAGGGTGATCATCCGGCGCGGTTTCTGATGGTGAATGGGATGGAGGTGGTTAGGGCCGAGATAGATGACCGGAGGTGGTGGGATGGTGGGTCAAACCCACGGTCAACATGAGGTATCGGATTGGGGATTTTTTTTGGTCTGGAGTTCGATGATTTGCGAAGAAAGGGAAAAGGCGGGTTCGGGTTTTGTATAGGTAGTTGGGCCGGGCTGATGAAAGGGGTGAGACCCATCATTTAATTTAATTTAAGTTTTTAAATTCAATTTGGTATATAAACTTTATAAATTCGTAACTTGCTCGTACAAGGTCAGATTGACAAACCGTAAGTTGCGTTGGGGTCGTATGGACAGACACTACACAATGAGACTGACCGCGAGTCGATTGGAGCACATTACAATTTATGGAGAAATAAATTGTTCGACTGAATCAATGAACACAAACCGATATTTATCGGTTAACGCACAACTGTGAGTAAATCTCACTAATTCTGAACAGTTTATAATTTCATGTTGCATTGTTAGAACTGTTAAAATTGTCTGTTTGACTGTGTGTTGATTAGTTGATTGAACTGCTAGTCAGTTAGTTAAATTTCTATATTGATTCTGTTTAACAGAATATATCATATGGAACTGAAAGTGATGTTATCTATATTGTCTAACATCTGTGGATGCAGGGAAACAGGTTGGAGGAATCCGACTGGATTCCTCAACATTTATTTTACCGTTTTTCATATATTGTGATATATGATGTGTTATGAAATCTGTTATTGATTTCATATGTTTGAATGATACCGATCATTGTTATACGACACGTTAAACACCGTAGGTGATACTAGAATGTAAAAAGGAAATTTTCAATGTTTATATTGAAAATAAATCTTATTTATAAAATCGATAGGATTTTATAAAATGGAACCATTTATTTATTTGGGAAATAAATAAAGGAACATTTATTTAGATTATAAATAAATGGAATAAAGGAATATTTATTTAGGGAATAAATAAAGGAACACTTGTTCGGAAAATAAATAGAATTATACAAGGATAGATTTAAACACGTGCTTCGCACACGGTATAACACGATATGGATTTAAATGAGATATTAAATAGGAAATCTGTTTTAAACAGATAAATTGAAGTAGATTAATTTATAAATAATGTTTTATAAATTAAATAAATTATTTATCGTTGATAAATGGAATATATATAAGTCTGGACTTATATAGAGAAGTAGAAACGTTATTAAAAGGACATTTATAAAGTGAAGAACCGTTACTAAAAGTAAATCTTTATAAATGGATAAACTTGTAAAAAGTAAATCTTTATCAATGGATAAACGTTGTAAAAAGGAAATCTTTTGAAATGAATAAACGTTAATAAAAGGAGTTAATCGAATTTAGTTATTCGAAATGAGTTATTCGAATTAGATATTTGAATAGAGTTAAACACATTAGAGTGATTCGAATTACTTATTCGAATAGAGTTAAACAAAGTAATTTGTTAGGTTAACCAAAGCAAGTTAGTCGAGTTAATCAAAGTAATTGGTTAAGTTAACCAAAGTAAATTAGTTAAGATAAACTAAGCGGTTAATCGAAGTGAATTAGTTAAGTTAAACTAATTGGTAAATCAAAGTGAATTAGTTGCGTCAAACTAAGTGACTTAGTTAAGTTAAACTAATTTGTAAATCAAAGTGGATTAGTTGCGTCAAACTAAGTGAATTAGTCAAGTTAAACTAATTGGTTAATCGAAGTAAATTAGTTGGGTTAATCAAAGTGAATTAACTAAGTTAAACTAAGTGGATTAGTTCAGTTCATCGAGACAAGTAAATCAAGTTAGGTTAAACCATTTGAGTTAACCAGTTAAAGTTTACCAGTTAAAGATAAACAGTTAGAGTTGACCAGTTAAAGTTGACCAGTTAAAGTTGACCAGTTAGAGTTGATCAGTTAGAGTTACTCAGTTAGAGTTGACCAGTTAGAGTTGACCAGTTAGAGTTATCCAAGTGGAGTTAATCGAGTAGAGTTGCCGAATATCACTTATTCGAAGTAGAGTTATCGAATATAGTATATTCGAGGGAAGAGTAATCGAATATAGTTTATTCGAGTGGAGAAATCAAATGTTATTCATTTGAGAAGAGTTACCGAATATTATTTATTTGAAGAGTAGTTATCGAATGGTTATTCGAAGTTAGTTAATCCAAAGGAGTTATTCGAAGATTAGTTAATCCAAAGGAGTTAGTCGAAGAGTTAATCGAATATAGTTATTCGAAAGAAAGTGTTAATCGAATATAGTTTATTCGAGTAAAGTTAAAAGAGTTAATCGAATATAATTTATTCGAATAGAGTTAGAGAAGTTAATCAAATATAGTTTATTCGAATAGTGTTGGAGGAGATATCGAATATAGTTTATTCGATAGGATAGAAGTGAATATAATTTATCAAATAGTGTAATCGATTATAGTGAGTTAATCGATTTGGGTTAAGTTAAGATATCGAGTTAAGATTTATCGAGTTAAGTAATCGAGTTAAGTAATCGAGTTGAGATAATCGAGTTAAGGAAATCAAGTTAAGTTAATCGAATAAGTTATTCGATAAGAGTAAATCCATATAAGTTAATCGGATGTTAGTCATTCGATAAGAACTGACACATTTAAGAAAATCGAATATTTGTTATTCGATAAGAGTTAATGAAATAGAGCCAACCAAGAAGAGTTATTCGAATATTAGTTGTTCGATAGGAGTTAATCGAAATAGAGTTTATCGAATATAAGTTATTAAAAAGGGAGAGTTAATCGAATAGAGATTACTCGAAAGAGAGTTATACGTCGAATTCGATTATATCAAATTCGGGAAAGTACTATTTACCTTCCGGGTTTTAAATCAAGGTATAGTTACAATCAAACGTTTTCATATAAGAAGTGGATTCGTAACCTGAATCCGAGAATTTGCGTAAACAGATGATTGGACAAAGTGAGTGACGAGCTTCATCTATTTCACAGTAAAGGACGTTGTTAAATTAAGGTCTGAGAGGTAATTATACCCCAACTTGATTGACTTCAGAATTGACAAAGGAATAGTTGTGGTTCGATAGAAAAGGTTGATTTGAAATATAGTTAAGTAATAAGCGATTAATGGATTAAGCGTAACGATGTTTTATACAACGTTCATTGGAAATCCGTAAATGAGTTTTGGAAACGTTTTCCAAATATAGTCAGATATGTTTTCTAAACATAGAAAATGAAATGTTTCATGATAAGAATTTAAGAAATAGAGTTAAGCAAATTCAGAAACTGACTGGAGAGGGTAAGTTGAACGGTTTTCTAAGTGACGATCTGATGTTGGTTTCGACCTTCTGGATTGATACTTAGAGAATTGTTCTCATACTAGTTACAGTTAGGGACTGATAGTTGCGAAATAATAGTGATGTGAAAATAGGCTATGGAAATGTTTTCCAATGATTAATAACATATATTTTCTAAATATATGAAATAAGGAAATATATGTATATGATGATTGATCGATCGAATTTCCATTTGGAAATAAGATCGTTGTTTGTACACCGACATGTTTTCATTTGATAGTTGAATCACAGACTATCAAAGTTTTGACCATATTTACGTTGTTAATATGGAGAGACCGGTTGGATTATTATCCGAAGAACCACTCCGTATTAGCATAAGCGTTGCGAATCAAGTACGCTGAAGATAATTGAAGACGGAGTGAAGTGCAAGGGCTATTGTGAAAAGCCTAGGTAGGATGGATTCACTGAATAGTGCCTTCGGTTTATTCAGTCCCAGAACAACGTATATGGACGAGTGTCTGACAAAGTATTCTTAACGAATCATATATGTTGATCTCTTTAAACGTATTACGTTGGTGGCGGAGAAATTTGTTTCTCTTAGCTTTTATACTCGTGATGCCTTGAGAAATCGATAATGATTTGGCGGGTATGACGATGTGGCATTCAAAGTAATTGAAGAAATAATCTGTCAAAGTGATAAACGTGACCTCAAACCTCACAACCGGGAAATAACAGAAGTTGGGCTAGGCAGCATGGCTAGTTGGGCCATACCCAAGCAGGGTGTATTATCACCATCTAGAGAATATTCAATTGTACTTCTTTATAATCTATTTCAATGCTGTCCCTTATCGGGAAGGATGGTTGCTGATCCCAACCATCGGTGATAATATATTCGTCACACTCAAGCTAAATGAGTGGACGGTCATGTGTGGCCGGGTTGCAAGACTTTCTTGTTGAACCCTAGTGTATCTCCTCTAGAGTACACTGATCGGAAGGTGCTCCCATACCTTGTCTGTTGGAATCCAATCTCCAATAAGCGCTCACGGTTTATTTGTATACTATGTATGTGGAACGTGAGATGCAAGCGTTCTGCTAGATTGATATCTATTTGTATTTAGACATTATTATAATATCAGAAAGATATCCTTTATTTAACCAAGTGTTGGAGTTTTATTCACACCAGTCCCATGACTGACCCGGAGTTTATTTTGTTTGTTTTCCCTAAACTCTTGGGTGCCTAAATTTGTACGGGCAGTCAAGTAGTTGGGATTTTACAGATACACTTGGAGAGCTTGGAGCAGGAGACTTCAGGATTATAGCTATCCGCTGTGTTGTTAAGTGTTGTACTTTGAAATGGTATGTATATACGAGTACTGATTTGTATTTCAAAGTTATGTTATATTTTATTCGTTCCGCTGTGAGATTCGTGTTTACTCTGATGATGTAAGTTCTTCTTCTTCTTCTATTCTATTAGTTCTATCTTTTCTTCCTCACCCTCTACTTTCTTTCACTAACGTCTCGGAGTTTCCGACTCTCGAGGAGTCGGAAATTTCCAGCCGTTACAGCGGCTGACGTTTTTTCTAGAATCATTAAGCGAGCTGGGAGATTAGGTGTTTTGGGTAATGTTGGTAATGACGAATTTAACAATGAATTATCAATACTCCAATTTGCGGATGATACTTTATTATTTTCTTCTCATCTACCAAAACACATTATTGCTCTTAAGTTTATACTTTATTGTTTTGAGATGTTATCAGGTCTTAGAATTAATTTTGACAAGACTTCCGTTATGGTCATTAATGATTTTGATAATGTTGAGGCTATGGTTGCTAACACCTTAAACTGTCCTGTCATGAATTTTCCTTTTGATTATTTACGTTTTAAGATTAGGCCGTCAAAATTAAAGAAGGAGGATTGGGTAATCATAATTGATAAGATTAATAGTAGACTATCAAGTTGGAACAATAGATTCTTGTCTAGAGCAGGTAGATTAGTTTTGGTTAATTCAGTACTATCGGATATCCCTGTGTATTGGATGTTAGTACATAGATTTCCTCAATAGGTTATTGATAAGATTGATAGAATAAGACGTAATTATCTATGGGGTTGGGGTAGAGATCCTATTTGTAGGGGTTTCAAATGTTTAGTAAACTGGGAGGTGTGTTGTAAGCCTAAGAAAGATGGGGGATTGGGGATAATTAATTTATTTAATCTTAACTCTGCCTTATTAGCCAAATGGTTATGGAAATTTAGGTCTCCTGTAGTGTTGACAATGTGGAAAGTTATTGTATCTAAATAAATTCAGGAGGAGAGTTCATTGTTGGAACTAGTGGTAGTTGGTATAATAGATTATCTTACTTTTGGAAGTCAGTATTAAAGTGCTTTGACTTTTTTAATTTAGGTTATAAGGTAATAGTTCATTATGGTAATATGACTTACTTTTGGCATGATCGGTGGATTTCTCGTTTACCACTTAAAATTGAATTTAGAGAGCTTTTTAATAATTGTAGTTTTAAAAATGCATTGATAAAAGATATCTTTAGAAGAGATTTGGATCCCCCATGGGAGTTTTCTTTTGATAATATCTTAGAAGGGGAAATGTTAAGACAATTAGCTTTACTTTATGCTAAGTTATCATTATATCACATTGATGAGTGTAAGGACTTTATTAGTTGGGGTATGGATAAAAGTCAAGTTTATTCGGTTAATTCTATGTATAACTTTATAAATTTTACGGGAATCTCATTTCAGCCTTTTAAGTTTATTTGGAGATCTAATTCTCCCCCTAAAGTTAAATTTCTAATGTGGTTAATCATTCATAAGAAACTTAATACAGTTGAGTTTCTTAAGAGGAAGAATATCATTTTTGATGTTAAGTGTTATTTTTGTAATCTTATGAATGAGGATGTCATTCATTTATTTTTCTCATGCAATATCACAAATTTTATACTCAGTATGGTTTTACGGATATTTGTTTTTGATTGTCAGTATTCTTTCAATTGTTGTGCTAATTATTGGGATTCCTATAGATTTGTTTACAATGCTAGTAAAAGATACATTTTAGATTCTTTAGTCACTATCGTATGTTGGTTCATTTGATTTAAGAGAAATCAGAGATCTTTCCATTCAAATTCTGTTTCTACGGATAATTTAATCATTAAAATAGTTTATTTTTGATTGAATTTGATGTCTAATTCACATTACAAGCTACTTGGGAAATCGGGCTTTGAGAGTTTATTGATAAAGGTTAGATTCAATTTGTATCTATTTATTAGAATCAATAGTTTTTTCCGCAATAGATATCGCATTGGCTACTAACTTTTTTTTCTTCCACACATATATGTATGGTAAAGAAATATGTATGAATATATATATATATATATATATATGTGTGTGTGTGTGTGTGTGTGCTTATATAATATATATATATTTAGACACATATATTTCCATATATATATGTGTGACAAATTACTAATAGTTTGTTGAGCTTTTCGTAGATTCAGGTTGTTGATTAAGAGGAATTGCTTAGTAGATAGCTGGATGGATTGGTAATGGATATTATTGTCAAGCTTAGAGGATTGCTATTTGGATTGATGATTCGCATTTCAGTTGGGCTTCTTGTTAGAGAGTTTTTTGATGTTGTACTTTATTATTTTTGTTATTACATAGAGAGTATGGGCTATTATTTTAGAGTAGATATACTTCAATATCGGGTGGTGGCCTTGCCGGAATTCGATATTGGAGTAGATGGGCGGTGGTTTATCCGGAGCTCATCTATCTACGGTCCTTACATCCCTAGAGTTGTGTTAGGTTTTATGTTGTATTCTTATGTACTATAGTCGGACTCTGTATTTTTGACTTTATTATATATATGTGTGCTCTCTTCTTTTCAGAAGATCACACATTTTTGTTTCAAAAAAATAAAACCTATCCAATGTGGGTGGTTAAGCATTGAGCCCAATAAGGACCCGAGGTTAGACTGAGCTACGTTGTAAACCTGCTCGGAACCGACCGGCACATCCAGTAACCATAGCAATATCTGTCTAATGTGAGTGGTCAGGTGCTTTAAGAGGCTAAGGACAGATGGTAGGGTTAAGTCAACTAAAAACACTTAACCAAATTCAACATGTTAACAAGAATTGATGGGTGAGGTTAGGTAAATACAGACACTTAACCACTTAACATGTTTGACTAGAAAACCCTAGTAACGAGGGACCCGTTTCAGCAGTAACCCAAGTTAGGTATCATGGTACCCTGAAACTAGGCAGGGTGGGACACGATTACTGGGCTGATTGTAAGAGGTCAAAACGACGGCGGTGGGTGCACAGTGTAGGTTCTAACGGGGTGCAGGCGTGCACACACCCTGGAGCTGACAAACAGGGCACTGGGGCACCAGTAGTATAACCTATGCATCCTAAGGTTTGTGTCAGGGCCGCCACCATGGGTCTTGATACACCCCACGGTGGGACCAGCATAGGTATCTACAATTCCTGGGGGGCGTATGACACATGTCTATGCGAGTAGGAGCCGATCTTTAGAAAAATGGGGATCACTTCGCCCTCAGCATGGGGTGCCAGTTAGAATAAGCTCAAGTAGGCGCAGAGATATAGTGTGGGTGCGATAGTACATTCGATACTAAACTACACTTCCTTAGCTGGTGATACTCTACTATTTTCAGTTTATATCTATCATGCCCTTTTACTTATTCACATACTGAAGAGTCACTAGATTTACTCAGGCTTTATGTTTGACTCTATTTTCTTTTCGTCTTCTTTTCTTTTGTCCCCCCAGGTCCACAGGGAGGAAACAACTCAGCTCAGTCAGACTCTTTGCAAGCTCCAAGACCGTAGATGTATGGTTTGGATCTCTTTTGCTCAGATTATGGCTTTGGATATCACTATGGGGATTTTTGTCACTTTATTTACGTCTTATGCTTCTTTAATAATCAAGACAGTAATGGGGTTGTAATGTTGGAAGTATTTTGAGACAATTATGGAAATGTTTTGTTTGAACACGTATTGATGAAATAAAAGTCTGTTTGGTTTCCGCTGTTTAAAATATGTGTATTTATATCTGTCTTGTGTTTATCTGTGACTTTTACTTATAAACCTCCACCAAATTAAGGCATTCCCTTTGTGAGTGACCTTAACAGAGGTGGGGTGTTTCAAAAGTGCTACAGAATATTTACGGTGGCGTTTGTAAAACATTACAATAAAATGTTCACTGTGGCATTTATTAAAAGTGCAACAATTTTTTTTTGTTTTTAGTGGCATGTTTTCTCGTAAGGATTATCGAAACGCCACCAAAAATGATTGGGGCATTTTTTGAGTGCTACAAAAAATCATTTTTCTTGTTGTGTACTCATGAAAAATTTCTTGATCATGTTTTTAAACTTAAGAAAGCTTTATATGGGTTAAAACAAGCACCTCGTGCTTGGTATGAAAGATTAAAATCACATTAGTTAAAAATTGGTAAAGTAGATATAACATTATTCATAAAAAGAACTTAAAAAGACATTTTAGTTGTTCAATATATGTTGATGATATAATTTTTGGATCAGCAAACTAAAAACTATGTGAAGATTTTTCAAATATAATGAAGAATGAATCCAAAATGTCACATATCGGTGAATTAAATTTTTTCTTAGGATTAGAAATTAAACAACTTAAAAATGGCATTTTTATAAATCAAGAAAAAAACTGTAATGATTTACTAAAGCATTTAATATGGAAAACACTTCAAGTAAACCTACAACAATGAGTACAACATTTCATTTAGAAAAAGATGACAACAGAAAAGATTTTGATCAAAAATTTTATTGAATTATATAGGGTCACTCTTATATCTAGCTGCTAGTAGACCAGACATTATGATGAGCATTTGTACTTGTGCGAGATTTCTGGTACAACCACAAGAATCACATTTTAGAGTTGTAAAACGAATTTTGAGATACTTAACCAACACTAAAGATTAAGGGCTCTTCTATCCTAAAGGTAGCTCTTTCGAACTTATATCATATAGTGCTGTAAACTTCGGAGGCTGCAAGACAGATAGAAAAAGCACAAGTGGTACATGCCATTTTATCAGTCAATCTCTTGTTTTGTGGTCAAGTAAGGAACAAAATCCAGTTTCACTCTCAACGTGAAGCAGAATATACATTTGATACTCTTGCTTGTGCACATGTAATCTATATGCAACAAACAGTAAAAGATTATGGAACACATCTCACTCACCTATATTTTGCGATAACACTAGTGCTATTAATTTGTCTAAGAACCCCATTAATCACTATAGAACAAAACATATTGATATTAGACACCACTTCCTAAAAGATCGTGTGGAGAAAGGTAATATAACGATAGAATTTATAAGTATAGATAAACAAGTTACCGACATATTTATAAAACCTTTAAAAGAGACATTTTTATAAACTTACAACTAGAATTAGGCATATGCTCATATTCTGAATTATAGAATTTCGTTTCTGTAAAAAAATTGTTTTCTTTAATTAGAATAAGTGTCCCATATTTACTCTTGTTTTTTCCTTCATATGTGGCCAAAAAATAAAAAGTTACCTATTTTGACAAAATAAAAATAGTAAACACTCCACTATAGATACAATCTGCTCTGCCAAAAAAAACTCAAAAAAATTCCAATATTTTTTTTGATACAATGTCAAACAATTTTGCGTTTTCTCATTATATCACAATTACCACCGATAGTTCCGCAATGACCTTGCATCCGCATACACCAATATCTAGACATGAACCCGTGTACAAATGGGAGGATTATCGGACTGGTTACACACCAGATTCAAAGAAGGCTAAGAAAGCTGTATTTACTTCACCAGATACCAAACGAAAGTTTGATGAAATTCATCACTTTCAAGACCAACAACTACATCTTCAAAAAGAGCTCTACTTCGAACTAAAAGTTACTTCTACTCGGCTAAGTTTCCTAGAACAAATCGCAATAAAATTTTGCGAGTCAAAAATGAAAAATGTTTCTGAACCTCTTCCAACACCTGTCAACCCACTTGATCCGTCTTCATCCTAACGTACATCAGCGGATCTAGTCAATCCATGAGCATCTCCAATGAGACCACCTTATACAACAAATGCATGGGAAAGGAACTACAACAATAATGAAGGTTCAAAGAAGAAGACTCCATAATGATACATATTTGTCTTATAAATAAATCTTTTATTTCTTATATTTAAATAATTGTTGCATTAGGATAATGCATTATTAAAAATGTTTAACTAACCGTTTTTTAATAATAATAAAAAGTTTAATTGTTTAATGAGAACTTGATATTATATAGGGCAGACTTCTGTCATAAACTCACCAGACGTCTGATATTGAATCAGAAAATGTAATAAAGATTTGGTTTCTGCACATACATCCGAAAATTTAACCAGACAACTATACAAAATTTCGGGTTAAAAACACCGTAAAGACAGATGTCTGGTATGATCAGTTTCGGACATCTGTCACAACTTCAAAACACACTGTTTAATCCTATTTTAGCATAGACGTTTGAACATGTTTCAAAAGACGTTTGTCTGCAATTTCGGGAAGTTATATACTGACAGCACAGATGTCTGTAGACCTTGTAAATAGACGTCTAATTTTTGCTTGAACCACTTTTAACTCTCCTTATATATATATATATATATCTTTTTTCACTTTTTACCATTTCACTTTATGCATCACTCTCTTCCTCTCAGTCCCAACCCTAAATTCCAAGTTTCTCGAATTCCCAATCTCCACAAATTTTCAATTTAAGGGGTAAAAAACGTACGGCTTCAAAGGAAGCAAAGGTTGTTGAAGCAACACCTCAACAGCCAGAAGAAACTCCAAATTTTGCAACAGAGGAACAAATCACCATTCGGATAAAAGCCAAAGGAGGATCATAATTGCTCGAATCACTCAAGAAAAAATCAATTCATTCAGGTCATTTTACCCACTTAGTCAATTATCTCACTATTATGTTAACAACATGCTCAAACGAGCAAGACATACACATTTGGTGGAGTATAAAGACAATAAAGGAATGATAGACACTCTTGCCATTTACCTTTTCTTTGTTAATCTCTGTTCACTGTCAATTTGGTCCCCTCCGGATCTAGAAATTGGATTTGGTCGATGGTTTATTGACAAGTAATCAAGATTAATGTTGAGATGATCAATTAGATTTTAAACCCATCTTTCAATGGTGTAAAATTACAAGATATTCCTGATGTGCGATATAAACCTAGAGACCGGATTACTCATCAAATTTGGGAGGATACGTTTACATTAATGACTCCTTCACAATTTCGTCCTAGGCCAAGACTAATCAATCTTATGTTAATCAATACATTATTTCCACGTCTCGGGAGTCATGAATGACTCCTTCACAATTTCGTCCTAGGCCAAACTCAGCACAAATGTCTGTTCTATAGGAACATGCGTCTGTTCTATAGGAACAGGCATCTGTTCTATAGGAACATATGTCTTTTGAAGGTCTCAGGGAAAATTTCTTGACAACATAGTCGTCTTTCTCTATATGGATAGACATATGTTTATGCATTCTAGTTTTATCAAATATACATGAACAGACGTCTGACCATATGGACAAACGTCTGTCTTAACATATGATTTATACTTCTAAAAGGGTACTTCTTCTTTCCCAAAAGACGTAACCTTCTTCTTCATTTCAAATTTTTTTTTCTAAAAGACATAACTTTTCAGATGAAGTGTTTCTTTTCAAAAGATATAATCTTTCATGAAAACTCTTCACTTATTATAAATATATCTTGATTCAAGCTTTCTAATCACCAATTCGTCCTAGATTTATTCTATACTTTCTAAAAGTTCTTTACACTTATTATTCTCTGTGGTTTCTATCAAGCACTCAACATCTTCTATACTATCAAGATATTCAAACTCCCATGTCAAGGAGATTATAGGAGAAACTTGTACAGGTCAGTTAAAATCTGTGTTGTAAAAAACACAATATTGTCAAAGCAACTTATCGCCTATAAGACTATTCCTCTGGATGAAGTAAGCGCAATTTGTTTTAGTAAGAAAGCCGAATGGGAGCTTCGGGACTGGACGTTAGACGGAAGGTCCGAACCAGGATAAATTACTGGTGCGATTACTTCTTACTTTACTTGCATCTTCATTTACTAGTTGATTTTACTACTTGCTATAGTTAGGACACACTCGATCCTATTATAGAATTTCACGAATAAAAATAAAATAGGGAAAAGAGATAATTAGAGAATGAATTAGAAAATTGAGTTAAAAACAATTGGGTTGAGTTGAAATAAATTGGGAATGGTTAGATATATGTTAAGCAGGTTTGGGATGAAGTGTATGAAGAGATATAAATTGAATGCCCAACAAAAGTGATACATATTTAATTTAATATGAGATTTTATGAGCCCATTTTGCAAGCCGCTTGGCGTTTTGATTTTCTTCTTGAATGAAAAAGGCCTAGAGAGGCGATTTGTAGTTGTACCGAGTGAATCGTACAATGGAGATGCTGGCGAAATTAACCGAAAATTTAAGGATATAGAATTTTTTTAAGAAAGTCCGATAAATTAAAAATCTACTTATCGATTATATATGAAATTAGAAAGAAAATCGGTTAATAAAATTTAAAAGCAATGAAATAAAGGTTTTCATCTATAATAAATAATGTTCGGAAAGGAAATAATATGAGATTTTAAATACAGTTAGTTAAATACGATATTTGCGTTGTCCTAACGATGTTTTACACAACATCCATTTTAAACCACATAAGTGTAAGTTTGGAAATATAATAACAAATATTTCCTAAGTATAGAAATAACTGAGTTTGGGAAAGAGATAAGTAATTGAATGTATTCCAATTATAAATAGAAGATATTTTCTATGTATAGAAAATAAAAGAAAGTGATATATGAAAATGTTTTCCAAATAGCGTAAGAGGCCAAGATGATTGTTGATAAACAAATATTGATAAGGAAATGGAGAAGTAATTTAATTAATGAAATACTAATTAAGGGGCCGGTGATTGTTTGATGCTTAGGATGAATGTTTATTTTTCTCTGATAGTTAAATAACCGACAACCGAAGTATCAGCCAATATCGTTGTTAATATGGTGAGACCAATTGGATATCCTAGAATCACTCCATATTAGCAGTAACATTGCGAATCAAATTATATTATAACAATTGAAGAAGGGGTAAAGTGCAAGGGATTTTTCTGTTAATCCTAGGTAGAAAATACCTAAGATGGATTAATGAAAGTTGTGCCTTCAGTTTCGTTCTGTCCCAGAACAAACTTGTATAGACAAATGTCTGAAAGAGTGTTTCCAATGATTGCCTATGTTGGTACGTACAAATATACATATGGTAGCAGAGAATTCATTATCTTAGCATAATGTCCAGAATATATTTATGCAAATAAATTAGTGATTAACGGATCTAACAATGTAGTATTCAAAGTGATTGTGCTTTCAATGAAAGGTAAATCATCATAACCTCAAGCCTCACAACTGGGAAATAACAAAAATCGGGTAGGCAGCGTGGCTAAGTGGGTAGCTCCCAATTATGGTGTATTATCGCCTATCTAGAGAAAATCCATTTCCTTCTTTAATCTATCGATGTTGTCCCTTTTGGAAACCAGTTGCTGATGCCAACAATCGGAGATATACATTCAATACACTCAACCGAAATTGTAATGTCCCGCATTTTTATCGGTTTATATTTGAATATTTAAATCAGTTTAAATATTGAATTCGTAATATAAGTGGATTTATATATTAATTAAACGAAGTTGAACGTATAAAAATATATATTAAATATAATCGAGCCCGTAATATCGCGGTAGTACGTAATTTAACGTTCTGAACTTCAACTAAGTGTACATGATTCGTTATAAACCGGATTTCTGCGAAACAAGAAACGATGGAATCTGTTGAACTGTATTTTTCTAATGGAAGTGAAAAACCAAGATTTCATGTTACAGATTTTGAGTTATGTCCAAATCAGATATTCAAATAGTCGCTATAGAATTGTTTATCGACCGTAACAGTTTATTCGATATAACTAGATATCGGTTTCAAATTTAGACAAGGTTCTTTTGAGGCGTAGTTATAGTTTAATTTTTAGAATTTTACTATAATTTTTAATTAATTAAATACGCAACTTTTTGTTTGGAGTATTTTGCACCCTATATCGATATTTTGGGGTTTCAAAATATGACTCAACCTACCGATATTATTATATTTTTGGAATCGTGATACCTCGTTGAGCATGACTATACTCTTACTTCTGTCCGTACGTAAGTGTAATTTTAGGAACTGAGGAAAATCAATCTTTAAAACAATTAAATATATATCTTGAACTTTTCCAAACAACTAGACAGAAAAGCAAAACACATACATATTTAAAAACAACCTACATGTGCCTTCATGCCTATTCCTTCCAAGTGAAGCAAATGTACATGTCGTGGCGGACCTAAGGAGGTAGGAATAGAAACCTAATGAAAAGAAAATACATGGCAGGTTTTAATGTAGAGAAAGCAAACTTCTTTTCAATCCGTCTCTATACACATACAACTGCAGTACTAGGATTTGAAATATCATCCAAGCTATAACCTAATAACATGCCTACGCCTGTGCAAACATTTATACACTGATATGCTAAGTCTAAATCAATACAGCAATTTAAGTTGGAAAAAAGGATGCACCTACCCTATGCGTTGGAGAATGAAAAATCAACATCAACATGCTGTATCGATGCCCTGTCATTCTAACATCTATGTTCTAGCATGCATTGCTGTACTTCGATTTCTTAACCGCCAAACCAAAGAAATTCAAATCTAGACCTATGAAGTGGACAATTCATTGCCGACCCACCTGCCTTCCTCACGCCTATGCTGAATCTATATTACTGTGAATTACTTAGCGACCAAGGATTTATAAGCCTATAAATACACACTGAATTTGTAACGGCGGGAATTTTCGACCCAGAAAATCAACATAAAAACACACTGTTGACTATTTAAGCATCGAAAACACCAGGACATTAATAGAAGAATTTAGAGGGTGAGAAAGAAAAGATAGAACTAATAGAATAGAAGAAGAAGAAGATCACAACTGAACAGAATCAGAGTAACACGAAACTCGCAGCGGAACAAAATAAGATGTATTATATAACATAACTTTGAATACAAAACTGTATTGTATATACATACCATTATCAGAGTACAATACATCATATCACAGCGGAAATAACTCTACATAACTAATGGTGAAGCTTCCTGCTTTTGAGCACCTCCAAGTGAATCTGCAAAGCCTGAAACACTTGACTGCCCGTACAAATTTGGGCACCCAAGAGTTTAGGGAAAACAAACAAAATAAACTCTGGGTCAGTTATGGGACTGGTGTGAGTAAATTCCAACCATACTGTTTTACTTTAAAAATCCTTTTCAAAACAAGAAGATAATAGTAAGACCAGTCCACACATAAACATGGACGGTTTTTACCTTACTATAACCCGAAATATTCTTGATATCAAAACCCAGTGATATTATGATAATGTCTAACCAAATAATTATACAAGTAGTAGAACGCTTGCATCTCACGTTCCAAATATATATAGTATAAAATCATAAACCGCAGGGCACTTATTGGAGATTGAATTTCAACAAACAAGGTATGGGAGCACCTTCTGAATAGTGTACTCTAGAGGGGATACACTCAGGGTTCAACAAGAACGTCTTGCAACCCGGCCACACATGACCGCTCACTCATTTAGCTTGAGTGTCGCGAATATATTGCCACCACGGTTGTAGGCCATTCAACCGTCATCCGAAGATACAGAATCGAAAAGAAGTATAAATATGAATTTTCTCTAGATCAGTGACAATACACCCTGCTTGGGGATGACCCAACTAGCCATGCTGCCTAGCCCAACTTCTGTTACTTCCTGGTTGTGAGGCTAGAGGCTACGTCTATCTTCAGAACAGCTTATCACCATTTACTTTGAATGCCACATCGTTAAATCCGTAATCACATATTGATTACACCAATGCACACTGGGTGTAGAATAAAGAGAAGTTACCTTCTCCCCACTAACTTGGTATATTTGTAAAAATCAATGGCGTAACCGTTGGAAATACTCTGTCAGACACTCGTCCATACAAGTTGTCCTGGGACTGGGCAAACAGAAAACACCATTCTGGAACTGGACAACCCTTGCATGTAACTCCGTCTTCAATTATCTTCAGCATATCTAATTCGCAGCGCTTATGCCTATACGGAGTGGTTTTCGGATAATAAATTCAACCGGTCTCTCCGTATTGACAACGATGGTCAAAACACTTCGATAGTCGGTTATTTAACTATCGAAGTAAAACAAACATTCATTCAAATGAACAACTAAACGCACATGACCACGAGCACATTCGTTTTTATTATTCGAATTTCCATATCTTACCAGATAGTTCTCAAATCCCGTTTTAGCCTTTTACACTTTTTGGAAAACATTTCCAGTTATTATAAACTCTTATTCTTTCATGTTCCAGAAAATATACGTTATTAACGTTCGAACTATTTCCATTCATTTCACATTCTTTATTTCTATACTTGGATAATCTACTCTATTTACATTAGAAAATATTTCCAATTTCATTTTAACCTTTTAATCGGCCCAACGTTCACTTTTAAAACATTTTTCACTTCTATCATAGAAATCTGAACATCTTTATCAAATAAATCAATACCATGATCCCGTTTATCGAAATCTCTTTCATACTTTATATATTCCTATTCCAATTTGTAAACTCTGTTTCTAAGTCAACTTCTTATCAAATCGATATCAAGTTTAAACTAAGTACTGACTCCTATCCTCCTTAACATTTATTTGTTTACAACTAAATGTTAATTATTATATCCGATTATAATCCCTAAAAATAGTTTATTTTTAATACTTTCGACATCGTCGAATTCTAGTTCCAAATCCTAAAGGTTTAATTCTAATCACATTTCGGACATCGAAATGCTGTCATTGTTTTCCAACACGATTCTCCAATTTCTCTTTCTAAAACTGATTCTTATATTTTCTTACGACATCGTTATTTCTCACTTTCGAATAAGTGGATTTCAACTAAACTGCTTCATTTCCTAGGAAGTGCTGCTTCATTTCAACTAAACTTGTCATACGCTGTAATATTCTCCTTATAACTAATCTCAACATTACAGTCACCCTTACCTTATCAACAGCGTTATTTTATCGCTATAGTTCAAACTTGTCATACGCTGTAATATTCTTTGTTATAACTATTCTTGACATAACAGTCACACTTATCTTATCAACAGCGTTATTTTATCGCTATAATTCTAAGACTGGTAATACGCTGCCGTATTCCTTTTATACACATCTTGACATCTCTTTCCGTTACAAACTGTTATCGTTCCTCGATAATAGTGAAGTCGTTCAAATTGGGGTATTCTATTTACCTCTCAGACCTTGATCGACAACGTTCTTACCTTAGAACCGATACAAGCCTGTACTCTAATCCCTTATTACTTATAACACCTATCAGATCGTATTTTCATGTTTATTTTTAACTATGGTTTTATAACACCATATCCTTACTTTGAAATCTCTGGTGTTTATGATTATTTATATTTTTAAACAATTACTCTTCGCTTTTCCATTCCACGGTTCTACTTATAACTTCTTAACTAAAAGGTAATCAAATCTCATAAACTTTGATTAATTTATTTCTAAACCGTTTGATTAGATTAATTTAAGACCAATTAATCTAATAATCATTTTTCCCAAATAATAGTTGATTTGATCAACTCCATTCCATCAGTAAATTCGTTAACTGATTTTATTTACTTCTCAACATTAGATTAATATAATGAATCTAATAGTATTTCTAAATATACTTATCTTAAATATAATTATCCAAATATTAATCATAGGATGATTTCTGCTTAATAGACTGATTTAAATGTCAACAAATCGTTTTTATTTTATTTTATAAAAACGAACTCAAAAATACTGGTTTATAATAGAACTTCTATTATAATTTAAAACTTCACTTTAATTATAAAAATATAATTTCTATGATTTACTTCATTGATTTGCCTGACGGTAAATCAGTTTCTTAACAAAACGATGGTTTTACGGTCGATTGTTAACACTTTCTAAATCGATATCGTTTATTTATTTAATCTAAACAAATGTTGAATTTCCGTTCAACATCAATATTCACATGGGGTTTTAAATATAATTCAGGTTCATACAAAACAAACAGTACATATAATTATTAAGGAATCCGGTCGGATTCCTCCAACCGGTTTCCGCATCCACAGATGTTCGTCAAACAACCATCACTGATTCTATACTAGGAGATATTTATAATCGATGGAATCAGTATCCAACCGGTGATGTGTACATATGTAACGGTAATAATATTCAACCAAATAAATTGTAATCTACCTAATCGACCATCACACAGCATTCAAACAACATTAAAATATAATTAAAATATTTTAAAATAGATCAGAGTTAGTGATTTTACTCACCTTGGCGCGTTAACCGTTAAACAACGATTTGCGTCGGTTGATGGATCCGAATTCAGCGTTTTATTTCGTCTAAAATCCAAACGAGTCCCAATCCACGCCGGACAAACTCTGGTATGTAGTCTGCGCCCATTTGATCCATCATTATCAGTCCGTCTTCATATTTATTTGTTCTTCCTACTTCATAGCAAACTCCTTCGTTCACATCCAATACGACATCATGAAGTTTATCAGTCCGAGCTCACTGCTACGCTCCTTGTTCAGTCTACCATTTAGAGTACACGCCTATCCTCTCCTCTCGTTCTTTTCTTCATTTCTTTTCAATTTTGGGCTTAATCGATTTCTACAACTTGGCCCATCTCCCAATCTGTTCAACCCATATGAAACAAATATCAGCTCCATCAGTTCCCTTTTAAATTCGGTCCACCACCAAACTATATAGACCCGCACCCTTATCTTGAACAATTCGGCATGCTACTTCTTTATTTAAATTTCCTTTCCCTTCTTTTACACGTGGGCTTTACTTTCACAAACCGGCCCTCGTTAAATCAAAAAAAAAAACGATCCACTGTAGATGCTTCTCCCCCATATTTGAAATAGCATACTCCTGTAACCCCTCACCCGCCATCTTTAAACTTAAAGCTGCCTTCCCTCTTTAAATACTTCACATAAATCCATATAAAAATATCCAGTTCATCAAACATACCCACACCATCACGACAGATGGCGCACCCCACTTCCGTGCAAACTCCTAGTCTTCACACACCACCGTACTCATCAACAAAAACCCCGTCATCATATATCCGCCACTATCTTCAAAGAATTATCCTCACGCCCCTACTTCCATGCGTGCTTCACTGCTCTATATCCATGCCGTCTTCCTTTACCAGGTGCGGTTTCCATTTACTCCTTCGCGTTAATTCATGAAATCACCGCAACTGTGTATTTCTACCAACTTTGCATGCATTGACTTATCCTCAACGCCATTTGCCACCTATGCTTACCACTTGGATCTCCATCACGCAATCCAGTCCTTTATGAACCCATTTGCACCCCATAATCCACGCACCACTTGAATATGCCACAACTACACCACCTTCTCACGTACATCCTTCACTAAGCGTTCTCACACCACCGACACAGCACCATTCACTCACGTTGACTGCCATAACTCCACTTCCTTACTACTCACACACCTGAGACCACATCACGTCATCTTTCCGGCCACGCCCGAGTCTACCCGCCGCTAACCCAGGCCAGAGCCCCCACCACCAGACCGCATCACCCTCCACCGCTTCTTCCCGACCAACGTTCGACATCATAAGAGTCCGCCACCCTCATCAGTGTACTGCCGAAATTTGAACAGCCATGATCTCCATGCGCTTTACGTTTATTTCATCCAATAGATCCGCCCCCTGCTTGATGCCGCTCACCTTCAGTCTCATTCCATTTTTCCTACATTGACTCCTTTTTTAGTTTGAGATTTATTTTAAAGCTTCGGGGAAATTGTGTGGAAGAAGAAGTGTGATTCAGTAGTATTTATAACAAATGATGTCTTCGTCGTTAAGTATTAGGGTATATAGGTTGGCACTGTACTGTAGGCGTAGGAATATGGGTCTGTTTACTTCCCATTAAACTTGACAATGACACAAAAGAGGATAGGGTATGGCTTGTCTGCTTATATCTAACGCAATAGGTAGATAGGGTATGGTTTGTAGAAAATAAGATTTCAGTGCGTGATATTAGCTAGGTATGTCTCTTGAAAGTGACAGCTTGCTTTTGGGTAGGTAATGGCTCTCCTTGACTGTTGTTATATTTTATGTTCTTGTATGTGTTTCTATTAAATTTATAAGCAGTGTGTACTATGACTTAGCTGCTAAGGGATATCACACGTGATTGGAGAACACGACATATTTATTTCACAGCATGGTTCTTTTATTTTCAGCGTCCCTCATTCTTGGATCGGCAATATATTTCGGTTTCAACCGTCATTTTCCCATTTACAGTTCTTATAAGGGTAGCATACTTTGGTTTGTAATGTGTGGATTAGCATGCGTGATTTATATGTATTGTTTACCTATTTTTTTAAGTTTAGCATACCCCGTTACCCAAAATTCCATTCACGTACGAATCGCTACACACAGAAATAGGCATACGGTAGTATTAAGCAATGTGTCACGATCCCAAAAGTATAATAATATCGGTAGATTAACTCATATTTTGAAATCCCAAAATATCGATACAGGGTACGCAATACTCCAAATAAAAAGTTGCATATTTAATTAATTAAAAATTACAGTAAAATTCTAAAAATTAAATCATCGCTGCGCCTCAAAAGAACCTTGTCCCGGTTTGCATCCGATATCAAGTTATATTCAAATAACTGTTACGGTCGATATATGATTTCACAGCGACTTTTCGAATATTTGATTTGGACGTATCTTGCAATCTATACGACGAAATCTTCATTTTCCACTTCTGTTAGAAAGATACAGTTCAACAGATTCCAACGTTTCTTGTTTTGAAGAAATCCGATTCAAAACGAGTCCGGTACACTCAGTTGAAGTTCAGAACGTTAAATTACGAACTGCAGGGTTGTTCTGAGCTCGATTATGATTAATATATATATTTATATACGTTCAACTTCTTTTTAATTAATATATAAATCCACTTATATTACAAATTCAATATTTAAACTGATTTAAATATTCAAATACCAACCAACAAAAATGCGAGACGTTACAGAATTCCCTGCGTTTCTTCAGAAAATAAATACAACCAGCTTCAATGGATGATCAAATAAAATGTAGTTCCGTGAATTCAAAGAGTGGACGAGTCTGGCTCGGGCAACAAAATGGAGCGATGTTGTTTATGTGGCGGTTTGAGACGGAGATGGGTGCAGAACATCGTGAAGCAGGTTGGGGAGGCTTGGAAAGAGAGTGGAACAGAGGGGATGTACTGCGTGTGTAAGAGTGAATGTTGCGGGTGGGATCTGGAACATCAGGAAGGTTTGTAGTGCATGGCCCATGGGGTTGAACGTTTAGGTGTGGGAAGGACAGGCTTTGCGTTTTTTCCGAAGAGAGGACTGGAGACTCGCTCTAGAGGGAGGCTCGTTTGAGCAACGACAAGCAGGGATTGTAAACTAGAATAAGGTGAGCTGCTCTAAACATGCGGGGTACAATTCAACATAGTGGTGTCCTGTCCGCATGAACATGAGGGGACGCTGCATGTATATTTCAAATGTGAGTTCTCTCATGACCTTGGGAAGTTTGTTATGTCCAGATTCGGAAGTAAAAATGGAAGGGACGTGGTGCGAGGCATGAAGGGGGGAGATTCGAGAGTGGCTGGATGGAGAGAAGAATGGGGTGTGACGGTCAGTTTGTGGAGTGTATTTGATATCATAGGGCATGCAGGTTTTCTAGGAGTGAACGTGAAAATGGTGTTGTGTTTGAAAGGGAGGGCGTGCGACCATTTTGGTGACTGAAGTAAGTTTATGGTGGAGTTCGGGCTTGCGTATATATGTGAAACATACAGATGGGTTTGGCGTTTGGTGCATTTGAGCGTGTACTTCAGTTTCACAGTAGCAAACAAATGGGAAGGAGGACAAAATAGTGAAGGTGGGTAGCTTACGCAATGCAATGAGAATTGAAAACAGTTGGTACAAGTAGATGGCACTTGGAAAGGAGAAAAGAAAGGTGTGAACGAATTGTATTTTCATGAGTGGGGGATGTTCAGGATAAGTAACTTTTGGGGTTTGTTGCATGAAATTTTGGGAAGTAATGGCAGCGAATGGGAGCTGCAGGGATCAAAGAAATGGTGGCATATACGTGATGTGTAAGGCGTTTAAAACATGAGTGGAGAGGGAGAAAGATGCTGCTGTCAAACGTGGTCATGAACGTGTGCAACACTGAGGTATTGCATGGGTTCATTTTTAAGGTGAGGAGTGGTCGAACGTGAAGTTTTGATGGTGAGCTTGGATGTATTCGTTCTTCGATTTCAGTAGTTTCAAAATGTAAATTCCCCTTGCTCAGAAGAGTTAGAGGTTTATGGGATGTAGTTCGTTGGAGTTCGGATCTATTTGGCCATCAGTTCATGTTGGGCGTAACCAAAGAAAAACAAAAGAGAGAATAACGTATACATAAATAACCGGGTCAAAAATACCGGGTTTCGAGGGTTACCGTGGAAAGAAAAAGGGAAGCAGTAATTGACCAATAGGGATTGGCATGACTGGATTAATTTGTGAAGCACGGCGGTGAACTAATTCAGGGGGTGTACTGCTTTGGTGATGAGGTTGTGGCTATATACTAGAACCGGTCTAAAGCGATTTGGCGCTCGTCTGAATTCAGGCAAAATAAACCGCTCAACCAAATCAGCCAATGCAAATCGTTATTTAACGGTTAACGCGCGAGGTGAGTAAATTCACTCACTCTGTTTTATTTAAAATATTTTAATTATATTTTAAGTAATGGTTGAATGTTGTGTGATGGTTGTTTAGGAAGATTATATTTAAATTGGTTGAATTATTATATATCGTTGCACATGTACACATCACCGGTTGGATACTGATTCCATCGATTATAATATTCCCTAGTATGGAATCAGTGATAATTGTTTGACTAACATCTGTGGATGCGGAAACCGGTTGGAGGAATCCAACCGGATTCCTAAATATTTATATGTATTGTTTGTTTTGTGTATGCACTGTTTGAATCATGTGAATGAAAATCCAACGTTATGTTGATTAAATAAATAGGCGATATCGATTAAGAAGGAATTAAGATAAGTTGATACATTAACGGATGGTTGAGGTTAACTAAACCCACTGTTTGGTCGAGAATTATTAGTTAGTTAATCGGTTTTCAAGGATAATAACTTAACAGTTATTTGTTTAAATTAATTAGATTTCTAAATTCTTAATTACCTTTTTAATGAAGATAAAAGGGTTATTGAACTAATAAAATAGTTATTGTTCATTAAGTATGCAACCACTCTATTTTAAATTAATCAGGAAGTAAATTGTTTTACTTCAGCAATTATGAAGTAAATTATTATTTAATTATTTTAATTAAATAATTGTTTTCGTAAACAGATCCCATTTAAGATGTTATCGAGTTGGGAAAGAAATATCAAGATTTTTGTAACGGAAAGAGATATCAAGATTTTTGTAATGGAAAGAGATATCAAGATTTTTGTAACGGAAAAAGATATAAAGTTTTTGTAACAGAAAGAAATGTCAAGATTTTTGTAACGGAAAGAGATGTCAAGATTAGTATAAAAGGAATATGACAGCGTATTGCAAGTTTTGAAGTACAGCGATAAAATAACGCTGTTGACTAGGCTTAAGCGTGACTGTTCTGTCGAGATTAGTTATAGAGTAGAATATTACAGCGTATGACAAGTTTTTTAACTATAACGATAAATTAGCGCTGTTGACCAAACTTAGGCATGATTTTTATATAGCACTACTCCCTAGGGGATGTAAACAGTTTGTTTTGAAATCCACTTATCCTAAAGTAATAAGTAACGATGATTGTCCAAAGAAATATAAGAATGAGTAGTTGAGAATCGTTTCAGAAAACGATGACATCATTTCGATGTTTGAAATATGATTAGAGTTAAATAACACTATTAGAAATGGAATTATAATTCGACGATGACGAATGGTAAATAAAAAGTGCCCATGGTTGTGTGATGTTTAGTTGTCCATTTGAATGGATGTTTGTTTTTACTTCGATAATTAAATAACCGACTATCGAAGTGTTTTGACCATCGTTGTCAATACGGGGAGACCGGTTGGATATATTATCCGAAACCACTCCGTATAGGCATAAGCGCTGCGAGTTGATTATGCTGAAGAAAGTTGAAGACGGAGTGAAATGCAAGGGTCATCCTGTTCCAGAATGGTGTTTTCTGTTTGTCCAGTCCCAGGACAACTTGTATGGACGAATGTCTGACAGAGTATTCCTAACGGTCACATAAGACGATCTTTTCAAGGTATTACGTCTGGTGGTAGAGAAATCCGTTTCTCTTAGCTTTTATACCTGTAATATTTTTGGGAAGATCAACTAGTGATTTGAAGGGTTTGATGATGTGGCATTCAAAGTGTATGGTGGCCAAATGTTCTAAAAGGATAGACGTAGCCTCAAGCCTCACAACTGCGAAATGACAAAAATCGGGCTGACAGCATGGCTATGTGGGTCGCTCCCATTAGGGTGTATAATCACCTATCTAGAGAAATTCCTTTTACTTCTTTAATCTATGTCGATGCTGTCCCTTTTCGGGAAACGGTGGTTTGAGTCCAACCGTTGGTGATATACATTCGATACACTCAAGCGAAATGAGTGGTCGGTCATGTGTGGGCCGGGTTGCAAGACGTTCTTGTTGAACCCAGTGTATTCGCCTCTAGAGATACACTATCGGCAGGTGGTCCCATACCTTGTCATAGTTGGAATTCAATCTCCAATAAGCGCCCTTTTGATTTTATACTATGTATGTAGAGCGTGAGATTCAAGCACTATGCTATTTGGTTATTTACTTGATTAGACATTATTATAATATCACTGGATTTTGATATCAAAATATTTTGGGTTATAGTAAGGTATCCATGTTTATGTGTGGGTTGGTCTTACTATTATACTTTTATTTCAAAAGGATTTTCAAAGTTAAACCGTATGGTTGGAATTTACTCACACCAGTCCCATGACTGACCCAAAGTTTATTTTGTTTGTTTTTCCCTAAACTCTTGGGTGCGCAAATTTGCACGGGCACTCAAGTGTTTCAGGCTTTTACAGATACACTTGGAGGAGCTGGAAGCAGAAGGCTACACCGGTTGTATTTAGAGATTATTTTCGCTGTGATATGATGTATTGTACTCTGGTAATGGTATGTATATACAATACAGTTTTGTATTTCAAAGTTATATTATATAATACATTTTATTCGTTCCGTTGTGAGATTCGTGTTTACTCTGATTCTGCTCAAGTTGGGTTCTTCTTCTATTCTATTAGTTCTATCTTATCTTTCTCATCCTCTAATTTCTTTCTATTAATGACCTGGTATTTTCGATGTTTGAATAGTCGACGCTGGGTTTTGTATCGATTTTCAGGTCGAAAATCTCGTGGTCGTTACAGTTGGTATCAGAGCTGAAGGTTAAGTGATTACCTTGGTTCTGTGGCGTGACTCAATAGAGATGGGTTTAGTAATACCCTAGACTAAGTTTGAGTGTATATATATGAGCGCGTATTTGTAAATCGATATCAAACTCTTTTATATTGTGTTGATTAATCTGGTGAGTAGTATATAAATTCCAGATCGACGCGTTTAGCTGACGTGGTCGATAGGGATTTATAAATGCTTGGATAGAGAATTTGGACATAGTATTGTTTTGAAAGAGGGTAAATGAAATAATTTTACCCAAAATATTTTTTGATAAAAAAGAATATATATTTTGATGTGTTGGATGTTATTATAATCAAATAAGCTTATAAAGTGAAATGGTTATAAATAATCAATCAGAATTCGTATAAAATTAGATAGAATAAATCTGAATTTAAACCAGAATTTGAAATTAAAACTCTAGAAACTTGGAAAAGAGTGGAAATAATGTTTGGATTAAATATATGGGAATTTTAAAATCCTGGGAGATTTGAAATTATTTTCTAAGTGCTGTGAAAGATATTTGAAGTAAAGTTCAAAATTGTGTTTAGAAAGAATTTTTGAAAAGTAATATAGCATTGAACTCACTTTGATCACTGGAAAATAAATTCTGATGAAGACGACCGCATTATCAGTGTTAGTTTTCGAGTTTCGGAGTGACAGATTACTGCTAAAGATTTTGTTTTGAAATAAGCTGTTCGGAAATTCAAATGTTTTGAATTGCTATGTTATAAGTATATATGTGTATATGATCTCAAACTGATTTAAAAATAAAAACCCCAGGAATTTGAATTCTGAAATTAAAATTTTACTTATGAAGTAAATAAATAAGAGAATTTAACCAAGTCATATAAATTTGTAATTGAAGTGACGACAGTTAAGTAAAAATCGTGCGGGAGTAGAATTTAGTTTGATGAAGAAATTAAATTTGTGAACTAAGATTTTGAATTGGGACCGAGCTTGGTTATGAATTTGGATTATTAAGTAAGAGTTTGGAATTGAGACAGGAACAAAAATTTGAAATGGATTTGGGCATGGGTTTAAGTGGATGATTGGTTTGAGGATGTGTCGAGTGGAAACCAGGTGAAAATACATTTATGTATGCTGAAGTGGTGGAAAATTAAAAAGATAGAGTTGAATGCCCAGCAAAAAAGATTTTTAACCTGTTTACAACAGAGATTGTAGCATTTTCCCCATCTTAGAAATTTCGAGGACAAAATTATTTTAAGGGGGAAAGGAATGTAATGTCCCGCATTTTTATCGGTTTATATTTGAATATTTAAATCAGTTTAAATATTGAATTCGTTATATAAATGGATTTATATATTAATTAAACGAAGTTGATCGTATAAAAATATATATTAAATATAATCGAGCCTGTAATATTGCGGTAGTACGTAATTTAACGTTCTGAACTTCAACTGAGTGTACATGATTCGTTATAAACCGAATTTCTGCGAAACAAGAAACGATGGAATCTGTTGAACTGTAATTTTCTAATGGAAGTGAAAAACCAAGATTTCGTGTTACAGATTTTGAGTTATGTCCAAATCAAATATTCAAATAGTCGTTGTAGTATGGTTTATCAACCGTAACGGTTTATTCGATATAACTAGATATCGGTTTCAAATTTAGACAAGGTTCTTTTGAGGCATAGTTATAATTTAATTTTTAGAATTTTACTGTAATTTTTAATTAATTAAACACGCAACTTTTTGTTTGGAATATTTTGCACCCTATATCGATATTTTGGGGGTTTCAAAATATGACTCAACCTACCGATATTATTATATTTTTGGGATCGTGATACCTCGTTGAGCATGACTATACTCTTACTTCTATCCATACGTAAGTGTAACTTTAGGAATTGAGGAAAATCAATCTTTAAAACAATTAAATATATATCTTGAACTTTTCCAAACAACTAGACAGAAAAGCAAAACACATATATATTTAAAAACAACCTACGTGTGCCTTCATGCCTATTCCTTCCAAGTGAAGCAAATGTACATGTCGTGGCGGACCTAAGGAGGTAGGAATAGAAACCTAATGAAAACAAAATACATGGCAGGTTTTAATGTAGAGAAAGCAAACTTCTTTTCAATCCGTCACTATACACATACAACTGCAGTACTAGGATTTGAAATATCATCCAAGCTATAACCTAATAACATGCCTATGCCTATGCAAACATTTATACACTGACATGCTAAGTCTAAATCAATACAGCAATTTAAGTTGGAAAAAAGGATGCACCTACCCTATGCGTTGGAGAATGAAAAATCAACATCAACATGCTGTATCGATGCCCTGTCATTCTAACATCTATGTTCTAGCATGCATTGCTGTACTTCGATTTCTTAACCGCCAAACCAAAGAAATTCAAATCTAGACCTATGAAGTGGACAATTCATTGCCGACCCACCTGCCTTCCTCACGCCTATGTTGAACCTATATTACTGCGAATTACTTGGCGACCAAGGATTTATAAGCCTATAAATACACACTGAATTCCCTGCGTTTCTTCAGAAAATAAATACAACCAGCTTCACTAGCTGATCAAATAAAATGTAGTTCCGTGAATTCAAAGAGTGGACGAGTCTGGCTCGGGCAACAAAATGGAGCGATGTTGTTTATGTGGCGGTTTGAGACGGAGATGGGTGCAGAACAATTGTGAAGCAGGTTGGGGAGGCTTGGAAAGAGAGTGGAACAGAGGGGATGTACTGCGTGTGTAAGAGTGAATGTTGCGGGTGGGATCTGGAACATTAGGAAGGTTTGTAGTGCATGGCCCATGGGGTTGAACGTTTAGGTGTGGGAAGGACAGGCTTTGCGTTTTTTCCGAAGAGAGGACTGGAGACTCGCTCTAGAGGGAGGCTCGTTTGAGCAACAGCAAGCAGGGATTGTAAACTAGAATAAGGTGAGCTGCTCTAAACATGCGGGGTACAATTCAACATAGTGGTGTCCTGTCCGCATGAACATGAGGGGACGCTGCATGTATATTTCAAATGTGAGTTCTCTCATGACCTTGGGAAGTTTGTTATGTCCAGATTCGGAAGTAAAAATGGAAGGGACGTGGTGCGAGGCATGAAGGGGGAGATTCGAGAGTGACTGGATGGAGAGAAGAATGGGGTGTGATGGTCAGTTTGTGGAGTGTATTTGAGATCATAGGGCATGCGGCTTTTGTAGGAGTGAACGTGAAAATGGTGTTGTGTTTGAAAGGGAGGGCATGCGACCATTTTGGTGACTGAAGTAAGTTTATGGTGGAGTTCGGGCTTGCGTATATATGTGAAACATACGGATGGGTTTGGTGTTTGGAGCCTTTGAGCATGTACTTCAGTTTCACAGTAGCAAACAAATGGGAAGGAGGACAAAATAGTGAAGGTGGGTAGCTTATGCAATGCAATGAGAATTGAAAATAGTTGGTACAAGTAGATGGCACTTGGAAAGGAGAAAAGAAAGGTGTGAGTGAATTGTATTTTCGTGAGTGGGGGATGTTCCGGATAAGTAACTTTTGGGGTTTGTTGCATGAAATTTTGGGAAGTAATGGCAGCGAATGGGAGCTGCAGGGATCAAAGAAATGGTGGCATATACATACTGTGCAAGGCGTTTAAAACATGAGTGGAGAGGGAGAATGATGCTGCTGTCAAACGTGGTCATGAACGTGTGCAGCACTGAGGTATTGCATGGGTTCAATTTTAAGGTGAGGAGTGGTCGAACGTGAAGTTTTGATGGTGAGCTTGGATTTATTCGTTCGTCGATTTTAGTAGTTTCAAAATGTAAATTCCACTTGCTCAGAAGAGTCAGAGGTTTATGGGACGTAGTTCATTGGAGTTCGGATCTATTTGGCCATCAGTTCATGTTGGGCGTAACCAAAGAAAAACAAAAGAGAGAATAACGTATACATAAATAACCGGGTCAAAAATACCGGGTTTCGAGGGTTACCGTGGAAAGAAAAAGGGAAGCAGTAACTGACCAGCAGGTATTGGCGTGACTGGATTAATTTGTGAAGCACGGTGGTGAACTAATTCAGGGGGTGTACTGCTTTGGTGATGAGGTTATGGCTATATACTAGAACCGGTCTAAAGCGATTTGGCGGTCATCTGAATTCAGGCAAAATAAACCGCTCAACCAAATCAGCCAACGCAAATCGTTATTTAACGGTTAACGCGCGAGGTGAGTAAATTCACTCACTCTGTTTTATTTAAAATATTTTAATTGTATTTTAAATATTGGTTGAATGTTGTGTGATGGTTGTTTAGGCAGATTATAGTTTAATTGGTCGAATTATTATATATCGTTGCACATGTACACATCACCGGTTGGATACTGATTCCATCAATTATAATATTCCCATGTATGGAATCAGTGAAAATTGTTTGACTAACATCTGTGGATGCAGAAACCGGTTGGAGGAATCCAACCAGATTCCTAAATATTTATATGTACTGTTTGTTTTATGTATGCACTGTTTGAATTATGTGAATGAAAATCAACCGTTATGTTGATTAAATAAATAGGCGGTATCGATTAAGAAGGAATTAAGATAAGTTGATACATTAACGGATGGTTGAGGTTGACTAAACCCACTGTTTGGTCGAGAGTTATTAGTTAGTTAATCGGTTTTCAATGATAATAACTTAAGAGTTATTTGTTTAAATTAATTAGATTTCTAAATTCTTAATTACCTTTTTAATGAAGATAGAAGGGTTATTGAACTAATAAAATAGTTATTTTTCATTAAGTATGCAACCACTCTATTTTAAATTAATAAGGAAGTAAATTGTTTTATTTCAACAATTTTGAAGTAAATTATTGTTTAATTATTTTAATTAAAAAATTGTTTTCGTAAACAGATCCCATTTAAGATGTTATCGAGTTGGGAAAGAAATATCAAGATTTTTGTAACGGAAAGAAATATCAAGATTTTTTAACGGAAAGAGATATCAAGATTTTTGTAACGGAAAGAGATATCAAGATTTTTGTAACGGAAAAAATATAAAGGTTTTTGTAACGAAAAGAAATGTCAAGATTTTTGTAACGAAAAGAGATGTCAAGATTAGTATAAAAAGAATATGACAGCGTATTGCAAGTTTTGAACTATAGCGATAAAATAACGCTGTTGACTATGCTTAAGCGTGAATGTTCTGTCGAGATTAGTTATAGAGTAGAATATTACAGCGTATGACAAGTTTTTGAACTATAACGATAAATTAGCGTTGTTGACCAAACTTAAGCCTGATTTTTATATAGCACTACTCCCTAGGGGATGTAAACAGTTTGTTTTGAAATCCACTTATGCTAAAGTAATAAGTAACGATGATTGTCCAAAGAAATATAAGAACGAGTAGTTGAGAATCGTTTCAGAAAACAATGACATCATTTCGATGTTTTAAATATGATTAGAGTTAAATAACACTATTAGAAATGGAATTATAATTCGATGATGACGAATGGTAAATAAAAAGTGCTCGTGGTTGTGTGATGTTTAATTGTCCATTTGAATGGATGTTTGTTTTTACTTCGATAATTAAATAACCGACTATCGAAGATTTTTGACCATCGTTGTCAATACGGAGAGACCGGTTGGATATATTACCCGAAACCACTCCATATAGGCATAAGCGCTGTGAGTTTATTATGCTAAAGAAAGTTGAAGACGGAGTGAAATGCAAGGGTCGTCCTGTTCCAGAATGGTGTTTTCTGTTTGTCCAGTCCCAGGACAACTTGTATGGACGAATGTCTGACAGAGTATTCCTAACGGTCACATAAGACGATCTTTTTAAGGTATTACGTCTGGTGGCGAAGAAATTCGTTTCTCTTAGCTTTTATACGCGTAATATTTTTGGGAAGATCAACTAGTGATTTGAAGGGTTGGATGATTTGGCATTCAAACTGTATGGTGGCCAAATGTTCTAAAAGGATAGACGTAGCCTCAAGCCTCACAACTGGGAAAAGACAAAAATCGGGCAGGCAGCATGGCTATGTGGGTCGCTCCCACTAGGGTGTATAATCACCTATCTAGAGAAATTCCTTTTACTTCTTTAATCTATGTCGATGCTGTCCCTTTTCGGGAAACGGTGGTTTGAGTCCAACCATTGGTGATATACATTCGATACACTCAAGCGAAATGAGTGGTCGGTCATGTGTGGGCTGGGTTGCAAGACGTTCTTCTTAAACCCAGTGTATTCGCCTCTAGAGATACACTATCGGTAGGTGGTCCCATACCTTGTCATAGTTGGAACTCAATCTCCAATAAGCGCGCTGCGGTTTTTGATTTTATACTATGTATGTAGAGCATGAGATGCAAGCGTTCTGCTATTTGGTTATTTACCTGATTAGACATTATTATAATATCACTGGGTTTTGATATCAAAATATTTTGGGTTATAGTAAGGTAAAAATAGTCCATGTTTATGTGTGGGTTGGTCTTACTATTATCCTTTTGTTTCAAAAGGATTTTCACAGTTAAACCGTATGGTTGGAATTTACTCACACCAGTCCCATGACTGACCCAGAGTTTATTTTGTTTGTTTTTCCCTAAACTCTTGGGTGCCCAAATTTGTATGGGCAGTCAAGTGTTTCAGGCTTTTACAGATACACTTGGAGGAGCTGGAAGCAGAAGGCTACACCGGTTGTATTTAGAGAGTATTTATGCTGTGATATGATGTATTGTTCTCATAATTGTATGTATATACAATACAGTTTTGTATTTCAAAGTTATATTATATAATACATTTTATTCGTTCCGCTATGAGATTCGTGTTTACTCTGATTCTACTCAAGTTGGGTTCTTCTTCTTCTTCTATTCTATTAGTTCTATCTTATCTTTCTCATCCTCTAATTTCTTTCTATTAATGACCTGGTATTTTCGATGTTTGAACAGTCGACGCTGGGTTTTGTGTCGATTTTCGGAGTCGAAAATCTCGTGGTCGTTACAGAAATGAGTGGTCGGTCATGTGTGGCTAGGTTGCAAGATATTCTTGTTGAACCTAGTGTATTCCGCTCTAGAGGTATAATATCTTAAGGTGGTTCCGTACCTTGTCATAGTTGGAAACCCATTGCCCAATAAGCGCCCATGGTTTTGATTGTACACTATGTATGTGGAGCGTGAGATGCAAGTGTTCCACTAGACTGCTATTTATTTGATTTAGACACTATTATAATATCAGAATATTATTGGATTAATGAAATGTTTTGGGTTATCATAAGGTAAAAACCATCTATGTTTGTGTGTGGATCGTTCTTACGATTATCCTTTCTTTTAAAAGGATTTTTAAATTTTAAACCAAGTGATTGGAGTTTACTCACACCAGTCCCATGACTGACCCAGAGTTTATTTTCTTTCGTTTTACCCTAAACTCTTGAGTACCCAAATTTATACGGACAATCAAGTAGTTTAGGTGTTTACAGATATACTTGGAGGATCTTGGAGTAGGAGGCTTCAGTGTTAGTTATCTAATGTTATTTTCCAATGCGTTACACATGTAATGTACTTTGATAATGGTATGTATATACAGTTAACATTTTTGTATTCCAAAAGCGTTATATATATATATTATATTTTATTTCGTTGCGATGTGAGATTCTGTGTTGTTGTTTCTGTTCTTCTATATTTTTCTTCTTTATTTCATAATGATTCGTATTTTTGTGCAATTTGGGTTGGACACATTGTGTATTTAGTCAACTCAAAGGGTACGAAAATTCGGGCCATTACAGTTGGTATAAGAGCTTAGGTTGAGCGAATACCTAGGCCTTGGTAGGAGTTACTCATTAGAGATAGGGTCAGCAACACACTAGAATGAGTTGAGTGTATATATACGAGAGCGCATATTTATTATTTGATATAAAAATAGTTTTATATTGTGTTGACTGGTTTGGAAAGTGGTTTGTGAATTCTGGTCGATACAGGAAGTACAACTGTATCGATAGGTGTTTCTAAACACTTGAGCAGAGCAATTCGACATAATATGGTTTTAAGGTGGGTAAATGAAATAATTTTACCCAAAACTATATTTTTATATAAAGGAAATAATTTTCTGAAACTATTATAATATATGGATGTGTTGATTATTATTATTATAACCAAATGAGATTATAAAATTGGAATGTTTATATATAACCAAATATAATTTGTGTAAGAATTAAATTTACAAGTGAGATGAATTGGAATTGGATTTAAAATAGGATTTGGAATAAAGATCAAGAATTTGAATTCTGGAATTTAAATTTAACTTAAGCAAGTTAAATGGATCAAAGTGAATAAATTGATTTAGAACCAATTTGAATGAATTTGAATACATACGAATGGAATATGAATTGGTTGTGAAACTATTGATTGTAAATCGTTTAAATAAAATAAATGAGTATATATGGTGTGCAATATAAATGAAAACCAAAAGTTTTATTAGTATTATGTTTGAAGAATTACGAAGAGTTGAGTTTCAACATAGGTGGATTTTGAAAAGTAAATGGGTTTGTAGCAATTTTCCTATCTTAATAATTTTGGGGACAAAATTCTTTTAAGGGGGGAAGAATGTAGCTACTTGGATTTTTGGATGGTTAATTTTAAACATTTAATATTATTTTTAATATTGAGTTGTGGATATAAATGGATTGTTATATGAATTTTATCGGTTTAATAATCGAATACAATTTAATTTCGAATATATTGAATAATCACATACGAAAACGAAATGTAATTTAACTCGACATTAAAATTGAATCAAAGCGATTCAGTATATTAACATAAATTCTATTTGAATATAAACGATATTATTATTATTATTATTATCGAGGAGTTGAATGTTTTGAATTTAAAATTTTATTATATCAATTTAATATGGAACTTAAGAATAGTAAATTTTCAGACGATTTCGGAATTCAACGAAACTAGTTCTATCGAATTCATAATAGTGTATTATTATCGAATTTCAATTTTTGTAACGTATGGATTTATCGATCGAACGCACGATCAGAAAACACAAAGGAATAAATAAATCAAATTTAATTATTTAATCGTCGATTTAAATTAATATCTTCTCCATATGATTGAATGAGGCTTCGAAACCTATTCTAGTGTGTTCAGAATAATGGTATAACGGTCGGAATGTTGGTTGTTATGTTAAAATAAGAGTTCAGAAATACAAGATAATTTAAATTAAATAAACCCACATCGATACAAATTAAATTAAGGGCAACATTATTAATTCCTTCTACCCTAAGCTAACCAATGAAGGACAACCTAGACTTTCCAACGAAACAGGCTACCCTAGCTCAGCTGTTCTTTCAAATTCATGTACGTTCTGCTCCACAACTTCATAACGAAGTAAAACAACGAATTAATGGCTTCGCACCTTTAGTTCCCTATCTGCATCTATGAATTTAGCTATATACCTTCAAAATTTAATTTCCCATTCTATATAACCCACGAATTTATTCAAGCCTTCTACCATTTCTTTCTCTCCTAGTCTAAATCGCGAAACCGACTCAAATTTTAAAAAAGGGATTCACACTCTGAAATCACAATTCGATCATCACGAGTCCAAGCACAACGTTAAGGAAGGAGCAGGCGAACGATAGAGGGATCTGATCATCAGTGGATGGTGCATGATAATTTCAGGAAGCTCCCGATTGGGTTTTAGGGGTTAGACAGGCTCGTTTCTCCCCTAGTATTTATCGCAAATCATGGTTTTGGATTGCGTGCGATTACTGCTAGTGGCGATGGTGGTCTGTGAATTGGGTTCTAAGCTTCGTGCTTGAACCTGAAAGGAAATTGAATGCGGGTTTCAGGGATTAGGGCGCTGCGATTTTAGGTGGGCGTCGAAGGTTTTGACGATGGACTGGGATGATTTGAGGAAGTCGGCAGTGAGGATGTTAGGGAGTTTGGTTTGATGTTTTGGGGATAGTGAAGCAAGATGACACTACTGAAATTTCCTTCACCTTGGATAAATCAACGACGACTGTTTTAGGGTTAGTTACTGAGCAGGTTCGAATTTAAAATAGAGGAAGTTGAAACTCACAACAGGAGCAACATTTAGGGAGAAAGTAGGTAAATTTAATAGTGTTTGAATTTTTACTGATCATTAAATTCTTTTCAAACTTATAAATATTGTATATAATTAATAAGATGTCAGATTTGAGCAATTTATTCTACGATGGAGTTGTAGAGGAGAAGACGTTAACAACTTGGAGAAAGGTAGAAATTAAATAATTAATTTTGTTAATTCGTTAAATTTTTATGTAATCAAATCTTATAATGCAATATATTAAATTTGTACAAGGCGGGAAAATTGTGAAATAGAATTCATAATTGCCGATCCTGTAATATGCATTCATTTGGAGTCGATCAGAGTTGACTGGAATTTAATTTAAATCGAATGGTATTTGATTTAATTTAAACTGGGATATTTGGCGAATAAAAATCAGGTGATTAAACTCACGCTCTGGATTTTATTTAATATAATGTTATATGTTGGTTGTTGGTTGTTTGGATGCATTAAACTATTATTGTGACTATTATATATATACATATGTTATATATATAGGCTTGCTGGTTGTGGCTGTTATATATATTGGATATTTCACGTAGTACCAATAGCGAATGACTCTATGCGCCCCACAATATGTATAGTGGATGACCTTCTATACTGCGATATCTTGCAATGAAGCAGGATGGGTATTACTTATGTCGGCTAACATATATGGATGTTGGAAAGCAGGTTAGAGGGATCCAAGTGGATTCCTCAAAATCAATGCTGTTTATTTTCATATATATTATCATATATGATGTGTTAGAAAAACTAAGATTAATAACTTGGTGTTTTGGATGTTTGAATATCACAGGTCCAAAATATTTATATATAAAAATATTTTGAAATGGAATTTTGAGATTTAAAAGAAAAATCATTTTTCTAATATAGAATTCGAATTTTGAAAGTGCTAGGAAATATTAACTTGTTTTAAATAACAAAAACTAGTAGTGAATTTGTAAACAGTGTTTATAAATGAAATGAAATAATTTTCATTGGATAATGTAGGGAATGTAAATTCAAACGTGAATTTTAAAAGAGGGATTGAAAGTAGTTTCAAAAAGAAACGATGAAATCTATTCCAATATTCGGAATGTAAATAGAGCTAGAATAAGTCCATACGAATTTATGATTTGAAATTCGACTATGTCGAATTCATAAAAATCAATTATTTCCAGAAAGGATATTTAAATACTATTAGATAGAAATTGAAATATATTATGAAAATAGATTCTATATTTATATATAAGTTACAATAATAAAATGTTCCAAAGAAGGAATTGGGTTTCATATAGATTTTGAAATGGAACATGTTTTAATGTATAAAACAAGGAAATTGAATTTATAAACGATGTTTACAAATCTAGTGAAATAAATTATCATTAGATAATTTAGAAGTTTAAATTCAAGTATGAATTTAAAAGTGAATTGGAAAACGTTTCGAAAAAGGAATGATAGAATTTATTCCGGAATTCGGAATATAAATTGAATTGGGAAAAATCCAATGAATTTATAATCGAAATTCGATTATATCGAATTTTGTAAATAATTTTATTATGAAGGAATTTTAATTTTGTATAGAAGATTGAATTATAAATAAATTTATAACAGAATTACAAAATAATCGACGATTAGGGATAATCAAACATATTAAGTTAGATTGGGAAAATTGGTTTAATATATATTAATATATATAAGAATGGAGTTGAAATTTATTAATAAACGAAGTTTAAACGTTTATATTTAAATATAATTAAAAAGACCTCGTCGCAACGTGGTAGTTCGTAATTTGATGTTACAAACATCAATTAAGTATATAGAACTCAACTTAAATTGGAATTCTCTAAAACAAGAATTGTTAGGACCGATTGAATAATCATTTTCTAATGGTAGAGAAAAATATGGATTTTGTCCTATAGATTTTAAGTTATGTCAAAATCAAATTTTCAGGGAAACAGCGGTATAATCGTTTATGAATTATAACGATTAAATAAATAAAATCGAAAGATTTTATGTTAATAAAATTTGGATTTTCATTATAAAAACCAAGACTTCAGTTATAAAATAAATATGAACTCAAGTGGAGTAAGTGAATTGTTTTTTTTCAAAAAAAGTCAGATTTTTAATTATTTAATAGAGTTAACTAATTAGAAGAATAATTATTCCATGGAGTTTTGGATCGAAATTGGACTTTAGATAAGTGAATTGGATTTATGAATCTATATTCAAAATCGAATATGAAAGTTGAACTGGAAATGACATTCGATTGATTTATAAGAAAATAAAAAATATGTATAAACATGATATTTCCAAATAAAAAGTAAATTAGGCAAAAGAGCTAATTAGAGATTGAACTAGCAAATTGAGTTAAAAACGACCTAGTTAAGTTTGAATAAATTGGGAATGGTTATATATATGTTAAGAAGGTTCGGAATGAAGTGTATGAAGTGATATAAATTGAATGCCCAACAAAAGAGGTATATATTTAATTTAATATGAGATTTTATGATCCTATTTGGCAAGCCACTTGGCTTTTTTAATTTCCTTTTGAATGAAAAGAGCTTAGAGAGGCGATTTGTAGTTGTATCGAGTGACTCGTACAAAGGAGACATTGGCGAAATTCTCTGGAAATTTAAGGAGTTTGATTTTTTTGTTAAGAAAATTCAATGACTGAAAATCTACTTATCGATTATATATGAAACTAGAAACCAAATCGGTTAATAAAATTTAAAAGCATTATAATAAATATTTTCAACTATAGTATATGATGTTTGAAAAGAAAATAAAATAAGATTTTTGAATATGGTTAGTTAAATACAGTATTTGGATTGTCGTAACGATGTTTTACACAACATCCGTTTTAATCTAAATAAATGTAAGTTTGGAAATAGAATAAGAATATTTTCTAAGTATAGAAATAAATGAGTTTGGGGAAGAGATAAGTAATTAGAATGTATTCCTATTATAAATAGAAGATATTTTCTAAGTATAGAAAATAAAAGAAGGTGATATATGAATATGTTTTCCAAATAGCGTATGAGGCCAAGATGATTGTTGAAAATATTAGGTTAACAACTATTGATAAGGAAATGGAGAAGTGATTTAGTTAATGAAATATTAATTAATGGGCCAGTGATTGTTTGATGCTTTGGATGAATGGTTGTTTTTCTTCGATAGTTAAATAACCGACTATCGAAGTATTGGCCAACATCGTTGTCAATATGGAGAAACTAGTTGGATTATTATCCGACGGTTGGATTATTCTCCCGTAATGTCCATTCGAAGTCAATGGTCGAAAATTGGTTTGATGCCAGAATAGAACGCGCCGCGCTGCAGTAGTTCGCGAATTTCAACCATTGACTTCGAATGGACATTACGGGAGATCCAACCGTCGGATTCTCCTAAAACCAAAACAGTTTGGTTTGTATCGTAAAGAGCTTTCTAAAGAATATTAGAGATTTGAAATCTAACGGTTGGATTTGGAATTATGTCCAAATCAAATTTAGAAAAGGTCGCTGTAAGTGCAGTTCGATGGCCGTTGATGGAAATCAACTGTACGAGCCTTGGAAAAAATTATTAAAAATAGTAATAATTTGTGTAAAATCATAAGAAATGATTTGTGAAGAGTTGGGATGAAAAATTCCAAATTTGAAAGGATAAAAATAGATTTTTATCAAAATGAACTAGTTTTGAACTAGAATTATAATCCCATTTATTTTTGAAATGAATAAAGTGGATTTGAAATGGTTTTTAAAAATAACCAAAATTTCCAATATATATAGTGGAAATGGATTTGAATCGAAATTTTCTTTGGAATATTTTGATGTTGGATTTCGTGATTATACAGATATTGCTATGGAAATTTGAAAGATATATTTATATCGTTATTTCCAATACAATATTTGTTGGTCGTAGAATTTGATGTTGAGTATAAGCCGATATATTTTCTATTCAGAACCTTGTATTTAATATCAAATGGGATTTGGGTTTATCGTGAACTGTGTTTTAGACGACATTGGTTCTTTAACCCAGTTAAAGACAGGATATTGGTTTTTGGGAAGATTAAAACTAAGTGGAGTTTTAATGAATCTTTAATTAGATTAAAGTGATCGAGAATGGAGTATCACCAGTTTTGCTCCAAACGATAGTTAAATCATTAATTATATTTGAATGTGAAATGGTAATTAATATTTACCGATAACACCGTGGTGTTAGATATGGAGTATTACCAGTTTTTCTCCATGGGATGAATAGGTTGGGATTGGAAAATAAAATAAATGATCACTTCGATGTGGTTCGCTAATCCCGACTAGTTTAGAAAACCATAATTTGGTTTAAATTGATATTCAAAAGAATATTAAAGAATAAATTTAAAGAATTTATCTTTGATAAAATTAATGGGAATCTTTCCCAAAGTGTAAGAATATTTGAATAAAAGAATATTCTGAATTGGAATGAGGCGTATGTTGTTTTTGTGTAACACTCGTTTATTATATACGCGAGTTATTCAGAAAGGCCGACTTTATCCCATTCTGAATAACAGATTTGACGATGTGTCGGGGATGAAGATGGTGGTTCAAGACCGGAGGTCTTCACATCGTTTGGATGATTGCTGATGATCTTGATTGGGCTGTACACCCAAGAGGAGGGAATCATTTGTTGATCGTCCAGACGTACTTGGAGATCGATGGATATGCGAGGTACTAGATGCCTCCGGTTTCATTCAGACCCAGAACGAACTTTTAAATGGACTGTGTGTCTGACATCGGATTTTATTCTATGTGATTGATGTCTATTAAATATATATATCTGTTTGGCGGTAGAGAATTTATTCTCTTGCTTAACGCGCTTCTCTCAGACGTACGAGCTCAGGGGTTATATATTGATGGATATCAATCGCATGGAGTGAATTGCATGTGTGGCATGCCTAAGTGGCAAATGATAAAGGCTTTTGTTGAAAAGCAGAGTCTTGTGGTTGATGATCAAAGCACGAAATGTGTGTCATACCTTTGTGTAGCGTTGATTCACGAGCCTCACACCCCAGTTGTGAACCAGAAATGGGAGAGGATCTCAGGGAGGGCATGCGTTTCCTTCTAGCTACGGTGGTGTTAGTGGCCTACCATCCCTAACATTTTTATTATTTTCACCTGTGCGGTTGTTGATGTTGCGAGGCGCCTCGGATATATCGGTGACTGTGTGGAGCCGATGGAGTCATTTGGCTCATTTACGCCCCAAAGGGTGGGGAAACACAGTGTTCAGGCATTTTAATCCACATCGGTGGACCGACCCTGATGATCCAAGGGCTTGACTGAGTACTTGTCCTGAGGCTCGGGCTAGACAGTCTCGAAATCGGTAGAGGACTATCTTTTTCCTCGGTTCACAGATGGAAATCCAACTTCCAATACGTGACTTTGCAGTTTTGATTGTAGAGCCTAGTATCCGCGACATGATATATGGTACCCATGCCGTCTATTATTGATACTTATGATTTGAAGTTGTTTTATACACTATGCACTTATAATAGTATCAAATGATTTGTTTTAAACGTACCAAATATGTTTGGCTATTATAAGGGAAAACCCTATCCCATGGCTTGCGTTGCATTATGTGATAGGACCTGGATCTTATTATAGCTACATTTTTCCAAAAAGTATTGCGTTGTTTTGTTATATGCACTGGTATTCTTGGGAGGAAACCCATTCCGTATTATACGACGTGGTCCCTTGCTTTACTTTATCTTAAAATAAAATTTTAAATAACTGTTTTAGTTCTCACACTAGTCACATGACTGACCTGGAGTTTATTGTTTTAACCTAAACTCTGGGTGCCCTTATTTTGACACGGGCAGCTACTAGTTTTGGTTTTGTAGATGATATCCGGAAAGCTCTGTATCCGTATATCTCTTTTAGTTGTGTATTGTACTATTTTTCCGCTGCTATGTAATGTATTGTAACCTCTGATATTTATCAAATGTATTTTATTCATTCATACTCTGTAATATTCTTGTATTCTGATGGAATTGTTGTAATATACAATGAAATGTTCTTCTATTTGCATTCTGATTTGTCTTGTCCTCAAAGTATCCGCTCTTTCCTTACCGGGGAAGTTACGAGTCATTACATCTGGTATTAGAGCTTTAGTTTACAAAGCTCGAGAACAAAACACGTTAGAACCAAATGAAAGAATTCATTAGAGACTGGATTAGTATTATCCAATAGGAATGACTCGTTAGAGATGGGATCAGTAGTATCCTAGAACGAGTGTGAAGAGTGATGTTTTTAAAATAAAAATGTAAACAATTTTTGTTTTGAAAATTTAAACCATATTCAACGTATTTGAATATTTATTTGTATTTAATTTGGACAATCCAGTATATAAAGATTTTGAGTATACGTCTGATCCGCGTGTATTTGAAATTTTAATATATTGGATAGATATAGAATCGCACTCTAGTCGCCTGGGGATGAAACTATTGATGACTATATAGCATCAGTAGTTTGTGTTCAAGTTTCGAAAGTTGGATTTTTATATATTTCCACTAGACTGGTGTGAGAACCAAAATATAGTTAGAATATATTGTCGTGATTTGGCACCAAAAACGTGATTTTTGACTATATATCAAAGTTATGAATTTGAAATGATAATCAATTAATTGATTGCTGGTTGTATTGTTTGATTAATTAAAATGTTGAACCTTTAGTCAAATTGAACCAAATAGTGAATTGTGTTGAAAATTTGTCGCATTTGCATACATATACATGTACTTACATTGGACAAGTCATAGCAAGGAGGCTAGAGAAGAGGAATAAAATTGTTTGCCCGACAAATAGGTACATGTTTATTGTATTTCTTGGATTTTTGATGATTTTATGAGCCGATTGGCTAGCTTCTTGGCTGTTTCTTTTTCTTTTTGGATTGGTGAGGGCCATGGAAGGCTATTTGAAATACCCTGAAGCTCCCGGTGCAGGGGAGGTTTCGGGGAAATTTTTTGAAAATTTAGGGAGTTAGCCAAATTTTTGAAAAATTTGAAAAGTTCTTAGAAACTGAAAAGTTGAAGAACTTAAGCCGTTGTGAAAATAATGAAAGTTGATTTAATTAGTTAAACAACTTTCGACTTCGTTCCTTTTCGGGGACGAAAAGTTTTAAGTGGGGGAGATTGTAATAACCCGGAAATCTGAGCCAATTTAAAATTTTTATTTGGCAATTTTAATGAATTTTGAATATCTAAAATGAATTATTTTAAATAATAATGACGAGAAATTTATTTTGAATAGAATTAGAATCGACAAAATATATAATATATATATATATATATATATATATATATATATATATATATATAGAATGGCTTGAATAGAACGCGCCGCTCTGCGGCAGTTCGCGAATTTCAACCATTGAATTCGAATGGACATTATAGGAGATCCGACCATCGGGTTCTCCTAAAATTGGAACCATTCGGTTCGTATCGAAAAGAGCTTTCTAACGAATACTAGAGATTTTAAATCTAACGGTTGGATTTGGAACTATGTCCAAGTCAAATTTGGAAAAGGTCGTTGTAAGTGCAGTTCGATGGCCGCTGATGGAAATCGACTGTACGGGCCTTGATTTTTTTTATTAAAATGGTACTAATTTGTGTAAAATCAAAAGAAATGATTTGTGAAGAATTGGGATGAAAATTTCCAAATTTTAAAGGATAAAAATAGATTTATATCGAAATGAACTAGAATTATAATCCCATTTATTTTTGAAATAAATAAAGTGGATTTGAAATGGTTTTGAAAATAACCAGAATTTCCAATATATAACGTGGAAATGGATTAGAATCGAAATTGTCTTTGGAATATTTCGATGTAGGATTTCGTGATTATACAGATATTGTTATGGAAATTTGAAAGAAATATTTATATCATTATTTCCAATACGATATTTGTTGGTCGCAGATTTTGATATTGAGTATAAGCCAATATATTTTCTATTCAGAACCTTGTATTTTATATCAAATGGGATTTGGGTTTACGTGAACCGTGTTTTAGACGACATGGGTTCTTTAACCCAGTTAAAGACAGGATATTGATTTTTGGGAAGATTAAAACTAAGTGGAGTTTTAATGAATCTTTAATTAGATTAAAGTTATCGAGAATGGAGTATCACCAGTTTTGCTCCAAACGATAGTTACATCTTTAATTAGATTTGAAAGTGAAATGGTAATTAATATTTACCGATAACACTATGGTGTTAGATATGGAGTATTAGCAGTGTTGCTCCATGGGATGAATAGGTTGGGATTGGAAAATAAAATAAATGATTACTTCGGTGTGGTTCGCTAATCCCGACTAGTCTAGAAAACCATAATTTGGTTTAAATTGATATTCAAAAGGAGATTAAAGAATAAATTTAAAGAATTTATCTTTGATAAAATTAATGGGAACCTTTCCCAAAGTGTATGAATATTTGAATAAAAGAATATTCTGAATTGGAATGAGGCGTATGTTGTGTTTGTGTAACACTTGTTTATTATATACGCGAATTATTCAGAAAGGCCGGGTTTATCCCATTCTGAATAACTGATTTGACGATGTGTCGAGGATGAAGACGGTGGTCGAAGACCGCAGGTCTTCACATCGTTTGGATGATTGCTGATGATCTTGATTGGGCTGTGCACCTAAGAGGAGGGAATCAGTTGGTGATCGTCCAGACGTACTTGGAGATCGATGGATATGCGAGGTACAAGGTGCCTCCGGTTTCATTCAGACCCGGAACAAACTTATAAATGGACTGTGTGTCTGACATTGGATTTTATTCTACGTGATTGATTTCTATTAAATATATATCTGTTTAGCGGCGCAGAATTTATTCTCTTGCTTAACGCCCTTCTCTGAGACGTACGAGCTCAGGGGTTATATATTGATGGATATCAATCACATGGAGTGAATTGCCTGTGTGGCATGCCTAAGTGGCAAATGATCAAGTCTTTTGTTGAAAAGCAGAGTCTTGTGGTTGATGATCAAAGCGCGGCCTGTGTGGCATAGCTTTGTGTAGCGTTGATTCGTGAGCCTTACACCCCGGTTGTGAACCAGAAACGGGAGAGGAACTCAGGGAGGGCATGCGTTTCCTTCTAGCTAGGGTTGTGTCAGTGACCTAGCAGCCTTAACATTTATATTATTTTCACCTGTGTGGTTGTTGCTGTTGCGAGACGCGTCAGATATATCGGTGACTGTGTGGAGCCGATGGAGTCATTAGGCTCATTTACGCCCTAAAGGGTGGGGAAGCGCAGTGTTCAGGCATTTTAATCCACATCGGTGGACCGACCCTGACGATCCAAGGGCTTGACTGAGTACTTGTCCTGAGGCTCGGGCTAGAGAGTCTCGAAATCGGTAGAGGACTTTCTTTTGCGTCGGTTCACAAATGGAAATCCAACTTCCAATACGTGACTTTGCGGTTTTGATTGTAGAGCCTAGTATTGGCGACATGATATATGGTACCCATGCAGTCTATGATTGATACTTATGATTTGAAGTTGTTTTACACACTATGCACTTATAATAGTATCAAATGATTTGTTTTAAACGTACCAAGCATGTTTGGCTATTATAAGGGAAAACCCTATGCCTTGGCTTGCGTTGCATTGTGTGATAGGACCTGGGTCTTATAATAGCTTCATTTTTCCAAAAAGTATTGCGCTATTTTGTTATATGCACTGGTATTCTTGGGAGAAAACCCGTTCCATGTTATACGACGTGGTCCCTTGATTTACTTTATTTTAAAATAAAGTTTTAAATAACTGTTTTAGTTCTCACACTAGTCACATGACTGACCTGGAGTTTATTGTTTTAACCTAAACTCTGGGTGCCCTTATTTTGACAAGGGCAGCTAGTAGTTTTGGTTTTGCAGATTTATATTCACAGGATCCTGATTTACAGCTGGAATGATATCCGAAAAGCTCTGTATCCGTATATCTCTTTCAGTTGTGTATTGTATTATTTATCCGTTGCTTTGTAATGTATTGTAATCTGTGATATTTATCAAATGTATTTTGTTCATTCATACTCTGTAATATATTCTTGTATTCTGGTGGAATTGTTGTAATATACAATGAAATGTTCTTCTGTTTGCGTTCTGATTTTCAGAGTATCCGCTCTTTCCTTACCGAGGAAGTTACGGGTCATTACAACGGCGTAAAGCGCAAGGGATTATTCTGTTAATCCAAGGTACAAATTGTGCAAGATGGATTAATGGAAATTGTGCCTTCGGTCATTCAGTCCTAGAACGAACTAGTATGGACGAATGTGTGACATAGTATTTTCAGTGATCCCATATGTTGGTCTGTACAAATATACGTATGGTGGCGGAGAATTCATTCTCTTAGCATAAGATTCAGAATATATTTGTGCAAATTAATTAGGTATTAAAAAATCTGACAATGTGGCATTCAATGTGATCGTGCTATCAATGAAAGGTAAATCATCGTAACCTCATGCCTAACAACCAAAAAATGACAAAAATAAGGCAAGTAACATGGTAAAGTGGGTAACTCCCAACTAGGGTGTATTATCACCTATCTAGAGATAATTGATTTCCTTCTTTAATCTATCGATGTTGTCCCCATTAGGAAATGGTTGCTGATCCTAACTGTTGGTGATATACATTCAATATACTCAAGCGAAATGTGTGGTTGGTCATTTATGGCCAGGTTAGAAGATGTTCTTGTTGAGCCCAGTGTATTCTCCTCTAGAGATACACTATCGGAAGGTGATTCCATACCTTGTCATAGTTGGAAATACATTGCCCAATAAGCGCCTGCGGTTTTGATTGTATACTATGTATGTTGAGCGTGAGATGCAAGTGTTCTGCTAGATTGCTATTTATTTGATTTTAGACACTATTATAATATCAAAATAATATTGATTTTAATGAAATGTTTTGGGATATCGTAAGGTAAAAACCATCCAAGTTTATGTGTTGACCGGTCTTACGATTATCCTTTCTTTTAAAGGTGTAAACCAAGTGGTTGGAGTTTACTCACACCAATCCCATGAATGACCCAGAGTTTATTTTGTTTTGTTTTACCCTAAATTCTTGGGTTTCCAAATCCATTCAAGTAGTTCATTTGTTTACAGATATACTTAGAGGATCTTAGAGAAGGAGGCTTCAGTGTTAGTTATCTAGTGTTATTTTCCGCTATGATGCATATGTAATGTACTCTGATAATGGTATGTATACACATTTAAAATTTTCGTATTCCAACAATATATATACATATATATATATATATATATATTATATTTTATTCCGTTGTGATGTGAGATTTTGTCTTGTTGTTTCTGTTCTTCTTTTATCTTTTTCTTCTTTATTTCATACTATGCAATTTGGGTTGGACATGTGGTGTATTTAGTCAACTCAAATGGTATGGAAATTCGGGCCATTACAATTGTTGATTCTCCTTCATTTTCTTATCCATCCATCCATGTGTAACATCCCGTCGTTTTTCCTTCCCCAATATGATAATTAAACCAACTCGAAACGTGCAAAACGACAGATTGTTATTGGCTTACAGGGTTTAAACAGAATTAAATATAGAATCACATAATACAACATTTGCAACGGAATAAATTTCATAAAAATAGCAGAGTTTTATAGAATTCTGCACAGTGGAAGAAATTATATATATATATATGTAGATTTTTAAAATAAAGTTTACATTTCAGTTGAGCCTTGCGTGCACTTATGCGTCTTCACATTCCTCTCCAGTTTTGCGAGCTGAATATCTAAAATCTGTAACACTCGTATCTGACCCGAGCTTTCCATGCAAAAACCTAAACACTCGAGCCAGGATTAATCATTGTTTAAGTAAAATAATTTCAATAAGAACTGAAATATATTAGTTAATCCTAATGATTTATTAAATTTTCAAAACAATTCTCAAGCACGTTGCATGTATGCATGCATACACGTAAATCACATATACAGGTACAATGGTTAGACAATAAGAGGATCAATGCGGCATCATAAGTAAAGTGGCAACACGGTGAGCTAATACAATATGGCCAGGCGAGAAAATATAGTATGCAACAAATACAAAAGTGGCCAAGTGAGAAAATACATTGTGTGGCAAATAAATGTGGCCAGCTAGGGAAATGAACATTTATTCAAGGTACAACTAGCACTATATATGGGATGCTAAAGACCCGGATAGTTGAATTTCATGCAAATAAATTGTACACTGCATACTAATGTATCAACAATAAACATGCAATCCATGTGTATGTTATCTTACAACTGAAAATCTTGATAACTTCAAATATATATGCTATGTAGAATCATCAGTTCAATGACACAATGAGGGCTTAGATGCAGTTGAGCATTCATATCAAAGAATACATATATAAATAAATAGGAATATATAGTAAAGAGTTCATGTCTTGTAGCAAGTCAGAATTCAAAATTTTCAACATTACAAGTGATAAAAAAGGCTACCGTCGGACAACAATCAAGTTCAGTTTACAACCAAGCATGGTTAATGCTGTTCAGGGTTTATCAGTGTAAACTCATAGGTTCAGGTTCATAAAACACAGCAAGGGCGCAATCATGTGTAGTGTCCATTAACATATATACGAAAGACAGTGACAATCTGTTGTTTTGCACGTTTCGAGTTGGTTTAATTACCGACTTGGTGCAGGCAAAACGGCGGGAGGTTACAGTTGGTATCAGAGCATTGGCTTATACAAAGTTTAGCTTATTGTGTTTAAAAACTAATTAGAGATAGGGTAGCAATACCCCAAAATGAGTGGAATTATCACCAGAATTACTCTACAGAGAGCGTGTTTTAAAAAATAGAGCATTATTTAAAATATAAATTATTTTGAAACATAAAGTATTTTGAAATTTTAATCCTTTCTAAATCCCCACTTTTCGAATCCATTCTCTTTGATAGCTTTCTTTGTTACAGTCTCCTTAGATTTGAATCTTGATTCCGTTTGAAACCTATCTTCGAATTATCGTGGTTTGTTGAGAATGTGAGTATAAATTAGTGAATTATGTGAATATGGTATTTTGGAAATATCCATTTTTAAGAGAAAAGGTTGTGTAAGATGGTTGTTGAAATTTAAGAAATATTGACTAAAAGTATATATGATAAATGAGTTGATAAGTAGAAGATGTTAACAAATAATTAGATTAGTAAGTGAAATAATGGATAATAGTAAGACCATCCCACACATAAATATCTACGGTTTTACCTTACTATAACCCATTTTTTTAATATATCAAAATCCAGTGATATTATAGTAGTGTCAATCAAATCACAAATAAATAACCATCTAGCAGCACGCTTGCATCTCACGTTCTACATATTCATTATGTAATTAAAAACTGCATGCCGCTTATTGGAGATTGGATTCCAATTATGACAAGGTATGGGACCACCTTCTGATTAGTGTTCTCTAGATGGGATACACTGGGATTCAACAAGAATATCTTGCAACCCAGCCACACATTACCGGTCACTCATTCAGCTTGAGTGTACCCAATGTATTACCACCCATGATTGTTGGCCTTCCAACCATACTCCGTAAGATACAGAAGATAAAGAAGAATAAATAACGATTTTCTCTAGACGGTGATAATACGCCTTGCTTGGGTGTAACGCAACTAGCCATGCTACTTGCGATTTTTGTCATTTCCCAGTTGTAAGGCTTGAGGATACATTTATCTTTTTAGAAAATCTTGTGACCATTCCCTTTGAATGCCACATTGTCAAACCCATCAAATCACCAGTTGATCCTCCCAAAAATATTAAAGGTATAAAAAGCTAAGAGGAACGAATTCCACCATCACCAGACGTAATACCTTGAAAAGATTGTCTTATGTGATCCATTAGGCTTACTCTGTCAAACATTCGTCCATACAAGTCATCCAGAAATAGGATGGACCGAAGACACTCTCCCACCGCATCATATATAGGAATCACCCCAAGAATCAGTTGCGAGAAATCCTTGCAATCCGTAGATTCCAACCACGATAGAACAATAGTGTATCTCTGGGAGCTAACCAGATTTTATAAGTAGTTTTTCCGCTTTATGAAGATTTATGGTCTTCAATTGCTCCATCTTTATTCCTTGCAAATTAGTTTCATGTGCAATGTTGATTCGAAGTGGTTTTGTGTCTAGTTCCCATTCCGGTTTCTTCGCAACAACACGTCAAAAGGGTGATAGTATAATTCGAATCCCAACTCAATTAAATATCTTAAATTGTCTAATTCACCCAATGTTACAAATTCAACTTATTTCCAACTATTCTGAAAGTAAAATTTATTATTCGACTATTTATATTAATTAAATAATCAAAATTATTTAATTTTGAGCCATTTAAATTACCAAACCACTATTAAAATATTTAAATAAATAAAATTTTCAATCACTAAAAATACGGGACATTACATTTCTTCCCCCATAATAGAATTTCGTCCTCGAAATTACAAAGCAGTAAAGATGCTATAACTCTTCCAACTCTTCTCAACCCACTTGGTTGAAACCCTACACTTCATATTTCCTCAACTCTATTTTTTATAGACCTTTTAGTTCCTTATATCTATACCTGACATTTCAACATTCATTCTAAACAACCTGTCCACCATTTTTGGACAACCCGTCGTCACATTCTTATCGTCAATCCATATGCTCTTATGCATATTTCCACATCTATTCAAATTGATTTTAATTCAGTTTATCAACTTAAATATTTCACTTTAAATTTTATTAACCCCATCTAGTTTTCTAATCTCTATTACAGTCGACAAGTCAATTTTTAATTACCAAAATTTTCTTAGAATTTTTCTTACTCCTGAAATTTTCGGAAAATTTCACCAGCGTCTCTTTTGTTTGGCTCAATCGGTACAACTACAACTCGCCTTTTTAGGCCCTTTCCAATCCAAAAGAAAACTAAAAAGCCAAGCTGCTTGCCAAACAAGCTTATCAAAATAACATACTGAATTAATTATGTACCTTTTATCGAGCTTACCATTTATTTTCTTCATTCACTTCATTCCATAATTGCTCAACACACACACACACACACACACACACACACACACATATATATATATATCCATTTCCAATTGATTCCAAATCAATCCAACTTTAGTTTCTAATTCATTAATCAACTTCCTGATTAGTTCACTTTCATTTTATAGTTCGAACTTGATTTCTTTTCAAAAATAAATCAATTTATTTTGCTTGAGTTCAAATTTTATGCCAGTAATTAATAACATCACATATATACTCAACTTGCTTATGCATAAGTCAAATTTATTTCAATAATTCAAACTCAAACATTTCTCTTTTTGACCATATTCAATTTCATTCGAGATTATCTCTAATCCAATTCAATTTCATTTAACTTAGCACAAGTTATGTTTCAATCCATTTGATTCATTTTACCATTTCAATCTATTTAACTTCGTAAGTTAAATTTAGATTCCAGAATTCAAATTTCTGGGTTTTATTTCAAATCAGTTTGAAGTCATATATATATTTATACATATACAGCCATAGCAACTCAAAACGTTTAATTTCTCAAAGCAGCTTGGTTTCTCATATAAATTTTTATTAGCAATCTTACTATGGTAGCAATCCATCACTTAGAAACTCGAAAATGAATACTGATAATGCTACAGTCCATTATCAAATTTATTTTGTACCAACGAAGTGATTTCAGTGCCTAATCACTTTCAAAATCCATCTAAAATGAATTTTATTCAAATTCTTTGACTACCCGAACTTCCCCATTCTCCAAAGAGAAGAGAAAGAACGAATTGTCTGAGAACATGACAAATCAGAACACAAACAGTAGAACATTTCATTGCTTATTACAACAATTTACATCAGAGAACAAGAATATATGGAGTATAAACAAAAAATGTACATTTGATAAATATCAAAGATTTACAAATTACAATGCAACGGAAAATAATACAAAACACTACTAAATGGGACCCACGGATACAGAGCTTTCCATAGATCATTCCACCGGTAAAACAGGATCCTATGAATATAAATCTGCAAAACCAAAAGTACTAGGTGCCTGTGTGAAAAATAGGGGCACCCAGAGTTTAGGTTAAAACAATAAACTCCAGGCCAGACATGTGACTAGTGTGAGAACTAAAATAATTATTATGTGGATTTTAAAGTTTGGTGTATCAAGGGACCACGCCGTATAACACGGAACAGGTTTCCTCCCAAGAATACCAGTGCATAAAACAAACAGCGCAACGCTAAATAAAGAACAATGAAGCTATTGTAACACTCAGGTCCCATCACACAATGCAACGCAAACCGGAGGATAGAGTTTTACCTTATAATAGCCAAATAATGCTTGATACGTGAAATCTCATCTTTTATTATTACTATAAGTGAAGAAATCAACTTCAAATATAAAAGTACCAATCATAGACGGCATAATGCCCCATCCCACTATGTCTCCATGCAAGGCTCTACAATTAAAACCGAAATGTCACGTATTGGAAGTTGGATTTCCGTCAGTGAACCAAGGAAAGATACCTTCCTTACCGCTTTGAGACAATCTAGCCCATGTCTCAAGACCTAGACACAGGTGGGCCATTGGATCATTAGGGCCGGTCCACATGGAGTGGATTAAAATGTCCGAACAATATGTTTCCCCGCCCTATGGGGCGTAAAACTGGTCAGTATGTCAACCAAACCATCCATTGGCCCCGTAGTGACCGATATAATCGAGGCGCCTCACTTTCCATCATCCACATAAGTAAAATGTCTGGGCTCCATACCATGACACCACTCCTTGCTAGAAGGAAAAGCATGTCCCCCCTGAAGTCCTCTCCCGTTTCTGGTTCACACTGGGGTGTGAGGCTCGCGAATTAATGCTATACACAAAGCTATGCTATATTAAAGCCGTGATTTGATCATCAACCCCAAGACTGTGCTTTTCAACAGAAGCCTTGATCATTTGCATCTCAGTATGCCATACAGGCAATTCACGCTATGCAACCGATGTCTATCAGTCACACATAATGAAATCCGATGTCAGACACACATCCATTTTCAAGTTCGTTCTGGGTCTGAACGAAACCGGAGGCACCTTATTCCTCATCCCATATGTCCAATATAGGAAAGAGGTCCTCGCATATCCGTTCGATCCCCAAGTACGTCTGGACGATCACCACTTATTACCTCGTCTTGGGTGTACAACCCAATCAAGACATTAGTAATCATCCAAACAATGTGAAGACCTCTGGTCTTTAACCATCGTCTTCATCGTCGACTTATCGTCGAATTAGTTATTCAGAATGGGTATAAACCCGACCTTTCCGAATAACTCGCGTATTTTATAAACAAGTGCAAAAAAAAAAACACAACATACGCTTCATTCCAATTCTGAATATTCTTTTATTTAAATATTCATATCCTTTGGGAAAGATTCCCATTAATTTTATCAAATATAAATTCTTCAAATTTATTTTTTAATCTTCCTTTGGATTTCAATTCTAAACCAAATTAAGGCTATCAACTAGTCAGGATTAGCGAACATTACCTAAGTAATCATTTGTTTAATTTCCCCATCCCAACCTATTTGTCCCACGGAGCAAAATTTGTAATACTCCATATCTAACACCACGGTGTTATCGGTAAATTTAATTACCATTTCACGTTCAAATCTAATTAAAGATTTAACAATTGCTTGGAGCAAAACTGGTGATACTCCATTCTCGATCATTTCATGAATTCAAAAGATTTAATTATCTCATTCACATTCCATTCTAATTAAAGATTCATTGAAACTCTAATTCAATTTTAATCTCAAAAATCATCACTTAATGATTATTTAAAGTTAAGAAATTAATCTTATATTTAACTGCTTTAAAGAACTAACATCATTTAAAACACAGTTCACGATAAACCCAAATCACGTTCCAATATTTATGGAATCTTCACGGAAAACAGATAAATATATAATCGATATCAATTTTCATGTCCGACTAATAATCTAAATGGAATAACGATAAAGCCTTTTAAACTCCATATATATTAACAGTCTTCCTCCAAAGAAGCTTACTTTAATTATTATCAAATTCCATTCCATTGCAATTCATTGTACTAAATTGGAAAACTTTGATTTGAAAATTTTCCTTTAAATCTTAATAAAGATTTATAAATTCCAAATCGCATTTCACTGTAAATCGGGTTAAAGAACGAATGTCGTTAAAAACACAGTTCACGATAAACCTGATTCACATTCCATTTTATTCCAATTACCAAATGTAACTGGAAACTCTAATAATCTTAATTAAAAGATTTATTCCTTTCAAATGGGGTTTAAGAAAAGTGTTACTGAAGACACCGTTCACGGCAAACCCAAAATCCAATTCTTTTATTCAGTTCCAATTAAATATTAATTAATTGGAAAATTCACTAAATCTTAATTAAAAGATTTATTCTTTCCTCAGCTGGGTTTAAGAACAGTTCTATTTAAGATATCGTTCGTGACAAACCCAAATTCCCATTTGATATTAAATACAAGACTCTGAATAGGAAATATATCAGCTTATATTCAATATCAAATTCTGAAAATAACAAATATCATATTGGAAATAACGATATAAATATATCTTTCAAATTTCCCTAACAATATCTGTATAATCACGAAATCCAACATCGAAATATTCCAAAGATGATTTCCATTCAAGTCCACTCCAATTCATATATTGGACATTCTGGTTATATCAAAACCCATCCTCAATCCAATTTATTAATTTAAAAATAATTGGATTATAATTCTTGTTAATAGCTAGTTCATTTCGATAAAAATATATTTTGATATTTTCAAATATGGAATTTTTCATTCCAATTCTTTCCAAATCATTTATCATGATTGTACACAAATTACTAATATTTTTAATAATTTTATCAAGGCCCGTACAGTCGATTTCGATGAACGGTCATCGAACTGCACTTACAACGACCTTTTCCAAATTTGATTCGGACACAATTCCAAATCCAACCATTAGATTTCAAATCTCTTATATTCGTTAGAAAGCTCTTTCAATATGAACCCAACGGTTCCGATGTTAGGAGAATCTGACGGTCGAATCTCTCGGAATATTAATTCGAAGTCAATGGTCGAAATTCGCGAACGGCTGCGGCATGGCGTGTTCTATTCAGGCCATTATATTATATATATAATATATATAATATATATTTCATCGATTCTAGTTAAAACGTATTTTATAAATCATTTATGAATTTGCTTTAAAACGATTCTAACTTCATTTCAAATTTCAAATCAAATTTGAATATTCCTTAATAAATTCGTTTTAACGTCATTTTAAAACGATTTCAATTTCATTTCAAATTTCAAATCAAATTTGAATATTCCTTAATAAATTCATTTTAAATTCATTTTAAAATGATTTCAATTTCGTTTCAAATTTCAAATTAAATATAAATATTCCTCAATAAATTCATTTTAAAACGATTTCATTTTCATTTTAAATTTCAAATAAAATTTGAATATTCCTTATCATTATAATATTAAAATGATAATATTTTCAAAATATCTGATTTTAATTATACATTGAATATTATTTAAAAATATTTGTTAATTCTGAATTGGAATCAGACTCAATCAATTACCATATAATTTCAGTTATATGGATTTCAACATCACATATATACAACAATAATCAAACACAGTCAACCATCATCCAGAGTGCAATTTACAACTGTATAAGCGTTAAAAATAAATAATTAACGCTCGTCACTGCCTGTCAACCCATCGATTGGTATACAACTAAATATCAGGATTAGTGTATGTTAAATATCATCACAATACCCGTGTAGGATTTTCAAACAACACATACTGAACATTATTTGTGCAGTTGGGCGATGTGTAAAATTTATCGTCCCAATCAATATTCGTTAAATGGGTGTACATAAACAAATCGTCTAATTTGTAAATGAATATTTATTTTCAACACATGACCATTTTATATGGTTCATATATTCAATAACAAATTATATTTTCATTGTTCAAATATTTTATTCCATACATGAATATTTTATATATTATATTTATTCAATAAAAATGATATTTTTATTATTCAAATATTTTATTCCATACCTGAATATTTTATTTAGTTCATATATACAATAAAAATGATATTTTTATTACTCAAATATTTTATTCCGTACCATACAATCAACAACCATAATACAGTCCATTCAATTCAAACAATCATGGTTTGAACAATCAATGGTGTCAGGTGCTGCTAAGCACCGTCTACATCCTCGTACATATTTTACTGGAAAATAAATAGAGTGAGAAGGAGTTCTCACTTTCATTTCCACTCCACAAGTTTTATTTCTGAATTTCTGAACCGTTCGGATTTGAAATTTCCTGAAATTCAAATCTGCTTCGTTTCCGTTCTAGTCAGTTCCATGCTGTAGAGTTCACTGATACAAATCCACCGCAACTTGTTTCATCGGATTTCGATCTCGTACAACAAAGTTATGGCATTTAACGTGTTAATTACACTTTGGAATAATTAAAACATAATTAATTTAATTAATTTTCCTTTATAACCCTTCCTTTTAAATCTAGCCGCCGTCGTTCACAATCGTTCATCTGTTGACTTCGCCGCCTCCACCATCGACCTAGCCACCATCGGCCATCACCATTCCGTCCAGCATTGAGAGCTGCGCCTGTTGACCCCTATGATGGCTAACCGCACACCTAACGAGACCAGAAATCACGGTGAAACGGCGACACTTCTCGAGCCCATATCGAACGCCATGCCTCACCAGCGATGTTGATATTTATTTAGATTTAAAGATCTCTCGAAGCACTCCAATTTTCTCCTAAGAACCATGTTCTAATTAATGAGGGATTGGGAGAAATCAAAGAGGGAAGGTTGGAGCAAGTATCACCGTCGATTTTTGGATTTTGGGGCAGCTCAGAATTCTGATGGGAAATTAGGGTTTATAAATTAATTATATATAATTTTTAAAAAAAATTTAATTCCAAAATTGTGTTTTTGCGTACAAACTCCAAATCAAACCCAACGACTGTCCCCCTAGCTAAATACCCCCATTTCGGACACAATGGGATATGTCTGGTAAGCCATTTCGATTGTTTCAAGCAGTTTTTATCGAAATTAAAATATAAATCATTGTATATTACATTTGAACGTGCATTTCAATTTACCGGAGCCACATACTGACTCCAAAAATTTCCAAAAAATAAATCAAGCTATGTTTTGAAGATACGGTCCTAACAAAACTAATTTCGTTGAATTTGCAGACCGTTTGAAAAACGGCCATTTTCTAGTCGACTAAATTCAAAATAAACTGGCCAAACACATTTAAATTTACCACGCTCACATATTGATTCCAAAAATTATGACAATTGGAATCTAGCAATAATTTGACATTCCGGATCCAATAAAATTGGTCTCATCAAAAACGGAGGTCGTTTGCAAAATCATTACTTTTAAGGGCTATATATTATATAAAATTCCATAGCGACTTTTCTGAATTTTCAGTTGGCCATAACTTTTTATTTCCGTTATGAAATCTGGATTTTTCACATCAGTTGGAAATATATTTTCAAACAGATTCAAATATTTCTGGTTTTACTAAAATGCGGTTTATTTTGAATCATGTACATTCTTTTGAAATTTGAAATCGAAATTTCAAACTTCCGCGCCATTTCCAATTCCTTTTACAATTGAAATAAATATTTATATTCTAACTTCGATTTAAATAAATTAATGCATTCTAATTCTATTCAAAAATAAATTTCTAATCGTTATTATTTAAAATAAATCATTTTCAATATTCAAAACTCATTAAAATTGCCAAAATAAAAATTTTAAATTAGTTCTGATTTTCCGGGTTGTTACAATCTCCCCTATTTAAAATCTTTTCGTCCTCGAAAAGGAATGAAGTTGAAAGTTGTTTTACTAATCAACTCAACTTTCATTCTGGCTTTCATTCTTTAACTTTTCAGTTTCTAAGAATTTCTAATTTTTCAAAAATTTGGCTAACGCCCTAAATTTTCAAAAAATTTCGCCATAACCTCCTTTGTACGGGGAGACATTTAAAACCGCAACTAGCCACGCTGGGCCTTCATCATCCAAAAAGAAAAAGAAAAGCCAAGCAGCTAGCCAATCGGTTCATAAAATCATCCATACCCAATAAATTAGTAAACATGTACCTATTTGTCGGGCATACAATTTTATTCCACTTCGCTAGCCTCCTTGTTATGACCTGTCCAATATATATGCATGTACATGTATGCAATTTCAACCAATTTTCAATTCAGTTAAATATTTGACACAATTTGGCTAAATTTACTTTCCTCACATGTTAGTTTTAAATGAATAATCACATAACACAATCAACAATCAATAATCAGTAATCAATTAGTTAATCTTCAAACACATAACTTTAATACTTAGTCAAAATCAGATTTTTAGTGCCAAATCATAATAATAACCCTATCTAGTTTTGGTTCTCACACCAGTCAATTGCAAATGTAACGACCCGTATTTTACGCATTGAAGGATAGTAGAATATTTATTTCTTTCACATACGAAGTCGTATGGTCATGTAACTTTGGGGAACGACTATTGGGGTCATTTCCCATGTTCATGATTTTTGCCGATTTTTAAATGACCGTTTTGCCCCTAGCTGATCTTGTTTTGGCCATAACTTTTGATTGGAAAGGAGTTTTGATCTGAAACCACTTCATTAGATTCAAATGATGGTTTAACTTTCCGTAGAGTGGTCACATGTGAAAAACGGACTTACCGTTTGGGAGATATTGCTGAATTAAGGATATGAAGGTGAAAAACTGCTTAACCGGGCCAAATGATGTGATTAGTGAATGGTCCTATAACCCATTTCGGGATTAGGGTTATGGGGAGGCTGAAGTGAGTTAGGTTTTCATTCTATTTCAGTTTTCTAGCAGCCGTTTACCTTCTAGGAACCATAACAATGGCCTCCATCTTCTAATTTCATCCCAAATCGCTCTCAAATTAAGGATTAAGCTTAACAACGTCAAATCAAGCCAAATCAACACCTAATCTAGGTTGGAGCTACTGTGTAGCCTTGGGAACAACGCCAAATAGAGGATAATTTCAGATTTGGTATTTTATTATGGATAAGGTGAGTAATTAGCAGTTTTTTACACTAATTACGGTTAACTAAGTGTAATTAGTGAATTTATACATGATTAAATTCTGGAAAAATATTTATAAATTTTGAAATACTGTTTTAGGCCTCTATTAGAAAATTTGGTTAGTTTGGTTAAGTTTTGCTAATCCTATCATTATATTTGCTTAAACATGCTTAAGGAGAAAAACATGGATTTTGGGTATCTTTGATCCGTTTTAACATATCAAATTGTTGTTTTAGTGTTTGTGATCAATTATACATGTTGCTATGACTGCTTGGAATGATTTGTGATTGTTTAGAAAAGTTAGATTGGTCAAAAACGCCTACGTAAATAGGTCATTGGACAAATTGCAGGAAATGTGTAGAGACCGGATTGGATTGGATCCCCTGAACCCCCACTCGTGGAGTATGCGTCACGACTTGGAGTTGAAGTCACGAACCGATTCGCCTCATATCATCCGAACCGACCCGCTCGTATTATGACCTGGGGAGCACGAACCGAACAAATGCCAGGGTTCATGAACCCGAACCGAAGACCACGACCGACCCGGTGGAATGGTACGACTCGGAGAGGAGCTCGTGATTGACCGGATGACCTTACACGAACTGATGTATCCCCACGATCCGGAGTTTGGTCGAGCAGGGAAGGACCGAACTGAACCAACTTGGATGGGGAAATCCGACCCGATGTGGATGATCACATACAGGACTACTTCGAGGAGCACAGTATGAAGCAAAGTGAAGTGAAGAACGAAACCGATCCAGAGGAGATGATGACCAAAACCTGAGATGCAAAGGTAGTCCAAATAAGAAGTAGAATTCAGGATCCAGTTATGAACCAACGAATTAACTTCATGGTTGGGCTTTGCTGCGGGACATGTGCAAAAGGGTTATCGATGCCTATAGCTTTGATTCACCACTAAGAGACGTATATTGTCTATGGATCAGTGCAGTGAAGTCATCATGGCTTCATGGGGCAGAGTGATCGTAGCAAGGCTATGAGCCAGTACAATGGAGTTGTCATGACTCCATAGGGGCAGAGTGGACTTATCAAAGGATTAGTGGCTATGGATCAGTGCAGTGGAGTCACCGAGACTCCATGGGGCAGAGTGATCATAGCAAAGGATTTGGGTGGTCAAAGCGGTGGACATCATATGCTCTACGCACTGAGTGAGGTTGTGAGGATGGTTGCTATGCTTGATTGTTTGACATCACTACGTCATGCACACCCTCTCCCCATTTCTTTACACCTTATGTTTAGTGGCACCTTAGAGTATTATACGATATGTTGTGCTAACTCTTTGGTTGCAGGTCCAGGTTCAGGTATGGTTTAGTATACCTGTTAGTGTTCTTTTTTTTTGCTTATCGCTCATACCAGACTTTTGTCTGACCCAGAGTTTTATGTCTCTTCTTATTATCTGGGTGCTCCTAAACGAGCAGACTAGAGACAGGTTAGCTGGTTATGCACGAGTAGCTGATCCGGAGACGAGCAGGAGGCTCCTACGTATTATCTTTGTAACGACCCAGGGAAAAAAAACGACAATCGGGTTCTTGACAACAATACATAAACCCGTATCACTTGCCAAAAACCCAAGTATCGAACCCCCAGATTGTCATGAGAAGAATTTAGAGGGTGAGGATAGGAAGAAGAAGTATTAGAATAGAAGAAAATAGAAGATCACATCAGAATCTCACAGCGGAACAGATAAAATATAATATCAAATCTCTTTATACAAAGGACTATATAAAACATACCAATCATCAGAGTACACATACATTAGTCACAGCGGAATAATAACTTTGAATAACTAGTGGTGAAGCCGCCTGCTTCCAGCTCCTGAAACTCCAAGCGAAACCTAACCTGGAACATACTCGGTCTGACCCGAGCACATTTGGTTTAAAACAAAATACACCGGGTCGGTCTGGAATACTTTCAGTGATAAATTCACAGAACACACACTTGTTTACACACACACCTGTTTAACTTTGGAAATCCTTTTCGAAAACAAAAGGATAATAGTAAGACCAGCCCACACATAAACACGGACGGTTTTTACCTTACTATGACCCAAACCATTTTGTTTGAAATCATACTTTGATCTGATATTATCATAATGTCTAATTACAAGTAATTAGCAATCTAGAGGAACGCTTGCATCTCACGCTCCCCATATATAGTATACAATCGAAACCCGTGGGCGCTTATTGGATATTGGATTCCAACTTGACAAGGTATGGGTCCACCTTCCGCACGTGTATCTCTAGAGGCGAATACACTGGATTCAACAAGAACGTCTTGCAACCCGGCCCTCACATGACCGACCACTCATTTCGCTTGAGTGTATCGAATGTATATCACCGACGGTTGGGATCAGCAACCGCCACCCGAATAGGGTCAGCATCGAATATAGATAAAGAAGCAATAGGAATTTCTCTAGATAGGTGATCATACACCCTAATGGGAGCGACCCACATAGCCATGCTGCCTGCCCGATTTTTGTCATTTCCCGGTTGATGAGGCTTGAGGCTAGAACTTTATCTCTAGAACATCTGGTCATCATTCACTTTGAATGCCACATCGTCAGATCCGCCAGATCACACTTGATTGACGTCCACAAACATACTCTAGCTATCTGGCTAGAGAATAACCATTTCTCCGCCGTCAACTATCGTACGTTTGGAGAAATCAACGCATGTAATTCCTTTGGAAATACTCTGTCAGACATCCGTCCATACAAGTCATCCAGGAACAGGATGAACCGAAGGCACTCTCCTACTGCATCTCATATAGGAATCACCCCGTGAATCAGTAGCGAGAAGTCCTTGCAACCCGTGGATTTCAACCACGACGGAATCACAAATCAAAATAACTCTGGCTGCAGGCCAGAGAAATTCAACAAGTAGTCCTTCCGCTTATGAAGATCCACGGTCTTCACTTGCTCCGTCTTCAATCGACGTCTTCACGTATTTGATGGTCGGAATGGTTTTCGAATATAATTCAATCCCGGACTTCCCGAACCAACAATCGTATTGGTCTGGTTTGATAGTCGGTGTTTTAACTATCAAATAACAATAGTGTGAACACAACGAGTTTCTGATTCAGTATTTGGCACAACTCGACTTCTTTTAAAATATATTTAACCAAATTCCCTTTTGACTAACTTTAACTGATTTACTTTGATTGATTAACTCTAACTTGACTAACTTGACAAACTTGACTTGGTTACTCATATTAACTAATACTTGACTTAACTCCATTCGCTCGACTCTAGATCGCAGCGATCACAATGGTTACGCCTGATTCCCTCAGGAAACATCCGACCGCCATAGGCTATCTGCAGCCCTGCGAATTACGCTAGCAGTCGTACACGATGGAAACTTTCCTGAATAACTCTGTTTGGCTAACTCTTCCTCAATTACTATACTTTATCAACTCTAACTTGAATAACAATTGTTTAATATACTTTGAAATTAATATTCTTATTCCCTTTAAACCAATATTGTAATATTGCTAAATTTCCCAAAAACCCTCGCATCAAAGTCTGATATTCCTCATGTAGGATAAAACCAATCTCAACCCTTCACTCGTTCCCAACTAATACTATTCCTTGATAATAGGGATGCCAACCAAGTTGGGGTATTTTTGTTACCTCTCAGACCTTAGTCGACAACCTTCTCACCTTAGAATAATATTAGTTTAACCACTAATGACACAATCACATTTCCCCTTCGATTCCCTTTTTGGATTTCAATCTGGTGTTTAAAACCCATCTTTTATTTGAAATCCTCGTTAAAGTCTTTACTTAATTACTTTATTTAAGTAAACATTCCTTAAAACATCACTTAATCTTCAAGTATTCTTTCACTTTAACCCTTTTACTTATGATGTAAATCTCTCGTCAAATGATTTGATTCCATCTACTTGGACATTTAAAATAAACCTTCATCGCCACTTTGGCTAAACTCCCTCGTCGGTCGACCACTTGTTAACTTAAATCCCCTTTTTATCAAATCTTGTTCGAACTTGTGTTTACAAGTCCATTTAATAAAATCCTTGTTTGACATTAAACTAAATTCACTACTTTAAATCATTTTAAATTAAAGAATAGTTTGCTTTGACCTCTACTATATAAAAATATAGTTAACTTTAATCTTAACCCAAAATAGCATTTTTATCATGTTTACAAGCTTACTCGATAATAATCAAGGTTATTTACAATAACCAATTCAACTATCCCTTTAGATTATAGTTAACCAAAGATTAACTAATGTCCAACGCTACTCGTTACACTTTAACGGATATTTAAACCCATATATCTCTTCGGCTATTTTACTCAAATACGGTGGATACCCAACCATACACATCAGTTAACAATTAGCTGAATTCAAATTGTCATTTCCCCTTTCTTAAATTAATTAATTAACTTAATTAATTTAAGTCACATTTTAATCGTTTGAAAACAATAAATTTCCCTTTTTAACAACCTATGTAATATCTTGATTTCTGCTTCTCAACTGATCAAAACCATTTAACTAAATTCTCTTAATAACTCGATTTAAATATATTTAATTTCAATTCCCAATTTCATTACTCGTATAAAATAGTTGAATAACTTTAATTCGGTTATAAGTATATTTATAACCTTAACCCCATCAATTCCCCCTGACGGAAAACAAAGTTAAAATACTACGACTAGACCACTACCGCCCATTTACTTAGTCAACACAAACAATTGACTTTAACCACAACAACGATGGTTGTATATATATATTCAACCTATCCACATTTGAACCAGTTTTGACGTCAGTCAATGTAAACAATCTACATATGTACACAACAACCAAAAATACAGTTTATTTGAGGAATCCGGTCGGATCCCTCCAACCTGTCCTTCTCTGCATCATAGATGTCAGTTGATAACAATATACGAGTTAAACAATTGGCAGAATATAATTAACTGCAACCATCAACCAATAACAAGCAACTTGCATCCATCGCATCCAATCAGCCAATTTAAACTGTTAACTGTAAATTATATTTAACTGTGACTTTACCACATCACAGTATTCCAGAAGGTGTGAGAATTAACTCACCAGAGTTTGTTCTGGTCGACGGTTGACGCGTTTGTCGCTTTTAATTTGAACCGTCCGTCCAAAAATAGCTGAATTTTCAACGGTGTCGGATTGACTCCTAGTCAGTGTCATCGCGTAGGTCTCGTCCCTGCGATCCCAACGGATCTTGTTTCATTAAATTTCGTTATCGTATGCAAGAGATATGCTCGTTCGAAGTTTAAACATTTATACGATAATTAAATTAATTAATTAATTAATTAATTAAATCATTACCTTAATCACTCCTAACCCGAGTGCCATGTCAGCCTCGTACTGTCGAAACAACGCGTTTTCCCCAGCTTCCATCGTTTCCTCCCGACCCCTTTGATAATCCACAACTTCGCAGAAAACTCCCCACCAACCTCCGATCGCCCACGACAATCCCGACCACCGGAGCAACCACTAGACCCCCCATCGGAACCGCCCCAACCTCGTCTCCCTTCACCGGTGACCACGGCCACCAATACCCCTCCTCTACGCCAGAAATCACCCAAACCCGAACCCCATTCATCTCGAGATCCCCATCACTTCCGGCCATCGCAGGTGACCGGACCACCTCCTCTGCCTTCACCTCCCTTCCCTCTTCCATCTCCCCCTAGGGCGCGACACCCCCAGCCACCACATACGCCGGGAATGGCCCAAATCCGCCACCAACAACAAAACCGAGCCCCAAAAACTACCCTTACTTTCACCTCTTTATTTCTCTCACCTCCGACAACCAGGGAACGCGAGACCACCACCAAATCGAAGGTCTGTCTCCCCTCTTCAAAAGCCCTAACGTCTCACCACCTCAAATCAACCCAGGCGCTCGAATTTCAGCCAGGAACAAAGACAGGTCTTCGCTGTTCATCGCGTTTTCCCGCCACTTCAGGCGACCGTTGGTGCTGGATTTTTTCGTGGAGGTAGATCTTGACTGGATCTACAACATTGCCTTTGGTTGCCATAGCAAAATCATCATGGATTGAAAGATATAATGGTTTTTGTGTTGAGGGGCTTTTTTGCAAAAATACATGAAGAAGATGGAGCTTGGCTGGAAAATGGTGAGGGAAGGGGTTTATATAATGGTGGGAAAATATATTTTAAGTTGATTTGACGACTGACGCTGACTAACGATATTTTATTTCGTACCTATCGCGTTTTCGAACATCGTTTATTCGCTGCTGCGCTCACATACGAACCCCGTTCGAGTTGTGACTGGACGGCATAGTATAATTTGACGATACGGTCCTAACGAAACTTGTTTCGTCGAATTCCGTGCTCGTATGCTCAAATAGCGTTCGTACACGTTCAATTTGATCGATTTATTTTGCATTTTATTTTTCCACGCTCACAGAATAACCCCGATTGACGCGCCGTTTGAAAATCTGGCAATAATTTACTATTACGGTCACAACAAAATTTATTTCATCGAAAACAGAGGTCGTTTGAAAAATGTCCCTTTTGAACTGGCCAATTTGAATTAAAATAACCCAATTTTAAAGTACTTCAATATAATAATATTAAAATATTGCGATTGGTCATACACGACCAGAATTTGATGTATTACCAAGGAAAAATAACCCGGGTTGAATTCGAAGCCAATTCGATGTTTAAAATATTTAAAAACCATTATTTTATATAACTGCAGCGCTATATATATAAAAGGAATTCTGTCGCTGCTTTTCCCAAAATTTGATTTGGACATAAAACAAAATCTACACGACGAAAACTGGATTTTTCTCTGCCGTTGGGAAGATATTGTCAAACTGGTCCCAACGTTTCTTGTTTTGAGGAAATCCGACTTATTTTGAACCCGGTACGACCAATTGAAGTTCAAAACGCCAAATCGCGAACTACCGCGCCGCTGCAGCTCGTTATTTAATTAAATTATAAACTATATATATTCGTCGTCGTTTTCAAAACGAATTGTCACTAAAATTTCAGTATAAACAGTATTTGACCACTTTAAACTGTCGCATCACAGTATATTTCAATTTCGATAATTTCCCATATTTTGGAAATTAAAATAATATTTATTATTTATTTTATATAATATATTCACAATATAATCGTTAAATTCGATTATCCAACCTCAAACCAATATCTTAAATTATTAAAATATTTAAATTAATCCAATTAAATTGGTAGAAAAAATACGGGTCGTTACATTCCTTCCCCCTTAAAATAATTTCGTCCTCGAAATTGCTAAGTAGAAGAATTATTGTCCACTATTATCCTTTCAAAAAGAATAAATTTTTAAAACTTGAATTTATTTTCAAACCGACCCAACTGGTTTTAAAACCAATTTATTTCAAAGGAAAGAATTTCCTAAAAAAAATTCCAAAAATTTTCTAACTCCTTGAATTTTAGAAAATTTTCGGCAGAGTCTCCCCTGTACGGAGGACTATCTGCAATATCGCAGGATCAAGAAATATGTATACATCGACTCTCATGGTCGGAAAAATTCAAAATCAAATCCCAAAATCCAAACAAAACCCGAAATTTCATATTTGCGTAAGCGTACCTTTTGGCGAGCGTTATTATGCAATGAGCGATATATTTATTCGAGCCTGCTTAATTGATTTTGCAACTCTACTCAACTGGATTCAAATAACTCCAGATTTCCTCCTTCGGTTGGGTTTAAAGCTGAACTGGCACTTTACACCTGTTCTCAACTCAAACAAACTTATCAGTTATCAACAAATGTCAATTATGTTCGATACATCCATATCATTCCACACCAACCAATTATATACACAGTTCAACCCACACGAGATTATAATTATTTATATCACTTCGCTTATTTCTTAAATTATCCATTCAGATCTGTTAAATTTGGATTGATTACCCAACTTGTTTATTTCATCTTTGGTTTTTCAACCAAGTCTATCTATTTCAAGTTCAGGTTATATTCAAGCAATCAACCATACACTACAAACATATTATACAACCAACATTAACCAATCAAGATGATTGCCCATACTATAATAACTTTTACCTTTATTTTATTATAAAATAAAATTGGGCAAAAATAATCATTAAAAATAATTTTATATCAAATTACAAATACGCTCTCTCGTATATCTACTCAAACTCAATCTAGGGTACTGCTAACCCCATCTCTATTGAGTCACACCACAGAGCCAAGGTTAATCATTAAACCAATAGCTCTGATACCACTGTAACGACCCGGGGAAAAAAAACGACAATCGGGTTCTTGACAACAATACATAAACCCGTATCACTTGCCAAAAACCCAAGTATCGAACCCCCAGATTGTCATGAGAAGAATTTAGAGGGTGAGGATAGGAAGAAGAAGTATTAGAATATAAGAAAATAGAAGATCACATCAGAATCTCACAGCGGAACAGATAAAATATAATATCAAATCTCTTTATACAAAGGACTATATAAAACATACCAATCATCAGAGTACACATACATTAGTCACAGCGGAATAATAACTTTGAATAACTAGTGGTGAAGCCGCCTGCTTCCAGCTCCTGAAACTCCAAGCGAAACCTAACCTGGAACATACTCGGTCTGACCCGAGCACATTTGGTTTAAAACAAAATACACCGGGTCAGTCTGGAATACTTTCAGTGATAAATTCACAGAACACACACTTGTTTACACACACACCTGTTTAACTTTGGAAATCCTTTTCGAAAACAAAAGGATAATAGTAAGACCAGCCCACACATAAACACGGACGGTTTTTACCTTACTATGACCCAAACCATTTTGTTTGAAATCATACTTTGATCTGATATTATCATAATGTCTAATTACAAGTAATTAGCAATCTAGAGGAACGCTTGCATCTCACGCTCCCCATATATAGTATACAATCGAAACCCGTGGGCGCTTATTGGATATTGGATTCCAACTTGACAAGGTATGGGTCCACCTTCCGCACGTGTATCTCTAGAGGCGAATACACTGGATTCAACAAGAACGTCTTGCAACCCGGCCCTCACATGACCGACCACTCATTTCGCTTGAGTGTATCGAATGTATATCACCGACGGTTGGGATCAGCAACCGCCACCCGAATAGGGTCAGCATCGAATATAGATAAAGAAGCAATAGGAATTTCTCTAGATAGGTGATCATACACCCTAATGGGAGCGACCCACATAGCCATGTTGCCTGCCCGATTTTTGTCATTTCCCGGTTGATGAGGCTTGAGGCTAGAACTTTATCTCTAGAACATCTGGTCATCATTCACTTTGAATGCCACATCGTCAGATCCGCCAGATCACACTTGATTGACGTCCACAAACATACTCTAGCTATCTGGCTAGAGAATAACCATTTCTCCGCCGTCAACTATCGTACGTTTGGAGAAATCAACGCATGTAATTCCTTTGGAAATACTCTGTCAGACATCCGTCCATACAAGTCATCCAGGAACAGGATGAACCGAAGGCACTCTCCTACTGCATCTCATATAGGAATCACCCCGTGAATCAGTAGCGAGAAGTCCTTGCAACCCGTGGATTTCAACCACGACGGAATCACAAATCAAAATAACTCTGGCTGCAGGCCAGAGAAATTCAACAAGTAGTCCTTCCGCTTATGAAGATCCACGGTCTTCACTTGCTCCGTCTTCAATCGACGTCTTCACGTATTTGATGGTCGGAATGGTTTTCGAATATAATTCAATCCCGGACTTCCCGAACCAACAATCGTATTGGTCTGGTTTGATAGTCGGTGTTTTAACTATCAAATAACAATAGTGTGAACACAACGAGTTTCTGATTCAGTATTTGGCACAACTCGACTTCTTTTAAAATATATTTAACCAAATTCCCTTTTGACTAACTTTAACTGATTTACTTTGATTGATTAACTCTAACTTGACTAACTTGACAAACTTGACTTGGTTACTCATATTAACTAATACTTGACTTAACTCCATTCGCTCGACTCTAGATCGCAGCGATCACAATGGTTACGCCTGATTCCCTCAGGAAACATCCGACCGCCATAGGCTATCTGCAGCCCTGCGAATTACGCTAGCAGTCGTACACGATGGAAACTTTCCTGAATAACTCTGTTTGGCTAACTCTTCCTCAATTACTATACTTTATCAACTCTAACTTGAATAACAATTGTTTAATATACTTTGAAATTAATATTCTTATTCCCTTTAAACCAATATTGTAATATTGCTAAATTTCCCAAAAACCCTCGCATCAAAGTCTGATATTCCTCATGTAGGATAAAACCAATCTCAACCCTTCACTCGTTCCCAACTAATACTATTCCTTGATAATAGGGATGCCAACCAAGTTGGGGTATTTTTGTTACCTCTCAGACCTTAGTCGACAACCTTCTCACCTTAGAATAATATTAGTTTAACCACTAATGACACAATCACATTTCCCCTTCGATTCCCTTTTTGGATTTCAATCTGGTGTTTAAAACCCATCTTTTATTTGAAATCCTCGTTAAAGTCTTTACTTAATTACTTTATTTAAGTAAACATTCCTTAAAACATCACTTAATCTTCAAGTATTCTTTCACTTTAACCCTTTTACTTATGATGTAAATCTCTCGTCAAATGATTTGATTCCATCTACTTGGACATTTAAAATAAACCTTCATCGCCACTTTGGCTAAACTCCCTCGTCGGTCAACCACTTGTTAACTTAAATCCCCTTTTTATCAAATCTTGTTCGAACTTGTGTTTACAAGTCCATTTAATAAAATCCTTGTTTGACATTAAACTAAATTCACTACTTTAAATCATTTTAAATTAAAGAATAGTTTGCTTTGACCTCTACTATATAAAAATATAGTTAACTTTAATCTTAACCCAAAATAGCATTTTTATCATGTTTACAAGCTTACTCGATAATAATCAAGGTTATTTACAATAACCAATTCAACTATCCCTTTAGATTATAGTTAACCAAAGATTAACTAATGTCCAACGCTACTCGTTACACTTTAACGGATATTTAAACCCATATATCTCTTCGGCTATTTTACTCAAATACGGTGGATACCCAACCATACACATCAGTTAACAATTAGCTGAATTCAAATTGTCATTTCCCCTTTCTTAAATTAATTAATTAACTTAATTAATTTAAGTCACATTTTAATCGTTTGAAAACAATAAATTTCCCTTTTTAACAACCTATGTAATATCTTGATTTCTGCTTCTCAACTGATCAAAACCATTTAACTAAATTCTCTTAATAACTCGATTTAAATATATTTAATTTCAATTCCCAATTTCATTACTCGTATAAAATAGTTGAATAACTTTAATTCGGTTATAAGTATATTTATAACCTTAACCCCATCAATTCCCCCTGACGGAAAACAAAGTTAAAATACTACGACTAGACCACTACCGCCCATTTACTTAGCCAACACAAACAATTGACTTTAACCACAACAACGATGGTTGTATATATATATTCAACCTATCCACATTTGAACCAGTTTTGATGTCAGTCAATGTAAACAATCTACATATGTACACAACAACCAAAAATACAGTTTATTTGAGGAATCCGGTCGGATCCCTCCAACCTGTCCTTCTCTGCATCATAGATGTCAGTTGATAACAATATACGAGTTAAACAATTGGCAGAATATAATTAACTGCAACCATCAACCAATAACAAGCAACTTGCATCCATCGCATCCAATCAGCCAATTTAAACTGTTAACTGTAAATTATATTTAACTGTGACTTTACCACATCACAGTATTCTAGAAGGTGTGAGAATTAACTCACCAGAGTTTGTTCTGGTCGACGGTTGACGCGTTTGTCGCTTTTAATTTGAACCGTCCGTCCAAAAATAGCTGAATTTTCAACGGTGTCGGATTGACTCCTAGTCAGTGTCATCGCGTAGGTCTCGTCCCTGCGATCCCAACGGATCTTGTTTCATTAAATTTCGTTATCGTATGCAAGAGATATGCTCGTTCGAAGTTTAAACATTTATACGATAATTAAATTAATTAATTAATTAATTAATTAAATCATTACCTTAATCACTCCTAACCCGAGTGCCATGTCAGCCTCGTACTGTCGAAACAACGCGTTTTCCCCAGCTTCCATCGTTTCCTCCCGACCCCTTTGATAATCCACAACTTCGCAGAAAACTCCCCACCAACCTCCGATCGCCCACGACAATCCCGAACACCGGAGCAACCACCAGACCCCCCATCGGAACCGCCCCAACCTCGTCTCCCTTCACCGGTGACCACGGCCACCAATACCCCTCCTCTACGCCAGAAATCACCCAAACCCGAACCCCATTCATCTCGAGATCCCCATCACTTCCGGCCGTCGCAGGTGACCGGACCACCTCCTCTGCCTTCACCTCCCTTCCCTCTTCCATCTCCCCCTAGGGCGCGACACCCCCAGCCACCACATACGCCGGGAATGGCCCAAATCCGCCACCAACAACAAAACCGAGCCCCAAAAACTACCCTTACTTTCACCTCTTGATTTCTCTCACCTCCGACAACCAGGGAACGCGAGACCACCACCAAATCGAAGGTCTGTCTCCCCTCTTCAAAAGCCCTAACGTCTCACCACCTCAAATCAACCCAGGCGCTCGAATTTCAGCCAGGAACAAAGACAGGTCTTCGCTGTTCATCGCGTTTTCCCGCCACTTCAGGCGACCGTTGGTGCTGGATTTTTTCGTGGAGGTAGATCTTGACTGGATCTACAACATTGCCTTTGGTTGCCATAGCAAAATCATCATGGATTGAAAGATATAATGGTTTTTGTGTTGAGGGGCTTTTTTGCAAAAATACATGAAGAAGATGGAGCTTGGCTGGAAAATGGTGAGGGAAGGGGTTTATATAATGGTGGGAAAATATATTTTAAGTTGATTTGACGACTGACGCTGACTAACGATATTTTATTTCGTACCTATCGCGTTTTCGAACATCGTTTATTCGCTGCTGCGCTCACATACGAACCCCGTTCGAGTTGCGACTGGACGGCATAGTATAATTTGACGATACGGTCCTAACGAAACTTGTTTCGTCGAATTCCGTGCTCGTATGCTCAAATATCGTTCGTACACGTTCAATTTGATCGATTTATTTTGCATTTTATTTTTCCACGCTCACAGAATAACCCCGATTGACGCGCCGTTTGAAAATCTGGCAATAATTTACTATTACGGTCACAACAAAATTTATTTCATCGAAAACAGAGGTCGTTTGAAAAATGTCCCTTTTGAACTGGCCAATTTGAATTAAAATAACCCAATTTTAAAGTACTTCAATATAATAATATTAAAATATTGCGATTGGTCATACACGACCAGAATTTGATGTATTACCAAGGAAAAATAACCCGGGTTGAATTCGAAGCCAATTCGATGTTTAAAATATTTAAAAACCATTATTTTATATAACTGCAGCGCTATATATATAAAAGGAATTCTGGCGCTGCTTTTCCCAAAATTTGATTTGGACATAAAACAAAATCTACACGACGAAAACTGGATTTTTCTCTGCCGTTGGGAAGATATTGTCAAACTGGTCCCAACGTTTCTTGTTTCGAGGAAATCCGACTTATTTTGAACCCGGTACGACCAATTGAAGTTCAAAACGCCAAATCGCGAACTACTGCGCCGCTGCAGCTCGTTATTTAATTAAATTATAAACTATATATATTCGTCGTCGTTTTCAAAACGAATTGTCACTAAAATTTCAGTATAAACAGTATTTGACCACTTTAAACTGTCGCATCACAGTATATTTCAATTTCGATAATTTCCCATATTTTGGAAATTAAAATAATATTTATTATTTATTTTATATAATATATTCACAATATAATCGTTAAATTCGATTATCCAACCTCAAACCAATATCTTAAATTATTAAAATATTTAAATTAATCCAATTAAATTGGTAGAAAAAATACGGGTCGTTACAATCTTCATATATTCTCCCTGTGTTGTTGATGGTCATTGTTTTGGGCATCAGTAGTGTACCTTTCCTTTCTTTTGCTTTAGAGACAGTATTTTGAAGTTGTAATGATGGTTATGGATCATAAGCTGTATTTTGGATTTTCGTTGCTATGATGATTATGGTTTAGTTTTCAGCTTATGCACTGTCTCGCCTGTTTTATGTCAAGTATGATATTATTATATTTTATTCCATGCGCTGTGAGACATTCTACAGGTTCCTTGCTAGTTCAAATTCCCTTCTTTTCCTTTCTTCAGCGACCGTCCCGTGCTGATTGGACATTGGTACAATGCACTTTCATTGGAAATGTCGGTTGGTGTGGGGCAGGTCGTCACATTTGGTATCAGAGCATTAGGTTGCATAGTTAACCTAGAGAGACACCTGAGAGAGATAGTATGTATATGAGAGTGCGTATTTGTGATATTTTGGTTCTCAAAAGCTATATATATAATATTAGTATATTTAAGAATGAAGTCGCATTGCACTTGCACCACTGAAGAGATGGTTAATCGTTTTCTCCTTATAGATTGAACGATGAGCCGATATACAAGGGGTACTGGTAGAGGAGATAATAATGGGAATGCTCCTGATATGAGGACGATGTTCACTGACCTCATGAGAGAGATGCTTAAGGATGTTCAAAGGGAATCTCCTAATGCTGCAAATGATGGTGGTACAGTGGTGCAGGTGCCTAGGGCCGATTTCGCCAAGCTATGAAAGGATTACACTAGTCTTGGTGGAAAGCCGTTTCATGGGATGGAATCAACTACAGAAATTCAGGATTGGTTGGATAGCTATGAGCATATCTTTGAAGACTTGGGTATTGAGGATGCGATGAAGAGAAAACTAGCATCCCGTCAGCTGCAAGGACGGGCGATGAATTGGTGGAATGCTATTAAGGCAGCTACTCCAAAGGACCAAGTTACCTGGGATCAGTTTAAGGCCCGATTCAGTGAAAAGTTTATCCCAGCTGGTCAAAAATCAGAATTGTTTAGGAAATTTATGGAGCTAAAGTAGAATGGTAGAGCAGCCTCGGAGTACATTGCTGAGTTCGATACTTTATCAAAGTATGGATTATCCCTCATTGACACTCCCCAGAAGAAGAACGAGAAGTTCATAACTGGTTTAGATCAGTACTTGGGGGAAAGGCTTATAAACCATATTGATGAGACTTTTGAATTGATTGTTGGGAAAGCATTGAGGTCAGAGAGCCTTTATCCTAAACCCAAGACTGAAGTCGCTTTCGCATTTGCAGAGGGCCCAAAGCCGGAAGCAAGCGGTGAAGGCAAGAATAATTCTTAGAATAAAAGGAAGCAGAGTCAGAACCAAGCTAAGGATGTCAGAAAAAGAGAAAGAAAGATGTTGAATGCTTTAGTTGTGGCAAGAAGGGCCATTATGCTAAAGAATGTCGAGCAAAGCCAGCGAACAGGAAGTGCTTCAACTGTGGCTAAGTGGGGCATCACAAGGATAAGTGTCCGCAACCCCCTAAAGAAAAGAAGATTGTGAAAGCATATGCTCTTAATGTTATTTCTTCTTCGTTGAATGCCCCAACTGCGACGGAGAAAGGAAAGAATGTCGTCATTCAATATATGCTTTCTATTTATGATGTTACTGTTCAGTATTATTTGATACCGGAGCTTCCCGTTCCTTCATATCTAGTGACCTGGTAGATAGGTTGAGATTGGAACCCGAGATAGTCGATAGACCTTTAGCGGTGACGAACCCGATTGGCGGTTCAACTATCCTTAGCATGATTTGTCGTAATGTGGTCTTATCGAGTCATGGATGCATGTTTGTGATTGCTTTGTTTTGGACTTTACTGGGTTTGGCATTATTTTGGGAGCCGATTGGCTCCAAAGATACAGGGTGGTGGTAGACTATGAGGGTTTTTTAGTGATAGTTAGAGCGGATGAAGGGCGGAGAGTAGTGTTTGGTGGTCTATAAAGTGATGGGGTAATGGCTAGTTTTCTAAATTCCCTCGACATCCCGCATGATGAGTTGTCAGATGTGCTGGTGGCTGGCTAGTATCCATACGTCTTTGAGGAAGTGACCGGACTTCCACCACACCGATAGATTGAGTTTTAGATTGATTTAGTGAAAGATGCCAGACCTATAATGATGCCACTTCGTCGTATGGAACCAAGGGATCAGCGAGATCTCGGGTGCAAGTAAGCGATCTGTTGAAGAAGGGATTTATCAAAAGAAGTGTTTCTGAGTGGGGAGCACCAGTTATGTTTGCTACCAAAGCAGATGGTTCCCTTCGATTGTGTGTGGACTACTACGAGTTAAATAAGGTGACGAGGAAGAACAAGTATCCTCTACCACAGATAGATGATTTGTTTGATCAGTTGAGTGACGCGAGATTGTTCTCCCAGTTGGATCTCGTGACATGTTTTCATCAGCGTAGAGTGGAAGCTGAGAGTATAGCTAAAATGGCTTTTCGGATGCCATCTGGATTCTATGAGTGGTTGGTCACGCCATTCGGGTTAACCAATGCACCAGCGTATTTTGTGGATCTTACGAGTAGGGTATTCAGGGATCAATTGAATAAGTTTGTTCTTATGTTCGTGGACGGTATCTTGGTTTATTCGAGGACAGAGGAAGAACACAAGGAACACTTGAGGATAGTGATGGAGGTGTTGAGAAAACACCAATTGAAAGCAAAGTTTTCTAAGTGTCACTTCTGGAGGAGGGAAGTGAGATTCTTGGGCCATATTGTTTCAGAGAATGGTATTGCTACGAATCTTGCGAAGGTGGCTATGGTACAAGATTGGTCTACGCCCAAGAATGCAACAGACGCAAGAAGTTTCTTAGGATTGGCAGGATATTATCGTAAGTTTATCCAAGACTTCTCCAAGATAGCTGCACCGTTTACTCAGTTGACTAAGAAGAATCAAGCTTTCGTCTGGGACGAAAAGTGCGAGAATGCATTCAAGATTCTGAAGGAAAAGTTGACATGTGCACTAGTGTTTGTCATTTCTAAAGGGAATGAAGAGATGACGATATACACAGATGCCTGTGGTATCGGACTAGGTGCTGTATTGATGCAAGGAGGTAGGGTTGTAGCTTATGCTAGTCGGCAATTGAAATCGCATGAGAAAAGTTATCCTACCCATGATTTGGAATTGGAAGTGATTGTGCTTGCACTAAAGTTGTGGAGGCACTATATCTTGGGAGAAATATTCGAGTTGTTTACCGATCATAAATCGTTAAAGTGTTTTTTCTTTCAGAAGGATCTAAATCTCCGACAGTAGAGATGGTTAGAATTTTGGCTTCCTACGATTTCGATATTGCATATACACCAGGAAAGGGAAATGTGGTAGCAGATGCATTGAGTAGAAGACATGCTGGTTTAGGGGCTATGTTTCTAAAATGGAAGCAACTGGAGTACATCGCTGGGTATGATTTCAGACCAAAGTGCGAACTGGATCCAGAAGTATTAGCAAGTTGACGATCAGACCCCCTTTGATTGAGCAGATTGGTTCTAGTCAGAGAGACGATCCTAACCTATTGGAAATCATCTCCAAGTTAGGGATGGATATCGACGAGGAGATGAACAAGTATGGGCTTGATCGAGATAGATGGCTTAGAAAGAATGGAAGATTAGTTGTGCCCAATGTCAATAGATTGAGAGATGAAGTGCTTAGAGAATGTCATCACTCAAAACTGACTATACATCCCGATGGTAATAAAATGTATCGAGACATGAAGCAGACCAACTACTGCGAAGGAATGAAAAGAGATGTTGGGAAGTTTATATCCAAATGCATGAACTGCAAGTTAGTTAAAACTGAGAAAAAGAAACCTAGTGGTTTGTTGCAACCATTAGAAGTTCCAGAATGGAACTATGAATAAGTCTCAATGGATTTCATTAACGGGTTACCAAGAACTAGATCATGCCATGATAGCATTTGTGTGATTGTGGACCGATTAACCAGGAGTGCACGGTTTATACCCGTCTAGTCAAATAGAATAACAACTAAGTTAGCAGAACTATTTATAAAGTGGGTAGTGAGATTTAATGGAATACCCAAAGGCATTGTGAGTGACCGAGATCCGTTGTTCACTAGCGTATTTTGGAAGAGCTTACAAGAGGAGTTAGGATCAGAATTACATCTCAGTACCACGTATCATCCTCAAACCGACGTTCAGACAGAGAGGGTGAATCGAGTATTAGAAGATCTCTTGAGAGCTTGCATATTGGATTTTGGTGGATCATGGGATGACAATTTGCATCTAGTAGAGTTTGCATATAATAATAGTTACCAGTCCAATATTGTTATGGCTCCATTTGAAGCTTTGTATGGAAGACCGTGCAACTCACCGTCATGTTGGTTAGAAACTGGTGAGAAGTTTGTTCTTGGACCAGATGTGATAAGAGAAACTTCAGCTATGATTAAGGTTATCCAACAGCGAATGAAAGCTGCTTAAGATAGACAGAAGAGTTATGCTGATAAGAGGAGAAGAGATCTAAAATTCTCCATTGGCGACTTGGTGTTTGTCAAAATTTCTCCATTAAAGAGCGTGATTCGATTTGGTAGGAGAGGAAAGTTAGCACCAAGATTTGTTAGACCATTCCCAGTTCTCGAGCAAATTGGGAAATTGGCATATAAAGTTGAATTACCAGAGAAGATGGCAGGAGTTCATAACGTATTTCATGTTTCTCAGTTAAGGAAATTCGTGCACGACCCTGACATGACTATTTCACCTGATCAGTTGGATGATATCCAAGTAGAACCCGAGGCGGTTGGGAACCGCAAGCCGATTTGTATTGTCGAGCATGATACGAAGCAACTTCGAAGGAAAGCGGTGAATCTAGTCAAAGTTCAGTGGGGCGAGAATGAGAATGACTGTACTTAGGAGACAGAGGAGAGCATTAGGAAGACGTATCCAGAACTCTTTGCCTGATAAGATTTTAATCACGACTTAGTTTTCCGCATGCTAGGATAGACTTGTTTGCTATTTTGTATGTTTGATTGTTGTGAATGGTTGACATGCATGCGGGATCCTTTGCTTGTTTCTTAGTTAAGGAATTTTGGGGGCGAAATTTCTTAGGAGGGGAGAATGTAACGACCCGCATTCTATGCATCGAAGGATCGCAGAATATTTATTTCTTTCACATAGAAGTCGTATGGTCATATAACTTTGGGGAACAACTATTGGGGTCATTTCCCATGTTCATGATTTTTACCGATTTTTAAATAATCGTTTTGCCCCTAGCTGATCTTGTTTTGGCCATAACTTTTGATTGGAAAATAGTTTTGATTTGAAACCACTTCCATTAGATTCGAATGATGATTTACTTTCTGTAGAGTGGTCACATGTGAAAAAGGGACTTACCATTTGGGAGATATTGATGAATTAAGGTTTAGAAGGTGAAAAACTGCTTAACCGGGCCAAATGAGGTGATTGGTTGAAACACCCCACCTCCATTAAGGTCACTCACAAAGGGAATGCCTTAACTTTGGTGGAGGTTTATAAGTAAAAGTCACAGATAAACACAAGACAGATATATAAACACACACAGATATATGTATATATATATAAGCAACGGAAAACAAACAGACTTTTATTTCATAAATATGTGTTCATACAAAACATTCCCATAACTGTCACATAATAACTTCCAAAACATTACATCATCATTTCAATACATAGATATGAATTAACATCATCGTTATACAATAACACAATTCTATTTCCATTTTACATCGAATCAAATCCTAACTTTTATTCACATCGGAAAAATCACTATAACGACAATCTTGTTTTCTGGATTTTGAGTTCTGAATTTGAATTGCCTTCCTTTGGGTAGACAAACGTTGTTTGATTCTTGTTTTACTTTAGTTTTGGCTCATCTCTAAGCTTTCTCTAACTGACGGCTACTCTTAATGTCCTCCCAGCAGCATGACGGCTCTAGTTCTATATTATTTGTGTGAATTTAGGTTGAGTGTTGAGTTGTATTTATAGAATTTCAGATTGATTTGAGCCGTCAGATGAAGCTAGAGTTGATCAAGGCCATCCATTTCAAGAGAAGCCAATCAGAAAGAGATAAGTCAGCCCTAGCGACACAACCAAGCTCAGAAATTCGACCAGAAACCGACCAGGCCAGCCAGGGCTAAACCAGGTCTACTGGGCAGGTCGACCCCCAGGTCAACCCTATGGTCGACCTGGTTACCCAGGTCGACCCCAGGTCGACTTGGTTCCTGAGCGGGAATTTTCCCGCCCAACCCAGTTTGGGTCTGTTTTTCGAATTTCGAAATGAGTTTGAACCATTTTAATTTTAAATTGAATTTTGAAACTTTCGGAGATCATAACTCCTTCATACGGAGTCCGATTCCCGCAAACTCGGAATCTATCTCAAGAAGAATTCCGAGATGAATGCAATGGCATAACCGTTTCCGTTAATTCTTTCATTTACAATTTTTTAATTTACAGTTAACAGAAAATTCGAGGTGTTACATTCTCCCCTCCTTAAAGGATTTCGTCCCCGAAATCTTCAAGTCTAGGAGAACGTAAGTCCTAACATCCAATCGTCCATTGTCCTTAAAATACTTCTAATGCATCATGATCATATGCATGGTGTATGTGTATATGTCCTTATCTAATGCAAAATCAGGCGGTCTACTGATTCAGTTGACCTCCTTAATGCAAATCATGTAGTGTCATGAATCCATTATGTATGCAAATTCGTCCTTACTCATAATTCTACATGAGTGCGCAACCATTCATACAAATGCGACATCCATGTGACGACATATCAAGTTTCAACCACATACAAGTATGAATACATATATGCATATGCAGTATGAAGTGACTGCGCTGATCTAAAACCTAGGTTGTGTGTACATGCATCCACGAGCAACCACTAGCAACTACTTGCAACCACTTGCAGCCATCAACCATAACATGTTTCAAATACATGTTTACATCCAAAGGGGTTTCTACCTAAGGATAAAGGGTAATATCGAGGAGATGTACCTAAAAAGATAGATACAAGCACAACTTAAGGAAAAAGGGAGATCAAAGATGTACCCTAAAAAAGAAAAGGGTAGGCCGCACATATTATGTCCTCAGTTTCCCAAGTCGTGTCTTCCTCGGCGTCGCTCCACTGAACCTTAACGAGCTTGACTTCGCGGTTTCATAGCTTTTTCATTTCAGTTCATATGATTCGAGTTAGAATTCTCCTCACAGTTGCTTCGCGTTCCACTTCGGCTTTTTCTAGAATGCTTGGCTCCACCACATCCGCAGATTCATGTAGAAATTTTCGGAGATGAGAAATGTGAAAGATGTTGTGAATTCTAGCCAATCTTTCAGGCAGCTCTACTCTATAAGCCATTTTCCCAATCTTCTCGATGATAGGGAACGATCCTATAAATTTGGTCCTAGCTTTCCTGCAGATCCAAGGTGAACAATGTTCCTTAAAGGGGATACCTTAAGGAAAACCCTGTCCTCAACCTCAAATTCAAGGTCGGTCCTTCTTTTGTCTGCGTAGGATTTCTGTCTATCTTGGGCAGTCTTCATTATCCTTCGTATCAGGTCCACTTTTTCTGAAGTCTCTCTAATCATGTCTGGCCCAGGTATAAGCTTGTCAGTAGACTCCCACCAACAAGTTGGTGATCGGCACGGTCTTCCATATAGAGCTTCGAAGGGCGCCATGCCGATGGTGGCTTGGTAACTGTTGTTGTAGGCGAATTCCACTAAAGGAAGATGATCCTCCCATGTCCCTCCGAAGTCAAGAACGCACAGTCTTAGAAGATCTTCTAGTACTATGTTCACCCTTTCCGTCTGACCATCGGTTTGGGGGTGATAGGCTGCGCTCAAGCATAACTGTGTGCCTACAACTTCTTGCAGAATCCACCAAAATTCACTCGTAAAGATGGGGTCTCTGTCACTCACTATGCTGGAGGGTATTCCATGGAGTCGAACTATTTCCCTGAGATAAAGAGAAGCTAGATACGAGGCAGTCCTTCTACTCTTGATAGGTATAAAGTGGGCGCTTTTAGTAAGCCTGTCCACTATTACCCAAATGCTAGTATTGCCTCTTCTCGACCTAGACAACCCACCAATGAAGTCCATCGAAATGCTAACCCACTTCCATTGCGGGACTTCTAGAGGATGAAGCAGTCCTCCAGGCTTCTTTTGTTCCGCCTTGACCTGTTGGCATGTCACGCACTTAGAAACGAAATCTACCACGTCCATCTTCATGCCGCTCCAATAGAAAAATCTCTTTATGTCCTTGTACATCTTGTCTCCACCTGGATGTATTTTCATCTTTGAATGATGTGCTTCTTCGAGAACCATCTTTACTAAATCCCTTGCTTGTGGGACGCACAGTCTTCCATCTCGCCTCAGCCAACCCTTATCATCGATGGAGTACCTATTGAAGTGACCGGAAGTATCACCCCTAATTAGCTTATCAATCACATCCACAAGATGAGGGCCTTCACGTTGTGCTGCCCCTATTGAGCTAAAAGAGTAGGCCGTACTTCTAGGGATGCCAATAAACCAGGTATAAAATCAGAGGAGGGCCTAAAGTCAAAACTGGCTATATACTCCAAGCTTTGCCTATCTACAAAGAGAGGGCTTAAGATCAGCTTCTTTCTGCTCAACGCGTCTGCTACTACGTTGCCTTTGCCAGGAGTATATGGAATCTCAAAGTCATATGAGACAAGGAACTCCATCCATCTTTTCTACCTTAAATTAAGATCTTTCTACGAGAAAAGATACCTCAACGATTTATGGTTAGTATATAATTCGAACTTCTCACCTAGGAGATAATAGCGCCAAGACTTAAGCGCAAAGACGATGGCGGCCAACTCAAGATCGTGGGTTGGGTAGTTCTTTTCATGAACCTTCAATTGTCTTTCACCATAAGCTACTACCCTACCTTCTTGCATCAAAATAGTGCCTAGTCCCATACCACAAGCATCCATGTATACGGTGAACATCTTGCTTCCATCTGGCAAAGTCAGAACTGGGGCTGTTGTGAGAGCCCTTTTTAATCGTTGGAAAGCAAACTTGCAATCCAAATCCCAAGCGAACGCCAAATTCTTCTTTGTTAGCCTTGTGAGTGGAGCTGAGATTTTCGCGAAATCCCTAATGAATTTTCGGTAAAAACCGGCTAGCCCAAGAAAGCTTCAGATTTCGGTTGCATTTCTTGGTGTCTTCTAATCTTGCACAGCCACCACTTTCGCTGGGTCCACAGCTAGCCCCTCTTTGGACACTATATGTCCAAGAAATCTTACTTCTTCTCTCCAAAAGTGGCACTTGGAGAATTTGGCTTTTAGCTGATGAACTCGAAGGGTTTCCATGATCTCCTTCAGATGCTGAGCATGCTCTTCCTCATTCTTTGAGAAGATCAAAATATCGTCTACGAAGCCCACCACGAACTTATTGAGGAATTCTCTGAACACCCTGCTCATTAGGTCTACGAAATAAGCAGGTGCTTTGTCAAGCCGAAAGGCATGACAAGCCACTCGAAGAAACCGTATAAGGTTCTAAACGCCGTTTTATCAATGCTATCTTCAGCTACCCTTAGCTGATGGAACCCAGTAGCCAGATCAAGTTGGGAGAAGACCGACGCACCTACAAGATGATCAAACAAATCGTCTATTCAGGGAAGCGGGTGTCTATTCTTTTTGGTCAGCTTGTTTAGCTCCCTATAGTCCACACAGAGACGTAGTGAACCATCTACTTTGGTGGCGAACACCACTGGAGCATCCCATTTCAAAATACTCCGCCTTATAAACCCCTTCTCGAGAAGCTCCTTAATTTGCTTACTGAGCTCCTTTCTCTCCTTTGGAGCCATGTGTCTAACAGGCAGAGTTACGAGCTTTGCATTATCAACAAGATATATGTGGAAGTCTATTTCCCGCTTCGGAGGTAAGCCTTTCACCTCTTCAGAGACATCTGGATATTCTCGGACCACTCTAACCGACTTCAAATTCTCAGCAAAAGCGTCAAGTGACTCTAGATAACTAAGCATAACAGCATTCAAGGGATTACAAGAAATTTCTAGAGTGTTACCGAGCCGAGTCAAGAGCCTAACCACTCTCTTCTCACAATCAAGAATGGCACCATTACTGGATAACCAGTCCATGCCTAAGATCAATCCATATCCTGAGAAGCCCAAAACAAAGGCACTACATCTAAATTCAACACTTAGAATAGAGATTTTCAAATCCAAGCAAACCATCGACAAATAAGCCGAGCCCCAATTGGATTTGAATCAACCAAGGCATCTTCTACCATACTAGTGTCTAGGTGTAGAGATTCTTCTAAAGCAGATGAAATAAAGGAGTGTGATGCACCAGAATCAAAGAGAGTGCAAACTGGATGATCATAGAGATAAACTAAGCTTTCTACAGAAATATTTCTACCTCGTTCCTGCGGAGGTGCCACCAACGCGTGAACCTGTCCCCCTAAGGTGGATCCAGTCCTCTGTCCCTACCCCCGCTTCTTTTGGCAGTCCTTAGCCAAGTTTCCAGTCTCTCCACAATGGAAAGAACCAGCATTCATCTTTGCCTTCTTCTTCCTGCAGTCTTTCGCTATATGTCCAACAATGCCACAGAAATTACACATTCTCTTTTCACGGGTTTGTTGTTCTTCCCGCCTTTCTTGAAGTCTGTCTTCTTAGCCTGTAAACCCTCTTTCTTTTCCTGAGGCACTTCCACTTTTTCCTCTTTCTTGCCTTTATCTTCCTCTATAGCAGCGCCATGTCCACCAAGCTTTCATAAGTCGCCCCCATGGGTATACGGGTCATAGTAAGGCTGTGTAGAGGCTCATTCAGGCCTTTGACGAAGCGAAGGGACTTGTTGTGTTGGGTGTTTACTAAATCCAGCCCAAATCTGGCCAGCTGATTAAACTGATTGACATATTCCTTGGTCGTCATACTTCCTTGTTTAAGAGTTAGGAACTTCTCCATTTGCAGGCCTCTTTCAGCTTCGGAGCGGAATTTCATCTCAAACCTCATCCTGAAATCTTCCCAAGTTTCCTACTGGCCTCTCAGCATGGGTAACTTCCCACCAATAAGAAGCTTCATCTTTAAGCAACCACACTGCTAGCTGTATCTTCTGCCTGTCCTCAACTTCGAAGATGACAAACAAATCTTCGGTCTCCTTCAGCCAGTTCCTTACTACTACAAAGGATTCAGTTCCATAAAAGTCCTTTCCTCCCATATCCTTGAAGTCTCTACATGTCTTATCGAAAATATTTCCACAAGGAGGAGGAGGAGGAACCGCTGCCATTGTGGGAGGAGGAATGTCTGCTGGGCCCGCACCATTGGCCCTAGCCTCTAGGTACCTTCGGAACCAGCCAGGGATCGGTACTCCTTCTGGAAGGTTATGATCTCCAGACATGCTGGAACAAAAAGGAAAGTATTCAAGATAAAGGATAGAGAGATAGTGCATATGGATTTTGGGGAATTATGCCTTTTAAAAACTACTCTTTTTCTTGAAAACAATGCTTCTTTAAACTTCTTTTTGAAAATAGTTTCAAAAACTTTTATCTAGTCAGGTAAACCTGGCTCTGATACCAAGTGAAACACCCCACCTCCATTAAGGTCACTCACAAAGGGAATGCCTTAACTTTGGTGGAGGTTTATAAGTAAAAGTCACAGATAAACACAAGATAGATATATAAACACACACACACAGACACACACATATATAAGCAGCGGAAAACAAACAGACTTTTATTTCATAAATACGTGTTCATACAAAACATTCCCATAACTGTCACATAATAACTTCCAAAACATTACATCATCATTTCAATACATAAATAAGAATTAACATCATCGTTATACAATAACACAATTCCATTTTCATTTTACATCGAATCAAATCCTAACTTTTATTCACATCGGAAAATTCACTATACTTACAACAAACGACGGTCTTGTTTTCTGATTTCTGAGTTCTGAATTTGAATTGCTTTCCTTCAGGTAGACAAATGTTGTTTGATTCTTGTTTTACTTTAGTTTTGGCTCGTCTCTAAGCTTTCTCTAACTGACGACTACTCTTAGTTTCCTCCCAGAAACATGACGGCTCTAGTTCTATATTATTTGTGTGAATTTAGGTTGAGTGTTGAGTTGTATTTATAGAATTTCAGATTGATTTGAGCCGTCAGATGAAGCTAGAGTTGATCAAGGCCATCCATCTCAAGAGATGCCAATCAGAAAGTGACAAGTCATCCCTAGTGACACAGCGAAGCTTAGAAATTCGACCAGAAACCGACCAGGCCAGCCAGGGCCAAACCAGGTCGACTGGGCAGGTCGACCTGGTTACCCAGGTCGACCCCCAGGTCGACCCTCAGGTCTAGTGTGTCCAAAGCCATAGCCAAAGATAATAGGTTCAAAGCCGTACATTACAAAGTCTTCAAGCTTGGAAAGATGAATGGTCCAAATTAAGCTGAGCTATTCCCTCCCTGGCTACCTGGGGAGGAGGGGGGGAATGGAAGAAAAGAAGACGAAAGAAAAATGAGTCAGATATAAGTCTGAATAAGTCCAGTGACTTTTCAGTGTGTGAATAAGGAAAAGGGTCATGATAGGAAGAAACTAAAAAATAGGACCATACTAGAATAACTAACTAACATAAACCAAGATAAGGAAGTTTAAACCGAATTTACTATCGCACCCATGTCTAATTCTCTACACCTGTTTATACTTGTCCCAACTGGAACCCCATACACATGGTGAAATGATTCCCTTATATCGATCGGATCTTACTCGCATGCATTTATCACGTGTGTCATTCGACCCCCACTTGACTGTAGATACCAGTGCTGGTCCCACCACGGGGTGTATCAAATCCTATGGTGGCAACCCGACATGATTCAAGATGCACAGTGTATGACTACTGATGCCCAGCGCCTGCTTTTTCCACTTCAAAGTACGTGCATGCCCGTACTCCGTCGGAACCTACACTAACGCACCACCCACCGACGTTTTGACTGCTTATAATCAACCCAGTAATCATGCCTCACCCTGCCTAGCTCAAGGTATCATGATACATCTATGTAGGTTACTGCTGAAATGGGTCCCCGTTACTAGGGTTTCCTAGCCAACATGTTAAATTGGTTAAGTGTCCAAATTTACCTAACTCCACCCATCAGTTTAGCTAACATGTTGAATTGGTTAAGTGTTTCCTTAATTGACTTAACTCTACCAATCTTGACTTAGCTTTATTAGAGCACCAACCACTCACATTAGACAAGTATTTTTGTGGTTATTAGATGTCCCGATCGGTTCCGAGCAGTTTTACACCCTAACTCAGTCTAACATCGGATCCTTTTTGGGATCAATGAACTAACCACCCACATTAGACAGGTATTGTTGTGGTCATTGAATGTGCCGGTAGGTTCCGGGCAGTTTTACACCAAACCTCAGTCTAACCTCGGGTTAGGCATATTCATCTTTTCTAAATTTACATACTTATCCTTTTATGCTTATATGTAAATTTGTCAACAATTTATTGTCATGACCCACTTTCTTTCTAAATCAAATTCATAATTTTTGGTAAGTAAATTATATCATTTCAATGTTATACCATTTATATGGTTATGAGCCAAATATGTCAATTACATGTAGTTTCATATTTTCCCCTAACGTTACCCACGTTGTACATTCGCAAATTTTCAAAGGATGTTAGGCTCGACGTTTTAGCCTAACATATAAAATAAAAAGTGAAAAAAGAGGAACTTGCAACATTCCAACATCATACAAAAATATGGATCTAACTACATATGTGTCACATGAACTTGGCATAATATACTTTCAATTATGAACATGCAGGCTAGATCTATGCAACATGAGTCATAAAATAATAGTATTACATAGACCTACCTAAATCTAATTAGATATGTAGTGGTGAACTTGCATAGGGGTTGAATCAAGATAACATAGATCTGAAATAAAGGCATATGGATCTAACATATAAAGTTATAGATCTAAACATATGGGTTTACATAATCATGTTTTTAACCTATAAACCTGCATGTATTCATAATATGATAGCATCACCTAACTTGCATAAACATGGCATAATTTCCAAATTGACATACAACATATAAATGACATCACCAAATTATACAAGGTCGTAGATCTAAACATGTATGCATAATGGATCTAAACAATTAGGCATAAACGACATGACTTAGCCTAAAACTTGTATGTATCATAATATCACAAAACGTACATATGATAATTTCATTCCCAAATTCCTATACAACATCATAGGTTTATTCACCAATTTCCACATAACATGATAGGTTTGATAGACCACAAGAGTTCATAGGCATATATGATAGAATAGACATAAATAAACATGAATCAGCATCACATACATCTTGATAAAATTCTGTTTTACAATTCATTACAAACCATGTCTTTAATTTATTCACATCTGAAAGATAACTACACTTACAACAAAAAAAGGAATTCTTGAGTTCTGGGATCTGTATTCTGAAACTGAATTGCTCGCCTTTGATGTAGATAGTCGAATTCTCTTAGTTGAATTAGATTAGATTTAATTTGATTTTTGATGTAGCTTCTATCTTGGCTTTGAGTTGAAAGAGATGACGGCTATTCTAGGTTCACCATTGACGGCATGACGGCTCTTGGTATGAATATTTGTGATTTAGGGTTGAGAGTTAGTTTGCTTTTATAGAGGTTTAATTAATTTAGAGCTATCAGATTAACCCTAGAAGCAATCAAGACCATCCAGTCACGATAGAATAATACCTCAGCCCTAATGACTCAACAGGGATTCAGAATTCGTCATCTTTTCAGATTTGCATAGGGCGGTGGGGAGGGGGGTAGGTCGATCCCTAGGTCGACCTATATGGGGGGAGGTCGACCCCCTAGTCGAACTCTTGGTCGACCTGGCCTTGGGGCGGGAATTTTCCTGCCCTGCCCTCTTTCGTGTTTAAATTTGAATTTTGAACTTTTGAAACTTCCGAAGGCCATAACTTCTTTATACGAAGTCCAATTCACGCAAACTCAGACTCTATCTCAACCAGAATTCCAAGACGAACGCAATGGCGTAACCCGTTTTCCTTATTTCTCACATTTAAAATTTATTATTCTTTAATTCATTACTTTAAGGTTTACAAAAAATACGGGGTGTTACATTCCACCCTCCTTAAAGGATTTCGTCCCCGAAATCTTCAAGTCAAGAAGATCATATATCCTACCATCCAATCGTCCATCTACTCAGCCATCAAACAAAGGCGTCCATTGTCCTTAAAAGACATCTAATTCTTCATGATCATATGCATAGTGTGTGTACAGGTCATTATCTAATGCAAAATCAGGCGGTCTACTGATTCAGTTGACCTCCTTAATGCAAGTCATGTCGGTGCATGAGTCCATTATGTATGCAATCACCCCTAATTATGATATCTACATGAGTGCACAATCATTCATACAAATGCAACATCCGCATGATAACACATCAAGTTTCAATCATATACAAGTACATATATGCATATGCAATATGAAAGTGACTGAGCCGATCTAATACCTAAAGTGTGTGTATATGCATCCACGAGCAACCACTAGCAACCACTTGCAACCATCAATCATAACATATTTCAAATACATGTTTACATCCATTGCTTTGTACATTAGGATCGAGAATAACACTGAGGAAAATACTAAAACGATAGATACGAGCTTGAAAAAACTTAAGGAAAAAGAGATCAAAGATGTACCCTCAAAAAGAAAGGGGTAAGCTGCACGTATTTTGGCCTCAGTCTCCCAAGTCGCGTCTTCCTCAGTGTCACTCCATTGAACTTTTACAAGTTTGACTTCGCGGTTCCGTAGCTTTTTGACTTCTATACCCAAGATATGAGTTGGAACTCTTTTCACAGTCGCCTCTCGTTCTACTTCTACGTCCTCTAATATGCTTGGTTCCACCACTTCCGCAGACTCATGTAAGCACTTTCGTAAGTGAGAAACGTGAAAGACATTTTGAACTCCAGCCAGTCTTTCGAGAAGCTCTACTCTATAAGCCATCTTCCCAATCTTCTCAGTGATAGGAAATGACCCTACAAATCTTGGTGCTAACTTTCCTGCGGATCCGAAGCAAATAACGTTCCTTAAAGAAGATACTTTAAGGAAAATCTTATCCCCAACCTCAAACTCAAGGTCGGTCCTTCTCTTATCTGCGTTGGACTTTTGTCTATCTTGGGCTGTCTTTATTCTTTTTCGTATCAAGTCCACTTTCTCTGAAGTTTCTCTAATCATATCTGGTCCAAGTATGAGCTTATCTGTAGACTCCTACCAACAAGTTGGTGATCAGCACAGTCTTCCATATAAAGCTTCGAAGGGTGCCATGCCTATGGTGGCTTGTAGCTATTGTTGTAGGCAAACTGCACCAAAGGAAGATGAACCTCCCATGTTCCCCCGAAGTCAAGAATGCATAATCTCAAGAGGTCTTCTAATACTCTATTCACCCTATCCTTCTGACCATTGGTTTGGGGGTGATAGGCTGTGCTTAAGCATAGCTGTGTGCCTACAACCTCTTTCAAGCTCTTCCAAAACTCGCTCGTAAAGATAGGATCTCAGTCGCTAACAATGCTGGAGGGTATCCCATGGAGTCGAACTATCTCTTTAAGGTAAATTGATGCTAAAGATGAGGCAGTCCTCCTACTTTTAACGGGTATAAAGTGAGCGTTCTTTATGAGCCTGTCCGCTATTACCCAAATACTGGTATTGCCCCTTCTTGACCTAGGCAGCCCATCAATAAAGTCCATTGAAATGCTATCCCATTTCCACTGCGGGACTTCTAGAGGATGAAGCAAACCACCGGGCTTCTTTTGCTCCGCTTTGACTTGCTGGCATACTAAGCACTTCGAGACGAATTCAGCTACATCCCTCTTTATGCCATCCCAAAAGAAAACCCTTTTTACGTCTTTATACATCTTGTCTCCACTAGGGTGTTTGGTCAACTTGGAACGGTGCACCTCTTCGATAACCTTCTTCACCAAATCCCTTGCTTGTGGGACGCATAGCCTTCCATCCCGCCTCAACCAACCCGTATCATCGATGGAGTATCTATTGAGGTGACTAGAAGTCTCACCCCTACTCAACTTATCTATCACATCAACTAACTGAGGGTCTTCACGTTGTGCCGTCCCTATTGAGTCCAAAAGAGTAGGCCGCACCTTTAGCGATGCTAACAAACCAGTCACATGATCGACACAGGGTCTAAAATCAAAGTTGGCTATGTACTCCAAGCTCTGCCTTTCAACAAAAAGAGGGCTTAAGGTCAGCTTCTTTCTACTCAAGGCGTCCGCTACTACATTGCCCTTGCCAAGGTTGTAGGAAATATCGAAATCGTAGGATGCCAAGAATTCCATCCACCTTTGTTGCCTCAAGTTAAGATCTTTCTGTGAGGAAAGGTACTTCAATGATTTATGGCCAGTATACAACTCAAACTTCCCACCTAGGAGATAATGGCACCAAGACTTAAGCGCAAAGGTGATGGCAACCAACTCTAGATCGTGGGTTGGGTAGTTTTTCTCATGTACTTTCAACTGCCTGCCTCCATAAGCTACTACCTTCCCCTCTTGCATCAAGACAACACCTACTCCCGTACTACATGCATCTGGGTATATGGTAAACATCTTGCTACCATCCAGCAATGTAAGAACAGGGGCCATTGTTAGAGCTCTCTTTAATCGTTGGAAAGCAATATCACAATCCAAATCCCAATAGAAATTAGGTTCTTCTTCGTCAACTTTGTAAGCGGAGCTGAGATTTTCGCAAAGTCTTTTATGAACTTTCGGTAAAAGCCCGCTAGCCCGAGAAAGCTTCAGACTTTAGTTGCATTCCGTGGGACCTTCTAATCTTGCACCGCAACTACTTTTGCGGGGTCCACAGCTAATCCCTCTTTGGATACCACATGTCCAAGAAACCTTACTTCTTCTCTCCAGAAATGGCATTTGGAGAATTTGGCTTTTAACTGGTGTGCACGAAGAGTGTCCATGACTTCCTTTAGATGCTGAGCATGCTCTTCCTCACTCTTTGAGAAAATCAAAATGTTATCTATGAAGACCACCACAAACTTGTTGAGGAACTCCCTGAACACCCTGCTCATCAGATCACCGAAGTAAGCGGGTGCGTTTGTCAGGATGAAAGGCATGACAAGCCACTCGAATCAACCATTCGGAGTTCTGAACACGGTCTTGTTAATGCTGTCTTTAGCCACTCTCAGCTGATGAAACCTGGTAGCTAAATCTAGCTAGGAGAAAACCGATGCACCTACAAGCTGATCGAACAAGTCACCTATTCTTGGAAGTGGGTGCCTATTCTTCTTGGTCATCTTGTTTAGCTCCCTATAATCCACGCATAGGCAAAGCGAACCATCCGCTTTAGTTGTGAACACGACTGGAGCACTCAATTCAGAAATACTCCACCTTATAAACCCCTTCTCAAGCAACTCTTTAACTTACTTGCTTAGTTCTTTCCTCTCCGTTGGAGCCATGTGTCTAATGGGTAAAGCGATGGGTTTTGCATTATCAATGAGATATATGTGTAATTCTATCTCCCGCTTCGGAGGTAACCCTTTCACCTCTTCAAAGACATCCGAGTATTCACGGACTACTCTAACAGACTACAAATCCTCAATAGACACATCAATAGATTCTAGATAGCTAAGCATAACAGAGTTCATGGGATTAAAAGAAATTTTGAGGGTGTTACCGAGGCGGGTCATGAGTCTAACCACTCTCCTTACACAATCTAGGATGGCACCATTACTGGGTAGCCAATCCATGCCTAGAATCAACCCATAGCCCGTGAACCCCAAAACATAGGCATTGCATTTAAACCCTACACTTAGTATAGAAATTTCCAAATCCAAACAAATCATCGACAAATAAGTTGAGCCCCCAATTGGATTTGAAACAACCAAGGGATCTTCTACCAAACTGGTGTCTAGGTGCAGAGATTCAACTAAAGCAGTAGATGTAAAAGAGTGCGATGCGCCAGAATCAGAGAGTGTACGAACAGGATGATCAAAAAGATAAACTAAAATTTCAACATAAACATTTCTACCTCGTTCTTACGGAGGTGCCATGAGAGCGTGAACCTGCCCTCCCGAAGTAGATCCATCTCTCTGCCCTTGCCCTTGCTTTCTTGGGCAGTCCCTAGCCGTGTGTCCTGCTTCGCCGCAATGGAAACAACCACCCATCTTCCTTTTCTTCTTCCTGCAGTCCTTAACCAGATGTCCAAGAATGCCACAAAAATTACACTTCCTCTTGTCATGGATTTTGTTGTTCTTTCCGCCCTTCTTGGAATCTGTCTTCTTACTCTGTGATCCTTCCCCTTTCTTATCTTGAGATGCTTCCACCTTTGTTTCCTTCTTGCCAACCTTATCTTCTTCTTGTAACAGTGCCATGTCCGTAGTTTCTCATAAGTCGCACCCATAGGTATATGAGACAAAGCTAGGCTATGCAATGGCTCGTTCAACCCTTTAACAAAGCGGAGAGCCTTCTTATGAGGAGTGTTCACTAACTCCAATCCGAACCTAGCCAGCTGATTAAATTGGTTAATGTACTCCTTGACAGACATACTTCCCTGTTTGAGAGCTAAGATCTTCTCCATTTGTAGGCTTCGTTTAGCTTGTGAGAGTAATTTCATTTCGAACCTCATTCTAAAATCCATCCAAGTTTCAATTGGTCCTTCAGCGTTAGTGACTTCCCACCAATAGGAGGCTTCGTCTTTGAGAAACCATACCGCCAACTGTATTTTCTGCCTATCATCCACTACAAAGATATCGAACAAATCCTCAGTCTCTTTGAGCCAGTTTCTTGCTTCCATGAAGGATTCATTTCCATTGAAGTTCATTCCACCCATGGCTCGAAAGTCCCTACATATTTTTGAGAAAGCATTTGCACGAGGAGGAGGGATCGCAGCAGCTGGGGAAGGAGGAACGTCTGCTGGGCCTGCGGAATTATCCCTAGCTTCTAGGTACCTTCTGAACCAGCCAGGCACTGGCACGCCCTCAGGAAGGTTAAGATCCCCAGACATGCTGAACGGAGAAAGAAAAGATTCAAAACATAGGATAGAAAGATAGTGCATACGGCTTTTAGGGGATTATACCTTTTTAAAACTAAACACTTTTTATTGAAAATTGCTTCTTTAAACTTCTTTTTGAAAAACAGTTTTCAAAAACTTTTATCTGATCTGGTAAACCTTTGCTCTGATACCAAGTAAACACCCCACCTCCGTTAAGGTCACTCACAAGGGGAATGCCTTAACTTCGATGGAGCATTATAGGTAAAAGACACAGATAATTTACAAGACAGATATATATATATATATATATATATATATATATATATATATATATATATAAAAGCAGCGGAAAATTAAACTAAGTATATTTCAAACATGGTTCATAAAAAAACATTACATCAAACTGTTTCAAACCAACTTCCAAATCATTACATCATAATTTCTGTCTTGATTACTATATAAAGAAGCATAAAACATAAATAAAACTGCATAAATCCCCAAGTCTAGTGTGTGCAAAGCCATAGCCAAAGATAATAAGTTCCAAGCCGTACATCACAAAGTCTTCAAGATTGGAAAGATGAATGGTCCAAATTAAGCTGAGCTATTCCCTCCTTGACTACCCGGGGGGGGGGGGGGGAACGAAAGAAAAATGGGTCAGACATACATCTGTGTAAGTCTAGTGACTTTTCAGTGTGTGAATAAGGAAAAGTAATAAACTGAAAAATAGGACCATACCAGAATAACTAACTAACATAAACCAAGATTAGGAAGTTTAAACCGAATTTACTGTCGCACCCATGTCTAATTCTCTGCACCTATTTATACTTGTCCAAACTGGCACCCTATTTACATGGCGAAATGATCCCCTTATATCGATCGGCTCCTACTCGCATGCATTTATCACGTGTGTCATTCGGCCCCCGCTTGACTGTAGATACTTGTGCTGGTCCCACCACGGGGTGTATCAAATCCTATGGTGGCAACCCGACACGATTCAAGATGCATAGTGTATGACTACTGATGCCCAGTGCTTGCTTTTTCCACTCTGGAGTACGTGCACGCCCGTACTTCATCGGAACCTACACTGACGCACCACCCGCCGATGTTTTGACCGCTTATAATCAGCCCAATAATCGTGCCTCACCCTGCCTAACTCAGGGTATCATGATACATATATGTGGGTTACTGCTGAAATGGGTCCCCGTTACTAGGGTTTCCTAGCCAACATGTTAAATTGGTTAAGTATCAAAATTTACCTAACCTCACCCATCAGTTTAGCCAACATGTTGAATTGGTTAAGTGTTTCCTTAATTGACTTAACCCTACTAATCTTGGCTTAGCTCTATTAGAGCACCAACCACTGACATTAGACAGGTATTGTTGTGGTCACCAGATGTGTCGGTCGGTTCCGGGCAGTTTTACACCACAACTCAGTCTAACCTCGGGTCCTTTTTGGGCTTAATGCACTAACCACCCACATTAGGCAGGTATTGTTGTGGTCGCTGGACATGCCGGTCGGTTCCGGGCAGTTTTACACCACAACTCAGTCTAACCTCGGGTTACGCATATTCATCTTTTCCAAATTTACATATTTATCCTTTTACGGTTATATGTAAATTTGTCAACAATTTATTTTCATGGCCCACTTTATTTCTAAATCAAATTCATAATTTTTGGTAAGTAAATTATATCATTTCAATGCCATACCATTTATATGGTTATGAGCCAAATATGTCAATTACATGTAATTTCATGTTTTCCCCCAATGTTACCCCCGTTGTACATTTGCAAAGTGTCATAGGATATTAGGCTCGACGTTTTAGCCTAACTTTTAAAACAAAAAATGGAAAAAGAGGAACTTGCAACATTCCAACATCATACAAAAATATGGATCTAACTACAGACGTGTCACATGAACTTGGCATAATATACTTTCAATTATGAACTTGCAAACTAGATCTATGCAACATGAATCATAAAATGATAGTATTACATAGAACTACCAAAATCTAATTAGACATGTAGTGGTGAACTTGCATAGCGGTTGAATCAAGATAACATAGATCTAACATAAAGGCATATGGATTGTAACACCCCGCGAATTCTATAACTGTGAATCTCACAAATTAAAGTATAATTAATTTCAAATCAAAGAACTAAGGGAAATGTGATACGCCATTGCGTTCGTCTCGGAAAAATACGCAAAATAGAGTCCGGGTTTTCGAAAAACGGATATCGTATGAAGAAGTTATGGACGAACGAAGTTGGGCGAAAAACCGGAGAAGGGTCAGAATGCACTGGCGCACTTGGGAAGTGCGCCAGAACAAAAATGAACTGGCGCACCTATGAAGTGCGCCAGTACATTTTTGACCTGGCGCACCTGCCAAGTGCGCCCAGGTCAAAAATGACCTGCTAGCCAGGTCTGGTCTAGCCCTGGCTGGCCAGGTCTGTGTTTGGCCGATTTTCAGAAGCTTGCTTTGTCATTAGGGCTAGGTGGCAGGCTCTAATTGGTCTCTCTTGCGAATGAATGGCTACGATCAATCCAAGCAACATCAATGGTCCTAATCAGTTTATAACCTCTATATAAACAACCCTAGACTAACCCTAATCTATTCATTCAAAAATAAGAACAAAGCCGCCATGTTGCTGAGGAACGACTAAGAGTAGCCGCCAATTGGAGAGAGAGGATTAGGAGGCAAATTCTAAGGCATAAAGCAACTCAATCAAATCAAACCGCATCTTCAAATCCCTAAATTTGAGAATTCGCCTCACCATTGTAAGTAGAGTATTACTTTGGTATGAACAAATAACTGTGTTGGTTTGTATACTGGATTGTGGTGATAAAGTAATTCATATTTGTGCGTTCTTATCGATTTGAAATATTGTATACGTTTGGATATTCTTGAATTATGTTATTCAATTATGAAAAACTACATGCGGTAGTTTTATGCAAGTATGCGTTTGGAATATTCGCTAATGATGTAGTCCATGTTGAAACTACATGTATGTAGTTGATTTATTGAAATTCATACAAGTTTGGGGTTTTGCTATTATGCCATCATAATGTGTATTTTTATACAAACATCATTTTTGTGAAGTAATTGGAACAAGTTTGGTTGTTATAGTTCATATGAAACTATGTTGAAATTTTGGCACCATGATCTATGTATTAAGTCATGCTTTTGTACTAGAAAACCTATTTGCAAACTTATGAATATGACTAGGCTATGATTGATATTTTGCATAATTAAGTCTATATTGTTTACAAGAATCATATGATGACATATGTGGTGCATAGCTAGGTTAGATTCAAAATCCCTTTTTACAAGTTTGCATGACTAAAGTAAAAATCATGATTTCATGTTAGAAATATTTATGCCATGGTTATGTGAACAAATTTAACTATACTTATGCCATGCTTATGTTTGACATTATGCCATGCTTATGTTTGACATTATGCCATGCTTACGTTAGAAATATTTATGCCATGCTTATGTTTGACATTATGCCTAAATAAAAATATAGGTTCATGTTGCAGTTATGACTATGTGTCAATAATGATACCCAATTTAGATTCTTATCCCAACTACAAGTTCACATGCTTTGATTCATGTCACCTATGCTTTATGACCAAAGTATATGTCACTACTATGCAAGTACACCCGTTTCTATTTTGTATTTCCAACGTCATATTGCAAGTTCATGCGCTCACCTTCCCCTCTTTGTGTATGTAATCACGCTTTAAGCCTCCTCTCTTCGCATGGCTAAGTTGGGCTTTAAAAGGCTAAGCCCAACATATATATAATAAATGGACGTGTAAAACGGGGGAAAATAACGTTGGGTTAAAATTACTAATGAATGAAAATATAAAATAGAAGGGCCCAAATTCAAGTATGGGTTGGGCCCATGATTGGTGTGACCTTTACACCATTAACTTAATAATGGGCCGCAAATATTTACATATAAGAAAATAAAGAAGAAAGACAAAATATGTAAATGTAGAACATACGATGTGTTTAACCCGAGGTTGGATTGAGTTGTGATGTAAACCTGCCCGGAACCGCCCGGCTGTCCAGTAGTCACAACAATACCTATCCAATGTGGGAGGTTAAACATGGAGCCCAATAAGGACCCGAGGTTAGACTGAGTTGTGGCGTAAGACTGCCCGGAACCAACCGGCAACAGGCAGCCACAACAATACCTGTCTAATGTGAGAGGTCAGGGCCTTAATAAGACAATTAAGGCTGAGTCAGGATTGTTAGGATTAAGTGAACTAAAGACTTAATCAAAATGGAACATGCTAAACTAAACGGACTGGTGGGGGTTAGGTTAGAAAACACTTAACCAACTTAGCATGTTGGCTAGAGATAGAAAACCTAGTAACGGGGGACCCTTTTCAGCAGTAACCCTAGAAGGTGTATCAGGATACCCTGAAACTAGGCAGGGTGGGGCACGATTACTGGGCTGATTGTAAGAGGTCAAATCGACGGCGGTGGTGTAGCAGTGTAGGTTCTAACGGGGTGCGGGCGTGCACACACTCCGGCACAGAAAAATAAGGCACTGGACACCAGTAGCATACCTGTGCATTCTAGGATTGTGTCGGGCCGCCACCATGGGACTTGATACACCCCATGGTGGGACCAGCATAGGTAACTACAACATCGGGGGCCATAAGACACATGTAACTATGCGAGTAGGAGCCGATCATCATAGAATGGATCACATCACCCTGATTATGGGGTGCCAGTTGGAAACTAGTTTATATGGGTTCGGAGATTAACATGGGGTACGATAGTTTATTCGACCCTAGACAACTTAACCAAGTTATAGTGCTTTCCTACTTCTTGTTTATACTTATCTTACCCAGTTCTTTATTCATAGACAAAATAGTACTAGACTTACTCAGGCTTTATGTCTGACTCTACTTTTCTTTCATCTTCTTTTCTTCCGTTTCCCCCCCCCCAGGTCCACAGGGAGGGAACACAGCAGCTTGACCAGCTTTGACATCCAGCTTGAAGAAGAGAAATGTATTGCTTGGACTTCTTTTCGCTTTGAACTATGGCTTTTGGACAATCCACTATGGGGCTTTTGCAGTTTATCTATGTTTTACTTATGCTTCTTTAAATGATGTAATCAAGACTGATTATGAAAGTGTTATGTTATGTTTTGGAAAAGATGTAAGACAATTATGGTGATGTTGTTGTAGCACGTATTTGCTTTTACGAAATAAAAGTTGTTGATTTTCCGCTGTTTACAAATATGTGTTCTTATATCTGTCTTGTATATCTGTGACTTATACTTATAAACCTCCACCAAAATTAGGGCATTCCCTTTGAGAGTGACCCTAACGGAGGTGAGGTGTTTCACTTGGTATCAGAGCATAGGTTTACCAGATAAGATAAAAAGTTTTGAAAAATTATTTTCAAAAAGGAAATTTAAAGAAGCATTTTTAAAAGAAAAATATTATTTTATTTTAAAAGGCAAAGTCCACTCCCCAAAGCCATAGGTACTATCTCTTATACTTCGTTTTGAATCTATCCTTTTTGTTTCAGCATGTCCGAAGATCTTAACTTGCCAAAAGGGGTGCCAATACCTGGTTGGTTTAGATGGTTCTTAGAAGCAAGAGCCACTCAGCCAGGTCCTACCGTTCCTCCTCCCCCAGCTGCAGGAAATCATCCAGCTGCAGCGGCACCTTTTCCTCCACCTCCTCCTCGGGGAAACACTTTTGCTAAGATATGTAAAGATTTTAAAGCTATGGGAGGAAGGGATTTCCATGGAACTGAGTCCTTCGTGGCAGCTAGGAATTGGCTGAAAGAAACTGAGGACCTATTCATCATCTTTGAGGTAGAAGATAGACAAAAAGTACAATTGGCAGTGTGGCTATTGAAGGGCGAGGCTTCCTACTGGTGGGAAGTCACTAATGCTGAAAGACCAGTGGAGACATGGGAGGACTTTAGGGCAAGGTTTGAGACTAAATTTCTCTCAGATGCGGAAAGAAGTTTGCAGTTGGAAAAATTCTTATTTCTTAAGCAAGGGGACAAGACAGTCAGAGAGTATGTGAATCAGTTCGATGAGCTGGCTAGGTTTGGGCTTGACCTAGTCAACACCCCGCACAAGAAGGCTCTCCGTTTCGTCAAAGGGTTAAATGAGCCATTACACAGTTTGGCCATGACCCATATACCCATGGGAGCCACGTATGAAAGATTGGTGCAAATGGCATTGCTGAATGAAGAGGATAAGGGCAAGAAGGAGTCAAAGGCAGAAAGCTCTCAAGGGAAGAAAGAGGGTTTGCAGCCTAAGAAGACAGACTTTAAGAAGGGTGGGAAAGGCAACAAAGAGAAGAGGAAGTGCAATTTCTGTGGCAAAGTGGGGCATTTAGTAAAGGACTGCCAGAAAAAGAAGGCCAAGGAGAATGGTGGGTGCTTTTCTTGCGGTGATACAGGCCACATGGCTAAGGACTGCCCAAAGAAACTAGGTATAAATACTTCTGTAGAAAGTGTAGTTTATCTTTACGATCACCCCGTTCGCACTTTATTTGATTCTGGCGCATCACACTCCTTTATCTCGTCTGCTTTAGTAGAATCTCTGCACCTAAAAACTAGTATGGTAGAGGACCCCTTAATTGTTTCAAACCCAATTGGGGGCCCAGCTCATTTGTCTATGATCTGTTTGGAATTGAAAATTTCTATTCTAAGCGTAGAATTTCAATGTAGTGCCTTTGTTTTGGGCTTTTCGGGGTATGGTTTGATTTTGGGTATAGATTGGCTATCCAGTAATGGGGCCATCCTTGATTGTGAGAAAAGGGTTGTTAGGCTCCTAACCCAGCTCGGTAATACTTTGGAAATTTCTTGTGATCCCTCGTATGCTGTTATGCTTAGTTATCTTGAATCGCTAGATGCCTCTGTTGAAAATTTGCAATCGGTTAGAGTGGTCCGGGAATATCCGGATGTCTTCGAAGAGGTGAAGGGCTTGCCTCCGAAGCGGGAAATAGACTTCCGCATATATCTTGTAGATAATGCAAAGCCCGTTGCGTTGCCCGCTAGACACATGGCTCCACGAGAAAGGAAAGAGCTCAGTAAACAGATTAAAGAGCTTCTAGAAAAGGGGTTCATTAGGAGAAGCATTTCAGAATGGGGCGCTCCAGTGGTGTTCGCTACAAAGGCGGATGGTTCACTCCGTCTATGTGTTGACTATAGGGAGCTCAACAAGCTAACGAAAAAGAATAGGCACCCTCTCCCTAGAATTGACGATTTATTTGACCAGCTTGTAGGAGCGTCTGTTTTTCCCAACTCGATTTAGCAACCGGTTTTCATCAGCTAAGGGTGGCTGAAGATAGCATCGATAAAACGGCGTTCAGAACCCCAGACGGCTTCTTTGAATGGCTTGTCATGCCTTTCGGCTTGACAAATGCACCTGCTTACTTCGTGGACCTGAGATTTCCTCAACAAATTCGTAGCGGTCTTCGTAGATGATATCCTTATCTTCTCAAAGAGTGAAGAGGAACATGCTCAGCACTTAAGGGCAATCATGGAAACTTTGCGAGTCCATCAACTAAAAGCCAAATTCTCCAAATGCCACTTTTGGAGAGAAGAGGTGAGGTTCCTTGGGCACATAGTATCTAAACAAGGGTTAGCAGTGGACCCTGCTAAGGTAGTGGCAGTACAGGATTGGAAGACACTAAGAAATGCAACTGAGGTCCGAAGCTTTCTAGGACTAGCAGGTTTCTATCGAAAATTCATAAGGGATTTTGCGAAAATCTCAGCTCCGCTCACGAAGTTGACTAAGAAGAATCTAGTGTTCAATTGGGATTTGGATTGCGAGTTTGCTTTCCAACGACTGAAAAGGGCTCTTACAACAGCCCCAGTTTTGACGCTGCCAGATGGGAGCAAGATGTTCACTGTTTATACGGATGCATGTGGGACAGGGCTAGGCGCCGTCTTAATGCAAGAAGGAAGGGTAGTAGCTTATGGCGGGAGGCAGTTGAAGGTGCACGAAAAGAACTACCCAACCCACGATCTTGAGTTAGCTGCCATCGTCTTTGCACTCAAGTCTTGGTGACACTATCTCCTAGGTGAAAAGTTCGAACTTTACACTGACCATAAATCGTTGAAATATCTTTTCTCGCAGAAAGATCTTAACTTGAGGCAACAAAGATGGATGGAGTTTCTTGCCTCGTACGATTTCGAAATCTCCTACACTCCGGGCAAAGGCAACGTAGTAGCAGACGCGTTGAGCCGAAAGAAATTGACCCTAAGCCCGTTGTTTGTTGAAAGACAAAGCCTAGAGTTTATAGCCAGCTTCGACTTTAGGCCTTCCTCCGACTTCGTACCAGGCTTGCTAGCATCTCTCGAAGTGCGCCCAACTTTAGTGGATTCAGTAGGGACAGCACAACGCGAAGACCCTCAGCTTGTGGAAATAATTGATAGGCTAATTAGGGGTGAGACTTCAAGTCACCTCAACAGATACTCCATGGACGATAAGGGTTTGCTAAGGCGAGACGGAAGACTATGCGTCCCATAGACAAAAGATTTAGTAAAGAAGGTTCTCGAGGAAGCACATCACTCCAAGATGACGATACACCCAGGCGGAGATAAAATGTACAAAGACATAAAAAGGACTTTCTTCTGGAACGGCATGAAAAAGGACGTGGCAGAGTTCGTTTCTAAGTGTATGGTGTGCCAACAGGTTAAGGCGGAACAGAAAAAGCCTGGCGGACTACTACATCCTCTGGAGGTCCCGCAGTGGAAGTGGGATAGCATCTCAATGGACTTCATCGATGGGCTGCCTAGGTCTAGGAGAGGCAACACTAGTATTTGGGTAATAGTGGATAGGCTTACTAAAAGCGCCCACTTTTTACCTGTCAAAAGTAAAAGAACTGCCTCATCCCTAGCATCACTTTACCTTAAGGAAATCGTTCGACTCCATGGAATACCATCTAGCATTGTTAGTGACCGAGACCCCATCTTCACTAGTGAGTTTTGGCGGAGTCTGCAAGAAGCAGTAGGAACACAGTTATGCTTGAGCACAGCCTATCATCCCCAAACCGACGGCCAAACAGAGAGAGTGAACAGAGTTTTGGAAGACCTTTTAAGGCTATGCGTCCTTGACTTCGGAGGGACATGGGAAGAACACCTTCCTTTCGTGGAATTTGCCTACAATAACAGCTATCAAGCAACCATCGGAATGGCGCCCTTCGAAGCTTTATATGGAAGACCGTGCCGATCGCCCACTTGTTGGTGGGAGTCTACAGACAAGCTCATACTAGGACCAGATATGATCCGAGAGACTTCAGAGAAAGTAGACTTAATACGAAGAAGGATGAAGACGGCCCAAGACAGACAAAAGTCCTATGCCGACAAGAGAAGGACCGAGCTTGAATTTGAGGTTGGAGACAGAGTTTTTGTCAAGGTATCACCGCTAAGAAACGTTGTTCGTTTTGGAACCACAGGAAAGCTAGCACTAAGGTTCGTAGGGCCATTCCCTATCATCGAGAAAATTGGGAAAATGGCCTATAGATTAGAGCTACCCGAGAAGTTGGCTGGAGTCCACAACGTTTTTCACGTTTCACATCTCCGAAAATGTCTACATGAGTCTGCTGAAGTGGTAGAGCCAAATATCCTCGAAGAGGCCGAAGTGGAACGCGAAGCAACCATAAGGAAAGTTCCAACCCGCATCTTAGGAACGGAAGTGAAGAAGCTACGCAACCGTGAAGTCAGGCTCGTCAAAGTTCAGTGGAGCGACGCCGAGGAAGACGCGACTTGGGAAACTGAAGCTAGAATCCGTACAGCCTACCCTTTTCTGTTCGAGGGTACATCCTTGATCTTTCATTTTCCTTAAGTTGCGCTTTTATCTATCTTTTTAGGTATATTTCCTCGACCTTATCTTTTAGGTAGAAACCCTTTGGATGGAAACATGTAATTGAAACATGTTATGGATGATGGTTGCAAGTGGTTGCAAGTGATTGCTAGTGGTTGCTCGTGGTTGCATATACACACACAATCTAGGTTTTAGATCGGCTCAGTCACTTCATATTGCATATGCATATATGTTTGCATTCGTATATGGTTGAACTTTAATGTGTTGTCATGTGGATGTTGCATTTGTATTGAATGATTGTGCACTCATGTAGAATCATGAATAGGAAAATTTGCATACATAATGGATTCATGGCACTTACATAATTCGCATTAAGGAGGTCGACTGAATCAGTAGACCGCCTGATTTTGCATTAGATAAGTACATGTATACACACACACTTCGCATATGATCATGAAGCATTAGAAGTCTTTTAAGGACAATGGATGCTCGTGTTTGATGGATGAGTAGATGGATGATTGGATGTTAGGATATACATTCCTCCTAACTTGAAGATTTCGGGGACGAAATCCTTTTAAGTGGGGGAGAATGTAACACCCCGCGAATTCTATAACTGTGAATCTCACAAATTAAAGTATAATTAATTTCAAATCAAAGAACTAAGGGAAACGGGATACGCCATTGCGTTCGTCTCGGAAAAATACGCAAAATAGAGTCCGGGTTTTCGAAAAACGGATATCGTATGAAGAAGTTATGGACGAACGAAGTTGGGCGAAAAACCGGAGAAGGGTCAGAATGCACTGGCGCACTTGGGAAGTGCGCCAGAACAAAAATGAACTGGTGCACCTATGAAGTGCGCCAGTACATTTTTGACCTAGCGCACCTGCCAAGTGCGCCCAGGTCAAAAATGACCTGCTAGCCAGGTCTGGTCTAGCCCTGGCTGGCCAGGTCTGTGTTTGGCCGATTTTCAAAAGCTTGCTTTGTCATTAGGGCTAGGTGGCAGGCTTTAATTGGTCTCTCTTGCGAATGAATGGCTACGATCAATCCAAGCAACATCAATGGTCCTAATCAGTTTATAACCTCTATATAAACAACCCTAGACTAACCCTAATCTATTCATTCAAAAATAAGAACAAAGCCGCCATGTTGCTGAGGAACGACTAAGAGTAGCCGCCAATTGGAGAGAGAGGATTAGGAGGCAAATTCTAAGGCATAAAGAAACTCAATCAAATCAAACCGCATCTTCAAATCCCTAAATTTGAGAATTCGCCTCACCATTGTAAGTAGAGTATTACTTTGGTATGAACAAATAACTGTGTTGGTTTGTATACTGGATTGTGGTGATAAAGTAATTCATATTTGTGCGTTCTTATCGATTTGAAATATTGTATACGTTTGGATATTCTTGAATTATGTTATTCAATTATGAAAAACTACATGCGGTAGTTTTATGCAAGTATGCGTTTGGAATATTCGCTAATGATGTAGTCCATGTTGAAACTACATGTATGTAGTTGATTTATTGAAATTCATACAAGTTTGGGGTTTTGCTATTATGCCATCATAATGTGTATTTTTATACAAACATCATTTTTGTGAAGTAATTGGAACAAGTTTGGTTGTTATAGTTCATATGAAACTATGTTGAAATTTTGGCACCATGATCTATGTATTAAGTCATGCTTTTGTACTAGAAAACCTATTTGCAAACTTATGAATATGACTAGGCTATGATTGATATTTTGCATAATTAAGTCTATATTGTTTACAAGAATCATATGATGACATATGTGGTGCATAGCTAGGTTAGATTCAAAATCCCTTTTTACAAGTTTGCATGACTAAAGTAAAAATCATGATTTCATGTTAGAAATATTTATGCCATGGTTATGTGAACAAATTTAACTATACTTATGCCATGCTTATGTTTGACATTATGCCATGCTTATGTTTGACATTATGCCATGCTTACGTTAGAAATATTTATGCCATGCTTATGTTTGACATTATGCCTAAATAAAAATATAGGTTCATGTTGCAGTTATGACTATGCGTCAATAATGATACCCAATTTAGATTATTATCCCAACTACAAGTTCACATGCTTTGATTCATGTCACCTATGCTTTATGACCAAAGTATATGTCACTACTATGCAAGTACACCCGTTTCTATTTTGTATTTCCAACGTCATATTGCAAGTTCATGCGCTCACCTTCCCCTCTTTGTGTATGTAATCACGCTTTAAGCCTCCCCTCTTCGCATGGCTAAGTTGGGCTTTAAAAGGCTAAGCCCAACATATATATAATAAACGGACGTGTAAAACGGGGGAAAATAACGTTGGGTTAAAATTACTAATGAATGAAAATATAAAATAGAAGGGCCCAAATTCAAGTATGGGTTGGGCCCATGATTTGTGTGACCTTTACACCATTAACTTAATAATGGGCCGCAAATATTTACATATAAGAAAATAAAGAAGAAAGACAAAATATGTAAATGTAGAACATACGATGTGTTTAACCCGAGGTTGGATTGAGTTGTGATGTAAACCTGCCCGGAACCGCCCGGCTGTCCAGTAGTCACAACAATACCTATCCAATGTGGGAGGTTAAACATGGAGACCAATAAGGACCCTAGGTTAGACTGAGTTGTGGCGTAAGACTGCCCGGAACCAACCGGCAACAGGCATCCACAACAATACCTGTCTAATGTGAGAGGTCAGGGCCTTAATAAGACAATTAAGGCTGAGTCAGGATTGTTAGGATTAAGTGAACTAAAGACTTAATCAAAATGGAACATGCTAAACTAAACGGACTGGTGGGGGTTAGGTTAGAAAACACTTAACCAACTTAGCATGTTGGCTAGAGATAGAAAACCTAATAACGGGGGACCCTTTTCAGCAGTAACCCTAGAAGGTGTATCAGGATACCCTGAAACTAGGCAGGGTGGGGCACGATTACTGGGCTGATTGTAAGAGGCCAAATCGACGGCGGTGGTGTAGCAGTGTAGGTTCTAACGGGGTGCGGGCGTGCACACACTCCGGCACAGAAAAATAAGGCACTGGACACCAGTAGCATACCTGTGCATTCTAGGATTGTGTCGGGCCGCCACCATGGGACTTGATACACCCCATGGTGGGACCAACATAGGTAACTACAACATCGGGGGCCGTAAGACACATGTAACTATGCGAGTAGGAGCCGATCATCATAGAATGGATCACATCACCCTGATTATGGGGTGCCAGTTGGAAACTAGTTTATATGGGTTCGGAGATTAACATGGGGTACGATAGTTTATTCGACCCTAGACAACTTAACCAAGTTATAGTGCTTTCCTACTTCTTGTTTATACTTATCTTACCCAGTTCTTTATTCATAGACAAAATAGTACTAGACTTACTCAGGCTTTATGTCTGACTCTACTTTTCTTTCGTCTTCTTTTCTTCCGTTCCCCCCCCCCAGGTCCGCAGGGAGGGAACACAGCAGCTTGACCACCTTTGACATCCAGCTTGAAGAAGAGAAATGTATTGCTTGGACTTCTTTTCGCTTTGAACTATGGCTTTTGGACAATCCACTATGGGGCTTTTGCAGTTTATCTATGTTTTACTTATGCTTCTTTAAATGATGTAATCAAGACAGATTATGAAAGTGTTATGTTATGTTTTGGAAAAGATGTAAGACAATTATGGTGATGTTGTTGTAGCACGTATTTGCTTTTACGAAATAAAAGTTGTTGATTTTCCGCTGTTTACAAATATGTGTTCTTATATCTGTCTTGTATATCTGTGACTTATTCTTTTAAACCTCCACCAAAATTAGGGCATTCCCTTTGAGAGTGACCCTAACGGAGGTGGGGTGTTTCATGGATCCAACATATAAAGTTATAGATCTAAACATATGGGTTTACATAATCATGTTTTTAACCTATAAACTTGCATGTATTCATAACATGATAGCATCACCTAACTTGCATAAACATGGCATAATTTCCAAATTGACATACAACATACAGATGACATCACCAAATTATACAAGGTCGTAGATCTAAACATGTATGCATAATGGATCTAAACAATTAGGCAAAAACGACATGACTTAGCCTTAAACTTGTATGTATCATAATATCACAAAATGTACATATGATAATTTCATTCCCAAATTCCTATACAACATCATAGGTTTATTCACCAATTTCCACATAACATGATAGGTTTGATAGACCACAATAGTTCATAGGTATATATGATAGAATAGACATAAATAAACATGAATCAACATCACATACAACTTGACACAATTCTATTTTACAATTCATTACAAACCATGTCTTTAATTCATTCACATCTAAAAGATAACTACACTTACAACAAAAAAGGAATTCTTGAGTTCTGGGATCTGTGTTCTGAAACTGAATTGCTCACCTTTGATGTAGATTGTTGAATTCTCTTAGTTGAATTAGATTAGATTTAATTTGATTTTTGATGTAGCTTCTATCTTGCCATTGAGTTAAAAGAGATGACAGCTATTCTAGGTTCACCATTGACATCATGGCGGCTCTTGGTATGAATATTTGTGATTTAGGGTTGAGAGTTAGGTTGCTTTTATAGAGGTTTAATTAATTTAGAGCCGTCGGATTAACCCTAAAAGCAATCAAGACCATCCAGTCAAGATAGGATAACACCTCATCCCTAGTGACTCAACAGGGAGTCAGAATTCGTCATCTTTTCAAATCCGCCGGGGGGAGGGGGGAGGGACGGTAGGTCGACCCCCAGGTCGAGCTGTATGGAGGGAGGTCGAACCTAGGTCGACCTCCTGGTCGACCTGGCCTTGGGGCGGGAATTTTCCTGCCCTGCCCTCTTCTGTGTTTAAATTTGAATTTTGAATTTTTGAAACATTCGAAGGACATAACTTCTTCATACGAAGTCTAATACACGCAAACTCAGACTCTGTCTCAACCAGAATTCCAAGACGAACGCAATGTGTAACCCATTTCCCTTAATTCTCGCATTCAAAATTTATTATTCTTTAATTCATTACTTTAAGGTTTACAGAAAATACGGGGTGTTACAGTTATTGTTCTATTTTGCTGCTTATCGCTCATACCACACTTTTGTCTGACCCAGAGTTTTATCTCTCTTCTTATTACTCTAGGAGCAGACTAGAGACAGGTTAGCTGGTTATGCATGAGTAGCTGATCCAGAGACGAGCAAGAGGCTCCTATGTATTATCTACATATATTCTTCCTGTGTTGTTGGTGGTCACTTCATTGGGCATTAGTAGTGTGCCTTTCCTTTCTTTTGCTTTAGAGACAGTATTTTGAACTTGTAATAATGTTTATGGATCATAAGCTGTATTATGGATTTCCGCTGTTATGATGATTATGGTATAGTTTTCAGCTTATGCACTGTCTCGTCTGTTTTAAGTCAAGTATGATATTATTATATTTTATTCCATGCGCTGTGAGACATTCTACAGGCTCCTTGCTAGTTCAAATTCCCTTCTTTTCCTTTCTTCGACGACCTTCCCGTGCTGGTTGGACATTAGCACATCGCACTTTCATTGGAAATGTCGGCTGGTGCCGGGCGGGTCGTCATAGGAAATATATAGATATCCTACCTTCGAAACTCGAACATATATATTGATGATGTACGTATTATCATCAGTATCATCTCCGGGTGACTAGAGTGTGACTCCATATCTATCCAGTATATTTGAGGCTTCGAATACACATTAATTACATGTATATTCAAAATCTTATATACTCGATTGTCCAAAATCAATTTCAAATAAATATTCAAATACGTATAATAAGATTTAAATTTTCAAAACAAAATTTGTTTTTCATTTTTATTTTAAAAACACTACTCTTCACACTCATTTTAGGATACTACCGATCCTATCTCTAAAGAGTCGTACTCATTGGATATTACTAGTCCAATCTCTGATGATTTCTTTCATTTCGTTCTAATGTGTCTTGTACTCGAGCTCTGTGAACCAAAGCTCTAATACCAGCTTTGACGACCCGAACTTCCCCGGTCTCCGAAGAGAAGAGAAAGAATGGATTGCCTGAGAACACGACAAATCAGAACACAAACAAAAGAACATTTCATTACAACAATCTACATCAGAGTACAAGAATATATAGAGTACAAACAAATAATATACATTTGATAAATATCAGAGATTTACAAATTACAATGCAGCGGAAAATAATACAAAGCACAACTAGAAGGGATACACAGATACAGAGCTTTCTGAATATCATTCCAGCTGTAAACCAGGATCCTGTGAATATAAATCTGCAAAACCAAAACTACTAGCTGCCGTGTGGAAAATAGGGGCACCTAGAGTTTAGGTTAAAACAATAAACTACAGGGTAGTCATGTGAATGGTGTGAGAACTAAAACAGTTATTATTTTGATTTTAAAGTTTGGTATATCAAGGGACCATGCCGTAAAACACGGAACGAGTTTCCTTACAAGAATACCAGTGCATAAAACAAATAGCGCAATGGTAAATAAAGAACAATGAAGCTATTACAACACTCAGGTCCCATCACACAATGCAATGCAAGATAGAGGATAGAGTTTTACCTTATAATAGCTAAATAATGGTTGATACATGAAATTTCTTCTTTTATTATTACTGAAAGTGAAGAAATCAACTTCAAATATAAATGTATCAATCATAGATGACATAATTCTCCATCCTAATATGTCGCCATACTAGGTTCTACAATTAAAACCAAAATGTCACGTATTGGAAGTTGGATTTCCGTCTGTGAACCAAGGCAAGGGATCGTCCTTACCGCTTCGAGACAATCTAGCCCATGTCTCAGGACCCAGACACAGGTGGGCCCTTGGATCGTCAGTGTCGGCCCACATGGAGTGGATTAAAATGGATGAAAAATATGTTTCCCTGCCCTATGGGGCGTAAAACTGGTCAGTATGTTGACCAAACCATCCATCGCCCCGTAATGACCGATATGACCGAGATGCCTCGCTTTCCATCATCGACATAAGTAAAGTGTCTGGGCTCCATACCGTGACACCACTCCTAGCTAGAAAGAAACACATGTCCCCTCTGAAGTTCTCTCCCGTTTCTGGTTCACATCGGGGTGTGAGGCTCGCGAATTAACGCTATACACAAAGCTATGCTATATTAAAGCCGTGCATTGGTCATCAACCACAAGACTCTGCTTTTCAACAGAAGCCTTGATCATTTGCATCTCAGCATGCCACACAGGAAATTGACGCTATGCAACGATGTCTATCAATCACACAGAATGAAATCCAATGTCAGACATACATACATTTACAAGTTCGTTCTGGGTCTCAACGAAACCGGAGGCACCTTATTTCTCGTCCCATATGTCTAATATAGGAGAGAGGTCCTCGCATATCCGGTCAATCTCAAAGTATATCTGGATGATCACCACTTGTTACCTCATCTTGGGTGTACAGCCCAATCAAGACATCAGTAATCATCCAAACGATGTGAAGACCTCCAGTCTTTAACCACCGTCTTCATCGTCGAATTATCATCGAATCAGTTATTCAGAATGGGTATAAACCCGACCTTTCTGAATAACTCGCGTATTTTATAGACAAGTACTATAAAAACATGACATACGCCTCATTCCAATTCTAAATATTCTTTTAATTAAATATTCATATCCTTTAGGAAAGGTTCCCATTAATTTTATCAAAGATAAATTCTTCAAATTTAGTCTTTAATCTTCCTTTGGATTTCAATTCTAAACCAAATTAAGGTTTATCAACCAATCAGGATTAGCAAACCTTACCGAAGTAATCATTTGTTTAATTTCCCCATCCCAACCTAATTATCCCATGGAGCAAAACTGGTAATACTCCATATCTAACAGCACGGTGTTATTGGTAAATTTAATTACCATTTCACGTTCAAATCTAATTAAAGATTTAACTATCGCTTGGAGCAAAACTGGTGATACTCCATTCTCGATCATTTCATGAATTCAACAAATTTAATTATCTCATTCACATTCCAATCTAAATAAAGATTCATTAAAACTCTAATTCAGTTTTAATCTCAAAAATCATTACTTAATGATTATTCAAAGTTAAGAAATTAATCTTATCTTTAACTGGGTTAAAGAACTAATGTCATTTAAAACACGGTTCACGATAAACCCAAATCACATTCCATTATTTATGGAGTCTTCACGGAAAACAGATCAATATATAGTCGATATCAATTTCCGTGCCCGACTAATAATCTAAATGGAATAACAACAAAGCCTTTTAAATTCCATATATATTAACAGTCTTCTTCCATAGAATTTTACTTCAATTATTATCAAATTGAATTCCATTCCATTCTAATTCATTGTATTAAATTGGAAAACTTTACTTTGGATTTTTTTAAATCTTAATAAAATATTTATAAATTTGAAATCGCATTTCACAGTAAATCGGGTTAAATAATGGATGTCGTTAAAAATAAAGTTCACGATAAACTCAATTCACATTCCATTTTATTCTAATTACTAAATGTAACTGGAAACACTAATAATCTTAATTAAAAGATTTATTCCTTTCAAATGGGGTTTAAGAACATTATCACTGAAGGCACCGTTCACGACAAACCCAAAATCCTATTCTTTTATTCAATTCTAATTAAATATTAATTAATTGGAAAATTTCACTAAATCCTAATAAAAAGATTTATTCTTTCCTCAACTGGGTTTAAGAACAGTGTTATTTAAGACACCGTTCACGACAATCCCAAAATCCCATTTGATATTAAATACAAGACTCTGAATAGAAAATATATCGGCTTGTATTCAGTATCCTTCTGAAACCAACAAATATCGTATTGGAAATTACGATATAAATATATCTTTCAAATTTCCCTAACAATATTTGTATAATCACGAAATACAATATCAAAATATTCCGAAGATGATTTCCATTCAAATCCACTCCAATACATATATTGGACATTTTAGTTATATTAAAACCCATCCTCAATCTAATTTATTTATTTAAAAATAATTGGATTATAATTCTAGTTAATAACTAGTTCATTTCGATAAAAATATATTTTTATCTTTTCAAATAAGGAATTTTTCATCCCAATTCTTTTCAAATCATTTACTATGATTTTACACAAATTATTAATAATTTTAATTATTTTATCAAGGCCCGAACAGTTGATTTCCATAAACGGTCATCGAACAGCACTTACAACGACCTTTTCCAAGTTTGATTTGGACATAATTTCAAATCCAACCATTAGATTTCAAATCTCTTATATTGGTTAGAAATCTCTTTTCGATATGAACCCAACAGTTTTGATTTTAGGAGAATCCGGTAGACGGATCTCCCGTAATATCAATTCGAAGTCAATGGTCGAAATTCGCGAACAGCCGCGGTGCGCCGTGTTCTATTCAGGCCATTACATTATATATATAAGTGAATATTAGGCTCACATCCCTATTTCATAATATTATGCACATATATCACTTTCCTGCATACATCCGTGCATATTTTTCACTACATACATCTTCGTTGATTTTTATTCATGCAAATAAATGCATACATGTGCGCAAAAATTTCAAATACTTGCATACATTTGTGCAGGTTTATTTTCAGATTTTAATCTGAAAACAGCTTACAGAAAAGTTGCATACATATATGCAATTATCAGTAGTAATTGCATAAATGTATGCAACTATTTTTTTTTCGATTTCCGTAGATTCCTGACATTATTTCCATATTTTAGAATTTTTTTTATGAACGTACGCACATTTTTTAAAAAAAAATACAAAAAGGCGGAAAAAATAAAATAGGGGGCGGGTTTAAAAATTTTCAGAACTTTGTTTTTTTTATAAATTAGGTCCCTACTTTTTATCCTATAAAAATGTGGCACACATGTGTGCATTTTTTTGAGAAATTTGCACATTTGGATGCAAATAAAAATGAACTGAAAAATTATGTTAAATCTATCCGCTGGAAGAACTGCAATAATTGCATATATGCATGCAATAAAATCAAAAAGGTGCATAATATTATGCATTTAACTGCAGTATTTTTGCTGTTTTCTTCTTTCTGACATTATTTTTGTTGTTTTTTGAACTGAATTTTTTTTATAATGCGTAATATATTTTATTACTAATTTACGATTTTTTTTATTATTTTTTTTAATTATTATTTTATAAGTTTTGAAAACAGGGACCTAATTTACAATAAGTTTATGACCGGGTTTTTTTTATATTTTGAAACTTAATAGGGACCTCTAAAAAACGCACCCTATATATAATATATATAATATATATTTCATCGATTTCCATTTAAATGTATTTTATAAATGATTCATAAATTCGTTTTAAAATGATTCTAACTTCATTTCAAATTTGAATATTCCTTATTAAATTCGTTTTAAATTCGTTTTAAAACGATTTCAATTTCATTTCAAATTTCAAATCAAATTTAAATATTCCTTAATATATTTGTTTTAAATTCATTTTAAAATGATTTTAATTTCATTTTAAATCAAATTTGAATATTCCTTAATAAATTCATTTTAAATTCATTTTAAAACGATTTCAATTTCATTTCAAATTTCAAATCCAATTTGAATATTCCTTAATAAATTCGTTTTAAATTCAGTTTAAAATTTCATTTTCATTTCAAATTTCAAATAAAATTTGAGTATTCCTTATCGTTATGATATCAAAATGATAATATTTTCAAAATATCAGATTTTGATTGTACATTGAATATTATTTAAAATATTTGTTAATTCTGAATTGGAATCAGACTCAATCAATTACCATATAATTTCAGTTATACGGATTTCAACATCACATGTATACAACAATAATCAAACATAGTCAACTATCATCCAGAGTGCAATTTACAACTGTATAAACATTAAAAATAAATAATTAACGCTCATCACAGCCTGTCAACCCATGGATTGAAATAAAACTAAATATCGGGATTAGTGTATGTCAAAATATCATCCCAATACCCGTGTGCGGTTTTCAAACAACTCATATTGAACATTATTTGTGAGTTGGGCGACGTGTAAAATTTATCATCCCAGTCACTATCCGTTAAATGGGTGTACATAAACAAAAAGTCTAATTTGTAAATGAATATTTATTTTCAACACATGACCATTTTATATGGTTCATATACTCAATAAAAAATTATATTTTTATTGTTCAAATATTTTATTCCATACATGAATATTTTTTTATTATATTCATTCAATAAAAATGATATTTTTATTATTCAAATATTTTATTCCATACTTGAATATTTATTCAGCTCATATATACAATAAAAATGATATTTTTATTATTCAAATATTTTATTCCATACCATACAATCAACAATCACAATATAGTCCATTCAATTCAAACAAACAATCATGGTTTGTACAATCAATGGTGTCGGGTGCTGCTAAGCACCTTCTGCATCCTAGTATATATTTCACTGGAAAATAAATAGAGTGAGAAGGAGTTCTTACTTTCATTTCCACTCCACCAGTTTTATTTCTTAATTCTTGAACCATTCGGATTTGAATTTTTTAAATGCAAATCTGCTCCGTTTCCATTAGTCAGTTCCATATTGTAGAGTTTGCTGATACGAATCCACCACAGCTAGTTTCGTCGGATTTCGACCTCGTACAACAAAGTTATGGCATTCAACGTGTTAATTACACTTTGGAATAATGAAAACATAATTAATTTAATTAATTTTCCTTTCTAACCCTTCCTTTTTAATCTGGCCGCCGCCGTTCACAATCGTTCATCCCTAGGGCTTGACTTCGCCGCCTCCACCGTCGACCTAGCCACCATCGGCCATCACCACTCCGTCCATCGTTGAGAGGCGTGCCTGCCGACCCCCATGATTGTAACTTGTGCGCCTGTCGAGACTAGAAATCACGGTGGAACGGCGGCACTTCTCGAGCCCGTATCGAACGCCATGCCTCACCAGAGATGATGATATTTATCTAGATTTAAAATTTCTCGAAGCACTCTAATTTTCTCTGAAGAACCATGTTCTAATTCATTAGGGATTGGAAGAAATCAAAAAGGGAAGTTGGAGCAACTGTCTCTGTCGGTTTTTGGATTTGGGGGCGGCTCTGAATTCTGATGGGAAATTAGGGTTTACAAAATATTTTTATATAATTTTTAATTTTATTTTAATTCCAAAAATGTGTTTTTGCACACAAATTCCAAATCAAACCCAAAGACAGTCGCCCCTAGCTAAATACCCCCATTAACACAATGGGATATTTCGGTAAGCCAATATGATCGCTTCAAATAGTTTTTATCAAAATTAAAATATAAATCAATGTATATTAAATTTGAAAGTACATTTTAGTTTACCCAGGCCACATCCTATAAAGTTGCCGAAAAATAAATCTAGCTATATTTTGATGACACGGTCCTAACAAAACTAATTTCGTTGAATTTGGAGACCGCTTGAAAAACGGTCATTTTCTAGTCGATTAAATTCAAATTGAATTGACCAAACACGTTTAAATTAACCACGCTCACATATTGATTCCAAAAATTATAAAAATTGGAATCTAGCAATAATTTGACATTCCGGATCCAACAAAAGTGGTCTCGTCGAAAACGGAGGTCGTCTGCAAAATCGCTATTTTTAAGGGCTATATATTATATAAAATTCCATAGCGACTATTCTGAATTTTCAACCTCCCATAACTTTTTATTCCCGTTATGAAATCAGGATTTTTCACATCCGTTGGAAAGATATTTTCAAAAAGATTCAAATAGTTCTGGTTTTACTAAAATCCGGTTTATTTTTAATCCTATACATTCATTTGAAATTTGAAATCGAATTTTCAACTACTGCGCCATTTTCAATTCCTTTTATAATTAAAATAAATATTTATATTCTAACATCGATTTAAATAAATTTATACATTCTAATTCTACTCAAAAATAAATTTCTAGTCGTTATTTTTTAAAATAAATCATTTTAAATATTCAAAACTCATTGAAATTGCCAAAATAAAAATTTTAAATTGGTTCTGGTTTTCTGGGTTGTTACAAATTCTTTCTAAAATACTTCTATAATATTTGCAAAATACATCAGAAAAATATTTTCTAGCATTCTGGGGTATTAATTCCATATTCTGGTTCAAACTTAATATTGGTACATCTAATTTGTATATTTTTATCCATATACAAATTTATATTTGGTTGGTTATATAACCACTTCGAATTCATTTTAATAATTTTGTTGAGAATTTCTGAATCGAACCGGGTTTTAAAATCATAAATTCTGGAATCAAAACTAAATATCGTTAATCCAGTAACTTATTTAAAATCGCAAATCCTACTTAGAAGACTTGAAAATGAACATTGTTGACGTTCATGACCATCCGTAGTATTATTTCCCAGTGACCCAAGTAATAATTATTACTTTTAAAATCTTCTAAATCCATTTACTTTCATAAACTCCTTAAAATAATCAAACATCCCTTTCCCCAAACTTGTTGAAAACTATTTCCCAACCCATCGGAAATCCAAATCCTTGATTCTCAGCTCGAATCCATTTTAAATTTTATGAACCTTGTTTATAAACTTCACTTATATAAATTTTAATTCTTTATAAGTTTAATTCACGTGGGTTCTTCTTGGTTTAAATTTACGTTAAACAATTCTGCTTATGTTTATTTCTTACCCAACCCGAGCCTAAAATGATAAGATTACTCTTGTATAATAAGTAGCTAACACCCATAATTAGTCGGGAAAACTACCAATCAGTCAACAATCCATCAAAATATAATTAGTTTGAAAATTCCTTTATGTATAAAATATAAATAAATCTTGTTTAAATTATTTCATTTACCACCTTTGCAAAACAATATTATGTTGATTTGCCTTGTCCAAGTGTTTAGAAATTCCCATTGACCACATTAGCTAAACATGTCAATGTGGAATACATATACCAATCAACAAATAAACAACCACAATTTAATACATTTTTATAACGCTAATAGTAAGCTCTCTCATACACACACACACAAACTCAATCTAGGGTATAACTAACTCCATCTCTATTGAGTTACACCACAGAACTAAGGTTATCACTCAACCTTCAGCTCTAATACCACTGTAACGACCCTAGACTTTTCAACCATCAGGGTGTGGGCTAACCTTCCACCGTGACAAATAGTGATACCTCATAATTAGTTTTACAGCCAACCTCGCGACTCAACCAACCCAATCATGCCCATTGGGACATGTAGGGGTAAGAGTCTCCTGCTCATCACCAAAAAGCCGAGCGAGAACCCCTATCACTTTCTCTAACTAGCTCTAATACCACCGTAAGTGTACGACAAATTCTTGATCCTGATTATCGGAACAAATACCATATCGACTAACTAAGCACCATAAATTACCAGATCATTAATAGAAAGAAGAAAAGAAGTTAAAGGGTTAGAAATAGAAATAAAGAGAAGGTAGAACAGAAGAAAAGAAGATCACAATAACACAAACTCAGAGCAAAGACAATCTCACAGCAAAACAAATAAATATATTATATAACATAACTTTTGAAATACAAATTTGCCTGTATACACACACCATCATCAGAGTACAACTACATCATAGTGGAAATAAACAGTTGCTATCTAATGTTGAAGCCTCCTGCTCCAAGCTTCTCTAAGCATATCTAAAAATCATGAGTACTCGACAGACCATACAAATTTGGGCACTAAAGTGTTTAGGGTAAAACAAAACAAAATAAACTCTGGGTCAGCTATAGGACCGGTGTGAGTAAACCCAAACCAATTGGTTTAGCATTTAAAAATTCTTTTAAAAGAAAGGATAATCGTAAGACTGATCAACACATAAACACAGATGGTTTATGCCATACGATAACCCAAAATATTCTTTGTACCAACGCTATTTTGATATTATAGAAGTGTCTAATCAATCAATAACAATCTAGTGGAACATTTGCATCTCACTCTCTGCACATATATTATAAAATCAAAACCGCGGGCGCTTATTGGATAATGGATTTCCAACTATAACAAGGTATGGAACCACCTTCTGATAGTATATCTGTAGAGAGGAATACATAGGGTTCAACAAGAACATCTTGTAATCCAAGCCACACATGACTGACCACTCATTTCGCTTTGTGAGTACCCAATGTATTATCACCAATGGTTGGGATCAAAAACCGTTCTTAACCATATTGCAGCAATAGAATAAAGAATAAAATGAACTCTTATCTAGATCAGGTGACAGTACACCCTAATGGGAGCGAACCACATAGCCATGCCGCCTGTTCGATTATTGTCATTTCCTAGTGGTGAGGCTTGAGGCCATACTTGCCTTTTTAATAGCATATCATTATTCACTTTGAATGCACATCGTTAAAACCCGCCAAATTATTTATTGATTTCCCTAAAAATATCATGGGCATAAAGCAAAGAGAAACGAATTCCTTTGCCACCAAATGTAAATACGTTTGAAGAGATCAATGTATATGAATCATTAGGCATAATTTGTTTGACATTCGTCCATACAAGTTGTCCTGGGACTGGGCAAACCGAAGCCACCATCTCATCAATCCATCTTATGCAATTTCTACCTATGATTAGCAGAATAGCCCTTATACTTCACTCCGTCTTCAATTATCTTCATCATATTTGATTCGCAACTCTTATGCCCATATATAATGGTTTTCAGATAATAAACCTGATCCCGGACTCTACTTATTCACAATGAAAATATAAAATAGGCCAAAAGCTATGATAACTGGTTATTTAATTATCAAAGGAAACATCTATACAACCAACTATCCTATTTTCAAATGGAAATTCTATCTATCAAGCATCAAGCGACACTGAGCCTCTTTAAATTAATTTCTTATTAATTTATCATTACCCAACTTCTCATTTCCCACTTTCCATATCTATCCCCGGATATTTCTCAAAATCCGTTTGGCCTCTTACGATTCTTGGAAAACAATTCTATATATAAAAAACTATTGATTTTCCTTATTCCAGAAAATATACGATATTAACATTGAAAAACATTTCTATATATATTCACATTTATTATTTTCTATATTTAGAAAATATACATTATTAACTTCAGGATTTTTTTTCCTTATATTCACATATCTAATTTTCTAATCAACCTCAACATTCCATTTCCATTCCTAGAAAACATCTCAGATTCTATTTGGAAAACATTTCCAAAACTCATTTATATGGATTTGGACGAATGTTATATAAAACATCGTTATGACAACTCAACCTATTAATCACTCATTAATTTACTGTATTTCTAACAAATCTTTATTACCGAACCTTATCCATTCCTTAGTCAATAATGAAGTCAATCAGTTGGGGTATAATTACCTCTCATACCTTAACTGAACAACATTCTTCACTTCGAAATAGACAAAGCTCACAACTTCAATTAAAAACAAAACATCGCTTACGCAACTCTTGGATTCAATTTAAGAATCCACCTTTTTAATGGAAAACATCGATTATAACAATAGTGTTATAATCCATGCTCCGAGATAATAAAACTTAAAATATAACTTTTATTCATTAGTTTGAATAAATAAAATAATAACTAATTAGTAAAGTAAATAAATAAATCTTTATTAAAATGGAAGTAAATAGTACTCTCCTAAATTCGATATAATCGAATTTTAATATATTACTCTCTTTCGGATAATCTCTATTCGATAAATCTCTTTTGAATAAATAATCTCTAATCGTTGACCTTCTATCAAATAAACAATCTCTATTCGATAACTCACTTTCGAATAATCTCTATTCAATAACATTCCAAAATTCAGAATAATATATCATTTTAGGTCACTATATTTTCCATTTTCAATAAAAAATCATCTTTGAATTTATCGCTTCCAAATTCTTATCCATTTTCCTTTATAACCATTTCAATATGCAAAACGTTTGCTTTTTAACCATTATTTACTTTAAAAAGTGAATATTATTATTTTATATAAAACTGGACTCGTTTATCAATAAACCTTGATTTTTATTGGTACTACAATTACAAGTTCAAATTCCATTTATCGAGTAATTTTATAACTTCTCATTCACATTCCAATTCATTATCAAATCTCATTTACATATCAACCATCTAGCTGATTATATCTAACAAGTTTATGACTTCATATCGACTTTATATTCGAATATAAATTATTGGTTTCAAAACAAATTAATAATTATCTTGTCAAGTTCTGAATTATATAGTATACATAATTTCTTGAAAATAGATTACTTATATACAATTCAACATAGTTGAATTCAAATTATAAATCCTTATCGAGTTATTCATATTCTGAACGTCGGAATATATTTTATCATTTCCTTTTTAACTGCTTTCTAATTTCCCTTTAAATTCATTCTTGAATTTACATTCCCAAACTATCCAATGTTAATTATTCCACTTCATTTATAAACATCATTTATAAATTAAACTACTTGTTTTTTTATTAAAAACAAGTTATTATATTCTAGCCTTTTTGAAATTCAATTTCTCTTTTAAACAAATAGATTTTTCCTTTAAAACCCTAAATTCATTTTCTTTTCATTCGAATATATTTTGATGACATTTAAATATCAATTATTTTAGGGCCAATGATATTCAAGAATCCAAAAACAACGAGTCTATCATAGAACATCTAGTACATCATATAACATAATATATGAAAACAAACAGTAATAAATTTTGAGGAATCCCGTTGGATCCCTCCAACCTATTTTCCTACAACCGCAGATGTTAGACAACATAAATAATAACAATCCCACTTCGAGGTAGGATATCGCAGTATATAAGGTCATCTGCTATCATGCGGGGGAGCATAGGATCTCATCCACTAATAGTACTATGGGAAATATCCAACTACCAACCTTAAATATAACTATATATAATATCTGCAATTGATAAAAATACGTCAATTCAACGAAACAATCATCAAACAACATTCAATAATCACATATCAACATTAAAATACGTTATATAATTTATAAACAAGACAACGTTAGTGAAATTACTCACATTGGTCATTTACCATTGAATAACGATAAACATCGATTAATTAAATTTGGCATTTTATTTTTCCACAAATTGTAACAAGCTCCAAATAGCTCCAAACCAGATTCGTTATGTAGCTTGCGTCCACACGATCCCAACGGTATTTGTTTCATCAGGTTCTGATAATGTATGGAAAAGTTATCAAATTTACAAATTCGAATACAAATAATGGCCATTAATTATTAAATTAATTATTAATTAACCTAACCTTAATTATAATTTAAACCTTAAACCCACCCCCCTAATTATTCTTCCCCATCGACATAATCTACGACTTTTGTAACAAACACCGCGACCATTACCGAAAGTTTGCATCAACATATCTCCCCTCCATGCTCCTCCTAAAATAAAACTAAATCCACCATTGATCTTCTCTCCAATCTCTCTTCAACTCCATACTAGATTTAATCAACTTGCATTCCCTCAAGCAAATAAGACTTCTGTTGTTTCATGCATGCAACACAGCACAAGTGCGTTACTTTTCATCATGAATTTACCTAAAAAATTTGCACACACAAGCTATTCAATCACCTAGATCTATTTACAACCTTCAAATCGTGAACCAATGCTTCAAATTTCCAATATCATGAAACCTAGCTCACATTAATATATTTCCCGCTAATAGTAATAACATCGATCCCCATTGGTTTGATATGAGGAGAATCAACTAGTGAATTTATATATATGTATATCATGATTTTTAGATTTTATTTTGATTTATGGAGGATTTTTATAACTCGCATTTTTTAAGAAGAAGACACAACAGTGGCTACGTGGAGTTTGACCAGATGGAAAATAGTTTAGTATTAGGGAGGGCAAGGGGTATTTATAGGATAGATAAATAATATTTTATTTACTTATTTTATAAATTTTTTGTATTAATGCTTGTATTTATGATTTGAAAATTCGTATGATCACATACGATATCCAATTTCAACGAAAATGGACATACACTATAGTTTGACACTACACATCCAATGAAACTTGTTTCGTCATAATCCGAGTACTTTTGCTCACACAGTGTAACGACCCACGCATCCATACTATCTGAGTCGACTAATAACACCACACGTCCAACCCAAATTGCACATAAATACGAATCATTATTAGAAACAAGTTAGAGGATGAGGAATAGAAAGAAATGTTAGAAGAGAAGAAAACAAAGAAGACAAATCTCACAGCGGAACGAATAAAATATATTATATAACATAACTTTTGAAATACAAATCAGTAACATTATATACATACCATTATCAGAGCACAACAGTTATTCCTGGAACAGTTATAAATACCTGTTTCCAGATACAACATAGTACACAACGGAAATATGAAAGTCTATACCTAACTTGTAAAGCCTCTTACTTCAAACTCCTCTAAGTGAATCTGTAAAATCCCGACTACTTGACTGCCCGTACAAATTTGGGCACCCAAGAGTTTAGGGAAAACAAACAAAATAAACTCTTGGTCAGTCATGGGATTGGTGTGAGTAAACTCAAACCATTTGTTTAACTTTAAAAATCCTATCGAAAGAAAGGATAATAGTAAGACCAGCCCACACATAAATATGGACAGTTTTTACCTTACTATAACCCAAAACACTTTGATACGAGAATCCAGTGATATTATAATAGTGTCTAAATCAAATATATAACAATATAGAGGAATGCTTGCATCTCACGCTCCATATATCATAAAAAACCGCAAGGTGGTTATTGGAGATTGGATTCTGACTATGACAAGGAATGAAACTACCTTCCGATAGTGTATCTCTAGAGAGGAATACACTGGGTTCAGCAAGAACATCTTGCAACCCGGCCTACACATGACTGACTACTCATTTCGCTTGAGTGTATCGAATGTATATCACAAACGGTTGGGAACAACAACCGTTTCCCGCAAGCATCGATAAATTAAAGAAGTAAAAGGAATTTCTCTAGATATGTGATTGTACAGCCTAATGGGAGCGACCTACATAACCATACTGCCTGCTCGATTTTTGTCATTTCCCGGTTGCTGAGGCCTGAGGCTACGATTTCTTTCCATTCATTGATTGCACAATCACTTTGAATGCCTCATTTTCAGATCCGTTAATCACTAATTGATTTGCACAAATATATTCTGGATATTATGCTAAAAGGATAAATTCTCGTCCACCATATGTATTTATACAGACTAAAATATGCGATCACTGGAAATACTCTGTCAGACATCGTCCATACACGTTCGTTCTGGGACTGAACGAAACCGAAGGCACAATTTCTATTAATAGAAAAAATCCTTGCACTTTGCTCCGTCTTCGATTATCTTCATATAATCTAATTTGCAACACTACTGCCAATACAAAGTGGTTCACGGATAATAATCCAATCAGTCTCTCCGTAGTGACAACGATTATTGGCTAATACTTCGATAGTCGGTTATTTAACTATCGAAGAGAAACAAACATACATTCAAAACATCAAACAAATCACTGGGCCATTTAATTGATATTTCATTCATTAATTAAATCACTACTCCATTTCCTTGTCAATATTTGTTAGCCAAATGTTTTCAACAATCATCTTGGCCCTTTTCGCTATTTGGTAAACATTACCATATATCGCCTCCTTTTATTTTCTATACGTAGAAAATATCTTCTATTTATAATAGGAAAACATTCCAATTACTTACCTCTTTCACTCCCATTCATTTCTACACTCAGGAATTATTTATTTATTATATTTCTAAATTTCCACTTACTTGGTTTAAAAAGAATGTTGTGTAAAACATCGTTACAACAACCCAAAACACTGCATTCAACTAATTCTTATTCAAACATTTCTTTTCGAGACTGGATCTTGCTATTTATCGGTTAAAAATGAAATCAATCAAGTTGGGGTATAACTAACTCTCAGACCTTGACTGAAAACATCCTTAACCTCAAAACGGACAAGACCACTTACCTCGAATAATCAACATCATAAAAACCATTATTCATTTTTAAAACACGTATATGCTCCTCTTTCTATTATACCAGATTTAATTATAGATTTTCTTTTTGTTTATAGTATTCTATTTTCAAGTTCGTTTCCTTATTGAATTCTATATATATCGATACATTGATTTCTAACTATCAAAATTCTAAAAAAAAAAAAATATATTCTAACTCCATAAATTACCAGAAAATTTCGCCATAACCTCCTTTGTACCGGTCGATAGTTCAAACCTCACCTCGCCTCTCTAGGCCCTTTCCATTTAAAAAGAAAATCAAAAAGCCAAGCGGCTTTCCAATCCGACACATAAAACTAATATGGAATTTAAACATGTACCTTTTGGCCGGGCATTTCAATTTATATCTCTTCATATACTTCATTCCAAACCTTATTAGCACGTATCCAAATATTCCTATTTAGTTTCAACTCAATCCATTCATCTTAACGAAATTCGCTAATTTATTTTCTAGTTAGCTATTTTGCCTATTTCACTTCAATGTTTGAACATAACATGTTCAAATAAAATATTTAACTTGCTTATAACCAAATTGAATTCCAATTTCAATTCAAGTTTCCTTTTCGATTTCGAATATAATTTTCCAAATCGAATTCACTTGTTCAAAGCCCAATATCAATTCAAAATCTCATTAACTAATTACTATTCAAATTAGTTAATTCTATTCAATAATTAAAAATCTAATTTCTGTTTCAAAAATCAATTCATTAATCCACTTGAGTTCACATATATTTTACAACTCAAATCTGAAATTTTCTAAATAAAAATTCTGATTTTATTCGCTTAAAATCCTTTTATAAAATTAAATAAACCGTTATGGTTTTTAAATGGTTATAGCGTTGTTTTTCTGAAAATTTGATTTTGACATAACTAAAAATATATACGACGAAATTCAGAATTTTCTCTTCCATTAGAAAACTATTATCTAATTGGTCCTGATGGTTCTTGTTTCAAATTCCGATTTTATTTGGGTTCTATATACTCAATTGAAGTTCGAATTGCCAATTTACGAACTGCCATGCTGCGACGAGCTCGTTTTAATTATATTTAAATATAAACTTCATTTGTAAATAAATTCAATCTCGTTCTAATATATATCTTAGTATATATTCAACCCAGTTTGCAAATCCAACTTAACATTTCTGATTTGCTCTAATTGTCGATTTTTCATTACTCGATTATAAATTTATTTATAACTCAATTTACTATATTAGATTCTAATTCCTTTTATAAATAAATTATTTATAAAAACTCGATGTAATCGAATTTCAAATTATAAATCCTTCTGATTTATCTCAGTTTATATTCCAATTTCCAGAAATGGACCGGTCGTTCCTTTTCTGAAACAAATCTTCAATTCACAGTTAAATTCATATTCGAATTTAAATTTCTAAATTATCAAATGATGATTTATTTTCCTTAATTTATAAACGTTGTTTATAAACTAAATTTCCTTGTTTTAAAATTAAAACGAGTTTCCATTTCGATTCCATTTCAAATTCTATTTTCAAATTCATACTTGAATTTTAATCTTTAAATTATCTAATGATAATTATTTTACTAGATTTATAAATATCGTTTATAAATCCAACTTGTTTTTAAAATAAAACAAGTTCCATTTCAAAATCTTTTTGAAAACAAAAGCTTATTTTGGGATATTCTAATTATTTTGACTTATCCATATATCACATAGAATCTATTTAAATATTAAATTTAACTTCTATTTAAATAAATTCGAATTAATCGAATTCAAATCATAAATCCTTACGGATTTATTTTAGTTCAATTTATATTCTGAACATCAGAATAAATTCCATCGTTTATTTCTTTAAAATGGTTTCCCTATTTCTATCTTTAAATTCACATTTGAATTTAAATATTCAAATTATCCAATGATAATGTTTTTCACTTTATTTATAAACACTGTTTATAATTTCACTTCAAATCCCACATTATTAACTTCTAAACAACGTTTATAATTCCACTTCAAATCCCACATTATTAACTTATAAACGACGTTTATAATTTCACTACTTGTTTTATATATTAAAACAAGTTAATATTTCTATAGCCCATTCTAAATTCAAATCCTATTTTAGATAAATAGATTTTTCCCTTTAAATCTCAATTATCCTTTTCATGATATTTTTATATATCAACATTTTAGCCCAGTGGTATTTAAACATTCAAAAACACACCATTACAACCACGGGTTTTCTAACACATCATATATGATAGTATATATGAAAATAAACAAATTATAATATTTTTAAGGAATCCAGTTGGATCCCTCCAACCTGGTTTCCTGCATTCACAGACGTTAGCCAACATAAATAATACCCATCCTGCTTCGAGGAAGGATATCGCGGTACGAAGGTCATCCATTATCATAGCGTGGGGCATATAGGGTCATCCGCTAATGATACCACGGGAATCCAACCACTAATATATATACATATATATATATATATATTATAGCCACAAACACCAATCCTAAATAACTAATATATTTGTAATAGCCACAGTAATATTTTAATGCAACCAAACAACCATCAATTATTTTTAACAAATAAAAAGTAATTCTATATAAAAACAGAGCGAGATTTACTCACCGTGATTTTCCTTTCTATCCAATCTATTCTGATTCCCATTTTTAATTCCCGATTCAATATCCGCAGCTACGGATTACACGGCTGGGTCCGTATGATAGAATCTTGTATAAATTTATCATGGCATCCATCATTTAAGAAATCGAATGAATTAAATGAAATTAAAACTTTAATTATAAAATTAAAATATTCACCTTAATTCTTCTCTACGCTTCCACGTCTATAAGAAAAATGAACCCCTTCTACCAAAGCCTTAAAACACAAATTTTCTTCATCATCACCATAGCTCTAAGACATTGGAGACTCCACTATCACATTTAATACTATTCAAGAAAGTCCTGCATATGATCCTTCCCAATACGCTTTTGCAAATTATGCTGACTCTGACCCATTTCTTCCCTTAAAAACCGCACTGACTCTTTTTAAGCATAGCTCGAACCATTAACAAAATTTCTGACTTGTATTCGAACTCACTGCAGCCAATGTGACAGTTGACAAAGGTCGACCGAAGCTACTCCACGTTGTGCGACAGCGTGCGCCTTGAAGCTAAGTCTCCGAACATTTCATTAACAATCCTGACCTTTACCTCCTATGTGCGATAATTCCCTTTGTCGTGAATCGCGATTTCACAGTAGTTTGCAATTTCCAACGTCGAAGCCTTCATATTGCATCGCCCCATCAGATTAATCGATTAACCCAAAAAAATGCTACCACACATCGCGAGGCTTGAATCCCTTTTCCATTCACGACTTCTATTCAATCTTGTACTCCATGTGCATCAAATCCCATGCCATCAAGGTGAGGCTCCAATCCGCAAGCTCAATGCTTTCGAAAGAGATAAACGAGGCCGGCTTTGATTATGGGTTGAAGGAATTGGCTTTTTTTATTTTCTTGTATGAGGAACTGATTTCGTTTTACTTTGGGAAGAATAGAAATGAAGGGCAAAAGGAATCAAATTGAAAAAAGGGGGCATGGCCAATTTTCTTCGAGGCTTTGATTTCATTTTTATAGTGGAATGGATGATGCCAGAAATTAAAGAAGAGAAGGGGGATTAGTCATGTGTTTATAAACGATGAATACTTAGCAATGAAGGAATTTAAGGTAGGTGTTTTACCAGGTAGGATTTATCTGAGGTAGGTCTTAATAGGTATGGTGGTTATTCTATTTTATTTCAGCTACTGTTATATAACACTGAACGCACTACACCACTATGGACTCCACTCAAAACACAACAATGGACGTTTCTAGGGTTTAACCACTATTCTGGACACACTAAAATAAGCTACGAAGTCTAATCTTATCATATGAAGAAGATATAAATTTAAATTGATATAAATTAAATTCAAAACAAATAAATTCCTTGATAATAAATTAATATTATTATTGATTATATTCACATAGGATTTATATTTATTATCTGAATTATTTTGACTCAGTTTAAATCTCGAGTTGAATTATTTTTTGTTTTAAGATAATTATATATATATATTTGAAATATATCGTATATCGATTATTAAATCGATAAACTAAATATAAAAATTCATTTATATTATTAAATCAATATTTAAAACCATATTAAATATTTAAAATTAATCGAAAAACATTCAGGTCGTTACATTCTTCCCCCCTTAAAATAATTTCGTCCCCGAAATTACTAAGGTAGGAAAAATGCTACTAACCTATTTACTTTTCAAAAACATACTTATGTTGATACTCAATTCTTCATACTTCTACAAAATTTAGCTCAACCAAAACTTTTGGTTTCCATTTATATTCCACATCATATATGCTTACATTAATTTAATCTGGATGGTTTCCAATCCACATATTCACATCTAATTCATATTCATTCATATGCATTCAACTTATTCAAATTGATTTTACTCAATTTATCCACTTTAATCTATTTAACTTACTTGAGTTAAATTTAAATAACAGAATTCAAATCCCTGGGTTTTTATTTCAAATCCTTTTGGAATATTATAAATATACACGTATATTTAAAATCATCTCAAATTCAAAACATTTGAGTTTTCAAACCATCTTGTCTTCTTATAAACAAATTTCCTTTAAAAACTTTTCTAAGGTAGCAATCCATCACTTAGAAACTCGAAAATGAACATTGGTAATTCTGCAGTCATTATCAGAATTATTTCCCAGCGACTGAAGTGAGTTCAGTGCTTTATCACTTTCAAAATCCATCTGAATATGGTTTTTATTCAGAAGTCCTTTTAAAATAAAGCTATATTATTCTAATATACTTCAGAAAAATATTATTTTCAACTTCCCAGGATAAAATTCCAAATTCTGTTTCGAATTAAATTTTAATTCATCTCATTTTTATAATTCATTCTTATACAAATTACATTTGTTTATATTAACCATTTCAATTTTATAATCTTATTTGATTATAATTTTAACGTACAACACATCCATATATTATAATAATTTCAGAAAATTATTCTTTTTTCTTTCAAAAATAGAATTCTAGGCAAAATTATTTCATTTACCCATTTTAAAAAAATATTGTGTTGAATTTTCTGTTAAAGTATTTACAAACTCTTATCAATGTCGTGGCGTCCAACGACTCGACTAGAAGTCATAAACCACTCAACAGACTAGCCAACACAATATAAAATAGTTTTTATATCAATTAACAAATACGTGCTCTCATGTATATACGCTCAACTCATTCTAGGGTACTACTGACCCTATCTTTAATGAGCACTATCCCACCAAGCCTAGGTATTCGCTCAACCTAAGTTATGATACCAACTGTAACGGCTCGCACATTTTTACTATCTGAGTCGACTAATAAAACCACACGTCCAACAAAAATTGCACAAAAATACGAATCATTATTAGAAAGAAGTTATAGAATAAGGAATAGAAAGAAAGAAATGTTAGAAGAGAAGAAAACAAAGAAGGCAAATCTCACAGCGGAACGAATAAAATATATTATATAACGTAACTTTTGAAATACAAATCAGTAACTTTATATACATACCAATATCATAGCACAACAGTTATTCCTGGAACAGTTATAAACACCTGTATCCAGATACAACATAGTACACAGCGGAAATATGATAGTCCATACCTAACTTGTAAAGCCTCCTTCTTCAAACTCCTCCAAGTGAATCTGTAAAATCCTGACTACTTGACTGCCCGTACAAATTTGGGAACCCAAGAGTTTAGGGAAAACAAACAAAATAAACTTGGGGTCAGTCATGGGACTGGTGTGAGTAAACTCCAACCATTTATTTAACTTTCAAAATCCTTTCGAAAGAAAGGATAATAGTAAGACCAGCCCACACATAAATATGGACAGTTTTTACCTTACTATATCCCAAAACACTTTGATACGAAAATCCAGTGATATTATAATAGTGTCTAAATCAAATAAATAACAATCTAGCGGAATGCTTGCATCTCACGCTCCATATATAGTCAAAAACCGCAGGGCGCTTATTGGAGATTGGATTCCGACTATGACAAGGTATGGAACCACCTTCCGATAGTGTATCTCTAGAGAGGAATACACTGGGTTCAACAAGAACGTCTTGCAACCCGGCCCACACATGACCGACCACTCATTTCGCTTGAGTGTATCGAATATGTATATCACCAATGGTTGGGATCAGTAACCGTTTCCTGAAAAGGGACATCATCGATAGATTAAAGAAGTAAAAGGAATTTCTCTAGATAGGTGATTATATATCTTAATGGGAGTGACCCACATAGCCATTGTAACGACTCGCATTCTACGTATCGAAGGATCGTAGAATATTCATTTCTTTTACATGCGAAGTCGTATGGTCATGTTACTTTGGGAGACGACTATTAGGGTCATTTCCCATGTTCATGATTTTTGCTGATTTTTAAATGACCGTTTTGCCCTTAGCTGATCTTGTTTCGACCATAACTTTTGATTGGAAAGGATTTTTAACCTGAAACCACTTCCATTAGATCCGGATGATGGTTTACCTTTCTGTAGAGTGGTCACATTAGCCAAACGGGCTCACCGTTTGGGAGATATGACTGAAACAAGTTTCAGGTGGTGAAAAACAGCTTAATTGGGCTTAACCGGGTGATTAACAGTTAGGCCCAAAGGGGAATTTCGGGATTTGGAGTATTTAAGGGCTGTTAGGGTTTAGAGAACACCCTTTTCTCACTTCCACAGCCGCCACTTTCATTCTTGGGACCCTAGTAATGGCCTCCAATATCTAAAACACCCCAAATCACCTTCTAATCGCTAATTAAGCCAAATCTACATCAAATAAAAGCGGATTAGCACCAGAATCGAGGTAGAACTACTGTATAGCCTTGGAAACAGCGCCAAACATAGAATCATTTCAGATTTGGTAATTTGTTCGTGGCTAAGGTGTGTGATTTGCATAGTTCCTCACTAATTATGGCTAATTAAGGGTGATTAGTGATAATTAGCGAATTTATAGGTGTTAAAAATGTGGAAAAATATTGATAAATTTCAAAATATTGTTTTAGACTTCTGTTATAAGTTTGGGTTAATTTTTTTAAGTTTAACTAATCCTATCGTTAATTATACTTGAACATGCTTAAGTGAAAATACAGGATTTTGGCTATGTTTGATCCGTTTTAACCTATCAAATTGTCGTTTTGATGTTATTGGTCGATTCTATATGTTGCTATGACTGTATGGTATGTTTTGTAATTGTTTAGAGAAGATAGATTATCCAAAAACGCCGTCGAAAGGCATAAAAACAGTCGCTGGAAAAAGTTGTAGAAAGTTGTGCAGGGTTTCGGGTCGGATCGGATATGGGGCTCGGATCGGATCGGTGGACTGGGCAAGAGGGTACGAACCGGACCGGAACCTGGCACAAGAGGATGCAAGGGCAAAAAGGAAGGCCATTAGAACTGAGTGGAGTTGGGGTCGGATCGGAACGACAGGAAGGCGTGGGGTCGGATCTGCGTTGACCGAACCAAAGCGAGAGGGTTAGAGAATCGAACCGTAGTGCCACGAAGGTAGGAGTACTGAACCGATGCAAACATAGGGGACCCAAACCGAACCGGCGTCAGGGGGTGAAAAGCAGTCGAACCGAACCAGAGGCCGGAGCATGCTGAACCGAACCAAATGGAGGAACTGGAACACTATACAACCAAACCGAACGGGAAACCTAAGAGCGATGTATTTTAATCAAACTGACTAGAGCAATCCGAACCAAACCGGATTGGGGCTGCGATCACGTGATGACTCTTCTGAAGACCAACTCCAATTCAATCAAAACCCGAGATGCAAAGGAAGTCCAAATAGGAAGTAGAACTCAGGGTCCAGTTGGGAACCAACGAGTTACCTTCATGAGTGGGCTTTGCTGCTCGACGTGTGCTAAGCGGTTATCAACGTCCAGAGCTTTGATTCACCACCAAGACGGATGTTAGACTACGTATCAGTGCAGTGGGGGTAGTTATTACCCCATGAGGCAGAGTGATCGTAGCATGGGTATGATCCAGTGCAGTGGAGTTGTTATGACTTCATGGGGGAGACTGGACATAGCAAAGACTAGTGGCTATGGATCAGTGCAGTGGTGTCTGACTCCATGGGGCAGAGTGATCATAGCAAGGAATAGGGTGATCAAAGTGGTGGATGTCGTATGCTTTACACACTGAGTGAGAGATGTGAGGATGGTTTCTATGTTTGATTGTTTGCTTTCACTATGACATGCACACCCCTACCCCCGTATTCTTTACACTATATAGTGGCACCATAAAGTATTGAGTGGTATGTTGTGCTAACTCTTTGGTTACAGGTCCAGGCTCAGGTATGGTTTAGTATATCTGTTATTGTTCTGTTTGATGCTTATCGCTCATACAATACTTTTGTCTGACCCAGAGTTTTATGTCTCTTCTTATTACTCTGGGTGCCCTTAAACGGGCAGACTAGAGAGAGGTTAGGTGGTATGCACGGGTAGTTGTACCAGAGATGAGCAGAAGGCTCTCACGTAAGATATATATAGACATTCTCCCTGTGTCGCTGCTGGTCACTACTTTGGGCATTAGTAGTGTACCTTTCCTTTCTTTTGCTTTAGAAACAGTTTTAAAGTTGTAATAATGATGATGTGGAACATAAGCTGTAATTGAATTTTCCGCTGCTATGATGTTTAATTTTCAGCTTATGCACTGTCTCACCTGTTTTATGTCAAAGTATGTTATTATTATATTTTATTCCATGCGCTGTGAGATATTCTACAGGTTCCTTGCTATTTCAAATCCCCTTTTTCTTTCTTTGGCGACCGTCCCATGCTAGTTGGACATTGGCACAACGCACTTTCAAGGGAAATGTCGGCTGGTGCGGGGCGGGCCGTCACATTTGTATCAGAGCTCTAGGTTGCATAGTTAACCTAGGTAAAGGCACCAAGGAGAGATAATATGTATATAAGAGTGCGTAATTATGATTATTTTGGTTTTCAAAAGCTATATATATATATATACATACACACACACACTATTAATATAGCTAAGGATGAAGTCGCACTGCACTGACACCACAAAGAGGATGGTTAATCGTTTCTCTTTACAGATTGAACGATGAGCCGATATACGAGGGGTGATGGTAGAGGAGCCAACAATGGGAATGCTCCTGACATGAGGGTTATGTTTACTGACTTCATGAGAGAGATGCTTAGGGGCGTTCAGAGGGCAGTCCCTAATACTGCTAATGGTGGTGGTGCAACAGTGTAGGCGCCTAGGGCTGATTTCACCAAGCTTTTCAAGGATTACACTAGTCTTGGTGGAAAGCCATTCCACGGAACGGATTCAGCCACAGAAGTTCAGGATTGGTTGGATAGCCGTGTGCGAGTCTTCGAAGATTTGGGTATCGAGGATGCGATTAAAAGAAAGCTAGCGCCCCGTCAACTACAAGGATGGGCGATGAATTGGTGGAATGCCATTAAGGAGGCTACTCTAGAGGACCAAGCTACATGGGATCAGATTAAGGCCCGATTCGGTGAAAAATTTATCCCAGCTTCTCAGAAGTCATAGTTGTTTAGGAAATTTCTGGAGCTTAAGCAGAATGGTAGAGCTGTCTTAGAGTATATTGCCAAGTTCGATACTTTATCGAAGTATGGATTATCCCTCATTGACACTCCCGAGAAGAAGAATGAGAAGTTTATAACAGGTTTGGATCAATACTTGGGGCAAAGGCTTATTAACCACATCGATGAGACGTTTGAATCGACCGTGGGGAAAGCGTTGAGGTCAGAGAGTCTTTACCGCAAGTCAAACACTGAGGTTGCATCTGCAGAAGAGCCAAAGCCGCAAGTAAGCGGTGGAGGCAAGAATGGTTCTCAGAATAAGAGAAAGCAGAATCAAACCAAGGATGCCTAGAAGAAAAAGAATAAGAAAGATGTTGAGTGCTTCAGCTGTGGTAAGAAGGGCCTCTATGCCAAGGAATGTCGGGCTAAGCTAGCGGATAGGAAGTGCTTCAACTGTGGCCAAGTGGGACATCACAAGGACAAGTGTCCGCAACCCCCTAAGGAAAAGCAGATTGTGAAAGCATATGTTATCAATGCTGTTCCTTCTTCTTCGAATGCCCCAACTGCGACGGAGAAGGGAAAGAATGTCGTTATTCAAAGTATGCTTTCTATTTATGATGTTCATTTCGAGTATTGTTTGATACCGGAGCTTCCAGTTCCTTCATATCTAGTGACCTGGTAGATAGGTTAGGATTGGAGCCAGAGATTGTCGATAGACCTTTGGTAGTGACGAACTCGATTGGTGGTTCGACTAGCCTTAGTATGATTTGCCGTAATGTGGTCTTATCGAGTCATGGATGTATGTTTGTGATTGCTTTGTTTTGGGCTTTACTGGGTTTGGCATTATTTTGGGAGTCGATTGGCTCCAAAGATACGGGGCGGTAGTAGACTATAAGGGATTTTTGGCGACAGTTAGAGCGGATGATAGGCAGAGGGTAGTGTTTGGTGGCCTACCTAATGATGGGGTAATGGCTAGTTTTCTGAATTCCCTCGACATCCTGCATGATGAGTTGTCAGATGCGCCCGTGGTTGGCCAGTATCCGGACGTCTTCGAGCAAGTGACCGGACTTCCACCACACTGAGAGATTGAGTTCAGTATTGATTTGGCAAAAGATGCCAGACCTATAGTGATGCCACTTCGTCGTATGGCGCCAAGGGAGCAGTGAGAGCTTGGGGTGCAAGTAAGCGATCTTTTGAGGAAGGGATTTATCAGAAGAAGTGTTTCTGAGTAGGAAGCACCAGTTGTGTTTGCTAGCAAGGCAGATGGTTCCCTTCGATTGTGTGTGGACTACCGCCAATTGAACAAGGTGACGAGGAAGAATAAGTATCCTCTACCGGGGATAGATGATTTGTTTGATTAGTTGAGTGCCACGAGAGTGTTCTTGTAGTTGGATCTCGCGATAGGTTTTCATCAGCTTAGAGTGCAAGTTGAGAGTATAGCTAAAACGGTATTTCGTACGCCGTCTGGATTTTATGAGTGGTCGGTCATGCCATTCGGGTTGACCAATGCACCAACAAATTTTGTAGATCTTATGAATAGGGTATTCAGAGATCAGTTGAATAAATTTGTTCATTTTGATCATGGATGATATACTTGTTTATTCGAGGACAGAGGAAGAACAAAGGAACAATTGAGGATAGTTATGGAGGTGTTGAGAAAACACTAATTGAAAGCAAAGTTTTCTAAATGTCACTTCTGGAGAAGTGATGTGAGGTTCTTGGGCCATGTTGTTTCAGAAAATTGTATCGCAGTGGACCCCGCGAAGGTGGCTACGATACAAGATTGGTCTACGCCCAAGAATGCAATAGACATAAGAAGTTTCTTGGGATTAGCTGGATATTATCGTAAGTTTATCCAAGACTTCTCTAAGATAGCAACACCATTGACATAGTTGACTAAGAAAAATCAAGCTTTTGTCTGGGACGAAAAGTGCGAGAACGCATTCAAAAATCTAAAGGAAAAGTTGACATGTGCACCAGTGTTAGTCCTTCCTAAGGGGAATGAAGAGATGACAGTATATACAGATGCATGTGGTACCGGACCGGGTGCTGTATTGATGCATGGGGGGAGGGTTGTAGCTTATGCAAGTCGGCAATTGAAACCATACGAGAGAAGATACCCTACCCATGATTTGGAATTAGCAGCGATTGTGTTCACGTTGAAGATGTGGAGACATTATCTTTTGGGAGACAGATTCGAGTTGTTTACTGATCTTAAATCATTAAAGTATCTCTTCTCTCAGAAGGATCTAAATCTCCGACAGCAAAGATGATTAGAATTCTTGGCTTCCTACGATTTTGATATCGCATACACATCATGAAAGGGCAATGCGGTAGCCGATGCATTGAGCAGAAGACATGCCAATTTAGGGGCTATGTTTCTTGAGTGGAAGTAACTGGAGTACATCGCTGGGTATGATTTCAGACCAAAATGCGAATTGGATCTAGAAATGTTAGCAAGTTTGACGATCAGACCCACTTTGATTGAGCAGATTGGTTCCAGTCAGAGGGACGATCCTAACCTATTGGAAATCATCTCCAAGTTAGAGATGGGTAGCGATGAGGAGATGAACAAGTATGGGCTTGATCTAGATGGATGGCTTAGAAAGAATGGAAGAATTGTTGTGCCCAATGTCAATGGATTGAGAGATGAAGTGCTTAGAGAATGTCATCACTCAAAACTGACTATACATCTCGGTTGTAACAAAATGTATCGAGACATGAAGCAGACCTACTACTAGGAAGTGATGAAAAGAGGCGTTGGAAAGTTTATATCCAAGTGCATGAATTGCCAGCTAGTTAAAGCTGAGCAAAAGAAGCCTAATGGTTTGTTGCAACCATCAGAAATTCCAGAATGGAAATGGGAACAAGTCTCAATGGATTTCATTGATGGGTTACCAAGGACTAGATCGGGCAATGATAGCATTTGGGTGATTGTGGACAGATTGACCAAGAGTGCAAGATTTATACCCGTCAAGTCGAATTGAATGGTAGCTAAGTTAGCTGAACTATATGTAGAGTGGGTAGTGAGATTTCGTGGAATACCCAAAGGCATTGTGAGTGACCGAGATCCGTTGTTCACTAGTGGATTTTGGAGGAGCTTACAAGAGGCGTTAGGATCATAATTATATCTCAGTACCGCGTATCATCCTCAAACCGATGGACAGACAAAGAGGGTGAATCGAGTATTAGAAGATCTCTTGAGAGCTTGGAAATTAGACGTTGATGGATCATGGGATGACCATTTTCATCTAGTAGAGTTTGCATATAATAATAATTATCAATCCAGTATTGGTATGGCTCCATTTGAAGCTTTGTATGGAAGACCGTGCAACTCACCATCATGTTGGTTAGAACCTGGTGAGAAGTTTGTGCTTTGACCAGATGTGATAAGAGAAACATCAGCAAAGATTAAGGTTATCCAACAACGAATGAAGGCTGCCCAAGATAGGCAGAAGAGTTATGCTGATAAGAGGAGAAGAAAATTAATGTTCTCCATTGGCGACTTGGTGTTTGTCAAGATTTCTCCGTTGAAGAGCATGATACGATTTGGCAGGAGAGGCAAGTTAGCGCCAAGATTTGTTGGTCCATTCCCAGTTCTCGAGAAAATTGGGAATTTCGCATATAAATTTGAATTACCAGAGAAGATGGCAGGAGTTCACAATGTATTTCATGTTTCCCAGTTATGGAAGTTCGTGCACGACCCCGATGTGACTATTTCACCTGATCAGTTGGACGATATCGAGATTGAACCCGAGGTGGTTGGGAACCGCAAGCCTATGCGTATTATTGGGAATGATACGAAGCAATTTCGAAGGAAGGCGGTGAAATCAGTCAAAGTTCAGTGGGGCAAGAATGAGAATGACTATACTTGGGAGACAGAGGAAAGCATTAGGAAGACGTATCCAGAACTCTTCACCTAGTAAGATTTCAGTTTCTATTTAGTCTTTCTACATGCTAGGATAGGCTTGTTTTGTTTGTTTTGCATGTTTGACTGTTGTATGTGGCTGGTAAGCATGCGGGGTCCATTGTATGTTTTGCGTTAAGAAATTTCGGGCACGAAATTTCCTAAGGGGGGGGGGGGGTGGGAGAATGTAACGACCCTCATTTTCCGTATCGAAGGATCGTAGAATATTCATTTCTTTTACACGCGAAGTCGTATGGTCATGTAACTTTGGGAGACGACTATTAGGGTCATTTCCTATGTTCATGATTTTTGCTGATTTTTAAATGACCGTTTTGTCCTTAGCTGATCTTGTTTCGACCATAACATTTGATTGGAAAGGATTTTAATCTGAAACCACTTCCATTAATCTGGATGATGGTTTACCTTTCTGTAGAGCGATCACATTAGGCAAACGGACTCACCGTTTGGGAGATATGGCTGAAACAAGTTTCAGGTGGTGAAAAACAGCTTAATTGGGCTTAACCGGGTGATTAACAGTTAGGCCCAAAGGGGAATTTCGGGATTTGGAGTATTTAAGGGCTGTTAGGGTTTAGAGAACACCTTTTTCTCACTTCCACAGCCGCCACTTTCATTCTTTGAACCCTAGTAATGGCCTCCAACATCTAAAACCCCCCAAATCACCTTCTAATCGCTAATTAAGCCAAATCTACATCAAATCAAAGCGAATTAGCACAAGAATCGAGGTAGAGTTGTGTTATAGCCTTGGGAACAACGCCAAACAGATATTCATTTCAGATTTAGTAATTTGTTTGTGGCTTAGGTGAGTGATTTGCATAGTTCCTCACTAATTATGGCTAATTAAGAGTGATTAGTGATAATTAGCAAATTTATACATGTTAAAAATCTGGAAAAATATTGATGAATTTCGAAATATTGTTTTAGACCTCTATTAGAAGTTTGGGTTAATTTGGTTAATTTTACTAATCCTATCATTAATTATACTTGAACATGCTTTAGGGAAAATATTGGATTTTGGCTATGTTTGATCCTCTTTAACCTATCAAATTATCGTTTTGATGTTAGTGGTCGATTCTCTATGTTGCTATGACTGTGTGGTATGTTTTGTGATTGTTTAGAGAACATAGATTAGCCGAAAACGTCGTCGAAAGGTGTAACACCCTATATTTTCTGTTAACATTATAGTAATGAATCAAAGAATAATTAATTTCAAATGTGAGAATTAAGGGAAACGGGTTTGGCCATTGCGTTAGTCTCGGAATTCTGCTTGAGATAGAGTCTGAGTTTGCGTAAAACGGACACCGTATGAAGGGGATATGGATGAACAAAATTAGACAGAATACCAGAAGAAAAAAATAGAAATGCACTGGCGCACTTGGGAAGTGCGCTAGTACAAAAATTGCACTGGCGCACCTGCCAAGTGCGCCTAGGCCGGGCTGAGAGCCTGCACAGCTTTCTGGTGTTAACTGATCCATACCATGAGTCATTGCTGAGTCCTTTCTGACTCCTTGCTGAGTCATTAGGGCTGAGGTGTCACCCTATCTTGACTGAATGGTTATGGTTAACTCTAGGATTATCCGACGGCCCTAATTAAATTGAAATTCTATATAAACAACCCAATGCTCAACCTAAAATCACACAAAAATAATCCTGGAACTATCATGCTGTCAATAGAGAACTTGGAGTAGCCGTTACCGCTTTCAATTCAAAGATGAGATAAAAGCCTACATCAAAATCAAATTAAAAGTAATCTAATTCAACGATCTACATCAAAGGAAAGCTATTCAGCTTCAAAAAACAGATTTCAGACAAACAAGACTTGCCTATATTTTGTAACTAAAGTTATATTTCCGATCTCAACATTAATGGGAAGTCATGGCTTGTAAGAAACTGATATTAGAACGGTGCCTATTAGTTTATCTATGTGCATTCATGTGTTTTTTCCTATGTTACATTCTGGTGGTGAAACTATTGCGTTTGGCTATGACTATGACTATGAGACCTTTGCCTAAGACTATGACCATGAACTATTGCCTATGAAACTATTGCCTATGACTATGACTATGACTATGAGACCTTTGCCTAAGATTATGACCATGAACTGTTGCCTACGAAATTATTGCCTATGACCATGATTCATGACTATGAGACTGTTGCCCACGACTATCATAACTATGAGACTATGGCCTATGACGTTGATTATGAAATTATTGTGATTAGTCGCCCATGACTATTGTGGTTAATTGCCTATAACTATTTTAGTTAGTTTCTTATGCCTATTCCCATTGTTACAATTTACCGATCATGTTGTACCTTGAACTGGCATTATGTTTGACCAAATCACCTATGCCTATTCCCTTGATTATTTTAGATCTCATATTTAGTGTGTAACTTGGCTAGTTTATTCCTATTCACTATTATGTACATCGAACCTGTTGGAGCCGTTATTTTTACATGCCTATTCTTTTATATCAATTCTTGTGCTTATCCCCTATTCCTTTTGTTAGTGCCATTTCATGAGTACTTAGAAAACTTGTGAAATCATGTTATATGTACAATTATGATGCGGGGATTGGGCATAACTTAATTAAGTTAATATTCCACAATAAATATGTTGGCATAATCTAAATCGGCTATAATAGTGAATGATTTACATGCATATTAGCCTTGGGCATAAACTGTTAAATTATAATTGGCAGCAAAGTATGTAGTTGGCATGTAAACCAAGTTTTGGACATAAACGGTAAACTAGAATATTAAATCTAGTTTTGACATGAACTATAAATGGGAATATTAATATAGATTGGGCATGAACAGAAAAAGGGGAATATTAAATCTAAATTGGTATAAACTGCAAGTGGCACTAATTGATAGGTGAATCAAGTTTTGGGCATAGAATATAAGTATGTTAATTGGCATGACAAATGAATATGGCCTAGGCTAAATTGATTTACGGAAAATTTACATAAATAGTAAATATGTAAATTAGAGAAGAGGAAAATGCCTAACCCGAGGTTAGATTGAGTTATGGTGTAAAACTGCCCGGAACCGCCCAGCACATCCAGTAACCACAACAATACCCATCTAATGTGAGAGTTTAGTGCATCAAGCCCAGAAAGTCCCGAGGTTAGACTGAGTTGTGGTGTAAAACTGCTCGGGACCGACCGGCATATCCAGTAACCACAACAATACCTGTCTAATGTGAGTGGTTGGTGCTTTAATTAATTAACTAAAGCTCATGAACAATCAAGCTCGAAATGGTGAGGTTAAGTAATTAAGGAAACACTTAACCAACTTAACATGTTAACAAAGACAAGAAGGGTGGGGTTAAGTAATTGAGGAAACACTTAGCCAATTCAACATGTTAACTAGGCAAGATTGATAGGAGTTAAGTTAATTTGGACACTTAACCAACTTAACATGTTAACAAGGCAAGATCTGTGGGGGTTAAGTAACTAAGGAAACACTTAACCATTATAACATGTAAACTAGACAAGTGGGTAAGGTTTAGTAAATGTTTAACTATTATGACATGCTAACTAGACTAGATGGTGGGGTTAAGTAAACTTAGAACACTTAGCCATTATAGCATGATAAATAAACAGGGTTAGGTTAATGAGAGACACTTAACCAGTATAACCTGACAAACGAGTAAGGTTAAGGAACACTTAACCAATTTGACATGATATATGGGTAGGTTGAGTCAACGTAAACTGCTAGATAACACTTAACCAATCCAACATGACGAGGAAAAGAACTATGTAGTAAACCTTAGTTAAGGGGACTAAGTGGTAAACCTTAGTAAAGAAAAGAACAGTTTAGGAAACTAAGTAGTAAACCTTAGTTAAGAGAACTAAGTAGTAAACCTTAGTCAAGAAAACCAAGTAGAATACAAGGAGGAGCGAACGTCTATCTGATCATGTAGAAGGCTCCAACGAACTGGGTTACGAAGCACGCGGCTTCGTGGGGACGTGGGGGTACTCTTGGTATCCCTCTATGAGGCTGCAGATGATCCTCTTGGGCTCACAGAGGTTAAGGTCTGCATTAGAAGAGACAAGGGTATGCCTTGGTTGCAATAATAAGACAACCTAAAGACTAGGATGGACCAGCGTGATTCGGCGAGACCAGTTTTTGCCCTGTGATAGCAACTCGTCTACCTACCATCTTAAGTCAGTCGAGATACGCGAAGCGGAAACGCGGAGAACTCCAACAGACCATATACTTGCTATCTAGTTATGGCTGAGGTTGGCCCATAGGTTGGTGGGGCATAGAGGGGCCTGCGTACAGTTCTCATTCTTGATTTTCTTAGGTGCCTTTCATTTGTTAGTTGAGGGAGGGGTCTTGTAACACCCCACCTCCATTAAGGTCACTCACAAAGGGTATGCCTTAGCTTCAGTGGAGCGTTTTCGGTAAATAGACACAGAATATCACAAGACAGATATAAAAATTTTGCAGCGGAAAATAAACAACTTTATTAAATCACTAAAATACTTTGTTACATAATACCATGAGTCATAAAACCATTAAAACACTTCTGTCTTACATCATCGGAGTACATAGGTATTTAAAAGATGTAACAACCCGGAATTTGGGGCCAATTTAAAATTTTCATTTTTGAGATTTTAAAGGTGTTTAAATATTTGAAATAAATTATTTTAAATAAAAATGAATAGGAATTTATTTTGAGCTAAGTTAATACAAATATATTCAATTTAATTATAAAAGGAATTAGAAATAGCACGGTAGTTTGAAAAGTCAAATCTGAACTTTGGCTGACTGTGCAGGATGCAGAATAAATCAGATTTTGGTGAAACCAAAAATATTAGAACTATTTAAAAATACCTTTCCAACGAATCCGAAAAATCGAAATTTCATAGCGGGAATTAAAAGTTATGGCCGGTTGAAATTTCAGAATAGTCACTGTAGAATTTCTGCATATATTTTAATATTAAAAATAGCCATTTTCAAAGGACCTCTATTTTCGACGAAACCACTTTTGTTGGATTCAGAATGTCAAATTATTGATTAGTTTAATTTTCAGAATTAATTTGTGACTGTGGCAAAATGATTTCAGTTTGCTTAATTTCGGTCAATTTTAATCGATTTGGAAAAGGTCATTTTTCAAATAGTCACAGAATTCGACGAAATTAATTTTGTTAGGATCGTATCGTCAAAACAAAGCCATAAATAATTTTTTTTGGATTTTTCTGAGTTCGCATGTAACCCTGGTAGATTAAAGAGTACGTTCGAATTAGTATTGAAAAGATTTATTTTCAAAGTAAAAGGAAACAAGCTGTAAACTTCAGAATTAGACTTCGACGCTAGCGCCATTGCGTTCAGAAGACGTCAAAACCTATTGTTCGACAGTCGTTGGTCTCTGTTTGGAGATCAGATGGAAAAAACCTAATTTCTAGAATTAATTAAATTAAAAATAAAAAGAAAATACCCTAGAATACAGTATAAATACGGGCTACAGTAGCTTCTTCTTCCCCATTCGTTTATAGCCGCTGAAACGCATAACTCCTCAAAACTTCAAGCTTCGATTTCTCCTTCATTTCTCAACGAAATTCTTCGCCGGGGTACACGTTTCGAAGAGATTCTCGTGCTCTTCGATTCTACACCAAAATCGGACCTCCTCGTTTCTCAATGAAATTCTTCGTCGGAGTACACGTTTCGAAGAGATTCTCGTGCTCTTCGATTCTACACTAAAATCGTACCTCCTCGTGTCCTATAGCCGCCGCCCCACCCCCTAAACCCGCCGCCCCACCCCCTAAACCCGCCGCCCCACCCCCTATACCCGCCGCCGTTCGCACTAAACAGGGCCCACCACAGGCGAACGCACCCCACCCCCTTCCCGGCGCCGACTCCCCTCTCCAAGCTCTTCAATCTCCAACAAACCATTCTGAAAACCATCAACTACATCTTCTGATTTCTGAAATAAAAGTTTTGAAAAAAATACAAAGGTATGAACATTTCAGATTTGCCATGCTTAATTCTGTCACAGCAGCAGTTGTAAAAGTCATTGTTATTCGAAAATTGATAATTAATTCATACGAACTCCAAACTGGAAAATTTCAGATCCGACGGAACCGTGAAGTCGTATAGAGGTTGCTGAAATTGATTGGAATGATTTATGAATTTATTTGGATTTTTAATTCTGCTTAATGTAAGGTGAGATTCTGATTTATATAATTAAATCAATTTAATCATCATTTTTCTTGTTATTTAATATTTGAATTGTTACCAAATTAGATCTGCTAATTAGAACGAATCATTTTGTTATAGATCTGTTAGTTTGTGACGTATAAGTATAGATCTGTTAGTTAAAATTATGGGTCTGTATGTGATGGATAATTAGAACGAATCATTTTGTTATATATTTAGTTGGATCATTCTTATCGATGCTTTGGTGAATCATGAGTAACAAAAGTTCGCCTTGTTCATGTTATTGAATCGAATTAGGACCTTCCATTCAATATAAGTATATCACTTTGTATGATGACTTGTGTAAATTGAGAAATTGTTAGTGTTTTAATCAAAGACATGAAAAACATTAAATTACACAATCCTAATGTTAATAATGTAAATAAGGATAAAAGAAAATTAACATTTTCCTTAATGTAAAAAAAAAGAGATAAAAGGAAATTTACATTTTCTTAATGTGAATTAAGAAGAAGATTTCGTCATTAAAAAGATTAATTACATTTTAATGTAATGGTAAGATAAGATTTTGTCATGAAAATAAAAAATTCACATTTTATATGTAACTTAGGGAAGAGAATTTGCATTGCAATGAAATTTACATTTTTACATGTAAATAAAAAGTAGAAATTTGCGTTGTAATGAAATTTACATTTTTACATGTAAATAAAAAGTAGAAATTTACATTGTAATTAATTTACATATTTACATGTAAATAAAAAGTAGAAATTTGCATTGTAATGAAATTTACATTTTTACATGTAAATATAAAGTAGAAATTTGCATTGTAATGAAATTTACATTTTTACATGTAAATAAAAAATAGGATTTACATGTAAATAAAAATTACATTTTTATATGTAGTTTAAGAAAGAGGATTTACACTACAAATATAAGTTACATTTTTATTATGTAATTAAGATGAGAATTTACATTGAAATTAAGAACACATTTTATATGTATATTAAGAAAGAGGATTTACATTGCAAATGTAAATTACATTTTTATTATGAAATTAAAGAGAAGAATTTACATGGTAGACTAAATGTACACTTTTATTTGTAAACTAAGAATGAGAATTTGTATGGAAAATAAAATTTCATTTTTAAATGTAATTAAAGGTAGGATTTTACCTTGTAAATTAAAAGACAAAATTTGACATGTAAAATAAAATTACATTTGTAATGTAATTAAAAGGTAGGACTTTATAGTGAAAATAAAAGGGAAAATTAAAAGATAGAAGTTACACTGTTAGGAAAAATACATTTCTAATGTAATTTAAAAAGAAAGGCTTACACTATATTGAAAATTACATTTTAATGTAATTAAGAAAAGGAATTGGACATTAGAATCGAAATTACATTTATAATGTAATAATTTAGAATTTTTCACTGTAATGTTAATTACATTTACAATGTAATTAAAAAGGGAAATTTTACAATGCAATTGAAAGATAGGAATTTTACATTATAATGTTAATTATATTTTTAATGTAATTAAAGAGGAGATTTTACAGTGTAATTTAAGGATTAGGAAGAAAAAGTAAAATTTTACATTGGAATAGAATTTACCTTTTTAGTAAAAAATAAAAGGTAGGAGGAAATGTTGAATTACAATTTACATTTTTCATGTAAACAGAGGAATGGAAGAATAAAAAAAATAATGAAAGTAGAAGTTGTAATAGAGTTTACATTCTTATGTAAAATAAAAGTTAAAAGATTTATATATATATATATATATATTTATATATAAATATAATTAAAATTAATCGAATTGAGCGCGGTAGTTCGCGTTTTGAAATCGTACCTTTAAACGATTATGTCAAAAGATTCGACCGTCGGAATTTCCCAAAACTGAAACCGTTAGGACCGTCTTGGGAAGATCTTTCCAACGATATAAACTACGTTAAGATCCAACGGTTAGATTTTGAGAAATGTGAAAATCAAAATTTGTTGAAAGCAGCGCCAGGGTCGCCCATTGACCCGAAGCGTCATTAAATAAAAAGTTAATTATTTTAAATAATTAAAATAGGAATTAATCGTTATAAAATAATGTTAACGAATATGAAGGATTTTCAATATGTATATATATACGAGAATTATTTGGAAAGTCCGAGTTTCTCTCATTCCAAATAACCAAACGACGTTAAGAATTAAAGTATGAAGACAGTGTATGAAGACCGTAAATCTTCCATCGAGAGGACAACGATCGAGGCCCTGATTTGACTTGCTCCCAATTCAAGGGTCATGGTCATTGTCCAAATGAACATGTTGATTACACGGATTTGGTTTTCGCTCAGCATAAGCTTACAAATGGAATGTGTGTCCGAGATTGTATTCCTTTATATTGTATTTATTAATTTTCTATCGAATGTATGAATGATTGGGGCGGAAAATTTACTCTCTTGCTTAACACCCTTTTGTATATTTCAGCAAAGGATTGGTAGTGTGATATGGAGTGACAGTGTGGCATACTAAGATGAAATGATCAAGGTTTCTTGTTGAAAAGCAGAACCTTGTGGTGACGATCAAAGCACATCTTGAATAAGCATAACTTTGTGTATTACATAACTTCACGAGCCTCACAACCCGGTGGAGTCTTAAACGGGAGAAGGGAATGCAGGGAGAACAACACGTTTCTTTCTAGTTAGAAGTAGTGTTAGTGCTTAAACTGGCTGATATTTTACTTATGTGGATGATGGAATGAGGCGCCTTGGATGATAGGTCCTATAGGATTAGGAAACGTGTGTTAAGGAATAACTAATCCATGAAGCTGTATATGTGGACCGGCCCTGCAGCTTTCCAAGGGTTCAGTGCGGGCGATCCTAAGACATTAGCTAGAGTGTCACGAATCGGTAAGGAGTTCCTCTCTAGCCTTGACTCATGATGGAAACCAAATTCTAAATACGACCCTACGGACTTGATTGTATTACTAGTACGGAGGCATAATATATGGTAGCTATGCTTCCTAGGATTGATACATTTATTTTGAAATGTTTTTATATACACTAATAATAATATCAGATTCGTATTTATCGTATTTAGCATGTTTAATCACCATAAGGTAAAACCCTATCCTTTGGTTTGCGTTGCATTGTGTGATGGGACTTGGGTCTTATGGTGATTCCATTTTTCTCAAAAGCATATTGTTGTTTTTACGATTCACTTATTGTTTGTTCTGTCACTTTAAATTATGCACGGCAATCCACTAGGGTAAAACCGTTCCGTGTTAGTGGCGTGGTCCTTGGATTTGCCTTATTACTAGTGGTTAAATTAGTTAAAAATTCTCACACCAATCCCATGACTAACCTGTAGTTTGTTTTCACCTTTGCAAACTCGAGTGCCCTTTTTTCCACACGGGCAGCCAAGTAACAGGTTTGGCTTTCTTTGGAGTTGTTGTCTTTGGAGCTTCCTTGGTGTTGCTCATTTGGAGGTGCTTATGTTAAACAACGAAGACTATCTATTATTTACCTTTTTGTTTACATTTTTCTTAGACTCTGAGACATCCAAACTTATTTTGTTTCTAGTTGTTCTAATTCAGAAGTTGTAACTTATTTCCTTTTTGCTGAAAACTTGATATAATAAGTTAGTACTCTGTGACTGTGGGATTCTGTGTTTGATGACATTCATATTCCGCTGCTATGATGTTGTTATTCTATGGTTTTCCTTTGTTATGTTGTATCTGTGATCTGTATTGTTATATTTATGTTGTATTCCAAATGATTATTCCTTACTTTCATCCCGTGGAAGTTTGGGGTCATCACAAATAAAAAACATCATTCCCTATATTAAAGAGCAAGCTATATAAGAGACAGAGACTCGAGCCATACTTCAGAAGTAGCTCCTAGAAGATGATATCCAAATCCTGACTAAACCTGGGTGTTTCCTCCCTGAGAACCTGGGGAGGGAGGGGGGAACGGAAGAAAAGAGGCGAAACAAACTAGGTAAGATATACGTCTGGTGAGTCCAGTAATTTTTAGCCAGTAAATAAATAAAGGTAAACATGACATGCATACAAAGTGGATAAGAGGATTCACAGTACAAATGACAGGTATGATAGGACAAATAAGGTAAGGTGTATGCATGCTTCACTACTAACTACTCTGCACTAATACTAGTCAAATCAAGATGGGATGATCCCTTCCGCTAATGATAACGATGGTAGTAGTTTCATGTATTCCTAGCTGCTGTCATAGGTGCCGCCTGCTCCTATCTCAACTAGTCGTACCCACTACCCTCCTACTATAAATTGGTAGACTTAGGGCATATGTCCGGGTATACCCTAACCACTACACTAATCGACTGTCTCCCTACTCTGTAGATACCCTGTGCTGGTCCTACAACTAGGAAGTATCACTTCCCTAAAGTGGCAACCTAAGGTGTGCACAGTTATACCTACTGGTGTCACGGCTGTCTTGTCCCCCTCTGCCCGGCCCATGCACGCACATGTCCCCGGTCGGTTTGCGCCGCCCACACCATCCGTCTTGTTTTGGATCTCTTACAATCAATCAATAAGCGTGCCCCTTCCCCGCCTAGTACGGAGTTCTTTGCTTTGATACCCCTCCGAGTTACTGACTGAAATGGGTCCCATACAACATGATACAAGCTCTCCCTATGTCTTGTATCCCCACTAGGTTTTCTACTGACTTTGTATACCCCAAGGTGTCTTTAATGACATAGGCCTCAATTAGTTATGCGTACCTATAGATGTCTTTAATACATAACCCTTATTCTACCTATCGGTTATGCGTACCTGTAGGTGTCTTTAATACATAACTCTATTTATTCCCATTAGTTATGCGTACCCCTAAGGGTGTCTTTAATACATAACTTTACTATTTTTCCCCGGTTATGTATACCATTAGGTGTCTTTAATTACATAACCCCTTTTATCCGGTTAAGTTTGTGGGCCTATATGTATTAATATTACCCACCCACCCTTCAGTTGTACTTAACCCTCCTACTGATTTAATCCTATTTATTTAATGGTTAAGTTTGTGGGCCTATATATATTAATATTACACACCTACCCATCATTTGTACTTAACCCACCCATAATCCAATTGTTTTACTTAATCCTAACTTATGTCTATCATCATACACTCCATATGTATTAAGCTAGGTTAAGTAGTCTTTAATCAGCATTAATTAATTATTGAGACACCTAATCATATTTCACATGCCACCCAAGGAACCCACTTAATTCCACATACTACCCAAAGCACCCACTTAACCCCTCATGTCCCACTACATGTTCATCTGGTTAAATGTTTCTTAATTCATTAGGACCGTAACCTTATAAAGACCTCCAACATTAGACTGGCATTTGTTGCAGCTGGATTTGCTAGGCGGGTCCGGGCAGTCTTACACCACAAAAGAGCCTAAACTCGTGTCTTTACAACTATCACACATTTAATTTAGGCCTAAGACCTCCCACATTAGACTGGCATTTGTGGCAGCTGGATTTGCCGGGCGGGTCCGGGCAGTCTTACACCACAAAAGAGCCTAACCTCGTGTCTTAGACGATTAATTACACCAAATTAATTATTCCCCAATTTGAATTAATCTCCCTATTCAAATTATCAATCAATTCCAAATATAACTATGGCCATAATTGACTCAATTATGTCAATCTATTTATGGTATGTAAAATCATACCAATTTCATCACAAATTTATTTTATGCCATTCAAGGCATTTATGGCAATTCTCAATATTAAATCTTCAGACTTCAATTGCTTAAACATTCCTATTTTGATTAGTTAAGTTAATTAATTAATCCTTTCCTTTTTATAGGTGTAAAAACCTATCTTATTAACAATTTGAATTTCCTATCCATAAATGGTCATATTCAAATTATACCATTTTTACCCAATTTTACCCATGTCATAATAGGTAATTATTTATATTTTTCCCTACTAGAATCATGTGTCTAAATTACATATTCACTATGCCTATTACAAATTCCCCTATTTCCCCGTTTTTTAACTAGCATAACCATTTGCGTTTTGGCGTCATCGAGGCTACAAGGTAGCCTCGCCATAACAATAAAATAAAGGGAATGACAAGGTGATTGTTTTCAGTAAAATTTTGGCATAAGCATGACAACTATGGAAAATAACATGATAACTTTGCATATAATTATATTCACTACATAATTAACAACTTGCATGGATTCATGATTTTGCAACATAACAACTTGCATAGGTTAACAACATTATTAACACTAACATAGGTTCATGATTCACAACATAACAACTTGCATAGGTTCATGAATTAACAACACAATTAACAATCACATAGATTTATGATTTACAACATATTTAACAACTTGCATAACATAACAACTTGCATAGTTTCATGAATAATAACTTGTATAGGTGACTTGCATGATCTCATAACAATTTGCATAGATTCATGATAACAACTTGCATAGATTCATAATAACAACTTGTATAGATTCGTGATAACGACTTGCGTAGATTCATGAATTCATCTCCCAATACTTACATAATTTCATGATCAACATTAACAATAAACTCTCATAATTTCATGATCCATAACAAAAATAAACTTGCATAACTACAAAAAACGTATACTCAAATCATAGTCTACCACGATTCACTTTTATTTATTTAAACCTAAAAGTGATTAGAACTGACCGAAAAAGGGGTCTTGAGTTCTAGGATCTGAATTTTGTAATTGGTTAGCGTTCCCTTGTTGTAGACGATTTTGTTGTTGTAGTTTTAGGCTTGACTTGAATTGAATTGTTGTCTTTAATTTTCTTCTATTTGGTGGCGGCTACTCTAGGGTTTGGAGTGACAACATAACGGCCATTGATTTAATTATGATTTGATTTTAGGGTTTGAGTCTACATGTCTTTTTATAGAGCTTAGTATTAGTTTAGGCCGTCCGATCAACCCAGAATTAATCCCAGGAAATCAGAGCAGATCAGAAACCCTAATGAGTCAGCATACAGTCATCACTCAAGTCTGCCAGTGCGGGGGGGGGGGGGGGGTGGTTGACCCCCAGGTCGACCCTGTGGTCGACCCTATGGTCGACCTGGTTAGGGTAGGTCGACCCCCAGGTTGACCCTATGGTCGACCCGGCCCTGGCGGGAATTTTCCTGCCTAGCCCATCTGACTCTGAATTTTGAATTTTTGAAATCTATTTTGAATTTTCTGAAACTTCCGATGGCCATAACTTCTTCATACGAAGTCCAATTCACGCAAACTCGGACTCTGTCTCAACTAGAATTCCGAGACGAACACAATGGCGCAACCCTTTTCCCTTAAGTCTCATGCTTGAGATTAGTTATTCTTTAATTTGTGAACATTAACATTGAAATTTATGGGGTGTTACATTCTCCCTTCCTTAAAGGATTTCGCCCTCGAAATCTCCAAGTTAAGGAGAATGCATATCCTAACATCCAAACAACCATCTACTCAACCATCAGACATAGGCATCCATTGTCCTTATAAAATTCCTAATGCTGTATGAACATATGCAAGAAGTGTGTGTATATGTTCTCTATTTAATGCAAAATCAGGTGGTCTACTGATTCAGTTGACCTCCTTAATGCAAATCATGATAGTGTCATGCGTCCATTATGTGTGCGAAGGAATCCTAACGTTACATGTTATTTCTACATGTGTGCACAACCATTCATCAAAATGCAGCATCTATATGATAACAAAACCATTGTTCATCCATTAATCTAAATATGCACACACATTTATAAGCAATATGAAAGTGTTTTGAGTCGAACTAGTGCCTAATATGTGTGTAAATGCATCCACGAGCAACCACTAGCAAACACTTGCATCCACTTGCAACCATCAAACATAACATGTCCCAAGCACATGTTTACATCCATGGGTTTCCTGTCTAAAGGTCGAAGATCTGGTCTATGGGATATAAACAAATGATATAATTAGAACAAAAGCTCTGTTCCCATTTGACATCGGTTAAGAGAATAATTCCCTAAGTCTCAGCCCCGAAGACCGAAATCAACATCAGACTGACACCCAAAGAATTACCCCCATTAAACAATGTCAAAACTGGAGATCTACTTCATGCTTCGAGTAGAAACCCCTATCCTTTAGAAATATCCAGATACTTATAGACTACTGGTACAGATCAGATTATAGAATGATTCTCAGAAAGCTAAGCATAACAGACCCATGCGGGTCACAAGAAATTTTCGGGGTCTTCCCATGACATGTTAGAAACTTAACAACCCTCCTCTCAAAATCTTGAACGACCCTCTACTTAGAAAGCTGGTCCATTTGGAACCAACCCATAACCCATAAACTTGAGCACACCAATATCACATTCAAATTTTTGAAGCCTAACACAGATAATTTCAACCCCTTACAAATCACCAATAAATGAGCCGAACCACTAAAGCGGTTTGAAACACCTACGGGATCAGAAACAAGACTAGTATTAAAGTGCAGAGTCTCAATTACAATGTTAAAATGCCAGAATCCAAAAGAATCTTAACTTCATAAGGAAATTAAACCTTTTACATAATTTTTTCCTATCTCTATCCTATCCATCTGCCACGAGAGCATTCGCTTTCCCTCCAGAAGTCCCTTGCTATCCCTACGCCTTCGGGCATTCCTTGGAGAAGTGTCCGACCTCTCCGTACTTAAAGCAATTAAACTTCCTCCTTTTACATTCTTTGACTAGGTGACCTTCTTTCCCACAATAGTGGCATTTCCTCTTATCCTTTCCCTTGTCATTCTTCTCGCCTTTCTTCTGTTGTTGCTGTCCTTTCTTGGGTCCTGCCTTCTCATTTTTCAATGTCCCTTCAATTTTTTCCTCTTTCTTTTCTCCTTTGTCCTCTTCATGCATTAGGGCCATATCCACCAGCTTTTCAAAAGTGGCCCCCATGGGAACGTGGGTCATAGCCAATCCGTGTAGCGGCTCATTCAAGCTTTTAACAAATCTCAGAGCCTTCTTCTCAGGTGTGTTCAGTAAGTCCAAGCCAAAGCTCGCCAACTGATTGAATTCGTTGACGTACTCTTTTACTGACAGATCCCCCTGCTTCAATGCCAAGTACCTTTCCATGTATAGATTTTCTTCTGCTCGTGAGAGAAATTTCACCTCAAACCTATGCCTGAAATCTGGCCATGAATCAACTGGACGCTCTCCATTAGTGACCTCCCACCAGAACGAGGCCTCATCCTTCATTAACCAGGCAGCTAACTGGACCTTTCTTCTATCTTCTACCTTAAAGATTCCAAACAATTCTTCCACCTCCTTTAGCCAATTTCGAGCTTCAACAAACGTCTTCGACCCGTGAAAAGGTCTCCCGCCCATTGCCCGAAAGTCCTTACATATCATTGCAAAAGTATCAACATGAGGAGGGGGAGGAGGAGGAACGGGTACAGCTAGGGGAGGAGGAACATTTGCTGGACCTGCGGCAGTGGCCCTAGCTTCCAAATACCTCCTAAACCATCCTGGTATCGGTACACCCTTTGGAAGGTTAAGATCCTCAGACATGCTAAGAAGAAAAAGGGAGAGATTTTAGAAAAAGGATCGAAAGATACTACATATGGCTTTTCGGGGAATATTTTTCAAAATAGGCTTTCCTTTTTTGAAAATACTTTCTTTTAAAACCTTTTTGAAAAATATTTTCAGAACTTTTATCTAATCTGGTAACCTTCAGCTCTGATACCAAGTTTAACACGCCACCTCCATTAAGGTCACTCATAAAGGGAATGCCTTAACTTCAGTGGAGCGTTTTTGGTAAACAGACACATAATAGCACAAGACAGATACAAAATTTTTGCAGTGGAAAATAAACAACTTTATTAAATCATCAAAATACTTTGTTACATAATACCATGAGTCATAAAACCATTAAAACACTTCTGTCTTACATCATCAGAGTACATAGGTATTTAAAAGAAAAACATCATTCCCCATATTAAAGAACAAGCCATATAAGAGACATAGACTCGAGCATTACTTCAGAAGTAGCTCCTAGAAGATGATATCCAAATCCTGACTAAACCTAGGTGTTTCCTCCCTAAGAACCTGGGGGGGGGGGGGGGAATGGAAGAAAAGAGGCAAAACAAACTAGGTCAGACATACGTCTGGTAAGTCCAGTAACTTTTAGCCAGTAAATAAATAAAGGTAAACACGACATGCATAAAAAGTGGATAAAAGAATTCACGGTACAAATGACAGGTATGACAGGACAAATAAGGTAAAGTGTATGCATGCTTCACTACTAACTACTCTGCACTATTACTAGTCAAATCAAGATGGGATGATCCCTTCCGCTAATGATAATGATGGTGGTAGTTTCGTGTATTCCTAGCTGCTGTCATAGGTGCCGCCTGCTCCTATCTCAACTAGTCGTACCCACTACCCTCCTTCTATAAATTGGTAAACTTATGGCATACGTCCAGTATACCCTAATCACTACCCTAATCGATCGGCTCCCTACTCTGTAGGTACCCTGTGCTGGTCCCACAACTAGGGGGTATCACTTCCCTAAAGTGGCAACCTAAGGTGTGCACAGTTATACCTACTGGTGTCACGGTCGTCTTGTCCCCCTTTGCCCGACCCATGCACGCACATGTCCCCGGTCGGTTTGCGCCGCCCGCACCATCCGTCTTGTTTAGGATCTCTTACAATCAATCAGTAAGCATGCCTCTTCCCTGCCTAGTACGGAGTTCTTTACTTTGATACCCCTCTTTCTTACTGCCTGAAATGGGTCCCATACAATATGATACAAGCTCTTCCCTATGTCTTGTATCCCCACTAGGTTTTCTACTGACTATGTATACCCCAAGGTGTCTTTAATTACATAGCCCTCAATCAGTTATGCGTACCTATAGGTGTCTTTAATACATAACCCCTATTCTACCTATCGGTTATGCGTACCTATAGGTGTCCTTAATACATAACTCTATCTATTCCCATTAGTTATGCGTACCCCTAAGGGTGTCTTTAATACATAACTTTACTATTTTGCCCCGGTTGTGTATACCATTAGGTGTCTTTAATTACATAACCTCTTTTATCCGGTTAAGTTTGTGGGCCTATATGTATTAATATTACCCACCTACCCTTCAGTTGTACTTAACCCTCCCACTGATTTAATCTTATTTATTTAATGGTTAAGTTTATGGGCCTATATATATTAATATTACCCACCTACCCATCAGTTGTACTTAACCCACCCAAAATCCAATTCGTTTTACTTAACCCTAACTTATGTCTATCATCATACACTCCATATGTATTAAGTTAGGTTAAGTAGTCTTTAATCAGCAATAATTAATTATTGAGACACCTAGTCGTATTACACATGCCACCCAAGGCACCCACTTAATTCCACATACCACCCAAAGCACCCACTTAACCCATCATGTCCCACTACATGTTTATCTGGTTAAATGTTTCTTAATTCATTAGGACCGTAACCTTATAAAGACCTCCCACATTAGACTGGCATTTGTGGAAGCTGGATTTGCCGGGCGGGTCCGGGCAGCCTTACACCACAAAAGAGCCTAACCTCGTGTCTTTACAACTGTCATGCATTTAATTTATGCCTAAGACCTCCCAAATTAGACTGGCATTTGTGGCAGCTGGATTTGCCAAGCGGGTCCGGGCAGTCTTACACCACAAAAGAGCCTAACCTCGTGTCTTAGACGATTAATTACACAAAATTATTTATTCCCCAATTTGAATTAATCTCCCTATTCAAATTATCAATCGATTCCAAATTTAACTATGGCCATAATTGACTCAATTATGTCCATCTATTTATGGTATGTAAAATCATACCAATTTCATCACAAATTTATTTTATGCCATTTAAGGCATTTATGCCAATTCTCAATATTAAATCTTCAGACTTCAATTGCTTAAACATTCCTCTTTTGATTAATTAAGTTAATTAGTTAATCCTTTCCTTTTTATAGGTGTCAATACCTACCTTATTAACAATTTGAATTTCCTATCCATAAATGGTCATATTCAAATTATACCATTTTTACCCAATTTTACCCATGTCATAATAGGTAATTATTTACATGTTTCCCTACTAGAATCATGCGTCCAATTTACACAATCACTATGCCTTTTACAAATTCCCCTTTTTCTCTGTTTCTTAACTAGTGTAACCATTTGCGTTTTTGGCGTCATCAAGGCTACAAGGTAGCCTCGTCATAACAATAAAATAAAGGGAATGACAAGGTGATTGTTTTCAGTAAAATTCTGGCATAAGCATGACAACTAGGGAAAATGACATGATAACTTTGAATATAATTATGATTTACTACATAATTAACAACTTGCATAGATTCATGATTTTTCAACATAACAACTTGCGTAGGTTAACAACATAATTAGCACTAACATAGGTTCATGATTCACAACATAACAACTTGCATAGGTGACTTGCATAGGTTCATGAATTAACAACATAATTAACAACTCGCATAGATTCATGATTTACAACATATTTAACAACTTGCATAACATAACAACTTGCATAGTTTCATGAATAATAACTTGTATAGGTGACTTGCATGATCTCATAACAATTTGTATAGATTCATGATAACAACTTGCATAGATTCATAATAACAACTTGCATAGATTCATGATGACGACTTGCATAGATTCATGAATTCATCACCCAATACTTACATAATTTCATGATCAACAATAACAATAAACTTTCATAATTTCATGATCCACAACAAAAATAAACTTGCATAACTATAAACAACATATACCCAAATCATAGTCTACCACGATTCACTTTTATTTATTTAAACCTAAAAGTGACTAGAACTCACCGGAAAAGGGGTCGGGAGTTCTGGGATCTGAATTCTGTAACTACTTAGCGTTCCGTTGTTGTACACAATTTCGTTGATGTAGTTTTAGGTTTGTTTTGAATTGAATTGTTGTCTTTAATTTGCTTCTAGTTAGTGGCGGCTACTCTAGGGTTTCGAGTGACAACATGACGGCCATTGATCTAATTTTGATTTGATTTTAGGGTTTGACTCTACATGTCTTTTTATAGAGTTTAGGATTAGTTTAGGCCGTTCGATCAACCCAGAATTAATCCCAGCCAATCAGAGTAGATCAAAAACAATAATGAGTCAGCATACAGTCATAAACAGGTCATCACTCAAATCTGGCCGGGAGGGGGGGGGGGTAGGTCGACCCCCAGGTCGACCTGATTAGGGTAGGTCGACCCCTAGGTCGACCTGGCCTGGCGGTAATTTTCCCGCCTAGCCCATCTGACTCTGAATTTTGAATTTTTGAAATCTGTTTTGAATTTTTGAAAATTCCAATGGCCATAACTTCTTCATACGAAGTCCAATTCACGCAAACATGGACTCTATCTCAACCAGAATTCCGAGACGAACACAATGGCGCAACCCGTTTCTTTTAATTCTAACATTTGAGATTAGTTATTCTTTAATTTGTGAACATTAACATTGAAATTTATGGGGTGTTACAGGTTTAGTGGGACCATAGCCACTGTAAAAGAAGACCTTAGCATCTGCAATCGGCAGATATCTGAAAGCTCCCGACCGAGTTCCGTGTTTCTTGATTAGCCCTGCCACGGGACTCATGTAATAACTCGGAAATTCTGAGCCAATTTAAAATTTGTATTGGCAATTTTAGCGAATTTTGATTACTTAAAATGAATTATTTTTAATAATAACGATGAGAAATTTATTTTGAATAGAAATAGAATGTATATATTTATACAGATCATCGTTAGAATATAAATATTTATTTTTAATTATAAAAGGAATTGAAAATGGCGCGGTATTTTGAAAATTCGATTTCAAATTTCAAATGAATGTGCAGGATTCAAAATAAACCGGATTTTAGCGAAATCAAAAATATTTGAATCTATTTGAAAATATCTTTTCAACGAATCCAAAAAATTGAAATTTCATAGCGGGAATAAAAAGTTATGTCCAATTGAAATTTAAGAATAGTCACTATGGAAATCTGGCCCTTAAAAATGGAAATTTTGCAAACAACCTCAGTTTTCGACGAAACCACTTTTATTGGATCCGGGATGTCAAATTATTGCTAGATTCCAAATTCGTAATTTTTTGAATCAATATGTGAGCGTGGAAAAAGAAAACGCGTTTGATCGGTTCTAGTAGAATTTAATCGACTGTAAAATGGCCATTTTTCAAATGGTCTCAGAATTCGATGAAATTAGTTTTGTTAGGACATATCGTCAATACGAAGGTAGAATATATTTTTCGGGAATTTTTAGAGTCCGTATGTGGCCTCGGCAAATTGAAATGCGCGTTCAAATTCAATATACAGATATATATTTTGATTTTGACAGAAACTGATCGAGACGATCAAATCAGCTTACGATACCTATCCCATTGTGTTTGGAATGTGGGTAATTAGCTAGGGACGACAGTCAGTGGGTTCGATTTTGAATTCGAAATAAAAACTTGCTTTATGGAATAAAGAAATAAAATAATATAAAAAATTTCAATAAAACCCCTCTCCCCCTTTCATTATCTTTCCCCGTTCAGAATTGTAAAATGGAAAAAAGAGAAAGAACCCCGATTCGATCTCGTCGTCCCCCTCCTTAGCCGCCGCGCCCTAGTGGTAGCCCACCGCCACGCCTCTCTAGGCGGCGCACCCCTCCGATCTTCTGCCCCCTCCTCTCCTTCCCCCTCTTCGTTCGATTTCCAGCTTCCTCCAACGCGCCAACCCCAAATTGAGAATCCCCCGAAGCCCTAAACCCGCCTACCACCAGGAGGAGCAGCCGCCACTGCCTAGGCCCTCCTTCCCCCAACCTCGACCTGAAGCCAGCGAGTTGTTTTCTCGAGTAGCAGTGCAAAACGAACGGGAAAGGATGAATAACAGTGAGCTTGGTTTCTAGGCAAAAGAAAATAACAGTGAGTTCTTTGAATTCTTCTAGGAATGAAATTGTTATTAAAAATCAGATTTTCTATGAATGGATTTGTTCTTAAAGGTTAGATTTTTATATGAAAGAAGTTGTTTTTAAACTCAGATTTTCGTATGAATGATACTGTTTTACCTTTAGATTTTTTTAGATATTCATGTAGTGAATAAAGTTATGATTTTTATTTTAAATAAAAATATGATTTTTATTTCATATAAAGCTATAATTTTTTAACGTGTTCAATAAAAGATAAAAAATTTATATGAAGAAAGCTTAGATTTTATTAATAGAAAGTTTATATTTTTATTAACGTAAAGTTTGAATCTTTATATTGGTAAAGTTTGAATCTTTATATTAGTAAAGCTAAATTTTTATATCAGAAAAGTTTGAATCTTTATATAGGAAAAGTATGGTTTTTACAAATAGAAAGGTATGATTTTTATCGTTTATATAGCGAAGTAAAAATATATTTTTTAGTGAAGTGAAAATATAATTTTTAGCGAAGTAAAAATATTTTTTTTAGCAAAGTAAAAATATAATTTTTATAATCGAAATAAAAATATGATTTTTATATGTAAAACTGAATAATAAAAATGTGATTCTTATTATGAACAAAGTGAAAAAGATAGCTTTGGAAATAACAGGCGAGTTCAAATGGTTCAGAAATTCAGAAATGAAATGGCGGAGTGGAACCTCAAGGTGATAACTTCTCAATTTTAATTTATTTTTCTAAGTTAAAATATATACTAGGATGCAGACGGTGCTTAGCAGCACCCGACACCAGTCGTCCACAGACCATGGATGACTTGTATGCTTGTTTGATGTGTTGTGAAGTTTGTTTGTAATGTTGATGTGAAATGGATAATAAAACATTCATGTGTTAAGAATAATATTTTATCGTTAAAAATATAATTTTTAACGTGTATGTGAATAAAATAAATATTCATTTACAAATCGAACGATTTGTTTACGTACACCTATTTGAAGGATATTGATTGGGACGATAAATTTTACACGTCGCCCATCTACGCAAATAATATTCAGTGTTTGTTGATTTGAAGCCCCATACGGGTATTGGGATGATATTTGGCGTACACTAATCCCAATTATTTAGTTGTATGTCGATCGATTGGTCGACAGACTGTGTAAGCGTTAATTATTTATATTTAATGCTTATGCAGTTGTGTTGTGCACTTTGGATGATGGATGATTATTTATCGTTGCTATTATATACATGTGTTGTATGGAATCCATATAATTAACAATATATGGTAATTGATTGGGCCTCATTCAAATTTGGAAAATAAAGAATATTATAAAATAAAGATTCATGTGTTGAATAGAATAAATAGTCATGTGTTGACGATACCCATGTGTTGAGAATATTCATGTGTTGAAACTTATCATGTGTTGAATGAAATATTTTAACAATAAAATTTACATCTTTATCATTGTAACAACCCGTAAAATCTGGGCCAGTTTAAAATTTTTATTTTGGCGATTATAGCGAATTTTGAATATTTAAAATAGATTATTTTAAATATAATCGACGAGAAATTTATTTTGAATAGAATTCGAACGTATATATTATACGCGTCGTCGTTAGAATATAAATAATTATATATAATTATAAAAGGAATTGAAAATGGCGCGGTAGTTCGAAAATTCGATTTCTAATTTCAAATGAATATACAGAATTCAATATAAGTCAGAATTGAACGAAACAAGAAATATTTGAATCTGTATAACTATATCTTTGTAACGAAGTTGACAAACTGAGATTTCACTTTAAAAATTGAGAGATAGGTCCAGTTGAAAATTCTGAATAGTCGCTATGGAATTCAGGCCCTTAAAAATGGACATTTTGCAAATGACCTCGGATTTCGACGAAACCACTTTTGTTAGATCCGCAGTGTCAGGTTATTGCTAGGTTTCAAATTTCATAATTTTTCGAATCAATATGTGAGCGTGGCAAAGGAAAACGCGTTTGACCAGTTTCTGTTGAATTTAATCGACTGGAAATTGGCCATTTTTCAAACGGTCTCAGAATTCGACGAAACTAGTTTTGTTAGGACCGTATCGTCAATACGAAGCTAGAAAATATTTTTCTGGAATTTTTCTAGTTAGTATGTGGCCCCGGTAATTTTAAATGTACGTTTAAAATTCAATATAAGGATTTAAATTGTAAATTTCAACAGAAACTGATTGTAACGATCAAACCAGCTTGCGATACATATCCCATTGTGTTCGGAATGGGGGTAAAACGCTATGGACGACAGGCGGTGGGCCTCGTTTCGAGGTCGTATGTAAAAGTCAACACTTGTGCATAATTTAATAATTAAATAATAAAATAAAAAAAAAAATTAAAATTACTTCTCCTCCTTTTCTTATCTGTTTGGCCCCCCCCCCCCCGATCAGTTAATTAAAACGAAAAAAAAAAAGACAAAACCCTAAAACCCAAATCGAAGCCGCCGCCTGACCGCCGAACCCATCGCCGCCTGAACCCATCGCCGACGAACCCACGCCAGACCGCCCACCGCCCTCGCAACCTCCTCCTCCCACCGAACGAACCATCGCAGAAACCCTCGAACCCAGACGCGAGCCCCCCTGAACCACCGACGCCACGAGCCACCGCCGACCAATCTTCTCCTCCCCTTCGCATACCACGGTGAGCGTTTAATTTGTTTTTTATTTTATTTTTGCTTTTTGTTTTGTTTACAGTGAATGTATAAACTGTTTTTTTTTATTTTATTTTTTTATTTTATGATTTAAAAACTGTTTTAAAGGGAATTATAAAACTGATTTTGTTTTAAGTTTTTTTAAAACAGAAATTTTTAAAAGATTTTCAAAACAGAATTTTTTTTAAAGGATTTTAAAATAGAGTTTTAAAAGAAATCAAAAACAGAAATTTAAAAAGTAAATAAAAACTGTTTTAAAAGAAATAAAAACAGAAATTTAAAAAGGAGAAATTAAAAACTGTTTTTAAAAGAAGGCAAAACTGCATTTGCATTTTTTTTAAAGTAAAAACTGCATTTTAAAAAGAATTTAAAAACTGCATTTTTTAAAAAGTAAAAACTGCATTTTTCTAGAAGATGAAAACTATTTTTCTAAAAGGAAAAAAATGCATTTTTAATAAAAGAAAAACTGCATTTATTTTAAAGATAAAAACTGCATTTATTTAAAAGAAAAAAAAAAGATTATAAAAGCAGTTTTGAAAGAATAATAAAAATATAATCTTTATATTTAATAGCGAAGTCAAAATGCAATCTTTATATATTGAATAACATAGTGAAATTCGATTTTTACCTATGTAGAGGATACAGTCAACGAAAGCAACAACAAGGCGAAGTAGACGAAGTTTCTATTAAGGAAGAATCGTGTGAATGGATAGCTATTGGTGAGAACTCCTCACTCTAAATTTTCTTTTTCTAGTTATATATATATATACTAGGATGTAGACGGTGCTTAGTAGCACCCGACACAATCGTCCACAGACCATGGACTTGTTTGTTTGATTGCAAATTAGTTAGACTATATGGTTTGGTTTGAATGGTTTGGTGAAAATATTATATATATCGAAAGTGAAAATATTATATATATCGAAAGTGAAAATATTATATATATCGAAAGTGAAAATATTATATATATCGAAAGTGAAAATATCATATATAGTGAAAGAGAAAATATTATATAAGTTGAAAGTGAAATATGTATATATGAAAAGTGAAAATATCGAATATATTGAAAGTGAAAATATCGAATATATTGAAAGTGAAAATATCGAATATATTGAAAGTGAAAATATTGAATATATTGAAAGTGAAAATATCGAATATATCGAAAGTGAAAATATTGAATATATTGAAAGTGAAAATATCGAATATATCGAAAGTGAAAATATCGAATATATTGAAAGTAAAAATATTATATATATTAGAAGTGTTTGAAATATATATATTGAAAGTGAAAGTATCGAATATATTGAAAATGAATATATCGAATATATTGAAAATGAATATATCGTACGTATTGAAAATGAAAATATCGTATATAGAGAAAGGTGAATATATATATATATATATATATATATATATATATATATATATATATATAAAAATTGAAAATGATGTATATGAAATATTCGAATTGAAAACGATGTATATGAAATATTCGAATTGAACTAAATAGAAAACGAATTCGAATTGAATTGAATAGAAAACGAATTCGAATTGAATTGAATTGAAAACGAATTCGAATTGAATTGAATTGAAAACGAATTCGAATTGAATTGAATAGAAAACGAATTCGAAATGAATTGAATAGGAAACGAATTCGAAATGAATTGAATAGGAAACGAATTCGAAATGAATTAAATAGAAAACGAATTCGAATTGAACTGAATAGAAAACGAATTCGAATTGAATTGAATAGAAAACGAATTCGAAATGAATTGAATAGAAAACGAATTCGAAATGAATTGAATAGAAAACGAATTCGAATTGAATAACATAGAAAATGAATTCGAATTGAACTGAATAGAAAACGAATTCGAATTGAAATAAAATTGAAATCGATTTGAATTGAAATCAAATCGAAGTGAATGTTAAAAGAATTTATAAAGGAAGATTCAATTTTGATTTGAAATTGAAATAAAGGTTGAAATTGTTTTTGAAACAAATTTGAAATGATTAATAAAATTCATTTTAAAAGGAAATCGACGAAATATATATTATATATATTATATATATAATATAATGGCCTGAATAGAACGCGCCGCGCCGCGGCAGTTCGCGAATTTCGACCATTGACTTCGAACGGACATTACGGGAGATCCGACCGTCGGATTCTCCTGAAATCAGAACCGTTGGGTTCATATCGAAAAGAGCTTTCTAAGGAATATTAGAAATTTGAAATCTAACGGTTGGATTTGGAATTACGTCCAAATCAAATTCGAAAAAGGTCGCTGTAAGTGCAGTTCGATGGCCGTTGATGGAAATCGACTGTACGGGCCTCGATAAAATTATTAAAAGTAGTAATAATTTGTGTAAAATCATAAGAAATGATTTGTGAAGAATTGGGATGAAAAACTCCATATTTGAAAAGATAAAAATAGATTTTTATCGAAATGAACTAGTTATTAACTAGAAAAATAATCCAATGGTTAAAAATAAATAAATTGGATTAGATTTGAATTGAAATTATCAATGGATATTTTCGATATTGGATTCCGTGATTACAGATATTGTGATGGGAATTTGGAAGATATCGATATCGTTATTCCCGATATGATATCTGTTGGTTTCAGGATTTGATGTTAAATATAAGTCAATACTCTCTCTATTTAAAACCTTATATTTAATGTCAAATTTGATTGATTGATGGTTTGGATTGTGCTCGACCAGTTTATGAGCAAAATATGCTTTTACATTTAGCATTGGGTGGGTTTGGAAATATCTGTGTGCTAACGCCTTGTGAAACACTTCACGATTTGACGATAAGGTGTTTAGCGATATTGTGTTCATTTCAAATTTAATGAATGATTGTGAAATGATATTTTTCTTAAAGCGAAAAGAAACGTGTTCCCGATTTTGGACAGGGAATGTTTTATAAAAATGTTTTATAAAACAGAAAGGATTTCGAGGCCCAAAACCCGATGATTTCTAAAGTGATTTAGAAAATGTATTATATGTTACATTGTGGTTCATCGCATATTCGATTAGTTGCTATTGATGATGTATCTGTTTGGTGGCGGAGAATTTATTCTCTTGCTTAACACCCTTCTTTGAGACGTACGAGCTCAAAGGTTATGTGATTAATAGTGACTGATCATATGTGTGAATTACTGATGTGAAGTACTATATTTTGAAAGTACTTGTGATTATTACGTTGTGAAATGATTTTCCCTACTTCGGGATATGAAATGATTTAGTATGTGACTAAAGATTCGGGTAACCCTGAGACTAAAAGTATGGGTGAGAGGGCGGTGTATGCTCTCCTGAGTGGGAGGTGCATCGTCGGTGTAGCCTACTCCTATGTGGGGTAGGTGCACATATATATATCGAGTTGCGAGGTGCGTACCCTTTGCCTTGTCGATGGGGAGCACGATATTTGGTTGCATACTTGTTTGTATGCATTGTTATGTTTTGGAATTCACATTTCCAAATGATTTGATTTGAGATCCCGAAGTGAAATCTACTTTGATATAGAAAGTTAGATATGTATTTCAAATGATTTGAAATAAGAAATCGGGAATAAAATCCAAAGGAATAATTTCTGTAAATTGAATTGGATTTGGAAAATCTAAGTGTTGTGATTAATCTAAGTGGGTAGATTGGGATATTGCATGTTGTGTGATGCATAGTAGATCCATATATCTATATTGATTGTTGCTTATACACTGGCTTTCATGGGGGTAAACCCGTTCCACGAAAGTGGCGTGGTCCCGTGATTTGCCTTATTTTTAAACAAGTTTAACAACTGTTTTTGAGTTCTCACACCAGTCCCATGACTGACCTGTAGTTTGCTTTTCCCTTGCGAACTCGGGTGCCCCTATTTTCCACACGGGCAGTCGAGTAGTTTTATTTTGCAGATGTTTTGAGCAGGAGTCTGGATTGAAGCTTTAAGCTGTGTCCAGGCATTTACAGTCTTCCGCTGTGTAGTTTATATTTCCGCTGTGCATTGTATTACATTTATGTAAATTTATCTTCCGCTGTGTATTATTATCGATATACTCTGATATTCTGTACTCTGATGTAACATTATTATGATGTTTATTGAAGTCTTCTGTTATTTGTTCTGATGTGTTGTATACCCAAAGTTAGCGTATGCGGGATTCGAACGGTCTTGGTCGGTTTAGCGATCGATTAGGTCCGGGCGAAATCCGTGTCGTTACAACGTGGTATCAGAGCTTTGGTTAAACTCAAATCTTTGGGGTACAACTCGTTAGAACTGAACAAAAGACTCATCAGAGGTAGGATTAGTAATGTCCTATAAAAGAATCCTCATTAGAGATAGAATCAGTAGCATTCTAGAATGAGTGACTCGTTAGAGATGGGGTTAGAAATGCCCCAGAATGAGTCGAGAGTTATTTGTTTATAAATAACGTATCTGTGATTATATATATAATCTGATTTTAGAAAATATGATTTTAAATATATAAAATTATATATTTGAAAATATAATCAATTAATGGATTGATGTTTGTGTTGTTTGTTTATTTGTTTGCTAATTTTGAACCATTATGCCTAATAGCATCAAATATTGAGTTATATTGAAAATTGGTTGCATTTGCTTGCATATACATGTATATCATTGAACAGGTCATAGCAAGGAGGCTAGAGCCAGAGAATAAAATTTGTTTGCCCGACAAATAGGTACATGTTTATTACATAATTTCCTGTTTTGTTTGGGTGATGATGATTTTGTGAGCCTATTGGCTAGCCGCTTGGCTTTTTCTTTTTCTATTTGAGATCTGAAGGACCGGGGAAGCTATTTGAAATTCCCCGATGCTCCCGGTGCAGGGGAGGTTATGGCGAAATTTTTCAAAAATTTAGGGTGTTAGCCAAATTTTTGAAATTTTGAAAATTCTCAGAAACTAAAGAGTTGGAGAATGGAAGCCAGGATGAGCGTAGAGTTAAATAATCAAACCACTTTCGACTTCGTTCCTTTTCGGGGACGAAAAGTTTTAAGTGGGGGAGATTGTAACAACCCGTAAAATCTGGGCCAGTTTAAAATTTTTATTTTGGCGATTATAGCGAATTTTGAATATTTAAAATAGATTATTTTAAATATAATCGACGAGAAATTTATTTTGAATAGAATTCGAACGTATATATTATACGCGTCGTCGTTAGAATATAAATAATTATATATAATTATAAAAGGAATTGAAAATGGCGCGGTAGTTCGAAAATTCGATTTCTAATTTCAAATGAATATACAGAATTCAATATAAGTCAGAATTGAACGAAACAAGAAATATTTGAATCTGTATAACTATATCTTTGTAACGAAGTTGACAAACTGAGATTTCACTTTAAAAATTGAGAGATAGGTCCAGTTGAAAATTCTGAATAGTCGCTATGGAATTCAGGCCCTTAAAAATGGACATTTTGCAAATGACCTCGGATTTCGACGAAACCACTTTTGTTAGATCCGCAGTGTCAGGTTATTGCTAGGTTTCAAATTTCATAATCATATAAAAAATTAGAAACTAACTGGAAACTAGATAATATGAGTGATTTCCTGAGTATTGATCTGACGTCGGTTTCGGCGTTCGGGGTTAATACTTAGGGAATCGTTCTCTTACTAATTTACGGTTGGAGTCTGATTAAGAATTAAATGATAGAAATCATAATTTTATAAAATATATTAAATAACAGAAATAGTCATGTGTTGACGATACTCATGTGTTGAGAATATTCATGTGTTGAAAGAAATATATATTCATGTGTTGAAAATTAAATATTCATTTGTTGAATAGAATAACGAAGTTATTGAAATATATAAAGCCGTGTTGATTAGATGCGCGCCATTTTGACGCGAATGATATTTATATCGATTATATTCGTTTTTATAATGAATATAGAAAAGAAAGTGATTTCAAAATCTAATATTTTGAAAATATTATCATTTATATATTAATGATATCGAATATTCAATTTTGATTTAAAATTGAATATGAAGTTGAAATTGTTTTGAAAACGAATTTAAAATGATTTATAAAATACGTTTTGAAATGAAATCGACGAAATATATAATATATATTATATATATAATGGCCTGAATAGAACGCGCCGCCCCGCGGTAGTTCGCGAATTTCGACCATTGACTTCGAGTTGACATTACGGGAGATCCGACCGTCGGATTCTCCTGAAACCGTATCCGTCGGGTTCGTATCGAAAAGAGCTTTCCAACAAATATTAGAAATTAGAAATTTGAAATCTAACGGTTGGATTTGGAATTATGTCGAAATCAAATTTGGAAAAGGTCGCTGTAAGTGCAGTTCAACGACCGTTATTAGAAATCAACTGTACAGGTCTTGATTAAATTATTAAAAACATTAATAATTTGTGTAAAATCATAATATATGAATTGGAAAGAACTAGGATGAAAAATCCCATATTTAAAAAGGATAAAAATATATTTTTGTCAATATGAACTGGTTATGAACTAGAATTATAATCCAATATTTTTGAATAAATAAATTTGATTTGAAGTGGTTTTGAAAATAATCAGATTTTCCAATATACAAATTGGAATGGATTTGAATCGAAACTATCTTCGGAATATTTCGAAGTTTGATTTCGTGATTACACATATATGATTGTGGAAATTTGAAAGATATATTTATATCATTATTTCCAATACGATATCTGTTGGTTTCAAAATTTGATATTAAATATAAGCCGATATATTTTCTATTCACAGCCTTGTATTTTATATCAAATGGGATTTTGCGTTCGTCGTGAATGATGTCTTAAATAACACTGTCCTTGAACCCAGTTTAGAAAAGAATAATTCTTTTAATTAAGATTTAGTGAAATTGTCCAGTTAATTAGCATTTAATTGGAATTGATTTTAAATTGGTTTTTGGGGTCTATCGTGAGCGGTGTTTTGAATAACACCTGTTCTTTAACCCGATCAACATTGGAAAGTGATTTTGGGTTTATCGTGAACCGTGTTTTAGATAACATTGGTTCTTTAACCCAGCTAAAGACAGGATATTGATTTTTGGGAAGACTAAAACTGAGTGGAGTTTTAATGAATCTTTAATTAGATTGAAATGATCGAGAAAGGAGTATCACCTGTTTTGCTCCAAGAGATAGTTAAATCTTTAATTAGATTTGAACGTGTAAGGGTAATTAATATTTACCGATAACATCTTGGTGTTAGATATGGAGTATTACCAGTTTTGCTCCATGGGATGAATAGGTTGGGATTGGGAAATAAAATAAATTATTACTTCGGTGTGGTTCGCTAATCCCGATTAGATTGGAAAACCTTAACATTGTTTGAAATGATATCCAAACGAAGATTAAAGAATAAATTAAGAAGAATTTATCTTTGATAAAATTAATGGGAACCTTTCCATAAAAATGTGATTATTTGAATAAAGAATATTCTGAATTGAAATGAGGCGTATGTTGCGTTTGTGTAACACTTGTTTATTATATACGCAGGTTATTTGGAAAGGCCGGGTTTATACCCATTCTGAATAACCGATTCGACGATAAGTCGATGATGAAGACGGTGGTTGAAGACCGGAGGTCTTCACATCGTTTGAGTGATTACTGATGATCTTGATTGGGCTGTACACCCAAAAGGAGGGAATCGGTTGGTGATCATCTAGACGTATTTGGAGATCGATGGATATGCAAGGAATAAGGTTCCGCCAGTTTCGTTCAGACCCAGAACGAACTTGTAAATGGACTGTCTGTCTGACATTGGATTTTATTCTGTGTGATTTATTTCTATTAAATATATATCTTTTTGGTGGCGGAGAATTTATTCTTTTGCTTAACGCCCTTCTCTGAGACATACGAGCCCAGAGGTTATACATTGATGGATATCAATCGCATGGCATGAATTGCCTATGTGGCATGCCTAAGTGGAAAATGATCAAGGCTTCTGTTGAAAAGCAAAGTCTTGTGGTTGATTATCAAAACACGGCCTGTGTGGCATATCTTTGTGTATGGCGTTAATTCGCGAGCCTCACACCTCGGTATGTGTCAAAAACGAGATAAGGACCCAAGGAGTGCACGACGTTTCTTTCTAGCTATGGGTGATGTCAGTGACCTACCAGCCCGGACATTTATATTACTTGTACCTATGTGGTTGTTGGATGCGAGGCGCCTCAGATATAGGTCTATAGGACTGGGAAACGTGTGTTCAGGAATACTAATCCTCAAAAGTAAGAGAGGACCGGCCTAGGAGGTTCCAAGGATCGCTGTGTGTGGTCCTGAGACATTTGCTATAGTGTCTCGAACGAAGAGGAGTTTGCCCCTTGGCTCGACTCATGATGAAATCCAATTTCCAATACGTGATAATTCGGTTTTATTTGTAGGACCTAGTATGGCGACATAGTAGATGGTAGCTATGCCGTCTATGATTGATACTTATGATTGAAATTGTTTTGACACTATACACTTGTAGTAATATCAAAATAATCTGTTTTTAAACGTATCAAGCATTCTTTGGCTATTATAAGGTAAAACCCTATCCTCCGGCTTGCGTTGCATTGTGTGATGGGACCTGGGTCTTATAATAGCTTCATTTTTCTTTATTTAGCATCGCCTTGTTTGTTTTATGCACTGGTGTTCTTGAGAGGAAACCCATTCCGTGTTATACGGCATGGTCCTTTGATTTACCTAACTTTAAAAATAAATATTAATAACTGTTTTAGTTTTCATACCAGTCACATGACTGACCTGGAGTTTATTGTTTTAACCTAAACTCTGGGTGCCCCTATTTTCCACATGGGCAGCTAGTAGTTGGGTTTTGCAGATTTATATTCACAGGATCCCGGTTTATAGCTGAAGTGATACTCGGAAATCTCTGTATCCGTGTATTTCTTTCAGTTGTGCTTTGTATTATTTTTCCACTGCTATGTATTTAAATGTAATTTACATCTCTGATATTTATCATTGTGTAATATTTATTCATACTTTGTATATTCTTGTACTCTGATGGGATTGTTGTAATAAGCAATGAAATGTTCTTCTGTTTGTGTTCTGATTCGTCTTGTCCTCAAAGCAATCCGTGCTTTCGTTCACGGGGAAGTTCGGGTCATTATAACTCGGGTCGTATATATAGAGGACGTGTGCATCTAGACATTGATAACGATTCATGACATAAACGCGGGGAAAGTCTAGGAACATATACCGCTCTGGGTAGTGTGTCCAAGACTAGAGGGCATCGTTCGATAGGTAGTATAATACCTAGTTGGACCTAGGTCGCGTAAACCCTGAATCCGAGAAAAGTTCAACAGGTAGCACAAACCCCAGTGGCCCTGGGTAGCATAAACCCTGGTTGAATCTAGGAAGCGTTCGATAAGTAAACCCTAGTTGGATCTAGGTAACACTCGATGGATAAGGGACTGCATACAAACTAAAAAGGGGATCATTTTATCATGAACACACGAAGATAGTCGAAACAGTCCTTAGTGGGTGCAGAGAAATTGAAGTGGATGCGAAAGCCGATTCCGTTAATCTTACCTTGTCTTGTTTTAAGATTCTTATCACTATGGTATAGCTCTAAGTTCAATTTTTCATGTCATAGTCCTTTTCTTGTTTACATGCTGAAGTATAACTGGATTTACCAGACTTATGTCTGACCTAGTTTGTTTTTCGCCTATTTTCTTCCGTTCCCCCCAGGTAGCCAGGGAGGGAATAGCTCAGCTCATTTTGGACCGTTACTCTTTCCGAGCTTGAAGATTTTTTGACGCATTGCTTTGAACTCCATTTTCTACTACTATGGCTGGCTCATGCTTTATTGGGGAACATCATTGTCAATTTATGCTTCTTTATTTTAAACAAGACAAATGCTTTGTTGTAATAAGTATTGGTGTTGTAAAATAATCTTTGTACAAGCTGTTTTTAAATAAATAAAGGTTATTTATTTTCCGCAGCTTTATTTGTCTGTCTTGTAATTTTTCTGCATCTTGTGCCAAAAATGCTCCACCGAATTTAAGGCATTCCCTCTGTGAGTGACCTTAACGGAGGTGGGGTTTTACACTTGGTATTAGAGCGGAAGGTTACCAGATCAGATAAAAGATTTGAAAAATTATTTTCAAAATGATTTTAAAAGAAGCATTTTCAAAAGAAAAGTTTTGTTTTAAAGGCATATTCCCCAAAGCCATATGCACTATCTTTTGACCCTCTCCTTGAATCCTTGTTTCCTTCTTTCATGTGTCTCTGGGGCTCCTAGCTTTCTGGGAGGTAACCTCTTCACGGTATGGTTCCGTAGGCTTGATAAGACTACGACACTTGTCAAAGGGCAAATAAGTGCCTAACTTCCATCTATAGCCAAAATTTTCTTTCGAGCCTTGTAGGATTCTTCGTGCGATGGACGTAGATTTTGAGAGACATGTCAACAAGTTACACAAGGATGGAAAAGTTGAGAATGAGGGGGTTTGGCTAAGGAGCACAACCCATGGACATGGACTTGGTTCACAAAGGAGGGGAGGAAAGAATAGTTAAACCTAAAACAAGAGGAAGTATCTTTATTTTGGTATAATGGGTCGTATAATTAAGGGCAAGGGCAAGAACAAAAGACAGGATTTTCCAGAATGCAAGTGCATGCTCTCACCACCAGCATACCTGAGAGAGAGAGAGGTAGTAAGGTTTCTATTGAAAAGTTTAGTTTTTCTTCTTGATCATCCTGCTAGTACTCATTTTGATATTTGCGCTTCACATTCGTTTATATCTGCTTCTGTAGTTGAGTCTCTGCACCCTAGAGATTGTATAACAGAGGATCCCATTATTGTCTAAAGTCCAATTTATGGTTCGGCTCATTTATCTTTGACTTGTGAGGATTTGAGAATAGTTATATTTATGCTTATGTTTTTGGTTTCATGGGCTATGGGTTGATTCTAGGCATTGATTGGTTAGCTAGTAATTGTGAAACGAGGGTAGTTAGACTTTCGACTTGCCTCGGGAATACCCTCGAGATTTCTTGCGATCCTAAGGGATTAGTTTGTCTTAGCTACCTATGATCACTTTATTTATCTATCGACGATTTTCGATCCGTTGGAGTAGTCCATGAGTACGCAAGATGTTTTGATTAGGGTAGGGTTTTCCCCTTAAAGCTCGAGACAGACTTCCGCATGTATCTAGATGACACTGCAAAGCCAGTTATGCGATCAACGATAATTCTAGACCACGATTGGCGAGGATAGCCAGAGTCAGTAAAGTGCTCAATTGTTTGGTTGTTTTGTTAGTATCATCTCACATAGATCATCCAAATTCGGCGGAGGTATCCCTTGGGTGCTCGTCTGATATTGGTTTAGGTCTTTGGGGCTTGTACTTGAAGGATGTCGAGTTCGACTAGGATGGTTTGTGTGAGATATAAATGGTTGGGGCTGGCACCCTAAGTTAGACTGATCTTAAGAGAGGTAAAAAGCACACAGTAACCGTTAGCTTTAGACCCTCAGATTTGCAACATGATAGATAAGCTAAGTATAGGAGAGACCTCTAATTACCTTAGGATATACACTTGATATCATGGTTAATATCTGTTTATTTTGAAAAGATAGTTTGACTACATTAGATATCCTCTAGCATAGTAAGTGATCGAGATCCTATCTTTACTAGTGGGTTTTGGAAATGGAGGTTAAGAAGCTTCGCAACCGTGAAGTTAAATTAGATAAGGTACAGTGGAGTGAAGCTCAAGAAAATGCGACTTAGAAGCCTGAAGACTAGATACGCGCATCATTACCTTTTTAAAGGTGTATCATTGATTCCTCTTTATCTGTTAAGTTTATACTAGTCTTTATCTTTTAAGGTATATTCTCCAAGTCACATCTTCGATCCTTAGGTAGAATCCATTGGATGTGAACATGTGTTTGAAACATGCAATGATTGATCGTTGCAAGTGGTTGCTAATGGTTAATCGTGGATGCATATGCACACATTAGGCACTAGATCAGCTCAGTCACTTTCATATTGCATGTGCATATATGTATTTGTTTATGGATTGAACTTGATGTGTTATCCTATGGACGTTGCATTTGAGTGAATGGTTGTGCACTCATATAGAAATAATATGTATCATTAGGATTGCATACATATTGGACGCATGGCACTGACATGATTTGCATTAAGGAGGTCAACTGAATCAGTAGACCATCTGATTTTGCATTAAATAAGGACATACACACACACTATGCATATGATCATGAAAGCATTAGAAATCTTTTAAGGACAATGGATGCTTGTGTTTGATGGTTAAGTAGGTGGGTGATCAGATGGTAGGATATAAGTTCTCCTCGACTTGAAGATTTCGATGACGAAATCCTAAAAGGAAGGGAGAATGTAACACCCTGTATTTTCTGTTAACATTATAATAACGAATCAAAGAATAACTAATTTCAAATTTGAGAATTATGGGAAACGGGTTACACCATTGCGTTTGTCTCGGAATTCTGCTTGAGAAAGAGTCCGAGTTTGCGTAAAGCGGACACCATATGAAGGAGATATGGACGAACGAAGTTAGATAGAATACCAGAAGAAAAAAATAGAAATGCACTGGCGCACTTGGCAAGTGTGCCAGTACAAAAATTGCACTGACGCACCTGCCAAGTGCGCCCAGGCCGGGCTGAGAGCCTGCACAGCTTTCTGGTGTGTTCTGATCCATACTATGAGTCATTGCTGAGTCCTTTCTGACTCGTTGTTGAGTCATTAGGGCTGAGGTGTCACCCTATACTGAATGAATGGTTGTGGTTAACTCTAGGATCATCAGACGGCTCGAATTAAATTGAAATTTTATACAAACAACCCAATGCTCTACCTAAAATCACACAAAAATAATCCTGGAACTATCATGCCATCAATAGAGAACTTGGAGTAGCCATCACCGCTTTCAATCAAAGACGAGATAAAAGGCAACATCAAAATCAAATTAAAAGTAATCTAATTCAACGATCTACATCAAAGGAAAGCTATTCAGCTTTAGAAAACAGATTTCAGAAAAACAAGACTTGCCTATATTTTGTAAGTACAGTTATATTTCCGATTTAAACATTAAATGGAAGTCATGGCTTGTAAGAAACTGATATTAGAACGGTGCCTATTAGTTTATCTATGTGGATTCATGTTTATTCATGAGATTTTCCTATGTTATATTCTGGTGGTGAAACTATTGCCTATGGCTATGAGACCTTTTCCTAAGACTATGACCATGAACTGTTGCCTATGAAACTATTGCCTATGACTATGTCTATGACTACGAGACCTTTGCCTAAGACTATGACCATGAATTGTTGCCTATGAAATTTTTGCCTATGACCATGATTCGTAACTATGAGACTGTTGCCCACGACTATGATTCATAACTATGAGACTATTACCTATGACATTGATTAAGAAATTATTGTGATTAGTCGCCCATGACTATTGTGGTTAATTGCCTATAACTAGTGTAGTTAGTTGCTTATACCTATACCTATTGTTACAATTTACCAATCATGTTGTACCTTGAACTAGCATTATGTTGGACCAAATCACCTATGCCTATTCCCTTGATTATGTTGGATCTCATATTTAGTGTGTAACTTGACTGGTTTATTCCTATTCACTATTATATACATCGAACCTGTTGGAGCCATTATTTTTACATGCCTATTCTTTTATATCAGTTCTTGTGCTTATCCCCTATTCCTTTTGTTAGTGCCATTTCATGAGTACTTAGAAAACTTGTGAAATCATGTTATACGTACGATTATGATGCGGGGATTGGGCATAGCTTAATTAAGTTAATTTGGAATAATAAATATGTTGGCATAATCTAAATTGGCTATAATAGTGAATGATTTACATGCATATTAGACTTGGGCATAAATTGATAAATTTTAATTGGCCGCAAAGTATGTAGTTGGCATGTAAACCACGTTTTGGACATAAATGGTAAACTAGAATATTAAATCTAGTTTTGACATGAACTGTAAATTGGAATATTAATCTTGATTGGGCATGAACTAAAAAAGGGGAATATTAAATCTAAATTGGCATAACTGCAAAGTTGGGCTAATTGATAGGTGAGTCAAATTTTGGGCATAGAATATAAGTATTTTGATTGGCATGACAAATGAATATGATCTAGGCTAAATTGATTTACGGAAAATTTACATAAATAGTAAATACGTAAATTAGAGAAGAGGAAAATGCCTAACCCGAGGTTAGATTAAGTTGTGGTGTAAAACTGTCCGGAACCGCCCGGCACATCCAGTAACTACAACAGTACCTTTCTAATGTGAGAGGTCGGTGCATCAAGCCCTGAAAGACCCGAGGTTAGACTGAGTTGTGGCGTAAAACTACCCGGAACCGACCGGCATATCCATTAACCACAACAATACCTGTCTAATGTGAGTGGTTAATGCTTTAATTAATTGATTAAAGCTCATGAACAATCAAGCTAGAAATGGTGAGGTTAAGTAATTAAGGAAACACTTAACCAACTTAACATGTTAACAAAGACAAGAAGGGTAGGGTTAAGTAATTGAGAAAACACTTAGCCAATTCAACATGTTAACTTGACAAGATTGATACGGGTTAAGTTAATTTGGACACTTAACCAACTTAACATGTTAACAAGGCAAAATTTGTTGGGGTTAAGTAACTAAGGAAATACTTAACCACTATAACTTGTAAACTAGACAAGTGGGTAAGGTTAAGTAAATGTTTAACCGTTATAACATGCTAACTAGACTAGATGGTGGGGTTAAGTAAACTTAGAACACTTAGCCGTTATAACATGATAAATAAACAGGGTTAAGTTAATGAAAGACACATAACCAGTATAACCTGACAAACGAGTAAGGTTAAGGAACACTTAAACTATTTGACATGATATATGGGTAGGTTGAGTCAACGTAAACTGCTGGATAAACTTAACCAATCCAACATGACGAGGAAAAGAACTAAGTAGTAAACCTTAGTAAAGAGGACTAAGTTGTAAAACTTAGTTAAGAAAATGAACGGTTTAGGAAACTAAGTAGTAAACCTTAGTTAAGAGAACTAAGTAGTAAACCTTAGTCAAGAAAACCAAGTAGAATACGAGGAGGAGCGAACGTCTATCTGATCATGAAGAAGGCTCCATCGAACAGGGTTACGAAGCACGCGGCTTCATAGGGATGTGAGGGTACCCTTGGTATCCCTCTATGAGGCTACAGATGATCCTTCTGGGCTCACAGAGGTTAAGGTCTGCGTTAGAAGAGCCAAGGGTATGCCGTGGTTGCAATAATATGGCAACCTAAAGACCAGGATGGACCAGCATTGTAACAACCCGTATTTTAATAACATATTGAAACCATAAATCAAGGAAGAATTAAATTTTAAAATAAGATTAAAGGGAAATGGGTTGCGCCATTGTGTTCACCTCGAAATTCTGCTTGGAAACAAGTCCAAGTTTTCGAAAAACGGAGTCCATATGACAAAGTTATGGCCCTCCGAAGTTTCAGTAATTTTCAGAATAAAAAACAGCTCGAAATTTGAATTCGAAATTCAAATTCAAAACCCAGGGCAGACTGGGCGGGAAATTTCCCGCCTAGGACCAGGTCGACCTAGGGGTCGACACTATGGTCGACCTCCCAGGTAACATGTCGACCCTATGGTCGACCTGGTGCCAAAACCTGGTTTTCAACCTGGGTTCATTCTGATGTATTTGGACCAATTTTCTAACTAGATTCGTGACTCTAAACCTATATAAACAGCCTGCTAGCCTCATTCTCTCTACACCAATTCTTTCTGTCCTTATGCTGCCTTTGAGAAAAACAAATAAATAAATTGAAGTAAAACACGAAGACTAATTCTTGAAGACTACGGCTAGGAATTGCATATTGGGGGCTTGCTTCTGCTATCAAATCAGAATCAATCGAATCAACCAATCGACGACTAGTTTCGAGATTCAACTTCTGCATCTCAATTTCTTAGACTACGATCTGTCAGTACTAGTTACTTTGAGATTTAAACTTGTTAAATTTAATATGGACATGGAATGAAACGTAATTGGGCCTATGCTTGATTATCTATTTAAATCTGTTCTTGTCTCCTCTTGAATCTATGATTTTGGGTTATTTCTTATCGATTGAATCATGCCCATTCATGTTGTTGGACCTAGTTTTTTATTCAAACGCTAGATTGTAACATAAATTCTTGGATCTTGACTTGTGGGAATATTTATATTTGGGGCCTATTCATGTTGTAAATCAAATTCTTTCATGTCTATAACCTTAATATGCCTATGACTGTGGACATAAGGTTTTGCCTATGCCTATGACTATGACGATGAACATAAGACTATTCCTATGCCTATGACAAAGAACATAAGACTATGCCTATGACGATGAACATAAGACTATGCGTATGACTATGACTAAGAACATAAGACTATGCCTATGACTGTAAACATAAGACTATGCCTATGCCTATGACTAAGAACATAAGACTATGCATATGACTGTGAACATAAGACTATGCCTATGCCTATGACTGTGAACATAAGACTATGCCTATGACTATGACGAGGACAATTGTGGCTAATCACCTATGACTCTTGACTATAATAATTATTACCTATGATTATGAACATAAGGCTTTTATCTATGACCATGACTTTGAAACTATTACTGTTAATTGCCTATGACTATTTACCTACAACTATTTTTGATAATTATACATGATTATTGTGATGAGTAACTTATGATTCATAACTATGGGATTTCTACCTATGACTACTGGGGTTAATTGCCTAAGACTATTATAGTTGATTGTCCATGCCCATAACACTATAGTTGAAAACCATGTTGTGCACCAAATTGGCATTTTGTCGGATCGCATAACTAGGGTGTGACTTGCTTAGTTTATTCGCTATTATGTACACCAAAACCATTGGATCCGTTATCCTTGTATTTGGCTTGCTTTTGCTTGCCTATTCTTTTATGTCAGCGTTTACCATGACTATCGCCTTATCTTGCTAGATTTGAAATCCTATATGCCAGTGATGTTGTAACCAATTATCTCAAGTTATGTCATGCTAGTCTTGTAACCCCTTTTATCGCTTTATGCTCGTCCCTCTTTCCTATCATAGTTTTGATGTTATTCCCTTTATTCGGAGATTTGGATTTATTTGTAGTATGGATTGATTCACGTTTACATGCAATGGGAATACGATTTGGGTAGAATAGGCAAAACATGAATTGGTTATGAACATGAATTATGAACTTGATAAAAGGCAAAACTTGAAACATGAATGCTGTTATAACCTGATCCTGGATATGGACATGAAACTCGCCATGAAACTTGACACGAACTTGATATGAAACTTGAACATGGACATGGAACTTAGAATGAACTTGAAAATGGCCAACTCCAGGTTGGGTTGAGTTTGCAATGTAATTCTACCCGGAACTGCCCGACAAATCCAGTTGCTGCAAACAATAGGGTCCAATGCAGGTAGTTGGTCATATCGCACTTAAAAACCCGAGGTCAATCTGAGTTGTGGTGAAATTCTGCCCCGAACCGCCCGGCATATCCAGTGACCACAACAACATGTCTGATGTGAGAGGTTTGGGTGCATTAATGAATTAATGCCATATGATAGGGTTAAAGTCATGAACCGCTTGAATATACTTAACCAATTTGACACGATGATTTGATAGGGTTAAGTCAAGAACTGCTTGAATATACTTAACCAACTTGACACATGATTCGTAGGGCTAAGTCATGAACTTGAACATCAACACTTAGCCAATCTGAAATGACACGTAGGCGGGTTAAGTCACGAACTTGATTGACAACACTTAACCAACTTGACATGCTAGACTGATGGGGTTAAGTCTCGAATTTAAATTACAACACTTAACCTACAGGACGGAAACCCTAGTTACGCGGTCCTTTTCAGTAGTAACCCACTAGATGTATAACGGTACCCTGGAACTAGGCAGGGTGAGGCACGATTACTGGGCTGATTGTAAGCGACCAGAACGACGGCTGAGTTGGTGCACCATTGTAGGTTCAGGCGGACTATGGTCGTGCACGTAGTCCGGAGTTGAAAATGCAGGCATTGGGAACCAGTAAGTTTACACTGTGCGTGCTTGATTCGTGTCGGTGGTTGGCACCCTAGGGCTTGATACACCCTATGGTGGACCTAGCACAGGTGACTACATTTCATGATTGGGCCGTATGACACAGACACATGAACGAGCTAGGACTTGTAGGGAGCCGATCAATTAATAGATCGTTACATGGAAAAAGGGTGTTGTTCGTTAGGTAGCATAATCCCTAGTGGTCCTAGGTGGCATGAACCCTAATCGAATCTAGAAAACGTTCAATAGGTAGCATAATCCCTAGTGGTCCTAGGTGGCATAAAACCTAGTTGAACACGCGATAGTTCATGATAAGGAAACCTAGCCAGAACAAGGGTGGCAGTCCAAACGATTTCAAGAATGGTGGCACTACGTTGAAGTAGTATAGAAATACGTGATGAAACCTGTACGATATATGGCAAGGGACTGTACATATACATGGAAAGGATGATACAGGTTGGGGTAGTAGTACGGTTGGTGCAGAGAATGTTAAACATGCGATGCTATATGTAGTTTATCTGGTTAGCATAGTTTATCTTGTTACCGTAGTTTATCTTGTTAGCATAGTTTATCTTGTTACCGTAGTTTATCTGGTTAGTATAGTTTATCTTGTCATCTTAGTTTAACTTTCCTATCTTGTCATCATCCTTATGTTTACTTTCAGTTTATACATGTCATGTTATCTTTACTTGTTTCTATGCTGAAAGTCACTAGGACTTTCCAATCTTTATGACTGACCCGTTTTCTTTTGCCTCTTTTTCTTCCGTTTCCTCCCCTCCCCCCAGGTTCTCAGGGAGGAAAACACTGCTACTTAGTTTGTACTTCTTTCTACTTCAAAATCATCATATATGGCTTGGACCTTTCTTGGCTATGGCTGCTTTACTGTTTTACTTGGGGAATGATTTATGACTATGGTTTTATGCTTCTTTACTGTTGCAAGATAGATTTCAATGTAATGGATTTAATGGCATTTTGATGTAAAAGGCTTTAGACCTTTCTAGATTTTAAAGCAATGAAATTTGGTTCTTCTTTCGCTGTTTTATATGTTCTGTCTTGTAATATTTCTGTGTATGCTTACCTAGATAATGCTCCACCAAAGCTAGTGCATTCCCTTTGTGAGTGACCCTGGCGGAGGTGGGGTGTTACATTTGTTATTAGAGCAGAAGGTTACTAGACTGGGCAAAAGTTTTTAAAACCTTTTGAATTTATTTTCAAAACTATTTACAAAGAAGCATTTTTTTTAAAGGCTATTCCCCAAAGGCCATTAGCATTATCCTTTGTTTCCTTGTTTGAATCCCTTTTCCTTTCTTTCCTCCATCTGTAGTCACATTAGTTCCATCTGCGACTAATCTTACTTCAAGCTTTGTAGGGTTGCCGTGCGATGGAGGTAGTTCTCGAGAGACCCGTTAACACGTTAAATAAGAGGGGATAAGAGTGGTTAAGGCGAATGAGGCTCGGAACAAGAAGGTAGAAATGTTTATGTAGGAAAGCCTAGTTTATCTTTCTATCCTGTCCGTACCCTTTTTGGTTATGGTACATTGCATCCTTTTTATTTCTGCTTCGATAGTTGAGTCTTTGCAGCTTAGTACTAGCGTGGTAGAGAATCCCATTTTTTTTCCTTCTCAAATCCTATTGGGGAATCGTCTCATTTATTCATGACTTGTTTGGATTTGAGAATGTCTATGCTAAGCGTTGAGTTTAGAAGAAATGCTTATGTTTTTGGGCTACGGGTCGATTCTAGGGATGGAATGTTTATCCAGTACCGGTGCCATTCTTGAGTATGAAAAGAGGGTAGTTAGACTCTTGACTTGCCGTGGTAATACCCTCGAAGTCTAGTGTAACCCTGAGTATACTGCCATGCTTAGTTACCTAGAATCTCTTGATACATTTGTTGATCTCGAGTAGTGTTCGCCACTAAGGGGGATGGTTCATTTCGCTTAGGCATGAGTTATAGGAAATCACCTTAGTAAGTACATTTGGAAACATGGCTGACATCTGTTTATTTGCAAGAGATAATTCTTCTATGTGGAATACCCTATAGTGAGTAAACGAGATCCAGGATTCACTAGTGAATTTTGGAGAGCTTGCATGAAAACATGAGAACGCAGTTATGTTTGAGCCGAGTATACTAGAAGGAGGATAAGGGAAAGTGGGACGAGAGGCAACAGTGAAATGAGTTCCAACTCATATTTTGGAAACAAGAATTAAGAAGCTACGAAATTATGAAGTTAAAGGTGGACAAAGCACAATGGAGTTAAGCTCAAGGAAATGCGACTTAGAAGATTGAAGACTAGATACGCGCATCATATATCTTTTTAAGAGTATATCCTTAATCCCTCTTTTCCTGTAGAGCTTACTTGCATGCTATCTTTTATATATATCCTCTCGGTCCGATTCTCAATCTTATTTCTGTTGCAAACCCCATAAGAGTATGACTCGTCTGGTTGTGATATATGTTGGGGTTTGAGGGTGTCCGTTGGGTTGACTAAACTTTTTGGGATTTATAGGATATGGGTTGGTTTTAGGAAGGGATTTTTGCGACCTAAAAGGAGTTTATCATGCTTGGTTTCCAAGAATCATATATATTGGTTTTGGGCTGGTGTTTAGGGGAGTTTTTTTCCTAATCAGCATATATGTGAGGAGATTTCCAGTTTAGACATTGCCTAATGAGTACAAAGTTTTTCTTTACTTGCTTTTATCATTCGGCTATACCTTAAGGTATGAACTAATGGATGTAAACATGTGTTTGAGACATGTTATGGTTGATGGTTGCAAGTGGTTGCAAGTGGTTGCTAGTTGTTGCTCGTGGATGCATGAACACGCATTAGGCACTAGATCGGCTCAGTCACATCTCATATTGCATATGCATGAATGTTTATACTTGTACATGGATGGCAACTTGATATGCTATCATTTGGATGTTGCATTTGAATGAATGTTTGTGCACTCATGTAGAGATTATAAAGTATGTTAGGAATTTGCATACATGTTGGACTCATTACGCTAACATATTTTGCATTAAGGAGGTCTACTGAATCAGTAACCGCCTGATCTTTTGCATTAGATAAATACATATACACACGCTTTCTGCATATAGACATACAACATTAGGAATCTTTTAAGGACAATGATTGCTTGTGGATGATGTTTTGAGTAGATGGATGATGGATGGTAGGATACATACTTCCTAACTTAAAGATTTCGGGGACGATATCCTTTAAGGAGGGGAGAATGTAACAACCCATATTTTAATAACATATTGAAACCATAACTCAAGGCAAAATTAAATTTTAAAATAAGAATCAAGGGTAATGGGTTGCGCCATTCCGTTCGTCTCCAAAATCTACTTGGAAATGAGTCCGAGTTTTCGAAAAACGGAGTCCGTATGACCAAGTTATGGCCCTCCGAAGTTTCAGGAATTTTCAGAATCAAAAATAGCTCGAAATTTGAATTCGAAATTCAAATTCAAAACCCAGGGCAGATTGGGTGGGGAATTTCTCGACCTAGGGGTCGACACTATGGTCGACCTCCCAGGGGCCATGTCGACCCTATGGTCGACCTGGTGCCAAAACCTGGTTTCCAGCCTGGGTTCATTCTGATGTATTCGGACCAATTTTCTAACTAGATTCGTGACTCTAAACCTATATAAACCACCTCCGAGCCTCATTCTCTCCACACCAATTCTTTCTATCTTTATGCTGCCTCTGAGAAAAACAAATAAATAAATTAAAGTAAAACACGAAGACTAATTCTTGAAGACTACGACTAGGAATTGCATATTGGGGGCTTGCTTCTGCTATCAAATCAGAATCCATCGAATCAACCAATCGACGACTAGTTTCTAGATTCAACTTCTGCATCTCAATTTCTTAGACCACGATCTGCAAGTTTTAGTTACTTTGAGATTTAAACTTGTTAAATTTAATATGGACATTGGAATGAAACGAAATTGGACCTAAGCTTGATTATCTATTTAGATCTGTTCTTGTCTCCTCTTGAATCTACGATTTTGGGTTATTTCTTATCGATTGAATCATGCCCATTCATGTTGTTGGACCTAGTTTATTATTCAAACAATAGATTGTAACATAAATTCTTGGATGTTGACTTGTGGGAATATTTCTATTTGGGGCCTATTCATGTTGTAAATCAAATTCTTTCATGTCTATAACATTAATATGCCTATGACTGTGGACAAAAGGTTTTGCCTATGCCTATGACTATAACGATGAACATAAGACTATTCCTATGCCTATGACTAAGAACATAAGACTATGCCTATGACGATGAACATAAGACTATGCCTTTGCCTATGACTAAGAACATAAGACTATGCCTATGATTGTGAACATAAGACTATGCCAATGCCTATGACTGTGAACATAAGACTATGCCTATGACTGTGAACATAAGACTATGCCTATGACTGTGAACATAAGACTATGCCTATGACTATGACGAGGACAATTGTGTTTAATCACCTATGACTCTTGACTATAAGAATTATTACCTATGATTATGAACATAAGGCTATTATCTATGACCATGACTTTGAAACTATTACTGTTAATTACCTATGACTATTTGTCTAGAACTATTTTTGATAATTATCCATTATTATTGTGATGAGTCGCTTATGTTTCATAACTATGAGTTTTCTTCCTATGACTACTGGGGTTAATTGCCTAAGACTATTATAGTTGATTGTTCATGCCCATAACACTATAGTTGAAAACCATGTTGTGCACCGAATTGGCATTTTGTTGGATCGCATACCTAGGGTGTGACTTGCTTAGTTTATTCGTTATTATGTACACCAAAACCATTGGATCCATTATCCTTGTATTTGGCTTGCTTTTGCATGCCTATTCTCTTACATCAGCGTTTACCATGACTATCGCCTTATCTTGCTAGATTTGAAATCCTATATGCCAGTGATGTTGTAACCAATTATCTCAAGTTATGTCATGCTAGTCTTGTAACCCCTTTTATCGCTTTATGCTCGTCCCTGTTGCCTATCACAGTTTGGATGTTATTCACTTTATATTGAGATTTGGATTTATTAGTAGTATGGATCGATTCACATTTACGTGCGATGGGAATATGATTTGGGTAGAATAGGCAAAACATGAATTGGTTATGAACATGAATTATGAACTTGATAAAAGGCAAAACTTGAAACATGAACGCTGTTATAACCTGAACCTGGATATGGACATGAAACTCGCCATGAAACTTGACACGAACTTGACATAAAACTTGAACATGGACATGACACTTAGAATGAACTTGAAAATGGCCAACTCGAGGTTGGGTTGAGTTTGCAGTGTAATTCTGCCCGGAACCGACTGGAAAATCCAGTTACTGCAAACAATAGGATCCAATATGGGTAGTTGGTCATATCGCACTTAAAAACCCGAGGTCAGATTCAGTTGTGGTGTAATTCTGCCCGGAACCGCCCGGCATATCCAATGACCACAACAACAGGTCTGATGTGAGAGGTTGGGGTGCATTAATGAATTAACGCCACATGATAGGGTTAAGTCATGAACCGCTTGAATATACTTAACCAATTTGACACGATGATTTGATAGGGTTAAGTCATGAACCGCTTGAATATACTTAACCAACTTGACACATGATTCGTAGGGCAAAGTCATGAACTTGAACGACAACACTTAGCCAATTTGACATGACACGTAGGCGGGTTAAGTCACGAACTTGAATGATAACACTTAACCAACTTGACATGCTAGACTGATGGGGTTAAGTCTTGAATTTAAATGATAACACTTAACCTACTGGACGGAAACCCTAGTTACGCGGTCCTTTTCAGCAGTAACCCACTAGATGTATCACGATACCCTGGAACTAGGCAGGGTGGGGCACGACTACTGGGCTGATTGTAAGAGACCAGAACCACGGCTGAGTTGGTGTGCCATTGTAGGTTCAGGCAGACTATGGTCGTGCACGTAGTCTGGAGTTGAAAAAGCAGGCATTGGGCACTGGTAGGTTTACACTGTGCGTGCTTGATTCGTCTCGGTGGTTGGCACCCTAGGGCTTGATACACCGTATGGTGGACCTAGCACAGGTGGCTACATTTCGTGATTGGGCCATATGACACAGACACATAAACGAGCTAGGACTTGTAGGGAGCCAATCGATTAATAGATAGTTACGTGGAAAAAGGGTGTTTTCGTTAGGTAGCATAATCCCTAGTGGTCCTAGGTAGCATAAACCCTAATCGAATCTAGAAAACGTTCAATAGGTAGCATAATCCCTACTGGTCCTAGGTGGCATAAATCCTAGTTGAACACGCGATAGTTCATGATAAGGAAACCTAGCTAGAACAAGGGTGGTAGTCCAAATGATTTCAAAAATGGTGGCACTACGTTGAAGTAGTATAGAAATACGTGATGAAACTAGTACGATATACGACAAGGGACTGTACATATACATGGAAAGGATGATACAGGTTGGGGTACTAGTACAGTTGGTGCAGAGAATGCTAAACATGCGATGCTATACATAGTTTATCTGGTTAGCATAGTTTATCTTGTTACCGTATTTATCTAGTTAGCATAGTTTATCTTGTTACCGTAGTTTATTTGGTTAGTATAGTTTATCTTGTCATCTTAGTTTAACTTGCTTATCTTGTCATCATCCTTATGTTTACTTTCAGTTTATACATGTCATGTTATCTCTACTTATTTCTATGCTGAAAGTCACTAGGACTTACCAGTCTTTATGACTGACCCATTTTCTTTCGCCTCTTTTTCTTCCGTTTCCTCCCCCCCGGTTCTCAGGGAGGAAAACACTACTACTTAGTTTGGACTTCTTTCTGCTTCAAGATCATCATATATGGCTTGGACCTTTCTTGTCTATGGCTGCTTTACTGTTTTACCTGGGAATGGTTTATGACTATGGTTTTATGCTTCTTTACTATTGCAAGACAGATTTCGATGTAATGGATTTAATGGCATTTTGGTGTAAAAGGCTTTAGACCTTTCAAGATTTTAAAGCAATGAAATTTGGTTCTTCTTCCACTGTTTTATTTGTTTTGTCTTGTAATATTTCTGTGTATGCTTACCTAGATAATGCTCCACCAAAGCTAGTGCATTTCCTTTATGAGTGACCCTAGCGAAGGTGGGGTGTTACAAGCATGATTCGGCAAGACCAGTTTTTACCCTGTGATAGCAGCTCGTCGTCTACCTACCATCTTGAGTCAGTCGAGATACGTGAAGCAGAAAGGCAGATAACTCCAATAGACCATACACTTGCTATCTAGTTATGGGTGAGGTTGGCCCATAGGTTGGTGGGGGCATAGAAGGGCCTGCGTACAGTTCTCATTCTTGATTTTCTTAGGTGCCTTTCATTTGTTAGTTGAGGGAGGGGTCTAGTGGGACCATAGCCACTGTAAAAGAAGACCTTAGCATCTGCAATCGGCAGATATCTGAAAGCTCTCGACCGAGTTCCGTGTTTCTTGATTAGCCCTGCCACGGGACTCGGGTTGCACATATAGAGGACATGTGCATCTAGACATCGATAATGATTCATGACACATACGTGGGCAAAGTCTAGGAACATATACCGCTCTGGGTAGTGTGTCCTAGACTAGGGGGCAACGTTCTATAGGTAGCATAATTCCTAGTTGGACCTAGGTCACGTAAACCCCGAATCCAAGAAACGTTCAATATGTAGCATAAACCCCAGTGGCCCTGGGTAGCGTAAACCCTAGTTGAATCTAGGAAGCATTCGATAAGTGAACCCTAGTTGGATATAGGTAACACTCGATGGAAAACGGACTGCATACAAAATAAAAAGGGGATCATTTTATCATGAACACGAATATAGTTGAAACAGTCCTTAGTGGGTGCAGAGAAATAGAAGTGGATGCGATAGCCGATTCCGTTAATCTTAACTTGTCTTGTTTTAGGATTATCTTATCACTATGGTATAGCTCTAAGTTCAGTTTGTTCATGTCATAGTCCTTTTCTTGTTTACATGCTGAAGTATAACTGAACTTACCAGACTTATGTCTAACCTAGTTTGTTTTTCGCCTCTTTTCTTCCATTTCCCCCCAGGTAGCTAGGAAGGGAATATCTCAGCTCATTTTGGACCGTTACTGTTCTTGAAGATTCTTTTTCGCATTGCTTTGAACTCCATTTTCTACTGTTATGGCCGGCTCATGCTTTATTGGGGAACATCATTGTCAGTTTATCCTTCTTTATTTTAAACAAGACAGATGCTTTGTTGTAATAAGTATTGGTGTTGTAAAACAATCTTTGTACAAGATTCTTTTAAATAAATAAAGGTTTTTTATTTTCCGCTATTTTATTTATCTGTCTGGTAATTTTTCTGCATCTTGTACCAAAAATGCTCCACCAAAGTTAAGGCATTCACTTTGTGAGTAACCTTAACGGAGGTGGGACTTACAAAAGGCGCAAAAACAGTAGTTGGAAAAAGTTGCAGAAAGTTGTGTAGGGTTTTGGGTCGGATCGGATATGGGGCTCGGATCGGATCGGTAGACTGGGCAAGAGCGTACGAACCGGATCGTAACCTGGCACAAGAGGATGAAAGGGCAAAATGGAAGGCCATTAAAACTGAGTGGAGTTGGGGTCGGATCGGAACGGCAGGAAGGCGTGGGGTCGGATCTGCGTGAACCGAACTGAAGCGAGAGGATTAGAGAACCGAACCGGAGTGCCACGAAGGCAGGAGTACCGAACCGATGCAAACGTAGGGGACCCGAACCGAACCGGCGTTAGGGGGTGAAAAGCAGCCGAACTGAACCAGAGGCTGGAGCATGCCGATCTAAACCAAATGGAGGAATTGGAACACTATACGACCAAACCGAACGGGAAACCTATGAGCGATGTATTTTAATCGAACTGACTAGAGCAAGCCGAACCAAACCACATTGGGGCGGCGATCACGTGATGAATATTCTGAAGACCAACTCCAATTCAATCAAACCCGAGATGCAGAGGAAGTCCAAATAGGAAGTAGAACTCAGGGTCCAGGTGGGAACCAACGAGCTACTTTCATTAGTGGGCTTTGGTGCGGGATATGTGTTAAGGGGTTATCAACGTCTAGAGCTTTGATTCACCACCAAGACGGATGTTAGGCTACGTATCAGTGCAGTGGGGTAGTTATTACCCTATGGGGCAGAGTGATCGTAGCATGGCTATGATCCAGTGCAGTGGAGTTGTTATGACTTCATGGGGCAGAGTGGACATAGTAAAGACTAGTGGATATGGATCAGTGTAGTGGTATCATCATGACTACATGGGGAAGAGTGATCATAGCAAGGAATATGGTAATCAAAGTGGTGGATGTCGTATGCTTTACGCACTGAGTGAGAGATGTGAGGATGGTTGCTATGTTTGATTGTTTGCTTTCACTATGAGATGCACACCCCCACCCCCATATTCTTTACACCATATGTTAGTGGCACCTTAGAGTATTGAGCGGTATGTTGTGCTAACTCTTTGGTTGCAGGTCCAGGCTCAGGTATGGTTTAGTATACCTATTATTGTTATGTTTGATGCTTATAGCTCATACCAGAATTTTGTCTGACCCAGAGTTTTATTTCTCTTCTTATCACTCTAGGTGCCCTTAAACGGGCAGACTAGAGATAGGTTAGGTGGTCTACACGGGTAGCTATACCGGAGACGAGCAGGAGGCTCCCACGTATGATATATATAGATATTCTCCCTGTGTCGCTGCTGGTCACTACTTTGGGCATTAATAGTGTACCTTTCCTTTCTTTTGCTTTAGAGACAGTTTTAAAGTTGTAATAATGATGATGTGGAACATAAGCTGTAATTGGATTTTCTGCTGCTATGATGTTTAATTTTCAGCTTATGCACCGTCTCACTGGTTTTATGTCAAAGTATGTTATTATTATATTTTATTCCATGCGCTGTTAATTATTCTGCAAGTTCCTTGCTATTTAAAATCCCCTTTTTCTTTCTTTGGCGACCGTCCCGTGCTAGTTGGACATTGGCACAGCGCACTTTCAAGGGAAATGTCGGCTGGTGCGGGGCGGGCCATCACAACCCTGCTGCCTGCCCGATTTTTGTCATTTCCCGATTGTTGAGGCCTGAGGCTACGATTTCATTCGATTCATTGATAGCATAATGACTTTGAATGCCACATTGTCAGATCCGTTAATCAGTAAAAAATTTGCACAAATATATTTTGGATATTATGCTAAAAGAATAAATTCTCCGCCACCATATATATTTATACAGACCAACATACGCGACTACTGGAAATACTCTGTCAGACACTCGTCCATACATATTCGTTCTGGGACTGAACGAAACCGAAGACAAAATTTCTATTAATAGAAAAAGTCCTTGCACTTTACTCCATCTTCGATTATCTTAATATAATCTGATTTGCAACGCTACTGCCAATACGGAGTGGTTCACGGATAATAATCCAATCAGTCTCTCCATATTGACAACGATTATTGGCAAATACTTCGATAGTCGGTTATTTAACTATCGAAGAGAGACAAACATCCATTCAAAACATCAAACAAATCACTAGGCCATTTAATTGATATTTCATTCATTAATTAAATCACTACTCCATTTCCTTATCAATATCTGTTAGCCAAATATTTTCAACAATCATCTTGGCCCTTTTCGCTATTTGGAAAACATTTCCATATATCGCCTGCTGTTATTTTCTATACATAGAAAATATCTTCTATTTATAACTGGAAAACATTCCAATTACTTACCTCTTTCACTCCCGTTCATTTCTACAATCAGGAAATATTTATTTATTATATTTCTAAATTTCCACTTACGTGGGTTAAAATAAATGTTGTGTAAAACATCGTTACAACAACCCAAAACACTGCATACAACTAACTCTTATTCAAACATTTCTCTTCGAGACTGGATCTTGCTATTTATCGGTTAAAAATGAAATCAATCAAGTTTGGGTATAACTACCTCTCAGACCTTGACTGAAAAAATCCTTAACCTCAAAACGGACAAGACCACTTACCTCGAATAATCGACATCATAAAAACCATTATTCATTTTTAGAACACGTATATGCTTCTCTTTCTATTTTACCAGATTTAATTATATATTTTCTTTTTGTTTATAGTATTCTATTTTCAAGTTCGTTTCCTTATTGAATTCTATATATATCGATACATTGATTTCTAACTATCAAAATTCAAAAAAAAAAAAATATTCTAACTCCTTAAATTCCTAGAAAATTTCGCCATAACCTCCTTTGTACCGGTCGATAGCTCAAACCTCAACTCGCCTCTCTAGGCCCTTTCCATTCAAAAAGAAAATCAAAAAGCCAAGCGGCTTGCCGATCTGGCGCATAAAACTAATATGGAATTTAAACATTTACCTTTTGGTTGGGCATTTCAATTTATATCTCTTCATATAATTCATTCCAAACCTTCTTAACACATATCCAAATATTCCTATTTGTTTCAACTCAATCCATTCTTCTTAACCCAATTCGCTAATTTATTTTCTAATCAGCTATTTTGCCTATTTCACTTCTTTGTTTGAACATAACATGCTCAAATAAAATATTTAACTTGCTTATAACCAAATTGAATTCCAATTCCAATTCAAGTTTCCTTTTCGATTTCGAATATAAATTTCCAAATCGAATTCACTTATTCAAAGCCCAATATCAATTCAAAATTTCATTAACTAATTACTATTCGAACTAGTTAATTTTGTTCAATAACTAAGAATTTGATTTTTGTTTCAAAAATCAATTCATTACTTCACTTAATTTCACATATATTTTACAACTCAAATCTGAAATTTTCTAAAAGAAATTCGGATTTTATTCGCTTAAAATCCTTTTATAAAATTAAATAAATCGTTATGTGTTTTAAATGGTTATGGTGTTGTTTTTCTGAAAATTTGATTTTGGCATAACTCAATATATATACGATGAAATTCAGAATTTTCTCTTCCATTAGAAAACTATTATCTAATTGGTCCTAACGGTTCTTGTTTCAAAGAATTCCGACTTAATTTGGGTTCTATGTGCTCAATTGAAGTTCGAATTGCCAATTTACGAACTGCCACGCTGCGACAAACTTGTTTTAATTTTATTTAAATATAAACTTTGTTTATAAATAAATTCAATTTTGTTCTAATATATATCTTAGTATATATTCAACCCAGTTTGCAAATCCAACTTAACATTTCTGATTTTCTCTAATTGTCGGTTTTTCATTACTCGGCTATAAATTTATTTATAACTCAATTTGCTATATTAAACTCTAATTCCCTTTATAAATAAATTATTTATAAAAATTCGATATAATCGAATTTCAAATTATAAATCCTTTTGATTTATTTCATTTTATATTCCAAATTCTAGAAATGAACCGGTCGTTCCTTTTCTGAAACAAATCTTCAATTCACGGTTAAATTCATATTCGAATTTAAATTTCTAAATTATCGAATGATAATTTATTTTCCTTAATTTATAAACATCGTTTATAAATTAATTTTCCTTATTTAAAAATTAAAACGAGTTTCCATCCCGATTCCATTTCAAATTCTATTTTCAAATTCATACTTGAATTTAAATCTTTAAATTATCTAATGATAATTTATTTTACTAGATTCATAAATATCATTTATAAATCCAACTTCCTTATTTTTAAAATAAAACAAGTTCGATTTAAAAATCTGTTTGGAAACCAAAAGCTTATTTTGGGATATTCTAATTATTTTAACTTATCCGTATATAACATAGAATCTACTTAAATATTAAATTTAACTTCTTTTTAAATAAATTCGAATTAGTCGAATTCAAATCATAAATCCTTACAGATTTATTTTAGTTCAATTTATATTCTGAGCAGCAGAATACATTCCATCGTTTATTTGTTTAAAACGATTTCCCCATTTCTATCTTTAAATTCACATTTGAATTTAAATATTCAAATTATACAATGATAATTTTTCTCCACTTTATTTATAAACAATGTTTATAATTTCACTTCAAATCCCACATTACTAACTTATAAACAACGTTTATAATTTCACTTCTAATCCCACATTATTAACTTATAAACAACGTTTATTATTTCACTACTTGTTTTATATATTAAAACAAGATAATATTTCTATAGCCCATTCTAAATTCAAATTCTATTTTAGATAAATATATTTTTCCCTTTAAATCTCAAATATCATTTTCATGATATTTTTATATATAAACATTTTAGCCCAGTGATATTTAAACATTCAAAAACTCATTATTATCAACCATGGGTTTTCTAACACATCATATATGATAGTATATATGAAAATAAATAAATAATAATATTTTTGAGGAATCCAGTTGGATCCCTCCAACCTGTTTTCCTGCATTCACAGACGTTAGCCAACATAAATAATACCCATCCTAATTCGAGGCAGGATATTGCGGTATGATCGTCATCCACTATCATTGCGTGAGGCGTATAGGGTCATCCGCTAATGATAATGCGGGCATCCGCTAATGATACTGCGGGCATCCAACCAACAATATATATATATGTAATAGCCACAAACACCAATCCAAAATAACTAATTTATAATAGCCACAATAATATTTTAATGCAACCAAACAACCGTCAATTATTTTTAACAAATAAAAAATAATTCTATATAAAAACGGAGTGAGATTTAATAACCGTGATTCTCCTTTCTATCCGATCTATTCTAATTCACATTTTTAATTCCAGAATTAATATCCACGGCTACAGATTACAAGACTGGTTCCGTATGATAGAATCTTGTATAAATTTATCATGGCATCCATCATTTAAGAAATCAAATGAATTAAATGAAATCAAAACTTTAATTATTAAATTAAAATATTCACCTTAATTCTTCTCTACACTTCCACGTCTATAGGAAAATGAACCCCTTCTACCAAAGCCTTTAAACTCAAATTTTCTTCATTATCACCATAGCTCCAAGACACTGGAGACTCCACTGTCACATTCCATATTAACCAAGAAAGTCTTGCATATGATCCTTCCCAATACCCTTCTGAAAATTATGCTGACTGTGACCCATTTCTTCCCTTAAAAATCGCACTGACCCTTTTTAAGCATAGCTCGAACCATTAACAAAATTTACGACCTGTATTTGAACTCACTGCTGCCGATGTGACAGTTGACAAAGATCGACTGAAGCTACTCCATGTTGTGCGATAGCATGCACCTTCAAGCTAGGGATCCGATCATTTCATTAACAATTCTGACATTCACCTCCTACGTGTGATAATTACCTTTTTCGTGAATCGCGATTTCACAGTAGCTTGCAATTTCCAATGTCGAAGCCTTCATATTGCATCGCCCCATCAGATTAATCGATTAACCCAAAAAATGCTACCACATATCGTGAGGCTTTAATCCCCTTTCCATTCGCGACTTCTATTCAATATTGTACTCCGTGCGCATCAAATCCCATGCCATCGAGGTAAGGCTCCAATCTGCAAGCTCAATGATTTTGAAAGAGATAAACGAGGCTGGCTTTGATTTTGGATTAAAGGAATTGGCTTTTTTTTTTATTTGCTTGTCTAAGGAACTGATTTCGTTTTACTTTGGGAAGAATAGAAATGAAGGGCAGAAGGAATCAAATTGAAAATAAATAGGGGGCATGGCCAATTTACTTCGAGGCTTTGATTTCATTTTTACAAAGGAATGGATGATGCCAGAAATTAAAGAATAGATGGGGGATTAGTCGTGTATTTATAAACGATGAATACTTAGCTATGAAGGAATTTAAGGTAGGAGTTTTACCAGGTAGGATTTATCTGAGGTAGGTCTTCATTGGTACGGTGTTTATTCAATTTTATTTCAGCTACCGTTATACACCGCTGAACGAACTACACCACTATGAACTCCATTCGAAACACAACAATGGACATTTCTAGGGTTTATCCACTATTCTGGAAACATTGGAATAAGCTATGAAGTCTAATCTGATCATATGAAGAAGATACAAATTTAAATTGATATAAATTAAATTCAAAACAAATAAATTCCCTGATAATAAATTAATATTATTATCGATTATATTCACATAGGATTTATATTTATTATCTGAATTATTATAACTCAGTTCAAATCTCGAATTGAATTATTTTTTGTTTCACAATAATTATATATATATTCGAAATAGATCGTATATCGATTATTAATCGATAAACTAAATATAAAAGTTCATTTATAATATTAACTCAATATATAAACCATATTAAATACTTAGAATTAATAGATAAAAATCCGGGCCGTTACACACAGCGTTATTTTCAACCCAAATTATTGATCAATTCACATTTTAATTGTGCACGGTCACAAAACAACTCCGATTGGCGTGAAATTTGAAATCTAGCAATAATTAATCATTACGGATTTAATAAAATTTGTTTTGTCATAAATGGAGATCGTTTGCAAAATAGTTATTTTCAAGGCTTACATAAAACCAAAAAAATATTAATTAATTCCAAAACAATTCGATTTGATAATAATAAATTAATATTATCGTATATATATCAAATAGAACATCATATAGCTTCAAAATAAACATACTTGGATTTATAACTCGATATTTCAAAATCCAAGTTAAATCGATATACAATTTATATTAAATCCTTTTATTTTATTAAATAAATCATTGTAATTTATTAACAATTGTATAGCGACTTCCTGGAGATTTGATTTGGACATAACTCACAACCTACAATGCAAAATCTCCATTTTTCTCTTCCATTAGAAAAATATAGTTTAATAGATTCGAACGTTTCTTGTTTCAACGAAATCGGATTTATAACAAATTCTATATAGTCATTTAAACTTCAAAACATAAAATTATGAAATATCCCGCCGTTGCGAGCTCGTATATAATTAAATTTAATTTTAATACATTCATTCTTTGTTTATAAATAATTCCGATATTATAATGCGAATCCTAACTCAATTATATATCTTAAATTATCCATTTCACCCATACGCATTCAACTTATTTCTGACTATTTCAGAAATAAATTTATTATTCCATTATTTGTATTAAATAAATAATAAAAATTATTTAATTTATGCCATTCAAATTACCAAACTATTATTTAAATAATTAAATAAATTAATTATTCAATCGCTAAAAATACGGGACATTACACCACTCGACACCTACCGAGGGATCACGACTCAACACTCAGCAATGCCTTCTCCTAGAACCGGGCGAAAATTTTAAGCATGGAATCACCAAAAAAGAAAAACCAAGGGCTATTCTCTGTGCTGAAACCAAATACATCATCTGATTTGCGAAAAAATGAACAAAGATTCAAAGTTCATAAGCCCTAGTTTGCTAATTCTTCGCTGCAAACATGAGGAGTTCCCAAGCATAAGTCGCTCCAGGCGAAACCTATGCAAAAACGAAGAGAAAGGCTTCACGAATTCAAAAATTCCTTATTTTTTTGACAAGTATTTCATTTATATTAATTTTTAGAAGTGGAGGTTGTGTATTGTCTTAATGGAAGAAATAAACCGCAAGAATTGAAAAAAGGGGAGAGATTAAAACAACAAGAAAAGGAAGTGTGTAATAGTTAACAATGCTCCATTTTAATTTTTATATAATTAAAATACTCCCAAGTATACTTAAACCATAAGACAAGAAAGATTTACAAGTTAGACAAAATACTTAAGTTAAGTAAATTTTCTACTCCACCATCAAGTCATTATTAAAAGTTTGAATTTTAATTTAATGGCGTAATTTTATTTTATTATTTTAACTTTATTTGTCGATACACATTTATATTGCGTACGATCACATAGCAACTCTCATAGATACAAAAATTGAAATCTTATATTTATTCCAGATCCGATGAATCTGGTTTCGCCAAAATCCGAGATTGTTTGAAAATTGGCTATTTTCCACATTAAATATTATTTTAAAATGCAATCTAAATATCGATTTAAATCCAAACTATTTATATCATCAATGGATTTACAAACTAGATTTAAAATCAATATAGATCAATTAAACGCTGATAATTGATATTATCGAATTCATATTAGTGAATACATAAATCACGAATTCCAATATTTAGAATTTCTAACATTCAAATTTATTGATAATAATTTCTTATTATCGTTCATATCCAATAAGGATTGTTCACGACTTAAAAAATAAAATAGTATGATTTTATACTCAAAATTTCAAAAAAATTCAAATTTAAATTGAATCGACAAATCCAAATCTCAATTAAAATATAATCTAAATCAGTAAATCATAAAATTAATCGTTTTGAATATTTGAACAATTAAATATTCACTTTATAAAAATCTGGGTTGTTACATTAGAGCTACCAATGTACTTAACTAAATGAATTGATTTGATAGTTAAAGAACCGACTATCAAATGAATATCCCCTTTTATGAGTTAGTTCGAAGAGACCAGGATGGGAACTAGACCCAAAACAACTTCGAACCAACTTTGCATACGAAAACTAACTTGTAAGGAAAAAATGAAATGAATTGAAGACAAAGATCTTCAGAGTGAGAGGGTACTCGTTGATGTCTCTAGTTAAATACCAAATTAGACATGTAGCAGTATACCTCTTTATTTAGAGTTATCTTCAGTTTCGTTTAGTCCCAGATCGAACATGTATGGACGAATGTTTGATAAAGTATTTCCTAAGAATCACGACGTTGATTTTTACTAATATACCAATGTTTGGGGGGATAAGGAAACTTCTTTTAGCATAAATCCCAGTATATTTTTGAGAATAAATTATTGAATTGGATGGACTTGACAATGTGGCATTCAAAGTTTGAATGTGTTGTTCTGAAAAGGTAATGTTGACCTCAAGCCTCATCAACCGGGAAATGACTGAAATCAGGTAGGTATGATGGTTATGTAGGGCATACCTATTAGGGCATAACATTACCTTATCTAGAGAAATCGATGTTCCATTTTGTATGCATCGGAATGAGTACGGTTGGGCGGCAAACAACTATGGTGATGATATATTGTACACTCACGTGGAATGGGTGGCCGGTCATGTGTAGCCGAGTTGCAAGATGTTCTTGTTAAACCCCAGTGTTCCATCTCTAGAGGACATTGATCGAAAGATGGTACCATAACTAGTCATTGTTGGAAATTCAAACTCCAATACGAGCCATACGTTTTTAGTTGTTAAATAGGTATGTTAGAAAGTGAGATGCAAGCTTTCCAGCTATATTTCTAATTTATTTGTGATTTGATAGTCATTATTATAATATCACTTGATTTTGATATAAAAAGTGATTTGGTATCGTAAGGTAAAAACGCATGCCATGTTTATACGTGATCATGTCTTATGAGAGTTCCATTCTTTTAAAGGATTTCTAATATTAAGCAAGTTGTTTGTAAAGTGAATTTTCTCATAGAAAGTATCCCAGACCGACCCGTGCATGTAATACCTAGGTCAGACCGAGTATCTTTTCCTGGTAGCACGTGATTTGCTTGGAGCTTTAGGAGAGAAGCTGGATTAGAGATGTATTCTCATATTTTCTCATATATATTTATTTCCGCAAAGGGTGTTGTATTTATCAGCATTTCATTGGCTGATCTAGTTATGTACACTGATGACTTTATTATTGTATATACACCACTTTTCTCTGTGGAAAGAGCTTTGATATATTATATTTTATTCATTTTGCTGTGAGATTCATGATTACTCTGATAATGTTGTGTTCCTGTTCTTTTTATTCTTCTATCCTAACTTTTCGTTCTCATTGTTTTCTCACCCTCTAATTTCTTTCTTCTAAATATCTACTTTTTTGTGCATTTTGAGTTGACATATATAGTTAATTATGGTAATGAACCGTCATTTTCCCGGTCCTTATTATCGATACATATACCATATCGACTAACCAAACACTGAAAATTACTAGATCATCAATAAAGAAGTTTGAGGACGAGAAATAGAAAGAAAATTAGAATAGAAGAAAATAAATAGGAGATAGAACTGAACAACAACAAAGAATCTGACATTGCAGTGGAATAAAATACAATATATATATATATATAATAGCTTTTGAAACACAAAATTTTAGCTGTATATACACATACCATTATCAGAGTACAACACTTATTCATCTGGCAAAACTAATAATAACTAAATAATGTTGAGGCCTTTTGTTCCAAGCTCCACCACTATACTTGTGAATACCTGACTACTTGACTGCCTGTACAAATTTGGGCACCAAAGAGTTTAGGGTAAAACAAAACAAAATAAAATATGGGTTAGTCATGGGACTAGTGTGAGTAAATTCCAAACACTTGGTTTAACTTTTAAAAATCCTTTTTAAAAGAAAGGACAATCATAAGACCGATCCATCCATAAACACATATGGTTTTTACCTTACAATAACCCAAACCATTCTTTGAAATCAATACTCTTATGATATTATAATAGCGTCTAAAGCAAATAAATAACAATCTAGCAGAACGCTTGCACCTCATTTTCTACATATAGAGTATACAATTAAAACCATGGGCTCTTATTGGAGAATGGATTTCCAACTTGCAAGGTATGGGACCACCTTCCGACAGTGTATCTCTAGAGAGGAATACACCGTGTTCAACAAGAACATCTATCAACCCATGCTAAACATGACAAGTATAACTACCTGAAGTTCCCCGTAAAGGAAAGCCGGATTGAGTTGAGAACACGACAAATCAGAACACCAGTAGAAGAACATTTCATTGCTTATTACAACAATTTCATCAGAATACAAGAATATTACAGAGTGTACATGAATAATGTACAGAACAAAAATATCAGAGATTTACAATTTACAATGCAGCCGAAAATAGTACGAAACACAAATGAAAGAGATGAATGGATACAGAGCTTTCCGAATATCATTCCAGCTGTAAACTAGGATCCTGTGAATATAAATCTGCAAAACCAAAACTACTAGCTGCCCGTGTTGAAAATAGTGGCACTCAAAGTTTAGGTTAAAAAAAATAAACTCCAGGTCAGTCATGCGACTGGTGTGAGAACTAAAACAATTATTAATTTGATTTTAAAGTTAGGTAAATTAAGGCACCACGCCGTATAACACAGAAAGGGTTTACCCCCAAGAATACTAGTCCATAAAACAAATAGGGCAATGCTAAATAAAGAACAATGAAGCTATTATAAGACTCATGTCCCATCACAAAATGCAACACAAGCCGGAGTATAGAGTTTTTACCTTATAATAGCCAAGAATGCTTGATACGTAAAATTTCATATTTTATTATTACTATAAGTGTATAGTGTCAAAACAATTTCAAATATAAATGTATCAATCATAGACGGCATGAGTGCCCCATCCCATTATGTCGACATACTAGGCTCTACAATCAAAACCGAAATGTCACGTATTTGAAGTTGGATTTTCATCTGTGAACCTGGGCAAGGGATCGTCCATACCAAATTCGAGATGCTCAAACCTGCCCCTAAGGATACAGCCGCGAGTGCACCTTGGATCATCAGGGCCGGTCCACATGGAGTGGATTAAAATGCCTGAACACTGCGTTTCCCCGCCCTATGGGGCGTAAAATGGTCATATCCCGGCCGAACCATCGGCCCCTGAGTGATCGATATAACCGAGGCACCTCTCTATCCATCATCCACAAAAGTTAAACGTCATGGCTTGCAAAATGCTGACACCACTCCTAGCTAGAAGAAAACACATGCCCTCCTTGATGTCCTCTTGTGTTTCTGGTTCGCACCGGGGTGTGAGGCTCGTGAATCAACGCGACACAAAGCTATTCTATATCAAAACGGTGCTTTGCTCATCAACCACAAGACTCTGCTTTTCAACAGAAGCCTTGATCATTTGCATTTTAGCATGCCACACAGGCAATTCACGCTATGCAATTGATGTCTATCGATCACACAGAATGAAATCCAATGTCAGGCACATCCATTTACAAGTTCGTTCTGGGTCTGAACGAAACTAGAGACACCTTATTCCTCATCCCGTATGTCCAATACAAGAGAGAGAGGCCCTCGCATATCCGGTCTATCTCCAAGTACGTCTGGATGATCACCACTTATTACCTTGTCTTTGGTATACATCCCACTCAAGACATCAGTAATCATAAAAAATGATGTGATGACCTTTGGTCTTCAACCACCGTCTTTATCCTCGACTCATCCTCGAATCAGTTATTCAGAATAGGATAAAACCGGTCTTTCCGAATAACTCGCATATATGATAAACAATTGTTATAAAAACACAACATACGCCTCATTCCAATTCAGAATATTATTTTATTCAAATATTCTTATACTTTGGGAATGGATCCCATTAATTTTATCAAAGATAAATTCTTTAAATTTATTCTTTAATCTTCCTTTGGATTTTAATTCAAACCAAATTATGGTTTATCCAAACTAGTCGGGATGAGCGAACCTTACCGATGTAATCATTTGATTAATTTCCCAATCCCAACCTATTCATCCCATAAAGCAAAACTTGTAATACTTCATATCTAACACCATGGTGTTATCAGTAAATTCAATTACCATTTCAAATTCAAATCTAATTAAAGATTTAACTGTCGCCTGGAGCAAAATTGGTGGTACTCCATTCTCGATCATTTCTTGAATTTGATAATTTTAGTTATCAAATTCACCTTTCAATCTATTTAAAGATTCATTAAAACTCTAATTTAGTTTTAATTTCCAAAAATCATTACTCAGTGATTATTCATAGTTAAGAAATTAATCTTATCTTTAACTGGGTTAAAGAACTAATGTTATTTAAAACACAGCTCACGATAAACCCAAAATCACATTCAATTAACAATGGAAACTTCACGGAATACAGATCAATATATATAATTGGTATGAACTTCCATATCCAAGCGATAATACAAATGGAATAATGGCCAAGCCTTTTAAATTCCATATATATTAACAATCTTCCTCTACAGAAGCTCACTTCGATTATTACCAAATCGAATTCCGTTCAGTTCCAATTTAGTATGTTAAATTGGAAAAGTTTACTTTGGAAAATCTCCTTTAAATCTTAACAAAAGATTTATAAATTCCAAACCACATTTCACTGTAAATCAGTTTAAAGAACGAATGTCTTTAAAACACAGTTCATGATAAACCCAATTCATATTCCATTTTATTCCAATTCAGTTCCAATTAAATATTAATTAATTGGTATACATAATTAAATCAAAATAAAAAGATTTATTCTTTTCTCAACTGGGTTTAAGAACAGTGTTAATGAAGACATCATTCACGACAAACCCAAATCCCATTTGACATCAAATACAAGGCTCTGAATAGAAAATATATCGGCTTATATTCAATATCAAATTCTGAAATCAACAAATATCGTTTTGGAATAACTATATATATATATACCAAATTCCTCTACAATATCCATATAATCACTGAATCCAATATTGAAATATTCCGAAGATATTTTCGATTCAAATCCATTCCAATTCGTATATTGGAAATTCTGGTTATTTATAAAACCATTTCATATCCAATTTATTTATTTTAAAAATATTGGATTTTTAATTCTAGTTCATAACTAGTTCATTTCGATAAAAATATATTTTTATCCTATCAAATATGGAATTTTTCATCCCAATTCCTTCCAAATCATTTATTATGATTTTACACAAATTATTGATATTTTTAATAATTTTATCAAGGCCCGTACAGTCGATTTCCATACGATTTCCATAGACGGCCATCGAACTACACTTACAACGACCTTTTCCAAATTTGATTTGGACATAATTCCAAATCCAGCCATTAGATTTCGAATCTATTGTATTCATTGAAAATCTCTTTTCGATACGAATCCAACGGTTCCGGTTTTAGAAGAACCCAACGGTCGGATGCCCTGTAATGTCCGTTCGAAGTCAATGGTCGAAATTCACGAACTGCCATAGCGTGGTGCATTCTATTCAGGCAAATATATATATATATATATATATATAATATTTATTTCATCGATTTCCATTTAAAACGTATTTTATAAATTGTTTTAAATTCGTTTTTAAAACGATTTCAATTTCTAATCAAAATTGAATATTCCATATCATCGATATATAAATGATAGCGTTTTCCAAATCATTATATTGCAAAATCAATTGCTTTTCGATATTCATGATAGAAATGAATAAAATCGATATAAATAGCGTTCCCATCAAAATGGCATTAATCTAATCAAAACGACTTTATATATATTTAAATATATTCGTGTCCATCCCAAATCGGACATCAAAATCAAATTTTGATCTTTAACCGAATATTACTTTAAAATATTCATTATTTTAAAATATTCGTTATTTTAAAATATTCCTTCTTTCTGAAATGGAATCAGACACAGTCAATTACCATATAATGTGATTATATGGATTTCATACAATTCATGTTTGTAACAACAATCAAACATAGTCAACCATCATCCAGAGTGCATTCTACACTGCATAAGCGTCAATTATAAATATTTAACGCTTATAACAGTCTGCCAACCAATCGATTGACATACAAAATAAATAATGGGATTAGTGTATGTCAAATATCATCCCAATACCCTTGTGGGGTTTCAATCAACAAATAATGAATTTTATTTGTGCAGTTGGGCGACGTGTAAAATTTATCATCCCAATCCATATCAGTAAAATGGGTGTTCATAAACAAATCGTTTGATTTGTAAATGAATATTTATTTTATTCATATCAACATTAAAAATTATATCTTTAATGATAAAATATTTTATTCGGCATATTTATGTTCCCTTCAGTTCATTTATACAATAAAAATGATATTTTTATTGTTCTAACATATTTTAGAAAATTTTGGCGGCACAAGGGCGTGATACTAGAAACGGGATACGGCCTAGCCTTATCCCCAGTCTAATAATGGCCTGCGCCATACACATACTAATCTAATCCATTCCATTTCACTTCCCAAACCAAATTCAACCAATTAATCCAATCAATCAAAACAAATAATCGAACAAGTCATCCATGGTTTGTGGACGACGGGGAGCAATTCATATAGGCAGTTATAGAATAAATAACTGTACAAGAAAATATGGTGAGGAGTTCTCACCTTTGGGATCCACTCCGCCATTCTATTCCAAATTTCTGAACCGTTTGGATTTGTCTGCAATGCCAACGCGGTCTGTTCTGCGTTATTCATATTAAAAATCGCATTTTTAATATATTATATTAAAAATCGCATTTTTATATCGCTACAAATATAAAAATCAAAATTTTATATTCTCCATCGCATAAAAATCATATTTTTATTAACACTATAATATAAAAAATCATATTTTTGTTTTGCTACTAATATAAAAATTATATTTTCACCATGTTAATATATATATGAAGAAGTCACTTTAATTATATCACTATTTATATAAAAATCATATTTATATACTATAACTATGTAAATAAAAGTCATACTTTTATTCGGTAGAAATATAAATAAAAATCCTATCTTTTCATACATATATCAAAATCGAATTTTTCTTCTCTACATGAATATATAAAAATCAAATTTTAATAACTCTACTTCGTAGATATAATTATTATTTTTATAATGTTGTTCATACTATGAAAATCCTTTCTTCATTTGTTATGTGCATATATAAAAGTCAAACCTTTTCTCTAACAAAAATATAATCTTTTCTATTATATAAAAATATAATCCTTACTCTATATAAAAATATAATCTTTTCTAATAAAAATCGAATCTTTTTTGATTTACAAAATCTTATCTTTTAAACAAATAAAAATCATATATTTTCAGTTTTAAAAATCATATTTTTATCATATAAAAATCCTCTCTTTTTATTATTAACAATAATTTCCTTTTAATACTATAATATATATAAATAAATCAGATTTTATTTTAAAGATTATCATTACAAAAAAAATTGAAATAAAGTAGATAAAAATAAAAAAACTAACTGTTTTTCCTGGGTTCTGGGGTGTGGAGGCTCGTGCGGTGGTCTGGGGGTTGGTGGGTGTTGGCGGTGGGCCCCCATTGGCCAGAGGCGGCGGTGGTTGCTTTCACAGGGGCTGGAGTTCGTGGTTTGGGTGGATGGAGCTTTGGGGGATCGGATGAAGAGCGTCGAGAGGAGGAAGGAGGGGAGGAGGGGCGCCCTTCACGGTGGTGGCGCCGGCGTTAGCGGTGGAGGGGAGACGAGGTCAATCGATGGTGGAGGTTTCTTGTTTCTTCCTCTGCCTTCAATCGGGGGAAGAGAATTAGAGAGTGGGGTGTTATATAATAATATAATTTAATTTTTTAATTTAATTTTAAATCCCTAAAAAGTTACCTTTTCATTCTACCTCCAAACGAGACCCAACGGCTTTCACCCCAATTTATTTACCCCCATTCTGAATACAATGGAATATGTTTCGTAAGACAATTTAGCTATTTTGATCAATTTCCGTCAAAATCAAAATATAAATCTATATATTGAATTTGAACGCACATTCTAATTTACGGGGCCACATGCTGGCTCCAAAATTCCAAGTAAATAAATTTAGCTATGTTTTGACGATACGGTCCTAACAAAACTAATTTCATCAAATTTGAAGACCGTTTGAAAAATGGTCATTTTGTGGTCTACCCAAATTGATTGAAACGGTCAAAACACGTTTTCTTGTGCCACACTCACATATTGATTCTAAAAATTATGAAAATTGGAATCAAGCAATAACTTGACATCCCGGATCCAACAAAAGTGGTTTTGTTGAAAACGCAGTTCGTTTGCAAAATGGCTATTTTTGAAGGCTATATTTCCATAGAGACTATTCTAAATTTTCAACTGGACATAACTTTTTATTCCTGCTATGAAATTTCAATTTTTCGGATTTTTTGAAAGATATTATCAAACGAATTCCATTATTTTTTGTTTTGATAAAATCCGGTTTATTTTGAATCCTTTACATTCAATTGAAATTTGAAAATGATTTCAAACTACCGTGCCATTTCCAATTCGTTTTATAATTAAAATAATTATTTTATATTTTAACGTCAATTCAAATAAATATATACGTTTTACTTCTATTAAAAATAAATTTCTCGTCGTTATTATTTAAAATAATTCATTTTAAATATTAAAAATTCATTAAAATTGCCAAAATAAAAATTCTAAATTGGTTATGATTTTCCGGGTTGTTACAATCTCCCCTACTTAAAATTTTTTTGTCCCTGAAATGGAACGGAGCTGAAAGTTGTTTAACTAATTAACTCAACTTTCAGTTTGGCTTTCATTCCTCAACTTTTCAGTTCCTAAGAATTTTCCAATTCTTCAAAAATTTGGCTAACACCCTAAATTTTCGATAAATTTCGCCATAACCTCCCTTGTATGGAAGCACGGAGAAAATTCCCAAACTGCCACACAGGCCTTTCCAATCAAAAAGAAAAAGATACAGCCAAGCAGCTAGCCAGTCGGCTCATAAAATCATCAAAAGCCCGAAGAAATACATTAAACATGTTCATATTTGTTGGGAAAACAATTTTATTCATCTTCTCTAGCCTCCTTGCTATGACCCGTTCAATGTTTATACATGTATATGCATGCAATTTCAGACATTTTTCAATTCAGTTCAACATTTGAAACAATTTGGCATAATGGTTCAAAAATTTTAATTAACCAAACAACACAATCAGTAATCAGCAATCAATTAGTTGATTAGCTTTTCAAATTCATAACATTGATATATATACAGAAAATCATGTTTTTGATGCCAATTCATAATAATAACCCTATCTAGTTTTGGTTCTCACACCAGTCTAACGGAAATATATAGATATCCCACTTTCGAAACTCGAACACAAACTACGAATGTTATATAGTCATCAACAGTTTCATCCCTGAGCGACTAGAGTGTGATTCTATATCTATCCAGTATATTCGAGGCTTCAAATACACATGGATCGGACATATATTAAAATCTCTATATACTTAATTGTCCAAATCAGTATAAAAATAATATTCAAATACGAATAACTGATTTAAATTTTCAAAACAAAAATTGTTATCATGTTTATTTGAAAACAACTCTCTTCTGACTCGTTCTAGGATACTACCGATCCCATCTCTAACGAGTCATTCTCATTGGATATTACTAATCCAATCTCTAATGAATTCTTTCATTTGGTTCTAACGTGTCTTCTTTTCCAAGCTCTATAAACCAAAGCTTTGATACCAACTAAAACGACCCAAACTTCCCTGTAAAGTAATGCCCGGATTCAGTTGAGAACACGACAAATCAGAACACAAACAGAAGAATATTTCATTGCTTATTACAACAATTTCATCAAAATACAAGAATATTACAAAGTGTACATGAATAATATACAGAAAATAAATATCAGAGATTTTCAATTTATAATGCAACGGAAAATAATACAAAACACAACTAAAAAAGATAAACGGATACAGAGCTTTCCGAATATCTTTCCAGCCGTAAACCAGGATCCTGTGAATATAAATTTGCAAAACCAAAACTACTAGGTGCTCGTGTGGAAAATAGCAGAGTTTATGTTAAAACAATAAACTCTAGGTCAGTCATGTGACTGGTCTGAGAACTAAAACAGTTATTAATTTGATTTTAAAGTTTGATAAATCAAGGGACCACGCCGTATAACACGGAACGGGTTTACCCCCAAGAATACCAGTGCATAAAACAAACAGCGCAATGCTAAATAAAGAACAATGAAACTACTATAAGAATCAGGTCCCATCACACAATGCAACTCAAGCCGGAGGATAGTGTTTTTACCTTATAATAGCCAAAAATTCTTGATACATAAAATTTCATATTTTTTTATTACTACAAGTGTATAGTGTCAAAACAATTTCAAATATTAATGTATCAATCATAGACGACATGAGTGCCCCATCCCACTATGTCGCCATACTAGGCTCTACAATCAAAACTGAAATGTCACTTATTGGAAGTTGGATTTCCATCTGTGAATCAAGGCAAGGGATCGTCCTTACCAAATTCGAGATGCTCTAGCCCGCCCCTCAGGATACAGCCGCGAATGCACCTTGGATCATCAGGGCCGGTCCACACGGAGTGGATTAAAATGCCTGAACACTGCGTTTCCTCGCCCTATGAGGCATAAACTGGTCATATCCCGACCAAACCATCGGCCCCAGAACGACCGATATAACCGAGGCGCCTCACTATCCATCATCCACATAAGTTAAACGTCATGGCTTGCAAAACGCTGACACCACTCCTAGCTAGAAATAAACACATGCCCTCCCTGACGTCCTCTCCTATTTCTGGTTCACACCGGGATGTGAGGCCCACGACGCAATGCTACACAAAGCTATGCTATATCAAAGCCATGCTTTGCTCATCAACCACAAAACTCTGCTTTTCAATAGAAGTCTTGACCATTTGCATTTCAGCATGCCACTCAGGCAATTCACGCTATGCAACTGATGTCTATCAATCACACAGAATGAAATTCGATGTCAGACACACATCCATTTACAAGTTCGTTCTGGGTCTGAACGAAACCGGAGGCACCTTATTCCTCATCCCGTGTGTCCAATACAGGAGAGAGTCCCTCGCATATCTGGTCGATCTCCAAGTACGTCTGAACAATCACCACTTAGTACCTTGTCCTGCGTTTACAGCCCAATTAATGCATCAGTAATCATCCAAACAATGTGAAGACCTTTGGTGAAACACCCCACCTCCGTTAGGGTCACTCTCAAAGGGAATGCCCTAATTTTGGTGGAGGTTTATAAGTATAAGTCACAGATATACAAGACAGATATAAGAACACATATTTGTAAACAGCGGAAAAACAACAACTTTTATTTCATAAAAGCAAATACGTGCTACAACAACATCACCATAATTGTCTTACATCTTTTCCAAAAACATAACATAACACTTTCATAATCTGTCTTGATTACATTATTTAAAGAAGCATAAAGAAAACATAGATAAACTGCAAAAGCCCCATAGTGGTTGTCCAAAGCCGTAGTTCAAAACGAAAAGGTCCAAGCAATACATTTCTCCTCTTCAAGCTGGATGTTAAGGCTGGTCAAGCTGCAGTGTTCCCTCCCTGTGGACCTGGGGGGGGGGGGGAACGGAAGAAAAGAAGACGAAAGAAAAGTAGAGTCAGACATAAAGCCTGAGTAAGTCTAGTACTATTCTGTCTATGAATAAAGAACTGGGTATGATAAGTATAAACAAGAAGTGGGAAAGCACTATAACTTGGTTAAGTTGTCTAGGGTCGAATATACTATCGTACCCTATGTTAATCTCTGAACCCATATAAACTAGTTTCCAACTGGCACCCCATAATCAGGGTGATGTGATCCGTTCTATGATGATCGGCTCCTACTCGCATAGTTACATGTGTCTTCCGGCCCCCGATGTTGTAGTTACCTATGCTGGTCCCACCATGGGGTGTATCAAGTCCCATGGTGGCGGCCCGACACAATCCTAGAATGCACAGGTATGCTACTGGTGTCCAGTGCCTTATTTTTCTATGCCGGAGTGTGTGCACGCCCGCACCCCGTTAGAACCTACACTGCTACACCACCGCCGTCGATTTGACCTCTTACAATCAGCCCAGTAATCGTGCCCCACCCTGCCTAGTTTCAGAGTATCATGATACACCTTATAGGGTTACTGCTGAAAAGGGTCCCCCGTTACTAGGTTTTCTATCTCTAGCCAACATGCTAAGTTGGTTAAGTGTTTTCTAACCTAACCCCCCACCAGTCCGTTTAGTTTAGCATGTTCCATTTTGATTAAGTCTTTATTTCACTTAATCCTAACAATCCTGACTCAGCCTTAATTGTCTTATTAAAGCCTTGACCTCTCACATTAGACATGTATAGTTGTGGCTGCCTGTTGCCGGTTGGTTCCGGGCATTCTTACGCCACAACTCAGTCTAACCTCGGGTCCTTACTGGGCTCCATGTTTAACCTCCCACATTGGATAGGTATTGTTGTGACTACTGGACAGCCGGGCGGTTCCGGGCAGGTTTACATCACAACTCAATCCAACCTCGGGTTAAACACATCGTATGTTCTACATTTACATATTTTGTCTTTCTTCTTTATCTTCTTATATGTAAATATTTGCGGCCCATTATTAAGTTAATGGTGTAAAGGTTACACCAATCATGGGCCCAACCCATACTTGAATTTGGGCCCTTCTACTTTATATTTTCATTTATTAATAAATTTAACCCAACGTTATTTTCCCCCGTTTAACACGTCCGTTTATTATATATATATGTTGGGCTTAGCCTTTTTAAGCCTAACTTAGCCATGAGAAAAAGGGGAGGCTTAAAGCGTGATTACATACACAAAAAGGGGAATGTGAACGCATGAACTTGCAATGTGACGTTGGAACTACAAAATAGAAACTGGTGTACTTGCATGGTGGTAACATATACTTTGGTCATAAAGCATAAGTGACATGAATCAAACCATGTAAACTTGTAGTTAAGTTTAAGAATATCACTATTGACACATAGGCTTAACTACAACATAAACCTATACTTTTATTCAGGCATAATGTCAAACATAAGCAAATCATGTTCATAAGATTACTACATGTTTACAAAGGTGCTTACTTTTGTTACTAACACAAAAGTATAGTTCAACTTAATCATGATTTTAAATCTATTCACATAACCATGGCATAAATATTTCTAACATGAAATCATGATTTCTACTTTGGTCATGCAAATTTGCAAAAGGGATTTTGAGTCTAACCTAGCTATGTACCACATATGTCATCATATAATTCTTGTTAACAATATAGACCTAACATGGATTTCAATTATGCAAAATATCAATCATAGCCTAGTCATATTCATAAGTTTGCAAATAGGTTTTCTAGTACAAAAGCATGGCTTAATACATAGATCATGGTGCCAAAATTTCAACATAGTTTCATATGAACTATAATAACCCAAATTTGTTCCAATTACGTACAAAATGATTTTTGTACAAAAATATACATTATGATGGGATAGTAGCAAAACCCCAAACTTGCATGAATTTCAATTAATCAACTACATACATGTAGCTTCAACATGAATTACATATTTTGAGAATATCCAAACGTATACTTGCATAAAACTACCGCAAACATGTAGTTTTTATAATGAATAACATACTTTCCAATCGCTATACAATATTCCAAATCGATAAGAATCATAGTAACGCACAAATATGATTTATTTATCGCCACAATCAAATATACAAACCAACACAGTTATTTGTTCATACCAAAATAATACTCTACTTACTATTGTGCGGCGAATTCTCCAATTTAGGAATTTGGAGATGCGATTCCTTGTTGATTTGATTTGATTAAGTTGCTTTATGCTTTAGAATTTTGCCTCCTAATTCTCTCTCCAATTGGTGGCTACTCTTAGTCGTTCCTCAGCAACATGATGGCCTTGTTCTTATTTTTGAATGAATAGATTAGGTTGAGTCTAGGGTCATTTTTATAGGGGTTATGAACTGATTAGGACCATCGATGTTGCTTGGATTGATCGTAGCCATTCATTCGAAAGAGAGACCAATTAGAGCCTGCCACCTAGCCCTAATGACAAAGCAGACTACTGAAAATCGACCAACATAGAATAGGCCAGCCAGGTTGGGCTAGGTTCGACCTGGCTCTGGACCAGGTCGACAGCCCTGTCGACAGCCCTATCGACCTGGCTAGACCAGGTCGACAACCCAGTCGACCTGGGTGCATTAGGCGGGAGTTTTCCCGCCCTGGCCAATTGGGCCCGATTTTGGAATTTAAACTTGTTTTTCTGAGCTGTTTTATTCTGTTCGAATTTTAAACTTAATTTAGAAACTTCCGAAGGCCATATCTTCTTCATACGGACTCCCTTTTTCGAAAACTCGGACTCTATTTCGCGTATTTTTCCGAGACGAACGCAATGGCGTATCCCGTTTCCCTTAGTTCTTTGATTTGAAATTAATTATACTTTAATTTGTGAATTTCACAGTTATAGAATACACGGGGTGTTACATTCTCCCCCACTTAAAGGATTTCGTCCCCGAAATCTTCAAGTTTAGGAAAATGTATATCCTAACATCCAATCATCCATCTACTCATCCATCAAACACGAGCATCCATTGTCCTTAAAAGACTTCTAATGCTTCATGATCATATGCGAAGTGTGTGTGTACATGAACTTATCTAATGCAAAATCAGGCGGTCTACTGATTCAGTTGACCTCCTTAATGCGAATTATGTAAGTGCCATGAATCCATTATGTATGCTAATTTTTCTATTCATCATTCTACATGAGTGCACAATCATTCAATACAAATGCAACATCCACATGACAACACATTAGAGTTCAACCATATACGAATGCAAACGTATATGCATATGCAATATGAAGTGACTGAGCGGATCTAAAACCTAGATTGTGTGTGTATATGCAACCACGAGCAACCACTAGCAATCACTTGCAACCACTTGCAACCATCATCCATAACATGTTTCAACTACATGTTTCCATCCAAAGGGTTTCTACCTAAAAGATAAGGTTGAGGAAATATACCTAAAAAGATAGATAAAAGCGCAACTTAAGGAAAAGGAAAGATCAAGGATGTACCCTCGAACAGAAAAGGGTAGGCAGTGCGTATTCTAGCTTCAGTTTCCCAAGTCGCGTCTCCCTCGGCGTCGCTCCACTGAACTTTGACGAGCTTGACTTCACGGTTGCGTAGCTTCTTCACTTCTGTTCCTAATATGCAGGTTGGAACTTTTCTTATGGTTGCTTTGCGTTCCACTTCGGCCTCTTCGAGGATATTTGGCTCTACCACTTCAGCAGACTCATGTAGACATTTTCGGAGATGTGAAACGTGAAAAACGTTGTAGACTCCGGCCAACTTCTCGGGTAGCTCTAATCTATAGGCCATTTTCCCAATTTTCTCGATGATAGGGAATGGCCCTACGAACCTCGGTGCCAGTTTTCCTGTGGTTCCAAAACGAACGTTTCTTAGTGGTGATACTTTGAGAAAAACTCTGTCTCCAACCTCAAATTCAAGGTCGGTCCTTCTCTTGTCGGCATAGGACTTTTGTCTATCTTGGGCCGTCTTCATGCTTTTGCGTATTAAGTCTACTTTCTCTGAAGTCTCTCGGATCATATCTGGTCCAAGTATGAGCTTATCAGTAGACTCCCACCAACAAGTGGGCGATCGACACGGTCTTCCATATAAAGCTTCGAAGGGCGCCATTCCGATGGTTGCTTGATAGCTGTTGTTGTAGGCAAATTCCACCAAAGGAAGGTGGTCTTCCCATGTCCCTCCGAAGTCAAGGACGCATAGCCTTAAAAGGTCTTCCAAAACTCTGTTCACTCTCTCTGTTTGGCCGTCGGTTTGGGGATGATAGGCTGTGCTCAAGCATAACTGCGTTCCTACTGCTTCTTGCAGACTCCGCCAAAACTCACTGGTGAAGATGGGATCTCGGTCACTAACAATGCTAGATGGTATTCCATGGAGTCGAACGATTTCCTTAAGGTAAAGTGATGCTAGGGATGAGGCAGTTCTTTTACTTTTGACAGGTAAAAAGTGGGCGCTTTTAGTAAGCCTATCCACTATTACCCAAATGCTAGTGTTGCCTCTCCTAGACCTAGGCAGCCCATCGATGAAGTCCATTGAGATGCTATCCCACTTCCACTGCGGGACCTCCAGAGGATGTAGCAGTCCGCCAGGCTTTTTCTGTTCCGCCTTAACCTGTTGGCACACCATGCACTTAGAAACGAATTCTGCCACGTCCTTTTTCATGCCGTTCCAGAAGAAAGTCCTTTTTATATCTTTGTACATTTTATCTCCGCCTGGATGTATCGTCATCTTGGAGTGATGTGCTTCCTCGAGAACCTTCTTTACTAAATCTTTTGTCTGTGGGACGCATAGTCTTCCGTCTCGCCTTAGCAAACCCTTATCGTCGATGGAGTATCTGTTGAGGTGACTTGAAGTCTCACCCCTAATTAGCCTATCAATCGTTTCCACAAGCTGAGGGTCTTCGCGTTGTGCTGCCCCTACCGAATCCACTAAAGTTGGGCGCACTTCGAGAGATGCTAACAAGCCTGGTACGAAATCGGAGGAAGGCCTAAAGTCGAAGCTGGCTATAAACTCTAGGCTTTGTCTTTCAACAAACAACGGGCTTAGGGTCAATTTCTTTCGGCTCAACGCGTCTGCCACTACGTTGCCTTTGCCCGGAGTGTAGGAGATTTCGAAATCGTACGAGGCAAGAAACTCCATCCATCTTTGTTGCCTCAAGTTAAGATCCTTCTGCGAGAAAAGATATTTCAACGATTTATGGTCAGTGTAAAGTTCGAACTTCTCACCTAGGAGATAGTGTCGCCAAGACTTGAGTGCAAAGACGATGGCGGCTAACTCAAGATCGTGGGTTGGGTAGTTCTTTTCGTGCACTTTAAACTGCCTCCCGCCATAAGCTACTACCCTTCCTTCTTGCATTAAGATGGCGCCTAGCCCTGTCCCACATGCATCCGTATAAACAGTGAACATCTTGCTCCCATCTGGCAGCGTCAAAACTGGGGCTGTTGTAAGAGCCCTTTTCAGTCGTTGGAATGCAAACTCGCAGTCCAAATCCCAATTGAACACTAGATTCTTCTTAGTCAATTTTGTGAGCGGAGCTGAGATTTTCGCAAAATCCCTTATGAATTTTCGATAGAAACCCGCTAGTCCTAGAAAACTTCGGACCTCAGTTGCATTCCTTGGTGTCTTCCAATCCTGTACCGCTACTACCTTAGCAGGGTCCACTGCTAACCCTTACTTGGATACTATGTGCCCAAGGAACCTCACCTCTTCTCTCCAAAAGTGGCATTTGGAGAATTTGGCTTTTAGTTGATGGACTCGCAAAGTTTCCATGATTGCCCTTAAGTGCTGAGCATGTTCCTCTTCACTCTTTGAGAAGATAAGGATATCATCTACGAAGACCACTACGAATTTGTTGAGGAAATCTCTAAATACCCTACTCATCAGGTCCACGAAGTAAGCAGGTGCATTTGTCAAGCCGAAAGGCATGACAAGCCATTCAAAGAAGCCGTCTGGGGTTCTGAACGCCGTTTTATCGATGCTATCTTCAGCCACCCTTAGCTGATGAAAACCGGTTGCTAAATCGAGCTGGGAGAAAACAGACGCTCCTACAAGCTGGTCAAATAAATCGTCAATTCTAGGGAGAGGGTGCCTATTCTTTTTCGTTAGCTTGTTAAGCTCCCTATAGTCAACACATAGACGGAGTGAACCATCCGCCTTTGTAGCGAACACCACTGGAGCGCCCCATTCTGAAATGCTCCTCCTAATGAACCCCTTTTCTAGAAGCTCTTTAATCTGTTTACTGAGCTCTTTCGTTTCTCGTGGAGCCATGTGTCTAACGGGCAACGCAACGGGCTTTGCATTATCTATAAGATATATGCGGAAGTCTATTTCCCGCTTCGGAGGCAAGCCCTTCACCTCTTCGAAGACATCCGGATATTCCCGGACCACTCTAACTGATTGCAAATTTTCAACAGAGGCATCTAGTGATTCAAGATAACTAAGCATAACCGCATACGAGGGATTACAAGAAATTTCCAAAGTATTACCGAGCTGGGTTAGGAGCCTAACAACCCTCTTCTCACAATCAAGGATGGCCCCATTACTGGATAGCCAATCCATACCCAAAATCAAACCATACCCCGAAAAGCCCAAAACAAAGGCACTACATTGAAATTCTACACTTAGAACAGAAATTTTCAATCCCAAACAGATCATAGACAAATGAGCTGGGCCCCCAATTGGGTTTGAAACAATTAAGGGGTCCTCTACCATACTAGTTTTTAGGTGCGGAGATTCTACTAAAGAAGACGAGATAAAGGAGTGTGATGCGCCAGAATCAAATAAAGTGCGAACGGGGTGATCATAAAGATAAACTACACTTTCTACAGAAGTATTTATACCTCGCTGTTGCAGAGGTGGCGCTTCCAGCACATGAACCTATGCCCCTGGGGTGGATCCAGCCCTCTGCCCTATCCTCGTTTCTTTGGGCACTCCTTAGCCCTGTGGCCTGTCTCACCACAAGAAAAGCACCCACCATTCTCCTTGGCCTTCTTTTTCCGGCAGTCCTTTACTAAGTGCCCCACTTTGCCACAGAAATTGCACTTCCTCTTCTCTTTGTCGCCTTTCCCGCCCTTCTTAAAGTCTGTCTTCTTAGGCTGCAAACCCTCTTTCTTCCCTTGAGAGCTTTCTGCCTTCGTCTCCTTCTTGCCCTTATCCTCTTCATTCAACAATGCCATTTGCACCAATCTTTCATACGTGGCTCCCATGGGTATATGGGTCATGGCCAAACTGTGTAATGGCTCATTCAACCCTTTGACGAAACGGAGAGCCTTCTTGTGTGGGGTGTTGACTAGGTCAAGCCCAAACCTAGCCAGCTCATCGAACTGATTCACATACTCTCTGACTGTCTTGTCCCCTTGCTTAAGAAATAAGAATTTTTCCAACTGCAAGCTTCTTTCCGCATCTGAGAGAAATTTAGTCTCAAACCTTGCCCTAAAGTCCTCCCATGTCTCCACTGGTCTTTCAGCATTAGTGACTTCCCACCAGTAGGAAGCCTCGCCCTTCAATAGCCACACTGCCAATTGTACTTTTTGTCTATCCTCTACCTCAAAGATGATGAATAGGTCCTCAGTTTCTTTCATCCAATTCCTAGCTGCCACGAAGGACTCAGTTCCATGGAAATCCTTTCCTCCTATAGCTTTAAAATCTTTACATATCTTAGCAAAATTGTTTCCCCGAGGAGGAGGTGGAGGAAAAGGTGCCGCTGCAGCTGGATGATTTCCTGCAGCTGGGGGAGGAGGAACGGTAGGACCTGGCTGAGTGGCCCTTGCTTCTAAGAACCGTCTAAACCAACCAGGTATTGGTACCCCTTCTGGCAAGTTAAGATCTTCGGACATGCTGAAACAAAAAGGATAGATTCGAAACGAAGGATAAGAGATAGTACCTATGGCTTTGGGGAGTGGACTTTGCCTTTTTAAAATAAAATAATAATTTTCTTTTAAAAATGCTTCTTTAAATTTCCTTTTTGAAAATAAATTTTTAGAACTTTTTATCTTATCTGGTAAACCTATGCTCTGATACCAAGTGAAACACCCCACCTCCGTTAGGGTCACTCTCAAAGGGAATGCCCTAATTTTGGTGGAGTTTTATAAGTATAAGTCACAGATATACAAGACAGATATAAGAACACATATTTGTAAACAGCGGAAAAACAACAACTTTTATTTCATAAAAGCAAATACGTGCTACAACAACATCACCATAATTGTCTTACATCTTTTCCAAAAACATAACATAACACTTTCATAATCTGTCTTGATTACATTATTTAAAGAAGCATAAAGAAAACATAGATAAACTGCAAAAGCCCCATAGTGGTTGTCCAAAGCCATAGTTCAAAACGAAAAGGTCCAAGCAATACATTTCTCCTCTTCAAGCTGGATGTTAAGGCTGGTCAAGCTGCAGTGTTCCCTCCCTGTGGACCTTGGGGGGGGGGGGGGGGGGGGACGGAAGAAAAGAAGACGAAAGAAACGTAGAGTCAGACATAAAGCCTGAGTAAGTCTAGTACTATTCTGTCTATGAATAAAGAACTGGGTATGATAAGTATAAACAAGAAGTGGGAAAGCACTATAACGTGGTTAAGTTGTCTAGGTTCGAATATACTATCGTACCCCATGTTAATCTCTGAACCCATATAAACTAGTTTCCAACTGGCACCCCATAATCAGGGTGATGTGATCCGTTCTATGATGATCGGCTCCTACTCGCATAGTTACATGTGTCTTCCGGCCCCCGATGTTGTAGTTACCTATGCTGGTCCCACCATGGGGTGTATCAAGTCCCATGGTGGCGGCCCGACACAATCCTAGAATGCACAGGTATGCTACTGGTGTCCAGTGCCTTATTTTTCTGCGCCGGAGTGTGTGCACGCCCGCACCCCGTTAGAACCTACACTGCTACACCACCGCCGTCGATTTGACCTCTTACAATCAGCCCAGTAATCGTGCCCCACCCTGCCTAGTTTCACAGTATCATGATACACCTTATAGGGTTACTACTGAAAAGGGTCCCCCGTTACTAGGTTTTCTATCTCTAGCCAACATGCTAAGTTGGTTAAGTGTTTTCTAACCTAACCCCCCACCAGTCCGTTTAGTTTAGCATGTTCCATTTTGATTAAGTCTTTATTTCACTTAATCCTAACAATCCTGACTCAGCCTTAATTGTCTTATTAAAGCCTTGACCTCTCACATTAGACAGGTATTGTTGTGGCTGCCTGTTGCCGGTTGGTTCCGGACAGTCTTACGCCACAACTCAGTCTAACCTCGGGTCCTTATTGGGCTCCATGTTTAACCTCCCACATTGGATAGGTATTGTTGTGACTACTGGACAGCCGGGCGGTTCCGGGCAGGTTTACATCACAACTCAATCCAACCTCGGGTTAAACACATCGTATGTTCTACATTTACATATTTTGTCTTTCTTCTTTATCTTCTTATATGTAAATATTTGCGGCCCATTATTAAGTTAATGGTGTAAAGGTTACACCAATCATGGGCCCAACCCATACTTGAATTTGGGCCCTTCTACTTTATATTTTCATTTATTAATAAATTTAACCCAACGTTATTTTCCCCCGTTTAACACGTCCGTTTATTATATATATATATGTTGGGCTTAGCCTTTTTAAGCCCAACTTAGCCATGAGAAAAAGGGGAGGCTTAAAGCGTGATTACATACACAAAAAGGGGAATGTGAACGCATGAACTTGCAATGTGACGTTGGAACTACAAAATAGAAACTGGTGTACTTGCATGGTGGTAACATATACTTTGGTCATAAATCATAAGTGACATGAATCAAACCATGGAAACTTGTAGTTAAGTTTAAGAATATCACTATTGACACATAGGCTTAACTACAACATAAACCTATACTTTTATTCAGGCATAATGTCAAACATAAGCAAATCATGTTCATAAGATTACTACATGTTTACAAAGGTGCTTACTTTTGTTACTAACACAAAAGTATAGTTCAATTTAATCATGATTTTAAATCTATTCACATAACCATGGCATAAATATTTCTAACATGAAATCATGATTTCTACTTTGGTCATGCAAATTTGCAAAAGGGATTTTGAGTCTAACCTAGCTATGTACCACATATGTCATCATATAATTCTTGTTAACAATATAGACCTAACATGGATTTCAATTATGCAAAATATCAATCATAGCCTAGTCATATTCATAAGTTTGCAAATAGGTTTTCTAGTACAAAAGCATGGCTTAATACATAGATCATGGTGCCAAAATTTCAACATAGTTTCATATGAACTATAATAACCCAAATTTGTTCCAATTACGTACAAAATGATTTTTGTACAAAAATATACATTATGATGGCATAGTAGCAAAACCCCAAACTTGCATGAATTTCAATTAATCAACTACATACATGTAGCTTCAACATGAATTACATATTTTGAGAATATCCAAACGTATACTTGCATAAAACTACCGCAAACGTGTAGTTTTTATAATGAATAACAAACTTTCCAATCGCTATACAATATTCCAAATCGATAAGAATCATAGTAACACACAAATATGATTTATTTATCACCACAATCAAATATACAAACCAACACAGTTATTTGTTCATACCAAAATAATACTCTACTTACTATTGTGCGGCGAATTCTCCAATTTAGGAATTTGGAGATACGATTCCTTGTTGATTTGATTTGATTAAGTTGCTTTATGCTTTAGAATTTTGCCTCCTAATTCTCTCTCCAATTGGTGGCTACTCTTAGTCGTTCCTCAGCAACATGATGGCCTTGTTCTTATTTTTGAATGAATAGATTAGGTTGAGTCTAGGGTCATTTTTATAGGGGTTATGAACTGATTAGGACCATCGATGTTGCTTGGATTGATCGTAGCCATTCATTCGAAAGAGAGACCAATTAGAGCCTGCCACCTAGCCCTAATGACAAAGCAGACTACTGAAAATTGACCAACATAGAATAGGCCAGCCAGGTTGGGCTGGGTTCGACCTGGCTCTGGACCAGGTCGACAGCCCTGTCGACAGCCCTGTCGACAGCCCTGTCGACCTGGCTAGACCAGGTCGACAACCCAATCGACCTGGGTGCATTAGGCGGGAGTTTTCCTGCACTGGCCAATTGGGCCCGATTTTGGAATTTAAACTTTTTTTCTGAGCTGTTTTATTCTGTTCGAATTTTAAACTTAATTTAGAAACTTCCGAAGGCCATATCTTCTTCATACGGACTCCGTTTTTCGAAAACTCGGACTCTATTTCGCGTATTTTTCCGAGACGAACGCAATGGCGTATCCCGTTTCCCTTAGTTCTTTGATTTGAAATTAATTATACTTTAATTTGTGAATTTCACAGTTATAGAATACACGGGGTGTTACATTTGGTCTTCAACCACAGTTTTCATCCTCGACACATCATCGAATCAGTTATTCAGAATGGGATAAACCCGGTCTTTCCGAATAACCCGCGTATATAATAAACAAGTGTTATAAAAACACAACATATGCCTCATTCCAATTCAGAATATTCTTTTATTCAAATATTCTTATACTTTGGGAAAGGCTCCCATTAATTTTATCAAAGATAAATTCTTTAAATTTATTCTTTATTCTTCCTTTGGATTCCAATTCAAACCAAATTATAGTTTATCCAAACTAGTCGGGATTAGCGAGCCTTACTGAAGTAGTCATTTGTTTAATTTCCCAATCCCAACCTATCCATCCCATGAAGAAAAACTGGTAATACTACATATCTAATACCACAGTGTTATCGGTAAATTCAATTACCATTTCATGTTAAAATCTAATTAGAGATATAACTATCGCCTAGAGAAAAACTGGTGATACTCCATTCTCTATCATTTCTTGAATTTGATAATTTTAGTTATCAAATTCATCTTTCAATCTATTTAAAGATTCATTAAAACTCTAATTCAGTTTTAATTTCCAAAAATCATTACTTAATGATTAGTCACAGTTAAGAAATTAATCTTATCTTTAACTGGGTTAAAGAACTAATGTCATTTAAAACAAAGCTCACGATAAACCTAAAATCACATTCCATTAATAATAGAAACTTCACGGAATACAGATCAATATATATAATCGATATGAACTTCCATATCCAACCAATAATATAAATGGAAAAAATGGCTAAGCCTTTTAAATTCCATATGTATTAACAGTCTTCCTCTACAAAAACTCACTTCAATTATTACCGAATCGAATTCCATTCAATTCTAATTTAATATGTTAAATTGGAAATCTTTACTTTGTAAAATCTCCTTTAAATCTTAACAAAAGATTTATAAATTCCGAACCACATTTCACTGTAAATCGGGTTAAAGAACGAATGTCTTTAAAACATAGTTCACGATAAGCCCAATTCACATTCCATTTTATTCCAATTCAATTCCAATTAAGTATTTATTAATTGGTATACTTCATTAAATCCGAATAAAAAGATTTATTCTTTTCTTAGCTGGGTTTAAGAACAGTGTTAATGAAGACACCATTCACGACAAACCCAAATCCTATTTGATATTAAATATAAGGCTCTGAATAGAAAATATATCGGTTTATGTTCAATATCAAATTCTAAAATCAATAAATATCGTAATGGAATAGTGATATATATGTCTTCCAAGTTCCTCCACAATATCTGTATAATCACGGAATACAATATTGAAATATTCCGAAGATATTTCCGAGTCAATTCCATTCCAATTCATTTATTGGAAATTCTGGTTATTTATAAAACCATTTCAAATCCAATTTATTTATTTTAAAATATTGGATTTTTAATTCTAGTTCATGACTAGTTCATTTCGATAAAAATATGTTTTTATCCTTTCAAATATGGAATTTTTCATCCCAATTCCTTCCAAATCATTTATTATGATTTTACACAAATTATTGATATTTTTAATAATTTTATCAAGGCCTGTACTTTCGATTTTCATAAACGGACATGGAACTGCGCTAACAGCGACTTTTCCAAATTTGATTTGGACATAATTCCAAATCCAACCGTCACATTTTAATCTCTTGTATTTGTTAAAAAGCTCGTTTCGATACGAACCAAACGGTTCCGATTTTAGGAGAATTCGATGGTCGGATCTCCTGTAATGTCCGTTTGAAGTCAATGGTTGAAATTCGCGAACTCCCGCAGCGCGGTGCATTCTATTCAGGCAATTACATGTATAATATATATATTATATATATTTCATCAATTTCCATTTAAAACGTATTTTATAAATCATTTTAAATTTGTTTTCGAAACGATTTCAACTTTGTATTCAATTTCTAATCAAAATTGAATATTCCATATCATCGATATATAAATGATAGTGTTTTCCAAATCTTTATATTTCAAAATCAATTCCTTTTCTATATTCATTATAGAAATGAATAAAATCGATGTAAATATTGTTCCCATCAAAATGGCGTTAATCTAATCAACACGGCTTTATATATATTTAGATATATTCGTGTCCATCCCAAATCGGACATCAAAATCAAATTTTGATCTTTTACTGATTATTATTTTAAAATATTCATTATTTTAAAATATTCGTTATTTTAAAATATTCCTTCTTTCTGAACTGGAATCAAACACCGTCAATTACCATATAATGCGATTATACAGATTTCATACAATTCATGTATATAACAACAATCAAACACAGTCAACCATCACATAAAATGTATTCTACACTGCATAAGCGTCAAATATAAATATTTAACACTTATAATAGTCTGTCAACCAATCGATTGACATACAACTAAATATAGGGATTTGGGTATGTCCAATATCATCCTATTACCCGCGTGGGGTTTCAATCAACAAATAGTGAATTTTATTTGTGCAGTTGGGCGACGTGTAAAATTTATCATCCTAATCCATATCAGTCAAATTGGTGTTCATAAACAAATCATCTGATTTGTAGATGGATATTTATTTTATTCATATCAAGGTTTAAAATTATATTTTTAACAATAAAATATTTTATTCAACATATGAATATTCCCTTCAGTTCATTTATACAATAAAAATGATATTTTTATTGTTCTACCATATTTTAGAAAATTTTAGCGGGATAATTTCGTGATACTAGAAACGGGATAAGGCCAAGCCTTATCCCCGGTATAATAATGGCCCGCGCCATACACATACTAATATAATCCATTCCATTTCGTTTCCCAAACCAAATTCAACCAAACAATCTAATCAATCAAACCAAACAATCAAACAAGTTGCCCATGGTTTGTGGACGACGGGGAGCAGTTCATATAGGCAGTTATAGAATAAATAACTGTATAAGAAAATATGGTGAGGAGTTCTCACCTTTGGGATCCACTCCGCCATTCTATTCCAAATTTCTGAACCGTTTGGATTTGTCTACAATGCCAACGCTGTTTGTTCTACGCTGTTCATATTAAAAATCACATTTTTAATATGATGTTTGTATTAAAAATCGCATTTTTATATCGCTACAAATATAAAAATCAAAATTTTATATTCTCCATCGTATAGAAATCATATTTTTATTATCTCTATAATATAAAAATCAAATTTTTATTTTGCTACTCATATAAAAATTATATTTTCACCATTTTAATATATATATATAAAGATGTCACTTTAATCATGTCACTATTAATATAAAAATCAAACTTTTATACTATAACTATGTAAATGAAAATCAAACTTTTATTCACTTGAAATATAAATAAAAATCCTATCTTTTCATACTTATATAAAAATCGAATTTTTCTTTGCGACATGAATATATAAAAATCAAATTTTTGTAAATCTACTTCATAGATGAAAATCTTATTTTTATAACGTTGTTCATACTATAAAAATCCTTTCTTCATTCGCTATGTGCATGTATAAAAATCAAACCTTTTCTTTAATAGATATATAATCTTTACTCTATATAAAAATATAATCTTTCCCAATAAAAATAAAATATTTTTCGATTTACAAAATTTTATCTTTTAAACAAATAAAAATTGTATATTTTCAGTTTTAAAAATAATATTCTTATCATATAAAAATCCTCTCTTTTTATTATTAAAAATCATTTCTTTTTAATGCTATAATATACATAGATAAATTAGAATTTATTTTAAAGGTTATCACTTACAAAAAAATTTGAAATAAAGTAGATAAAAGTAAAAGAAACTTACTGTTTTTCTTGGGTTCTGGGGTGTGGAGGCTCGTGCGGTGGTCGGGGGAAGGGGGCATTGGTGGCTATCAGTGGTGAGCCCCATTGGCCAGAGGCGGCGGTGGTTGCTTTCACGGGGGCTGGAGGCTGCGGTTTTGGCTGATGAAGCATTGGGGGATCGGAAGAAGAGAGGCAAGAGGAGGTAGGAGGGGAGGAGGGGCGCCCTTCACAGTGGTGGCGCCGACGTCAGCGGTGGAGGGGAGACAAGGTCGGTCAACGGTGGGTTTTTTATTTCTTCTGTTGCCTTCAATTGGGGAAAGAGAATTTGGGAGTGGGGTGTTATATAATAGTATAATTTAATTATTTAATTTAATTTTAAATCCCCAAAAAGTTACTTTTTCATTCGACCTCCAAACGAGACCCAACGGCTGTTGGCACCAGCTAATTACCCCCATTCCAAACACAATGGAATATGTTTTGTAGGCTAATTTGGCTGTTGCAATCAGTTTCCGTCAAAATCAAAATATAAATCTATATATTGCATTTGAACGCACATTCTAATTTACCGGGGCACATACTGGCTCCAAAAATTCCAGAAAAATAAATTTAGCTAGGTTTTGATGATACGTCCTAACAAAACTAATTTTGTCAAATTTGGAGACCGTTTGAAAAATGGCCATTTTCTGGTTGACCCAAATTGACTTAAACTGTCAAAACATGTTTTCTTGTGCCACACTCACATATTGATTCCAAAAATTTTGAAAATTGGAATCAAGCAATAACTTGACATCCCGGATCCAACAAAACTGGTTTCGTCGAAAAAGGAGGTCGTTTGCAAAATGGCTATTTTTAAAGGCTATATTTCCATAGCGACTATTCTGAATTTTCAACTGGACATAACTTTTTATTCCCGCATTGAAATTTCAATTTTTCAGATTCGTTGGAAAGATATTATTAAACGGATTCCAATATTTTTGGTTTTGATAAAATCCGGTTTATTTTGAATCATGTACATTCATTGACATTTGAAATTGAATTTTCAAACTACCATGCCATTTCCATTTCCTTTTATAATTAAAATAATTATGTTATATTCTAACGTCGATTCAAATAAATATATTTGTTTTAATTTTATTCAAAATAAATTTCTTGTTTTTATTATTTAAAATAATTCATTTTAAATACTCAAAATTCATTAAAATTGCCAAAATAAAATTTTAAATTGGTTCTGATTTTCCGGGTTGTTACAACCAGCCCCTCATTTCGCTTGAGAGTACCGAATGGATTGTCACCAACGGTTGGGATCAACAACCGTTCCGAAGCAACAACAACGATAGAATAAAGAAGCAAAAGGATTTTCTGTGGATCAGGTGACAATACACCCTACTTGGGTGCGACACACTTAGCCATGCGACTTACCCGATTTTATACCATTTCCCAGTTGCGAGGATTGAGGTTATGATTACTTACCTTTCACTTATAGCACAATCACTTTGAATGCTACATAGTCAGATCTGTTAATCACTAATAGATTTGCACAAAGGTATTCTGGATATTATGCCAAGAGAATAAAATCTCCGCCTCCAGATGTATATTTGTACAGATCAACATATGTGATTATTGGAAATACCCTGTCAAACACTCGTCCATAAACGATCGTTCTGGGACTAAACAAAACGGAGGGCACAATTTCCATTAATCTGTAACGACCCGGATTTTTAGCCATTGAATTCTGAATATTTAAATTTGTTTTAAACATTTTATTTGAATTATATAAAGAATTTATTTAATAAAAAGATATTTAAACATATAATTAATAATTATATTTAAAACGAGCTCGAAATAGTTGCGGTAGTTCGTAATTTACGATTTAAACTTCAATTGGACATAAAGGATCCAATATAAGTCGGATTTTTTTGTTATAAGAAACATTCGGATCTATTTGATCATATTCTTCTAATGGAAGTGAAAAATCGAGATTTCGTCTTATATATTGTGGATTACGTCAAAACAAAATTTTCAAAAATTCGTTGTAGAATCGTAAAAAATCCATAACGGTTATTTAAATATATCTAAATATCGCTCTTGAATTTGGACAAGCCCTTTGAAAGATAGTGATAATTTAATTTTTAGAATTTTACTGTAATTTTTAATTAATTGAATACGCAACTTTTTATTTGGAGTATTTTGCACCCTATATCAATATTTTAGGGTTTCATAATATAAGTTAAATTACCGGTATTATTATATTTTTGCAATTGTGAAGCATGGTGTGTCATGATTATATTTTTATTTTTGTCGGTAGATGCTTATAGGAAAACAAAGTTGTACGTAACGATGTACCACTAGACTTCATTAAACACATGCCGGAGAATAATAGTTCTTTCCTTCTCTCTCTCACTCAATCAGGTTCATGGAAAACGGTGTTCAAATGTAGCTGTAGACCAATATTGTTTCCTTCACCCAAAAATCCTACTGTATGTAGTATCTAGAGGGTGAAATAGCATTGATGTACTCATCAAGCGTACACTGTTAAAATTAAATGACGCATACATCACAGCAGCGTGACTGCCAAGGCTTCTTCAGCCGTGCTCTCCAAGTTTTGATTCCTTGACTTATACTCCAAACTGTTGATTTCATGACAGCCGCGGTTCCTCTTTTTATAAAATCATACCCCATCGTTTCTCTTCCACTTCTTTATTGTATCCCAAACTAATTAATACACCCATCCTCTCGATAGTTTAAACACGAACCACTCCTAATTCTTCTTCTTTCTTCCAATAATTTCGTGGATTTAAAATCCAAAAATAAATCAAACAAAATCAGTTTTTAATTAAATTAAACATCGTTTGATCCAGTGTATTACCGCAAGTTTTCTCTTCACATGGAAATCCTTTATTTACAGATCGAAAAAATATATTCGCTCCATTTTTCTCGAACAGCGCTGCGTGCATTAGAGTGTACAGGAGTGATGGACGTGGCTTAAAATGAAGGAGGTGATCAGTTCCATGTTTTTGGAGCAGGGATTCGGAGCTTACCGTGAACCAAACATTGGAAAAGGGGTTTGTGGTGTTTAAAGGGTATGTTGTTTGTGAGCTTTGTAAAGCATGAGGGCCAGTTCAGGTTGGCAAGTAACAGGGTGGAGGCAAAAGCATCAACAACGGGTATTTTTGGATTAATGGAAATAGAAAATGGTTTAAGGAAGTGTTTAATGTGGGCTAACAGCATAGGGTTGGGTGTAAGAATGATTCTGGTTTGGTGAAAACAGGGCAGCAAGTTTGAAAGTGAAGAAGGAAGTAGCGGCAATGGTTGAATGTCTTCACGGGTACTGTGTTGCGTGTATACAAAAGAGGAAGAAAGCCTTTCATAACATGGTTAACAACATAATCATCATTAAGGGGTAATTATTCCTACTGTGTATTTAATGAAACTAAGTATCTTATAACTTATTAAATCATCGTGTAAATATTAGGACTGTCGCAAGTATCTCTGTAGAGGAAGAACAAGATGGGTCAACACGTTCTGGAAGTGGGACTCTTACGTGGGCTGAAGGAGACGTGATGGATTAGTTTGGAGAGACTTGAATTTTAATGGTTTTTACTTTAATTTTAAGGTCAGTAAAGAAGGAGCGTGGTTTTGGGAAGCATAGACATGAGTGGTGAACAGCAGCTTGCGTTCTTAGTACAAGAGGAAAGGGCTGAGCAAACAATCAAAGGGATCATTAACATAAAGTAAACAATTATTTAAGAGTTAGTACTTAATAATTGTGGTGGCTACGTTTGCTTCATGAAAAGGAGTAACGGAGTTTTGATGTTCTTGGTCAAAGATGGTTGGTACAGGATTGAGAACTTAGTAGCGGATAGATCTCATGATTTACTTAATGATAATTACGGTAATTAAATCTGAATAACTACTTAGTTAGCAAACTATTTAATTAATCTGTAAAAATGTTATAACAAGCATAACCACCCTATATGTTAATAGAATAGAAAGAAACTGAGACAACCTGAACTTCCCCGTGAAGGAAAGCACGGATTGAATTGAGAACACGACGAATCAGAACACAAACAGAAGAACATTTTATTGTTTATTACAACAATTCCATCAGAATATAAGAATATACAAAGTATGAAAAAAATAAAATTCATCCGGTAAATATAACAGATTACAATACATTACATAGCAGCGGAAAATAATACAAAACACAACTGAAAGAGATAAACGGAAACAGAGCTTTCCGAATATCATTCCAGCTGTAAACCAGGATCCTGTGAATATAAATCTGCAAAACCAAAACAACTAGCTGTCCGTGTGGAAAATAGGGGCACCCAGAGTTTGGGTCAAAACAATAAACTCTATGTTAGTCATGTGACTGGTGTGAGAACTAAAACAGTTATTTAAAACTTTACTTTAAAACAGAGTAATTCAAGTGACTACGCCGTATGACACGGAACAGGTTTCCTCCCAAGAATTCTAGTGCATAGGATAAACAACGCAAAGCTTTTTGGAAAAATGAAGCTATTTTAAGACCCAGGTCCCATCACACAATGCAACGCAAGCCGGAGGATAAGGTTTTCCCTTATAATAGCCAAATAATGCTTGATACATTTAAGTTAAATCATTTGATACTATTATATGTGTAAAGTGTCAAAACAACTTCAAATATAAATGTATCAATCCTAGGCGGCATGGGCACCATCTATCATGTTGCAAATACTAGGCTCTACAAATAAAACCGAAATGTCACGTATTGGAAGTTGGATTCCATCTGTGAACCAAGGCAAATGGAATATCCTATGCTAATTCAAGACACTCTAGCCCGTGACTTAGGTCTCAGTCGCAACTGCACCTGGATCGTCAGGGCCGGTCATCTGTCGATGATTGGCAATACCATAAACTATATGCTAGTCTGCCCCTATGGGGCACCAAAATGGGTCTGTATAAAGACCACACCATCCATCGGCCCTGCAGAGCCGATATATCCGAGGCGCCTCTCTATCCATTAAGTAATAATAAGCATCATCCACATGAGTGAAATGCCAAGGCTTATAAAATGCTGACACCCCTCCTAGCTTGAAACCAACATATGTCTATTCCTTTAGGTCCTTTCCCTTTTCTAGTTCACACCGGGGTGTGAGGCTTGTGAATTAACGCTATACATAAAGCTACGCTATATCAAAGCCGTGCTTGGATCATCAACAACAAGACTCTGCTTTTCAACATAAGCCTTGATCATTGCATCTCAACATGCCACACAGGCTATTCATGCCACGTGACTGATATTTATCGATATATAACCTCTGAGCTCGTACGTCTCAGTGAAGGGTGCTAAGCAAGAGAATAAATTCTCTGTTGCCAAGAAGATATATATTTAATAGGAATCAATCAACACAAAATAAAATCCAATATCAGACACACAATCCATTACAAGTCCGTTCTGGGTCTGAAAGAAACCGGAGGCACCTTATACCTTGCATATCCGTTGATCTCCAAATACGTCTGGACGATCACCAACTACTTCCCTTCTCTTGGGTATATAGCCCAATCAAGATCACCCGTAATCGATCAAATGATGTGAAGACCTCCGGTCTTCAACCACCTTTTTCATCTTCGACTTATCGTCGAATCAGTTATTCAGAATGGGATAGACCCGGTTTTTCCGAATAACTCGCGTATATAATAAACAAGTGCTATAAAAACACAACATACGCCTCATTCCAATTTTGAATATTCTTTTATTTAAATATTCACTTCTTTAGGGATTCGTTCCCATTAATTTTATCAAAGATAAATTATTTAAAATTTATTCTATAATCTTCCTTTGGATATCATTTCAAACCATATTACGGTTTTCCAAACTAGTTAGGATTAACGAACCATACCGAAGAAATCATTTATTTTATTTTCCAATCCCAACTATTCATCCCATGGAGCAGAACTGTTATTACCCCATAACTAACACCATAGTGTTATCGGTATATTTAATTACCACTTTCCGTTCAAATCTAATTAAAGATTTAACTATCGCTAGGAGCAAAACTGGCGATACTCCATTCTCGATCATTCTCCAAATTTGATAATTTAAATTATCAATCCACCTTTCAATCTAATTAAAGATTCATTAAAACTCCACTTAATTTTAATCTTCCCAAAAATCAATATTAATGATCATTTAACTTTGGAAACACAAACATGTCGCACCATACTATTGATTTCTGCTGATATAATGCCTCTAAGCTCGAACATCACAGAGAATGGCATTAAGCAAGAGAATAAATTCTCCGCCTCCAAACAAATATATATTAAGCAGAGATCAACCATACAGTTCGAAATACAATGACAAACATATAATCCTGCCTTTTACTGGGTTAAAGAACTAATGTTATTTAAAACATAGTTCACGATTAACCCAAATCACATTCCATTAATTATGGAATCTTCAAGGAAAAACAAATCAATATATAATCGATATCAATTTCTGTATCCAACTAATAATATAAATGGAATAACGCTAAAGCCCTTTAAATTCCATATGTATTAACAGTCTTCCTCCAAAGAATTTCATTTCTATTATTATCAAATCGAATTCCATTCAATTCCAATTCAATATATTAAACTGGAAAATGTTACATTGGAAAATTCCTTTAAATTTTTATAAAAAGATTTATAAATTCCAAATCATATCTCACTGTAAATCGGATTAAAGAACGAATGTCGTTAAAAATACAGTTCACAATAAACACAATTCACATTCTATTCATAATCGGGTTAAAGAACGAGTGTTATTTAAAACACCATTCACAATAAACCCGAAAACAATTTTTAATTCAATTCTAATTAAATGTATTAATTAAATGGAATACTTCATTAAATCTAAATAAAAAGCTTTAATCTTTTCCTCAACTGGGTTTAAAAACAGTGTTAATGAAGACACCATTCACAACAAACCCAAATACCATTCCAATTTATATATTGGAAATTTTGGTTATTTTTAAAACCATTTCAAATCCAATTTATTTATTTTTTAAAATAATTTCATTATAATTCTAGCTCAAAACTAGTTCATTTCGATAAAAATATATTTTTATCTTTTCAAATATGGAATTTTTCATCCCAATTCTTTCCAAATCATTTATTATGATTTTACACAAATTATCGCTATTTTTAATAATTTTATCAAGGCCCGTACAGTCGATTTCCATAAACGGTCATCGAACTGCACTTACAGCAACCTTTTCCAAATTTGGTTTGGACATAATTCCAAATCCAACCTCAGATTTCTAATTTCTCGCATTCGTTAGAAAGCTCTTTTCGATATGAACCAAAAGGTTCCGGTTTTAGGAGAATCCAACGGTCGGATCTCCCATAATGTCGGTTCGAAGTCAATGGTCGAAATTCACGAACTGCCGCGGCGTGTTCTATTCAGGCCATTATATATATATTATATATTTCATCGATTTCCCTTTAAATCGTATTTTATAAATCGTTTTAAATTCGTTTATCAAAACGATTTCAACTTCATATTCAATTTCAAAGCAAAATTGAATATTATATATCATTGATATATAAATGATAATATTTTCAAAAAATTATATTTTGAAATCATTTCCTTTTCGATATTCATTATAAAAATGAATAAAATCGATATAAATATCGTTCACGTCAAAATGGAGTCAATCTAATCAACACGGGTTTATATATTTAAGTATATTCGTGTCCATCCCAAACCGAACATCAAAAATCAGATTTTGATTCTTTTCTGAATATTATTTGAAAATATTCATTATTTTATAATAATCGTTATTTTAAAATATTTATTATTTCTGAACTGGAAACAGACACAGTCAATTACCATATAAGGTGATTATATGGATTTCATACAACACACGTACACAACAACAATCATATACAGTCAACCGTCATCCAAAGTACATTCTACACTGCATAAGCATTAAATATAAATTTTTAATGCTTATAACAGCCTGTCAATCAATAGATCGACATACAACTAACTATTGGGATTAGTGTATGTCCAGTTTTATCCCGATACCCATGTGGGGGTTTTTATACAACAAACACAGATTTATTTGTGCGGTTGGGCGATGTATAAAATTTATCGTCCCAATTAGTATCAGTCAAATGTGTGTATATAAAGAAATCGTCTGATTTGTTTATAAATATTTATTTTATTTATATACACATTAAAAATTATATTTTTAACTATAAAATATTTTTAACTATAAAATATTTTATTCCATTCCACATCACACAATCAATTTTCACAACATAGTCAAACAAACAAACAAGTCGTCCATGGTCTATGGGCGACCGGTGTTGGGTGCTGCTAAGCACCGTCTGCGTCCTATTATATATTTTAACTAGAAAACAAAATAAAAGTGAGGGGTTCTCACCTTGGAGTTCCACTCCGCCATTCTTTATTTCTGAACTGTTTGGATTTGTTCAAAATTCCAACGCATCCTTTTCACGCAGTTCATATTTAAAAATCATATTTTTATCGCTTCATTCCAATAAATAAAAATCATATTTTTTTCTACTTCTTATATTTTTACAACGCTTCTTTCTATATAAAAATTATATTTTTATTTCCCACTTCTTATGTAAAGATTGAATTTTTATTTTCGCTACTTTAAAATGAAAATCTAATTTTTCTACTATTAAAAATCAAATCTTTATACTTTAACCATACATGTAAAAATTGATTTTTTATCGTTACTTTACATATATAAAAATCACACTTTTATCGTTCTTATACATATATAAAAATCACATTTTTATATCTTTACTTCATTTATAAAAAATCCTATATTTATCCTATCGCTACATATTTAAAAACCCAATTTTTATTATTTATATAGTATAAAAATCATATTTTTATTATTAAAAATCATAGCTTTCAACCGCTATGTTATTATATATTTTTAATTTCAAAACAATGCATATTCCTTTTTAAAAGCAAGGCTAATTTAATTTTAAAAATTAGTTTTTTATAAAATAAAACTACAAAAAATCAGAAAACTTACTAGCGGTTGAATCTATGGAAGTAGGCGGCGTCGGCGCTGGTAAGAGGTCAGGGCAGAGGCGTCAGGGGCATGGCGGCGCGACATTGCTGTTTGGGCGGCGGTTCCTTTTTGGGTTAGGAGAGGGGGAGCGACGCGGGGAGGGGGGATCGGTGGGGTGCTGCGCATAAGGCCGGGGGGGGCGATCGCCGGAGTGGGGCCAAAGTGGTGGCGGAGCAGCGGAATAAAAGGGGGGTCCAAGCTAGGGTTGGGTGCGGGCTCGAATTGGGAAAAGGGGGGTTTGGGGTTCAGGTTCCGCCGTTGGGTGGAGGCAGAGACGAGGAGGGGGGATCCATGGAGCGGCGGCGTCCGGAGGGTGGCAAAAGCGTGGGCGGTGAGATCGACATCATCGTTGATTTTTCTCTCTTTATTTCTTCTAAACGATAATATTACGAGGGGGGCATTGACTAGGAATAGGAGGATATAGGGGTTAATATTATATATATATATATATATATATAATTAATTCCCTTAAAGTTACTTTTTCGTTCAATCTCCAATTCAAACCCAGCGACTGTCGTCCCTAGCTAAATACTCCCATTTCGAACATAATGGGATATGTATCGTGAGCCAGTTCTGCTGTCTCGATCAGTTTCCATTTAAATCAAAATTTAAATCTATATATTGAATTTAAATGCACGTTACCATTTACCGGGGCCACATACGAACTCTAAAAATTCCCGAAAAATATTTTCTAGCATTGTATTAACGTTACGGGTCTAAAAAAACTAATTTCATCAAATTCTGAGACTGTTTGAAAAATGATCATTTTCTGGTTGATCGAAATTGACTAAAACTGTCAAAACACGTTTTACTTCGCCACGCTCATAAATTAACCCCAAAAATTATGAATTTTGAAATCTAGCCATAATTTGACATCCCGAATCCAACAAAAGAGGTTTTGTCGAAAACAGAGGTCATATGCAAAATTTCCATTTTTAAGGGTCCGAATTCCATAGCGACTATTCTGAATTTTCAATCGGGCATAACTTTTTATCCCCGCTATGAAATTTCAATTTTTCGGATTCGTTGGAAAGATAATTTCAAATAGATTCTAATATTTTCGGTTTTGCTAAAATCCAGTTTATTTTAAATCCTATACATTCACTTGAATTTTGAAATCGAATTTTCAAACTACCGCGCCATTTTCAATTCCTTTTATAATTGAAAATATATATTTCTATTCTAACATCGATTCAAATTAGTATATACATTCTAATTCTATTCAAAATGAATTTTTCGTTGTTATTATTTAAAATAAATCATTTTAAATATTCAAAATTCATTAAAATTGCCAAAATTAAAATTTTAAATTGGTTCGGATTTTCTGGGTTTTTACAATCCCCCACTTAAAATCTTTTCGTCCTAAAAAAGGAACGGAGCTGAAAGTTGTTTTACAAACAACCTCAACTTTCATTCTTTCCATTAGGGCATAAGTTCTTCAACTTTTCAGTTTCTAAGAACTTTTCAAATTTTTAAAAAATTTGGCTAACACCCTAAATTTTCGAAAAATTTCGCCATAACTTACCCTGCACAGTTGCACCGGGAAAATCCCGAAATCACCATACAGGACTCTCTAATCCAAAAAGAAAAAGAAACAGCCAAGCAGCTAGCCAATTGTCTCATAAAATTATCCAAAACCCAAGAATTTAGTAAATATGTACCTATTTATCCGGCAAACAATTTTATTCCTCTGCTCTAGCCTCCTTGCAATGACCTGTTCAATTTAAACACATGTATATGCATGCAATTTCCAACAATTTTCAATACAGTTCAATATTTGGTATAATTTGGCCTAAATTTACCATACATTCACATATTGGTTTTATTATACAACAAATAATCATACAACACAACCATCAATCAGTAGTAAATTAGTTGATTAGCTTTTCAAATTCATAACTTTGATATATAGTCAAAAATCACATTTTTGGTGCCAAATCACGATAATAAGCCCTATCTAGTTTTGGTTCTCATACCAATCAATTGGCAATCATACAAATATTCCACTTTCGAAGCTCGAAAACAAGTTCTGATGATGATCGATCAATCATCAGAACCATCTCTGGGCGACTAGAGTGTGATTCTATAACTATCCAGTATATTAAAACTTCGAATACATGTTTGCAAGGCGTATATGCAAAATCTTTATATATTGGATTGTCCAAATTCGATACAAATAAATATTCCAATACGTATGAAATGGTTTAAATTTTTAAAACAATATTTTCTTTCATTTTCATTAAAAATATACTCTTCACACTCATTCTAGGATACTACTAATCCCATCTCTAACGAGTCACTCTTATTGGATATTACTAATCCAATCTCTGATGAATTATTTCATATTGTTCTAATGTGTCTTGATCTCGAGCCCTGTAAACTAGAGCTCTGATACCACCAAAGACGACCTGAACTTCCCTGTGAAGGAAAGTACGGATTGACTTGAGAACACAACGAATCAAAACACAAACAGAAGAACATTTCATTGTTTATTACAACAATTCCATCAAAATACAAGAATATACAGAGTATGAATAAATAAAATACATTATGTAAATATCAGAGATTACAATACATTACATAGCAGCGGAAAATAATAAGAAACACAACTGAAAGAGATAAACGGATACAGAGCTTTCCGAATATCATTCCAGTTGTAAACCAGGATCCTGTGAATATAAATCTGCAAAACCAGAACTACTAGCTGCCAGTGTGGAAAATAGGGGCACCCAGAGTTTAGGTCAAAAAAATAAACTCCAGGTTAGTCATGTGACTAGTGTGAGAACTAAAACAGTTATTTAAAAGTTTACTTTAAAACAGAGTAATTTAAGGGACCACGCCGTATGACATGGAACGGGTTTCCTCCCAAGAATACTAGTTCATAGGATAAACAACACAATGCTTTTTGGAAAACTGAAGCTATTATAAGACCCTGGTCCCATCACATAATGCAACACAGGCCGGAGGATAGGGTTTACCCTTAAAATAGCCAAATATTGCTTGATACGTTTAAAATAAATCATTTGATACTATTATATGTGTATAGTGTCAAAACAACCTTTAAATATAAATGCATCAATCCTAAGCGGCGCGGTTACCATCTATCATTTCGAAAATACTAGCCTCTACAAATAAAACCGAAATGTCATGTATTGGAAGTTGAATTCCATCTGTGAACCAAGGCAAGGGGAATATCATGTGCTAATTCAAGATACTTTAGCCCGTGCCTCAGGTCTCAGTCGCAACTGCACCCGGATCGTTAGGGCCGGTCATCTGTCGATGATTGGCAATACCATAAACTATATGCTAGTCTGCCCTATGGTGGACAAAAATGGGTCTGTATAAAGACCATACCACCCATCGGCCTAATATAGCCGATATATCCGAGGTGGCTCTCTTTCCATCAAGTAATAAGAAGCAACATCCACATGAGTAAAATGCTAGGGCTTGTAAAACACTAACACCCCTCCTAGCTAGAAATCAGCATATGTCCATTTCCCTGAGGCCCTTTCCCTTTTCTGGTTCACACCGGTGTGTCAGGCTCGCGAATTAACGCTATACACAAAGCTACGCAATATCAAAGCCGTGCTTTGATCATCAACCACAAGACTCTGCTTTTCAACATAAGCCTTGATCATTGCATCTCAGCATGCCACACAGGCAATTCACGCCACGCGATTGATATCCATCGATATATAACCTCTGAGCTCGTACATCTCAGAGAAGGGCGTTAAGCAAGAGAATAAATTATCCGCCGCCAAATAGATATATATTCAACAAGAATCAATCAACACAGAATAAAATCCAATGTCAGACAAACAATCCATTTACAAGTTCGTTCTGGGTCTATACGAAACCGGAGGCACGTTATACCTCACATATCCATTGATATCCAAATATGTCTAGACGATCACCAACTATTTCCCTCCTTTTGGGTGTACAGCCCAATCAAGATCACCAGTAATCATTCAAACGATGTGAAGATCTCCGGTCTTCAACCACCTTCTTCATCTTCGACTTATCGTCGAATCAGTTATTCAGAATGGGATTGACCCGGTCTTTCCGAATATCTCGCGTATATAATAAACAAGTGCTATAAAAACACAACATACGCCTCATTCCAATTCTGAATATTCTTTTATTTAAATATTCACATCTTTAGGGATTTGTTCCCATTAATTTTATGAAAGATAAATTCTTTAAAATTTATTCTTTAATCTTCCTTTGGATATCATTTCAACCCATATTATGTTTTTCCAAACTAGTCGGGATTAACGAACCATACCGAAGTAATCATTTATTTTATTTCCCAATCCCAACCTATTCATCTCATGGAGCAGAACTATTATTACCCCATAACTAACACCGTAGTGTTATCAGTAAATTTAATTACCATTTTTCGATCAAATCTAATTAAAGATTTAACTATCGCTAGGAGCAAAACAGGCGATACTCCATTCTCGATCATTCTCCAAATTTGATAATTTAAATTATCAATCCACCTTTCAATCTAATTAATGATTCATTAAAAATCCACTCAGTTTTATTCTTCCTAAAAATCAATATTAATGATTATTTAACTTTGGAAACACAAACATGTCGCGTCGACAATCTATACCATACTATTGATTTCTACCAATATATAACCTCTAAGCTCGTACGTCTTAGAGAAGGACGTTAAGCAAGAGAATAAATTCTCCTTTGCCAATCAAATATATATTAAGCAGAGATCAACCATATAGTTCGAAATACAATAGTAGACATGTAATCCTATCTTTTACTGGGTTAAAGAACTAATGTCACTTAAAACACAGTTCACGATAAACCCAAATCACATTCCATTAATTATGGAATCTTCATGGAAAAACAAATCAATATATAATCGATATCAATTTCCATATCCGACTAATAATATAAATGGAATAACGGCAAAGCCTTTTAAATTCCATATGTATTAACAGTTTTCCTCCATAGAATTTCATTTTGATTATTATCAAATCGAATTCCATTCAATTCCAATTCAATATATTAAACTAGAAAATGTTACTTTGGGAAAGTTCCTCTAAATCTTTATAAAAATATTTATAAATTCCAAATCATATTTCTTTGTAAATCGGGTTAAAGAACGAATGTCATTAAAAACACAGTTCATAATAAACCCAATTCACATTCTATTCATAATCAAGTTAAAGAACGAGTGTTATTTAAAACACCGTTCACAATGAACCCGAAAACAGTTTTTAATTCAATTCCAATTAAATATATTAATTAATTGGTATACTTCATTGAATCTGAATAAAAAGATTTAATCTTTTCCTCAACTGGTTTTAAGAATAGTGTTAATGAAGACACCATTCACGACAAACCCAAATCCCATTCCAATTCATATATTGGAAATTCTGATTATTTTTAAAAACCATTTCAAATCCAATTTATTTATTTTTTAAAATAATTGCATTATAGTTCTAGCACAAAACTAGTTCATTTCGATAAAAATATATTTTTATCTTTTCAAATATGGAATATTTCATCCCAATTCTTTCCAAATCATTTATTATGATTTTACAAAAATTATTGCTATTTTTAATAATTTTATCAAGGCCCGTACAATCGATTTCCAAAAACGGCCATCTAACCACACTTACAATGTCCTTTTCCAAATTTGATTTGGACATAATTCCAAATCCAACTGTCAGATTTCTAATTTCTCGCATTCGTTAGAAAGCTCTTTTCAATACGAACCCAATGGTTCTGGTTTTAGGAGAACCCAACGGTCGGATCTCCCGTAATGTCCGTTCGAAGTCAATGGTCGAATTTCACGAACTACCGCGGTGCGTTCTATTCAGCCCATTATATATATAATAATATATGTTATATATATTTCGTCGATTCCCTTTTAAATCGTATTTTATAAATCGTTTTAAATTCGTTTTCAAAATGATTTCAACTTCATATTCAATTTCAAAGCAAAATTGAATATTCCATATCTTCGATATATAAATGATAATATTGTCAAAACATTACATTTTGAAATCAATTCCTTTTCGATATTCATTATAAAAATGAATAAAATCGATATAAATATCGTTCACGTCAAAATTGCATCAATCTAATCAACACGGCTTTACATATTTAAATATATTCGTGTCCATCCCAAATCGGACATCAAAACCAGATTTTGATTCTTTTCTTAATATTATTTTAAAATATTCGTTATTTTAAAATAATAATTATTCTAAAATATTTATTATCCTTGAACTAGAATAAAAAACAGTCAATTACCATATAATGTGATTATATGGATTTCATACAACACACGTACACAACAACAATCATACACAGTCAACCATCATCCAAAGTACATTCTACACTGCATAAGCATTAAGTATAAGTATTTAACGCTTATAACAACCTGTCAATCAATCGATCGACATACAACTAACTAATGGGATTAGTGTATATCCAATTTCATCCCAATACCCATATAGGGGTTTTTAAACAACAAACACAGAATTATTTGTGCGGTTGGGTGATGTGTAAAATTTATCGTCCCAATTAGTATCAGTCAAATGTGTGTATATAAAGAAATTGTCTGATTTGTTTATAAATATTTATTTTATTTATATACACGTTAAAAATTATATTTTTAACTATAAAATATTTTTAACTATAAAATATTTTATTCCATTTCACATCACACAATCAATTTTCACAACATAGCCAAACAAACAAACAAGTCATCCATGGTCTGTGGACGACGGGTGTCGGGTGCTGCTAAGCACCGTCTGCATCCTAGTATATATTTTAACTAGAAAACAAAATAAAAGTGAGGAGTTCTCGCCTTGGAGTTCCACTTCGCCATTCTTTGTTTCTGAACTGTTTGGATTTGTTCGAAATTCCAATGCATCCTTTTCACGCTGTTCATATATAAAAATCATATTTTTATCGCTTCATTCCAATAAATAAAAATCATATTTTTATTTCTACTACTTATATTTGTACAATGCTTCTTTCTATATAAAATTTATATTTTTATTTCCTACTTCTTATATAAAGATTGAATTTTCATTTTCGCTACTTCAAACTGAAAATCTAATTTTTCTACTATTAAAAATCAAATCTTTATGCTTTAACCATACATGTAAAAATCGAATTTTTATCGTTACTTTACATATATAAAATCACACTTTTATCGTTACTATACATATATAAAAATCATATTTTTATATCTTCACTTCATATATAAAAATCGTATATTTATCCTATCGCTACATATATAAAAACCCAATTTTTATTATCTATATAATATACAAATCATATTTCTATTATTAAAAATCATATCTTTCAACCGCTATGATATTACATATTTTTAATTTAAAAACAACGCATATTCCTTTTTAAAAGCAAGGCTAATTTCATTTTAAAAATCAGATTTTTATAAAATAAAACTACACAATATCAGAAAACTTACTAGTGGTTGAATCTCTGGAAGTTGGCGGCATCGGGGATGGTCAGAGGTCAGGGCAGAGGCGTCAGGGGCATGGTGGCGCGGCATTGCTGCTTGGTGGTAGGGTTTGGGCGGCGGTTCTTTTTTGGGTTAGGAGAGGGGGAGCGACGCGAGTAGAGAGGATCGGTAGGGTGCTGCGCGCGAGTCCAGGGGGCGGTCACCGGAGTGGGGCCAAAGTGGTGGCGGAGCAGCGGAAAAAGGGGGGGTCCAATCTAGGTTTGGGTGTGGGCTCGAATTGGGAAAAGGGGGGGTTTGTGGTTCGGGTTTCTCCATTGGGTGGAAGCGAAGACGAGGATGGGCGATCCATGGAGCGGTGACGTCCGGTAGGTGGCAAAGGCATGGGCGGCGAGATCGAGATCAACGCTGTCGCTGTTTTTCTCTCTTTATTTCTCCTAAACGATAATATTTGGGGGGGGGGCGTTGACTAGGAATAGGAGGATATAAGGGGTTAATATCATATATTTATTTATTTAATTAATTCACTTAAAGTTACTTTTTCTTTTAATCTCCAATTCAAACCCAGCGACTGTTGCCCCTAGCTAAATACCCCGTTCCGAACACAATGGGATATGTATCGTGAGCCAGTTCGGCTATCTCGATCAGTTTCTGTTTAAATCAAAATTTAAATCTATATATTGAATCTGAACGCACATTTCCATTTACCGGGGCCACATACGGACTCTAAAAATTCCCGAAAAATATTTTCTAGCTTCATATTGACGATACGGTTCTAACAAAACTAATTTCATCAAATTCTAAGACCATTTGAAAAATGGTCATTTTCTTGTCGATCGAAATTGACTGAAACTATCAAAACACGTTTTACTTTGCCACGCTCACATATTAACCCCAAAAATTATGAATTTTGGAATCTAGCCATAACTTTTCATTCCGGATCAAACAAAAGTGGTTTCGTCGAAGACAGAGGTCGTTTGCAAAATTTTAATTTTTAAGGGCCAGAATTTCAGAGTGACTATTCTGAATTTTCAAATGGGCATAACTTTTTATCCCTGCTATGAAATTTCAATTTTTCGGATTCGTTGGAAAGATATTTTCAAATAGATTCTAATATTTTTGGTTTTGCTAAAAACCGGTTTATTTTGAATCCTGTACATTCATTTGAATTTTGAAATCGAATTTTCAAACTACCGTGCCATTTTCAATACCTTTTATAATTGGAAATATATATTTGTATTCTTACGTCGATTCAGATAAATATATGCATTCGAATTCTATCCAAAATAAATTTCTCATCATTATTATTTAAAATAAATCATTTTAAATATTCAAAATTCATTAAAATTGGCAAAATAATTTTTTTTTAAATTGGTTCGGATTTTCCGGGTTATTACAGAAACCGATCACATTAGAATCCTAGGGACGCATCTACGTTGTGGAGCTGATTTTGCTAAAGAGTAGGGTTACAGGAATTTCATGATATAATCAAACGCTCATTGATTTTAAGCGAAACAAAAGAAGAATCATCAACTGCAAAACAATGTGAGTAAACTCACTAACGCCAATTTGTTTATATTTTCATATAAACAAGCTTTTAATTTATTTATAACAATTAATACAGTGTGATGGTTGATTGGTTGATAAAATTGGTTGAATTGGTTGATATAGTCACATCATTTATCGTTTAAAAATTCTGTTCATCATGATATTTCATACTGATGTGGAAATAATTTATTGATGTTGATTAACACCTGTGGATGCAAGGAAACGGGTCGGAGGGTTCCAGTTGGATTCCTCAACTTTTATATTTACATTGATTATGACATATGCCGTGATTGGTCTTGTGTGTTTAAATATCAATGGCCCTAGAATTTTGGTATTCAAATACCGTTGAATATTTTCGAACATAGAAAATGAAATTTGAGTTTTAAAAAGGGAACTTATTTCCAAAAATAAAAATGTAATTTTGAACAGAGTTGAATCTAAAAACATGTAAATGGAGAAAACAAGAATTTGTATATAAACGAGAGTATAAATTAATTGAACTATTTATCATTTAGTAAATTGAAATAGAAATTCAAATTTGAATTTATATGGAAAAATGGAAAATGCTTCTTAACCAATATTTGGAATTAACTTGAATTTAACGAAGGGTGTTAAATATTAGTTAATCTTCGATTAATTATAACTAAAGTAACTATCGTATTGGTTAGTGTTAATAAAGTTTATTATTATTTAATTAGCTTTTAAAAGTAATAATTGTACTATTTTTTAGTTAATAACAACGTTAACTATTTTTAATATAGTTAATAATAAAGTTACTTGTTATTTTAATAATTAAACATTGATTTTAATTAGAGATTCAATTAAGAAATGATTTGGTGGCATTGTTGTTTGATCAAGGAAGTGATAAGAGTTTCATTAAGGGATATGTAATCCAAGTTTTAAATGAGGTTTGTAAATGGGATTTGTCAATAAATGCAAAGATTTAAACAAGGCTTTTTGTTAAATTTTAAACTAATAAAGGAAATTCAATGGAATGAAACTTTTTAGGGAAGATGGTTAATAGGTTAATAATAGAATAAAATGTGTTAATGGATTTGGAATGAAATCTAAGCTAAGTGGTGAAAGATGGTAAACAGATGAGTATAAGTGATAAATCCAAACAAGGCTTAAATGAGGTTTTTAAAACCAAAGTGATGACTTAAATTGAATTTCACAAAGCACTGCAATTGTAATAAAGATTTTAAATGCAAAGGAAAACAAAAAATGATAGCTTTGTGTTAAACATTAATAAATTGATTTTTGAAATAAAATCCAAGTAAAGAGGTCTTGTTGTAAATAAAGTGGAAAGTGGATTTTTATCCATATATAACCTTTATCTAATGGGTTTCGACAAACAAAATTGTATATGTCTACATTGTGTAAATCTAGAAATTTTGACTATCTTTTAAAAATGTACAATGGAAGCATGTGCGCCGCACACGGTACTTTATTCAAAACAGCGGTTATAACGCTACTGTTATAATAAATATTCTATAAATCTAAACAGCGATTATAACACTACAGTTATAATAAATATTCTATAAATCTAAACAGTGATTTTAACGTTGTTGTTGTTATAGATGTTTTATAAATCAAATATTTGGAAACAGCGGTTGTAAAGCTGCCGTTATAATCAATGTTTCCATAAAGGAAGCAGATTCTTCGATCGAATCTGAGAGTCGCATAAGCGATGTTTTATTTGAAGTTATGAGCTTTGACTATTTCAAAGTTGAGAATGTTGTTCAATTAAGGTCTGAGAGGTAACTATACCCCAACTTGATTGACTTCATGATTGATGGAGGAATAGTTAAGGTTCGATAGGGAAGATTGGTTAGCAATATGGTTAGTTAATAAATGAAGTATAGTTTGAGTTATAATAACGATGTTTTATAACATCGCGTTAATTTAAAAAATTTTGAAATGTTTTTCCCTAAATAAAATTAGAGATATTTTCTATGTGTAATAGATTGGTCAATGAGGAATTAAGAAATTGAATATGGAATTATTTTCCGATATTAATAAGGTATATTTTCTGAATATAGAAAATAAGGATTCGTGAATATATAGAAATGTTCCTAACTAGAATAAGAAATATTTTCTCGAATAAAGGAATTTTGATATGGGAATTGTTTTCGCAAGAATCGAGAAAGACAATTAAATTTTGAAAGAATCTAGAAGAGGGAAAAAGGGAATTTGAAATCGATAATATAATAAGAAATTAATATAAAAAGAGGCCAGTGTTGTTTGATGCTTGATCGGATTGATTTCAAATTGCAAAATAGGACTATTGATTGTATGGATGTTGATTTGATAGTTAAATCACTAACTATCAAAGTTTTGATTTATTCTATACCTCCTTTGTCAATATGGAGAGACCGGGATCAGATTTAATATCTGAAAACCACTCCGTATTGGTATAAGCGTTTTGAATCAACTTATGCTGAAGATAATTGAAGACGGAGTAAAATACAAGGGCTGTTCTGTTAACCCTAGGTAGAAATTGACTAAAATGGACTAATGGAACGGTGCCTTCGGTTTGTCCAGACCCAGGACAACTTGTAAGGACGAGTGTCTAACAGGGTATTTCCAAAGGGATTACATATGTTGATTCCTTCAAACGTACGAAGTTGGTGGCAAAGAAGGGAAACTTCTTTAGCCTAACAATCTGAGTATTTTTGTGGGAATCAATTAGTGATTTCCGATGAATCTGATGATGTGGCATTCAAAGTGAATGGTGGCTAGATGTTCTGGAAGACAATTCAAACCTCAAGCCTCACAACCGTGAATTGACAAAAATCGGCAGGCAGCACGGCTATGTGGGTCTCTCCCATTAGGATGTATAATCACCTATCTGGAGAAAATTCCATTTTCTTCTTTAACCTATCGATGTTGTTCCTTTCGAGAAACGGTTGCTGATCCCAACCGTTGGTGATATACATTCGATACACTCAAGCGAAATGAGTAGTCGGTCATGTGTAGGCCGAGTTGCAAGACGTTCTTGTTGAACCCCAATGTATCCTCTCTAGTGTACACTGATCTGAAGTTGGTTCCATACCTTGTCATGATGGAAATCCAATCTCCAATAAGCGCCCTGCGGTTTTTGATTTTGTATTATATATATGGAGTGTGAGATGCAAGTGTTCCGCTACATTCTATTTATTTGATGTAGACTCTATTATGATATCACTGGATTTTGATATCAAAATAATTTTGGGTTATCGTAAGGTAAAAACCATCCGTGTTTATGTGTGGATCTGTCTTACGATTATCATTTTTTCGAAAGGATTTTGAAAGTTAAACATATGGTTGGAGTTTACTCACACCAGTCTCATGACTGACCCAGAGTTTATTTTGTTTTTTTCCCTAAAATCTTTGGTGCCTAAATCTATAAGGGTGGTCAAGTAGTCAGGATTTTACAGATTCACTTGGAGGAGTTTGAAGCAGGAGGCTTCACCCGTTAGCTATAGACCATCATACTTTTCCGCTGTGTATTATGTTCGTATATGGAAACAGGCGTTTATAACTGTTCCAGAAATAGGTGTTGTGCCCTGATGATGGTATGTATATAAAGTTACTGAATTTTATTCCAAAGTTTATGTTATCTAGTACATTTTATTCGTTCTGCTGTGAGTTTCTGATCTTCGTTTTCTTCTATTCTAATATTTCTTTCTTTCTATTTCTCATCCTCTAACTTCTTTCTAATAATGATTCGTATTTCTGTGCAATTTGGGTTGGACGTGTGGTGTTATTAGTCGACTCAAAGAGTACGGAAATTCGGGCCATTTCATTTGGTATCAGAGCTGAAGGTTGAGTAGTAACCTTGGCTCTGTGGCGTGATTCAATAAAGATGGGGTTAGTAATACCCTAGATTGAATTTGAGTGTATATATGTAAGCGCGTATTTGTAGATGTGATATAAAATTGTTATATATTGTATTGACTAGTTTGTTGAGTTGTTTATGAATTCTGGTCAGTACATGATGTACAACTGTATCGATAGGCATTTCTAAACTCTCGAACAAAGCAATTCGATACACTATTGTTTTAAAATGGGTAAATGAAATAATTTTGCCCAGAAATTTATTTTGATATAAAAAGAATAATTTCTGAATTATTACATATGAATGTGTTGATTTTTATTACAATCTAATGAAGTAGATTTGGTGACTTATAATTGAACATGATTTGTAATGGATAATATATACAAATGAGAAAATTTGAAATTGAATCCAAACCAGAATATGGAATTTGAATCCCAGAAGTTAAAGAATATTTCTGAAGTGTTTTGAAATCAATCAAGAGATATTTTGAAAGGATTCAAATAAAAATTGTTTTAAATGGATTTTGAAACTTTTAAAGCACTATAATCACTTCAGTGGCTAGAAAATAATTCAGATGATGATGGCCACATCATTTGTATCTATTTTCGAGTTTCTAAGTGATGAATTACTACCATAGGAAGATTTTTAACGAAATTGGGTAGAGAAACAAATTACTTTGAGAATTCAAAAGTTTTGAATTATTATGGTTGTATATATGTATAAATATATATGATTTCAAACTAATTTGAGATAAAACCCGAGAATTTAAATTCTGAAATTAAAATTTTACTTGTATAAGTTGAATAGATTGAAATGGTAAAAATGTATCAAACGAATTGAAATTTAACTTATGTGAGACAAAATTGGATTGGATGAGAAATAATTCTGAATGGAATTAAATAAATAAAATGTTGAGATTCAAATTATTAATATGAATTCGACTTATGAATAAGAAAGCTGAATATATATTGGATGTTGTTAATTGAAATTAAATTGTGATAAATTTGGATTCAAGTAATAAGTGGATGAAACTGAATAGAAATCAGATACGAATTGATAAAAGTAAGTGAACTAATCAGAAGTTGACTAGAGAATTAAAAGATGGAAGTTGGATTTATTTGAAACCAACTGGAAATGGATATATGTATGCTGAGTAGATATTGAATGGAAGCAAATGCAAGAGATAGAATTATGCCTGAGAAAAAGGTGCATGTTTTCAATATTTCTTGGGTTTGATGGTTTTATGAGCCTATGGGGAAAGCCGCTTGGCTTTTTAGTTTTCTTTTGGATTGGAGAAGGACTAGAAAGGCGAGTTGTGGTTGTACCGATTGAGCCGTGAAAAGGAGATGCGAGAGAAATTTTTTTAAAATTTAAAAAAGTAAGAAAATTATCAAGAAATTTTCTGATAATTTAAAATCGAGTTGTTAATTGTAATTGAAATAAGAAAACCAGAATTGGTTAATAAAATTTCAAGTGGAGTAATGAGATTGAAAAGGGATTTAAAATCAATTGGAATGGGTATGGATATGCAGAAGAGCATATGGATCAAAGACAAGAAAGTGATGATGGATTGTCCAAAAATGGTGGACAGATCATTTGGAAAGAATTATGAATGGTCGAGAATTGGTATGAGAATTTGAAGGTTGGGGAAGAGCTGAGTTATGAAAATATGGAATATAAGATTTCAACTAAATAGATTATGAGGAGTTAGAGTTATAGCATTTTTACTGCTTAGCAATTTCTAGGACGAAATTATTTTAAGGAGGAAGGAATGTAACGACCCGAATTTTTAGCCGTTGAATTCTGAATATTTAAATTTTTTTAAATATTTTATTTGAATTATATAAGGAATTTATTTAATAAAACGATATTTAAACGTATAATTTATAATTATATTTAAAATGAGCTCGAAATAGTCGTAATAGTTCGTAATTTACGATTTAAACTTCAATTGGACATACATGATCCAATATAAGTCGGAATTTTTTTAAATAAGAAACGTTCAGATCTATTTGATCATATTTTCTAATGGAAGTGAAAAATCGAGATTTCGTCTTGTATATTGTGGATTACGTCCAAATCAATTTTTCAGAAAGTCGCTATAGAATCGTATATAAGCCATAACGGTTATTTAAATATATCTAAATATTGGTCTTGAATTTGGACAAGACCTTTAGAAATGTAGTGATAATTTAATTTTTAGAATTTTACTGTAATTTTTAATTATTTAAATACGCAACTTTTTATTTGAAGTATTTTGCACCCTATACCAATATTTTGGGGTTTCATAATATAAGTTAAACTACCGGTATTATTATATTTTTGGAATCGTGAAGCATGGCGTGTCATGATTATATTTTTATTTTTGTCGGTAGAGGCTTATAGGAAAACGGAGTTGTACGTAACGACATACCACTAGACTTCATTAAACATATACCGGAGAATAAAAGTTCTTTCCTTCTCTCTCTCACTCAATCAGGTACATGGAACATGGTGTTCAAACGTAGCTGTAGACCAATATTATTTCCCTTACCCAAAAATCCTACTGTATGTAGTATCTAGAGGGTGAAATAGAATTGATATACTCATCAAGCGTACACTGTTAAAACTGAATAACACACATATCACAATAGCGTGACTGCCATGGATTCTTCAACCGTGCTCTCCAAGTTTTGACCAGTCCTAATTCTTCTTCTTTCTTCCAATAATTTCGTAGATTTAAAATCCGAAAATAAATCAAATAAAATCAGTGCTTAACGAAATTAAACGTCGTTTGATCCATTGTATTACTGCAAGTTTGCTCTTCACATGGATATCCTTTATTTACATACCGACAAAATATATTCACTCCATTTTTCTCGAACAGCGCTGCGTGCGTTGGAGTGTAAAGGAGTGACGGACATGGCTTAAAATGAAGGAGGGGATCAGTTCCATGTTTTTGGAGTAGGGATTCGGAGCTTACTGTGAACCAAACATTGGAAAAGGGGTTTGTTTTGTTTAACGTTTAAAGGGTATGTTGTTGGTGAGCTTTGTAAAGCATGGGGGTCAGTGCGGGTTGGCAAGTTACAAGGTTGTGGCAAAAGCATCGATAATGGGTATTTTTGGATTACTGGAAGTAGGAAATGGTTTAGAGAAGTGTTTAACGTGGGCTAACAGTTTGGGGTTGGGTGTAAGAATGATACTGGTTTGGTGAAAACAGGGCAGCAGGTTCAAAAGTGAAGGAAGTAGTGGCAATAGTTGAATGTCTTCACGGGTACTGTGTTGTGTTTATACAGAAGAGGAAGAAAGCATTTCATAACATGGTTAATGGCATAAGCATCATTAAGGAGTAATTATTCCTACTGTGCATTTAAGGAAACTAAGTATCTTATAACTTATTAAATCATGGTGTAAATACTAGGACTGTCGCAAGTATCTCTGTAGAGGAAGAACAAGATGGGTCAACACATTCTGGAAGTGGGATTCTTGCGTGGACTGAAGGAGACGATATGGATTAGTTTGGAAAGACTAGAATTTTAATGGTTTTTACTTCAATTTTAAGGTCAATAAAGAAGGAGCATGGTTTTGGAAAGCATAGACATGAGTGGGGAACGACGGGTTGCGTTCTTGGTACAAGAGGAAAGTGCTGAGCAAACAATCAAAGGGTCATTAACATAAAGTAAACAATTATTTAAGTGTTAATACTTAATAATTGTGGTGTCTACGTTTTCTTCATGAAAAGAAGTAACAGACTTTTGACGTTCCTGGTCAAAGATGGTCGGTACAGGATTGAGAACTTAGTAGCGGATAGATCTCATGATTTGCTTAATGATAATTACGGTAATTAAATCCGAACAACTACTTAGTTAGAAAACTATTTAATTAATCTGTATAAATGTTATAACAAGCATAACCACCTTATATGTTAACAGAATAGAAAGAAACCGATCACATTGGATTCCTAGCGACGCGTCTACGTTGTGGAGCTGATCTCGCTAAAGAGCTGGGTTACAGGAATTTCATGATAAAATCAAACGCTCGTTTGATTTTAAGCGAAACAAAAGCAGAATCATCAATTACAAAACAAGGTGAGTAAACTCACTAATGCCAACTCGTTTACATTTTTCTATACACAAGCTTTTAATTTATTTATAATAATTTATACCATGTGATAGTTGATTGGTTGATAAAATTGGTTGAATTGGTTGATACAGTCATATCATTGATCGTTTAGAAATTCTGTTCACCATGATATTTCATACTGATGTGGAAATAATATTATTGATGTTGAATAACACCTGTGGATGCAGGGAAATAGGTCGGAGGGATCCAACTGGATTCCTCAACATTTATATTTGCATTGATTGTGACATATGCTGTGATTGGTCTTGTGTGTTTAAATATCACTGGCCCAAGAATTTTGGTATTCAAATACCGTAAATATTTTCGAATATAGAAAATGAAATTTGAGTTTCAAAAAATGAATTTATTTCCAAAAATAGAAATGAGAGTATAAATTAAGTGAACTATTTATCATTTAATAAATTCAAATAGAAATTCAAATTTGGATTTATATGAAAAAATGGAACATGGTTTTGAACCAATATTTGAATTTAATTTGAATTTAACGAAGGGTGTTAAATATTAGTTAATCTTCGATTAACTATAACTAAAGTAACTATCGAATTGGTTAGTGTTAATAAAGTTAATTATTATTTAATAAGCTTTTAAAAGTAATAATTGTACTATTTTTTTAGTTAATAATAAAGTTACTTGTTATTTTAATAATTAAACAATGCTTTTAATTGGAGATTCAATTAAGAAATGATTTGGTGGCATTATAGTTTGATCAAGGAAGTGATAAGAGTTTCATAAAGGGATTTGTAATCCAAGTTTAAAATTAGGTTTGTAAATGGGAGTTGTCGATAAATGCAAAGATTTAACAAGTCTTTTTGTTAAATTTTAAATTAAATAAAGGAAATTCATTGGAATGAATCTTTTTACGGAAGATGGTTAATAGGTTAATAATAGGCTAAAATGTGTTAATGGTTTTGGAATGAAATCTAAGCTAAGTGGTGAAAAGATGGTAAACAGATGAGTATAAGTGATTAATCCAAACAAGGTTTAAATGAGGTTTTTAAAACCAAAGTGATGACTTTAATTAAATTACGCAAAGCACTGCAATTGAAATAAAGATTTTAAATGCAAAGGAAAACACAAATGATAGCTTTATGTTAAACATTGATAAATGGATTTTTCGAAATAAAATCCAAGTAAAGAGGTCTTGTGGTAAAGAAGGTGGAAAGTGGATTTTTATCCTTATATAACCTTTATCTTATGGGCTTTGACAAACAGAATGGTATATGTCTGCATTGTGTAAATCCAGACATTTTGACTATCTTTTAAAAATGAACAACGGAATCGTGTGCACCGTACACGGTACTTTGTTCAAAACAACGATTATAACGCTACTGTTATAATAAAAATTCTATAAATCTAAACAGCGATTATAACGCTATTGTTATAATAAATATTCTATAAATCTAAACAACGATTTTAACGCTACTGTTACAATAAATATTCTATAAATCTAAATAGCGATTATAACGCTACTGTTATAATAAATATTCTATAAATCTAAACAGCGATTATAACGCTGCTGTTGTTCTAAATGTTTTATAAATCAAATATTTGGAAACAACGGTTGTAACGCTGCCGTTATAATCAATGTTTCCATAAAGGAAACAGACTCTTCGATTGAACCTGAGAGTCGTGTAAGCGATATTTTGTTTGAAGTTATGAGCTTTGACTATTTCAAAGTTGAGAACGTTGTTCAATTAAGGTCCGAGAGGTAACTATACCACAACTTGATTGACTTCATGATTGATGGAGGAATAGTTAAGGTTCGATAGTGAAGATTGGTTAGTAATATGGTTAGTTAATAAATGATGTATAGTTTGAGTTATTATAACAATGTTTTATAACATCGCGTTAATTTAAAGGGTTTTGAAATGTTTTCCCCAAATAAAATGAGAGTTATATTCTACGCGTAATAGATTGGTCAACGAGGAATTAAGAAATTGAATATGGAATTATTTTCCGACATTAATAAGGTATATTTTCTGAATATAGAAAATAAGGATTCTTGAATATATAGAAATGTTCCTAACTGGAATAAGAAATATTTTCTCGAATAAAGGAATTTTGATATGGGAAATGTTTCTCCAAGAATCGAGAAAGACAATTGAGTTTTGAAAGAACTAGAAGAGGGAAAAAGGGAATCTGAAATCGATAATATAATAAGGAATTAATATAAAAAGAGGCCAGTGCTGTTTGATGCTTGATCGGTAGGATTTCCAATTGGAAATAGGACTATTGATTGTATGGATGTTGCTTTGATAGTTAAATCACCGACTATCAAAGTTTTGATTTATTCTATACCTCCTTTGTCAATATGGAGAGACCGGGATGGGATTTAAAATCTGAAAACCACTTTGTATTGGTATAAGCGTTATGAATCAATTTATGCTGAAGATAATTGAAGATGGAGTAAAATGCAAGGGCTGTTCTATTAACCCTAGGTAGAAATTGCCCAAGATGGATTAATGCAATGGTGCCTTCTGTTTGTCCAGACCCTGGACAACTTGTAAGGACGAGTGTCTGACAGGGTATTTCCAAAGGGATTACGTAAGTTGATTCCTTCAAACGTACGAAGTTGGTGGTAAAGAAGGGAATCTTTTTTAGCCTAACAACTTGAGTATTTTTGTTGGAATCAATTGTGATTTCTAATGGATCTAACGATGTGGCAAAGTGAATGGTGGCCAAATGTTCTAGAAGATAATTCAAATCTCAAGCCTCACAACCGGGAATTGACAAAAATTGGGCAGGCAGCATGGCTATGTGGGTCGCTCCCATTAGGATGTATAATCACCTATCAAGAGAAAATTCCATTTGCTTCTTTAACCTATCGACGTTGTCCCTTTCGGGAAACTGTTGTTGATCCCAACCGTTGGTGATATACATTCGATAACTCAAGCGAAATAAGTGGTCAGTGATGTGTGGGCCGGGTTGCAAGATGTTCTTGTTGAACCCCAGTGTATCCTCTCTAGAGTACACTGATCGGAAGGTGGTTCCATGTAACGACCCAGAAAATCTGAACCAATTTAAAATTTTTAAATTGGCTAAAATAATGGATTTTTAAATATTTAAAATAAATATTTTAAATAATGGCGATGAAAACTGAGTTGAAATCGACATTTGAAAACGAATATAATTAATTATAATTATATATAGAATTGAAAATGGCGCGGTAGTTCGATAATTCGATTTCAAACTTCAATTGAATATACCGGGTGCAAAACAATCCAGATTTTAGTGAAACCAAAAATAATGGAATCTAATTGGTAATATCTTTCTAACGAATCCGACCAATCGAAATTTGATAGCGGGAATCAAAAGATATGTCCAGTTGAAAATTCTGAATAGTCGCTATAGAATTCAGGCCCTTAAAAATGGACATTTTGCAAACGACCTCGGATTTCGACGAAACCACTTTTGTTAGATCCGCAATGTCAAGTTATTGCTAGGTTTCAAATTGCATAATTTTTCGAACCAATATGTGAGCGTGGCAAAGGAAAACGCGTTTGACCAGTTTCAGTTGATTTTAATCGACTGGAAATTGGCCATTTTGCAAACGGTCTCAGAATTCGACGAAACTAGTTTTGTTAGGACCGTATCGTCAATACGAAGCTAGAAAATATTTTTCTGGAATTTTTCTAGTTAGTATGTGGCCCCGGTAATTTGAAATGTGCGTTTAAAATTCAATATAATGATTTAAATGAAAATTCAAAAAGAAACTGATTGTAACGATCAAATCAGCTTGCGATACATATCCCATTGTGTTCGGAATGGGGGTGAAACGCTATGGACGACAGGCGGTGGGCCTCGTTTCGAGGTCGTATGTAAAAGTCAACCATTTTGCGAAATTTAATAATTAAATAATAAAAAAATACTCCTCCCTCCCTTTATTCTTCTTCCTGCCCCCCCCCCCCCCCGACTTCATTATCCAGAGAAAAAAAAAACAAAAAAAAAAAAAAAGAAACCCTAGGAATCGATCGACGCCTCCGCCTGAGCCCCCCCGATCGCTCGAGCTCCCTTGAAGCCCTCGACGCCGACGAAGAGGCCGCGCCCCCCCTTGAAGCCCTCGACGCCAACGAAGAAGCCGCGCCACCTCCCCCTTGAAGCGCCTCCCCCGTTCGCAGCCACAACGCCACCCTCGAGAACCCCCGCCTCCGACGTCTGCGGAAACACCTCCCGCTCCTCTGTAAGTTTTTAATTTTATTTTATTTTTATTTTATATATAAACTGATTTTGTTTAAATTATAAAACTGATTTTGTTTAAATTATAAAACTGATTTTGTTTAAAGTTATAAAAACTGAATTTATAAAAAGTATTAAAACTGAGTTTTTTTTTTAAGTTAAAACTGAAATTTATTTATAAAGTAAAACTGAGATTTTTTAAAAAAGAATTTTAAAACCTGATTTTCAAAGTTAAAAACTGTTTATGTTTAAAATAAAAACTGTTTTATGTTTTTAAAGTTAAAAACTGTTTTATGTTTTTAAAGTTAAAAACTGCTTTTTTTCTAGGAAGAAATTAAAACTGCATTTTCTATGAAAATAAAAACTGCATTTTTATAAAAGAGAAAAACTGATTTTATATAAGAAATAAAACTGATTTGTTTTTTTTAAAGAAATAAAACTGTTTTTGAAATAAAGAATAAAAACTGAATTTTATAAAAAAAATAAAAACTGATTTAGTTTTAAAGGTAAAAGCTTTAAAATGGGAAGAAAGGTTTGAACTTTCAAGAGAAGTAAAAATCATATTTTTATATGTGAAGGCAAAAGAAAAAAAATCATATTTTTATATGTGAAAGCAAAAGAAAAAATCATATTTTTATATGTGAAAGCAAAAGTAAAAATCATATTTTTTATATGTGAAAGCAAAAGTAAAAATCATATTTTTATATATTGAATAGCGAAGTCAAAATTCGATTTTTATATATTGAATAGCGTAGTAAAAATTCTATTTTTACATATGCAGAGAATACGGGCGAAAGCGACAAAAGGCGAAGATTTCTATTAAGAAGAGTCTTGAAGTTGGATAGCTATTGGTGAGATTTCTGATTTAAAATTTATATATATATATACGTGTGAAGTAAAAGTGAATTGCTATATATAAATATATATATATATATACGCCCCTCGTCCACAAACCATGGACGATATTTATTGGTTGAAAAATACCCGTTTGTGGTTGTGAAATATTTGGTTGAAACCACTTAGGATTAGTTTGTGGAAATGAAATAAATATATACATGCCGCCTGCGTGCGAACTAGATGCATGATTCCCATTGTCAAAAACCGCGAGGTTTTAAGGTAGAGCGAGGAGCCGTACTAGGGACGGTGCCGGTGTAACTACCCTGCCGTTATGCTGCCGAAATTTTGAATAATATTTGTGTGTTTGAATTATTTTCATATGCTTAAACTATATTTATTCATTGTATAGAAAACATTCATGTGTTGAATTGATATTCATTCGTTGTTTAGAAATTCATGTGTTGAATGGTATTCATATTTTGAAATAAATTGTTCGATAATAAAAATCACATTTTTATCTATATATAGAAACCATAGAAAACATTCATGTGTTGAATTGATATTCATTCGTTGTTTAGAAATTCATGTGTTGAATGGTATTCATATTTTGAAATAAATTGTTTGATAATAAAAATCACATTTTTATCTATATATAGAAACCATAGAAAACATTCATGTGTTGAATTGATATTCATTCGTTGTTTAGAAATTCATGTGTTGAATGGTATTCATATTTTGAAATAAATTGTTCGATAATAAAAATCACATTTTTATCTATATATAGAAACCATAGAAAACATTCATGTGTTGAATTGATATCCATTCGTTGTTTAGCAATTCATGTGTTGAATGGTATTCATATTTTGAAATAAATTGTTCGATAATAAAAATCACATTTTTATATATATATAGAAACTATAGAAAACATTCATGTGTTGAATTGATATTCATTCGTTGTTTAGAAATTCATGTGTTGAATGGTATTCATATTTTGAAATAAATTGTTCGATAATAAAAATCACATTTTTATCTATATATAAAAACTATTGAAAACATTCATGTGTTGAATTGATATTCATTCGTTGTTTAGAAATTCATGTGTTGAATGGTATTCATATTTTGAAATAAATTGTTTGATAATAAAAATCACCTTTTATCGACTATATGAACTATATAGAAAAAATAGTGTTTTGAAATGAATTGTTTTACAATAAAAATCACCTTTTTATTGTATGCATAAATCGTTGAAATGTGAAGTGTTAAAAATAGCCACTTGTTCAAAATAAACATATATGAGTTGAAATATTCATTAATTAGCTAATGAAATGATTTGCACCTATTTATGTAACATTAGAATGAATGGTGTTTTTAAACCAAATAGAAATCAAATATGAAGTTGAATAGAAAATGAAAAATGATATGGACTGTATATATATGTACATGCATATTCATTGAACAGGTTATAGCAAAGGGGCTAGAGAAGAGGAATAAAATTTGTGCCCGACAAATAGGTACACATTTACTGATTTGTTTGGGTGATGATTTTGAGCCTGTTGGCTAGCCGCTTGGCTTTTTCTTTTTCTTTTTGAGATTAGAAGGACCGGGACGCTATTTGCGATTTCCCGACGCTCCCGGTGCAGTGGAGGTTATGGCGAAATTTTTCCAAAATTTAAGGAGTTAGAAAATTTTTGAAGTAAAAACGATATTGAAATCGTTGAATGAACTATATTTATATAAATATATAAATATAAATAAAATTAAAACGAAACGGGGCCGTGCAGTTCGTATTTTGAAATCGTGATTTCAAACGACTAGTACGGGAAATCCGACCATTGGATTTTCCTGAAATCTCAACCGTCGGGTTCGCCTTGGAATAATCTTTCCAACGGCACCAACCTTGTAAAAATCCAACGGTTGGATTGTCTGGAATGTTTAATTCAAATCTGAAGAAAAACAGCGCCAGAAGCGATTATATTTATATATATATATAAATATAATCATATATTTAATCGAATAACGACGCTGCAGTTCGTATTTTGAAATCGAAAATTCAAACGATTGTACCGGGAGATCCGACCGTCGGATTTTCCCGAGATTGGAACCGTTGGATTCGTTTTGAAAAGACCTTTCTAAGGATGTAAATTTTGTAAAGATCCAACGGTTAGATTTTCAGATATGTGTAAATCAAATCTGAAGAAAAACAGCGCCACGGCCGCCTTATGGCCCGAAGCGTCGTTTTGAATAAAATGGCTATTTTAAAATAAATAAAAATAGCGATAAATAGTTATAAAATATCATGAGCGATATAGAATGGAAATAAACTGAATTTGCTTGATTTATGTGATGTTTGATGGTTGAATGTGTTTGGTGTGAAAATTACATTAAAGGACAAAATTGGTGTTGTCGAATAATTTAACCATTGAAATAAATTGAATTGAAATTCTAAATATACGTGAATTATTTGAGAAGGCCGAGTTAATTCTCATTTCAAATAATTGATCGACGATTGAAAGTCGAAGATGAAGACGATGGTCGAAGACCGGAGATCTTCACCTCGTTTGGATGGTAACCGAGGTCCTGATTGGGAGGCATCCCGAAATATGGATAATGAGTGGTGATCGTCCAGACGTACGTGTTGATCGAAGGGTTTGCGAGGTATTTAGTGCCTCCGGTTTCGTTCAGACCCAGAACGGACTTGTAAATGGACTGTGTGTCCGACATTGGAATTTGTTCTGTGTGATTGATAGCCATCAGTTGCACGGTATGAATTGCCTGTGTGGCATGCTAAGATGCAGTGATCAGGGCTTCTGTTGAAAAGCAAAGTCTTGTGGTGATGATCAAAGCATCGCCTGTGTGACGTAGCTTTGTGTAGAACGTGAATTCGCGAGCCTCACACCCCGGTATGAACCTAAAACGGGAGAAGGACCTCAGGGAGGGCATGCGTTTCTTCCTAGCTAGGGTGGTGTCAGTGACCTACCAGCCCTGACATTTATATACTTTTCACCTATGTGGTTGTTGCTGTTGCAAGGCGCCTCGGTTTGATCGGACGATCCGGGTCCGATGGAGTCATTCGTTGGCTCGTTTACGCCCCAAAGGGCGGGGAAACGTATTGTTCAGGTATAATAATCCACATCGGTGGACCGGCCCTGTCGCTCCAAGGGGCAGTTGCGGCTGTTCCTGAGGCTCGGGCTAGGCAGTCTCGAATTCGGTAAGGACTATCTTTTGCCTTGGTTCATGACGGAAATCCAATTTCCAAATACGACATCGTGCGATTTCGATTGTGTATATATATATTTGGCGACATAGTGGCATGGGACGCTCATGTCGTCTATGATTGATAGTTATGATTTGAAATTGTTTTCAAAACATATAAACACTAGCAATAATATCAAGTGCCTTTGTTTTATTCGTATCAAACATATTTTGGCCATTATAAGGTAAAACTCTATCCTTCGGTTTGCGTTGCATTGTGTGATGGGAACTGAGTCTTATAATGGCTTCATTTTTATAAAAAGCATAGCGATGTTTAAAAGAAAGATTTGTTTTAAAGCACTGGCAATCCAATGGAGTAAACCCGTTCCATGAAAGTGGCGTGGTCCTGTGATTAGCCAATTATATATGTGTTGAGTGGATTTCTCATACCAGTCCCATGACTGACTCGTAGTTTGTTTCACTCTCAAACTCGGGTGCCCCTTTTTCTACACGGGCAGCCTTGTATTCAGGTTTAGCTGGTTCTTTCTGGATAGCTGGAGCTGAAGATGGATTCTATCATTTATTTCTTTTTATGCTGTTCAGCTCCTATTGTACATATTTTGTTCATTTCCGCTGTAGACATTTATGTATAGCTGAACTGTATTTGTACTAAGTAAGATCCTGTATACTGTGTAACTCTGATGATTACTTTTATCCAGTATATTTTGTTGTTCATTCTGGTGTATTTATTTAATTCTGTTCTGCTATTATATGTTTCTGTGTTATATTCCAAAAGATAACCTTGTTTCCGTGAGAACGGGAAATCGGGTCGTCTCAACGTGGTATCAGAGCTTTGGTTAAGCTTAGTGCTGGAATATAACATTCGAACGAACCCGTCAGAAATAGAACCAGTAGTGTTCTAGGACGGGTAACTCTATACAGATAGGATCAGCAATATCCTAGTATGAGTAGCAGAAAGAAATAACACCTCGATAGACACATTTACATATAAGTATTTGTCTCTATATTTTGAAATATCTTTTCTGTTGACCTGACACTTGATCTGCTATTTGCAGAAGAACTAGAAAATGAGTGCCAGAAACAGAAGAAGTAATACTAGCCCGGATATTGAAGCTCTATTCATGAAGTATAGAAATCTGGGTGGAAAGCCGTTCTCGGGCGAAGAATCTATTATGAGAACCCAAGCTTGGAATCGTTCGGTTGAGAAAATATTCGAAGCATTAAAGCTTAGGGATGACCAGAAAAGATTACTGGCCTCCTGGGCACTCGAAGATGAAGCTTTGTTCTGGTGGGATTCTGTTGTTAAGGATAATCCAGAAGGTGATATCACCTGGGACAGATTCAAAGTGATTTTCTTAGAAAGATTTACTCCTCCCGAAGCGACCGAACGGCTATGCGATGAATTTTCTTATCTAATACAAGGAGACATGACCATTCCCGAATATCATAAGAAATTCAATGAACTTTCTCACTTTGCCCCTCATCTAATTCAAAATCCGAAGAGGAAAAATCTGAGATTTATTCATGGCCTTCAAAGGAAATACCAGAATAAAGTATTGGGGCATGTGAAGCTTCCTTTTTCGGAAATGATTTATATGGCTTATCAATATGAAGATCTAGATAAGAAAGGTATGTTACAGTACGAAGAGGAAGTCAGCTCTAGTAATAGAATTGAGTCTGAAACTGATCGTCCTGAGGCCAGTACAATGTCTGAAGTCAGTAAGGAGCCCGAAGTAAATCGAAAAAGGGCCAGATCCGGAAAAGAACCAGTAACGACAGCTGTATGCAGTAACTGCCTTAAACAGGGGCATTTGACTAGGAATTGTAAACCCTCGAAGAAGCCGAGGAAAGATGAAACTAAATCTGGTAAAAAGTTCCAAGAGAATAGAAAGTGCAGTCAATGCCATCAGTCCGGTCATCTTTCAAAGGCCTGCCCGCTACTCAGAAAACCTAAAGCAGTACATGTAAATGAGGTGGTAGAAGTACCTGCATCCTCGTCTGCTCAGGAAAGACCAGATGTTTTAGAAGGCACGCTTACTGTCAAAAACATTCCAGTCAAAGTACTGTTTGACACAGGCGCGTCACGAAGCTTCATTTCCAAAGATGCAGCTAAGAAACTGGATTTGAATTTGAAGAAGCTCAAGGAACCAATGACTGTCCAGAATCCAGTTGGGGGTTCCATTGATCTCAGTTGGATATGTGGAGTGCCGGTTTCTTTCTCTCGTTATCGGTTTCCTACCATCGCAGTCGTCATGAATTTTAAAGAGTTTGATCTTATCTTGGGATTGGATTGGCTAACCAAATATGAAGCAGAGGTTAGGTGCGCCGAGAGAGTTGTTAGAGCCAAGATTAAACCAGGTGATTATATAACCATTCCCTGTGAAGGTCAGAATGCTAATAGAAAAGACTTCTGGGCAGCTTTGAATGTTTCTCCAGCCCAAATTGAAAATATTCCTGAAGTCACAGAGAATATTCCCGACCTCATCAAAGATATCCCAGTCGTCAAGAACTATGCGGATGTGTTCGAGGAAGTTGTTCGCTTACCTCCGCAGAGAGAAATAGATTTCAAGATTGCTTTAGTTCCCAATGCAAGGCCGGTAGTACACGCTATTCGAAGAATGTCCTTGAAAGAGAAGGAGGAATTAGACAATCAAACACGACAGCTCGTATGGAAAGGTCTGATCAGGCCTAGTTTCTCTGATTGGGGTGCAGCAGTGGTATTTGTCCCAAAATCTGACGGTACTCTACGGCTATGCGTGGATTATCGTGATTTGAACAAGCAGACGATAAAGAACAAATATCCATTGCCGTGAATAGATGATTTGTTGGATCGATTAAATGGAGCACAAGTATTTTCCCGAATGGACCTAGCTACAGGTTTCCATCAGCTTCGAATTGCCGAAGAGTGTGTTCCAATGACAGCGTTCAGAGGCCCCGACTTATTCTACGAGTGGTTAGTAATGCCGTTCGGCTTATGTAACGCTCCAGCTTATTTCGTCGATCTAATGAATAGAGTATTCAGAGGGGTTTTGAATAAATTCGTTCTGGTTTTTATTGATGATATTCTAATCTTCTCTAAATCAAAGGCCGAACATGAAAAGCATCTGGAACAAGTGTTAGAAATCCTCAGAAGGAATGTATTGAAAGCCAAGTTTTCCAAATGTATATTCTGGCAAGATGAAGTGAAATTCCTGGGCCATGTAGTATCGAAAGATGGAATCGCTGTGGATCCAAGCAAAATCACAGCTATTCAGAATTGGAAACAACCCAGTACTCCCACTGAAGTCCGCAGTTTTCTCGGATTGGCTAGCTATTACCGAAAGTTTGTTAAAGACTTTTCGAAGATATCTGGCCACTTAACGAAGCTTACAAAGAAGCATTCTAAGTTCAAATGGACTCAGGAAAGTGAGGAGGCTTTCGAAGAGCTAAAGTTGAGATTAACTACAGCTCCAGTGTTAACCATTATAGATGGCAACCAGGATTTAAAAGTGTGGACTGATGCTTCTAGAGAAGGCCTCGGCGCAGTGTTAATGCAAAGAGGCCAAGTAATTGCTTATGCTAGCCGTCAACTTAAGCCACACGAGAAGAACTATGTAACTCATGATCTTGAGTTATTGGCTATCATATTCTCTTTGAAAATCTGGAGACACTATCTTCTCGGTGAGAGATTCGAACTGTTTACCGATCATCAGTCATTAAAGTATCTGTTCACTCAGAAGGATTTAAACCTGAGGCAGCAACGTTGGCTGGAGTTTCTTGCAGCATATGACTTTGAAATTATATATACTCCAGGGAAAGCCAATGTCGTGGCTGATGCGTTAAGCCGGAAGAATGAAATGATCGCCAGTTTCATCATTGCGACTTCGTTGATTGATAAGATATCGGCTCTCCAAGAAGACGACCAATTTATCAAAGGAATAAGTCGGCGAATTCGTGAAGGCAATGCTTCGGATTTCCAGCTAGACAGCGAAGGGATTCTGAGGTTAGAAGGGCGAATTTGCGTTCCAGATATTCCCGAATTAAGAAGAGAGGTGCTTGATGAATGTCACAAATCTAAGCTCAGTATCCATCCAGGTGTGAATAAAATGTATAACGACATCAAACGCACATTCTGGTGGAAGTCGTTAAAAAGAGACATCTCAATATATGTAAGCCGATGCCCCACCTGCCAGCTAGTCAAAAGTGATCAACAGAAATTGGCTGGATTGTTACAACCACTAGAAGTTCCTGGCTGGAAGTGGGAGCATATTTCTATGGATTTCATCGATGGTCTGCCCAGAACCAGAAAAGGGAATGACAGTATTTGGGTGATTGTAGATCGCTTCACGAAGACCGCCCATTTTATACCTGTCAGATCAAACAGAACTGCTCAGAGTCTGGCGCAGATATACTTCAGGGAAATAGTTAGACTGCATGGAGTGCCGCTCAGCATAGTAAGTGATAGAGATACGATATTCACTAGCAAATTCTGGGAAGCATTTCAAGTAGAACTCGGAACGAAGTTAAACCTAAGCACCGCTTATCATCCCCAGACAGACGGTCAGACTGAGAGGGTGAATCGCATTTTAGAAGATCTATTGCGGGCTTGTGTTATAGATTTCGGTGGATCATGGGAAGACCATCTGCATTTGGCTGAATTCTCTTATAACAACAGCTACCAGGCGAGTCTGACAATGTCGCCATTCGAAGCATTATATGGTAGACCGTGCCGATCTCCTGCTTGTTGGGTCGAGCCTGGAAATAGACTTGTGTTGGGTCCCGATATGATTCGAGAAGCGGCCGACAAAGTCGATTTTATTAAGAAGCGATTACTCGCCGCTCAAAGCCGACAAAAGAGCTATGCCGATAAAAGAAGAAGAGATATATCCTTTGAAGTTGGCGACTACGTATATTTAAAAGTATCGCCGATGAGAGGAGTTATCAGGTTCGGTAAAACTGGAAAGTTAGCGCCTAAATTTATTGGTCCGTTTCCTATTCTGGAACGGATTGGAACTCTCGCTTATAGGGTCAAACTGCCAGACTGATTGCCTGGAGTGCATGATGTATTTCATATATCTCAACTTCGAAAGCACGTTCATGATCCAGACTTGATCGTGGAAGAAGCAGCTCAACAGGACATTGAAATTACTCCAGAATTAGCTGTAAGGCGAGAGCCGCTAAAGATTATCGGCAAAGAAACCAAAGAGCTGAGGAACAAGAAGGTTCACTTAGTCAAGGTGCAATGGAGTGGAGATCCGCGAGATTGTACTTGGGAAACAGAGGAGAGCATTCAGAAAGCTTATCCTAGATGCCGAGTAGATATCTCTGATTGACTCTGGTGCAAGGTACATTTAACCTACTTTGCATTACCTTTTAATTCTCTATTCTGTTGCTATTTTCTTCCCATGGATGTGCATTGTTTATTCTATACTCAGAATATTAAAAACAAATTGGTTGTTGTATTGTGGGATTGTAGATTTATCAAACCACTTTCGACTTTATTCCTTTTCGGGGACGAAAAGTTTTAAGTGGGGGAGATTGTAACGACCCAGAAAATCTGAACCAATTTAAAATTTTTAAATTGGCTAAAATAATGGATTTTTAAATATTTAAAATAAATATTTTAAATAATGGCGATGAAAACTGAGTTGAAATCGACATTTGAAAACGAATATAATTAATTATAATTATATATAGAATTGAAAATGGCGCGGTAGTTCGATAATTCGATTTCAAACTTCAATTGAATATACCGGGTGCAAAACAATCCAGATTTTAGTGAAACCAAAAATAATGGAATCTAATTGGTAATATCTTTCTAACGAATCGGACCAATCGAAATTTGATAGCGGGAATCAAAAGATATGTCCAGTTGAAAATTCTGAATAGTCGCTATAGAATTCAGGCCCTTAAAAATGGACATTTTGCAAACGACCTCGGATTTCGACGAAACCACTTTTGTTAGATCCGCAATGCCAAGTTATTGCTAGGTTTCAAATTTCATAATTTTTCGAACCAATATGTGAGCGTGGCAAAGGAAAACGCGTTTGACCAGTTTCAGTTGATTTTAATCGACTGGAAATTGGCCATTTTGCAAACGGTCTCAGAATTCGACGAAACTAGTTTTGTTAGGACCGTATCGTCAATACGAAGCTAGAAAATATTTTTCTGGAATTTTTCTAGTTAGTATGTGGCCCCGGTAATTTGAAATGTGCGTTTAAAATTCAATATAATGATTTAAATGAAAATTCAAAAAGAAACTGATTGTAACGATCAAATCAGCTTGCGATACATATCCCATTGTGTTCGGAATGGGGGTGAAACGCTATGGACGACAGGCGGTGGGCCTCGTTTCGAGGTCGTATGTAAAAGTCAACCTTTTTGCGAAATTTAATAATTAAATAAAAAAAATACTCCTCCCTCCCTTTATTCTTCTTCCTTCCCCCCCCCCCCCCCCCGACTTCAATATCCAGAGAAAAAAAAAACAAAAAAAAAAAAAAAAAAGAAACCCTAGGAATCGATCGACGCCTCCGCCTGAGCCCCCCCGATCGCTCGAGCTCCCTTGAAGCCCTCGAGGCCGACGAAGAGGCCGCGCCCCCCCTTGAAGCCCTCGACGCCGACGAAGAAGCCGCGCCACCTCCCCCTTGAAGCGCCTCCCCCGTTCGCAGCCACAACGCCACCCTCGAGAACCCCCGCCTCCGACGTCTGCGGAAACACCTCCCGCTCCTCTGTAAGTTTTTAATTTTATTTTATTTTTATTTTATATATAAACTGATTTTGTTTAAATTATAAAACTGATTTTGTTTAAAGTTATAAAAACTGAATTTATAAAAAGTATTAAAACTGAGTTTTTTTTTTTTAAGTTAAAACTGAAATTCATTTATAAAGTAAAACTGAGATTTTTTAAAAAAGAATTTTAAAACCTGATTTTCAAAGTTAAAAACTGTTTATGTTTAAAATAAAAACTGTTTTATGTTTTTAAAGTTAAAAACTGTTTTATGTTTTTAAAGTTAAAAACTGCTTTTTTTCTAGGAAGAAATTAAAACTGCATTTTCTATGAAAATAAAAACTGCATTTTTATAAAAGAGAAAAACTGATTTTATATAAGAAATAAAACTGATTTGTTTTTTTTAAAGAAATAAAACTGTTTTTGAAATAAAGAATAAAAACTGAATTTTATAAAAAAAATAAAAACTGATTTAGTTTTAAAGGTAAAAGCTTTAAAATGGGAAGAAAGGTTTGAACTTTCAAGAGAAGTAAAAATCATATTTTTATATGTGAAAGCAAAAGAAAAAAAATCATATTTTTATATGTGAAAGCAAAAGAAAAAATCATATTTTTATATGTGAAAGCAAAAGTAAAAATCATATTTTTTATATGTGAAAGCAAAAGTAAAAATCATATGTTTATATAATGAATAGCGAAGTCAAAATTCGATTTTTATATATTGAATAGCGTAGTAAAAATTCTATTTTTACATATGCAGAGAATACGGGCGAAAGCGACAAAAGGCGAAGATTTCTATTAAGAAGAGTCTTGAAGTTGGATAGCTATTGGTGAGATTTCTGATTTAAAATTTATATATATATACGTGTGAAGTAAAAGTGAATTGCTATATATAAATATATATATATATATATATATATATATATATACGCCCCTCGTCCACAAACCATGGACGATATTTATTGGTTGAAAAATACCCGTTTGTGGTTGTGAAATATTTGGTTGAAACCACTTAGGATTAGTTTGTGGAAATGAAATAAATATATACATGCCGCCTGCGTGCGAACTAGATGCATGATTCCCATTGTCAAAAACCGCGAGGTTTTAAGGTAGAGCGAGGAGCCGTACTAGGGACGGTGCCGGTGTAACTACCCTGCCGTTATGCTGCCGAAATTTTGAATAATATTTGTGTGTTTGAATTATTTTCATATGCTTAAACTATATTTATTCATTGTATAGAAAACATTCATGTGTTGAATTGATATTCATTCGTTGTTTAGAAATTCATGTGTTGAATGGTATTCATATTTTGAAATAAATTGTTCGATAATAAAAATCACATTTTTATCTATATATAGAAACCATAGAAAACATTCATGTGTTGAATTGATATTCATTCGTTGTTTAGAAATTCATGTGTTGAATGGTATTCATATTTTGAAATAAATTGTTCGATAATAAAAATCACATTTTTATCTATATATAGAAACCATAGAAAACATTCATGTGTTGAATTGATATTCATTCGTTGTTTAGAAATTCATGTGTTGAATGGTATTCATATTTTGAAATAAATTGTTCGATAATAAAAATCACATTTTTATCTATATATAGAAACCATAGAAAACATTCATGTGTTGAATTGATATCCATTCGTTGTTTAGCAATTCATGTGTTGAATGGTATTCATATTTTGAAATAAATTTTTCGATAATAAAAATCACATTTTTATATATATATATAGAAACTATAGAAAACATTCATGTGTTGAATTGATATTCATTCGTTGTTTAGAAATTCATGTGTTGAATGGTATTCATATTTTGAAATAAATTGTTCGATAATAAAAATCACATTTTTATCTATATATAAAAACTATTGAAAACATTCATGTGTTGAATTGATATTCATTCGTTGTTTAGAAATTCATGTGTTGAATGGTATTCATATTTTGAAATAAATTGTTTGATAATAAAAATCACCTTTTATCGACTATATGAACTATATAGAAAAAATAGTGTTTTGAAATGAATTGTTTTACAATAAAAATCACCTTTTTATTGTATGCATAAATCGTTGAAATGTGAAGTGTTAAAAATAGCCACTTGTTCAAAATAAACATATATGAGTTGAAATATTCATTAATTAGCTAATGAAATGATTTGCACCTATTTATGTAACATTAGAATGAATGGTGTTTTTAAACCAAATAGAAATCAAATATGAAGTTGAATAGAAAATGAAAAATGATATGGACTGTATATATATGTACATGCATATTCATTGAACAGGTTATAGCAAAGGGGCTAGAGAAGAGGAATAAAATTTGTGCCCGACAAATAGGTACACATTTACTGATTTGTTTGGGTGATGATTTTGAGCCTGTTGGCTAGCCGCTTGGCTTTTTCTTTTTCTTTTTGAGATTAGAAGGACCGGGACGCTATTTGCGATTTCCCGACGCTCCCGGTGCAGGGGAGGTTATGGCGAAATTTTTCCAAAATTTAAGGAGTTAGAAAATTTTTGAAGTAAAAACGATATTGAAATCGTTGAATGAACTATATTTATATAAATATATAAATATAAATAAAATTAAAACGAAACGGGGCCGTGCAGTTCGTATTTTGAAACCGTGATTTCAAACGACTAGTACGGGAAATCCGACCATTGGATTTTCCCGAAATCTCAACCGTCGGGTTCGCCTTGGAATAATCTTTCCAACGGCACCAACCTTGTAAAAATCCAACGGTTGGATTGTCTGGAATGTTTAATTCAAATCTGAAGAAAAACAGCGCCAGAAGCGATTATATTTATATATATATAAATATAATCATATATTTAATCGAATAACGACGCTGCAGTTCGTATTTTGAAATCGAAAATTCAAACGATTGTACCAGGAGATCCGACCGTCGGATTTTCCCGAGATTGGAACCGTTGGATTCGTTTTGAAAAGACCTTTCTAAGGATGTAAATTTTGTAAAGATCCAACGGTTAGATTTTCAGATATGTGTAAATCAAATCTGAAGAAAAACAGCGCCACGGCTGCCTTATGGCCCGAAGCGTCGTTTTGAATAAAATGGCTATTTTAAAATAAATAAAAATAGCGATAAATAGTTATAAAATATCATGAGCGATATAGAATGGAAATAAACTGAATTTGCTTGATTTATGTGATGTTTGATGGTTGAATGTGTTTGGTGTGAAAATTACATTAAAGGACTAAATTGGTGTTGTCGAATAATTTAACCATTGAAATAAATTGAATTGAAATTCTAAATATACGTGAATTATTTGAGAAGGCCGAGTTAATTCTCATTTCAAATAATTGATCGACGATTGAAAGTCGAAGATGAAGACGATGGTCGAAGACCGGAGATCTTCACCTCGTTTGGATGGTAACCGAGGTCCTGATTGGGAGGCATCCCGAAATATGGATAATGAGTGGTGATCGTCCAGACGTACGTGTTGATCGAAGGGTTTGCGAGGTATTTAGTGCCTCCGGTTTCGTTCAGACCCAGAACGGACTTGTAAATGGACTGTGTGTCCAACATTGGAATTTGTTCTGTGTGATTGATAACCATCAGTTGCACGGTATGAATTGCCTGTGTGGCATGCTAAGATGCAGTGATCAGGGCTTCTGTTGAAAAGCAAAGTCTTGTGGTGATGATCAAAGCATCGCCTGTGTGACGTAGCTTTGTGTAGAACGTGAATTCGCGAGCCTCACACCCCGGTATGAACCTAAAACGGGAGAAGGACCTCAGGGAGGGCATGCGTTTCTTCCTAGCTAGGGTGGTGTCAGTGACCTACCAGCCCTGACATTTATATACTTTTCACCTATGTGGTTGTTGCTGTTGCGAGGCGCCTCGGTTTGATCGGACGATCCGGGTCCGATGGAGTCATTCGTTGGCTCGTTTACGCCCCAAAGGGCGGGGAAACGTATTGTTCAGGTATAATAATCCACATCGGTGGACCGGCCCTGTCGCTCCAAGGGGCAGTTGCGGCTGTTCCTGAGGCTCGGGCTAGGCAGTCTCGAATTCGGTAAGGACTATCTTTTGCCTTGGTTCATGACGGAAATCCAATTTCCAAATACGACATCGTGCGATTTCGATTGTATATATATATATTTGGCGACATAGTGGCATGGGACGCTCTTGTCGTCTATGATTGATAGTTATGATTTGAAATTGTTTTCAAAACATATAAACACTAGCAATAATATCAAGTGCCTTTGTTTTATTCGTATCAAACATATTTTGGCCATTATAAGGTAAAACTCTATCCTCCGGTTTGCGTTGCATTGTGTGATGGGAACTGAGTCTTATAATGGCTTCATTTTTATAAAAAGCATAGCGATGTTTAAAAGAAAGATTTGTTTTAAAGCACTGGCAATCCAATGGAGTAAACCCGTTCCATGAAAGTGGCGTGGTCCTGGGATTAGCCAATTATATATGTGTTGAGTGGATTTCTCATACCAGTCCCATGACTGACTCGTAGTTTGTTTCACTCTCAAACTCGGGTGCCCCTTTTTCTACACGGGCAGCCTTGTATTCAGGTTTAGCTGGTTCTTTCTGGATAGCTGGAGCTGAAGATGGATTCTATCATTTATTTCTTTTTATGCTGTTCAGCTCCTATTGTACATATTTTGTTTATTTCCGCTGTAGACATTTATGTATAGCTGAACTGTATTTGTACTAAGTAAGATCCTGTATACTGTGTAACTCTGATGATTACTTTTATCCAGTATATTTTGTTGTTCATTCTAGTGTATTTATTTAATTCTGTTCTGCTATTATATGTTTCTGTGTTATATTCCAAAAGATAACCTTGTTTCCGTGAGAACGGGAAATCGGGTCGTCTCATTCCATACCTTGTCATGTTGGAAATCTAGTCTCCAATAAGCGCCCTGCGGTTTTTGATTTTATATTATATATATGGAGCATGAGATGCAAGTGTTCCATTACATTCTATTTATTTGATGTAGACACTATTATAATATAACTGGATTTTGATATCAAAATATTTTTGGGTTATCGTAAGGTAAAAGCCATCCGTGTTTATGTGTGGATCGGTCTTACGATTATCATTTCTTTCGGAAGGAATTTGGAAGTTAAACAAATGGTTGGAGTTTACTCACACCAGTCCCATGACCGACCTTAAGTTTATTTTGTTTGTTTTCCCTAAACTCTTGAGTGCCTAAAGTTATATGGGCAGTCAAGTAGTCGGGATTTTACAGATTCACTTGGAGGAGTTTAAAGCAGGAGGCTTCGCCAGCTAGCTATAGACCATCATATTTTGCCACTGTGTATTATGTTCGTATCTGAAAACAGGTGTTTATAACTGTTCCAGAAATAGTTGTTGTGCTCTGATGATGGTATGTATATAAAGTTACTGAATTTTATTCCAAAGTTTATGTTATCTAGTACAATTTATTCGTTCTGCTGTGAGTTTCTGATATTCGTTTTCTTCTATTCTAATATTTCTTTCTTTCTATTTCTCATCCTCTAACTTCTTTCTAATAATGATTCGTATTTCTGTGCAATTTGGGTTAGACGTGTGGTGTTATTAGTCGACTCAAAGTATACAGAAATTGGGCCATTACATAATCCACCTTAGGCAAATTTCTTCCTAGGATTAACAGAAAAAGCCCTTGCATTTTAATTCGTCTTCTATTTGTATTCATATAATCGGATTCACAACGCTACTACCAATACGGAGTGGTTCTTGGATAATAACCCGACTGGTCTCTCCATATTAACAACGATATGGGAAAATACTTCGATAGTCGGTTATTTAACTATCGAAGAAAAACAAACATTCATCCAAAACATCAAACAATTATTGGGCCCCTTAATTAATATTTCATTAATTAAATCACCTCCCTATTTCCTTATCAATATTTGTTAAAACGATGTTTTCGACAATCATCTTGGCCTCTTACACCATTTGGAAAACATTTCCATATATCACCTTCTTTATTTTCAATACTTAGAAAATTTCTTCTATTTATCATTGGAATTCATTTCCCATTACTTCTCATTTTCATGACCATTCTATTATATACTTAGTAAATATTTATTATTATATTTCCTAAAATTCCACTTACTTTGGTTAAACGAATGTTGTGTAAAACATTTTTACAACACCACAAAATATTGCATTCAACTAAATCTTTCAAACATTGATCTTTGAGACTAAAACTTGTTATTTATCGATTAGTAATGAAAATAATCAAGTAGGGGTAAAATTACCTCTCATACCTTGACTGAAAACATCCTTAACTTCAAAATGGACCAGACCACCTGTCTCGAATAATCAACATCGTATAAACCAATTATTCATTTTTAAAACGTGTATAAATTTATCTTACTATTTTTACGAAGCGACCCGAACTTCCCTGGTCTCCGAAGAGATGAGAAAGAACGAATTACTGTGAGGACAAGACAAATCAGAACGCGGACGGAAGAACATTTCATTGTATATTACAACAATTCCATCAGAATACAAGAATATACAAAGTATAAATGAATATGAAATATCAAAGATTTAAACTACATTTAATTACATAGCAGCGGAAAATAATACAATACACAACTAGAAGTAGATATACGGATACAAAGCTTTCCGGATATCATTCCAGCTGTAAACCAGGATCCTGTGAATATAAATCTGCAAAACCAAAACTACTAGCTGCCCGTGTCAAAATAAGGGCACCCCGAGTTTAGGTTAAAACAATAAACTCCAGGTCAGTCATGGGACTGGTGTGAGAACTAAAATAGTTATTAATCTTTATTTTAAAAGTTAGGTAAATCAAGGGACCACGCCGTATAACACGGAACAGGTTTCCTCCCAAGAATACCAGTGCATAAAACAAACAGCGCAATGCTAAATAAAGAAAAATGAAGCTGTTATAAGACCCAGGTCCTATCAGACAATGCAACGCAAGCCAGGGGATAGGGTTTTCCCTAATAACAGCCAAAGAACGCTTGATATGTTTTAAAACAAATCATTTGATACTACTATAAGTGCATAGTGTATAAAACAACTTCAAATCATAAGTATCAATCATAGACGGCATGGGTACCATATATCATGTCGCCATACTAGTTCTACAACTAAAACCGCAAATGTCACGTATTTGGAAATTGGATTTCCTTCTATGAACCGAGGCCAGGGATCGTCCTCTACCGATTCGAGATGCTCTAGCCCGTGTCTTAGGAGCAGAACGCATCGTCCCTTGGAGCGACAGGACCGGTCCACCGATGTGGATTAAAATTCCTGAACACTACGTTTCCCCGCCCTTTGGGGCGTAAATGAGCCAATGAATGACTCCATTGGACCCGGATCGTCCGATCAAACCGAGGCGCCTCGCAACAGCAACAACCACACATGTGAAAAGTATATAAATGTCAGGGCTGGTAGGTCACTGACACCACCCTAGCTAGAAAAAAACGCATGTCCTCCTTCAGGTCCTCTCCCGTTTCTGGTTCACAACCGGGGTGTGAGGCTCGCGAATTCACGTTACACAAAGCTGTGCCACACAGGCGGTGCTTTGATCATCAACCACTAGACTTTGCTTTTCAACAGAAGCTTTGATCATTTGCATCTTAGCATGCCACACAGGCAATTCACTCTATGCGTTTGATATCCATCAGTAAATAACCCCTGAGCTCGTACGCCTTAGAGAAGGGCGTTAAGCAAGAGAATAAATTCTCCGCCGCCAAACAGATATATATTTAATAGAAATCAATCACTCAGACTAAAATCCAATGTCAGACACACAGTCCATTTACAAGTCCGTTCTGGGTCTGAATGAAACCGGAGGCACCTAGTACCCCGCATATACATCGATCTCCAAGTACGTCTGGACGATCACCAACTATTTCCATCTTCTTGGGTGTACAACCCAATCAAGATCATCAGTAATCACCCAAACAACGTGAAGACTTCCGGTCTTCAACCACCGTCTTCATCTTCAACACCACGTCGAATCAGTTATTCAGAATGGGATAAACCCGGTCTTTCTGAACAACTCGCGTATATATATAATAAACACGTGTTACACAAACACAACATACGCCTCATTCCAATTCAGAATATTCTTTTATTCAAATATTCTTATATTTTGGGAAAGGTTCCCATTAATTTTATCAAAGATAAATTCTTTAATTTTATTCTTTAATCTCCTTTGAATATCAATTCAAACTAGTCGGGATTAGCGAACCACACCGAAGTAATCATTTGTTTTAATTTCCCAATCCCCACCTATTCATCCCATGAAGTAAAACTGGTAATACCTCACATCTAACACCACGGTGTTGTCGGTAAATTCAATTACCATTTCACGTTTAAATCTAATTAAAGATTTAACTATCGCCTGGAGCAAAACCGGTGATACTCCATTCTCGATCATTTCAATCTAATTAAAGATTCATTAAAACTCCACTTAGTTTTAATCTTCACAGAAATCAATATCCTGTCTTTAACTTGGTTAAAGAACCAATGTCGGTTAAAACACGGCCCACAATAAACCCAAAATCACATTCATTAATTATCAGATTAAAGAATGAGTGTTATTTAAAACACTGTTCAGGATAAACCCAAAAATCAATACCAATTCAATTCCAATTAAATATTATTTAATTGGTACACTTCATTAAATCTAAATAAAAATATTTAATCTTTTCTCATCTGGGTTCAAGAACAGTGTTAGTCAAGACACCATTCATGACAAACCCAAATCACATTTGATATTAAATACAAGGCTCTGAATAGAAAATATATCGGCTTATATTCAATATCAAATTCTACGATCAACATATATCGTATTGGAAATAATGATATATATATATATATATATATCAATATCTTTCAAATTTCCATAACAACATCTGTATAATCATGAAATCCAACATAGAAATATTCCGAAGACAATTTCGATTCAAATCCATTCCAATGCAATCATTGGAAATTCTGCTTATTTTCAAAACCATTTCAAATTCAATTTATTTATTCAAAAATAAATAGAATTATAATTCTAGTTCAAAACTAGTTCCTTTCGATAAAAATCTATTTTTATCTTTTCAAATATGGAATTTTTCATACCAATTCTTCACAAATCATTTCTTATGATCTTACACAAATTATTGATATTTTTAATAATTTTATCAAGGCCCGTACAGTTAATTTCCATCAACGGCCATCGAACTGCACTTCTAGCGACCTTTTCCAAATTTGATTTGGAAATAACTCCAAATCTAACCATTAGATTTCAAATTTCTAATATTCATTAGAAAGCTCTTTTCGATACGAACCCAACGGTTCCGGTTTTAGGAGAATCCGACGGTCGGATCTCCTGCAATATCCATTCGAAGTCAATGGTCGAAATTCGCGAACTGCCGCGGCGCGGCGCATTCTATTCAGGCCATTATATTATATATATAATATATACTTCATCGATTTCCTTTTAAAACGTGCTTTATAAATCGTTTTAAATTCATTTTCAAAACGGTTTCAACTTCATATTCAATTTCAAATCAAAATTGAATATTCCAATATAAATTCGTTTTAAATTCATTTCAATTTTTTTTCAATTCAATTTCAATTTAATTCGAATGCAATTCCTTTCGATTTCAATTCGAATTCAATTCAATTCAATTTCAATTCGAATTCATTTCTATTCAATTTCAATTCCAATTCACTTTTATTCAATTTCAATTTGAATTCATTCCGATTCAATTTAATTCGAATTCATTTCTATTCAAAATTTCAAATTTTGAAATCACTTTCGATATTCATTATAAAATGAATAAAATCGATATAAATATCATTCACGTCAAAATGGCGTAGGTCTAATCAACACGGCTTCATATATTCATATTTTCAAATATTCCATTTCGAATATTTCTATTTCAAATATTTCTATTCAAATATTTCCTTTTCATATATTTCTATTTCAAATATTCTATTTCAAATATTTCCTTTTTCAAATATTTCTATTTCAAATATTTCTTTTTCAAATATTTCTATTTCAAATATTTCTTTTTCTAAACTGGAATGAGGCCCAATCAATTACCATATAATATTAATTACATGGATTTTCTACAACACATGTATACAATAACAACGATGAATAATCAACCATCATCCAAAGTGCATTCTACACTGTATAAGCATCAACTATAAATATTCAATGCTTATAACAGTCTGTCAATCAATCGATCGACATACAACTAATTATTGGGATTTGTGTATGTCATCTATCATCCCAATACCCGTGTGGGGTTTCAAATAATCAAACACATATTTTCTTTGTGCAGTTGGGCGATGTGTAAAATTTATCGTCCCAATCAATATCAGTCAAATGTGTGTATATAAACAAATCGTCCAATTTGTTTATTTTTATTTCATTTCATATACACGTTAAAAATTCTATTTTTAACTATAAATATTTTCCACTATAAAATATTTTATTTCACTATATAAATGTTTTATTTCATTTCACATCACGTCACCCAATCAACTCCACATAAAAATCAAACAAACAAGCATACAAGCCGTCCATGGTCTGTGGACGACGGGTGTCGGGTGCTACTAAACACCGTCTGCATCCTAGTATATATTTATAACTAGAAAAACTAAATTAAAAGGTGAGAAGTTCTCACAGAATTGCTAATCCAACGCCACGACTCTTCTTAGGTAGAAATCTTCGTCGTTCTTGCCTCTTGTCACTTTCGTTGCCCGTAGCCACTACATATATAAAAATCACATTTTTACTTCGCTATTCAATGTATAAAAATCGAATTTTTTCTTCGCTATTCAGTATATAAAAATCGAATTTTTACTTTGCTATTCAATATATAAAAATCGCGCCTTTTCAAATATAAAGATAATATTTTTTATATTCTCTATTATATTGAAATTTTATTTTTAATACTTCCACTTATAAAAATTATATTTCTATATTTCACATATGATAAAAATCATATTTTTAAAACGTTTTCTATAAGGTAAATGTCCCATTTTCAATTGCTTTTCAAACAATAAAAATCTCAAATTTGTAGTGTATAAAAATCCTATTTTTCTTTAAAATCCTACATATAAAAATCTAAAATTGAATTCACTTATTTAAAAACAAGATCCTAATATATATATATATATAAACTTATTAAACAAAACAAAATAAATTGAAAACTCACATTTTACAGTTGTAGGAAGTGGGGGTGCTTGCTGCGTTGAGGTGACGTTCGTCAGAGGAGGAGGGCGGCAGGTGGTGGCGAATGAGGCGGAGGAGGGAGAGGGAGGGGGGCGTTCGATTTGGTAGTGGGGTTTTCAGGGCGGAAGTTCGAATGGAGGGAGGAGAAGGGAAGAAGGAGGGGCACGGGGGGTGGGGGGGGCTTGGTGGTGGGCGCGCCACCTGAAGAGGCGACAGCGGCAATGGAGGAGGTGCGCGCCCCTCCGTCCCCTTCTTTTTTTTATTATTTTGATTTTAAAAGGAATCAGGGGGGTGGGTAGTTAAGGAGAGGGGAGGGGATTTTTTTATATTTAATTATTTAATTTCAAAAAAAGTTGACTTTTTCAAACGACCTCTAAATGAGGCCCACCGCCTGTCGTCCCTAGCTAACTACCCACATTCCGAACACAATAGGATATGTATCGTAGGCTGATTCGATCAGTTTTCGTCAAAATCAACACAGAACTCTATATATTGAATTTGAACGCGCATTTCAATTTACCGGGGTCACATACTAACTCTATAAATCCCAGAAAAATATTTTCTAACTTCGTATTGACGATACAGTCCTAACAAAACTAATTTCGTCAAATTCTGAGACCGTGGGAAAAATGGCCATTTTCCAGTCGATTAAAATCAACTGAAACTGGTCAAACGCGTTTTCCTTTGCCACGCCCACATATTGATTCGAAAAATTATGAAATTTGGAATCTAGCAATGACTTCACATCACGGATCCAACAAAAGTGGTTTCGTCAAATTCTAAGATCGTTTGCAAAATTTCCAATTTTAAGGGCTTGAATTCCATAGCGACTATTCAGAATTTTCAACTGGACGTATCTTTTGATTCCCGCTATGAAAATTCAATTTTTCGGATTCGTTGAAATGACACTCTCAATTAGATTCTATTATTTTTGGTTCACTAAAATCCGGTTTATTTTGCACCCGGTACATTCATTTGAACTTTGAAATCGAATTATCGAACTACCGCGCCATTTTCAATTCCTTTTATATATATAAATAAATATTTATATTCCAATGACGATCTATATAATATATATGTTCGAATTATATTCAAAATAAATTTCTCGTCATTATTATTTAAAATAATTCATTTTAAATAATCAAAATTCGCTAAAATTGCCAAAATAAAATTTTTAAACTGGCTCAGATTTCCGGGTTATTACATTTTACTAGATTTAATTTATTGATTTCCTTTTTGTTTATACTAATCTATTTTAAGTTCGTTTCCTTATTGAATTATATATATATATATATTGATATATTGATTTCTAATTATCAAATTTCTTAAAAATATTCTAACTCTTAAATTTTCGTAAAATTTCGCCAGCACCTCCTTTTTACCGGTCAATAGTTCGAACCTCAACTCACCGCTCTAGGCCCTTCCCATTCAGAAACAAAATTAAAAAGCCAAGCGGCTTGCCGATTCAGCGCATAAAATCTCATACGGAATTTAAACGTGTACCTTTTTGTCGGGCATTTCAATTTATGTCTCTTCATCTGCTTAACATATGTCATCCAATTCTTAATTTATTCCAACTCAATCCAGTTGTTTTGATTCAATTCGCTAATTAACTCTTTTGCCTATTTCACTTTTTATTTGAACCTAACATGTACAAATAAAATTTTAATTTTCTTATAAACTAATTGAATTTCCCTTTTCAATTCATGTTTCCTTTTCGATTTCGAATATAAATCTCAAATCGCATTTACTTATCCAAAGCCAGTTTTCATATCAAAACTCGATTAACTAATTTGTCTTCAAATTAGTTAATTCTATTCAATAATTAAAAATCTGATTTTTGTTTCAAAAATCATTTCACTTACTCCACTTGAGTTCATATTTATTTCATATCTCAAGTTTGGATTTTTCTAATGGAAATTAGGATTTTATTTACTTAAAATCCTTTTATTTATTAAATAAATCGTTAAAGTTTTATAATGTTTATGGCACTGTTTCTCTGAAAATTTGATTTTGACATAACTCAAAATCTATAAGACGAAATCCAATTTTTTCTCTTCCATTATAAAAATATTATTCTATCGGTGTTCTTGTTTCAAACAATTTCGACTTAAATTGAGTTCTATAAACTCAATTGAAGTTCGAAACGCCAATTTATGAATTACCACACTACAACGAGTTCATTTTAATTATATAAACGTTTAAAATTCATTTAAAAATAAATTTCAACTCCATTTTAATATATTATAATATATATTAAACCAATTTTTTCAATTCAACTTAATATTTCTGATGTTCCTTAATCGTTGATTATTTCATAATTCTGTTATAAATTTATTTATACTTCAATCTTCTATACCGAATTCCAATTACCTTTGTAATAAATTATTTTATAAATTTAATATAAATTGAGTTTTAGTTATAAATTCTTTAAACTTATTTCAATTCAGCTTATATTCCGAATTCCCGAAATATAATCAATCGTTCTATTTGTCGACGCGTTTTCCAATTCACTTTTAAATTCATACTTGAATTTCAAATTTCAAACTATCTAATTTTAATTATCTCACTTAATTTATAAACATCATTTATAAATTTAACTTCTTATTTTTTAATTTAAAACAAGATTCAATTTCAAAACCATTTGAAACCTAATTCCTATTCTAGAATAATTTATTGATTATAACTTATATATTTACAATGAATCTATTTTCACATTTAAAATTTAAACTTCTATTTCATATAATCCTAATACTCTCTCTGAAAATATTTATTTAAATAAATTCGATCTAATCGAATTCAAATCATAAACCCATACGGATTTATTTTAATTCCATTTTACATTTTGAATATCAGAATAGATTTATTATTACTCTTCAAAATTGAGATGACCCAAAATCACCCTTATGGGAAATCCCGGATTGAATTGAGAACACTACGCGTCAGAACATAAACATTAGAACATTTCACTGCTATTAGAAAAATTTACATCAGAGTATGAATAATTATACAACATAAAAATATCAGAGAATTAAAATACAAAGCAACATAAATTTAAATGTACAAATACAATGACTAACACAACTGAATGAAATACACTGATACAAAGCTTTACGAATATAGCTCCAGCTGTAATCCAGGATCCTGGGAAAAGAAGTATCCACGAAAACCAAAACTACTAGCTGCCCGTGTAGAAAATATGGGCACCCAAAGTTTAGGTTGAAACAATAAACTCCAAGTTAGCCATGGGATTGGTGTGAGAACTAAAACAATTATTAAAATTTTACTTTAAAATAAGGTAAATCAAGGGACCACGCCGTATAACACAGAACGAGATTACCCCCCCCCCCAAACAAAGAATACCAGTGCCTAAAACAAGCAGCGCAATGCTAATTAAAGAAAAATGAAGCTATTATAAGACTTAGGTCCCATCACACAATACAACGCAAGCCGGAGGATAGAGTTTTACCTTATAATAGCTAAATATGGTTGGTATGTTTCAAAAACAAATCTTTTATTTTTACTATAAGTGAAGAAATCAACTTCATATATAAATGTATCAATCATAGACGGCTTAAGCGCCCCATCCTACTATGTCACCTTATATAGATTTACAACTAAAACCGTAAAATGTCATATTGGAAGTTTGGATTTCCATACTGATGGCACCTGATTCGAAAGATCTATCGCGTAGTGAAATACACAACGGCTTACGTCCCAACTATAGAAAATACTATAACGCACATTCGCCCTTTTAGGAAATCATGTATCGTTGCGGCTTACGTCCCAGCTAGAGAAAACACTGCTTACTTTATCCCTATGGGAATTGGGGGGTGTTCCCTATCCCTTTGAGCGTGGAGTGACCACACTCATCTCATATCGGTCGACCGAATCCATGACACCTTTAAGGGTGTCCATCCTCATCTCAAAAGTATACTGACCTGACCATCAGTTCACCATCATACCGGTGTGTGAGGCTCGTGAATTAATGCTACATAAAGCTATGCTTTGATCATCATCCACAAGGCTCTACTTATGACAGTCTGCCCTGCACTAGCCGACATTTCCAACGAAAGTGCGTTGTGCCAATGTCCAACTAGCACAGGATGATCGCCAAAGGAAAAAAAGGGAAGGAAACTAAACAGTGGACTAACAAAGAACCTGTAGAATGTTTCACAGCACATGGAGTAAAATATGATAATAACATACTTGATATAAAACAGGCGAGACAGTGGATAAGCTGGAAACTAAACCATCACAGCAGCGGAAAATCCAAATATATCTTATGTTCCACATCATTTTTATTACAACTTTTAAAACTGTCTCTAAAGCAAATTAAAGGAAAGGTACACTACGAATGCCCAAAGTAGTGACCAGCAGTGACATAGGGAGAATATATAGAGAATAGTATGTGTTAGCCTCCTGCTCCTCTCCGGACAACTACTCGTGCACAACTAGCTAGCCTGTCTCTAGTCTGCCCATTTAAGAGCACCCAGAGTAATAAGAAGAGGCATAAAACTCTGAGTCGGACAAAAGTCTGGTATGAGCGATAAGCAGCAAAATAGAACAATAACAGGTATACTAAATCATACCTGAACCTGGACCTGCAACCAAAGAGTTAGCACGACATATCGTACAATACTCTAAGGTGCCACTAACATATAGTGTAAAGATACTGGGTGGGGTGTGCATGACATAATGATGTCAAACAGTCAAGCATAGCAACCATCCTCACATCTCTCACTCAGTGCGTAAAGCATACGCTATCCGCTGCTTTGATCACCCAAATCATTGCTATGATCACTCTGCCCCATGGAGTCATGGCGACTCCACTACACTGATCCATAGCCGCTAGTCCTTGCAATGTCCAGTCTGCCCCATGAAGTCATGACGACTCCACTGCACTGGCTCATAGCCATGTTACGATCACTTTGCCCCATGAAGTAATAACTACCCCACTGCACTGATCCGTAGCCTAACAATCGTCTCTCGGTGGTGAATCAAAGCTATGGACATCGACAACTCCTTAGCACACGTCCCGCAGCAAAGCCAAACTCATGAAGTTAACTCGTTGGTTCCCAACTGGATCCTGAGTAACGACTTCCCATTTGGACTACCTTTGCATCTCGGGTTTGGTCATTATCTCGTTCGCACTTCAGTTCCATTCGTGTCCATACTTCAGCTCAGATATGCTCGATTCGTGACTCCTTCATTTATGGCGCTACGGTTCATGACTAGGTTGCTCGGCTCATGATGGCTTCCAGCTCATGATAGATAATGACCATCATGTTGGTTCGTGGCAATGCTCCCCTAATGGCTCGTGGTCCAGTTTGTACTTCGACTCGTGAAGGGTAGGTGACCCACGGTTCTGGTCGTGATGCATACGTCACAAGCGGGTCGGGTCATGAGCTTCAGATGCGAGCAGTCCTCCAGCTCATGGTCTTCACATTCACGATCGGGTTGGCTCGGATAAGGGGGGCGATCTGATTCGGCTTAGGGTCATTTCCTGCAACTTTTCCTACGACTGTTTTACACCATACGACAGCGTTTTCGACTATTCTAACTATTCTAATCAATCACGAAGCATACCATACAGTCACAGCAACACATAGAATTGACCACAAACACCAAAACAACAATTTTATATGTTAAAATGGAACAGACATACCCAAAACCCATATTTTCCCCTTAATCATGTTTAATAATAACTAATGTTAGGATTAGGAAAACTTAACTAACCAACCCAAATTTCTAACAGAGGCCTAAAACAATATTTAAAAATTTATAAATATTTTTCTAGAATTCAATCATGTTTAAATTCGCTAATTAACACTAATTACGCTTAATTAACCGTAATTAGTGTAAAAACAAGGCTAATCACTCACCTTTGCCACATTAAAACTTTCAGGACTGAAACTCCTCTGATTTTGGCAAATACCAATGTCTAACAATCGCTCTAACCCAGAAATGGTGCTATTTCTCCTTGATTTGATGTTGCTAAGCTTAATCCTTGATTAGAGAGCGATTTGGGATGAAATTAGAAGATGGAGGCCATTGTTAGGGTTTCTAAGAGGTAAATGGCGGCTAGAAAACTGAAATAGAATGAAAACCTAACTCATTTCAGTCTCCTCATAACCCTAATCCCGAAATGGGTTATGGGCCCATTCACTAATCACCTCATTTGGCCCGGTTAAGTAGTTTTTCACCTTCTAAACTTTATTTCAGCCATATCTCCAAAAAGATATGTCCGTTTTTCACATATGACCACTCAACGGAAAGCTAAATCATATTCCGGATCTAATGGAAGTGGTTTCAGGTCAAAACTCCTTGCCAATCGAAAGTTATGGCCAAAAAAAGATCAGCTAGGGGCAAAACGGTCATTCAAAAATCGGCAAAAATCGTGAATATGGAAAATGCCGCCAATAGTCATCTCCCAATGTCACACTACCATACGACTCATTACGAGAAAGAAATAAATATTCTACGATCCTTCGATTCATAGAATGTGGGTCGTTACATTCTTCCCCCTTAAGAAATTTCGTCCCCGAAATTCCTTAACCCAAAACGTACAAAGGATCCCGCATGCCTACCAATCATTAACAAAATAATAAAGCATACAAAATAACACAACAAGCCTATCCTAGCATGCGGTTTACTAACAAGGGAGTACTATACCGATATAAAAACCTTACCAGGCAAAGAGTTCTGGATACTTCCTCCTTATGTTCTCCTCTGGTTTACAAGTACAGTCTTCCTCCTCATCACCCCACAGAACTTTGACTAGTTTCACCGCCTTTCTCCGAAGCTGCTTCGTATCATTCCCAAAAATACGCATAAGCATGCGATTCCCAACTGCCTCGGGTTCAACGTCGATATCGTCCAACTGATACGGTGAAATAGTCACACTGGGGTCGTGCACGAATTTCCTTAACAAGGAAACATGAAATACGTTATAAACTCCTGCCATCTTCTCTGGTAATTCAACTTTATATACCAAATTCCCAACATGCTCGAGAACTGGGAATGGACCAACAAACCTTGATGTTAACTTGCCTCTCCTACCAAATCGTATCACGCTCTTTAATGGAGAAATCTTGACAAAAACCAAGTCACTGATGGAGAATTTTATATCTCTTCTCCTCTTATCGGCATAACTCTTCTGCCAATCTTGGGCAAACTTTATTCGTTGTCAGATGATCTTAATCTTGTCGGAGGTTTCTCTTATCACATCTGGTCCAAGCACAAACTTATCACCGGTTTCTAACCAGCATGACGGTGAGTTGCATGGTCTTCCATAAAAATCTTCAAGTGGAGCCATACCAATACTGGATTGATAACTGTTATTATATGTGAACTCCACTAGATGTAAATGGTCATCTCATAATCCACCAAAATTTAATATACAAGCTCTTAAAAGGTCTTCTAATATACGATTCACCCTCTCCGTCTGACCGTCAGTTTGAGAATGATACGCGGTACTGAGATATAATTCTAATCCTAACTCCTCTTGTGAGCTCCACCAAAATCCACTAGCAAACAACGGATCTCGGTCGCTCACAAAGCCTTTGGGTATTCCATGAAATCTCACTACCCACTTTATATACAGTTCCACTAACTTAGCCGCCGTTCTATTCGACTTGACGGGTATAAACCTTGCACTCTTAGTCAGTCGGTCCACAATCACCAAAATGCTATCATGGCTCGGTCAAGTTCTTGGTAACCCATCAAAGAAATCCATTGTGACTTGTTCCCATTTCGATTTGGGGATTTCTAATGGTTGTAAAAAACCACTAGGTCTCTTTTTCTCAGTTTTAATTAGCTGGAAGTTCATGCATTTGGATATAAATTTCCCAACGTCACTTTTCATCCCTTCCTAGTAGTAGGTCTGCTTAATGTCTCGATACATTTTGTTACCACCAGGATGTATAGTCAGTTTTGAGTGATGAAATTCTCTGTAACACCCCACCTCCGCTAGGGTCACTCACCAAGGGAATGCACTAGTTTTGGTGGAGTATTATCTAGGTAAACATGCACATAGATATCACAAGGAAGAACAAAAATAAAGCAGCGGTAGAAATAAAAAACCAACTTTTGATTATTTCCAAGAAAAGAGTCAAAAGCTCATATATCCAAGATACAAATTATTCCATTACATCAAGTTCATAGTAAAGAAGCATAAACTTTAAAACAAAAGTAAATTATTCCCTATAAATAGCAGAAGCAGCCATAGCACAGCCCAAGACAAAACCGTACATGAGCTGTCAGAAAGCAAGTTGAATCCAAGCTAAGAGCTAGTGTTTCCTCCCTGGGAACCTGGGTGGAAAACGAAAGAAAAAGGGACAAAAGAAAAAGGGTCAGTCATGAAGACTGGTAGGCCCTAGTGACTTTCAGTATAAAAACTAGTAAAGGTAAAACGATATGTGAAAACTGGAATTAAACATAAGGATGATAATAGAACTAGTTGGATAATTAAGATAACAAGATAAGTCAAGTCTAGCATCGCATGTTCAAGGTTCGCTGCACCAACTGTACTAGTATTCTAACCCATATCAAGTATTAACCATGAAATGATCCCTCAGCCCAGTGTCATGAGTGACCCATTACGGGGTCCTATGGTACGATCTACTAATCGATCGGCTCCCTACAAGTCCTAGCTCGTCATGTGTCTGTGTCATACTGCCCTATCCAAAATTGTAGTTACCTGTACTAGGTCCACCATAGGGTGTATCAAGTCCTATGGTGCCAACCACCGACACGAATCAAGCACACATAGTGTAAATCTACGGTTGCCCAATGCCTGCTTTTTCAACTCTGGACTACGTGCACGACCATAGCCCGCCTGAACCTACAATGGCGCACCTACTCAGCCGTCGTTCTAGTCGCTTACAATCAGCCCGGTAATCGTGCCCCACCCTGCCTAGTCCCAGGGTATCGTGATACATCTAAGTGGGTTACTGCTGAAAAGGACCGCGTAACTAGGGTTTCTAATGGGTTAAGTGTTGTCATTCAAATTCGTGACTTAACCCTATCCAGATCAAGTATCAAGTTGGTTAGGTGTGTTCAAGCAGTTCATGACTTAGCCCTATCAAGTCATCGTGTCAAGTTGGTTATGTATATTCAAGTGGTTCATGACTTAACCCTATCAAGTCATCGTGTCAAGTTGGTTAAGTATATTCAAGTGATTCATGACTTAACCCTATCATGTGGCATTAATTCATTAGTGCACGCCAACCTCTCACATTAGACTAACTGTTTTGGTTACTGGATTTGTCGGGCGTTTCCAGGCAGATTTACACCACAACATAGTCTAACCTCGGGTTTTTACATGCGATATGACCAACTACCCACATTGGATCCTATTGTTTGCAGCCACTGGATTTATCGGGCGGTTCCGGGCAGATTTACACTGCAAACTCAACCCAACCTCGAGTTGGCCATTTTCAAGTTTATCTAACTGTCATGCCCACGTTCAAGTTTTCACGTTTAGATTCATGTCGAATTTTTAAGTCATGTTTTATGTCAAATCGTGTCAAGTTCATGTCCATATTTAGGTTCAGGTCATAATAATGTTCATGTTCAATTTTAAAGATAATTCATATTTTACCTAATCTACCCAAATTGTATTCCCATCCCACGAAGGTTCGAATCGATACATATAAATCTAATTAGGGAGTGACATAAAAAGAAATGGGTATAAGGTGGCAAGAGTGATTACTAGCATAGCATGATATGACTTGAAATAAAACATTACTGGCATATGAAATATTGGCCTCAAACATAAAGATTCCAAATCTAGCAAGATAAGGTACTAGTCAAAATAACAGTTGTCACAAGGTGATGGTATAGTCATGGTAACAACTGTCATAAGGTGATAGTATAGTCATAGTAAAGATTGTCATAAGATGATAGTATAGTCATAGTAATGATTGTCATAAGATGATAATCATAAACATGTGGCTAATAACAGATTCAACATGATAATAAGAGGGGTTTCTCTTTTTGATTTACAACATGAATAGGCCCCAAATCGATGTCATAGTAATATTCAAGAGTCAAGATCCATGATGAACAAGAATGAATGTAAACAGTCATCATACATAGGTCCACTTTAAATTTCACATCATATTCATAATACATTTACAGTTTAAATCTGAAAATAACTGGGGCTTACAGATCATGGTTCGAGAATTAGAAAAATGGAGTCATTTGTTGCTTAGTCAAGTCCTAATAGAAGTCCCCTAATCAGCAATTCCTTTAATGCAGTCTCAACGTAGTAGAAGCAGTCCCTCTCTCAAACTTTTCAACCAGAATCAGAGCAGCATAAGGTCCGGAAGAAATTTGGTGTAGAGAGACTGGTGTTAGGGGCTGTATTTATAGGGTCAGGTCGACGAATGTGGACAGAAATGTGGCCACATACATCAGAGTGAATCTTGCTTTAGAAATGGGCTCCGGCACCAGGCCGACCCCCAGGTCGACACTATGGTCGACCTGGCCCTGGGTAGGTCGACTACATAGTCGACCCCCAGGCCGACCTGGTCGTGGGCGGGATTTTTCCCTCCCAGTCCATTTGGACATTTGAAATTTGAAATTTGAATTCGAATTGAGTCTGTTTTGAATTTGAAAATTTCTGAAAACTTCAAATGGTCATAACTTGGTCATACGGACTCCGATTTTTGAAAACTCGGACTCGTTTCCAAGAAGAATTTCAAGACGAACGCAATGGCATAACCCGTTTCCCTTGATTCGTATTTTAAATATTAATTCTACCTTGATTTATGGTTATTACACGTTATAAAAACACGGGTTGTTACATTCTCCCCTCCTTAAAGGATTTTGTCCCTGAAATCTCTAAGTTAGTGAGGATGTGTCCTACCATCCAATCAACCATCTACTCAAAGCATCATCCACAGGCAACCATTGTCCTTAAAAGACTTCTAGTACTGTATGAACATATGCAGAAAGTGTGTGTATATGAACTTTATCTAATGCAAAAGATCAGGCGGTTACTGATTCAGTAAACCTCCTTAATGCAATATATGTTAGTGTCATGAATTCAACATGTATGCAAATTCCTAGCATAGTTTATAATCTCTACATGAGTGCACAGTCATTCATCCATATGCAACGTCCAAGTGATAGCATAACAAGTTCCATCCATGTACAAGTATAAGCACCCATGCATATGCCACATGAAAATGTGACAGAGCCGATCTAGTGCCTAATGTGTGTCATGCATCCACTAGCAACCATTTGCAACCATCAACCATAACATGTTTCAATCACGTGTTTACATCCATACGGTTCTACCTAAGGTTCTCAAGATAAGATCGAGAAGATAACAAGACAAACAGAGATATTAGAAGCATGATACGAAAAGGTTTTCAAGGAAAAAGAGATCGAGAATGTACCCTAAAAAAGAAATGGGTAAAGCGCGCGTATCTTTTCTTTGGTTTCCCAAGTTGCGTCCTCTTGGGCTTCACTCCACTGCACTTTCACTAGCTTGACTTCTCGATTCCTTAGCTTCTTAATTTCTGTTCCTAAGATACGAATCGGAACTCGCCTCAATGTTGCTTCTTTCTCCAATTCCACGTCTTTAAGGATTCTTGGCTCAACCACTTCGGTTGACTCATGCTAACACTTCCGGAGATGCGAGACATGAAAGACATTGTGTACTCCAGACAACTTCTCGGGTAAGTCTACCTTGTAGGTCATCCGTCCAATCCTCTCAATGATGGGGAACGGTCCTATAAATCTTGGTGCTAGTTTTCCAACTGCTCCAAAACGAACTACATTGCGTAACGGAGAAACCTTTATAAAGACCATATCTCCAACTTCGAACTCTAAGTCTGTCCTTCTCTGGTCCGCATAAGATTTATATCTATCTTGGGCCATTTTCATCCATCTTTGTATCAACACAATCTTCTCAGAAGTGTCCCTTATCATGTCGGGCCCAATTATAAGTCTGTTTGTCGTCTCCCACCAACAAGTTGGCGACTTACACGGTCTTCCATATAGGGCTTCGAACGGTGCCATTCCGATGCTAGCTTGGTAACTGTTATTATACACAAACTCCACGAGAGGAAGATGGTCTTCCCAAGTACCACCAAAGTCAAGAATGCATAGCCTCAGGAGATCTTCTAGTACCCTATTTACCCTTTCGGTTTGTCCATCCGTCTGTGGGTGATAGGCCGTGCTTAAGTTTAGTCGTGTTCCCATTGCTTCCTGCAGACAATTCCAAAACTGGCTAGTGAAAATCGGGTCATGATCACTAACTATTCTAGAAGGAATTCCATGCAATCGTACTATCTCTCAAAGGTAAATAGACGCTAGCCCTTATGCGGTCCTCTTGCTCTTCATAGGAATGAAGTGAGCGCTTTTCGTGAGTCTATCAACTATGACCCATATGCTAGTATTTCCCTTCCTAGACCTAGGCAGTCCATCCACGAAATCCATCGAGACACTCTCCCATTTCCATTGCGGAACCTCCAAAGGATGTAATAGCCCACCGGGCTTCTTCGACTCGGCCTTTACTTGTTGGCACACCATGCACTTCGAAACGAACTCTGCCACGTCCTTTTTCATTCAATCCCAAAAGAAAATGCGTTTCATATCCCTGTACTTCTTATCCCCTCCGGGATGTATAGTCATCTTTGAGTGTTGTTCTTCTTTGAGAACTCTCCTTACTAAGTCTCCCACTTGTGGGACACATAACCTTCAATCGCGCTTTAGCCATCCCTTGTCATCTATGGCATATCTACTAAGGCGACTTGACGTCTCGCCTCTAATCAGCTTGTCCATGATTTCAACTAACTGTGAGTCTTCCTTCTGTGAAGTCCCTACTTGATCTAGAAGTGTAGGTCTTAACTCAAGAGATGTAAACGTAACAGTTAATGACTCAATAGCAGGTGTAAAATCAAAGGTTGCTATAAACTCAAGGCTTTTCATTTCAACAAACAAAGGGCTCAAAGTCAGCATTTTTCTACTTAGCGCGTCTGCCACCACATTACCCTTGCCAAGGGTATAATCTATATCGAAGTCATATGATGCCAAGAACTCCATCCACCGCTGTTGTCTTAGATTCAAGTCTTTCTGTGAGAAGAGGTACTTAAGCGATTTGTGGTCGGTATACAGCTCGAACCTCTCCCCTAGAAGATAATGGCGCCAAGCTTTAAGTGCAAAAACAATCGTGGCCAACTCCAAGTCATGCGTGGGATAGTTTTTCTCACGGAATTTAAGTTGTCTGCCCCCATAGCATATTACTCTTCATTCTTGCATTAGGACAACGCCTAACCCTATGCCGCATGCATATGTGTACACGGTAAACATCTTACCTCCATCGGGTAATGCTAAGACTGGAGCTGTGGTGAGGGCTCTCTTTAGTCTCTGAAAAGAAGCATCACATTCTAGGTCCCATGAAAAAGGTAGGTTCTTCTTTGTTAATTCAGTAAGAGGGGCTGAAATCTTAGCGAAGTCCCTAATGAACTTCCTGTAGTTGCCCGACAAACCGAGAAAGCTTCTTACCTCCGTTGCATTCTTAGGAATTTTCCAGTCCTGTACCGCAACTACCTTTGCGGGGTCCACGGCTATGCCTTGCTTAGAAACTACATGTCCAAGGAACCGAACTTCCTTCCTCCAAAATGGCATTTGGAGAACTTAGCCTTTAACCGGTGTGCTCTAAGCGTTTCCATGATTTCCTTGAGATGCCTAACATGCTCTTCTTCATCTTTTGAGAAGATCAAAATATGATCCACGAAAATGATCACAAACTTGTTAAGGAACTCCCGAAACACCCTGCTCATCAAATCTACAAAGTATCCGAGTGCGTTCGTTAACCCAAACGACATAACGAGCCATTCGAAGAACCCATCCAGAGTCCTAAAAGCAGTTTTGTCAATGCTATCCTCAGCCACTCTGAGCTAATGGAATCTTGTGGCTAGATCGAGTTGAGAGAAAACAAATGCTCCCACAAGCTGGTCAAACGAATTGTCGATTCTTGGTAGTGGGTGCCTATTCTTCTTTGTCAGCTTGTTTAACTCACGATAATCTACGCACAGACGAAGCGATCCATCTGCCTTAGTAGCGAATAATACTGGAGCACCCCATTCAGAAATGCTTCATCTTATGAAATTTTTCTCAAGCAACTCGTTGATTTGTTTACTGAGCTCTCTTCTTTCTCGCAGGGCCATGTGCCTAACGGGCAATGAAACTAGCTAGGCATTATCAACAAGATAAATTCGAAACTTTATCTCGTGTTTAGGAGGTAATCCCCTCACTTCATCAAAGACATCTGGATATTCTCAGACCACTCTTACAGATTGCAAATCAACGTCGGACGAGTCAAGGGATTCTAGATAACATAACATGACCGGACCCTTAGGGTTACAAAAAATTTCAAGGGTATTACCAAGGCGAGTCATGAGCCTCACTACCCTTCGTTCACAATCAAGAATGGCTCCATAATCGGACAGCCAGTCCATACCTAGGATCAAACCGTATCCCATAAATCCGAGAAAATAAGCATTACACGTGAATTCTACGCTTAAGATAGAGATCCTCAAATCCATACACATCATAGATAAATGGGCGGAGCCCCCAATTGGATTTGAAACTATAACGGGATCCTCAACCAAACTAGTACTTAGATGCAGATTTTCAACAATATCAGAAGAAATAAAAGTATGCGATGCGCAAGAGTCAAATAAAGTTCGAACAGGAAAGTCAGAAATGTAAACAAGGCTTTCTACGGAAATATTACTACCTTGGTCAGGAGCTGGAGCGGTGTTGAGAGCATGCAACTGCCCTCCAAAAGGTCTTGCTCGCTGAGTCTGCCCTTGCCCCTGCCCTTGCTTCTTAGGGCAATCCTTGCTGATGTGTCCAGTATCTCCACAATGAAAGCACCTAACTTCCTATTCTTCCTTCTACAGTCTTTAGCTAGATGTCCAGTAATACCACAGAAGTTGCACTTCCTCGTCTCACGTGATTTGTTGTTGCTCTTGTTATTCTTATTATTCTTGTGTTCCCCTTCTTGAAGTCAGCCTTCTTATTCTGAGTCTCATTAGGCTTAACCTCCTTCTTGCTATTCTTGCCTTCCTCATGGAGTAGAGCCATATCCACCAAGTTTTCAAAGGTCTCACCCACGGGTATATGAGTAAGGGCCAAGCTGTGTAGTGGCTCGTTCAATCCTCGAGCAAAGCGTACAGCCTTTTTCTGGGCTGTGTTGACCAAATCCAAACCGAATCGAGCAAGCTGATTAAACTTATTCACGTACTCCCTCACAGACATATCCCCTTGCTTGAGTGCTAGGAACCTCTCCATCTGATGGTTCTCCTCTGCCGACGAAAGGAATTTGAGCCCAAACCTTTCTCTAAAGTCTGCCCTAGTCTCAACTGGCCTGGTAGCGTTGGTTACTTCCAACCAAAATGCAGCTCCCTCTTTCAACAACCATGCTACCAACTGAACTTTCCTATGGTTCTCCATATCAAAGATAATGAACAAGTCTTCTGTTTCCTTTAGCCAGTTTCGTGCCTCAACAAAGGATTTAGTTCCAACGAAGTTCTTGCCGCCCATCGCTTTAAAGTCTTTGCATATTTTAGCAAAGGCGGTACCAGGAGGAGGAGGAACCGCGGCCACTGGGGGAGGAGGAGGAGGGATTTCCGCCATGCCCACGTCATTGGCCCAGGTTTCTAAGTACCTTCGGAACCATCCAGGCATTGGTATTCCCTCAGGAATGTTAAGATCGGCCATGCTGAAAAAAGAAAAGATTCAAACGAGGAAACAAAGGGAAGTGCTAATGGCTTCTTGGGGAATAACCTTTTTAAACATAAAACTTTTCTTGAAAAATGATTCTTTATAAATGGTTTTGAAAACAGTTTTAGAAGGTTTTTAAAACTTTTGCCAGCCTGGTAACCTTCTACTCTGATACCAAATTGTAACACCCCACCTCCGCTAGGGTCACTCACAAAGGGAATGCACTAGTTTTGGTGAAGCATTATCTAGGTAAACGTGCACAGAGATATCACAAGGCAGAACATAAATAAAGCAACGGTAAAAATTAAAAACCAACTTTTTATTATTTCCAAGAAAAGAGTCAAAAGCTCATATATCCAAGATACAAATTATTCCATTACATCAAGTTCATAGTAAAGAAGCATAAACTTTAAAACAAAAGTAAATTATTCCCCATAAATAGCAGAAGCAGCCATAGCATAGCCCAAGACCAAACCGTACATGAGCTGTCAGAAAGCAAGTTGAATCCAAGGTAAGAGCTAGTGTTTCCTCCCTGGGAACCTGGAGGGGGGGGGAACGAAAGAAAAAGGGTCAGTCATAAAGACTGGTAAGCCCTAGTGACTTTCAGTATACAAACTAGTAAAGGTAAAATGATATGTGAAAACTGGAATTAAACATAAGGATGATAACAGAACTAGTTGGATAATCAATATAACAAGATAAGTCAAGTCTGGCATTGCATGTTCAAGGTTCACTGCACCAACTGTACTAGTATTCTAACCCATATCAAGTATTAACCATGAAATGATCCCTTCGCCCAGTGTCATGAAGTAACCCATTACGGGGTCCTATGGTATGATTACTAATCGATCGACTCCCTACAAGTCCTAGCTCGTCATGTGTCTGTGTCATACGGCCCTATCCAAAAATGTAGTTACCTGTGCTAGGTCTACCATAGGGTGTATCAAGTCCTATGGTGCCAACCACCGACACGAATCAAGCACGCACAGTGTAAATCTACGGGTCCCCAGTGCCTGCTTTTTCAACTCCGGACTACGTGCAGGACCATAGCCTGCCTAAACCTACAATGGCGCACCTACTCAGCCGTCGTTCTGGTCGCTTACAATCAGCCCAGTAATCGTGCCCCACCCTACCTAGTCCCAAGGTATCGTGATACATCTAAGTGGGTTACTGCTAAAAAGGACCGCGTAACTAGGGTTTCTAATGGGTTAAGTGTTGTCATTCAAATTCGTGACTTAACCCTATCCAGATCATGTATCAAGTTGGTTAAGTGTGTTCAAGCAGTTCATGACTTAACCCTATCATGTCATCTGTCAAGTTGGTTAAGTATATTGTAATAACCCGGAAATCTGGGCCAGTTTAAAATTTTTATCTTGGCAACATTAGCGAATTTTAATTATTTAAAATGAATTATTTTAAATAATATCGACGAGAAATTTATTTTGAATACAATTCGAACGTATATATTTGTTTGAAACGACGATAGAATATAAATATTTATTTTAAATTATAAATGAAATTGAAAATGGCGTAGTAGTTCGATAATTCGATTTCAAACTTCAAATGGATGTACAGGATTCAAAATAAACCGGATTTTAGTGAAACCAAAAATATTCGAATCTATTCGAGAATATCTTTCCAACGAATCCGAAAAATCAAAATTTCATAGCGGGGATAAAAAGATATGCCTAGTTGAAAATTCAGAATAGTCGCTATGGAATTTAGGCCATTGAAAATAGCCATTTTGCAAACGACCTTGGATTTCGACGAAACCACTTTTTTTGGATACGTGATGTCTAGTTATTCCTAGATTCCAAATTTCATAATTTTTCGAATCAATATGTGAGCATGGCAATGGAAAACGCGTTTGACCAGTTTCAGTTGATTTTAATCAACTGGAAAATGGCCCTTTTTCAAACGGTCTCAGAATTCGATGAAACTTGTTTTGTTAGGACTGTATCGGCAATACGAAGCTAGAAAATATTTTCTAGATTTTTTCGAGTTAGTATATGGCCCCGGTAAATTGAAATGCACGTTGAAATTCAATATATAGAGTTATATGTTGATTTTGACGAAAACTGATCAAAACAATCGAACTGGTCTACGATACATATCCCATTAGGAATGGGGTTATTTAGTTAGGGACGACGGTCGTTGGGTGTCGTATAAAGTTCAGATGAAAAGTCAACCTTTATGAAGATTAAATTAAGAATAAATTAATAAATTATAACTTCCTCTTTACAAAGACCCCCCCTCTTTTCTTCCACGATTTAACTCAGAAAGAAAAAGAAATAAATAAAAAATTCGATCCTTCAAATCGATGGCGGAAGTCGTCATCGCCACCACCGCAGGGGGGCTCCGACCGACGCGCCCACCCCCTCCTCCTCACTCCGACTCCAGCTCTTCCTTCCCCCTTGACTTGAAGAATCGCGACCCCCTCCACCAGAAAAGCCACCGCACCCCAATCCCGATGCCCTGACTCCAACCGCCGCCGCCTCGAGCAGTAGAGCCGCCCCCCTTGGCCTGCGAACGCCAAAAATCCTCCTATTCCTCCGTTCAACGCGAGACAGTAACCCCCTCAAATGATTTCGATGTAAGCTTCTCTGTTTATTTTTATTTTCTTATCTCTACTTATTTAGATGATGAAATGGGATTTTTATGATATGATTATAAAAAAAAAATTGCGGATTTTATAGGGTGTTGATAGGAGTAAAGATTTGGTTTTGTTCATTAAAGAGGAGTTAAAAATAAAATTTTTATATAAGATATGAATATAAAAATATAATTTTTATATAATATAGATAATAAAAATTCGATCTTTATCATGTAGAAGTAATAAAAATATGATTTTTATATAATAGAGAATATAAAAATTTGATCTTTATATATGTAGCGAAATAAAAATCTGATTTTTTATTCTATATACGTTGAAGTGGAAAAGTGATTTATATAGCGATGATATAAAAAATTTGATTTTTTATATATTGAATAGCAAAGTAAAAGTTCGATTTTTATATATTGAATAGCAAAGTAAAAATTCGATTTTTATATATGTAGCGAACACGGATGGTGGAAGTGACAAAAGGAAGAACGATGAAGATATCCTACATTTGAAGTGTCGTGGAGTTGGGATAGCTTTGGTGAGAACTTCTCACCTTTTTATTTAATTTTCTAGTTAAATTCTATAATAGGATGCAGACGGTGTTTAGTAGCACCTGACACCCATCGTCCACAGATCATGGACGGCTTGTATGCTTGTTTGTTTGATTTTGATGTGTAGTTGATTGTGTGATGTGATGTGACATGAAATAAAATATTTTATAGTGGAAAATATTTTATAGTTAAAATAGATTTTTTAACGTGTATATGAAATGAAATAAAAATAAACAAATCAAACGATTTGTTTATATGCACACATTTGACTGATATTGATTGGGACGATAAATTTTACACATCGCCCAACTGCACAAATAAAATCTGTGTTTGATTGTTTGAAACCCCACACGGGTATTGGGATGATATCTGACGTACACTAATCCCGATTGTTTAGTTGTATGTCGATTGATTGATTGACAGACTGTTATAAGCATTAAATATTTATATTCGCTGCTTATACAGTGTAAAATGCACTTTGGATGATGGTTGATTATTCATCGTTGTGATTGTATACCTGTGTTGTAGAAAATCCATATAATTAACATTATATGGTAATTGATTGGGCCTCATTCTATATTTGAAAAAGAAATATTTGAAAAAGAAATATTTGAAATAGAAATATTTGAAAAAGAAATATTTGAAAAAGAAATATTTGAAAAAGAAAGATTTGAAATAGAAATATTTGAAATAGAAATATTTGAAAAAGAAATATTTGAAATAGAAATATTTGAAATAGAATATTTGAAAATAGAAATATATGAAGCCGTGTTGATTAGATTGACGCCATTCTGACATGAACGATATCTATATCGATTTTATTCATTTTATAATGAATATCGAAAGTGATTTCAAAATCTGATATTTTGAAAAGAATTGAAATTCGAATTAAATTGAATCGAAATGAATTCGAATTGAAATTGAAAATAAATGAATTCGAATTGAAATTGAAAATAGATGAATTCGAATTAAAATTGAATATAGATGAATTCGAATTGAAATTGAATATAAATGAATTCGAATTGAAATTGAATATAAATGAATTCGAATTGAAATTGAATTGAATTGAAAACAAACTGAAATTGAATTAGGAATCAATTTGAATTGAAATCAATTTGAAATGAATTTAAAACGAATTTATAAGGAAAAATTCAATTTTCATTTGAATTAGAAATGAAGTGGAAATCGTTTTGAAAACGAATTTAAAACAAATTATAAAAATACGTTTTTAAAAGGAAATCAACAAAGTACATATTACATACATAATATATAATATAATGGACTGAATAGAACGCGCCGCGCCGTGGTAGTTCGCGAATTTCGACCATTGACTTCGAACGGATATTACGGGAGATCCGAACGTCGGATTCTCCTAAAACCGGAATCATTGGGTTCGTATCGAAAAGGGCTTTCCAATGTATATTAGAAATTTGAAATCCAATGGTTGGATTTGGAATTATGTCCAAATCAAATTTGAAAAAGGTCGCTGTAAGTGCAATTCGTTGGTCATTGATGGAAATCGACTGTACGGGCCTTGATAAAATTATTAAAATTATCAATAATTTGTGTAAAATCATAAGAAATGATTTGTGAAGAATCGGGATGAAAAACTCCATATTTGAAAAGATAAAAATAGATTCTTATCGAAATAAACTAGTTTTGAACTAGAATAATGATTCTATTTATTTTTAAATAAATAAATTGGATTTGAAATGGTTTTGAAAATAACCAGAATTTCCAATATTTATATTGGAATGGATTTGAATCGAAATTGTCTTTGGATTATTTCGATGTAGGATTTCGTGATTATTCAAGTATTGTTATGAAAATTTGAAAGATATATTTATATCGTTATTTCCAATACGATATTTGTTGGTCGTAGAATTTGATATTGAATATAAGCCGATATATTTTCTATTCAGAGCCTTGTGTTTAATGTCAAATGTGATTTGGGTTTGTCGTGAATGGTGTCTTTATTAACACTGATCTTGAACCCAGTTGAGAAAATGATTAAATCTTTTTAGTTAGATTTAATGAATTGTACCAATTAAACAATATTTAATTGGAATTGAATTGGTATTGATTCTTGGGTTTATTGTGAATGGTGTTTTAAGTAACACTCGTTCTTTAACCCGATAATTAATAGAATGTGATTTTCGGTTTATCGTGAACTGTGTTTTAAATGACACTGATTCTTTAACCCAGTCACAGATTAAAACTAAGTGGAGTTTTAACGAATCTTTAATTAGATTGAAAAGATCGAGAATGGAGTATCACCAGTATTGCTCCAAGCGATAGTTAAATTTTTAATTAGATTTGGACGAGAAATGGTAATTGAATTTACCGATAACACCGTGGTGTTAGATATGAAGTATTACCAGTTTTACTTCATGGGATGAATAGGTTGGGATTGGGAAATTAAAACAAATGATTACTTCGGTAAGTGTAACACCCCACCTCCGCTAGGGTCACTCACAAAGGGAATGCACTAGGTTTGGTGAAGCATTATCGAGGTAAGCATGCACAGAAATATTACAAGATAGAACATATATATAAAACAGCGGAAGTAAAACAAATTTCATTACCTTATAAAATAAGGTCTAAAGCCTTTTACATCAGAATACATCAAAACCTGTCTTGCAATAGTAAAAAAGCATAAAACCTTTTCATAAATTATTCCCCAAATAAAACAGTAAGGTAGCCATAGCCAAGAAAAGTCCAAGCCATGCATGATGACCTTCAAGCAGAGGAAGTCCGAACTAAATAACAGTGTTTCCTCCCTGAAAACCTGTGGGGGAAACGGAAGACAAAGAGGCGAAAGAAAACGGGGTCAGTCATAAAGACTGGTAAGTCCTATCTACTTCCAGCATAAAAACAGGTAAAGGTAACATGACATGCATAAACTGAAAGTAAACATAAGGATGACAACAAGATAGATAAGCTAAACCAAGATAACTGGATGAACTACTGTAGCAAGGTAAACCAAGGTATCATGATAAATTACGGTGTCATGATAAATCAAGGTATCACATCGTCAGGTTTCTATCAAGTATAATATCCCAAGGTATCTATCCTGTATAACATCCCACGGTATCTATCATGTATATTTCTCATGGTTCTAACATGTATATTTGCTCTGCACCTCTCGTACTAGTATCCCAACCCGCGTCATGTGTTAACTACGAATGCCCCTTGCCCAATGTCATGTAATGGCCCATGTCAACCTAATATATAGCATATGTTGGTTTTCCCAACTCGTATGTTTCTTTCCATGTATAAGTTCAGTCCTTTGCCGTAGGCCATACGGGCTTTTCTATGTAAATCTATACCACTTCAACGTAGTACCATTTTATCCTTGAAGTTGTTTTGGACTGCTACCCTTGATCAAGTTATGTTTTCTTACCATGAACTATCGCATGTTCACTTAGGATTTATGCCACCTAGGACCACTAGGGATTATGCTACCTAATGAACGTTTCCGTGTCTCGGTTTGGGTTCAGCCACCTAGGGCCACTAGGGATTATGCCACCCGTCAACCGCGCCCTTTTTCCCACGTATGTACCGTGTATCGTTTTCCATGTCTAGACGCACATGTATCTCAATGTGCCACCCGAGTTCCGCGCCAGGGAAAATCAAGAAATTCGGAACTCGGTCGGGAGCTTTAAGTCGTCTGCTGATGCAGATATCAAGGTCTGTTTTTGTACCCGTGGCTATGGACCCACGTGACCCCTCCCTCAACTACTGAAAGGCAATCCAAGAAAAATCATGTATGAGAACTACATCCCGGCCCCACTATAGCCCCACTTTCCTATGGGCCAACCTCACCCATGACTCGATAGCAAGAACATGGTCTGTTGGGAGTTCTCTGCCTTTCCGTTCGTACACGATTGACTAATGATGGTAGGTAGTCGGCGACGTGCTATCCAGGGCAAAATCAAGTATCGTCGACTCCACGCTAATCCATCCCAGTCTTTAGGTCGCTCGCATAGCAACCAAGGCATACTCTTGGCTCTTCTATCGCAGACCTTAACCTCTGTGAGGCCGGGTTTCATGGACCACCTGCCACCTCACAGAGGGATACCAAGAGTACCCTCACGTCCGCCGAAGCTACCGCTTCGTCACCCAGTTCGCTGGAGCTTTTTATCCAAGTCAGATAAGTTGCTCCTCCTCGTATACTAAGCGATGACCTACCGTATCAGGTTACTCATCTCTTTATGAACTAGTCCCATGTCCTTGGCTAAGAATTATTACTTAGTTATACTTAACTAAGGTTTACCACTTAGCTTCTTTTCCCCGTCGCCCTTGATTAACCACGATTTTCTACCTAGTTCCTCTCACTAGGGTTTTGTCTATTGGGTTAAGTGTTGTTATTCAGGTTCATGACTTAGCCCGCCTACGAATCATGTCAAGATTGGCTAAGTATTTAAGTTCAAGACCTAGCCCTACAAGTTGGTTAAGTATACCAGGAAGCTCATGACTTAACCCTATTCAATCATCAAGTCAAATTGGTTAAGTATTTGTTTATCTTAACCCTATCAGCTTATCGTGTTAGATTGGTTAAGCATAGATTATCTTAACCTCATCGGATTATCGACTCGAATTGGTTAAGTATAGGTTAACTTAACCCCACCCACTAATCGTATTAGAATGGTTAAGTATATTTAAACGGTCTTGTGACTTAACCCTATCAAGTTCTCACAGTAGATTGGTTAAGTATGGTTGCTTAACCTCACCAAATCATCATGTATAATTGATTAAGTATAAGTTACTTAACCCCATTAAATTATCATGTTAAGTTGGTTAAGTATTGGTTACTTAACCACATTGAATTACCAAGCTTAGATTGGTTAAGTGTTTAACTTAACCCCATCGAATTACCGTGTTTAGATTAGTTAAGTGTAGGTTACTTAACTCCATCTAATTACCGTGCTTAGATTAATTAAGTGTAGGTTACTTAACCCCATCTAATTACCAAATCGGATTAGTTAAGTGTAAATTACTTAACCCCATCCCCTAATTGTCTTGTATGGTTAAGTGTCATTAAGAAATCAAGCCCGGTCCCACTTAACCTACCCATTCGTGTCATATCGGTTAAGTGTCATTAGTCAAACTTACTTAACCTTATCATGTGGCATTAATTTAATTAATGCACTCTCAACCTCTCACATTAGACCTTGTTGTGGTTACTAGTTAAGCCGGGCGGGTTCGTGTAGTTTTACACCACAACCTAGTCTAACCTCGGGTCTTAAGCGCGACATGACCAACTTCTCACATTGGATCCTATTGTTTGTAGCCACTAGTTAAGCCGGGCGGGTCCGGGTAGATTTATGCTACAAACTCAACCCAACCTCGAGTTAGCCACTTTCATGTTTGGTCTAGTGTCATATCACACTTACAACCCCGTGTCTAGTTTCAAGTTCCATGTTTTCGTACGTGTCATGTTCATGTTTAAGTGTTTCAAGAGTGTCAAATTTCCATGCAACCCCATGTCAAGTTTTCGTGCCACTTTCAAATCAAGTTTTCGCGTCACGTTCACGTTTGTCTAACTACCCCAAAATCGTGTTTTCACTTGAGTAAAAGCGAGTCAACATAGTAGGTATACTATGGCTACATGTAGACCCCAAAACATGCATGGTATCATAAGGGGGTTTGGCCTTAGAACATGAACGATAGTGTCATATAAGGATTGGCCATAAGCATGCATAACATTAAAAAATGGGGATTGGCCATAAGCATGCATAATGTCATAAAGGATTTGGCCACAAATTTGCATATTATCATAACGGGATTCGGCCTTACATAAACATGATATCATAAGGGGGTTGGTTTCATTTACATGCATAAGCCCCATAGTCCAATTTATGCAACTATTTCACAAGTCAAAGTGGCTCTAAGTGTTCATGCTATCATACTACAAGCAAAGGTCCAATCTTGCTTGGCAAACTAAGTCCAATGCAACATGAATAACATGTTTTAGTCGCTAAAACATAACCCCAATTCATATTTTCATGTTAAAGGAGCAAACTAGGCTCGCATAGGTTATAGCATTCATGTTTAACCACATTTTATTCCATGCCATGATTAAACTACCGTTAACATCTCGAAGTAGCTAGAACTTACATAGCGTGGCAAGAGGGCTAGGAGCATGAATCGTTTCGACGAAGAAAGGTGGCTCCTTTGTTGAAGAATCGTCATGAAATTGGCCTAGCAACATTGATCCACTCCCTTGATTTGATGTAGCAAGCTAGCACCTTTGATTCCGGTCTTGTTTGAATGCATAGTCTCTTGGAGTTGGAGATGGAGGCCATGATCAATGAAGATTTGGGCAGCACTTCGTTGCAAGAGAGATTTCTGAGGGTTTAAGCTAGGTCTAGGGGTCTTTTTATAGAGATTAGGAGTAGTTTAGGCCATAGGATTAACCCTAGGATAGATCCAAGCCCTCAAAAATCGTCACAAGCCTCCAAAACAAGACCCAGGAGCCAAAACAGGTGCACCAGGCCGACCTGGCCGACCAGGGTGGTCGACACCCAGGTCGACCCCCAGGTCGACTCTAGTGTCGACCTGGTTGGGGGCGAGGTCGACCCTAGTGTCGACCCCCCTGTCGACCTGTCTGGGCGAGATCTTTCCCACCTACCCTGTTTTCTGTGTTTTTGAAATCTGTTTTGAATTCTGATTTTTCTGTGAAACTTCCGAAGGCCATATCTCAGCCATACGGACTCCGATTTACGAAATTTCAGACTCTATTTCGCGTATTTTTCCGAGACGAACGCAATGGCACAACCCGTTTCTCCTGATTCAGATTGTATATTTTAATTCTGCCTTGATTCTTGTTTTAAAACATTGTTAAATTTCGGGTTGTTACAGTAAGGTTCTTTAATCCCGACTAGTTGAATCGAAATTCAAAAGAAGATTAAGAATAAATTCAAAGAATTTATCTTTGATAAAATTAATGGGAACCTTTCCCTATGAATGTGAAATTTAGAAACTAACTGTTGGTTCGCTAAGCAGAATGGTTTTCTGGATATTGATCTAATGTTGGTTTCGGCCTTCGTGGTTAATATTTGGGGAATTATTCTCTTGATTAATTTATGGTTAGTGACTGATGAATTGGAATGAGGCGTATGTTGTGTTTGTGTAACACTTATTTAAAATATACGCGAGTTATTCGGAAAGTCCGGGTTTATCCCATTCTGAATAACTGATATGACGATAAGTCGAAGATGATGACGGTGGTCGAAGACCGAAGGTCTTCACGTCGTTTGGGTGATTACTGATGATCTTGATTGGGATGTACACCCAAGAAGATGGAAACAGTTGGTGATCGTCCAGACGTATTTGGAGATCGATGGATGTGCGGGGTACTAGGTGCCTCCGGTTCCATTCAGACCCAGAACGAACTTTAATGGACTGTGTGTCAGACATTGGATTTCAGTCTGTGTGATTGATTTCTATTAAATATATATCTGTTTGGCGGCGTAGAGTTTGTTCTCTTGCTTAACGCCCTTCTCTGAGACGTACGAGCTCAGAGGTTATATACTGATGGATATCAAACGCATAGAGTGAATTGCCTGTGTGGCATGACTAAGTGGCGAATATCAAGGCTTCTGTTGAAAAGCGAAGTCTTGTGGTTGATGATCGAAGCACGACCTTTGTGGCGTAGCTTTGTGTAACGTTTACTTCGCGAGTTTCACACCCGGTATGAACCAGAAACGGGAGAGGACATCAGGGAGGACCTGCGTTTCTTTTTAGCTAGAAGTGGCGTTAGTGGTTTTACACGCCCTGACGAGTTTGACTTATGTGGTTGTTGCTGTTGCGAGGCGCCTCGGGTATACCGGTGACTATGTGAAGCCGATGGAGTCATTTGTTGGTTCGTTTACACCCCAAAGGGTCGGGAAACGCAGTGTTCAGGCATAATAATCCACATCAGTGGACCGGCCCTGACGATCCAAGGGGCAGTTGCGGCTATTCCTGAGGGGCGGGCTAGAGCGTCTCGAATCGGTAGAGGACTATCTTTTGCCTCAGTTCATAGATGGAAATCCAATTTCCAAATACGTGGCTTTGCGGTTTTATTTGTAAACCTATATATGGCGACATAGTGGCATGGGACGCTAATTTCGCCTATGATTGATACTTATTATTTGAAGTTGTTTTATACACTATGAACTTATAATAGTATCAAATGATTTGTTTTAAACGTATCAAGCATTCTTGGCTATTATAAGGTAAAATCCCTATCCTCCGGCTTGCGTTGCATTGTGTGATGGGACCTGGGTCTTATAATAGCTTCATTGTTCTTTATTTAGCATTGCGCTGTTGTTTTATGCACTGGTATTCTTGGGAGGAAACCCATTCCGTGTTATACGGCGTGGTCCCTTGATTTACCTAACTTTGAAAATAAAGATTAATAACTGTTTTAGTTCTCACACCAGTCGCATGATTGACCTGGAGTTTATTGTTTTAACCTAAACTCTGGGAGCTCTTATTTTCGACACGGGCAGCTAGTAATTTTGGTCTTGCAGATTTATATTCATAGGATCCTGGTTTACAGCTGGAACGATACTCGGAAAGCTTTGTATCCGCGTATAACTTCTAGTTGTGTATTGTATTATTTTCTGCTGCTATGTACTTAAATGTAATTTAAATCTCTGATATTTCTGTGTAATATTCATTTATACTCTATATATTCTTGTATTCTGATGGTATTGTTGGGATAAGCAATGAAATGTTCTTACGTCTGCGTTCTATTTTGTCGTGTTCTCAAAACAATTCGTTCTTTCTCTTCTCTTCAGAGACTGGGGAAGTTCGGGTCGCTTCAGTTGGCGTCAGAGCTTTGGTTTACAGTGCTCAGAGAACAAGACACATTAGAACCATACGAAAGAATTCATCAGATAATTGGATTAGTAATATCCAATGGGAATGACTCGTTAGAGATGGGATCAGTAGTATCCTAGAATGAGTGTGAAGAGTATATTTTTTAAATGAAAACAAGTTTTGTTTTGAAATTTAAATCCATTATTCGTATTTGATTATTTATTTTATACTGATTTGGACAATCCAATATATAAAGGTTTTGCATATGCGCCTAGCTAGCGTGTATTCGAAGTTTTAATATACTGGATAGATATAGAATCACACTCTAGGCGCCCGGAGATGATTCTGATGATAGTTCGAACATCATCAGAATTGGTATTCGAGTTTCAAAGGTGTGATATTTATATATTTCCTATTGACTGGTGTGAGAACCAAAATTAGATAGGGCTTATCGTTGTGAATTGGCATCAAAAATGTGATTTTTTGACTATATATCAAAGTTATGAATTTGAAATGATAATTCACTAATTGATTGCTGATTGTGTTGTTTGATTAATTAAATGTAGAACCATTTTGCCAAATAGTGAATTGTATTAAAAATTAGTCGCATTTGCTTGCATATACATGTACTTGCACTGAACAGGTCATAGAAAGGAGGCTAGAGCAGAAGAATAAAATTGTTTGCCCGACAAATAGGTACATGTTTACCATAATTTACTATTTTGTTTAGGTGATGATGATTTTATGAGCAGATTGGCTTTTTCTTTTTCTTTTTGAGATCAGAGGGCCTGTATGGCAATTTCGGGATTTTCCCGTGCTCCCGGTGCAAGGGAGGTTATGGAGAAATTTTTCGAAAATTTAGGGTGTTAACCAAATTTTTGAAAAATTTGAAAAGTTCTTAGAAACTGAAAAATTGAAGAACTTAAGCCATAATAAAAATAATGAAAGTTGAGTTGGTATTTAAAACAACTTTCGGCTTCGTTCCTTTTCGGGGACGAAACGTTTTAAGTGGGGGAGATTGTAATAACCCTGAAATCTGGGCAAGTTTAAATTTTTTATTTTGGCAATATTATCGAATTTTAAATATTTAAATTGAATTATTTTAAATAATATCGACGAGAAATTTATTTTGAATATAATTCGAACGTAAATATCCGTTTGAAACGATGGTAGAATATAAATATTTATTTTAAATTATAAAAGAAATTGAAAATGGCGCGGTAGTTCGATAATTCGATTTCAAACTTCAAATGGATGCACAGGATTCAAAATAAACCAGATTTTAGTGAAACAAAAAATATTCCAATCTATTCGAGAATATCATTCCAACGAATCCGAAAAATCAAAATCTCATAGCGGGGATAAAAAGATATGCCCAGTTGAAAATTCAGAATAGTCGCTATGGAATTTAGGCCATTGAAAATAGCCATTTTGCAAACGACCTTGGATTTCGACGAAACCACTTTTGTTGGATCTGTGATGTCTAGTTATTGCTAGATTCCAAATTTCATAATTTTTTGAATCAATATGTGAGCGTGGCAAAGGAAAACGTGTTTGACCAGTTTTAGTTGATTTTAATCGACTGGAAAATCGCCCTTTTTCAAACGGTCTCAGAATTCTATGAAACTAGTTTTGTTAGGACTGTATCGGCAATACGAAGCTAGAAAATATTTTTCGAGTTAGTATGTGGCCCCGGTAAATTGAAATGCGCATTGAAATTCAATATATAGAGTTATATGTTGGTTTTGACGAAAAATGATCGAAACAATCGAACCGGCCTACGATACATATCCCATTGTGTTCGGAATGGGGGTACTTAGTTAGGGACGACAGTCGTTGGGTGTCGTTTAGAGTTCAGATGAAAAGTCAACCTTTATGAAGATTAAATTAAAAATAAATTATAACTTCCTCTTTACAAAGACCCCCCCTTTCTTTTCTTCCAAGATTTAACTCAGAAAGAAAAAGAAATAAAAAAAAATAATTCGATCCTTCAAATCGTTGGCGGAAGTCGTCATCGCTACCACTGCAGGGGGGCTCCGACCGATGCACCCACCCCCTCCTCCTCACTCCGACTCCAGCTCTTCCTTCCCCCTTGACGTGAAGAACCGCGACCCCCTCCACAAGAAAAGCCACCGCACCCCAATCCCGATGCCTCGACTCCAACCGCCGCTACCTCTAGCAGTAGCGCCCCCCCCCCTTGGCCTGCGAATGCCAAACATCCTCCCATTCCTCCGTTCAACGCGAGATAGTACCCCCTCAAATGATTTCGATGTAAGCTTCTCTATTTATTTTTATTTTCTTATCTCTACTTATTTAGATGATGAAATGGGATATTTATGATATGATATCAATAAAAAAAATATTGCGGATTTTATAGGGTGTTGATAGGAGTAAAGATTTGGTTTTGTTCATTAAAGAGGAGTTACAAATAGAATTTTTATATAAGATATGAATATAAAAATATAATTTTTATATAATATAGATAATAAAAATTCGATCTTTATCATGTAGAAGTGATAAAAATATGATTTTGATATAATAGAGAATTTAAAATTTTGATCTTTATATATGTAGCGAAATAAAAATCTGATTTTTTATTCTATACACGTTGAAGTGGAAAAGTGATTTATATAGCGATGATATAAAAAATTCGATTTTTTATATATTGAATAGCAAAGTAAAATTTCGATTTTTATATATTGAATACCAAAGTAAGAATTCGATTTTTATATATGTAGCGAACACGGATGGTGGAAGTGACAAAAGGAAGAACGATGAAGATATCCTACATTTGAAGTGTCATGGAGTTGGGATAGCTTTGGTGAGAACTTCTCACCTTTTTATTTAATTTTCTAGTTAAATTCTAATATAGGATGCAGACGGTGTTTAGTAGCACCCGACACCCGTCGTCCACAGACCATGGACGGCTTGTATGCTTGTTTGTTTGATTTTGATGTGTAGTTGATTGTGTGATGTGATGTGACATGAAATAAAATATTTTATATTGGAAATTATTTTATAGTTAAAATAGAATTTTTAACGTGTATACGAAATGAAATAAAAATAAACAAATCGAACGATTTGTTTATATACACACATTTGACTGATATTGATTGGGACGATAAATTTTACACATCGCCCAACTGCACAAATAAAATCTGTGTTTGATTGTTTGAAACCCCACACGGGTATTGGGATGATATTTGACGTACACTAATCCCGATTGTTTAGTTGTATGTCGATCGATTGATTGACAGACTATTATAAGCGTTAAATATTTATATTCGATGCTTATACAGTGTAGAATGCACTTTGGATGATGGTTGATTATTCATCGTTGTGATTGTACACCTATGTTGTAGAAAATCCATATAATTAACATTATATGGTAATTGATTGGGCCTCATTCCATATTTGAAAAAGAAATATTTGAAAAAGAAATATTTGAAATAGAAATATTTGAAGAAGAAATATTTGAAAAAGAAATATTTGAAAAATAAATATTTGAAAAAGAAATATTTGAAATAGAAATATTTGAAATAGAAATATTTGAAATAGAAATATTTGAAATAAAATAGAAATATTTGAAAAAGAAATATTTGAAACATAAATATTTGAAATAGAATATTTGAAAATAGAAATATATGAAGCCATGTTGATTAGATTGACGCCATTCTGACGTGAACGATATCTATATCGATTTTATTCATCATATAATGAATATCGAAAGTGATTTCAATATCTGATATTTTGAAAAGAATTGAAATTCGAATTAAATTGAATAGAAATGAATTCGAATTGAAATTGAAAATAAATGAATTCGAATTGAAATTGAAAATAGATGAATTCGAATTGAAATTGAATATAGATGAATTCGAATTGAAATTGAATATAAATGAATTCAAATTGAAATTGAATATAAATGAATTCGAATTGAAATTGAATTGAATTGAAAACGAACTGAAATTGAGCTAGAAATCAATCGGAATTGAAATCAATTTGAAACGAATTTAAAACGAATTTATAAGGAAAAATTCAATTTTGATTTGAATTAGAAATGAAGTGGAAATCTTTTTGAAAACCAATTTAAAACGAATTATAAAAATATGTTTTTAAAAGGAAATCGACAATGTATATATTATATATATTATATATAATATAATGGCCTGAATTGAACGCGCCGCGCCGCGGCAGTTCGTGAATTTCGACCATTGACTTTGAACGGATATTACGGGAGATCCTACCGTCGGATTCTCCTAAAACCGGAACCGTTGGGTTCGTATCGAAAAGATCTTTCCAATGAATATTAGAAATTTGAAATCCAATGGTCGGATTTGGAATTATTTCCAAATCAAATTTTAAAAAGGACGTTGTAAGTGCAGTTCGATGGCCATTGATGGAAATCGACTGTACGTGCCTTGATTAAATTATTAAAAATATCAATAATTTGTGTAAAATCATAAGAAATGATTTGTGAAGAATTGGGATGAAAAACTCCTTATTTGAAAAGATAAAAATAGATTCTTATCGAAATGAACTAGTTTTGAACTAGAATAATAATTCTATTTATTTTTTAAATAAATAAATTGGATTTGAAATGGTTTTGAAAATAACCAGAATTTCCAATATTTATATTGGAACGGATTTGAATCGAAATTGCCTTTGGATTATTACGATGTAGGATTTCGTGACTATACAGGTATTGCTATGGAAATTTGCAAGATATATTTATATCGTTATTTCCAATACGATATTTATTGGTCGTAGAATTTGATATTGAATATAAGCCAGTATATTTTCTATTCAGAGCCTTATATTTAATGTCAAATGTGATTTGGGTTTGTCGTGAATGGTGTCTTTATTAACACTGTTCTTGAACCCAGTTGAGAAAATGATTAAATCTTTTTAGTTAGATTTAATGAAGTGTACCAATTAAACAATATTTAATTGGAATTGAATTGGTACTGATTCTTGGGTTTATCGTGAATGGTGTTTTAAGTAACACTCGTTCTTTAACCCGATAATTAATAGAATGTGATTTTGGGTTTATCGCGAACCGTGTTTTAAATGACACTGATTCTTTAACCCAGTCACATATTAAAACTAAGTGGAGTTTTAATGAATCTTTAATTAGATTGAAAAGATCGAGAATGGAGTATCACCAGTTTTGCTCCAGGCGATAGTTAAATCTATAATTAGATTTAGACGAGAAATGGTAATTGAATTTCCGATAACACCGTGGTGTTAGATATGAAGTATTACCAGTTTTACTTCATGGGATGAATAGGTTGGGATTGGGAAATTAAAACAAATGATTACTTCGGTAAGGTTCGTTAATCCCGACTAGTTGAATCGAAATTCAAAAGAAGATTAAAGAATAAATTCAAGGAATTTATCTTTGATAAAATTAATGGGAACCTTTCCCTATGAATGTGAAATTTAGAAACTAATTGTTGGTTAGCTAAGCAGAATGGCCTTCTGGATATTGATCTGATGTTGGTTTCGGCCTTCGGGGTTAATATTTGGGGAATTATTCTCTTGATTAATTTACGGTTAGTGACTGATGAATTGGAATGAGGCGTATGTTGTGTTTGTGTAACACTTATTTAAAATATACACGAGTTATTCGGAAAGACCGGGTTTATCCCATTCTGAATAACTGATACGACGATAAGTTGAAGATGACGATGGTGGTCGAAGACCGGAGGTCTTCACGTCGTTTGGGTGATTACTGATGATCTTGATTGGGATGTACACCCAAGAAGATGGAAACAGTTGGTGATTGTCCAGACGTATTTGGAGATCGATGGATGTGCGGGGCACTAGGTGCCTCCGGTTCCGTTCAGACCCAGAACGAACTTGTAAATGGACTGTGTGCCTGACATTGGATTTCAGTCTGTGTGATTGATTTCTATTAAATATATATCTGTTTGGCGGCGGAGAATTTATTCTCTTGCTTAACGCCCTTCTCTTAGACGTACGAGCTCAGAGGTTATATACTGATGGATATCAAACGCATAAAGTGAATTGCCTGTGTGGTATGCCTAAGTGGCGAATTATCAAGGCTTCTGTTGAAAAGCAAAGTTTTGCGGTGGATGATCGAAGCACGGCCTTTGTGGCGTAGCTTTGTGTAACGTTTACTTCGCAAGTTTCACACCCGGTATGAATCAGAAACGGGAGAGGACATCAGGGAGGACCTGCGTTTCTTTCTAGCTAGAAGTGGCATCAGTGGTTTTACACGCCCTGACGAGTTTGACTTATGTGGTTGTTGTTGTTGCAAGGCGCCTCGGATATACCGGTGACTATGTGAAGCCGTTGGAGTCATTTTTTGGCTCGTTTACACCCCAAAGGGTAGGGAAACGCAGTGTTCAAGCATAATAATCCACATCGGTGGACCGGCCCTGACGATCCAAGGGGCAGTTGCGGCTATTCCTGAGGGGCGGGCTAGAGCGTCTCGAATCGTTAGAGGACCATCTTTTGCCTCGGTTCATAGATGGAAATCCAATTTCCAAATACGTGACTTTGCGGTTTTATTTGTAAACCTATATATGGCGACATAGTGGCATGGGACGCTCATGTCGCCTATGATTGATACTTATGATTTGAAGTTGTTTTATACACTACGCACTTATAATAGTATCAAATGATTTGTTTTAAACGTATCAAACATTCTTGGCTATTATAAAGTAAAACCCTATCCTCGGGCTTGCATTGCATTGTGTGAAGGGACCTGGGTCTTATAATAGCTTCATTGTTCTTTATTTAGCATTGTGCTGTTATATTATGCACTGGTATTCTTGGGAGGAAAGTCGTTCCATGTTATACGGCGTGGTCCCTTGATTTACCTAACTTTAAAAATAAAGATTAATAACTGTTTTAGTTCTCACACCAGTCACATGACTGACCTGGAGTTTATTATTTTAACCTAAACTCTGGGTGTCCTTATTTTTGACACGGGCAGCTAGTAGTTTTGGTCTTGTAGATTTATATTCACAGGATCCTGGTTTACAGCTGGAACGATACTCGGAAAGCTTTGTATCCGTGTATTACTTCTAGTTGTGTATTGTATTATTTTCCGCTGCTACGTACTTAAATGTAATTTAAATCTTTGATATTTCTGTGTAATATTGATTTATACTCTGTATATTCTTGTGTTCTGATGGTATTGTTGTGATAAGCAATGAAATGTTCTTCCGTCTGCGTTCTATTTTGTCGTGTTCTCAAAACAATTAGTTCTTTCTCTTCTCTTCGGAGATCGGGGAAGTTCGGGTCGCTTCATATATTCAAGTGGTTCATGACTTAAACCTATCAAGTCATCTTGTCAAGTTGGTTAAGTATATTCAAGGGGTTCATGATTTAACCCTATCATGTGGCATTAATTCATTAGTGCACGCCAACCTCTCACATTAGACTAACTGTTGTGGTTACTGGATTTGCCGGGCAGTTCCGGGCAGATTTACACCACAACATAGTCTAACCTCGGGTTTTTACAAGCGATATGACCAACTACCCACGTTGGATCCTATTGTTTGCAGCCACTGGATTTGTCGGGCAGTTCCAGGCAGATTTACACTGCAAACTCAACCCAACCTCGAGTTGGCCTTTTTCAAGTTTATCTAACTGTCATGCCCACGTTCAAGTTTTCACGTTTAGATTCATGTCGAGTTTTCAAGTCATGTTTAATGTCAAATCGTGTCATGTTCATGTCCATATTCAGGTTCAAGTCATAATAATGTTCACGTTCAAGTTTAAAGCTAATTTATATTTTACCTAATCTACCCAAATCGTATTCCCATCGCACGAAGGTTTGAATTGATACAAATAAATCTTATTAGAGAGTGACATAAAAAGAAATGGGTATAAGTTGGCAAGAGTGATTACTAGCATAGCATGATATGACATGAAATAAAACATTACTAGCATATGAAATATTGGCCTCAAACATAAAGATTCCAAATCTAGCAAGATAAGGTACTAGTCAAAATAACAGTTGTCACAAGGTGATGGTATAGTCATGGTAACGACTGTCATAAGGTGATAGTATAGTCATAGTAATGATTGTCATAAGATGATAGTATAGTCATAGTAACGATTGTCATAAGATGATAATCATAAACATGTGGCTAATAACACATTCAACATGATAATAAGAGGGGTTTCTCTTTTTGATTTACAACACGAATAGGCCCCAAATCGATGTCATAGTAATATTCAAGAGTCAAGATCCAAGATGAACAAGAATGAATGTAAACAGTCATCATACATAGGTCCAATTTCAATTTTACATCATATTCATAATACATTTACAGTTTAAATCTGAAAATAACTGGGGCTTACAGATCATGGTTCGAGAACTAGAAAAAGAGAGTCGTTTTTTGCTTAGTCAACTCCAAATAGAAGTCCCCTAATCAGCAATTCCTTTAACGCAGTCTCAACGTAGTAGAAGCATTCCCTCTCTTAAACTTTTCAACCAGAATCAGAGCAGCATAAGGTCAGAAAGAAATTTTGTGTAGAGAGACTGGTGTTAGGGGCTGTATTTATAGGGCTAGGTCAACGAATGTGGACAAAAATGAGGCCACATACATCAGAGTGAATCTAGCTTCAGAAATGGGCTCGGGCACCAGGTTGACCCCCAGGTCGACACTATGGTCGACCTGGCCCTGGGTAGGTCGACTACATAGTCGACCCCTAGGTCGACCTGGTCCTGGGTGGGATTTTTCCCGCCCAGTCCATTTGGAGGTTTGAAATTCGAATTTTGAATTCGAATTGAGTATGTTTTGAATTTGAAATTTTTTGAAAACTTCGAATGGTCATAACTTAGTCATACGGACTCCGATTTTCGAAAACTCGGACTCGTTTCCAAGCAGAATTTCGAGACGAACGTAATGGCGTAACCCATATCCCTTGATTCTTATTTTATAAATAAATTCTGCCTTGATTTATGGTTATTACACGTTATAAAAACACGGGTTGTTACATTCTCTAAGCACTTCATCTCTCAATCGATCGACATTGGGCACAACTAGTCTTCAATTCTTTCTAAGCCATCCATCTCGATCAAGCCCATACTTGTCCATCTCTTCGTCGATTCCCATCTCTAACTTTGAGATGATTTCTAACAGGTTAGGATCGTCTCTCTGAATGGAACCAATCCACTCAATCAAAGTGGGTCTGGTCGTCAAACTTGCTAACTTTTCTGGATCCAATTCACACATTGGTCTGAAATCATACCCAGTGATGAAATCCAGTTGCTTCCATTCTAGAAACATAGCCCTTAAATTGGCATGGTTTCTACTCAATGCGTTAGCTACCTCATTGCCATTTCCTGGTGTATATGCGATATCGAAATCATACGAAGCCAAGAATTCTAACCATCTTTGCTGTAGGAGATTTAGATCCTTCTGAGAGAAAATATACTTTAACAATTTATGATTGGTAAGCAACTCGAATCTTTCTCCCAAGAGGTAATGTCTCCACATCTTCAATGCGAACACGATCACTGCCATTTCCAAATCATGGGTAGGATATCTTCTCTCGTGTGGTTTCAGTTGCCGACTACCATAAGCTACAACCCTACCTCGTTGCATCAATACAGCACCTAGTCCGGTACTACATGCATCTGTATATACCGTCATCTCTTCATTCCCTTTAGGAATATCTAACACTGGTGCACATGTCAACTTTTCCTTTAGACTTTTAAATGCATTCTCGCACTTTTCGTCCCAAACAAAAGTTTAATTTTTCTTGGTTAACTGAGTCAATGGTGCCGCTATCTTAGAGAAGTCTTGGATAAACTTACGATAGTATCTAGCCAATCCTAAGAAACTTCTTAATTCTGTTGCACTCTCGGTCATAGACCAATCATGTACCGTAGCCACCTTCGCAGGATCCACGACAATACCATTCTCTGAAACAACATCGCCTAAGAATCTCACTTCCCTCCTCCAGAAGTGACACTTAGAAAACTTTGCTTTCAGTTAGTGTTTTCTCAATACTTCCATCACTATCCTCAAGTGTTCCTTGTGTTCTTCCTCTATCCTCGAATAAACCAAGATATCATCTATGAACACACTAAATACCCAATTCATAAGATCCACAAAATATGTTAGTGCATTGGTCAACCCGAATGGCATGACCAACCACTCATAAAATCCAAACGGCCTTCGAAATGCTGTTTTAGCTATACTCTCAGCTTCCACTCTAAGATGATGAAAATGTGTCGCGAGATCCAACTGGGAGAACACTCTTGAGCCACTCAACTGATCGAACAAACCATCTATCCGCGGTAGAGGATACTTATTCTTCCTCGTCACCTTATTCAACTCGCGCTAGTCCACACACAATCGAATGGAACTATCTACCTTGGTAGCAAACACAACTAGTGCTCCCCACTTAGAAACACTTCTTTTGATAAATCCCTTCTTCAACAGATCGCTTACTTGCACCCCAAGCTCTCGCTGCTCCCTTGGTGCCATATGACGAAGTGGCATCGCTATAGGTCTAGCATCTTTCACTAAATCAATACGGAACTCAATCTCTCGGTGTTGTGGAAGTGCGATCACTTCCTTGAAGACGTCTAGATACTGGCCAGCCACGGGCACATCTGACAACTCATCATTCGGGATGTCGAGGGAATTTAGAAAACTAGCCATTACACCATCACTAGGTAGACCACCAAACACTACCCTCCGCCCATCATCCGCTCTAACTGTCACCAAAATACCCTCACAGTCTACCAACACCGCATATCTTTGGAGCCAATCGACTCCCAAAATAATTCCAAACCTAGTAAAGCCCAAAACAAAGCAATCATAAGAAAACATATATCCATGACTTGATAAGACCACATTACGACAAATTACACTGAGGCTAATTGAACCATCAATCGGGTTCGTCACCGCAGTCGGGGCATTTGACGAAGAAGGAAAAACATTAATATGGTCATTCAAAAGTTATGGCCAAAACAAGATCAGCAAGGGGTAAAACGGTCATTCAAAAATCAACAAAAATCGTGAACATGGGAAATGACCCCAATAATCGTCCCCCAATGTCACACGACCATATGACTCCTTACGAGACAGAAATGAATATTCTATGATCCTCCGATGCAAAGAATGCAGGTCGTTACACTACTTTTCGACAAAAGCCTTGATCCATGCATCTCAGCATGCCACACTACCAATCCAGTCAAACCATTGATTTCTGCCAATATATAACCTCTAAGCTCGTATGTCTCAGAGAAGGGTGTTAAGCAAGAGAATTCTCTGCCACCAAATAAATATGTATTTAGCAGAGATCAACGAATACAGCATAATGGAATACAATGTCAGACACACCATCCATTTGCTAGTCCGTTCTGGGTTTGAACGAAACCGGAGGCACCTTATTCCTCATCCCGTATGTCCAATACAGGATAGAGGCCCTCGCATATCCAAACAATCAACAAATACGTCCGAACAACTACCACCGTAGCCCCTTCAAGGTAGCTACTCCAATCATGTGCATCAGTAGAAACCTATTTATTCGATGTGAAGATCATCAGTCTTGCACTGTCTTTAATCTCTTCGACTATTAGTCGTCGTATCAATTATTCAAATTGGGTTAAACCCAGTCCTTCTGAATAGCTTGTGTATCTTATAATCAAGTGCTACCATAACACATCATACGCCTCATTCCAATCTAGAATATTCTTTTATTCGTATTTCTTTATTCTGGAAAGGTTCTCATTAAACTTATCAAAGATTTTCACTTTTAAACACACTGTTTAATCCATTTCTTTGGAAATCATTTCAAAAGATTTAATAGTATCTTTTCATAGTTTAAACGAAATTAAGGTTTATCAAACTAATCGGGATTAATGTCTCATCGAAGTAATCATTCTTTTAATTATCCCATTCCAACCTATTCTCATGGGGGCAAAACTCGTAGTACTCCATATCTAACACCACTGTGTTATTGCTAAATTCAATTACCATTTCACGTTCAATTCTAATTAAAGATTTAACTATCGCATGAAGTAAAACTGGTGATACTCCATTTTTGAAAACTTTTCAAATTTGGAAAATTTAATTACCACATTAACATTTCAATCTAATTAAAGATTCATTAAAACTCCACTATGTAACGACTGTACCTCTCGGTCGGTCCAAATCGATCGTTAAACCGACTTAAGTTGAACCAAAAAGATGGATATGCTAACTTTGGGCGCACAACACATAAAAAAACAACAACAACAGAAGACTTTTATAAACATCATAATATTACCTCAGAGTACAAAATATCAGAGTATCGAAAATAATATACAGCGAAAAATAAATTTACCATAAATGTAATACAATGCAGTGGAAACAAATAAACTAACACAACAAAAGACTATCAATGCTCTGGACATAGTTTTAAGCTTCGATCCAGAATCCTGCTAAATGAAATAATCTGCAAAACCAAAACTACAAGCTGCCCATATAGAAAATATGGGCACCCAGAGTTTAGGCGAAAACAATAAACTCCAGGTCAGTCATGGGACTGGTGTGAGAACTAAAAACAGTTATTATTAACTTATATAAAATATGGGATATCACTGGACCACGCCGCATGTCATAGAACGGGTTTACTCAACTAGATTTCCAATGTCTAAACAATAACCAATGATAGATTTATGGATTTACTATGCATCACACAACATGCAATTTTCCAATCCACCCATTTAGGCTTAATCCCCAAATTTATATTTTTCGAAATCTAATCATTTTACAGAAATTATTCCTTTGGACTTTATTTCCCGATTTCTTATTTCAAATCATTTGAAATACATATCTAGATTTTATATCAAAGTAGATTTCACTTAGGAATCTCAAACCAAAATCTTCGAAAATATGAATTCCAAAATGTCACAATGCATACAAACAAGTATGTAACCAAATATCGGGCATGGCCCTTAGACAAGGCTGTACGCGGCTCTCCAACTCTATATATATGTGCACCTCCCACTATGGAGCAGGCTACACTAACGACGCACCTCCCTTGCTCTCGGAGAAAATCCACCGCCCACACACTTTTAGTCATCCAGGGTTACCCGATCTTTGGCCACATACCAAATTTCATATCCCTAAGTAGGAAAAATCATTTCACAACATAATAATCATAAGTACTTTCAAACTATAGTACTTTACATTATCAATTCACATATATAATCAATTACTATTAATCACCTAACCTTTGAGCTCGTACGTCTCAAAGAATGGCATTAAGGAAGAGAATAAATTCTCCGCCACCAAACAGATATATCATCAATAGCAACTAATCGGTTATGTGATGAACTACAATGTCAAACATATAATATATTTTGAAATCATTTCGACAACGTCGAGTTTAGCCCTCGAAATCCTTTCTGTTTTATAAAACATTTTTATAAAACATTCCCTGTCCAAAATTGGAAATACATTTCTTTTCACTTAAGAAAAATATCATTTCAAAATCATTCATTAAATTTGAAATGAACTCAACAACATCGCTAAACATCTCATAGTCAAATCGTGAAGTGTTTGATGTTAGCATACAAATATTTCTGCCCAACGCTGCTAAATGTAAAAGCATATTTGCTCATAAACTGGTTGAGCGCAGTAAAAAATCAACCAATTACAATCAATATTAATAACAAAGAATATTTGGTTTATACCACATCTCATGTTCTGGGTAAATTTAATCACCATCCATTCATTCAAATCTAATTAAAGATTGATTAAAACTCTTCTTCGTTTTAATCTCTAAAATGATTACTTAATGATTGTTCAACTTTCTGGAAATTAATCCTGTCATTAACTGAGTTAAAGAACTAATGTCACTTAAAACACAGTCCACGATAAACCCAAAATCCTCTTCCTTTCACATTGGAATTTTTATGAAAATCATTCATTAAATTTGGAATGAACTCAACAATATCGCTAAACACCTCATAGTCAAATCCTACCTCATAGTCACTCTCAACTCATTCTAGGGCATTTCGAACCCATCTATAATGAGTTTCTAATTCTAGAATGCTACTGATTCCATTTATAATAGGATTCTTCAGTAGGATATTACTAATCCTACCTCTGATGAGTCTTTTACCCTTTTCTAACGAGTTCACCCAAAAGATTTGAATTATCTAAAGCTCTGATACCACATATAACTACCCTCCCTCTCGGTCGATCCAAATCGATCGTTAAACCGACTTAAATCAGACCAAAAAGACAAATACGCTAACTTTGGGTGCATAGCACATTAGAAAAAACAACAGAAGACTTTTATAAACATCATAATAATGTTACATCAGAGTACAAAATATAAGAGTATCGAAAATAATATACAGCGGAAAATAAATTTACAATAAATGTAATACAATGCAGCGGAAACAAATAAACTAACACAGCGGAAGACTATCAATCCTCTGGACACAGCTTTAAGCTTCGATCCAGAATCTTGGTAAATGAAATAATATGCAAAACCAAAACTACAAGCTGCCCATGTGGAAAATGTGTGCACCTAGAGTTTAGGAGAAAACAATAAACTCCCAGTCATTCATGGGATTGGTGTGAAAACTAAAAACAATTATTATTTACTATATAAAATATGACATATCACGAGACCACGTCGTATGTCATGGAACGGGTTTACTCCACTAGATTGCTAGTGTCTAAACAATAACCAATAACAGATATATAGGTCTACTATACATCACACAACATGCAATTTTCCAATCTACCCATTTAGCCTTAATCCCCAAATTTTGATTTTTCGAAATCCAATTCATTTTACCGAAATTATTCCTTTGGACTTTATTTCTCGATTTCTTATTTCAAATTATTTGAAATGCATATCTAGATTTTATATCAAAGTAGATTTCACTTCGGGATCTCAAAACAAAATCTTTGGAAATATGAATTCCAAAATATCACAATGCATACAAACAAGTATTCAACCAAATATCAGGCAAGGCCCTCAGACAAGGCTGTACGCGCCTCTCCAACTCAATATATATATATATACATATATATATATATAGGGAGCGAATATAGGACACAAAATAAGACACAAAACTATATACACAAAATCTGGACCACAAGAACTGTTTGTTTTTAATGTGTGAGGTGTAATTCAGGAGGAGATCTAATGGCTCAGGTTTTGTGTGTTTAATTTTATGTAAAAATTTTGTGTCCCTTTAGACTTTCCCATATATATATATATAAATATATATATATATATACACATACATATATGGGCCTCCCACACCCTTAGAGAAAATCCACCGCCCTCACACTTTGAGTCATCCAGGTTTACCCAAATCTTTGGCCACATACCAAATCATTTCATATCCCGAAGTAGGGAAAATCATTTCACAACATAATAATCACAAGTGCTTTCAAACTATAGTTCTTTACATTAGAAATTCACACGTATGATTAGTTACTATTAACCATATAACCTTTGAGCTCGTACATCTCAAAGAAGGGTGTTAAGCAAGAGAATAACTTCTTTGCCACCAAACAGATATATCATCAATAGCAACTAATCGGTTATGTGATGAACTACAATGTCAAACATATAATACATTTCGAAATCATTTCGACAACGTCGGGTTTAGCCCTCGAAATCTTTTCTGTTTTATAAAACATTCCCTATCCAAAATTGGGAATACATTACTTTTCACTTTAGAAAAATACCATTTCAAAATCATTCATTAAATTTGAAATGAACTCAACAACATCGCTAAACTCCTCATAGTCAAATCGTGAAGTGTTTCACAAGATGTTAGCATACAAATATTTCTACCCAACCCAATGCTAAATGTAAAAGCATATTTGCTCTTAAACTAGTCGAGCACAATCCAAACAATCAATATCAAAAACTAAGAATATTTGGTTTATACCACATCTCATGTTCTGGGTAAATTTAATCACCATCCATTCAATCAAATTTAATTAAAGATTTGTTAAAATTCTTCTTCGTTTTAATCTCTATAATCATTATTTAATGATTGTTCAACTTTTTGGAAATTAATCCTGTCATTTACTGGGTTAAAGAACCAATGTCACTTAAAACACAGTCCACGATAAACCCAAAATCCTCTTCCATTCACATTGGAATTTTCACGGAAATCATAACAGTGTATAATCGATATAAATTAGTGTACCAAATCAATACTATAAATGGAATAGCGGCAAGACCTTTTAAATGCCATAAAAAGTAACGGTCTTCATTCATAGAAGCTCATCTCGATTATTACCAAATCGAATTCCATTCAATTCCAATTTAATATATTAAATTGGAAAACTTCACTTTGGAAAATTTCCATTAAATCTTAATAAAAAGATTTATAAATTCCAAATCATAACTTCAATGTTAATCAGGTTAAAGAACTAGTATTATTTAAAACATTGTCCACGATAAACCCAAAATCCAGTTATATTAAATATAAGGCTCTGAATAGAAATTATATCGGCTTATATTCTGTATCAAATTCTGAAACCAACGGATATCGTTTTTGAAATAATGAAATCTGTATCTTCCAAATTCCTCAACAATATCCGTATAATAACAGAATCCAACATCAAAATATTCCAAAAACTATTTCCATTCCAAATCCGTTTCAATTTATATATTGGAAAATTCTGGTTATTTTAAAACCCATTTCTTAATCCAATTTATTTATTTAAAAACGTTGGATTATTATTCTAGTTAATAACTAGGGCATTTAGATAAAAATATCTTTTATTTTTTCAAAACTTGGAATTTTTAATAATGGATCTTTCCAAAACATTTATTATGATTTTACATGATTTTTCAATGATTTTAATAATTTTATTAAGGCCCCTACAGTCAGTTTCCAATAATGACCACCAAACTGCATTCATAGCAACCTTTTCCGAAATTGATTTGGTCATATTTTAAAATCCAAACATTAGATTTCAAATCTCTTATTATCATTGGAAATCTCTTTCCGATACGAAGCCAACGGTTCTGGTTTTAAGTGAATCCGACGGTTGGATCTCCCGTTACATCAATTTGAAGTTAAAGGTTGAAATCCGCAAACGCTCGCTGCGCGGTGCATTCTATTCAAGCCATTAGATATATATTTAATATATGTATATCATTGATTTCCATTTAAAACATATTTTATAAATCGTTTATAAATTAATTTTAAAATGATTCCGACTTCCATTTCAATTTTAAATCAAAATTGAATATTCCATAAATAGTTAAAAAATATATTTTTAACCATCCAATAATTATTCCATTACATGACCATTTAATATATCGCATATATTCGTTAAAAATTATATTTTTAGCCAACCAATATATATATAAATATATAACCATTTTATATATTGCATATATAATTTTATACAATGCTTATATATATATATAATTTCATACAACGCATATTTATTTATTTATTTATTTATTTTATACAACGTGGATATATATTTTTCACATCACATATATATATATATATATTTCATATAATGCATACATATGATATACAATGCATATATAATTTATACAATGCATACATATGATGTACAATGCATATATATTATTACTCCATTTTATTTTTGAATTTAGAGATCTCACATTGGATTCCACTCCACCTAAATTTGTAGCTAGCTCCTATCACAGTCCCGTCAGGTCCACTACGTAGAGTTTGCTCCCACGATTCTAATGCTTTTGAAATCGTTTAATTCGGTTTCTGTTTGAGAGAGTTATAGATTTTTAAATAGTGGATTACGTTGATAATTAAATTTAAAATAAAATTAAAACTAATTACCATACTTAGTTGATCATGGTAGTAGATGACCAAGATTATAAGCCTAATCACATTTTCTTCCAGATCTATCACTAGGTGACGCACAAAAAAACTCACTCTCAACCATCACCTGAGCGCACCCGAACACCACCACCGGGAGATCATCGATCATCACCCAAAAATGCATCTGAGACTCCTCTGTCCTCCACCCGAATCTCGCAGCACCTGGTTAAGCCCTCCGCCTCCTAGATGCTCTCGAAAGCTGCGCCTGATGAAGCCAATTTTGGCATAGTGGTCCACAATATGACGATCTGTTGAAGTTAGGCATCTCAGAGTGCGTAAGATTTTTCCATTTGGTGGTTTCTTGGATTAAACACTAGATTGAGTGATTTGATGGTAGGGAGGGCGAAAATTATTGTCCGTTCTTTAAGAAGAGTGGCGGTAGAAATCCAGTTGACTCGGAAACATTTAAATTTAGGGATTGACCCGCTTTTGAGGGTGTGTGTGTGTATATATATACATATAAATATTTTGATATTTAATTTCTGTGGAAATTTACCCCCGAACTCCAAATCAACCCAACGACTATCACGCCTAGCTAAATACCCCTATTCCAGACAAAATGGGATATGTTTCGTAAGCCAATTCGACTGTTTTGTTCAGTTTTCATCAAAATTAAAATATAAATCAATATATATTGAATTTAAACGTACATTTTAATTTACCGGGGCCACATACTAACTCCAAAAATTACAGAAAAATAAATCTTCTATGTTTTGACGATACGGTCCTTAAAGACTAATTTCATCGAATTTGGAGACTGTTTGAAAAATGGCCAATTTTCCAGTCGATTAGATTCAAATTGAAACTGCCAAACACGTTTAAATTCACCAAACTCACATTTTAATTCCAAAAATTATGAAATTTGAAATCTAACAATAATTTGACATTTCGGATCCAACAAAAATGGTTTCATTGAAAACGGAGGTCGTTTACAAAATGGCTATTTTTAAGGGCTATATATTACTTAAAATATAATTAAATTCCATGGCGACTATTTTGAACTTTAATGTAACAACCCGGATTTTCAAAACCAATTTAAAATTTTTATTTTAGCAATTTTAATGAATTTTGAATATTCAAAATAATTTATTTTGAATAATAACGATTAAAAATTTATTTAAATCGAAGTTAGAACGAATAAGCTTATTTTAATTATGTAACGCGCCTGAAATGGTGAGGCAGTTTGAAAACTCAATTTCAAATTTCAAATGAATGTATAGGATTCAAAATAAATCGGATTTCGGTAAAATCGGAAATATTTGAATCTATTTAAAAATATCTTTCCAACGAATGTGAAAAATCTAGATTTCATAATGGGAATAAAATGTTATGTCCAGATTAAAAATCAGAAAAGTCGTTGCGGAATTTATATATATTTTAATATAATATATAGCCCTTAGAAATAGCTATTTTGCAAACGACTTCTGTTTTTGACGAGACTACTTTTGTTAGATCCGGAATGTCAAGCTATTGCTAGATTCCAATTTTCATAATTTTTGGAATTAAAATGCGAGCGTGGTGAATTTAAACATGTTTGTTCAATTCTGTTTGAATTTAATCGACAAGAAAATGAATGTTTTTCAAACGGTATCCAAATTCAACGAAATTAGTTTTGTTTGGACCATATCATCAAAACATAGCTAGATGTATTTTTCTGGAATTTTTGAAGGCAGTATGTGGCCCCGGTAAATTAAAATGTATGTTTAAATTCAATATACATCGATTTGTATTTTAATTTTGATGGAAACTGATCGTAGCGGTCGAATTGGCTTACCAGACTTATCCCATTATGTTCGGAATGGGGGTGTTTGGTTAGGGGTGACAGTCGTTGGGGTTTATTTGGAGTTCATATGGATAAACAAGTATTTTTGAATTAAAGAATATAAAAAAATATGTATAAATAACTAGACAAAACCGTAATTCCTTCATAATTCTCTAGAGCCGCCAATGGCCAGTTTTGCTCTAATCTTCCCTCCCATCGATCTCTCAATCAACTTGACGAATCTAAAAACTCATAACACGGAAATTATTAAGCTAAGTGAGATCGACGAGATGATGTGGGTTTGATCATGATTAATGGAGTGGAGTGTCTGAATTTCTCGCTGAAACTCCCGCCGTTCAATAACCAATTCATGGCACCAGGGATCGTCGGTCTCGTCGAGGTTACTAGCAGAGGGGTTTCTCGCGTAGGGGGTTCATGTGGACAGGTCCGATCAATCTCCGGTCGACGTTAGGAGGTGGAACCGACAATTTTTTCCTATAAGGTTGGGTTTTTCAGAATGGTCGATAAACAGGAAGAAGGACAATAATGAGGGAATGGAAACACTTGGTATACATTATAAAAAAATGCTGTTTTTCTTTTTGATTATATTAGTTAATTTAATTTTGTAATTAGGCACTAAATATGTTTTGAAAATAAAAATAATATTGTTTTGGAAATAAAATTTGCATTGTTTTGTAAATAAAATTAACATGATTTAAAAATATAAATATACTTTGTTTTAAAAATACAAAAATTACTTTGTTTTAAAATTATAAAAATATACTTTGTTTTAAAAATATAAATATAATTTGTTTTAAAAATATAAATATAATTTGTTTTAAAAATATAAAAATATAATTTATTGTAAAAATAACTTTGCTTTAAAAAAATAAAAGTAGCATTGTCTAATAATAAAAATAGCTTTGTTTTAAAAAAATTAAAATAACATTGTCTAATAATAAAAATAGTTTTGTTTCTAAAAAAATAAAAATAACATTATCTAATAATTTGAAAAGCTTTGTTTTTAAAAATAAAAATAAAAATAGCATTGTCTAAAAATAAATTGTTTTCCAAATATAAACAGAGTAGAAAAAAATGTGATATATATATAGAGAGGGTTATATATATATATATATCGGTTTAAAAACATGATTTTTTAAAATACAAATATCATTGATTAAAAATGTGATTTTTAAATATATGAAGCATTATTAAAAATGCGATTTTTTAATATAAAATGCGTGAAACAAATTATGTTGGAATAGCGGTGAAGAATGTAACGCGCTGGAGCAAATCCAAACTGTTCAGAAATTCAGAAATAAAAACTGATAGAGTGGATTCCAATGTGTGAACTCTTTGTCACTCAATTTAGTTCCAGTTAAATATATACTAGGATGTAGACGGTGCTTAGCAGCACCCGACACCATTGATTTTACAAACCATGATTGTTTGTTTGCAATGAGTTGACTGTGGTGTGTTTCTAGAATGAATAAAATATATAAAATGTTCATGTATGGAATAAAATATTTGAACAATAAAATTATAATTTTTTTGAATATATGAACCATATAAAATGGTCATGTGTTGGAAATAAATATTCATTTACAAATCGAACGATTTGTTTATGTACACCCATTTGACTGATATTGATTGGGACGATATATTTTACACATTGCCAAACTATAGAAATAATAATTACTATTTGTTGTTCGAAAATCCCACACGGGTATTGGGATGACATTGGACATACACTAGTCATAATATTTAGTTATATGTCAATCGATGGGGTTGACAGACTGCGATGTGCCTTAATTATTTATTTTTAATGCTTATACAGTTGTAAATTGCACTTTGGATGATGGTTGGTAGTGTATAATTATTGTTGTGTACATGTGTGTCTGAAATCCGTATAAATAACATTATCTGATAATTGACTGGGTCTGATTCCAATTTAGAAAGAAAGAATATTTTAAAATAATATTCAGTAAAGGGTTAAAATCTGATTTGTTGTCCGATTTGGGATGGACACGAAAATATTGAAATATATAAGCCGTGTTGATTAGATTTGTGCCATTTTGACGTGAACGATATTTATATCGATTTTATACATTTTTATAATGAATATCATAAAGGAAATGATTTCAAAACCTGATATTTTGATCATTTATATATATTATAATGATATAAAATATTGAATTTTGATTTAAAATTGAAAATGAAGTTGAAATCATTTTTTAAACGAATTTAAAAAAATTTATAAAATATGTTTTCAATATAAATCAACGAAATATATAAAACCTATATGTTATATATATTTAATGGCTTGAATAGAACGCGTCGCGCCGCGACCATTCGTGAATTTCGACCATTGTCTTCGAATTGAAATTACGGGAGATCCGACCATTGGATTATAGTTGGATTTGAAATCTTATAGTTGGATTTGGAATTATGTCCAAATCAAATTAGGAAAAGGTCGCTATAAGTGCAGTTCGATGACCGTTTATAAAAATCGAGTGAAAGGGCATTAATAAAATTATTAAAAATTTGTGTAAAATCAGAATAAGTGATTTGGATATAATTGGGATGAAAAATTCCATATTAGTGAAGATAAAAATATATTTTTGTCAAAATGAACTAGTTATTAACTAGATTTGAAATCTAATAACTATTTTTTTAAATAATTTGGATTGAGAATCGGTTTTAATATAACCAGAATTTCCAATATATGAATTAGAGTGGATTTGAATGGAAATCGTCTTCGGAATATTTCGATGTTGGATTTTGTGATTATATAGATATTTTTATGGTAATTTGGAAGATACATTTATATCATTATTTCTAATACGATATTTGTTTGTTTCAGAATTTGATATTGAATATAAGCTGATATTATTTCTATTCAGAGCCTTGTATTTAATATCAAATGGGACTTTGGGTTTGTCGTGAAAGGTGTCTTTATTAACACTGTCTTAAACCCAGTTGAGAAAAGAATAAATCTTTAATTTAAGATTTAGTGAAGTTTTCCAATTAATTAATATTTAATTGGAATTGAATAAAAGAATTGGATTTTTGGGTTTATAGTAAACGATGCTTTAAACGACATTTGTTCTTTAACCCGATTAACCATGAAATGTGATTTTGAATTTATAAATCTTTTCATTAAGATTTAACGAGAATTTTCCAAAGTAAAGTTTTCCAATTTAATATATTAAATTGGAATTAAATGGAATTCAGTTTGATAATAATCGAAGTGAGCTTCTGTGGAGGAAGACTGTTAATATATATGGAAAAAGGCTTTGTCGATATTTCATTTATATTATTAGTCGGATACGGAAATTGATATCGATTATATATATTGATCTGTTTTCCGTGAAGGTTCCATAATTAATGCAATGTGATTTTGGTTTATCGTGAACGGTGTTTTAAAAGACCTTAGTTCTTTAACCCAGTTAAAGACATGATTACATGTCTAACATTGTATTTCGAACTGTATGGTTGATCTCTGCTAAATATATATTTGTTTGGTGGTGGAGAATTTATTCTCTTGCTTAACACCCTTCTCTAAGACGTACGAGCTTAGAGGTTATATATCAGCAGAAATCAATAGTGCGACTTGTTTGATTTTCCAAAGTTAAATAATCATTAATATTGATTTTTGGAAGATTAAAACTAATTGGAGTTATAATGAATCTTTAATTAGATTGAAATGTGAATTGATAATTTAAATTATCAAATTCGAGAAATGATCGAGAGTGGAGTATTACCTGTTTTTCTCTAAATGATAATCAAACCTTTAATTTGATTTGAACAGGAGATGGTAATTAATTTACCAATAACATCGTGGTGTTAGATATGGAGTATTACCAGTTTTGCTACATGGGATGATTAGGTTCGGATTGGGAAATTAAACAAACGATCACTTCGGTAAGGTTCTCTAATGCCGACTAGTTTGGATAAACCATAATTTGGGTAGAAATGATATCCAAAAGAAGATTAAAGAATAAATTTAAGAATTTATCATTTATAAAATCAATGGGAACCTTTCTCTAATGATGAGAATATTTGAATAAAAGAATATTCTGAATTGGAATGAGGCTTATGTTGTGTTTTTATAGCACTTGTTTATAACATAAGTGAGTTAGTCAGAAAGGCCAGTTTTGTTCCCATTCTGGATAATTGATACGACGATAAGTCGACAATGAAGACGGTGGTTGAAGAACAGAGATCTTCACATCGTTTGGATGATTACTATTGTCTTGATTGGGTTGTACACCGAAGACAAGGTAATAGGTGGTGATCGTCCAGACGTACTTGGAGATCGACCGGATATGCGGGGACCTCTCTCCTATATTGGACATATGGGACGAGGAATAAGGTGCCTTCGGTCTCGTTCATACCCAAAATAGACTTGTAAATGGATGTGTGTCTGACATCGGATTTTATTCTGTATTGATTGATTTCTATTAAATATATATATGTTTGGTGGCGGAGAATTTATTCTCTTGCTTGACACCCTTCTCTAAGACGTACGAGCTTAGAGGTTATATATCGATAAATATCAGTCACATGGCGTGAAATGTTAGTGTGGCATGCTAAGATGCAAAGGACCAAGGCTTTTGTTGAAAAGCAGAGCCTTGTGGTTGATGATCAAAGCATGACTTTAAATAGCATAGCTTTGTGTAGCATTAATTCGTGAGCCTTGCACACAGGTGTGAACCAAAAATGGATAGTGACTACACGGAAATGGAAATATGTTAGTTCTAGCTACAAGTAACATCATGGTATGGAGCCCAGACTATTTACTCATTTGGATGTTTCACACTATTATTACTTGATGGGAGACGAGGTACCTCAGATATATCGGCACTGCGGTGCTGATGGATATTATATCGGTCACAACGGGGATGATGGATATGGTTGACATACTGACCATTTTAGAGATTCGATAGAACCACTTAACATATAGTTTATGGTATTACTAATCATCGACGGATGACCGACCATGAAGATCCAAGGGGTTCACTTTGAGGGATACCGAGGCACTTGCTAATGTGTCTCGAAATCAGTGAGGATAATCCCTTGCCTCGGTTCATAGATGGAAACCCAATTTCCAATAAGTGATATTCGGTTTTAGTTGTAAATATATATATATATGGCGACGTAATATAATGGTACCTATGCCGCCTACGATTGATACATTTATATTTGAAGTTGATTTCTTCACTTATTGTAATAATAAAAGATGAAATTTTGCGTAATAAGCATATTTTGCTATTATAAGGGAAAACTCAATCCTCGACTGCATTCATTATGTGATAGGACCTGAGTCTTATAATAGCTTCATTTTTCTATTTAGCATTACGCTATTATTTTTATGCAATGGTATTTAGGGGGGATAAACCCGTTCCGTGTTATACGGCGTGGTTCTATGATTTACCGGACTTTAAAATCAAGCTAATAACTGTTTTAGTTCTCACACCAGTCACATGACTAACCTATAGTTTATTGTTTTAATCTAAACTTTAGGCGCCCCTATTTTCCACATTGGCAGCTGGTAGTTTGGTTTTGCAGATATTATACTCACAGGATCTTGGTTTACAGCTGTAACGACCCACATTCTACGCATCGCAGGATCGTACAATACTTATTTCTTTCACATACGAAGTCGTATGGTCATGTAACTTTCGTAGACGACTATTGGGGTCATTTCCCATGTTCATGGTTTTTGTCGATTATTAAATGACCATTTTGCCCCTAGCCGATACTGTTTTGGCCATAACATTTGATTGGAAAGGAATTTTGACCTGAAACCACTTCCATTGGCTCCGGATGATGGTTGGCAATTCTGTAGAGTAGTCACATTAGCCAGACGGACTCACCGTTTGGGAGATATGGCTGAAACAAGCTTCAGAAGGTGAAAAACTGTTTAACCGGGCCAAATGATGCGATTAGTAAATGGGCCCATAACCCATTTCGGGATTAGAGTTATGGGGAGGCTGAAATGCGTTAGGTTTTCATTTCATTTCAGTTTTCCAACCGCCACAAACCCTCTCTTCAACCTAACAATGGCCTCCAACATCGAAATACACCTCTAATCACTTCTTAATCAAGTTTTGGCTTAAACTACATCAAATTAAAGAGGAATAGCACCAAAGCAAGGTTAGAGTTGCTGTTAGACATCATTATTCATGCCAAACAGAGATTTATTTCAGATCTGAGTTTTATTTGTGGCCAAGGTGAGTGATTAACATTGTTTTGACACTAATTATAGTTAATTAGGGTGATTAGTGATAATTAGCAAATTTATATATTAATAAATTCTGGAAAAATATTTATAAATTCTAAAATATTGTTTCATACCTCTGTTAGAAATTTGGGATGATTTGGTTAAGTTTTGTTAATCTTATGATTAGTTTTGCTTAAACATGCTTAAGGGAAAATATGAGGTTTTGGCTACGTTTGATCTATTTTACATGCTATAGTTGTTGTTTTGGTGTTTATGATTGATTGTACATGTTGCTTTGACTGTATGGTATGATTTGTGATTGTCTAGAAGTGTTAGATTGGTCGAAAACGCTGTCAAATGGCGTAAAACATTTGCTGGAAAGAAGTGCAGGAAATTGCCCGAACCGGATAGGATCGAAGGGGGGAAGCAAGAACTGACCCGCTCGCCTGGAAGCTCCACGTTAAACCCGCTGGTGAGAAGGAGCTCCAATCTGAACCGATGCCACTCACGAACTGCTTCAGGAGCTAAGGAACCAATGGCCAAGGAGGATCACAAACCGATGCTGGGCTACGACCTGAAGTCCTCCAATCCGAACCGCCTTCCATGTGAGCTTCTCACACCACCCGATCCGATCTGCCCTTGTGAGCATGAATCTAGCCCAACCCGAACCACCCTAGGGGGCACGATCTGAGCCATTTAGTGGACAACAAACCGATGGCGTTGCATCACGAGTAGGACCTGATGATGAGTCACGAGCTGGAGGAGCACGACCTGACCCGTATGGGGTATTCCGATCTGAACAGAGGAGTTGATGACCATGACCTGAAGCAAAGTGAAGAAATGAAGACCAATCCGGGGAAGAAGGAAGAGACCAAAACCCGAGATGCAAAGGTAGTCCAAATAGGAAGTTTGTACTCAGAATCCAGTTGGGAACCAACGAGCCGACTTCATGAGTTGGGCTTTGCTGTGGGATGTGTGCTAAGGAGTTGTCGATGTCTATAACTTTGGATCAATATGTGTAGGGGGTACGTGAACGGATTCAGGGCCACCGTGGCCTAGGTACGACTAAAGAGCTATACACCAATGAAGTGGGGTCATTTGTAAAGGTTTGGTCATGACTCCATGGGGTGAGCTTGGTAGTAGTAGTAGTTGTACAAGTTGAACTCCGTCACTACTTCGACGGGTCTAGTGATCGAAGCGGTAGTTATCGTATGCTTTACGCACTGAGTGAGAGATGTGAGGATGGTTGCTATGTTTAATTTGTTTTCCTTCATTATGACATGCACACTCCCACCCCCGTTATCTTTACACCATTTGTTTAGTGGTACCTTAGAGTATTGTACGGTATGTAGTGCTAACTCTTGGGTTGCAAGTACAGGTTCAGGTATGGTTTAGTATACCTGTTGTTGTTCTGTTTAGCTGCTTATCTCTCATACCCGCCTTTTTTTCTGACCTAGAGTTTTATGTCTCTTCTTATTACTCTAGGTGCTCTCACGAGCAGACCAGAGACAGGTTAGGTGGTATGCACGAGTAGCTGTACCGGAGACGCGCAGGAGGCTTCCATGTATTATATATATATAGACATTCTCCCTGTGTTGCTGCGGTCACTACTTTGGGCATTGGTGGTGTACCTTTATTTCTTTTGTTTAGAGACAGTAATTTGGAAAGTTGTAATAAGTTGTATTTGGATTTCCACTACTCTGATGATGATGCTGATGTTGGTTTTAGTTATCATCTTATGCACTGTCTCGCCTGTATTATGTCAAGTATATTATTATTATATATTGTTACATGCACAGTGAGACATACTATAGGTTTTCGATTAGTTCACTCTCTTCTTTCCTTTCTTTAGCGACCGTTCCGTGCGGGTCGGGCATGTGTACAACGCACTTTCGGAGGAAATGCCGGCTGGTGGGAGGCGGGTTGTCACACTTGGTATCAGAGCTCTAGGTTGCGTAGTTAACCTAGGGAAAGACACTAGGGAGAGATAATACCTATATGAGAGCGCGTATTTGTGATTATTTTGGTTTTCAAAAACTATATATATATACTATTAGTATAGTTGAGGATGAAGTCGCACTGCACTGGCACCACTATGGAGATGGTTAATCGTTTCTCTTTACAGATTGAACGATGAGCCGATACGCAAGGGGTACCGGTAGAGGAGCCAATAATGGGAATGCTGCTGACATGAGGACGATGTTTACTGACCTCATGAGAGAGATGCTTAGGGATGTGCAGAGGGAAGCTCCCAATGCTGGTAATGGTAGTGGTCCAATGCAGGCGCCTAGGGACGATTTCACCAAGCTGAACAAGGATTATACTAGTATTGGTGGGAAGCCGTTCCATGGAACGGAGTCGGCTACGGATGTTCAGGATTGGTTGGATAGCTGCGAACGTATCTTCGAAGATTTGGGTATCGAGGATGCGATGAAAAGAAGGCTAGCATCCCATCAGCTGCAAGGGCGGGCAATGAATTGGTGGAATGCTATAAAGGCAGCTATTCCCGAGGATCAGATTACTTGGGATCAGTTTAAGGTTCGCTTTAGCGATAAGTTTGTTCCAACTGCTCAAAAGTCAGTGCTGTTTAAGAAATTCTTATAACTCAAGCAGAATGGTAGAGCTGTCTCAGAATATATTGCCGAATTCGACACTTTGTCGAAATATGGGTTATCCCTAATAGATATTGCCGAGAAGAAGAACGAGAAGTTCATAACTGGCTTGGATGGCTATTTGGGGGAAAAGATTATTAACCACATCAATGAGACGTTTGAATCAATTTTGGGGAAAACACTGAGGTCAGAGAGTCTTTACCCTAAGTCGAAGACTGAGGTCACATCTGCAGAGGAGCCGAAGCCGCAAGCAAGCGGTGGAGGCAAGAATGGTTCTCATAATAAGTGGAAGCAGAACCAGAATAAGGATGGCCAGAAAAAGAATAAGAAAGGTGTTGAGTGCTTCAGCTGTGGTAAGAAGGGCCATTATGCTAGTAATTTTCGAGCCAAGCCAGCGGATAGGAAGTGCTTCAACTGTGGCCAAGTGGGACATCACAAGGACAAGTGTCCGCAACCCCCAAAAGAAAAGCAGATGGTGAAAGCATATGCCTTTAATGCTATTCCTTCTTCGTCGAATGCCCCAACTGCGATGGAGAAAGGAAAGAATATCGTTATTCAAGGTATGCTTTCTATTTATGATGTTCCTGTTCGAGTGTTGTTTGATACCGGAGCTTCCAGTTCCTTCATATCTAGTGACCTGGTCGATAGGTTGGGATTGGAGCTCGAGATTGTCGATAGACCTTTAGTAGTGACGAACCCGATTGGTGGTTCGACTAACCTTAACATGATTTGTTGTAATGTGGTCTTATCGAGTCATGGATGCAAGTTTGTTTGTGATTGCTTTGTTTTTGGCTTTACTGGGTTTGGCATTATTTTGGGATTCGATTGGTTCCAAAGATACGGGGTGATGGTAGACTGTGAGGGCTTTTGGCGACAGCTAGAGCGGATGATGGGCAGAGGGTAGTGTTCGGTGGTCTACCTAGTGATGGGGTAATAGCTAGTTTTCTAAATTCCCTCGACATCCCGCATAGTGAGTTGTCAGGTTTGCCCGTGGTTGGCCAGTATCCGGACGTCTTCGAGGAAGTGACCGGGCTTCCACTACACCGAGAGATTGAGTTCCGTATTGATTTAGTGAAAGGTGCCAGACCTAAAGTGATGCCACTTCGTCGTATGGCACCAAGAGGGCAGCGAGAGCTTGGGGTGAAAGTCAGCGATCTTTTGAAGAAGGGATTGATCAGAAGGAGTGTTTTTGAATAGGGAGCACCAGTTGTGTTTGCTACCAAGGCGGTTGGTTCCCTTCGGTTGTGTGTGGACTACCGCGAATTGAATAAAGTGACGAGGAAGAATAAGTATCCTCTACCATGGATAGATGATTTATTTGATCAGTTGAGTGGCTCGAGAGTATTCTCCCAGTTGGATCTCACGACAGGTTTTCATCAGCTTAGGGTGGAAGCCGAGAGTATAGCTAAAATGACATTTTGGACGCCGTCTGGATTTTATGAGTGGTTGGTCATGCCATTCGGGCTGACCAATGCCTCAGCATATTTTGTGGATCTTATGAATAGGGTATTCAGAGATCAGTTTAATAAGTTTGTACTTGTGTTCGTGGATGATATTTTCGTCTACTCGAGGACAGAGGAAGAACACAAGGAACATTTAAGAATAGTGATGGAGGTGTTGAGAAAACACCAATTGAAAGAAAAGTTTTCTAAGTGTCACTTCTGGAGAAGGGAAGTGAGATTCATAGGCCATGTTGTTTCAGAGAATGGTATTGCCATGGATCCTGCGAAGGTGGCTACGATACATGATTTGTCTACGCCCAAGAATGCAACTGACATACAAAGTTTATTGGGATTAGCTGGATATTATCGTAAGTTTATCCAAAACTTTTCCAAGATAGCAACACCGATGACTCAGTTGACCAAGAAGAATCAAGCTTTCGTCTGGGACGAAAAGTGCGAGAATGCATTCAAGAGTCTAAAGAAAAAGTTGACATGTGCACTAGTGTTAGTCATTCCTAAGGGGAATGTAGAGATGACGGTATATACGGATGCATGTGGTACCGGACTAGGTGCTGTATTGATGCAAGAAGGTAGGGTTGTAGCTTATGCAAGTCGGCAACTGAAACCGCATGAGAAAAGATACCTTACCCATGATTGGGAATTTGGCATACAAAGTTGAATTACCAGAGAAGATGGCAGGAGTTCACTACATATTTCATGTTTCCCAGTTAAGGAAGTTCGTACACGACCCAGATGTGACTATTCCACCTGATCAGTTGATATCGAAGTTGAACCCGAGGCGGTTGGGAACCGCAGGCCTATGCGTATTGTTGGGAATGATACGAAGCAACTTCGCAGGAAAGCAGTGAAGTTAGTCAAAGTTCAGTGGGGGCGAGAATGAGAATGACTGTACTTGGGAGACAGAGGAGAGCATTAGGAAGACGTATCCAGAACTCTTCGCCTGGTAGGATTTTAACTTCGATTTAGTCTTTCCACATGCTAGGATAGGCTTGTTTGTTGGCTTTGCATGATTGATTGTTGTATATGGTTGGTATGCATGTGGGATCCTTTGTATGTTTTGGATTAAGGAATTTCGAGGACGAAATTTCTTAAGGGGGGAGAGTGTAACGACCCGCATTCTACGTATCGCAGGATCATAGAATATTTATTTATTTCACACACAAAGTCGTATGGTACTGTAACTTTGGGAGACGACTACTGGGGTCATTTCCCATGTTCATGGTTTTTGCCAATTTTTAAATGACCGTTTTGCCCCTAGCCGATACTGTTTTGGCCATAACTTTTGATTGGAAAGGAATTTGGACCTGAAACCACTTCCATTGGCTCTTGATGATGGTTTACAGTTCCGTAGACTAGTCAGATTAGCTAAATGGACTCACCGTTTGGGAGATATGGCTGAAACAAGTTTCAGAAGGTGAAAAACTACTTAACCGGGCCAAATGAGGTGATTAGTAAATGGGCACATAACCCATTTCGGGACCGGGTTATGGGGAGGCTGAAATGAGTTAGGTTTTCATCTCATTTCATTTTTCCAACTGCCACAAGCCCTTGCTTCAACCTAACAATAGCCTCCAACATCTAAATACACCTCTAATCACTTCTTAATCAAGTTTTGGCTTAAACTGCATCAAATTAAGGAGGAATAGCACCAAAGGAAGATTAGAGCTGCTGTTAGACATCAGTATTCGTGCCAAACAAAGATTTATTTCAGATCTGAGTTTTATTTGTGGCCAAGATGAGTGATTAGCATTGTTTTGACACTAATTACAGTTAATTTGGGTGATTAGAGATAATTAGCGAATTTATACATTAATAAACTCTGGAAAAATATTTATAAATTCTGAAATATTGTTTCATACCTATGTTAGAAATTTGGGATGATTTGGTTAAGTTTTGTTAATCATGTGATTAGTTTTGCTTAAACACGCTTAAGGGAAAATATGGGTTTTTGGCTATGTTTGATCCATTTTACATGCTATAGTAGTTGATTTGGTGTTTATGATTGATTGTACATGTTGCTATGTCTTTATGGTATGATTTTTGATTGTCTAGAAGTGTTACATTGGTCGAAAACGCCGTAGAATGGCGTAAAACAGTCGCTGGAAAGAAGTGCAGGAAATTGCCCGAACCGGATCGGATCGAAGGGGGGAAGCACGAACTGACCCGCTCGCCTGGAAGCTCTACGATCTGACCCGCTGGTGAGAAAGAGCTCTGATCTGAACCGATGCCACTCAAGAACTGCTTCAGGAGCAAAGGAACCAATGGCCAAGGAGGATCACGAACCGATGTTGGGCCACGACCTGAAGTCCTCCGATCCGAACCGCCTTCCACGTGAGCTGCTCACACCACCCGATCCGATCCGCCCTCGTGAGCATGAAGCTACCCCGACCCGAACCACTCTAAGGGGGGAGCGATCTGAGCCATTTAGTTGACACTGAACCGATGGCATTGCATCAAGAGTAGGACCTGACGATGAGTCACGAGCTAGAGGAGCACGACCCGACCCGTATGGGGTATTCCGATCCGAACCGAGGAGCTGATGACCACGACCTGAAGCAACGTGAAGTGAAGAAATGATGCCCGATCCGGGGAAGAAGGAGGAGACCAAAACCCGAGATGCAAAGGTAGTCCAAACAGGAAGTTTGTACTCAGAATCCAGTTGGGAACCAACGAGTCGACTTCATGAGTTGGGCTCTGCTGCGGGACATGTGCTAAGGAGTTGTCGATGTCTATAACTTTGGATCATTATGTGCAGGGGGTACGTGAACGGATTCAGGGCCACCGTGGCCTAGGTACGACTAAAGAGCTATAGACCAATGATGTGGGGTCATTTGTAAAGGTTTAATCATGACTCCATGGGGTGAGCTTGGTAGTAGCAGTAGTTGTACAAGTTGAACTCCGTCACTACTTCGATGGGTCTAGTGATCGAAGCGGTAGATATCGTATGCTTTACGCACTGAGCGAGAGAAGTGAGGATGGTTGCTATGTTTGATTGGTTTGCCATCATTATGACATGCACACCCCCATCCCCGTTATCTTTACACCATCTGTTCAGTGGCACCTTTGAGTATTATACGGTATGTAGTGCTAACTCTTCAGTTGCTGGTACAGGTTCAGGTATTGTTTAGTATACCTGTTATTGTTCTGTGTAGCTGCTTATCGCTCATACCAGACTTTTTTTATGACCTAGAGTTTTATGTCTCTTCTTATTACTTTGGGTGCTCTCACGAGACAGGTTAGGTGGTATGCACGAGTAGTTGTACCGGAGACGAGCAGGAGGCTTCCACGTATGATATATATAGACATTCTCCCTGTGTTGCTGCAGTCACTACTTTGGGCATTGGTGGTGTCCCTTTCTTTCTTTTATTTAGAGACAGTAATTTGGAAAGTTGTAATAAGCTGTATTTGGATTTTCGCTACTCTGATGATGATGTTGATGTTGTTTTTAGTTTCAGCTTATATACTGTCTCGCCTGTTTTATGTCAAGTATATTATTATTATACTTTGTTCCATGCGCTGGGAGACATTCTACAGGTTTTCGATCTGTTCATTCTCTTCTTTCCTTTCCTTGGCGACAGTTCCGTGCGATTCGGCATGTGTACAGTGCACTTTCGGAGGAAATGCCGGCTGGTGCGGGGCGGGCCATCACAATAGCTGAAATATCTTCGGAACGCTCTATATCCGTGTATTTCTTACAATTATGTTATTTGTTATTTTTCTGCTGCTATGTAATATATTTTAATCTCTGATATTTTCCAATGTATAATATTTATTCATACTCTATTATATTCTTGTACTCTGATGCAAATTGTTGTAATAAGCAATGAAATGTTCTATCGTTTGTGTTCTGATTCGTTGTGCTCTCAATTCATTCCGGGCTTACCTTTATGGGGAAGTTTGGGTCATTTCAATTAAACTGGACATAGCTTTTAATTTATATTAAGAAATCAAAAAAATTCACATTTATTAGAAAGATATAATTAAAAAGATTCAAATGTTTTTGGTTTTACTGAAATCCGATGTATTTTGAATTTTGTACATTCAATTGAAATTTAAAATCGAATTTTCAAACTGTTGCGCCATTTAAGGCTTGTTTTATAATTAAAATAAATTTATTCATTCTAGCTTCGATTTAAATAAATTTTTAATAGTTATTATTTAAAATAAATCATTTTAAATATTCAAAACCCATTAAAATCGCTAAAATAAAATTTTTAAATTGGTTCTGAAATTCCGTGTTGTTACAGAAAATAATTTTAATTTCCCTTTTTTAATTGACATCTGAATTTAGACTTCCCAAATTATCCAAATGATAATTTTTCCAATTCAGTTATAGACACCATTTATAAATTAACTTAAAGTCCCCACATTATTTTGTTTACAAACATCATTAATAAATTCACCACTACAAATTCCTGTATTATTTAATTTATAAACATCGTTTATAAATTCAGTACTTCATCTTCCAGTATTATTTAATTTAAAAACATATAAATTCAATACTTCAATTTCCTGTAATATTTAATTTACAAACATCGTTTATAAATCCATTTCAATTTCTGCGTTATTAAATTTATAAATATTGTTTATAAATTGCTTTACTTGTTTTTATTATTTAAAACAAGTAAATATTTCCTAGCCCATTTGAAATCCAAATTCTATTTTTAACAAAAATAGATTTTTTTCCTTTTAAATCTCAAAATCCCTTTTCACAATATTTTTATAAATTGACATTTTGGCCCGATGATTTTTAAACATCCAAAAACACTCAATTATCAGATAACAGGCTTTATAACACATCATATATGATAATATATATGTGTTGTGTATATATAAAAACAAGCAGTAATAAATTTTTAGGAATCCAGTTGGATCCCTCCAACCTGTTTTCCTGCATCCACAAATGTTAGCCAACATAAATAATATCCATCCTTCTTCAAGGCAGGATATCGTGGTATAGAAGGTCATCCACTATCATATTGTGCGTCGCATAGGGTCATCCGCAGATTATACTACGGGCATTCGCTAAAGGTACTACGGGAAATATCCAACCACCAATATATATATATATATATTTGAAAACTAGTTAACTTTGTATTGATGCATTAGGCCAAATTCAGCACAAGCCCAAGTATACAGCAGATAACACAAACAGGTATACAAAAGAAATAGCAAATACAGTAGGTGACAGGTATGAATGCACACACCAATCATCAATAATACTATATTCGCATGGAAAAACAACACGCAACCCGAAGTATTCTTCCCCAAATAGCAAATTTTTAGGGTAATTCATGACGGCCGGTAGCTCCAGCAATCGAAAGTGCGATCTTCTTCCTGGCCATTTCTGGTAACCTTCGATCGTTTAATTCTCGGAATTAGTACTTTGACGTCTATTTAGATGAGGTTATTAATCACGTTGCTTTCTCTTTTCTTCTTCTCGAAAATGCATCGATTTCTCTCTTTCCATATGTGATGCACTGAAGTTGTCTGTGTTATATGGAGCAGTTGCAGTCTCAGTGGCGAGCAGGCCTGCATTCTCAGGTGAATGATCTCTTCCTCTAAGTTCCCAGTGAAATTGCTCATGTTTTTCTGTCTTGTTACTACCATGATTTCTGCGCTGAACTTACAATCGAAAAAAAAGATGATTGTGAGATTTCGGGGTTAGGTTGCAAAGCGAGCAAATAGGATCTACATTGATGTTCCATTTCACAAGCCTATCAGTTGTGGGGAGACGACCAGTAATAGCTTTGTATGTTGTGAAATCCATCTTAGGACAGTTAGCTTTGCTCCAGATTGTGTCAGCCCAATCTTTAACAGCATGTTTTGTTCTGATGTAATTCCATGCCATAGATAATGAAAATAAACCATCAGGCGAGTCCGACCACACCCAAATGTCTTGTGTAAGGTCAGGGTCAATGCAATTTGCTGAATTTCAAGTTGCAGAGCCTGCATGCAACTAAGATTAGTAGTGTTCCATTGACCGTTTGTTAGTATTTTGTCGACACCAAAATCATAGCCTCCCACGACCGTTAGAGAGTCCCACCCTAGGTAATTGATCAGAGATTGCCCCAGAAACCAGGGGTCCTTTTATAAACTGGTGGATTTGCCTTCAGCAAATTCACGATGAATTGGAGTTTTTAAGGTATTTCTGTTTGCCATGATGTGTTTCCATATAAATGACGATTTATTATTGCATTTCATAACCCAGAAATTTGTTTTAATGTATCGGTTTCTCATCCATGTAGACCATAGAGAATTTGCTTGAATAATTTTCCATGCATGTTTAATGCCGTATGTTTTCTTGAGTTACTTGAGGTTGATTAACCCTACTCCCTCTTCGGATTTGAGTCTGCATAAAACATCATAGCTAACTTTGTGGATCCTCCCCCCCCCCCGGCCAAAGGAAATTAGCGCATATAGCGTTTATTTTGTCGATTGTGCAGTCTGGGATTTGGAATGTTTGGAGCCAAAATCTGACTTTTGCCGTGATAACTATGTGAATTAGCTGTAATCTACTTGCAAAAGATAGCAGTTTAGAACTCCAACGATTGATTTTATCCTTTATTTTTGCAATAAGATCCCCACATTCTCTATCGGTAATAATGGCCGACGATAAAGGCACACATAGATATTTCACTGGTAGTTGGCTTTCGCTAATCCATAAAATCTCAAGCGTAGTAGACTTTTCTTTTCAGAATTTGTTGAAATAGCATTTTGATTTACAATTGCTAAGTTTCAACCCAGCCCATAATTCAAGCTTTTTGAAAATGTCCTTAACAGCATGAGCAGCTTGACTGTTTGATTTCATCACAATAATTAAGTCATCCGCGTATAGTAGATGATGAACAGTCGGTTCATGTTTGTAGCTAGGTTGGAATAGTCCCTGATGACATGCTAGTTCCATTTGAAGCGAGAAATATTCCATGGCGATTGCGAATAGGTAGGGGGAAAGGGGATCCCCTTGTTGAATCCCGCGATTTGACGTTATAAATCCCTTTGGCTCTCCATTAATCATGATAGAAAAAGTTGGTGTTGAGATGCACTCTCTTATGATAACAATTATTTGATGTGGGAAACCCATACACTCTAGCACGTGGACAATGAATTGGTGGTTAATTCTATCGTATGCTTTGTGTAAATCTGTTTTCAAGCACATTTTTTCGGCACCCATCTTATTGAATTGTCTAACGAGTTCATGAGCCATTAGAGAATTTTCAGAGATATGTCTGCCTTTAATGAATGCGGACTGACAAGTTGAAATTAAATCAGGCAAAAAAAGAATGATCCTGTTGCAAATTACCTTGCTTAAGACTTTGTAGATAAGATTACAACATGCAATTGACCTATATTCTTCAATCTTTCTTGGTTTGTTGACTTTTGGAATAAGAGTAATGAAAGTATGATTAATTTCATGTAGTATTTGACCTGAAATAAATGATTCCTGTGTAGCCAACAGTAGTAACTGTTTGACATTTTGCCAATGCAGATTGAAGAATTTAGCATTCCACCCATCAGGCCTGTGGCTGGACTCGTCTTTGATGGAAAAAATCGCCTTCCTGATTTCACCTTCAGTTACAGTGGCCAGCATCAGGGTAGTCCCTTCTTCGCTGATCAGGCGGCGGCAGTTAATATGGGGTAAATCATTCGAGACTTCTCCATTATATAGTTCTATAAAATAATTGATAGGTGAATCTTCAAAAGCCTGCAAGTTTACCACTGGAACCCCCTGTTCATCAAGTGCATTATGAAAATTGTTCTAATTTTACTATACGACATTTTCATATAAAAGAATTTAGTCCAATCATCCCCTTGTGTGAGCCAGTTCACTTTTGCCTTCTGTTTCAACTCCATGGCATGTATCGTCATAGCCATTATAAGTTGAGACTGAAGCCGAAAGTAGTTATCATTCAATACATCATCTAAAAGGGTTTGCATCTAAAGCCGCCAAGGAAAGTTCACATTGAGTTTCGAGATCCACCAAAGGATTTTTTTTGCCTTGTTTTGTTCCACTCTTTGAGTCTAGATTTTACAATTTTTAACATGCACACAAGCGAGTGCCACCCCTTGCCTTCAGTAAAGGGGATCGATACGATATCAATATTTTTCTATAGCTTTCTTCTAGATGCCAAGAATTCACGTATCGAAAAGGCCTGCCTTTAGTAAGGGAAAGACTATTATTAAATGTGATATGAAGTGGGCAATGCTCACTCGTTGAGCTAGGAAGAATTTCCACTTTTAAGTTAGAGTTATTAATAAGCGTATCAGCATTTACAAGCACTCTATCAAGCCAGTAACTATTTTTTTTGCCTTACCACTACGCCATGTATATTTTAGTCCAGTGTGGCAAGCTTCTGCCAGCCCCGTGACTGCAACGCAACTGTTGAATTCAGCAATTTGTGCAAGCTTTATAGTACGCCCTCCTTTCTTCTCATTTGTTTGTATTATTGCATTGAAATACCCTAAGACCATCCAATCCTGACGAAATGAAACTGATAAGGCCTTTAATGTCTCCCAAAGTTTATTCCTGATTGATGCCCAGTTATGAGCGTAGAAATTTGTGCATGTAAAATTGAGGCCACCCACATTAGTGACATGCGCAGATAGTTGTTGACCATCGGGACTAATACTAGTAATGGTCCAAATTGATTTTAGCCAAAAACCATTATTCTACCAGATGAAGTAACCAAGTTATTGTTTATCGAACCCTATTCATTGCTGAGCAAACTAACAAAAGTGGTAAGTGCCGAGGCAGTCATTTTATTTTATAAAACTGCTATAATAGTAGGATTATACTTATTTTTAATTTTAAAGAGGTCGAGCTGACGAGTATCCCCATTCAGACCTCTTACATTCCAACATAGTATTGACATTAAAGACCTGCAGTCTTGCTCCTCGTATGCGGTGCTTTGTCAACTGAAGGATTTCCCAACTTCAGTTTTCCTTTCGCAAACTGCTTAGAATATGATGGATTTGGCTTTGTTATATTGTCTGCATGCTCTTCATTTTCTTGTTTGCCATCTGATTCTTGTGTTCCAATTCAATGCCTAATTCATTTATATCTTTGACGTTTTCAGGGTCTAATGGGCCTGGCTCAACAGGGAAGTGTGGTCCGGAAAGAGTTTGATTCGAGTGGGCCTGTGGGAGCAGATCCACCATGGGGAATGTGGAAGGATTTTGTTGTGGAGAGCTTTGGGAAACCTGTACGCTAGTGGTGCCTCAACTGCCACCTCCCCAGTAATATCGGTCGTACCCTTAGTATGTACATTACTGTTTTGAAGGTTAAGTAAGGTTTCAGTCTCTGCTTCCGACGAAAGGTCAATGTTTGCATCTTTTTGAGGCTAACCTTGTGTAGATATAACGGGAGTAGTTGGATTATCAGGGGTAGCACTAGCTTTCAATTGCCAGACTTGCGAAGAAGCTTGAATATGTGTTGGAATTTTTGGGATGGGGGCATTGAAATGTACTATGTCCGAAACACTTGCAGTCTGTGCATAACGGGGGAATAGCTTCATATTCCACTTCTTGTAAATAAACTCTACCATGACTGTCTTTAGCTCTAATGGTTTTTGGAAGTGAAGTAGTAGCTTTGATGTCTATTAAAACTCTTGCATAGTTTAGTCTATTAACATTTCTTGTGCTGTCATCTATGTCTAATGGAACACCTATAATACTTGCCAATTTACTTATGCCTCTAGTGTTCCATAAAGCAATATGTAATTTCTTCAGTTTTACCTAAACTGGGTATGATGCTAGCATATTTCCCTCAAATTGAAAATTAGCTTCCTACTTTTTCATGAAAATCAATTTACTGTCCATGAACCATGGACCCCCATTAATCACTTTTTCTAAGTCTTCAGCCAGAGCGAATTTAACAAGAAAAAACCCATAATCTCTTGAATAGATTTCCCAAGTTCCTTTTGGTTGCCATTCCCTTTTGATGTATGAATTAAAGTAGACATGGTAAGGGCATTTACCTGCCATGTAAAGATAGATTGAATTGCTCCAGATTTTTGTGGAGTAAGAGTAATCAGTCTCATTAATTTTCAGCAAATTGACCATCAGCATCTGTAAGGGAGAGAGATATTGCATGGAATCTTTGATTTGAATTTGCTTTCCTAGTGCTTCATCCCAAGAACGAGACCCCAACGTTGACCAGTGGGGCCAGCGGGCTTGGGCTTAGGAGGTTGTCGACTCTTAATTGTCTGCCAACCATCCTCCAATTCAGGCGGTGTAGATCTAGGGTTTTCCCCTGATGAAGAGGACGCCATTAATGCATAATATATATATATATATAATAGCTACAAGCACCAAGCCTAAATAGCTAACAACTAAAATAATCATAACAATGAGTAAACGCATCCAAGCAGCCAACAATTTATTTTAAACGATAAAATAAATTTAAATAAATTTCTGAGTGGGAATTACTCACTGTGAATATTGTTTTGCTAAATATCCAATTAATTCTCGATTAGATATCTGCAGCTACAGATTTCATGACTAATTCTGTTTGCTCAAATCTTGTATACCATTAATAAAACATTCCTTAGTTAATATGACTTTATTTAAATATATATGTGAATTTAAAATTTGACGCCATTTTAATTAATCAGTACTTGTAAAAGGGAATTAAATAACAACTAAATTGATTATGCTAATTTACTAACTACTATATTTTTTTCTCAAGTTTGTATATATATAAATTGTAAAATAATTAACTAAACTAAATAAATTACTTAATTTTTTACCTTAATCCACATTGTAAACACCTTCTCCTTCCAACACAGCGTTGAACCATGTAACAACCCGGAAAATCTGAGCCAATTTAAAATTTTTATCTTCGCGATTTTAGTGAATTTTGAATATTTAAAATGAATTGTTTTAAATAATAATGATGAGAAATTTATTTTGAATAGAATTAGAACGTATATATATTTGAATTGTCGCTAGAATATAAATATTTTATTTTAATTATAAAAGGAATTGAAAATGGCGCGGTAGTTCAAAAATTCGATTTCGAATTTTAAATGAATGTACAAGATTCATAATAAACCGGTTTTAGCGAAACCAAAAATATTAGAATCTATTCGAGAATATCTTTCCAACGAATCTGAAAAATCAAAATTTCATAGCGGGAATAAAATGTTATGCCCAGTTGAAAATTCAGAATAGTCGTTATGGAACTCTGGCCATTAGAAATGGAAATTTTGCAAACGACCTTGGTTTTCGATGAAACCACTTTTGTTGGATCCGGGATGTTAAATTATTGCAAGATTTCAAAATTCATAATTTTCTAAATCAATATATGAGCGTGGCGAGGTAAAACGTTTTTTAACAGTTTCAGTCAATTTCGATCGACTAGAAAATGGTCATTTTTCAATTGGTCTCGGAATTTGATGAAATTAGTTTTATTAGGACCATATCGTCAATACGAAGCTAGAAATAATTTTTCGGGAATTTTAGAATTAGTATGTGGCCCCGGTAAACTGAAATGTACGTTTAAAATTGAATATAACGATTTATATTCTAATTTAAAGAAAAACTTATCATAAGAGCCGAATTGGCTTGTGAAACATATCCCATTGTGTTCGGAATGGGGGTAATTAGCTAGGGGTGACAGTCGTTGGGTTTGATGCGGAGTTCGAACGGAAAGTCAACACTAAAACAAAATTAAAGAATAAAAATAATATATATATATATTATAACCCTATTTTCTCTCAATCCGCCCTTCTTCTCATTTCCACATCAGAACTCCCGATCCTACTTTCCCAAATCCACGTCGCCCCTTCAGACGTAGCTGCCACCCGTCGCTGGCGCTTCTGTCGCGCCCCACCTCCGATGCACCTCTCCTCTTCCCTTCCCCTTCTCTCTCCTTCATCTCCTTCCTCTCCTCTACAGTTCGACTCCCCAAACACCCATTATGCCACACGTCGGTGATGGCCCACCACCACTGTCCGCCCTCCTCCAGCGCCGCGTGGACTCGCGATCTCCGGGCAACCCTATGGCAGCGACGACGACTTCTCTCACGGGACGACGGGGTCCAGATAAATTTATATAGTGAGCTTTATTTTATTTCATTTTATTATTTTAGTTTAGCTAGGATAATTCACAGTAAAGAAGAGATTTCATTTTAACAAGTAAAGAAGAGATTTTTTTACATTAAAGAATAGAATTAAAATGCGATTTTTATTTATAGAATAGAGAGGTAAAAATATGATTTTTATCAATACGAAATAGCATTAAAAATTGGATTTTTATTATATTTAGAGCATTATAAAAATATGATCTTTTATAAGTATGTAACAATATAAAGATTCTATTTTTAGAAATATAAAGATTCGATTTTTAGAAATATAAATATTTGATTTTTATAATGAAGTAGAAAATGTAAAAATATAATTTTTAACGAAGTCAAAATATAATTTTAGCAAGGTAAAAATATAATTTTTAGAATTGAAATAAAGACGTGATTTTTACTACGAACAGCGTGAAGAAGATTGCGATGGAATTTCAGGCAAGTCAGCGATGTTCTGAAATTCAGAAATAAAACAATGATGGAGTGGATCCCTAAGGTGAGAACTTCTCACTTTAATTCTTGTTTTCTAGTTAAAAATATATACTAGGATGCAGACGGTGCTTAGCAACATCCGACACCCGTGGTCCACAGACTATGGACAACTTGTTTGATTTTGTTGTGTGGTGAATATTTATTGTGATGTGGAATGAATGGAAACATATTCATGTGTTGAAATAAATTATTTATCGTTAAAAATATAAATTTAACGTGAATGTGAATAAATAAATATTCATTTACAAATCAGACGATTTGTTTATGTACACCCATTTGAATGATATTGATTGGACGATAAATTTTACACATCACCTAACTGCACAAATAAAAATCTGTGTTTGTTGACTGAAACCCAAACGGGTATTGGGATGATATTTGATGTAAAGTAATCCCAATTATTTAGTTGTATATCAATCGATAGGTTGACAGAGAGTTGTGTTGTGCACTTTGGATGATGGTTGATTATTTATCATTGCTACTATATACATGTGTTGTATGGAATCCATATAATTAACATTATATGGTAATTGATTGGGCCTCATTCCAATTTGGAAAGTAAAGAATATTATAAAATAAAGATTCATGTGTTGAATAGAATAAATAGTCATGTGTTGACGATACTTATGTGTTGAGAATATTCATGTGTTGAAAGAAATATATATATTCATGTGTTGAAACTTATCATGTGTTGAATGAAATATTTTAACAATAAAATTCACATTTTTATCATATATAAAATCAGAAACTAGCTGGAAACTAGTTAAGATGAGTGGTTTCCTGGGTATTGATCTGATGTTGGTTTCGACATTCGGTGTTAATACTTAGGGAATCGTTCTCTTACTAATTTACGGTTGGAGTCTGATTAAGAATTAAACGATAGAAATCATAATTTTATAAAATATATTAAATAACAAAAATAGTCATGTGTTGACTATACTCATGTGTTGAGAATATTCATGTATTGAAAGAAATATATATTCATGTGTTGAAGAAAATATTCATTTGTTGAATAGAATAACGAAGTTATTGAAATATATAAGCCGTGTTGATTAGATGTGCGCCATTTTGGCGCGAACGATATTTATATCGATTATATTCGTTTTCATAATGAATACATAAAAGGAAGTGATTTCAGAATCTAATATTTTGAAAATATTATCATTTATATATTAATGATATAGAATATTCAATTTTGATTTAAAATTGAATATGAAGTTGTATTTGTTTTGAAAACGAATTTAAAACGAATTTATAAAATACATTTAGAATTGAAATCGACAAAATATATATAATATATATATTATATATATAATATGGCCTGAATAGAACGTGCCGCACTGCGAAAGTTTGCGAATTTCGACTATTGACTTCGAATTGACGTTACGGGAGATCTGACCGTCAGATTCTCCTGAAACCGGAACCATTGGGTTCATATCGGAAAGATCTTTCCAATGAATATTAGAAATTTGAAATATAATGGTTGGATTTGGAATTACGTCCAAATCAAATTTGGAAAAGGTCGTTGTAAGTGCAGTTCGACGATCGTTATTGGAAATCTACTGTACGGGCCTTGATATAATTATTAAAAATATCAATAATTTGTGTAAAATCATAATAAATGATTTAGAAAGAATTAGGCTGAAAAATCCTATATTTAAAAAAGATAAAATTATATTTTTATCGAAATGAACTAGTTGTGAACTAGAATTATAATCCAATATTTTTGAATAAATAAATTGGATTTGATGTGGTTTTAAAAATAATCAGAATTTCCAATATACGAATTGGAATAGATTTGAATCGAAATTATCTTCGGAATATTTTGGATGTTGGATTTCGTGATTATACAGTTATGGTTATGGAAATTTGAAAGATATATTTATATCATTATTTCCAACACGATATTTGTTAGTTTCAAAATTTGATATTGAATATAAGCCGATATATTTTCTATTCAGAGCCTTGTATTTAATATCAAATGGGATTTTGGGTTCGTCGTGAATGGTGTCTTAAATAACACTGTTCTTGAACCCAGTTTAGAAAAGAATAAATCATTCAATTAAGATTTAGTGAAATTGTCCAGTTAATTAGTATTTAATTGGAATTGAATTTAAATTGGTTTTTGGGGTTTATCGTGAGTGGTGTTTTGATTAACACCTGTTCTTTAACCCGATTAAGAATGGAAAGTGATTTGGGTTTATCGTGAACCTTGTTTTTGATGACATTGGTTTTTTAACCCAGTTAAAGACAGGATATTTATTTTTGGGAAGGTTAAATGTAAGGATCCGTTACTTCCCCGTGAAGGAAAGAGCGGATACTTTGAGGACAAGACCAATTAGAACGCAGACAGAGGAACATTTCATCATTTATTACAACAATTCCATCAGAATACAAGAATATACAGAGTATGAATGAATAAAAGACATTCGATAAATATCAGATATTACAATAAGTTACATAGCAGCGGGAAATAATACAAAGCACAACTAAAGGTGATATACGGATACAGAGCTTTACGAATATCATTCCAGCTGTAAACCAGGATCCTGTGAATATATATCTGCAAAACCAAAACTACTAGCTGCCCGTGTAGAAAATAGGGGCACCCAGAGTTTAGGTTAAAACAATAAACTCCAGGTCAGTCATGTGACTTGTGTGAGAACTAAAACAGTTAATTAAAACTTTACTTTAAAAGAGGGTAATTCAAGGGACCACGCCGTATAACACGGAACGGGTTTCCTCCCAAGAATACTAGTGCATAACAATAAACAACGCAATGATTTTTCAAAAAATGAAGCTATTATAAGACCCAGGTCCCATCGCACAATGCAACGCAAGCCGTAGGATAGGGTTTTCTCTTATAATAGCCAAACATGCTTGGTACGTTTAAAAACAAATCATTTGATACTATTATTGGTGTATAGTGTCAAAACAATTTCAATCATAAATATCAATCATAGACGGCATGGGTACCATCTATAATGTTGCCATACTAGTCCTACAATTAAAACCGCAATATCACGTATTGGAAATTGGACTTCCGTCATGAGTCGAGGCAAGGGGCAAGCTCCTCTCCGCTTCGAGAAACTCTAGCAAATGTCTCAGGACTACACACTCTGGGTAACCCGTGGATGCTTCATGGCCAGTCCACACTTACGTTAGTGGATTAGTATTCTTGAACACACGTTTCCCGGTCCTTACAGACCAAAAATCGAGACGCCTCGTTCCAACGACCACATAGGTGAAAAGTATATAAATGTCAGGGCTGGTAAGTCACTGACACCACCAAATCTAGAAAGAAACGTCGTGCTCTCCCTGCAGTCCTTATCCCGTTTTTAACTCATACCGAGGTGTAAGGCTCGTAAATTCACATTATACACAAAGGTGTGCCACAAAGGCCGTGCTTTGATCATCAACCACAAGACTTTGCTTTTAAACATAAGACTTGATCAACTACCACTTAGGCGTGCCACACAGGCAATTCATGCCATGCGACTGATGTCCATCGATATACAACCTCTGAGCTCGTACGTCTTAGAGAAGGGCGTTAAGCAAAAGAATAAATTCTCCGTCGCCAAACAGATGTATATTTAATAGAGATCATTCAACACAGAATAAAATCCAATGTCAGACACACATTCCATTTACATGTTCATTCTAGGTCTGAACGAAACCGGAGGCACTTTCCTCGCATATCCATCGATCTCCAAGTACGTCTAGATGACCACCAACTGATTCCCTCATCTTGGGTGTACAGCCTAATCAAGATCATCAGTAATCACGCAAACGATGTGAATACTTCTGGTCTTCAATCACCGTCTTCATCTTTGACATATCGTCGAATCGGTTATTCAGAATGGTTATAAACCCGGCCTTTCGGAATGACCCGCGTATATAATAAACAAATGTTACACAAACACAACATAAGCCTTATTCCAATTCAGCAGTCGCTAACTATAAATTAGCAAGAGAACAATTCCCCAAATATTAACCCCGAAGGCCGAAACCAACATCAGATCAATAACTAGGAAACCATCCTTCTTAACTAACCAACAGCTAGTTTCTAAATTTCACATTTCTTAGGGAAAGGTTCCCATTAATTTTATCAAAGATAAATTCTTTAATCTTCCATTGGATGTCATATCAAACCAAATTATGGTTTTCCAAACTAGTCGAGATTAGCGAACCACACCGAAGTAATTATTTATTTTATTTCCCAATCCCAACCTATTCATCCCATGAAGGAAAACTGGTAATACTCCATATCTAACACTACAGTGTTATCGGTAAAATTAATTACCATTTCACGTTCAAACCTAATTAAAGATTTAACTATCGCTTTGGAGCAAAACTGGTGATACTCCATTCTCGCTCACTTTCCAAATTTGATAATTTTCGTTATCAATTCACATTTCAATCTAATTGCAGTTTCATTAAAACTCCTTTTACTGGGTTAAATGACTAATGTCATTTAAAACACAGTTCACGATAAATCCAAATCACGTTCTATTTATTATCGGGTTAAAGAACAAGTGTTATTTAAAACATAGTTCACGATAAACCCACAAATCACTTCTAATTCAATTTCAATCAAATATATAAAAATCCCGATTATTTAAAACCCCATTTTAAATCCAATTTATTTATTTAAAAGTAATTGGGTTTTAAATTTAGTTCAAAACTAGTTCATTTCGATAAAAATCCATTTTTATCTTTAGAAATGTGAGATTTTTCATCCCAGTTCTTCGCAAATCATTTCTTATGATTTTACACAAATTATTAATATTTTTAATAATTTTATCGAGGCCCGTACAGTCGATTTCCAATAATGGCCATCGAAGTGCACTTACATTGACCTTTTCCAAATTTGATTTGGAAGTATCTCCAAATCCAACCGTTAGATTTCAAATTTCTAATATTCGTTAGAAAGCTCTTTTCGATACAAACCCAATGGTTCCGGTTTTAGGAGAATCCGATGGTCGGATCTCCCGTAATGTCCGTTCAAAATAAATGGTCGAAATTCACGAACTGCCGCGGCGCGGCGTGTTCTATTCAGGCCATTATATTATATATATAATACATATTTCGTCAATTTCTATTTAAAACGAATTTTATAAATAGTTTTAATTTCGTTTCAAAAACAATTTCAACATCCGTTTCAAATTCAAATCAAAATTGAATTTTTCCTTATAAATTCGTTTTAAATTCATTTCAATTCAATTCAAATTTCAATTCAATTTGAATTCATTTCAAATTGATTTTTCTTCTATTTCAATTCGTTTTCAATTCAATTTGAAATCATTTTCTATTCGAATTCATTTTATATTCAATTCAATACGAATTTCTTTTATATTCAATTCAATTCGAATTTCTTTTATATTCAATTCAATTCGAATTCGTTATATATTCAATTCAATTCGAATTTATTTTCTTTATATATATTCGATTTTTATCTCTTTTCATTATTCATTATAAAAACGAATATAACTGATATAAATATCGTTCGCGTCAAAATAACGCATCTCTAATCAACACGGCTTTATATTTTTCAATAACTTCGTTATTCTATTCAACAAATGAATCTATATTTCTTTCAATACATGACTCTTTATTTTTGTCAACACATGATTAATCTCAACGAATGAGTATTGTCCACGTGTGACTATTTTTGTTATTAAATATATTTTATAAAAATTATGGTATCTATCGTTTGATTTAAATCAAACTCAAACCGTAAATTAGTAAAAGAACAATTCCCTAAATATTAACCCCGAAGGCCGAAACCAACATCAGGTCAATATCCAGGAGACCACTCATCTCATCTATTTTCCAGTTAATCTCTAATTTTATAGTTAAAATATTTCGTTCAACACATGACTAATCTCAACGAATGAGTACTGTCAACACATGAACCTTTATTTTATAATATTCTTTATCTTCCCGATTGGAATCAGGCCCAATCAATCACTATATAAAGTTAATTATATGGATTCCATACAACACATGTATATAATAACAACGATAAATAATCAACCATCATCCAAAGTGCACTACACTGTATAAGCATCAAATATAGATATCTAACGCTTATAACAGCCCGTCAATCAATCGATCGACATACAACTAACTATTGGGATTAGAGTATGTCATATATTATCGCAATACCTGTGTGGGGTTTCAAATCAACAAACACAGATTTTTATTCTTGCTGTTGGGCAATGTGTAAAATTTATCGTCCCAATCAATGTCCTTCAGATAGGTGTACATAAACAAACCGTCCGGTTTGTAAATGAATATTTATTTACTCACATTCGCGTTAAAAAATATATTTTTGACGACCAAATTTTTTTATTCAACATATGAATATTCTATTCGGTTCATTTATTAAATAAAATGATATCTTTAATTTTCTAACCTATTTTAGAAAATTTCGGCGGTATAACGGCACAATACTAGAAACGGGACAAGACCTAGCCTTATCCCCGGTCTAATAATGGCCCATGCCATACACATATCAATCAAATCCATTCCATTTCACCAAACAATCAAATTCAAATCAAATAATCTAACAAACTACACAACCAAACAAACAAGTCCATGGTCTGTAGACGATGATGTCGGGTGCTACTGAACACCGTCTGCATCCTAGTATATATTTATATAACTAGAAAAGAAAAGTTAAAGTGAGAAGTTCTCACCTAAAAGCTAAACCAAACGTCGCGACTCTTCTTATGTAGAAATCTTGGCCGTGCTCGCCTTTTGTCAATTTCGTTGTCCGTAGCCACTACACATAAAAAAATTCACATTTTTATATTGTTGCTATGCATATAAAAATTCTATTATTATAATCACTCCATATGGATAAAAATCACATTTTTATATTGATACTATATAGAAAAAAATTCTATCTTTACAACGTTGCTCATATAATAAAGATTATACTTTTATATCATCACTATAAAAATAACATTTTTATTTCAACATATATATAATAAAAAACAGATTTTTATTTCACTTTGTATATAAAGATCAAACCTTTTCTATCTATATATTATAAAAACGATATTTTTATTCTTCTTATTATAAAAAAAATCATATTTTTACATACTTCATTCGTCAAAAACAATAGAAGCTTTAAAGCGGAGAAAACTCACTTTTTTTTCTTCTAACGCTCCGATTCGTTGTTCTGGTTCCAGAATTTGCAAACGAGCTTCAATCTTCACACCATCCTTTTATCTAGCTTAAACGCGCTATTCCGGACAACTTTCGCCTAGTGGTCTTCCTCCTGAAAATGTGCCATTTCGCCAGAAATCACGAAAAGACAACATTTTACAGTGTTTGAACAGCAGACTTTGGGCGCGTTTTCCTGACAACTCCGCCATGCAAAATGGGACTATCATATACCAAATCGAAGAGAAAATCGTGCTCTTCGAATTTGGTCTTGAGTAACTTTGGCTAGAAAAAAACGGTTTGGGAGTTATTCGCGAATTAAGGACAGGGTGTTTTGTGCAAAACGGGAAATTAGTGAAAAATGTGATTTTTGAGGAGGAGGGGCCCACGGCCGGAATTCGGGGGGGGGGGGGGCTGAGGGGGGCGCCGGACCTGATGGGAGGTGGGGAGGTGGCTAAGGGGCAGCGGTGGTGGTGATGTGGCCCATGGTGGTGGTGGCGGCTCCTAGGGTTTAGGTTTGTGAAGGTAGAGAGAAAGAGAAGAGGAGAGAGAAGAGGAGGAGGAGGTTGGTGTGAAGACCCGTAACTTCCCCGTAAAGGAAAGCGTCGGATAGTTCGAGAACAAACCACAACAGAACGCATATAGAAGAACATTTCATTGTATATAACAACAATGCATCAGATTACAAGAATATACAGAGTATAAAAGAATATTACACAGAAATATCAGAGATTTAAATTACATTTAAATACATAGCAGCGGAAAATAATACAATACACAACTAGAATGAGATATACGGATACAAAGCTTCCCGGATATCGTTCCAGTCGTAAACCAGGATCCTGTGAATATAAATCTGCAAAACCAAAACTACTAGCTGCCCGTGTCAAAATAAGGGCACCCAGAGTTTAGGTCAAAACAATAAACTCCAGGTCAGTCATGTGACTGGTGTGAGAACTAAAGCAGTTATAAATCTTTATTTTCAAAGCTAGGTAAAACAAGGGACCACGCCGTATAACACGGAACGGGTTTCCTCCCAAGAATACCAGTGCATAAGACAAACAACGCAATGCTAAATAAAGAAAAATGAAGCTGTTATAAGACCCAGGTCCCATCACACAATGCAACGCAGTCGAGGATAGGGTTTTCCCTTATAACAGCCAAAGAATGCTTGATACGTTTAAAACAAATCATTTGATACTATTATAAGTGCATAGAGTATAAAACAACTTCAAATCATAAGTATCAATCATAGGCGGCATGAATGCCCCATACCACTATGTCGCCATATATAGGTTTACAAATAAAACCGCAAATGTCACGTATTTGGAAATTGGGTTTCCATCTATGAACCGAGGCTAGGGGCAAGATCCTCAACCGATTCGAGACGCTCTAGCCCGCCCCTCAGGAACAGCCGCAACTGCCCCTTGGATCGTCAGGGCCGGTCCACACGGAGTGGATTATTATGCCTGAACAATACGTCTCCCCACCCTATGGGGTGTAAGTCTGGTCCGTCAGCCGACCAGAATGCATTCGGCCGAAACCGATATAACCGAGGCGCCTCGCAACAGCAACAACAACATAAGTCAAACTCGTCAGGGCGTGTAAAACCACTGACGCCACTTCTAACTAGAAAGAAACGCATGCCCTCCCTGAGGTCCGTCTCCCGTTTTTGATTCATACCGGGTGTGAAACTCGCGAATCAAACGTTACACAAAGCTACGCCACAAAGGTCGTGCTTTGATCATCAACCACAAGACTTTGCTTTTCAACAGAAGCCTTGATCATTTGCATCTTAGCATGCCACACAGGCAAGCCATCCTATGCAACCGATATCAGTCACACAGAATGAAATCCGATGTCAGACACACAGTCCATTTACAAGTCCGTTCTGGGTCTGAACGAAACCGGAGGCACCTAGTACCCCGCATATCCATCGATCTCCAAGTACGTCTGGACGATCACTAACTGTTTCCATCTTCTTGGGTGTACAGCCCAATCAAGATCATCAGTTATCACCCAAACGACGTGAAGACCTCCGGTCTTCGACCATCGTCTTCGTCTTCGACTTATCGTCGTATCAGTTACTCAGAATGGGATAAACCCGGTCTTTCCGAATAACTCGCGTATATTTTAAATAAGTGTTACACAAACACAACATACGCCTCATTCCAATTCATTAGTCACTAACCGTAAATTAATCAAGAGAATAATTCCCCAAATATTAACCCCGAAGGCCGAAACCAACATCAGATCAATATCCAGAAAACCATTCTGCTTGGCTAACCGCCAGTTAGTTTCTAAATTTCACATTCAAATCTAATTACAGATTTATCTATCGCCTGGAGCAAAACTGGTGATACTCCATTCTCGATCTTTTCAATCTAATTAAAGATTCATTAAAACTCCACTTAGTTTTAATCATTATCTGGGTTAAAGAATCAGTGTCATTTAAAACACGATTCACGATAAACCCAAAATCACATTCCATTAATTATCGGGTTAAAGAACAAGTGTTATTTAAAACACTGTTCACGATAAACCCAAAAATCAATACCAATTCAATTCCAATTAAATATCATTTAATTGGTACACTTCATTAAATCTAAATAAAAAGATTTAATCTTTTCTCAACTGGGTTCAAGAACAGTGTTAGTGAAGACACCATTCACGACAAACCCAAATCACATTCGATATTCAATACAAGGCTCTGAATAGAAAATATATCGGCTTATATTCAATATCGAATTCTACGACTAACAAATGTCGTATTGGAAATAACGATACAAATATATATCTTTCAAATTTCCATAACAACACCTGTAATGTCACGAATTCCAACATCGAAATATTCCGAAGACAATTTCGATTCAAATCCACTCCAATGCAATCATTGGAAATTTTGGTTATTTTCAAAACCATTTCAAATTCAATTTATTTATTTAAAAATAAATAGAATTATAATTCTAGTTCAAAACTAGTTCATTTCGATAAAAATCCATTTTTTTATCTTTTCAAATATGGAGATTTTCACCCCAAACTTTCACAAATCATTTCTTATGATTTTACACAAATTATTACTATTTTTAATAATTTTATCAAGGCCCGTACAGTCGATTTCCAACAATGGCCATCGAACTGCACTTACAACGACCTTTTTCGAATTTGATTTGGACGTATCTCCAAATCCAACCGTTAGATTTCAAATTTCTAACATTAATTAGAAAGCTCTTTTCGATACGAACCCAACGGTTCCGGTTTTAGGAGAATCCGACGGTCGGATCTCCTGTAATGTCCGTTTGAAATAAATGGTCGAAATTCGCGAACTGCCGCGGCGCGGCGCGTTCTATTCAGGCCATTATATTATATATAATATATATAATATATATTTCGTCGATTTCTATTTAAAACGAATTATATAAATAGTTTTGAATTCGTTTCAAAAACATTTTCAACTTCCATTTCAATTCAAATCAAAATTGAATTCTTCTCTATAAATTCGTTTTAAAATTCATTTCTATTCAATTCGAATTTCAATTCAATTTGAATTCATTTCAATTCGCTTTCTATTCCATTTGAATTCGTTTTCAATTCAATTCATTTCGAAATCGTTTTCAATTCATTTCATTTCGAAATCGTTTTCAATTCAATTCATTTCGAAATCGTTTTCAATTCATTTCATTTCGAAATCGTTTTCAATTTATTTCATTTCGAAATCGTTTTCAATTCAATTCATTTCGAAATCGTTTTCAATTCAATTCATTTCGAAATCGTTTTCAATTCATTTCATTTCGAAATCGTTTTCAATTCGATATAAATATCGTTCACGTCAAAATGGCGTCCATACACGGCTTCATAAATTTCTATTTTCAAATATTCTATTTCAAATATTTCTTTTTCAAAATAGTTGTTATTATCAAAATATTTCGTTCAACACATGACCAATCTCAATGAATGAGTACTGTCAACACATGAACTTTTATTTTATAATATTCTTTATTTTTCAAATTGGAATGAGGCCCAATCAATTACCATATAAAGTTAATTATATGGATTTTCATACAACACATGTATATCATAGCATTGAAAAATAATCAACCATCAACCAAAGTGCACTACACTGCATAAGCATCAAATACAGATATTCAACGCTTATAACAGCCTGTCAATCAATCGATCGACATATTTAATCAATCAGGATGAGTGAACTGCATATTTCATCCTAACACCCGTGTGGGGTTTCAAACAATCAAACACAGATTTTATTTGTGCAGTTGGGCGATGTGTGAAATTTATCGACCCAATCAATATCATTCAAATAAGTGTACATAAACAAACCATCTGGTTTGTAAATGAATATTTATTTATTCACTTCACTATTTTCATATTCACGTTAAAAATTATATTTTTAACGATAAAACATTTTATTTCAACCTATGAATTTCTATTCAATTCATTTATTCAATAAAATGATATTTTTATTTTTCTAACATGTTTTAGAAAATTTCGGCGGCATAACGGCACGATACTAGAAACGGGACAAGGCCTAGCCTTATCCCCGGTCTAGTGAAGGCCCACGCCATTCACACATCAATCAAATCAATTCGTTATGCAAACCGCAAACTTTGGAGTAAGGATCTAACCTAGCCTTACTCCTTCGCCTTATAACGGCGCACGTCTAATCCTAACCAATTTATCGATTCGATTTTTCACACCACAAACCACATTCAAACAATATCGCAATCAATCACCAAACTGTCAAACAAACAAGTCCATGGTCTGTGGACGATTGTGTCGGGTGCTACTAAGCACCGTCTGCATCCTAGTATATATATATAACTAGAAAATAAATAGAAAGGTGAGAAATTCTCACCGATTAGCTATCCTAGCTCCACGGCACTTCATTGATAGAAATCTTCATCGCTATCGCATCTTCGTCATCTTCGCTGCCCGTAGCCACTACATATGTAAAAATCGAATTTTTACTATGCTATTCAATATATAAAATCGAATTTTGACTTCGCTATTCAATATATAAAAATCGAATTTTTTTTCTTTTGCAAGTTCAAATCTTTTTCTACTAAAAGATTAAACTTTTTTTCCTATTTTAAAGTTCAAAATAAAATCAGTTTTTCGCTTTCATAAAAATGCAGTTTTTTCATAACTTAAAAAATAAAAATACAGTTTTTGCCTTATTTAAAAATTCAGTTTAAAAATCATTTAAAAATCAGTTTTCTAATCTAAAATAAAATTCAGTCTTAAACCTAAAATAAAATTCAGTTTTAAACCTACCTAAAATCAGAATTTTAAAAACATAAAAATCGGTTTTTAATATTAACAAAATCAGTTTTATAAATTAAGTAAAAATCAGTTTTATAAATAAAGTAAAAACTTACAGTTCGAAAGGGGGGGGTTCACCACCATCGGAGAGGCTTCGGGTGGCTCTGGGTCGGCGGCAGGAGGAGGCGGAGGGTTGGGGCGGCCTTCAGTTCGTCGGCGGTCATCACTGTGGGGGGGGAAAGCTCTGGCGTTTTCGTCTTCGATTCGAAGGGAGGAAGGAGATGAGCTAGAGGGGAGAGGAAGGCGCGACTTTAGGGGGGAGCGGCGGTCCATCGTCGGCGTCAGCAAGGGGGAGGAAGAGGCGTCGCGATCTGAAACTGGAAGGGGTTTTTTTTTTTTTTTTTTTTTTTTATATTTTGACCGTGGTTTGACTTGTGAGGAAAGAGAGAGCTCAAGGGGGTTATATAATATTTTAATTATTTAAATAATTAATTTCTCCATAAAGTAACTTTAAATTTCGATCTCCGAACGAGGCCCAATGACTGTCGTCCCTAGCTAATTACCCCCATTCCGAATACAATGGGATATGTTTCATAAGCCAGTTCGGCTGTTACGCTCAGTTTTCGCTGAAATTAATGTATAAATCTATATATTCAATTTTAAACGTACATTTCAATTTACCGGGGTCACATACTAACTTTAAAAATTCTAGAAAAATATTTTCTAGCTTCGTATTGACGATACGGTCCTAACAAAACTAGTTTCGTCGAAATCTGAGACCGTTAGAAAAATGGCCAATTTCCAGTCGATTAAAATCAACTGAAACTGGTCAAACGCGTTTTCCTTTGCCACGCTCACATATTGATTCGAAAAATTATGAAATTTGAAATCTAGCAATAACTTTACATCACGGACCCAACAAAACTGGTTTCGTCGAAATCCGAGGTCGTTTGCAAAATGTCCATTTTTAAGGGCCTGAATTCCATAGCGACTATTCAGAATTTTCAACTGGACATATCTTTTGATTCCCGCTAAGAAATTTTGATCATTCGGGTTCGTTGGAAAGATATTCACTATTAGATTCCATTATTTTTGGTTTCACTAAAATCCGGATTGTTTTGCACCCGGTACATTCAATTGAAGTTTGAAATCGAATTATCGAACTACCGCGCCATTTTCAATTCTATTTATAATTATATATAATTATTTATATTCTAACGACGACGCGTATAATATATACGTTCGAATATATTCAAAATAAATTTCTCGTCGATATTATTTAAAATAATTCATTTTAAATAATCTAAATTCGCTAAAATGGCCAAAATAAAAATTTTAAACTGGCCCAGATTTTACGGGTTGTTACAATCTCCCCCACTTAAAACTTTTCGTCCCCGAAAAGGAACAAAGTCGAAAGTGGTTTGATTATTCAGCTCCACATTTGATCTGGCTTCCATTCTCCAACTCTTTAGTTTCTGAGAATTTTTAAAATTTCAAAAATTTGGCTAACACCCTAAATTTTTGAAAAATTTCGCCATAACCTCCCCTGCACCGGGAGCATCGGGAAATTGCAAATAGCGTTCCCGGTCCTTCAGATCTCAGAAAGAAAAAGAAAAAGCCAAGCGGCTAGCCAATAGGCTCATAAAATCATCATCACCCAAACAAAACAGTAAATTATGTAATAAACATGTACCTATTTGTCGGGCAAACAAATTTTATTCTCTGCTCTAGCCTCCTTGCTATGACCTGTTCAATGATATATATGTATATGCAAACAAATGCGACCAATTTTCAATAGAGTTCAATATTTGATTCAATTAGGCATAATTGTTCAAAATTAGCAAACAATTAAACAAACAACACAAACTTCAATCAATTAGTGGATTAACGTTTCAAATTCATAATTTCGATATATATACAAAAATCAGATTTTTGATGCCAAATCACAACAATTAGCCCTATCTAATTTTGGTTCTCACACCAGTCAATAGGAAATATATAGATATCAAACCTTCGAAACACGAACATAAATGTTGATGATGCGATCGCTATCATCAATATCATCTCCGGGCGACTAGGGTGTGGTGCTATATCTATCCAATATATTAAAACTTCGAATACACGCTAGCTAGGCGCATACGCAAAAATCTTTATATTTTGGATTGTCCTAATCAATATAAAATAAATAATCAAATACGAATAATTGATTTAAATTTTCAAATCAAAAATCGTTTTCATTTTAAAAATATACTCTTCACACTCGTTCTAGGATACTACTGATCCCATCTCTAACGAGTCATTCCATTGGATATTACTAATCCAATATCTGATGAATTCCTTCGTACGGTTCTAATGTGTCTTGTTCTCTGCTTTGTAAACCAAAGCTCTGATACCAACTGTGAAGACCCGTAACTTCCCCGTAAAGGAAAGCGTCGGATAGTTCGAGAACAAACCACAACAGAACGCATATAGAAGAACATTTCATTGTATATAACAACAATGCATCAGATTACAAGAATATACAGAGTATAAAAGAATATTACACAGAAATATCAGAGATTTAAATTACATTTAAATACATAGCAGCGGAAAATAATACAATACACAACTAGAATGAGATATACGGATACAAAGCTTCCCGGATATCGTTCCAGTCGTAAACCAGGATCCTGTGAATATAAATCTGCAAAACCAAAACTACTAGCTGCCCGTGTCAAAATAAGGGCACCCAGAGTTTAGGTCAAAACAATAAACTCCAGGTCAGTCATGTGACTGGTGTGAGAACTAAAGCAGTTATAAATCTTTATTTTCAAAGCTAGGTAAAACAAGGGACCACGCCGTATAACACGGAACGGGTTTCCTCCCAAGAATACCAGTGCATAAGACAAACAACGCAATGCTAAATAAAGAAAAATGAAGCTGTTATAAGACCCAGGTCCCATCACACAATGCAACGCAGTCGAGGATAGGGTTTTCCCTTATAACAGCCAAAGAATGCTTGATACGTTTAAAACAAATCATTTGATACTATTATAAGTGCATAGAGTATAAAACAACTTCAAATCATAAGTATCAATCATAGGCGGCATGAATGCCCCATACCACTATGTCGCCATATATAGGTTTACAAATAAAACCGCAAATGTCACGTATTTGGAAATTGGGTTTCCATCTATGAACCGAGGCTAGGGGCAAGATCCTCAACCGATTCGAGACGCTCTAGCCCGCCCCTCAGGAACAGCCGCAACTGCCCCTTGGATCGTCAGGGCCGGTCCACACGGAGTGGATTATTATGCCTGAACAATACGTCTCCCCACCCTATGGGGTGTAAGTCTGGTCCGTCAGCCGACCAGAATGCATTCGGCCGAAACCGATATAACCGAGGCGCCTCGCAACAGCAACAACAACATAAGTCAAACTCGTCAGGGCGTGTAAAACCACTGACGCCACTTCTAACTAGAAAGAAACGCATGCCCTCCCTGAGGTCCGTCTCCCGTTTTTGATTCATACCGGGTGTGAAACTCGCGAATCAAACGTTACACAAAGCTACGCCACAAAGGTCGTGCTTTGATCATCAACCACAAGACTTTGCTTTTCAACAGAAGCCTTGATCATTTGCATCTTAGCATGCCACACAGGCAAGCCATCCTATGCAACCGATATCAGTCACACAGAATGAAATCCGATGTCAGACACACAGTCCATTTACAAGTCCGTTCTGGGTCTGAACGAAACCGGAGGCACCTAGTACCCCGCATATCCATCGATCTCCAAGTACGTCTGGACGATCACTAACTGTTTCCATCTTCTTGGGTGTACAGCCCAATCAAGATCATCAGTTATCACCCAAACGACGTGAAGACCTCCGGTCTTCGACCATCGTCTTCGTCTTCGACTTATCGTCGTATCAGTTACTCAGAATGGGATAAACCCGGTCTTTCCGAATAACTCGCGTATATTTTAAATAAGTGTTACACAAACACAACATACGCCTCATTCCAATTCATTAGTCACTAACCGTAAATTAATCAAGAGAATAATTCCCCAAATATTAACCCCGAAGGCCGAAACCAACATCAGATCAATATCCAGAAAACCATTCTGCTTGGCTAACCGCCAGTTAGTTTCTAAATTTCACATTCAAATCTAATTACAGATTTATCTATCGCCTGGAGCAAAACTGGTGATACTCCATTCTCGATCTTTTCAATCTAATTAAAGATTCATTAAAACTCCACTTAGTTTTAATCATTATCTGGGTTAAAGAATCAGTGTCATTTAAAACACGATTCACGATAAACCCAAAATCACATTCCATTAATTATCGGGTTAAAGAACAAGTGTTATTTAAAACACTGTTCACGATAAACCCAAAAATCAATACCAATTCAATTCCAATTAAATATCATTTAATTGGTACACTTCATTAAATCTAAATAAAAAGATTTAATCTTTTCTCAACTGGGTTCAAGAACAGTGTTAGTGAAGACACCATTCACGACAAACCCAAATCACATTCGATATTCAATACAAGGCTCTGAATAGAAAATATATCGGCTTATATTCAATATCGAATTCTACGACTAACAAATGTCGTATTGGAAATAACGATACAAATATATATCTTTCAAATTTCCATAACAACACCTGTAATGTCACGAATTCCAACATCGAAATATTCCGAAGACAATTTCGATTCAAATCCACTCCAATGCAATCATTGGAAATTTTGGTTATTTTCAAAACCATTTCAAATTCAATTTATTTATTTAAAAATAAATAGAATTATAATTCTAGTTCAAAACTAGTTCATTTCGATAAAAATCCATTTTTTTATCTTTTCAAATATGGAGATTTTCACCCCAAACTTTCACAAATCATTTCTTATGATTTTACACAAATTATTACTATTTTTAATAATTTTATCAAGGCCCGTACAGTCGATTTCCAACAATGGCCATCGAACTGCACTTACAACGACCTTTTTCGAATTTGATTTGGACGTATCTCCAAATCCAACCGTTAGATTTCAAATTTCTAACATTAATTAGAAAGCTCTTTTCGATACGAACCCAACGGTTCCGGTTTTAGGAGAATCCGACGGTCGGATCTCCTGTAATGTCCGTTTGAAATAAATGGTCGAAATTCGCGAACTGCCGCGGCGCGGCGCGTTCTATTCAGGCCATTATATTATATATAATATATATAATATATATTTCGTCGATTTCTATTTAAAACGAATTATATAAATAGTTTTGAATTCGTTTCAAAAACATTTTCAACTTCCATTTCAATTCAAATCAAAATTGAATTCTTCTCTATAAATTCGTTTTAAAATTCATTTCTATTCAATTCGAATTTCAATTCAATTTGAATTCATTTCAATTCGCTTTCTATTCCATTTGAATTCGTTTTCAATTCAATTCATTTCGAAATCGTTTTCAATTCATTTCATTTCGAAATCGTTTTCAATTCAATTCATTTCGAAATCGTTTTCAATTCATTTCATTTCGAAATCGTTTTCAATTTATTTCATTTCGAAATCGTTTTCAATTCAATTCATTTCGAAATCGTTTTCAATTCAATTCATTTCGAAATCGTTTTCAATTCATTTCATTTCGAAATCGTTTTCAATTCGATATAAATATCGTTCACGTCAAAATGGCGTCCATACACGGCTTCATAAATTTCTATTTTCAAATATTCTATTTCAAATATTTCTTTTTCAAAATAGTTGTTATTATCAAAATATTTCGTTCAACACATGACCAATCTCAATGAATGAGTACTGTCAACACATGAACTTTTATTTTATAATATTCTTTATTTTTCAAATTGGAATGAGGCCCAATCAATTACCATATAAAGTTAATTATATGGATTTTCATACAACACATGTATATCATAGCATTGAAAAATAATCAACCATCAACCAAAGTGCACTACACTGCATAAGCATCAAATACAGATATTCAACGCTTATAACAGCCTGTCAATCAATCGATCGACATATTTAATCAATCAGGATGAGTGAACTGCATATTTCATCCTAACACCCGTGTGGGGTTTCAAACAATCAAACACAGATTTTATTTGTGCAGTTGGGCGATGTGTGAAATTTATCGACCCAATCAATATCATTCAAATAAGTGTACATAAACAAACCATCTGGTTTGTAAATGAATATTTATTTATTCACTTCACTATTTTCATATTCACGTTAAAAATTATATTTTTAACGATAAAACATTTTATTTCAACCTATGAATTTCTATTCAATTCATTTATTCAATAAAATGATATTTTTATTTTTCTAACATGTTTTAGAAAATTTCGGCGGCATAACGGCACGATACTAGAAACGGGACAAGGCCTAGCCTTATCCCCGGTCTAGTGAAGGCCCACGCCATTCACACATCAATCAAATCAATTCGTTATGCAAACCGCAAACTTTGGAGTAAGGATCTAACCTAGCCTTACTCCTTCGCCTTATAACGGCGCACGTCTAATCCTAACCAATTTATCGATTCGATTTTTCACACCACAAACCACATTCAAACAATATCGCAATCAATCACCAAACTGTCAAACAAACAAGTCCATGGTCTGTGGACGATTGTGTCGGGTGCTACTAAGCACCGTCTGCATCCTAGTATATATATATAACTAGAAAATAAATAGAAAGGTGAGAAATTCTCACCGATTAGCTATCCTAGCTCCACGGCACTTCATTGATAGAAATCTTCATCGCTATCGCATCTTCGTCATCTTCGCTGCCCGTAGCCACTACATATGTAAAAATCGAATTTTTACTATGCTATTCAATATATAAAATCGAATTTTGACTTCGCTATTCAATATATAAAAATCGAATTTTTTTTCTTTTGCAAGTTCAAATCTTTTTCTACTAAAAGATTAAACTTTTTTTCCTATTTTAAAGTTCAAAATAAAATCAGTTTTTCGCTTTCATAAAAATGCAGTTTTTTCATAACTTAAAAAATAAAAATACAGTTTTTGCCTTATTTAAAAATTCAGTTTAAAAATCATTTAAAAATCAGTTTTCTAATCTAAAATAAAATTCAGTCTTAAACCTAAAATAAAATTCAGTTTTAAACCTACCTAAAATCAGAATTTTAAAAACATAAAAATCGGTTTTTAATATTAACAAAATCAGTTTTATAAATTAAGTAAAAATCAGTTTTATAAATAAAGTAAAAACTTACAGTTCGAAAGGGGGGGGTTCACCACCATCGGAGAGGCTTCGGGTGGCTCTGGGTCGGCGGCAGGAGGAGGCGGAGGGTTGGGGCGGCCTTCAGTTCGTCGGCGGTCATCACTGTGGGGGGGGAAAGCTCTGGCGTTTTCGTCTTCGATTCGAAGGGAGGAAGGAGATGAGCTAGAGGGGAGAGGAAGGCGCGACTTTAGGGGGGAGCGGCGGTCCATCGTCGGCGTCAGCAAGGGGGAGGAAGAGGCGTCGCGATCTGAAACTGGAAGGGGTTTTTTTTTTTTTTTTTTTTTTTTTATATTTTGACCGTGGTTTGACTTGTGAGGAAAGAGAGAGCTCAAGGGGGTTATATAATATTTTAATTATTTAAATAATTAATTTCTCCATAAAGTAACTTTAAATTTCGATCTCCGAACGAGGCCCAATGACTGTCGTCCCTAGCTAATTACCCCCATTCCGAATACAATGGGATATGTTTCATAAGCCAGTTCGGCTGTTACGCTCAGTTTTCGCTGAAATTAATGTATAAATCTATATATTCAATTTTAAACGTACATTTCAATTTACCGGGGTCACATACTAACTTTAAAAATTCTAGAAAAATATTTTCTAGCTTCGTATTGACGATACGGTCCTAACAAAACTAGTTTCGTCGAAATCTGAGACCGTTAGAAAAATGGCCAATTTCCAGTCGATTAAAATCAACTGAAACTGGTCAAACGCGTTTTCCTTTGCCACGCTCACATATTGATTCGAAAAATTATGAAATTTGAAATCTAGCAATAACTTTACATCACGGACCCAACAAAACTGGTTTCGTCGAAATCCGAGGTCGTTTGCAAAATGTCCATTTTTAAGGGCCTGAATTCCATAGCGACTATTCAGAATTTTCAACTGGACATATCTTTTGATTCCCGCTAAGAAATTTTGATCATTCGGGTTCGTTGGAAAGATATTCACTATTAGATTCCATTATTTTTGGTTTCACTAAAATCCGGATTGTTTTGCACCCGGTACATTCAATTGAAGTTTGAAATCGAATTATCGAACTACCGCGCCATTTTCAATTCTATTTATAATTATATATAATTATTTATATTCTAACGACGACGCGTATAATATATACGTTCGAATATATTCAAAATAAATTTCTCGTCGATATTATTTAAAATAATTCATTTTAAATAATCTAAATTCGCTAAAATGGCCAAAATAAAAATTTTAAACTGGCCCAGATTTTACGGGTTGTTACAGTTGGTCGCAGGGAGGTGGCGGTGCTGGTGGAGGCTGGCGATGGCTGAGGTAGGGGCGGCAGCGACAGGGAAGGTGGAGGTGCCCATTAAAGAGGAAAATGCAAAAAGGAGGAAGGAGGAAATTATGAAGAAGGAATTGGAGGAAAAGTGATTATATGCTAGTTTCGCGCCTATCGTCCGAACGCCGACGATATCTGTGACGACCCCAAAACCCCGTGACACGGTGTTAAGGATAATCATTGGAATATAACACATTAATCATCATTAGCAGATCACAGATAATAGCATAAACAGGAAATAGAATAATTTACACACATATGACAGCGGAATCATATAGATATCACCACATTAGAGAGCACAGTGTAGGATACAACTTAGTGCATAATAATACATAATCAGTCACCATCGCCAGAGGCGGAATCATACATAAAGAGTACACAAAGTAAATGTCAGTCTACATCGCCAATGGCGGAATCATAATACATATGTAATAATGGCGGAAAGAGTCAAAGTCGGCACGGTGTAGTCAAGCCTCGCCATGAGCCAAAAGTGCACCAGATACTTGTAAGATAATTACACACATATGACTACGAGTCAGTCATGGAACTGGTATGAGAAATCCACTTAACTTATTAACAACAATAATAAGGCAAATCAAAGGACCATGCCACTTTCGTGGATCGGGTTTACTCCAATGAGTGCTAGTGCATGAAATAAAGTAAATGATTAAATCATCGCATTGCTTTTTATAAAATGAAGCCATTATAAGACTCAGGTCCCATCACACAATGCAACGCAAGTCGGAGGATAGAGTTTTACCTTATAATGGCCAAAAATGCTTCATACGTATAAACAAAAGTGTTTGATGTTATTACTAGTCCATATATGTTTCTAAAGCGATTTCAATCATAAACATCAATCCTAGACGGCATGGGTACCATATATCATGTCGCCATACTAGTAATACAATCACATTCGCACATTTCGTATTGGAAATTGGATTCCTTCATGAGTTGAGGCAAGGGGCAAGCTCCTCTCCGTTCGAGACACTCTTGCAAATGCCTCGGGACCGCACACAGCAATCCCTGGATCCTCCAAGGCCGGTCCTCTCTTACTTTTGAGGATTGGCAATTCCTGAACACACGTTTCCCGGTCCTTACAGACCTATAATCGAGGCGCCTCGTATTCCAACAACCACACAGGTGAAAAGCAGATATAAATGTCAGGGTTGGGAGGTCACTGACACCACCACAGCTAGAAAGAAACGTCGTGCACTCCTTGGGTCCTTCTCCCATTTTTGACTCATACCGGGGTGTGAGGCTCGCGAATTCACATTATACACAAAGCTACGTCACACAGACCATGCTTTGATCATCAACCACAAGACTTTGCTTTGCAACAGAAGCCTTGATCATATGCCACTTAGGCGTGCCACACAGGCAATCCACTCCATGCGACTTATTTCTATCAATACATAACCTCTGAGCTCGTACGTCTCATAGAAGGGCGTTAAGCAAGAGAATAAATTCTCCACTGCCAAACAGATATATATTTAACAGAGATCAATTAGCAAAGAACAAAATCCAATGTCAGACACACAGTCCATTTACAAGTTCGTTATGGGTTTGAACGAAACCGGAGGAACCAAATCCTCGCATGTCCGTACAATCAACAGTATGTCTGGACGTCTAATACTTCAGCTCCTTCAAGGTAGCTACTCCAATCACGAGCATCAGTAGCGCCTATCCATCCAATGTGAAGATCGTCGGTCTTCAACCGTCTTTGACCCTTCGACTTCTCAACGTCGATCGATTATTTGAAATGAGAATGAACTCGGCCTTTTCAAATAACCCACGTATATTTAGATTTTCAAATCAATCTATCACATGGTTAGACTATTCTACATTCACATTTCAGTTCTTTAGTTATAATTTTCATGTTAAATACATTCAACCATCACATATCAAGCAAACACAACAAAATTGGTTTATTTCCACTCTATATCGTCTATAGTATTTTATAACGATATATCGCCATTTTTATTTATTTAAAATGGCCAAATTTAATTAAACGACGTTTCAGGTCGTGCCGATGCACTGGCGCTGTTATTCACTAAATTTGTTTTACACATATCTGAAAATCTAACCGTTGGATCTTCACAAATTTTATATCATTAGAAAGATCATTTCAAAAGGAATCCAACGGTTTCAGTTTCGGGAAAATCCGACGGTCGGATCTTCCACACTAGTCATTTGAATTTACGATTTCAAATTACGAACTGCAACGTTGTTATTATATTTAATTTAATTATATATATATATATAATCGTTTCTGGTGCTATTTTTCTTCATATTTGAATTAAACATTCCATACAATCCAACCGTCGGATCTTTACAAAGTCGGTGCCGTTGGAAAGATATTTCCAAGGCGAACCCAACGGTTGCGGTTTCGGGAAAATCCAATGGTCGAATTTCCCGCACTAGTCGCTTGAAATCACGGTTTCAAAACATGAACTGCACAGCCACGTTTCGTTTTAATTATATTTATATTTATATAAATATAGTTCATTCAAAAATTCCTATATCGTTTTCACTTCAAATATTACACTAACGCCTTTAAATTTTGGAAAATTTCGCCATAACCTCCTTTGTATGGGAGGGGCTGGGAAAATTCCCAAATAGCTACATGGGCGTCTCATCTCAAAAAGAAAAAGAAAAAGCCAAGCGGCTAGCCAACAGGCTCATAAAATCATCACCCAAACAAAACAGTAAACGTGTACCTATTTGTCGGGCACAAAATTTTATTCCTCTTCTCTAGCCTTTTTGCTATAACCTGTTCAATAAATATGCATGTACATATATACAATTCTTATCACTTCTCATTTTCCATTCAACTTCATATTTAATTCACTTTGGTTTAAAAACACCATTCATTCTAATGTTGCATGCATAGGCAAAAATCATATCATTAGCTAATTAATGAATATTTCAACTCATGCATATTTATTTGAACAAGTGGTCATTTTTAACACTTCACATTTCAAAATTGATAATTTTGCTGAACTAAAATATATTTCAACATATGACTATTTTATTTAGTTCCTATGCATGTTAAAAATAATATTTCTTTCACAAATATTTATTTCAACGCTCATATATCTTTCGCATATCACATATATGATAAAAATGATATTTGTTCAACAAATGAATGTTTTTAACACTTTATAATTTCAATAAAAATGTAATTTATATTGTTCGATCTTTTTATTCAACACATGAACTTTTCCAATACACACACTTCTCAACACATGAGCATTTCCACACATGGATATTTTATATATGTTGTTCATATAAGAAAGATGAAATTTTTATTGTTGAAACTATTTATATATAAGGCGAATATTTTAAATACTTCATATATATTACAAAAATGTGATTTTTATTGTTTAAACACTTCACTCATTCACACATGAATTTAATTTTCACACATCACTTCTCAACACATGAGCATTTCCACACATGGATATAGTTTCAACACATGAATTTAATTTCAACACATGAAGATAATTTCAACATATGAAAATAATTCTAACATATGAATATTATTCAAAATTTCGGCAGCATAACGGCAGGGTAGTTAAAACCGGCACCGTCCCTAGTACGGCTCCTCGCTCTACCTTAAAACCTCGCGGTTTTTTACAATGGGGATTCATGCATCTAATTCGCACATAGGAGACATGTTTTATTTTTATTCCCACAATTATTTCCAATTCATTTAAATCACCAATGGGTATTTTTCAACCACAACCAATCAATATCAACCACAAACAATTATTCAACCATTCGCATTTTTCATTCAATATTTCACACCAATACACGACAATAAATATCGTCCATGGTTTGTGGATGAGGGGAGTGTATATATATATATATATATATATATATATATGTATATGTATATGTATGTATGTATGTATTTCACTTGCATTTCAACACATATATCAATTATTCTATGCATATATAATTCATACTTCGCTCATATAGCTTATGCAACGCATGTACATGAGGTATACAACACATGTGTAATTTATATTTTGCTTATATAATTTATACACAATTTTCCATTCAAATTCATTTAATTTAGATTTCTCACATTGGTTTTTGGAGTGCTAAAAATGGTAGATGACTCAGAAAAATCAGCGGTCTCTTCTATGTGGTAGAGAGCTTCCTTGCGGTCCCGATGTTTCCTGTTTCATCGAATTTCGTCAACACACCATAAAGATATGATTTTTCAAAGTTCAAACATAAAAAAGGACTCACCTTTCACGATGATCAAAACTAGGGTTGTAGTTTTCGCGAGAACCGAGGCACGATAGGATGATCAGAGGTTACAGCGTGGAAGAGGGAGGAAAGGGAAGTCGATCGGTGGTGGTCGGAGGTGGTTCGGTGGTCTCTGGCGATCGGGGCGGCGCTGGGAAGTCGTCGGCTTTGGGTCGATGATTCTTGTCAATGCGGCGACGATAGGGGTCAGGGGTTGGTCGGATTTGAAGAGGGGAGGGAGGCGCGTCGACGGAGGTAGGTGGAGGAGGCTGGAGATGGCCGAGGCGGCGGCGATTTGCCTGGGAAGGATCGAAAATGGGGATCGTCGGTCGAGAGAGTGAAAACGAGGGTTTTCTGGAGTTTTTTTTAAATAATGAAAGAAAAGTTTTGATTGGCCAAGGACTTTATTAAATTATTAAATAGTGTTTCTCCACACGGACACCAATTCAAACCCAATGACTATCGTCCCTAGCTAAATACCCCCATCCTGGACACAATGGGATAGTTTCGTTGGCCAATTCAACTGTTACAGTCAGTTATTCTTCAAAGTAAAGTATAAAACATTCAATTTTAACTTTGAACGTACATTTCAATTTGCCAGGGCCACAAACTGATTCGAAAAATTCCAGAAAAATAAATCTAGCTATGTTTTGATGCAGCCGTCCCAACAAAACTAGTTTCGTCGAATTCTGAGATCGTTTGAAAAATGGCCATTTTCTGGTCGATCCAATTTAACAGAAATTGACCAAACACATTTTCTTTTGCCACGCTCACAAACTAGCTTCAAAAATTATGAAATTTGAAACCTAGCAATAGTTTGACATCCCAGACCCAACAAAAGTGGTTTCGTCGGATTCCGAGGTCGTTTGCAAAATATCTATTTTCCAGGGCTATATATTCTATATAGCGACCTTTCTGAAAATTCATTCGACCATAACTTTTGATTCCCGCTATGCAACTTCGATTTTTCAGATTCGTTAGAAAGGTATTCACTAACAGATTTAAATATCTTTGGTTTCACTAAAATCCGTTATATTTTCCACCCTGCACAGTTAGTCAAAGTTTGAATTCAAATTTTCGAACTGACTCACTATTTCTAATTCACTATTTTATTGAAATATTCTATTTCAATTGTTCAAATTCCTTTGAAATAACCAATTTAAAAATTTTAAATTGGCTCGTATTTTCCGGGTTGTTACAATATCCAATTGCCGCGGATTTCGGACTCGACATAGTAGACGTGAAGACGAGTCCAACAAAACAAGTTTCGTCGAATTCCGAGTTCGTTTGACCGTCCATTAAAATTCTCAAAAATGCTCGGATAAGCTATAAAAATGCGATTTTGGCACACCATTTCTTCTCGCATGCTCACATGCTAACCCTAAAAATCATGCCCTTTTTGATTTAACCATTATTAGACGATACGAATCCGAAAAAAAAACGAAATCGAATTCTGAGGTCGGATCAATAATGTTCCTTTGTAAAATGACTACCTATTTTACTCTGAACTGTTTTAGCTCGCACGACCACATACTGACTTCGTTCGACGCGCCCTTTGGAAATCAACAATAATTTGTCATTATGAATCCAATTGTCATTATGAATCCAGTAAAATTTATCTCATCGAATTCTGAGCTCATGTGCAAAATTTCACTTTTTAGGGGCTATGTATTGCTAACCGAAAAGCTCCTGCCAATTGCCATTATTCCGGATATCGGAATATACCGAAGATTATACTTTTCGGAGTTCTAAATGGCATTTTGAACTCAATGGAAGTGGTTTCGAGTCCAAATTCATCTGTATGCAAAATATGACTTTTTGGGCCATGTACAATTTCCATAGCGACTATTATGAATTTTCAACTGGGCATAACTTTTGATTCCCACTATAAAATTTTGATTTTTTGGATTTGTTGGAAAGATATTCTCAATTAGATTCTAATATTTTTGGTTTCGCCAAAATCCGGCTTATTTTGTATCCTGTACATTCATTTGAATTTTGAAATCGAATTATCGAACAACCACGCCATTTTCAATTACTTTTATAACTATAAATAATTATTTGTATTCTAACGATGATCTATATGAATATATACGTTCTAATTCTATTCAAAATAAATTTCTCATCGATATTGTTTAAAATAATTCATTTTAAATAATCAAAATTCATTAAAATTGTCAAAATAAAAATTTTAAATTGGCTCAGAATTTCCGGGTTGTTACATTAAAACTAAGTGGAGTTTTAATGAACCTTTAATCAGATTGAAATAATCGAGAGTTGAGTATCACCAGTTTTGCTCCGAAGCGATAGTTAAATCTTTGATTAGATTTGAACATGAAATGGTAATTAATATTTACCGATAACACCATGGTGTTAGATATGGAGTATTACCAGTTTTGCTCCATGGGATGAATAGGTTGGGATTGGAAAATAAAATAAATGATTACTTCGGTGTGGTTCGCTAATCCCGACTAGTTTGGAAAAACTTAACATGGTTTGAAATGATATCCGAAGGAAGATTAAAAAATAAATTTAGAAGAATTTATCTTTGATAAAATTAATGGGAACCTTTCCCTAAGAATGTGAATACTTGAATAAAGAATATTCTGAATTGGAATGAGGCGTATGTTGTGTTTGTGTAACACTTGTTTATTTTATACACGAGTTATTCGGAAAGTTCGGGTTTATACCCATTCTGAATAACTGATTCGATGATAAGTTGAGATGAAGATGGTGGTTGAAGACCAGGGGTCTTTACATCGTTTGGATGATTATTGATGATCTTGATGGGGCTGTACACCCAAGAGGAGGGAATCAGATGGTGACCGTCCAGACGTACCTAGAGATCGATGGATATGCGAGGAATAAGGTTCCTCTGGTTTCATTTAGATCCAGAACGAACTTGTAAATGAACTATGTGTCTGACATTGGATTTTATTCTGTGTGATTGATCTTTATTAAATATATATATCTGTTTGGCGGAAGAGAATTTATTCTCTTGCTTAACGCACTTCTCTGAGACGTACGAGCTCAGAGGTTATATATGGATGGATATCAATCGCATGGCATGAATTGCCTGTGTGGAATGTCCAAGTGGCAAATGATCAAGGCTTATGTTGAAAAGTAAAGTCTTGTGGTTGATGATCAAAGCACGGCCTATGTGGTATAGCTTTGTGTATGACGTTAACTCGCGAGCCTCACACCTCGATATGAGTCAAATATGGGATAAGGATCCAAGGAGAACATGAGTTTTCTTCTAGCTATGGGTAGTGTCAGCGACTTCTAGCCCTGACACTTATATACTTTTTACCTGCGTGGTTGTTGGATGCGAGGCGCCTCGGATATAGGTCCTATATGACCAGGGAACATGTTTTCAGGAATAATTAATCCTCAAAAGTAGGAGAGGACCGACCTTGGAGGTTCAAGGATCGCTGTGTGTGGTCCTGAGACATTTGCTAGAGTGTCTCGAAAGGAGAGGAGCTTGCCGCTTGCCTCGACTCATGACGGAAATCCAATTTCCAATACGTGACATTTTGGTTTTATTTGTAGAACCTAGTATGGCGACACAGTAGATGGTAGCTACGCCGTCTATGATTGATACTTATGATTGAATTTTTTTTGACACTATAGACTTATAATAATATCAAAATAATATGTTTTTAAACGTATCAAGCATTATTTGGCTATAACAAGGTAAAACCCTATCCTCCGGCTTGCGTTGCATTATGTGATGGGACCTGGGTCTTATAATAGCTTCATTTTTCTTTATTTAGCATTGCACTATTTGTTTTATGCACTGGTATTCTTGGGAGGAAACCCGTTCCATGTTATACGGCATGGTCCCTTGATTTACCTAACTTTAAAAATAAAGATTAATAACTGTTTTTTGTTCTCACACCAGCCACATGACTGACTTGGAGTTTATTGTTTTAACGTAAACTCTGGGTGCCCGTATTTTCCAGACGGGTAGCTAGTAGTTTTGGTTTTGCAGATTTATATTCACAGGATCTTGATTTACAACTGAAGTGATACTTGAAAAGCACTGTATCCATGTATTTCTTTCAGTTATGTGTTGTATTATTTTTCCACTGCTATGTATTTAAATATAATTTAAATCTCTAATATTTATCAATGTGTAATATTTATTCATACTCTGTATATTCTTGTACTCTGATGGGAATTGTTGTAATAATAAATGAAATGTTCTTCAGTTTGCATTCTGATTCGTTGTGTTCTCAAATCAGTCAGGGGTTTCGAACGGTCTTGGTCGGTTTAGCGACCGATTCAGATCGAGCGGAATTCTCAATTGTTACATTTGGTATTAGAGCTTTGGTTTATAGAGCTCGAGAACAAGATACATTAGAACCAAACGAAAGAATTCATCAGAGATTGGACTAGTAATGTCCAATAAGAATGACCCGTTAGAGATGGGATCAGTAGTATCCTAGAGCGAGTCAAAAGAGTGTTATTTTTAGAATAAAAAAAATGAAAGCAAGTTTTATTTTGAAAATTTAAACCATTTTGTACGTATTTGAATTTTTTATTTATATTGAATTTGGACAATCAAGTATATAAAGATTTTGCATATACGCGTCATGAACATATATTCAAAGTTTTAATATACTGGATAAATATAGAATCGCACTCTAGTAGCCCGGAGATGTTCTGATGGTGGTTCAAAACATAATCAACATTTATGTTCGAGCTTCGAAAGTGAGATATCTATATATTTCCATTAGACTGTTGTGAGAACCAAAACTAGATAGGGCTTACTGTTGTGATTTAGCATCAAAAACATGATTTTCTGTATATGTATCAAAGTTATGAATTTGAAAAGCTAATCAACTAATTGATTGATGGTTGTGTTGTTTGATTATAGGTTTGATAATTTTAACCATTTAGACTAAATTGAATCAAATAATGAACTATATTGAAAATTATTTGAAAATGCATGCATGTGTGTGTGTGTGTATATATATATATATGTGTGTGTGTGTGTGTGTGTGTGAACAGGTCATAGCAAGGAGGCTAGAGCAGAAGAATAAAATTGTTTGCCCGACAAATAGGTACATGTTTACAAATTTATTGGGTTTGGATGATTTTATGAGCCGATTGGCAAGCCGCTTGGCTTTTTCTTTTCCTTTTGGATTGGCGAGGGCCATGGGAGACTACTTGATATATCCCGAAGCTCCCGGTGCAGGGGAGGTTATGGCGAAATTTTTCGAAAATTTAGGGTGTTAGCCAAATTTTTGGAAAATTTGAAAAGTTCTTAGAAACTGAAAAGTTGAAGAATTTAAGCCATAATGAAAATAATGTAAGTTGAGTTGATTAGTTAAAAAACTTTCTGCTTCATTCCTTTTCGGGGACGGAAATTTTTAAGTGGGGGAGATTGTAACAACCCGGAAAATTTGAGCCAATATAAAATTTTTATTTTGGCGATTTTAGTAAATTTTGAATATTTAAAATGAATTATTTCGAATAATAACGATGAGAAATTTATTTTGAATTGAATTAGAATGTATATATTTGAATCGTTGTTAGAATATAAATATTTTATTTTAATTATAAAAGGAATTGAAAATGGCGCGGTAGTTCGAAAATTCGATTTTAAATTTCAAATGAGTATACATGATTCAAAATCAACCGGATTTTAACGGAACCAAAAATATTAGAATCTATTTGAGAATATCTTTCCAACGAATCTGACAAATCAAAATTTCGTAGCGGGAATAAAAAGTTATGCCTAGTTGAAAATTCAGAATAGTCGCTTTGGAATTCTGGCCTATAGAAATGGAAATTTTGCAAATGACCTCGGTTTTCGACGAAACCACTTTTTTTGGATCCAGGATGTCAAATTGTTTCTAGGTATAAAATTCATAATTTTTTGAATCAATATATGATGAGCGTGGCAAGGTAAAACTTGTTTTAACAGTTTCAATCAATTTCGATCGACCAGAAAATGGCCATTTTTCAAAAGGTCTCGGAATTTAACGAAATTAGTTTTATTACGATCGTATCGTCAATACGAAGCTAGAAATATTTTTTCTGGAATTATTAGAGTCAGTATGTGGCCCCGGTAAATTGAAATGTACGTTTAAAATTGAATATAATGATTTATATAGTAATTTAAAGAAAAACTGATCATAAGAGCCGAATTGGATTGTGAAACATATCCCATTGTGTTCGGAATGAGGGTAATTAGCTAAGGACGAAAATCGTTGGGTTTGATGCGGAGTTCGAACGGAAACTCAACACTAAAAGATAATTAAAGAACAAACATAATATATATATATATAATAACCCTTTTTTCTCTTAACCCCACTTCTTTTCATTTCCTCATCGGAACTCCCGATCCCCCTTTCCCAAATCCACGTCGCCCCTTCAGACCTAGCCGCCACCCGTCGTTGGCGCTTCCGCCACGCCCGACCTCCGACGCACCTCTCCTCTTCACTTCCCCTTCTCTCTCCTTCCTCTACAGTTCGACGCCCCAACCACCCATTGCGCTACACGTCGGTGATTGCCCACCACCACTGTCCGCCCTCCTCTAGCACCGCGTGGACCCGCGAGCTCCGGCCAACCCCATGGCAGCGACGACGACTTCTCTCAGGAGACGACGGGGTCTAGATAAACTTATACAGTGAGCTTTATTTTATTTCATTTTATTATTTTAGTTTCGCTGGGATAATTCATAGTAAAGAAGAGAATTTTTTTTAACAAGTAAAGATGAGAATTTTTTTACATTATAGAATGAACAAAAGTGCGATTTTTATTTCTAGAGTAGTGAGGTAAAAATATGATTTTTATCAATACGAAGTAGCATTAAAAACTGGATTTTTATTTTATGTATAGCACTATAAAAATATGATCTTTTATAGGTATATAACAATTTAAAGAGTTGATTTTTAGAAATATAAAGATTCGATTTTTAGAAATATAAAGATTTGATTTTTATAATGAAGTAAAGAATGTAAAAATATAATTTTTAGCGGAGTCATATTATAATTTTCAGCGAGGTAAAAATATAATTTTTAGAATTGAAATAAAGATGTGATTTTTACTATGAACAGCGTGAAGAAGATTGCGATGGAATTTCAGGCAAGTCAGCACCGTTCTGAAATTCAGAAATAAAAAAATGATGGAGTGGATCCTTAAGGTGAGAACTTCTCACTTTAATTATTGTTTTCTAGTTAAAAATATATACTAGGATGCAGACGGTGCTTAGCAGCACCCGACATCCGTTGTCCTGAGACTATGGACAACTTATTTGATTTTGTTGTGTGGTGAAAATTGATTGTGATGTGGAGTGAATGGAAATATATTCATGTGTTGAAATAAATTATTAATCTTTAAAAATATAAATTTAACGTGAATGTGAATAAATACATATTCATTTACAAATCAGACGATTTGTTTATGTACACCCATTTGAAGGATATTGATTGGGACGATAAATTTTACACATTGCCCAACTGCACAAATAAACATCTGTGTTTGTTGACTGAAACCCCACACGGGTATTGGGATGATATTTGATGTACACTAATCCCAATTATTTATTTGTATGTCAATCAATAGGTTGACAGACAGTTGTGTAGTGCACTTTGGATGATGGATGATTATTTATCATTGCTATTATGTACATGTGTTGTATGGAATCCATATAATTAACATTATATGGTAATTGATTGGGCCTCATTCCAATTTGGAAAATAAAGAATATTATAAAATAAAGATTCATGTGTTGAATAGAATAAATAGTCATGTGTTGACGATACTTATGTGTTGAGAATATTCATGTGTTGAAAGAAATATATATATATTCATGTGTTGAAACTTATCATGTGTTGAACGAAATATTTTAACAATAAAATTCACATTTTTATCATATATAAAAACAGAAACTAGCTGGAAACTAGTTAAGATGAGTGGTTTCCTGGGTATTGATTTGATGTTGGTTTCGGCCTTCGGGGTTAATACTTAGGGAATCGTTCTCTTACTAATTTACGGTTGGAGTCTGATTAAGAATTAAACGATAGAAATCATAATTTTATAAAATATATTAAATAACAAAAATAGTCATCTGTTGACTATACTCATGTGTTGAGAATATTCATGTATTGAAAGAAATATATATTCATGTGTTGAAGAAAATATTCATTTGTTGAATAGAATAACGAAGTTATTGAAATATATAAAGTCATGTTGATTAGATGTGCGCCATTTTGACGCGAACAATATTTATATCGATGATATTTGTTTTCATAATGAATATATAAAAGGAAGTGATTTCAAAATCTAATATCTTCATAATATTATCATTTATATATTAATGATACAGAATATTTAATTTTAATTTAAAATTGAATATGAAGTTGAAATTGTTTTGAAAACGAATTTAAAACAAGTTTATAAAATATGTTTAGAATTGAAATCAATGAAATATACATAATATATATATTATGTATATTATATGGCCTGAATAGAACGCGCCGCGCCACGATAGTTCGCGAATTTCGACCATTGACTTCGAATTGACGTTACAGGAGATCCGACCGTCGGATTCTGCTGAAACTGGAACCGTTGGGTTCGTATCAAAAAGAGATTTCCAAGGAACATTAGGAATTTGAAATCAAACGGTTTGATTTGGAATTACGTCCAAATCAAATTTGGAAAAGGTCGTTGTAAGTGCAGTTCGACGACCGTTATGGGAAATCGACTGTACGGGCCTTGATAAAATTATTAAAAATATCAATAATTTGTGTAAAATCATAATAAATGATTTAGAAAGAATTGGTGTGAAAAATCCCATATTTAAAAAGGATAAAAAAATATTTTTATCCAAATGAACTAGTTATGAACTAGAATTATAATCCAATATTTTTGAATAAATAAATTGGATTTGAAATGGTTTTAAAAATAATCAGAATTTCCTATATACGAATTGGAATGGATTTGAATCGAAATTATCTTCAGAATATTTCGATGTTGGATTTCATGATTATATAGCTATGGTTGTGGAAATTTGAAAGATATATTTATATCGTTATTTCCAATACGATATTTGTTACTTTCAGAATTTGTATTGAATATAAGCCTCTATATTTTCTATTCAGAGCCTTGTATTTAATATCAAATAGGATTTTGGGTTCGTCGTTAATGGTGTCCTAAATAATACAGTTCTTGAACCTAGTTTAGAAAAGAATAAATCTTTTAATTAAGATTTAGTGAAATTGTCCAGTTAATTAGTATTTAATTGGAATTGAATTTAAATTGGTTTTTGGGGTTTATCGTGAGCGGTGTTTTGAATAACACCTGTTCTTTAACCCGATTAACAACAGAAAGTGATTTTGAGTTCATCGTGAACCGTGTTTCAGATGACATTGGTTCTTTAACCCAGTTAAAGATAGGATATTGATTTTTGGGAAGGTTAAAACTAAGTGGAGTTTTAATGAATCTTTAATCGGATTAAAATAATCGAGAATGGAGTATCACCAGTTTTGCTCCAAAGCGATAGTTAAATCTTTGATTAGATTTGATCATCAAATGGTAATTAATATTTACCGATAACACCGTGGTGTTAGATATGGAGTATTACCAGTTTTTCTCCATGGGATGAATAGGTTGGGACTGGGAAATAAAATAAATGATTACTTCGGTGTAGTTCGCTAATCCCGACTAGTTTGGAAAACCTTAACACGGTTTGAAATGATATCCAAAGGAAAATTAAAGAATAAATTTAGAAGAATTTGTCTTTGATAAAATTAATGGGAACATTTCCCTAAGAATGTGAATATTGAATAAAGAATATTATAAATTGGAATGAGGTGTATGTTGTGTTTGTGTAACACTTGTTTATTATATACGCGAGTTATTCAGAAAGTCCGGGTTTATACCTATTCTGAACAACTAATTCGACGATAAGTCGAAGATGAAGACGGTGGTTGAAGACCAGAGGTCTTCACATCGTTTGGATGATTATTGATGACCTGGATTGGGCTGTACACCCAAGAGGAGGGAATCAGTTGGTGATCGTCCAGACGTACCTGAAGATCGATGGATATGCGAGGAATAAGGTTCCTCCGGTTTCGTCCAGACCCAGAATGAACTTTTAAATGGGCCGTGTGTCTCACATTGGATTTGATTCTGTGTGACTGATCTCTATTAAATATATATCTGTTTGGTAGTGGACAATTTATTCTCTTTCTTAACGCCCTTCTCTGAGATGTACGAGCTCAGAGGTTATATATTGATGGATATCAATCGCATGGCATGAATTGATTGTGTGGAATGCCTAAGTGGTAAATGATCAAGGCTTCTGTTGAAAAGCAAAGTCTTGTGTTGATGATCAAAGCACACCCTATGTGGCATAGCTTTGTGTATGGCATTAATTCGCGGGCCTCTCACCTCGGTATGAGTCAAAAATGGGATAAGGACCCAAGGAGAACATGGCGTTTCTTTCTTGCTATGGGTAGTGTTAGTGACTTCTAGCCTTGACATTTATATAATTTTTACCTGTGTAGTCGTTGGATGCGAGGCGCCTCGGATATAGGTCCAATAATACCAGGGAACGTGTGTTCAGGAATAATTAATCCTCAAAAGTAGGAGAGGACCGACCTTGGAGTTTCCAAGGATCACTATGTGTGGTCCTGAGACATTTGCTAGAGTGTCTCGAAAGGAGAGGAGCTTGCCCCTTTGCTCGACTCAAGAACGAAATCCAATTTCCAATACGTGACATTTCGGTTTTATTTGTAGAACCTAGTATGGTGACATAGTAGATGGTAGCTATGCCGTCTATGATTGATACTTAAGATTGAAATTGTTTTGGCACTATACACTTATAGTAATATCAAAATAATCATTTTTTAAACGTATCAAGCATTATTTGGATATTATAAGATAAAACCCTATCCTCCGGTTTGCGTTGCATTGTGTGATAGGACCTATGTCTTATAATAGCTCCATTTTTCTTTATTTAGCATTGCCCTATTAGTTTTATGCACTGTTATTCTTGGGAGGAAACCCGTTCCGTATTATACGGCGTGGTCCCTTGATTTACGTAACTTTAAAAATAAAGATTAATAACCTTTTTTAGTTCTCACACCAGTCACATGACTGATCTGGAGTTTATTGTTTTAACCTAAACTCTGGGTGCCCCTATTTTCCACACGGGCAGTTAGTAGTATTGGTTTTGCAGATTTATATTCACAGGATCCTGGTTTACAGCTGAAGTGATATTCGGAAAGCTCTGTATCCGTGTATTTATTTCAGTTGTGTGTTGTATTATTTTTTCGCTGCTATGTATTTAAATGTAATTTAAATCTTTGATATTTATCAATGTGTAATGTTATTCATACTCTGTATATTCTTGTACTCTAATGGGAATTTTGTAATAAACAATGAAATGTTCTTCTATTTGCGTTACGATTCGTCGTGTTCTCAAAACCATTAGGGGTTCCGAACGGTCTTGGTCGGTTTAGCGATCGAATCAGATCGAGCAAAATTCTCAATTGTTATAAACCATCCAACATGCACCTTGCCAAAATAGTTCGAACCTAGCACTTGATCAAAAACCACCATTCCAGACATCCCCTTCACGAAAAATACCAACACCAATGTCGATGGACTCATCCTCTTCTCCTCGTCCTTTTGACCTCACCATGCAAATCGCGTCCTCCTCCAGCTTCATGCAATCCCAGAAAAGAAAGTGCGACATTTTTCTTCTCTTCGAATTCTTATAAATCATTCAACAAGATGTCGCTTTACATCAGCAACCAAATTTGAAGCTTCATTCTTCAGATTAAGCAGTAGCTCCCCTTTTGAATGGCATATGGCTATCAGTATTACCCCAAATCAGAGCGCGACCATCCTAGCTTAACCCACTTTCGCGCACGCCTCCAGACTGACAACGAGGCAACTAGATTAGATTTTGACTTGTTTAATTTAATATATTTTTTTAAGGCTTCGATCGATTTCAGTGCTGTAGGAATAAATAGATGGGGTATCGTGGTTTTTCTATTGGAATGAGGAAATGGGTCGGCTTTGGATTTGCAATGGATAAGAATACATGGTATTTAATGGGAAAATGGGGATAACAAATGCTGATATGATTTTGTAATATTATGGAGCAACCATTTTTAATACATTGAAACTGAAGCTTACTGTTTTAAATAGAAAAGAATTGAAGGAGGAAAAGACTTTGTAATTGTTTCAGAAATGAAAATATACACGGAAGTTCAGATTTATTTATAGATGCAAAGTGAAACAACGTACGAACCATTAATTTCCTGTTTTACTATGTAATGAAGTTGAGGAACCATCGTACATGACGGTGAAAGAAGAAACAACTGAGTTAAGGGTAGCCTTCTGCATTGGAAAATTAGTTATCCTTATTTTTATATTTTATTTTGTTTTGAAATGAGGTGATGTTAACCCTTTTTAAAAATCGCATGTTGTCAAACTCCTATTTAAACAAAACCGACATTCCTAGGATTATTCCACTATTGTGAACACACTGGAACTGGTTTCGAAGTCCCATTTGATCGTATGGAGAAGATATTAATTTAAATTGATATAAATTAAATTCAAAACAAATAAATTCCATGATAATAAATTATTACTATTATTATTGTCTATGTTCAGATAGAATGTATATGCATTATCTGAACCATTATGATTCAGTTTTATCTTCGAATTGAATTGTATTTCGAATTACGAAAATTCAATATATTCTAAATTAAATTATACTCTATTTTTAACTCAATATAAAATTCATTTAAAATCAATTAAATATTTAAAACAATATTAAATATTTAAAATTAATTGATCAAAAATCTAGGTCACCGCATTCTTCCCCCTTAAAAGAATTTCGTTCCCGAAATTACTAAGGCAGGAAAAATGCTGCAAACCCATTTACTTTTTTTTTTTAAAACCTACTTATGCTGAACTGAACATTTCATACTTCTACAAATTAATTCCAACAAATATATTTTTTTTCCATTCATAATGCACATCATATATGCTTACATTCATTAAGCATGAATGATTTAAAATCAACATATTCATTTTAATCCATTTAACTTGCTTAAGTTAAATTTTAATTCCCGGGTTTTCACTTCAAATCCTTTCGAAATCCCATAAATACAAGCATATATTTATTTCCATTTAAAATTCTAAAAATTTGAATTTTCAAACCAACTTGTTTTCTTTCAAACAAATTTCCTTCAGAAACTTTTCTAAGGTAGCAATTCATCACTTAGAAACTCGAAAATGGACACTAATGATGTTGCAATCATCATAAGAATTATTTCCCAGCGAATGAAGTGAATTCAGTGCTTTAACAACTTCAAAGCCCATTCAAAATGACTTTTGTTAAAAAATCCTTCCAAATGTAACGGCCCGACTTTCGATGACCTCGAAAGTCATGTCATTATTAAATAAATAGAAATAGATAGAGAAAAGAACTAACAAGAACATCAAAATCTCACAACGGAATTTAACAAAATATAATATCACATATTATATTACATATCAGAGTCTGTTACATCATCATAATGCATCACACATGATTACGGGCCCAATATAACTTACAATTCGATAATTAGATATAGATAGTGTTACTAAGTTGGTTCCTGAATCCTCAGTCCGAACACTCAAAAGATTTCCATTGACTACCTGGATCACTTGTCTACTCATAACAATTGTTATGAGTATCCAAGAGTTTAGGAAAACAAAGAAAAATAAACTCTGGGTCTGTCATGGGACTGGTGTGAGTAAAAAAATTTAAAACAAATTGGAAATAGGATCGAGTTATTCCCTTATGAGAACATATTGATTTAACGTTAGAAAAACTTTCAAAAGAAATGATAATAGTAAGACCAATCCAAAGACAAACATGGACGGTTTATACCTTACTATAACCTAAAAAAATTTGATATCAAAATCATCTGATATTTTAATAGTTTTTATCATATAAATAACCATCTAGCGGAACGCTAACATCTCACCCTCCACATATATAATATAAAATCAAAAACCGTAGGGCGCTTATTGGAGATTTGATTCCGACTATGACAAGGTATGGGACCACCTACCATCAGTGTACTCTAGAGGGTAAACACTGGGTTTAAGCAAGAACATCTTGCAACTCGGCTATAAAATACCATTCGCTCATTTAGCTTGAGTGTGGCGAATATATTATCACCCCCACAGTTGGGAGCGACCCACCATTTCTGAAAGCTGCAGCAATGAAATATAGATTTAGAGGATAGAAAGGAATTTCTCTGGATAGTGATAATACACCCTTCTTGGGAATGACCCACCTAGCCATGCTGCTTGCCCAATTTTTGTCATTTCCTGGTTGTGAGGCTTGAGGCTACGTTATGTTCTAGAACACTTGTCCACCGTTCACTGTGAAGGCCACATTGTCAAATCCGTAATCACGTATTGATTATACAAATGCACACTGGGTGTAAAATAAAGAGAAGTTACCTTCACCCCACCAACATGGTATATTTGCAAAAATCAACAGGCGTGACCATTGGAAAAACTCTGTCAGACATTCATCCATACAATTTGCCTTGGGACTGGACAAATCAAAGGCACTATTTTATAAAAAAAATAGCCCTTGCATATCTCCATCTTTAATTATCTTAAATTAATTTTGACACGCAGCGTATAGATCGAATCAAAGTGAAATATAAATTCCGGACTTTTCGAAATGATCAACATAATCTCTTTTCAAGCCAGACAATATTTTGAATAAAATCTTTACTTTATTTTCTTAGAACATTTCTTTTACAAAAGGAAATAGTTATCAACTCAAAATGATTGAATTAAATGCAATTCAATATTTAAAATCCTTCTGGCTCAACATAAATGAATTACTGAGATTTGTCTCAACCATAATCCAATACATTTGATTTATCACTTCATTTCATTAATAAAATTAAACTAAAAATATATTCTTTAAATTATAATCTTCGACTAAACAGGATTGCATATTTCAATATTGTTTATAATCCAGATATTCGACTATCTTCTGTAAGTAAACAATTACACACAACATTTAATTATATAACTATAAGGCACGTGCTTCGCACATGGAAATTAATACAATAATGTTAGCTCGTTAATTACGATAATTATTTTGTAATCAATACCTTGTCTCACTCCGCATCAATCAACTAATAACTTAAGTCATATCAATTTGACAATTTAACAACAATTATTTTATTCTTTATTTTAACCACATCGATTTCTTTTCTATTCTATTTTATCTTTCCAATTTTTTTTCTACAATTTTATGTCATATTCCTATAATTCCTTTCTTCAATTTTTTCTTCCCTTCGTTTTCTTTTTACTTCTCCTTTTCTATTCTTATTTTACCTTCTACTCTTTCTCCGTTTATCTAATCTACAACCCAATTATTTTGGTCTCTCTTCCCTTTCTTATTCCTTCTTTAATTTTTATTAATTTTATTAAATTGATTTGGGCCCAACCCAACTTCATTAGCCTACGGACATGCTTTTCTGCTTTCTTCTTACATTTCCTGTTTGCAATTCCAACCTCTCACCTTTTCTTATTTGCTATCACCCTTTTCTTCTTTCTTCTGTTAGATCCTGCAACTTTTACTTCTTCTTTTGATCTTCTTTCTTTGAACATACTCCTCATTCTAACACCCTGGGCAAGCTTCTATCTCCTCTATCACGCTCCCAGTGTACTCTGTTTGTTGTTCCCATCTGACATTTAAACTATTCTTTCCCTTATGCTTTAATCACTTCTGTAACAACCCAGAAAATCAGAACCAATTTAAAAAATTTATTTTGGCAATTTTAATGATTTTTGAATATTTAAAATGATTTATTTTAAATAATAACAACTAGAAATTTATTTTTAATAGAATTAAAATGTATAAATTTATTTAAATCAAAATTGGAATATAAACATTTATTTTAATTAGAAAAAGGAATTGGAAATGGCACGGTAGTTTGAAATTTCGTTTTCAAATTTCAACTGAATGTACAGGATTCAAAATGAACCGGATTTTAGTGAAACCATAAATATTTGAATCTTTTCAATATCTTTCCAATGAATTTGAAAAATCCAGATTTCATAGCGGGAATAAAAATTTATGTCCAGTTGAAAATTCAGGACAGTTGTAATGACCCGCATTCTATGCCTCGGAGGATCGTAGAATATTTATTTCTTTATTGTAAGGAGTCATATGGTCGTGTGACGTTTGGGGACGACTATTGGGGTCATTTCCCATGTTCCCGATTTTTGCCGATTTTGCCCCTAGTTTATCTTATTTTGGCCATAACTTTTGATAGGTAAGGAATTTTGACTTGAAACTCTTCCATTAGATCCGGATGATGGTTTACCTTTCTGTAGAGTGGTCATATGTTAAAAACGGACTTACCGTTTGGGAGATATGGACGAAATAAGGTTTAGAAGGTGAATGCTTAACCGGGCCAAATGAGGTGATTAGTGAATGGGCTCATAACCTATTTCGGGATTAGGTTATTGGTAGGCTGAAGTGAGTTAGGTTTTCATTCTATTTCAGTTTTCTAGCTTCCATTTACCTCTTAGAAATCCTAACAATAGGCTCCACCTTCTAATTTCATCCCAAATCGCTCTCTAATCAAGGATTAAGCTTAACAAAATCAAATCAAGGAGAAATAGCACCATTTCAGAGTTAGAGATGTTGTTAGACATTGGTATTTACCCAAATCAGAGGGGTTTCAGTTTTGAAAGTTTTAATTGTGGCAAAGGTTAGTGATTAACATTGTTTTTACACTAATTATGGTTAATTAAGGTTAATTTGTAATAACCCGTATTTTTCGATAACGTGTTAAAACGAGAATCAAGGCAGAATTTAATTTTAAATTCAGAATCAAGTTAAACGGGCTATGCTATTGCATTCGTCTCGGAAAAATACGCGAAATAGAGTCCGAGTTTTCGAGGATCGGAGCCCGTATGACCCGATTAAGGCCCAACGAAGTTTTCAGAAAATTTCAAAGTAAAAACAGATTTCAAATTCAAGTTTGAATTTGAAAATTGGGCCAGTTTGGGCCAGGCGGGAAAATTCCCGCCAGAGCACCCAAGTCGACAGCCCTGTCGACTTGGGAGTCGACTTGGTTGGACCCAAGTCGACAGCCCTGTCGACTTGGCTGTCGACTTGGTCCAGCCGGGCAGTTCTGCCTGCTGCACCTATTTCCTGTCTTGGCTAGGTTTTTGGGCCTGGTTCGAATCTGATGGCTCAGGTTGATCCTAGGGTTAATCCTAAGGTCCTAATCACTCCTAATCTCTATAAATAAGCCCCTAACCTACCCCTAAACCCTCATTATTCACTCTTGCAACTAAACTATGGCAAAAAATTTACTCTCATGGCCTCCATCCTCTTGCTCAAAGTTTCTATCTTCATTTCTATGAGAGGTTTCATGATCATGTGAGTGTTAGAGAGCCTCTATGTTAGTATGAGAGCTTCTCAAGTTGATTTCAAGGCTAAAGCTATGACCTTTGTTCATCAAGATGGGGTTTTTATTGATTTGGAGTGTTCATCTTTGGGTTTTTGGGTGATGGCATGCATAGGCTTCATCACAAGCTTTAATGTAATCCATTTAGGCCTTCATAGCAATGTAAGCCCATTCCCTACTCTTAGATATTAACTATGAAGTTAAATGTTCATGTTGCAAGTTTGGGTTTGATCATTGAGAATGATACATGCTATCATGTCATGCAAGTTTATGAAGTCATTATCTTGATCTTATGAGCTAAAAGCTACAACCATTATGTTGAAATGTTGCATTATGCAACATGAGAACCTTCATACCCTTTATGTCAACTTGCATATGAAGTCATAACCCTTATATGATGATATATGCGAGTTACTAGTCATCATTCCATGTCTTTTGACAACATGATTCGCTTATGTGCCAAGTTTGGGTTTATGCATGTTTTTGAGGCTTAAGAATGTAACATGCAAGCTAATGAACACATTTGTGCCTCATTTGCCACCATGATTAACTTGTTGCTTAATATCCATTTTTGTCATGCCTTTGCCAAGTTTCTTCTTTTAATCCATTACGTTGTTGCGAACGTATATGCGAGTTTAAAAAGCGTTGGGGTCACATTATGGGAAAACATAATGATATGAACATGATTTGGGTAAATGGGTATAAACATGACAACGTGTAACGTTAAATATGACATGTGTTTATACTTGAAAACATGACTTGAAATATAACATGGAAATTGACATGTAAGTATGCATAAAAACACAAGCTTGGGAATTTACCTATTAAGTTAGGTCTACCCTTTGGGAATTTACCTATTAAGTTAGGTCTACCCAAATGCTTGAAAAACGTGTAACCCGTTTTGGAAACATGATGAACATGACACTTAGATAATATAAGTGTGGCCAACTCGAGGTTGGGTTGAGTTTGCAACGTAAAACTACCCGGAACCGACCGGCCTAACTAGTAGTTGCAAACAATAGGACCCAATGTGAGAAGTTGGCCATGTTGTGCTTGAACCCGAGGTTAGACCAAGTTGTGGTGTAAAGCTACACGGAACCGACCGGCTTAACTAGTAACCACAACAAAGTCTAATGTGAGAGGTTGAGGTGCATTAAGTAATTAATGCCACATGATAGGGTTAAGTTAATTTGATTAATGACTCTTAACCAAATATGACATGGGCAAATGGGTTAAGTAATTTGATTAGGCTAATGATACTTAACAAAACATGACAAGGTTGGGTAGGTTAAGTGACTCGATTTGCCTAATGACACTTAACCATTTTTCTACGAATAGTGGACTGGGTCAAGTTAACCAACACTTAGTCAATCCAACGCGATAATTTGGTAAGGTTAAGTAGGTTTTCTTAATGACACTTAACTGAAAGATACAGTTAATGGATGGGGTTAAGATTAGACTCATCTAGTCTAAACATGGAAATCGAATGGGGTTAAGTTAGCCTAGACTTAATTAATCCCCCTTGGTAGTTTAATGGGGTTAAGTTGAACACTTAACTAATCTAACATGATGATTTGAGGTGGTTAAGTGACCTATACTTAATCAATCTAACTCGTGAATTTATTGAGGTTAAGTTAACCTATACTTAACCAATCTAACGTGAAACATGATAAGGCTAAGTCACGAATCGCTTGAATACACTTGACCGATTTGACTAAGTAAATTGATGGGGTCAAGTTAATATATACTTAACCAACTTGAGCATGGTTTGTAGGTTTAAGTCTTGAACTTGGATACTTAGCCAATTTTGACATGATTTGTAGAAGGGTTAAGTCATGAACTTAAGTGACACTTAATCCATTATGTAAACCCTAATTCTGAGGATTAGGTGGATAACCGTGGTTAACAAGGATAACGGGAATAAGGCTAAGTGGTAAACCTTAGTTGAAGAATAACTAAGTAATGATTCTTAGTCAAGGAAATTTAGACCAGTTCATAGACAGATGAGTAACCTGATACAGTAGGTCATCGTTTAAGTATACGAGTAGGAGCAAGTATCTGATTTAGATAAAGGCTCCAGCGAACTGGGTAGCGAAGCAGCGGCTTCGGGGAACGTGAGGATATTCTTGGGATCCCTCTGTGAGCTGCCAGGTGATCATACTAGGCTCATGAGAGGTTAAGGTCTGCGTTAGAAGAACCAAGAGTATGCCTTGGTTGCTATACGAGCGACCTAAAGACGGGGATGGATAGGGGATAGTCGACGATACACGGTCGTACCCTAGATAGCATTTTCGTCAGGCTACCTACCATCTTTGGTCAAGCGTGTACGTACGGAAAGGCAGAGAACACCCAATAGACCATAATTGCTATCTAATAATGGTTGCGGTAAGGCTTGGATGTGGGTTGGCCAGTGTTGTGTTCTCATACAGGATTTATCCTGTCTTGTCTTTCGCTAGTTGAGGGAGGGGTCTCGTGGGACCATAGCCACGTATAGAAAAACAGACCTTAGCATCTGCATCGGCAGATAAATCGAAAGCTCCCGACCGAGTCCTATATTTCTTGGTCTGCCCTGTGACAGGACTCGGATGGCACGATGTGATACATGTGCATACAGTCATGGAAAAACGATTCACGATATATGCGTGGGAAAAAGGGCGCCGTTGACGGTTAGCGTAATCCCTAGTGGCCCTAGGTGGTTGAACCAAAACCGAGATACGAAAACGTGCAATAGGTAAGCGTAATCCCTAGTAGTCCTAGGTAGCATAAGTCCTAGTTGTACAAACGATGATTCATGTTGGAAGACCCTAACTAGGTTTAGGGTAACAGTCCAAACCGATCTTAAGGATCATGGAACTATGTTAAAGTAATATATAATCTCATGGGAAAAGCCCGTATGGTCTACGGCAAGGGACTGAACATTTACATGGAATAAAACATACGAGTTGAGTAACCTATATATGCGATATATTAGGTTGGCATGGACCATTACACGACTTTTGAGTAAGGGTCATTCATGGTTAACACATGATACGGTGGGGATACTAGTACGGTAGGTGCAGAGCTAAAAGACAGGATAGATACCAAGGGACGTTATATGTGATAGATATCTTGGGGATATTATACTTGACGGGAACTTGACGATGGGATACCTTGTTTTATCCTGACACCGTAATTTATCACGACACCTTAGTTTATCTGAGTTCAGTAGTTCATCCTGTTATTTTGATTTAGCTTATCTATCATGTCATCATGCTTATGTTCATCTCAGTTTCTCATGTCAGTTAACTTTACTAGTTTTTATGCTGATAGTAGATAGGGCTTACTCAGTCTTTTTGACTGACCTGTTTTGTTTCGCCTCTTTTCTTCCGTTTCCTCCCCAGGTTACAGGGAGGAAACACTGTTGTTTAGTTCGGACTTCTTCTGCTTGAAGGTCATCATGGATGGCTTGGACTTTTCTTGGCTATGGCTACTTTACTATTTTTTACTTGGGGAATAATTTATGGAAAAGTCTTTATGCTTCTTTACTATTGCAAGACAGGTTTTGATGTACTCTGATGTAAAAGGCGTTAGACCTTAATTATTAATGTTTATGAAAGTTCGATTTTACTTTCGCTATTTTATATGTTCTGTCTTGTGATATTTCTGTGCATGTTTACCAATAATGCCCCTCTAAAGCTAGTGCATTCCTTTGCGAGTGACCCTAGCGGAGGCGGGGTGTTACATAATTAGTGTTAATTAGCGAATTTAAACATGATTAAATTCTGGAAGAATGTTTATAAATTTCAAAATATTGTTTCAGGCCTCTGTTAGAAATTTGGGTTGATCTAGTTAAGTTTTGCTAATCCTAACATTAGTTATTGTTAAACATGATTAAGGCGAAAATATGGATTTTTGGTATGTTTGATCCATTTTAATATCTTAAATTGTACTTTTGGTGTTTGTGGTCAATTCTACATACTGCTATGACTGTATGGTATGCTTTGTGATTGTTTAGAATAGTTAGAATGGTTGAAAACACCGTTGTGTGGCGTCGAAACAGTCGCTGGAAAAATATGCAGGAGCCAGCCCGGATAGGATCGCCACTACCCGATCCCGACCCGATCGTGGAGCACTACCCGAGTCGAACCGTAGGTCACCTACCCTTCACGGTTCGAAGTACTAACCAAACGATGGAACTCGCCATGAAGCAAGTCATGAACCGTGTTGGAGCACTACGAGCCAGAGCAAGAGGCCACAGATTGGATCACGAGCCATCAGGGGAGAATTTCCATGAACCGACTAGATGGTCACGATCCATCATGAGCTGCAAGCCATCATGAGTCGAGGACAGGAGGTCGAGCCACGAATCGTGTAACAACCCGGAAAATCTGGGCCAGTTTAAAATTTTTATTTTGGCAAATTTAGCGAATTTTGAATATTTAAAATGAATTATTTTAAATAATATTGACGAGAAATTTATTTTGAATATAATTTGAACGTATATATTATATACGTCGTCGTTAGAATATATAATAATTATATATAATTATAAAAGGAATTGAAAATGGCGCGGTAGTTCGAAAATTCGATTTCTAATTTCAAATGAATATACAGAATTCAATATAAGTCAGAATTGAACGAAACAAGAAATATTTGAATCTGTATGACTATATCTTTGTAACGAAGTTAACAAATTGAGATTTCATCTTAGGAATGATAAGATATGTCCAGTTTAAAATTAGAAATAGTCGCTGTGGAATTTATATATATTTTAATATAATATATAGCCCTTAAAAATAGCCATTTTGCAAACGACCTCGGATTTCGACGAAACCAGTTTTGTTGGGTCCGGGATGTAAAGTTATTGCTAGGTTTCAAGTTTCATAATTTTTCGAATCAATATGTGAGCGTGGCAAAAGAAAACGCGTTTGACCAGTTTCAGTTGATTTTAATCGACTGGAAATTGGCCATTTTTCAAACGGTCTCAGAATTCGGCGAAATTAGTTTTGTTAGGACCGTATCGTTAATACGAAGCTAGAAAATATTTTTCGGGAATTTTTCTAGTTAGTATGTGACCCCGGTAATTTGAAATGTACGTTTAAAATACAATATAGTGATTTATATGTTAATTCAACGGAAACTGATTCAATCGATCGAATCAACATATGAAACATATCCCATTGTGTTTGGAATAGGGGTGAAACGCTATAGGCGACAGGCGGTGGGCCTCGTTTAGAGGTCATATGTGAAAGTTAACTTTTTGAAATAAAATAAATTAAATAAATAAATAAAAAAAAATATAAAAAAATCTCTTCCTCCCTTTAATACTTCTGGCCCCCCCCCTTCGAAATCAATCCGATCAGAAATAAAAAAAAAGAAAAAAAAGAAAGGGAAGAGGAAGACGGGGGGGAACTCGTCGCCGCCGCCCCCCCCCCCCCCCAAAGATCGCCGTCGACGCCTCAAGGGAGGGCGCCACCTCCAAAGCCCTGCCCCTCCCCTCGCCTGCGACTCCCTCCCCTGGCCGTCCTCTCTCCTCTCCCACTCAGGAAGACCTCGTCTTCACTCCCACCGCACCTGACCTCCACCTCAATGGCCCACCACTCCACCTTCGCCAGATCCGACGATGCTCCGAACCCCCCCCCTCGGCGACCGTCGCATCCACATCTTCCAATAATAAAAAAAAAACTGTAAGTATCTGTATTTAATTTTGTTTGTTTATTCAGTTTTCCTTTTTTTCTATATAACGTATAATAAAGATATTGGTTTTTATAATGAGGAAATTTATAAAGATTTTGAAAACTGAAATTTTTAAAAAGATTTTGAAAACTGAAATTTTTAAAAAGATTTTGAAAACTGAAATTTTTAAAAAGATTTAAAAGAGTTGATTTTTAAAAAGTTAAAACTGAATTGTTTTTTTTTTTTAAAGTTAAAACTGAGTTGGTTTTTAAAGGGTTAAAACTGAATTGATTTTTAAAAAGTTAAAACTGAATTGTTTTTTTTAAAGTTAAAACTGAGTTGGTTTTTAAAGGGTTAAAACTGAATTGATTTTTAAAAGGTTAAAACTGAATTGATTTTGAAAGGTTTTAAAAGATTTGAATTTTGAAAGGTAAAAGATTTAAATTTTAAAAAGTAAAAGAAAAGATTTGATCTTTAAAATAGGAAAAGATTAGAACTTTAAAAAGAAAAATCATATCTTTATATATCGAAAGTCGATAGAAAAATAGGATTTTTATATGTTGAACTTCGAATTAAAAATATGATTTTTATATATAGAACATCGAATTAAAAATATGATTTTTATATGTTGAACTTCGAATTAAAAATATGATTTTTATATGTTGAACTTCGAATTAAAAATATGATTTTTATATATAGAACATCGAATTAAAAATATGATTTTTATATATAGAACTTCGAATTAAAAATATGATTTTTATATGTTGAACTTCGAATAAAAATTCGATTTTTATATATTGAACTTTGAACTAAAAATTCGATTTTTATATATTGAACTTTGAAATAAAAATTCGATTTTTATATATTAAACTTTGAAATAAAAATTCGATTTTTATATATTGAACTTTGAACTAAAAATTCGATTTTTATATATTGAACTTTGAACTAAAAATTCGATTTTTATATATTGAACTTTGAAATAAAAATTCGATTTTTATATATTGAACTTTGAACTAAAAATTCGATTTTTATATATTGAACTTTGAACTAAAAATTCGATTTTTATATATTGAATAGCAGAGTAAAAATTCGATTTTTACATATGTAGAGAATACGAGCGAAAGCGACAAAAAGGCGAGGTCGACGAAGACTTCTGCAAAAGAAGTGCCGTGGAGCTAGGATAGCTATCTGTGAGAATTTCTCACCTTTCTATTTTATTTCTAGTTATATATATATACTAGGATGCAGACGGTGCTTAGTAGCACCCGACACAATCGTCCACAGACCATGGACTTGTTTGTTTGGCTGTTTGGTTATTGATTGTGATATTGGTTTGAATGTGGTTTGTGGTGTGAAAAATCAAATCGATAAATTGGTTAGGATTAGACGTGCGCCGTTATAAGGCGAAGGAGTAAGGCTAGGTTAGACCCTTACTCCAAATTTTGTGGTTTGCATAACGAAAGTGAATTTGATTGATGTGTGAATGGCGTGGGCCTTCACTAGACCGGGGATAAGGCTAGGCCTTGTCCCGTTGCTAGTATCGTGCCGTTATGCCGCCGAAATTTTCTAAAATAAGTTAGAAAAATAAAAATAGCATTTTATTTAAAGAATGAACTGAATAGAAATTCATATGTTAAAATAAAATGTGTTATCGTTAAAAATATAATTTTTAACGTGAATGTGAATAAATAAATATTCATTTACAAACCAGACGGTTTGTTTATGTACACCTATTTGAATGACGTTGATTGGGTCGATAAATTTTACACATCGCCTAACTGCACAAATAAAATATGTGTTTGATTGTTTGAAACCCCACACGGGTGTTAGGATGAAATTTGAAGTTCACTCATCCTGATTGATTAAATATGTCGATCGATTGATTGACAGGCTGTTATAAGCGTTGAATATCTATATTTGATGCTTATACAGTGTAGTGCACTTTGGTTGATGGTTGATTATTTTCAATGCTATTATATACATGTGTTGTATGAAAATCCATATAATTAATTTTATATGGTAATTGATTGGGCCTCATTCCAGTTTTGAAAAAGAAATATTTGAAAAAGAAATATTTGAAATAGAATATTTGAAAATAAAGGAATATATGAAGCCGTGTTGATTAGATTGACGCCATTTTGACGTGAACGATATTTATATCGATTTTAAAAATGATTTCGAAATGAAATGAATTGAAAACGAATTCAAATTGAATTGAAAACGATTTCGAAATGAAATGAATTGAAAACGAATTCAAATTGAATTGAAAACGATTTCGAAATTAATTGAATTGAAAACGATTTCGAAATGAATTGAATTGAAAACGAATTCAAATTGAATTGAAAACGATTTCGAAATGAATTGAATTGAAAACGATTTCGAAATGAATTGAATTGAAAACGATTTTGAATTGAATTGAAAACGATTTCGAAATGAATTGAATTGAAAACGATTTCGAAATGAATTGAATTGAAAACGATTTCGAAATGAATTGAATTGAAAACGATTTCGAAATGAATTGAATTGAAAACGATTTCGAAATGAATTGAATTGAAAACGAATTCGAATTGAATTGAAAGTGAATTGAAAGGGAATTCAAATTGAATTGAAATTTGAATTGAATAGAAATGAATTTTGAAACGAATCTATAGAGAAGAATTCAATTTTGCTTTGAATTGAAATGGAAGTTGAAATAGATTTTGAAACGAATTCAAAACTATTTATATAATTCGTTTTAAATACCAAATCGACGAAATATATATTATATATATAATATAATGGCCTGAATAGAACGCGCCGCGCCGCGACAGTTCGCGAATTTCGACCATTTATTTCAAACGGACATTACGGGAGATCCGACCGTCGGATTCTCCTAAAACCGGAACCGTTGGGTTCGTATCGAAAAGAGCTTTCTAATGAAGGTTAGAAATTTGAAATCTAACAGTTGGATTTGGAATTATGTCCAAATCAAATTCGAAAAAGGTCGCTGTAAGTGCAGTTCGATGGCCGTTGATGGAAATCGACTGTACGGGCCTTGATAAAATTATTAAAAATAGTAATAATTTGTGTAAAATCATAAGAAATGATTTAGAAAGAATTGGGATGAAAAACTCCCTATTTGAAAAGATAAAAATAGATTTTTATCGAAATGAACTAGTTTTGAACTAGAATTATAATTCTATTTATTTTTAAATAAATGAATTGAATTTGAAAAGGGTTTAGAAAATAACCAAAATTTCCAATGATTGCATTGGAGTGGATTTGAATCGAAATTGTCTTCGGAATATTTCGATGTTGGAATTTGTGATTATACGGATGTTGTTACGGAAATTTGAAAGATATATATTTATATCGTTATTTCCAATACGACATTTGTTAATCGTAGAATTTGATATTGAATATAAGCCGATATATTTTCTATTCAGAGCCTTATATTGAATATCAAATGGGATTTGGGTTTGTCGTGAATGGTGTCTTCACTAACACTGTTCTTGAACCCAGTTGAGAAAAGATTAAATCTTTTTATTTAGATTTAATGAAGTGTACCAATTAAATGATATTTAATTGGAATTGAATTGGTATTGATTTTTGGGTTTATCGTGAACAGTGTTTTAAATAACACTTGTTCTTTAACCCGATAATTAATCGAATGTGATTTGGGTTTGTCGTGAATGGTGTCTTCACTAACACTGTTCTTGAACCCAGTTGAGAAAAGATTAAACCTTTTTATTTAGATTTAATGAAGTGTACCAATTAAATGATATTTAATTGGAATTGAATTGGTATTGATTTTTGGGTTTATCGTGAACAGTGTTTTTAAATAACACTTGTTCTTTAACCCGATAATTAATGGAATGAGATTTTGGGTTTATCGTGAATCGTGTTTTAAATGACACTGATTCTTTAACCCAGATAATGATTAAAACTAAGTGGAGTTTTAATGAATCTTTAATTAGATTGAAAAGATCGAGAATGGAGTATCACCAGTTTTGCTCCAGGCGATAGTTAAATCTTTAATTAGATTTGAACGTGAAATTTAGAAACTAACTGTCGGTTAGCCAAGCAGAATGGTTTTCTGGATATTGATCTGATGTTGGTTTCGGCCTTCGGGGTTAATATTTGGGGAATTATTCTCTTGATTAATTTACGGTTAGTGACTAATGAATTGGAATGAGGCGTATGTTGTGTTTGTGTAACACTTATTTAAAATATACGCGAGTTATTCGGAAAGACCGGGTTTATCCCATTCTGAATAACTGATACGACGATAAGTCGAAGATGAAGACGGTGGTCGAAGACCGGAAGTCTTCACGTCGTTTGGGTGATAACTGATGATCTTGATTGGGCTGTACACCCAAGAAGATGGAAACAGTTGGTGATCGTCCAGACGTACTTGGAGATCGATGGATATGCGGGGTACTAGGTGCTCCCGGTTTCGTTCAGACCCAGAACGGACTTGTAAATGGACTGTGTGTCTGACATAGGATGGTTTGCCTGTGTGGCATGCTAAGATGCAAATGATCAAGGCTTCTGTTGAAAAGCAAAGTCTTGTGGTTGGTGATCAAAGCACGGCCTTTGTGGCGTAGCTTTGTGTAACGTTTACTTCGCGAGTTTCACACCCGGTATGAACCAAAAACGGGAGACGGACCTCAGGGAGGACTTGCGTTTCTTTCTAGCTAGAAGTGGCGTCAGTGGTTTTACACGCCCTGACGAGTTTGACTTATGTGGTTGTTGCTGTTGCGAGGCGCCTCGGTTATATCGGTTTCGGCCGATGCTTCTGGTCGGCTGACGGACCAGACTTGCGCCCCAAAGGGCGGGGAAACGTAGTGTTCAGGCATTTTAATCCACATCGGTGGACCGGCCCTGTCGCTCCTAGGGTCACTCGAGCTCTGATCCTGAGACATGGTAGGCTAGATTGTCTCGAATCGGTTGAGGACTATCTTTTGCCTCGGTTCATAGACGGAAATCCAATTTCCAAATACGTGACATTTGCGGTTTTAGTTGTAATCCTATATATGGCGACATAGTGGGATGGGGCGCTTATGCCGCCTATGATTGATACTTATGATTTGAAGTTGTTTTATACACTATGCACTTATAATAGTATCAAATGATTTGTTTTAAACGTATCAAGCATTCTTTGGCTGTTATAAGGGAAAACCCTATCCCCCGGCTTGCGTTGCATTGTGTGATAGGACCTGGGTCTTATAACAGCTTCATTTTTCTTTATTTAGCATTGCGCTGTTTGTTTTATGCACTGGTATTCTTGGGAGGAAACCCGTTCCGTGTTATACGGCGTGGTCCCTTGATTTACCTTTGAAAATAAAGATTAAAAACTGTTTTAGTTCTCACACCAGTCACATGACTGACCTGGAGTTTATTGTTTTAACCTAAACTCTGGGTGCCCCTATTTTGACACGGGCAGCTAGTAGTTTTGGTTTTGCAGATTTATATTCACAGGATCCTGGTTTACAGCTGGAACGATATCCGGAAAGCTTTGTATCCGTATATCTCCTTCTAGTTGTGTATTGTATTATTTTCCGCTGCTATGTATTTAAATGTAATTTAAATCTCTGATATTTCTGTGTCTATTCATTTATACTCTGTATATTCTTGTAATCTGATGCATTGTTGTAATATACAATGAAATGTTCTTCTGTATGCGTACTGTTGTGTCCTGTTCTCAACGATAGGGCATTTCGAACGGCCTGGGTCGGTTTAGCGACCGGTTCGGACCGAGCGAAATTCCTTGCCGTCACAAATCGAAGCTAGGAGGGGCGACCCACGAGCCATGGAAGATGGTCACAAACCGTAGCACCATAAATGAAGGAGTCACGAATCGAGCATATCTGAGCAGATGTATGGGCGCGAATGGAAACTGAAGTGCGAACATGATAATGACCAAACCGGAGATGCAAAGGTAATCCAAATCGGAAGATTGTACTCAGGATCATGTTGGGAACCAACGAGTCAACTTCATGATTAGGCTTTGTTGCAGGATGTGTGCTAAGGAGCTATCGACGTCCATAACTTTGATTCACCACCGGAAGACGAATGTTAGGCTATGGATCAGTGCAGTGGGGTAGTTATTACTTCATGGGGTAGAGTGATATAGCATGGCTATGAGCCAGCATAGTGGAGTTATCATGACTCCATGGGGTAGAGTGGACATAGCAAAGTATTAGTGGTTACGGATTGGTGCAGCTGAGCCGTCACGACTCCATAGGGCAGAGTGATCGTAACAAAGTACTGGTGATCAAAGCGGTGGATATCGTATGCTTTACGCACTGAGTGAGAGATGTGAGGATGGTTGCTATGCTTGATTGTTTGCCATCACTATGACATGCACACCCCCACCCCCGTATCCATTACACCATATGTTAGTGGCACCTTAGATTATTGTACGGTATGTTGTGCTAACTCTTTGGTTGCGGGTCTAGGTTCAGGTATGGTTTAGTATACCTGTTATTGTTCTGTTTTGCTGCTTATCGCTCATACCAGACTTTTGTCTGACCCAGAGTTTTACGTCTCTTCTTTTTACTTTGGGTGCTCTTAAACAGGCGAACTAGAGACAGGTTAGCTGGTTGTGCATGAGTAGCTGTCCGGAGACGAGCAGGAGGCTTACAAGTACTATTCTCAATATATATTCTACCTGTGTCGCTGCTGGTCACTACTTTGGGCATTAGTAGTGTACCTTTCTTATTTTTCTTTGGAGACATTTTTAGAAGTTGTAATAAAGATGATGTGGAACATAAGCTGTAATTTTGGATTTTCCGCTGCTACAATGGTTTATGTTTTCAGCTTATGCACTGTCTCGCCTGTTTTATGTCAAGGTATGTTATTATTATATTTTATTTCATGCATTGTGAGATATACTACAAGTTCCTTTTTAGCTCAAATTCCTTTCTTTTCCTTTCTTTGGCGACTGTCCTGTGCTTGTCGGGCATTGGAACAGTTCATTTCCATCAGAAATGTCGGCTGGTGCGGGGTGGGTCGTCACAATAGTCGCTATGGAATTTATATAAAATATAATCCTTGAAAATAGCAATTTTGAAAACGATCTCCGTTTTCGAAGAGACCACTTATTTTGGATCTGGAATTTCAGGTTATTACTGGATTCCAATTTTCATAATTTTTGGAATCAATATGTAAGCGTGGTGAATTTAAACGTGTCTGGTCAATTCAGTTTGAATTTAATCGACTGGAAATTGACCGTTTTTGAAATGGGCTCCAAATTCGATGAAATAAATTTTGTTAAGACCGTATCGTCAAAACATAACTTGATTTATTTTTCTGGAATTTTTGGAGTCAGTATGTGGCCTCGATAAATTAAAATGTAAGTTTAAATTCAATATTTATTTATTTAAATTTTAAGTTTGACAAAAACTATTCGAAACAGTCGAACTGGCTTACAAAAACTGTCCCATTATATCCGAAATAAGGGTAATTAGCTAGGGGCTTTAATCGTTGGGTTTGATTTGGAGTTTGTAAGGACCTGTAACTTCCCCGTGAGTGAAAGAGCGGATAGTTCGAGAACAAGCCACAAAAGAACGCAGACGGAAGAACATTTCATTGTATATTACAACAATTCCATTAGATTACAAGAATATACAGAGTATAAACAAATGTTATACAAAAATATCAGAGATTTAAATTACATTACATAGCAGCGGAAATAATACAAAACACAACTAGAAGGAGATATATGGATACAAAGCTTTCCGGATATCGTTCCAGCTGTAAGTCAGGATCCTGTGAATATAAATCTGCAAAACCAAAACTACTAGCTGCCCATGTCAAAATAAGGGCACCCAGAGTTTAGGTTAAAACAATAAACTCCAGGTCAGTCATGTGATTTGTGTGAGAACTAAAACAGTTATTAATCTTTATTTTTAAAGTTAGGTAAATCAAGGGACCACGCCGTATAACACGGAACGGGTTTCCTCCCACGAATACCAGTGCATATAACAACAGCTCAATGCTAAATAAAGAAAAATGAAGCTATTATATGACCCAGGTCCTATCACACAATGCAACGCAAGCCGGACCTTATAATAGCCAAAGAATGCTTGATACGCTAAATTTCATGTTTTAAATTTTTAATCAGACTCCAACTGTAAATTAGCAAGAGAACGATTCCCTAAGTATTAACCCCGAAGGCCGAAACCAACATCAGACTAATACCCAGGAAACCACCCATCTTAGCTCGTTTTCAGTTAGTTTCTGATTTTATATACAATCATAAATATTAATCATAGGCGGCATGAATGTCCCATACCGCTATGTTGCCATATATAGGTATACAATCAAAACCGCAAAATGTCGTGTTGGTAGTTGGGTTATCATTTATGGTATGAACCGAGGCTAGGGATCGTCCTCACCGATTCGAGATTGTCTTGTCCGAGTCTCAGGCAAGCGCGCAAACAAGCCTTGGATCGTCAGGGCCGGTCCACACGGAGTGGATTATTATGCCTGAACAATACGTCTCCTCGCCCTATGGGGCGTAAATGAGCCAGCGAATGACTCCATCGGCTTCACATAGTCACCGATATATATATCTGAGGCGCCTCGCAAACCAACAAACACATAAGTCAAACTCGTCAGGGTGTGTAAAACCACTGACGCCACTTCTAACAAGAAGGAAACGCATGCCCTCCCTGATGTCTGTCTCCCGTTTTTGGTTCATACCGGGTGTGAAACTCGCGAAGTAAATGTTACACAAAGCTACGCCACAAACGCCGTGCTTCGATCATCAACCACAAGACTTTGGTTTCCAACAGAATCCTTGATCATTTGCCACTTAGGCATGCCACACAGGCAATTCACTCTATGCGTTCGATGTCCATCAGTATATAACCCCTGAGCTCGTACGTCTCAGAGAAGGGCGTTAAGTAAGAGAATAAATTCTCCACCGCCAAACAGATATATATTTAATAGAAATCAATCACACAGACTAAAATCCAATGTCATACACACAGTCCATTTACAAGTTCGTTCTGGGTCTGAACGAAACTGGAGGCACCTAGTACCCCGCATATCCATCGATCTCCAAGTACGTCTGGACGATCACCAACTGTTTCCCTCCTCTTGGGTGTACAGCCCAATCAAGATCATCAATAATTATCCAAACGACGTGAAGACCTCCGGTCTTCAACCACCGTCTTCACCTTCGACTTATCGTCGTATCAGTTATTCAGAATGGGATAAACCAGGTCTTTCCGAATAGCTCGTGTATATAATAAACAAGTGTTGCACAAACACAACATACGCCTCATTCCAATTCATCAGTCACTAACCGTAAATTAACAAGAGAATAATTCCCCAAAATATAAACCCCGAAGGCCGAAACCAACATCAGATCAATAACCAGGAAATCGTTCTTCTTAGCCAACCTATAGTTAGTTTCTAAATTTCACATTCTTAGGGAAAGGTTCCCATTAATTTTATCAAAGATAAATTCTTTTAAATTTATTATTTAATCTTCTTTTGAATATCAATTCAAACTAGTCGGGATTAACAAACCTTACCGAAGTAATCATTTATTTTATTTGCCAGTCCTAACCTATTCATCCCGTGAAGTAAAACCGGTCATACTTCATATCTAACACCACGGTGTTATCGGTAAATTCAATTACCATTTCACATTTAAATGTAATTAAAGATTTAACTATCGCTTGGAGCAAAACTGGTGATACTCCATTCTCGATCTTTTCAATATAATTAAAGATTCATTAAAACTCCACTTAGTTTTAATTTTTAACTGGGTTAAAGAATCAGTGTCATTTAAAACACGGTTCACGATAAACCCAAAATCACATTCCATTTCAATCAGTCCCTAACCGTAAATTAGCAAGTGAGCAATTCTCTAAGTATTAACCCCGAAGGCCGAAACCAACATCAGATCAATACCCCAGAAACCATTCAACTTAACTAACCTCCAGTTAGTTTCTTATTTTCTTAACTCCCTCGGGTCTAAGAACAGTATTATTGAAGATACTGTTCACGACAACCCAAAATCACATTCCATTAATTATTGGATTAAAGAACAAGTGTTATTTAAAACACTGTTCACGATAAACCCAAAAATCAAAACCAATTCAATTCCAATTAAATATTATTTAATTGGTACACTTCATTAAATCTAAATAAAAAGATTTGATCTTTTTCTCAACTGGGTTCAAGAATAGTGTTAATGAAGACACCATTCACGAAAAACCCAAATCACATTTGATATTCAATACACGGCTCTGAATAGAAAATATACCGGCTTATATTCTATATCAAATTCTATGACCAACAAATATCGTATTGGAAGTAATGATATTAATATATCTTTCAAATTCACATAACAATATCTGTATCATCACAAAATCCAACATCAAAATATTCCGAAGACAATTTCGATTCAAATCCATTCCAACATAATTATTGGAAATTCTGGCTATTTTCAAAACCATTTCAAATCCAATTTATTTATTTAAAAATAAATAGAATTATAATTCCAGTTCAAAACTAGTTCGTTTCGATAGAAATCTATTTTTATCTTTTCAAATATGGATTTTTTCATCCCAATTCTTCCCAAATCATTTCTTATGATTTTACACAAATTATTGATATTTTTAATAATTCTATCAAGGCCTGTACAGTCGATTTCCATCAACGGCCATCGAACTGCACTTATAGCGACCTTTTCCAAAATTGATTTGGACATAATTCCAAATACAACCGTTAGATTTCTAATTTCTAATAATCGTTAGAAAGCTCTTTTCGATACAAACCCAACGTTTCTGGTTTTAAGAGAATCCGACGGTCGGATCTCCCGTAATATCCATTCGAAGTCAATGGTCGAAATTCACGAACTACCGCGGCGCGGCGCGTTCTATTCAGGCCATTCTATTATATATATATAATATATAATATATACTTTGTCGATTTCCTTTTAAAGCATATTATATAAATCGTTTTAAATTCGTTTTCAAAACGATTTCAACTTCTTGTCAAATTCAAATCAAAATTGAATTTTTCCTCATAAATTCGTTTTAAATTCATTTCAAATTGATTTCAATTCATATCGATTTTTAATTCAATTTCAATTCGAATTCATTTCTATTCAATTTCTATTCAAATTCATTTCTATTTATTTCAATTTGAATTCGTTTTCTATTCAAATTCAATTCTATTCAATTTCAATTCGAATTCATTTTATTTTCAATTCAATTAGAATTCTAATTCGTTTCAATTCGGTTCGAATTTCAATTTAAAATAATCGATTTTGAAATCACTTTTCAATATTCCTTATAAAACGAATACAATCGATATAAATATCGTTTACGTCAAAATGGCGTCAATCTAATCAACACGGCTTCATATATTACTATATTCAAATATTCTATCTCAAATATTTCTATTCAAATATTTCTATTCAAATATTCCTTTTCAAACATTTTATTTAAATATTTCTTTTTCGAATATGGAATGAGGCCCAATCAATTACCATAATGTATGGAGTTTCTACAACACACATATATAACAGCAACGATAAATCATCAACCATCATCCAAAGTGCGTTCTACACTGTATAGCATCAAATATAAATATTTAACGCTTATAACAGTCTGTCAATCAATCGATCTACATACAACTAATTATTGGGATTAGTGTATGTCATATATCATCCCAATACCCGTGTGGGGTTTCAAACAATCAAACACAGATTTTATTTGTGTAGTTGGGCGATGTGTAAAATTTATCGTCCTAATCAATATCTGTCAAATGTGTGTATATAAACAAATCGTTCGGTTTGTTTATATTAATTTATTTCATTTCATATATACGTTAAAAATTCTATTTTTAACTATGAAATATTTTCCACTATAAAATATTTTATTTCAACTATATAAATATTTTATTTCATTTCTTATAACATCACACAATCAACTACACATCAAAATCAAACAAACAAGCATACAAGTCGTCCATGGTCTATGGACGACGGGTGTCGGGTGCTACTAAACACCGCCTGCATCCTAGTATATATTATTAACTAGAAAATAAAATTAAAAGGTGAGAAGTTCTCACCAAAAGCTAAACCAAACGCCACGACTCTTCATATGTAGGAAATCTTCGCCGTCTTTCCCAAGAGATCTGTTTCACATGGTATATGTTAAAAGTTGTATTTTTAACAACGTTACTTCGTATATAAAAAAGATTACATTTTTAATACCGTTCTTTTCATAACAAAGAATATATTTTTATTTAACTAAAAATAATATTTTTATCTACTAAAAATCATATTTTCCTAGCGATGCTTATTTTTTAAAAATCACATTTCTATTTTAACAAAGAAGATCACATTTCTATTTAAACAAAGAAGATCACATTTCTTTTTAAACAAAGAAGATCACATTTCTTTTTAAACAAAGAAGGTCACATTTCTTTTTAAACAAAGAAGATCACATTTCGTTTTATTTCAAAAAATCTATTTCATCTATAAAGATCGTTCCTTCTCTATATTAAAAAATCTTACCATTTCACTATCATTCAACAATGAAAATCATATTTATATTTATAATTCTATTTTGAAACAATAATATTTATATTTTAAAACAAGGATATATTTTTATTCTTAAAACAATATGATAATTTTATTTTTAAACATCATGCTAATTTTATTTTCAAAAAATCCCTATGCTAATTTTATTTTGAAAAATCCCTATGATAATTTTATTTTGAAAAATCCCTATGCTAATTTTATTTTGTTTTGAAAAAAAATGCTATTTTTCCTTATTAACAATTCTATTGTAAAAAAAATAAAAAAAATAAAATAAAATGGAACCACCTTTCACTATTTTGAACACTCCATTCTCCCCGTCTTCTTTAACTGGAAATCGATCATCGCAGAAAGCCCCAGGCCTGGTGAAAAAAAATGAACTCGTCGTTCATCCTCTGGTTCGAAACTAGGGCTCACAACTGCGCGCAAATCAAGACACTAGGCGACGATCGGTTGCTACCCCGTGGAAGTGCTCAGGAAGCTGCGCCTCCTCCCTCCGTTCTGATGAACCCGGTGGCGCCAGCAGTGAGCAGTAGCGGCGCGAACTGTTGACCATTGGAGGCTCGATTCAGGCGAAATACTTAACTAAACCCAACGCTACTCATATGGATTCGAAGCCCTTGATCTTCTCCACAATTCATTCCACAGGAGTTCAATCTAATTGTTGATGGATTGGGTGGATTTAAGAGGAGAGATTCTGAGCCATTTCCGCCTATCGATCGTGTGGAGCAGCGGGTCAAAACGTTTGACCGCGGACTGAATTGAAAATGGGTTTTGACCACTATATTTTAATATATTTATTTATTAAAATCCCCAAAGTACATGCTTATCAGTTCGAATCCCAAATCGGACCCGACGACTGTCGCCCCTAGCTAATTACCCCCATTTCGAACACAATGGGATATGTATCGAAAGCCAGTTCGACCATTTTGATCAGTTTCCGTTCGAATTAAAATATATATATATATATATATATATATATATATATATATATATTCAATTTGAACGCACATTTAAATTTATCGGGGCCACATACTAACTAGAAAAATTCCCAAAAAATATTTTCTAGCTTCGTATTGATGATACGGTCCTAAAAAAACAAATTTCGTCGAATTCTGAGACCGTTTGAAAAATGACCATTTTCCAGTCGATTAAAATCAACTAAAACTGGTCAAACGCGTTTTCCTTTGCCACACTCACATATTGATTTGAAAAATTATGAAATTTGAAACCTAGCAATAATTTGACACTGCGGATCCAACAAAAGTGGTTTCATTGAAAACCGAGGTCGTTTGCAAAATGGCCATTTTCAAGGGCCGAAATTCCATAGCGACTATTCCAAAATTTCAACTGGACGTAACTTTTGATTCCAGCTATGAAATTTTGATTTCCTGGATTTGTTGGAAAGATATTCTCAATTAGATTCAAATATTTTTGGTTTCACTAAAATACGGTTTATTTTGAATCCTGTACATTCATTTGAATTTTGAAATTGAATTATCGAACAACTGCGCCATTTTCAATTCCTTTTATAATTTAAAATAAATATTTATATTCTATCGACGATCTATATAAATATATACATTCGACCCTATTCAAAATAAATTTCTCATAGATATTATTTAAAACAATTCATTTTAAATAATCAAAATTTGCTAAAATAAAAAATATAAATTGGCTCGGATTTCCGGGTTATTACAGAGTTCGTGATATTAAACAAGTAAAATTAGAATTAAATATTAAATAAATTAAAATATAAGGGGTATAAAAGGAAATTTCAAAACCCTCATCTCCTAGATTAGAACCCGCCGCCATCAAAGAAAGTATACATGGTGGAAATCACTCCCACCCCTACTCCTCAATCGCTCCTACATGGTGAATTAGATAGGGGTCATGAACAAAAAGGAAAGGGAATCTCGCGCTCTACAAAACCGTATGGTAGTGATCGTGTTTAATAGAGAGAGCGGTGGGATTTAGGGCCTTAAAGTGTGGTCGTTTCACTTCGAATTCTAACGTTGAGGAGGCGACGAGTTCGCCAGGATAGCGAGCGTAGGTGGAGGGAGTGAAGCCCGATGTGGTGGCGACAGTTGACTTTGGTATGACGCGATGTGGTGAGGGTTTTGGTGAACCCTAGATTTCGGTGATGGGTTTGGACATGTCTGTAGGGTGTAAATGAGGGAGAAGATGAATAAACACAGTGAGTTTTTCTTTGTGTAACTAATTAATGAAATTTTAATACATGTAAATAGATTTGAGTTAAAAATGTCAATTTTAAATAAAATTAGAATTGTTTTTGAAAACAAAATTTGCATTGTTTTTAAATAAAATTATAATTGTTTTTGAAAAACAAAATTTGCATTGTTTTTAGATAAAATTATTGTTTTTGTAAATAAAATTAGAATTTTTTTTGTTAATAAATTTTGAATATTTTTTGTAAATAAAAAGTAGCATTGTTTTAAATAAAAATTAGCCTTGCTTTTGAAATAAAATTTGTAATAGAAATAGTTTAAAAATAAAAATAAGATTTTTTTTAAATATGATATTTAGAAATAAAAATAAGATTTTTATAAATATGATTTTTAGAAATAAAAATAAGATTTTTATAAATATGATTTTAGAAATTAAAAATATGATCTTTAGTTTATACAGATACAATTTTTAAGTAATGAAAAATACGATTTCATTGAATTGAAATATATGATTTCTTTGTAAATAGAAAATATGATTTCTTAGATTAGAAAAATATGATTTTTCATTGTAGAAAACCAAGATTTTTCATTGAATAAAAATATTATTTTTATTATATATGAAGCATTTTAAAAATATAATTTTTATAATGAAGTAGCGATGTAAAGATATGATTTATATATATATATATAATTGAATTATGAAAATGTGATTTTTATATAAGAAGTTGCAGTATAAAAATATGATTTTTATAATGATAGCATTGAAATAAAAATGTGAATTTTATTTATAAATGGAATTGTATGAAAAATGTGATTTTTAATATAAACCGGTTGAAAACAAATTGCGATGGGACCGACTAGAAACGAATCCAAATCCAAACCGTTCAGAAATAAAGAATGGCTGAGTGGATCCCAAAGGTGAGAACTCCTCACTATAATCTATTGTACAGTTATTTATTTTATAACTACATATATGAACTGCTTCCCGTCGTCCACAGACCATGGACGACTTGATTTATTGTATTGTGATGCAGAAATAGACTGTGATTGTATTGTGAAATGGAAAATAAAATATTCATGTGATGAATAAAATATTTGAATAATAAAAATATCATTTTTATTGTATAATTGAACTATATAAAATATTCATGAGTTATAATAAATATTTTATAGTTAAGAATATAATTTTTAACGCGTATATGAATAAAATAAATATTCATTTACAAATCAGACGATTTGTTTATGTACACCCATTTATCTAATACTGATTGGGACGATATATTTTACAAATCGCCCAACTGCACAAATAAAATCTGTGTTTGTTGATTGAAAACCCACACGGGTATTGTGATGGTATTTGACGTACACTAATCTTAACTATTTAGTTGTATGTCAATCGATGTTTTGATAGACTGTTGTAAGCTTTAATTATTTATATTTAATGCTTATGCGGTTGTGTAGTGCACTCTGGCTGATGGTTGGTTGTTTATCATTGTGTGTATATATATATATATATGCACGTGTTGTATGAAATACATATAACTGAAATTATATGGTAATTGATTGGGTCTGATTCCAATTCAGAATTAACAAATATTTTTAAATAATATTCAGGGTATAATCAAAATTAGATATTTTGAAAATATTTTCATTTTAATGTTATAATGATTAGGAATATTCAAATTTGATTTGAAATTTGAAATGAAATTGAAATCGTTTTAAAATGAATTTAAAATGAATTTATTAAGGAATATTCAAATTTGATTTGAAATTTTAAATGGAATTGAAATCGTTTTAAAATGAATTTAAAACGAATTTATTAAGGAATATTCAAACTTGATTTGAAATTTGAAATGAAATTGAAACATTTTAAAATGAATTTAAAACAAATTTATTAAGGAATATTCAAACTTGACTTGAAATTTGAAATGAAACTGAAATTATTTTAAAATGAATTTAAAACGAGTTTATTAAGGAATATTCAAATTTGGTTTGAAATTTGAAATGAAGTTGAAATCATTTTTAAAATGAATTTAAAATGATTTATAAAATACGTTTTAAATGGTAATCGACGAAATATATATATAATACATATATTATATATTTAATGGCTGAATAGAACGTGTAGCGGTAGTTTGCGAATTTCGACTATTGACTTCGAATGGACATTACGGGAGATTCGACCGTTAGTTTCTCCTAAAACAGGAACAATTGGGTTCGTATTGAAAAGAGCTTTCCAACCAATATAAGAGATTTGAAATCTAACGGTTGGATTTAGAATTATGTCCAAATCAAATTTGGAAAATATCGATGTAAGTGCAGTTCGATGACCGTTTATGAAAAACGACTGTATGGGCCTTGATAAAATTATTAAAAATATCTATAATTTGTGTAAAATCATAAAATGATTTGGAGAGAATTGGGATGAAAAATTCCATATTTGAAAAGATAAAAATATATTTTTATCAAAATGAACTAGTTATTAACTAGATTTGAAATCCAATAAATTTTAAATAAAATAAATTGGATTGGTGAATGGTTTTAATACAACCAGAAATTTCCGACAAACAAATTGGAATGGATTTGAATGGAAATCATCTTCGAAATATTTCGATATTGTTTTTCGTGATTTTACAGATATTGTTATGGAAATTTGAAAGATATATTTATATCGTTATTTCCAATATGATATTCGTTGGTTGCAGAATTTGATATTGAATATAAGCCAATATATTTTCTATTCAGAGCCTTATATTTAATATCAAATGATATTTTGGGTTTGTCGTGAACGATGTCTTAAATAACACTGTTCTTAAACCCGGTTGAGGAAAGAATAAATCTTTTTATTAAGATTTAGTGAAATTTTCCAACTAATTAATATCTAATTGGAATTGAATAAAAGAATGGGATTTTGGGTTGTCGTGAACGGTGTCTTCAGTAACACTGTTCTTAAACCCCATTTGAAAAGAATAAATCTTTTAATTAAGATTATTAGAGTTTCCAATTACATTTGGTAATTGGAATAAAATGGAATGTGAATTGGATTTTTTGTGAAATGTGTTTTAATGACATTCGTTCTTTAACCCGATTAACAGTGACATATAATTTGGAATTTATAGATTTTTTATTAAGATTTAAGGGAAATTTTCCAAAGAAAAGTTTCCAATTTAATAAAATAAATTGGAATGGAATGAAATTAGATTTGGTGATAATTGAATTGAACTTCTGTGGAGGAAGACTGTTACTATATATGAAATTTAAAAGGCTTGGCCGTTATTCCATTTATATTATCGGTTGGATATGGAAGTTTATATCAATTATATATATTGATCTGTTTTCCGTGAAGATTCCATTAAATTGAACTTCTATGGAGGAAGACTGTTATTATATATGAAATTTAAAAGGCTTGGTTGTTATTCCAATTATATTATCGGTTGGATATGGAAGTTTATATCAATTATATGTATTTATCTGTTTTCCGTGAAGATTCCATTGTTAAGGGAATGTGATTTTGGATTTATCATGAGTTGTGTTTTAAATGACATTAGTTCTTTAACCCAGTTAAAGATAAGATTAATTTCTTAACTCTGAATAATCATTAAGTAATTTTTTTTGAGATTAAAACTGAATTAGAGTTTTAATGAATCTTTAATTAGATTGACAGGTGAATCTGATAACCAACATTATCAAATTCAAGAAATGATCGAGAATGGAGTATCACCAGTTTTTCTCTAAGCGATAGTTAAATCTTTAATTAGATTTGAACGTGAAATGGTAATTAATTTTACTGGTGACACCATATTGTTAGATAAGAAGTATTACCAGTTTTTCTTCATAGGATGAATAGGCTGGGATTAGGAAATATAATAAATGATAACTTCGGTAAGGTGAGCTAATCCCGACTAATTTGGATAAACCATAATTTGGTTTGGATTGATATACAAAGGAAGATTAAAGATTAAATTTAAAGAATTTATCTTTGATAAAATTAAAGGGAACCTTTCCCAAAGGATATGAATAATTAAAAGAATATTCAGAATTGGAGTGAGGTGTATGTTGTGTTTTTATAGCACTTGTTTATTATATACGCAAGTTATTCGGAAAGACCGGGTTTATCCCATTCTGAATAACTGAATTGGCGATGAGTCGACGATGAAAACGGTGGTTGAAGACCGGAGATCTTCACATCGTTTGGATGATTACTAATGTCTTGATTGGGCTGTACAATCAAGACGAGGTAATAAGTGGTGATCGTCCAGACGTACATGGAGATCGACCGGATATGCGAGGGCCTCTCTCCTGTATTGGACATATGGGACGAGGAATAAGGTGCCTCCATTTTCATTTAGACCCAGAACGGACTTTTATATGGATGTGCGTCTGACATTGGGTTTTATTCAGTGTTGATTGATCTCTATTAAACATATATCTGTTTGGCAGCGGAGAATTTATACTCTTGCTTAATGCACTTGTCTCAGACGTACGAGCTCAAAGGTTATATATCGATAGACATCAATCGCATGGAGTGAATTGCCTGTGTGGCATGCTGAGATGAAAATGATCAAGGCTTCTATTGAAAAGCAGATTCTTGTGGTTGATGATCAAAACACGGCTTTAATATAGCATAGCATTGTGTATAGCGTTAATTCGCGAGTCTCACAACCGGTGTGAACCAGAAATGGGAAGGACCTCAGGGAGAACATGCGTTTCTTTCTGGCTAGGAGTGGTGTCGGGGTTTTGCGAGCCCGGACGTTTTTCTTAAGTGGATGATGGATAGCGAGACGCCTCGGTTATAACGGTCACTACAGGGCCGATGGATGTTCTGATCTACATACTGACTAGATTTACTCCCCGTAGGGCGGTGAGAGGCATGTTCATGGATTTTTAATCCACTCAAAATGTGGACCGGCCCTGACGATCCGGGTGAAGTTGCGGTTGAGACCTAAGACATGGTAGGCTAGATTGTCTCGAATTAGCATAAGATGATCCCTTTGCCTTGGTTCACAAATGGAAATCCAACTTCCAATACGTGACATTTCGGTTTCGATTTTAGAACCTAGTATTGGCAACATGATATATAGTACCCATGCCGTCTATGATTGATACATTTATATTTGAAGTAGTTTTATAAACTATGCACTTATAATAGTATCAAAAGATTTATTTTAAACGTACCATGCATGTTTGGCTATTATAAGGGAAAACCCTATCTTACGGCTTGCATTGCGTTATGTGATGGGACCTGGGTCTTATAATAGCTTCATTTTTCTAGAAAGCATTGCGCTGTTTATTCTATGCACTAGTATTCTTGGGAGGAAAACGGTTCCGTGTTATATGGCGTGGTCCCGTGATTTACTTTATTTTTAAAGTAAAGATTTAATAACTGTTTTAGATCTCACACTAGTCACATGACTAACATGGAGTTTTACATTTTTAACCTAAATTCTAGGCGCCCCTATTTTCTACACGGCCAGCTAGTAGTTTTGGTTTTGTAGATTTATATTCACCGGATCCTGGTTTACAGCTGGAATGATATTCGGAACACTCTGTATCCATTTATTTCTTTCAGTTGTGTTTTGTATTATTTTTCCGCTGCATTGCAATTTGTATATCTTTGATATTCATCAAATGTATAATATTTGATCATACTCTGATGTAAATTATTGTAATAAGCAATGAAATGTTCCTCTGCTAGCATTCTGATTTGTCGTATTGTCAACTCATTCCGGGCTTCCCCGTAAGGGCGAGTTTGGGTCGTTTCAACTTCCTTTTACATTCTTTCTTTTGTTTTCAGTCACGCGTGATGCATTTGCATATTCAAAGCACCGAAGTACCTAAAACATATGATCCATGTATTAACACTGTTCCCTCTTCCTCCTCCTGCTATTCTCCACTTCTTCTTCTTCTCTTAAGGCTCTTCCCAATGAACTGTACCGTGTGCACACGCACAAGCATCTGTGTCCCCATACACCAATCTCACGCATACCCATAAACGCAACACCTTCATACGAGTTGATCAACGCACCCAGATTATACCCCAATCATCTCGACCATCATTTTCATGTTCAACCCCGTATCAAATAAAACAATTGTTTAATTCACTATACACTTTCCCCTTTATCACTTCCACCACGCTGCGTTGATCCAGACCAAACGCCACCAGAACGAAGCTGATCCTTGCCTCGACTTCCCACTTGATTGCGGCGACATTCAATTCTACCACCTCGTCCCAGTTCGGGCCTGAAGTTCATTGTTCCAAAACTGTCATCTAATCCCTAAATTGATCGAAAAACCAAAATCTGCACATAAAAAAATGAATTGTATTTTTCCTATACTCCTTGATCCCTCACGCTCCTCCACCCTCGACATCTTGTATTACAACCATCGCCAGCTGTCAGACTGGATCAAAACTCCTTTGCTGATTATCTCCATGTTTCTCGATGCCTAGATCACTAAAAATCTTGATATGACCACCGAAATTCATGTTTTCCCAATACAAATATGCTCATATACTTGAATCGCGATATAATGATATTCAAATTTCTAGAAACTATAACTCCTTACTGTAATACCACCTTTTTCAGATGATATATCCTATTATTATATTGACACAAAATTTTAATTATACTCGAGACATATTCAAGTAACTTTCATGTTGGCATTGACTCTTAAACCCAACTAGAATTTAAGTTGTCGATGTTTAAAGCTAAGAAAAATAAGTATTCACTGTTTTGTTTTAATATTATGGCATGTTTAAACACAACAATGACTCTTCCCAAGCATAATTATTACGATACTTAGTCTACACATGATAAAACGAAATCAACATCAATAGGTGCATGTATATTTGTGTGGATAACAAGGATTAATAAATCTTTCATAAGTTAGCAAAGAACACTAGATTTGGGTTTACTTAGTAAAAAGAAACTCTCTGTTCTCATATTTTTTTCCAGTGTTGTTATAAAGATCAGGTTAATTAAATACCATCCATTTGCAGCCAATATGCATAAATAAAACTCATTCAGTTATAGTTTTGGTGAGAAAATGGAAAATTTACTCACATTTCATACACTGCTTCCATATTTTGTTACCAGTTTCAAACAGACATGCTTATATATTTAAAGTGTTTCATTTCAAGCATCTAATTGCACAATGATTTGTCCATACACGATAACTAGAAACATATATGTAAATGTACATATAAAAGTTTGGATAGAAATCTTAAAATAGGTTCAAAAGAGAACTAATTTAGAATTTACTCACCAGTTAGCTCTCCTCTGTTTTTTTCCCTTGCTTCTTGTTTGATCTCTCAAGCTCGATTGTTTTAGTGTGAGGAGATGTATGGGATTTAGATTGGTTTATATAGATACATTTAAGTATCAAAATAGTCTAGCTTCATTAAACGTTTTTTAATATCTTTCCTACTGAGACGACCCGATTTCCCATTTTCTCGGAAACAAGGGTTATCTTAGGAATATAACACAGAAACAGATAATAGCAGAACAGAATTAAATAAATACACCAGAATGAACAATAGAATATACTGGATAAAAGTAATCATCAGAGTTACACAGTATACAGGATCTTACTTAGTACAAATACAGTTCAGCTATTCATAAATGTCTACAGCGGAAATAAACAAAATATGTACAATAGGAGCTGAACAGCATAAAAAGAAATAAATGATAGAATCCATCTTCAGCTCCAGCTATCCAGAAAGAACCAGCTAAACCTGAATACAAGGCTGCCCGTGTGGAAAAAAGGGGGGCACCCGAGTTTGAGAGTGAAACAAACTACGAGTCAGTCATGGGACTGGTATGAGAAATCTATTCAACACATATATAATATGGCTAATCACAGGACCACGCCACTTTCGTGTAACGGGTTTACTCCATTGGATTGCCAGTGCTTTAAAACAAATCTTTCTTTTAAACATCGCTATGCTTTTAACAAAAATGAAGCCATTATAAGACTCAATTCCCATCACACAATGCAACGCAAAACGGAGGATAGAGTTTTACCTTATAATGGCCAAAATATGATTGATACGAATAAAACAAAGGCATTTGATATTATTGCTAGTGTTTATATGTTTTGAAAACAATTTCAAATCATAACTATCAATCATAGACGGCATGGGTACCATATATCATGTCGCCACATATATATATACAATCAAAATCGCACGATGTCGTATTTGGAAATTGGATTTCCGTCATGAACCAAGGCAAAAGATAGTCCTTACCGAATTCGAGACTGTCTAGCCCGAGTCTCAGGTACAGCCGCAACCATACCCTGGATCGTCAGGGCCGGTCCACACGAAGTGGATTATAATGCCTGAACAATGCGTTTCTCCACCCTTTGGGGTGTAAATGAGCCAACGAATGACTCCATCGGACCCGGATCGTCCGATCAAACCGAGGCGCCTCGCAACAGCAACAACCACATAGGTGAAAAGTATATAAATGTCAGGGCTGGTAGGTCACTGACACCACCCTAGCTAGAAAGAAAACGCACGTCCCCCCTGAGGTCCTGCTCCCGTTTCTGGTTCATACCGGGGTGTGAGGCTCGCGAATTCACGTTATACACAAAGCTACGCCACACAGGCGGTGCTTTGATCATCACCACAAGACTTTGCTTTTCAACAGAAGCCCTGATCACTGCATCTTAGCATGCCACACAGGCAATTCATGCCATGCGACTGATGTCCATCGATATACAACCCCTGTGCTCGTGCGTCTCAGAGAAGGGCATTAAGCAAAAGAATAAATTCTCCGCCGCCAAACAGATGTATATTAACAGAAATCAATCAACACAGAATAAACTCCAATGTCAGACACACAGTCCATTTACAAGTCCGTTCTGGGTCTGAACGAAACCGGAGGCACTAAATACCTCGTAAACCCATCGATCACCACGTACGTCTGGACGATCACCACTCATTATCCATATTTCGGGATGCCTCCCAATCAGGACCTCGGTTAACATCCAAACGAGGTGAAGATCTCCGGTCTTCGACCACCGTCTTCATCTTCGAATTTCAATCATCGGTCAATTATTCGAAATGAGAATTAACTCGGCCTTTTCAAATAATTCACGTATATTTAGAATTTCGAATCGATTTATTTCAATGGTTAAATTATTCGACAACACCAATTTTGTTCTTTAATGTAATTTTCACACCAATCACATTCAACCATCAAATACAACATAAATCAAGCAAATTCAGTTTATTTCCATTCCATATCGTTTATGGTACTTTATAATGATTTATCGCTATTTTTATTTATTTTAAAATAGCCAATTTATTCAAAACGACGCTTCGGGCCGTAACGCGGCCGTGGCGCTGTTTTTCTTCGGATTTGATTTACACATATCTGAAAATCTAACCGTTGGATCTTCACAAAATTTACATCATTAGAAAGGTCTTTTCAAAACGAATCCAACGGTTCCAGTTTCGGGAAAATCCGATGGTCGGATCTCCCGTTACAATCGTTTGAAATTTCGATTTCAAAATACGAACTGCAGCGTCGTTATTCGATTAAATATATAATTATATTTATATATATATATATAAATATAATCGCTTCTGGCGCTGTTTTTCTTCAGATTTGAATTAAACATTCCAGACAATCCAACCGTTGGATTTTTACAAGGTTGGTACCGTTGGAAAGATATTTCCAAGGCGAACCCGACGGTTGAGGTTTCGGGAAAATCCAATGGTCGGATTTCCCGCACTAGTCGTTTGAAATCACGGTTTCAAAATACGAACTGCACGGCCTCGTTTCGTTTTAATTTTATTTATATTTATAAATTTATATAAATATAGTTCATTCAATGATTTCCATATCGTTTTCACTTCAAATATTTTTCTAACACCTTAAAATTTTGGAAAATTTCGCCATAACCTCCCCTGCACCGGGAGCATCGGGAAATCGCAAATAGCGTTCTCGGTCCTTCTAATCTCAAAAAGAAAAAGAAAAAGCCAAGCGGCTAGCCAACAGGCTTATAAAATCATCACCCAAACAAAACAGTAAATGTGTACCTATTTGTCGGGCACAAAATTTTATTCCTCTTCTCTAGCCCCTTTGCTATAACCTGTTCAATGAATATGCATGTACATATATATACAGTTCATATCATTTATCATTTTCTATCCAACTTCATATTTGATTTCTATTTGGTTTAAAAACACCATTCATTCTAATGTTACATAAATAGGTGCAAATCATTTCATTAGCTAATTAATGAATATTTCAACTCATATATGTTTGTTTTGAACAAGTGGCTATTTTTAACACTTCACATTTCAACGATTTATGCATACAATAAAAATGTGATTTTTATTGTAAAACAATTCATTTCAAAACACTATTTTTCTATATAGTTCAAGTTGGTGATAAAAATGGGATTTTTATCATAAAACAATTTCTTTTAAAACGAGATTATTTTACACAGTTCATATAGTCGATAAAAGGTGATTTTTATTATCAAACAATTTATTTCAAAATATGAATACCATTCAACACATGAATTTCTAATCAACGAATGAATATCAATTCAACACATGAATGTTTTCTATTCAATGAATAAGTATAGTTTACGCATATGAAAATAATTCAAACACATGAATATTATTCAAAATTTCGGCAGCATAACGGCAGGGTAGTTTAAACCGGCACCGTCCCTAGTACGGCTCCTCGCTCTACCTTAAAACCTCGCGGTTTTTGACAATGGGGATCATGCATCTAGTTCGCATGCAGGTAGCATGTATATATTTATTTCATTTCCACAAACTAATCCTATGTGGTTTCAACCAAATATTTCTCAACCACAAATGGGTATTTTTCAACCACAATCAACCAATATCAATCACAAACAATCCCAAACAATCATTCGCTATCAATCAATTTTCACAACAATTTCAACCAATAAATATCGTCCATGGTTTGTGGACGAGGGGCGTATATATATATATAGATATATATATTTATATATAGCAATTCACTTTTATTTCACACATATATAATATTTTTAAATCAGAAATCTCACCAATAGCTATCCAACTTCACGACACTTCACTTAGAGAAATCCTCGCCAATCTCGCCTTTTTTGTCGCTTTCGCCCGTATTCTCTACATATGTAAAAATCGAATTTTTACTATGTTATTCAATATATAAAAATCGAATTTTGACTTCTCTTTTCAATATATAAAGATTATATTTTTAATATAAAGATTATATTTTTATTACTTTAAAAATATAAAAATCAAATCTTACTTCTTCTACTTAGTGAAAATTCCGTCTTTTCTATTTTAAAAATATGATCTTTATTTTTTCCCCAAGTTCAAATCTTTTCTTTCTAAAGTTCAAATCTTTTCTATTCCAAAGCTCGAACCTTTTTCTTTTTAAAGTTTAAAATAAAATCAGTTCTAAAATCTTTCGAAAATCAGTTTTTACTTTATATAAAAATTAGTTTTTACTTTATATAAAAATCAGTTTTTACTTTATATAAAAATCAGTTTTTACTATATAAAAATCAGTTTTTACTTTATATAAAAATCAGTTTTTACTTTATATAAAAATCAGTTTTTACTTTATATAAAAATCAGTTTTTACTTTATATAAAAATCAGTTTTTACTTTATATAAAAATCAGTTTTAAATTTTAAACAAATCAGTTTTAAATTCTGTTTTTATAAAATAAAAATAAAATAATAAAATAAAAAGAAATACCTGCAGAGAGGGGGGGGGGAAGAAGGCGTCGGAGGAGGTGGAAGGGGGTAGTGGCGGTCGACTGCAGGCGGTGGTGGTTGTGTGGTTCGGCGGTGGCTCGATTCGGGGATGTTTGTGTTCGGGGTGAGAGAGGATGGGAGCTGGAGAGAGGAGGGAGGCGGGAGGGTTAGGCGGCGGTCTGAGGGGAGGCGCAGCGGCCAGGCACGGCGGTTGGAGGACCTCCGGCGGCGGCTAGGGCTGAAGGCTTCGATCGTTGTTCATGTTTTTTTTGTTTTTTTTCGATTTCTGAAGAGAGAGAAGAGGGAAAGAAGGGGGGGCCAATATATATAATTTAATTTATTTATTATTTTTCTCCACTAAAAGTTGACTTCTCGTTTGAACCCCAAATCGAACCCACCGACTGTCGTCCCCAGCGTTTTACCCCCATTCCGAACACAATGGGATATGTATCGTAAGCTGATTCGATTGTTTCGAATAGTTTCCGTTGAATTTACATTTAAATCCTTATATTGAATTTTAAACGTACATTTCAAATTACCGGGGTCACATACTAACACTAAAAATTCCAGAAAAATATTTTCTAGTTCCGTATTGACAATACGGTCCTAACAAAACTAGTTTCGTCGAATTCTGAGACCGTTTGAAAAATGGCCAATTTCCAGTCGATTAAAATCAACTTAAACCGGTCAAACGCGTTTTCCTTTGCCACGCTCACATATTGATTCGAAAAATTATGAAATTTGAAACCTAGCAATAATTTGACATCACGGGTCCAACAAAAGTGGTTTCGTCGAAATCCGAGGTCGTATGCAAAATGTCCATTTTTAAGGGCCTGAATTCCATAACGACTATTCAGAATTTTCAACTGGACATATCTTTTGATTCCCGCTATCAAATTTCCATTTGTCAGATTCGTTAGAAAGATATCATCAATTAGATCCTAATGTTTTTGGTTTCACTAAAATCCGGATTGTTTTGCACCCGGTATATTCAATTGAAGTTTGAAATCGAATTATCGAACTACCGCGCCATTTTCAATTCTATATATAATTATAATTAATTATATTCGTTTTCGAATGTCGATTCAAACTTAGTTTTCATCGCCATTATTTAAAATATTTATTTTAAATATTTAAAATCCATTATTTTAGCCAATTTAAAAATTTTAAATTGGTTCATATTTTCTGGGTCGTTATAATCTCCCCCACTTAAAACTTTTCGTCCCCGAAAAGGAACAAAGTCGAAAGTGGTTTGATAAATCTACAATCACACAACACAACAACCAATCCAATTGTTTTTAACCTTCAAAAATATACTAATCAAATTTTATACCCCTTCAAAATCATTCAGACCATATAATTTAAAAGTGCACATCCATGAAAAGAAAATTTCAACAGATTAGAGAATTAAATGGTAATGCAAAGTATGGTAAATGTACCTTGCACCGGAGTCAATCAGAGATATCTACTCGGCACCTAGGATAAGCTTTCTGAATGCTCTCCTCAGTTTCCCAAGTACAATCTCGCGGATCTCCACTCCATTGCACTTTGACTAAGTGAACCTTCTTGTTTCTCAGCTCTTTGGTTTCTTTGCCGATAATCTTTAGCGGCTCACGCCTCACAGCTAATTCTGGAGTAATTTCAATATCCTGTTGAGCTGCTTCTTCCACGATCAAGTCTGGATCATGAACGTGCTTTCGAAGTTGAGATATATGAAATACATCATGCACTCCAGGCAACCAGTCTGGCAATTTAACTTTATATGCGAGAGTCCCAATCCGTTCCAGAATAGGAAACGGACCAATGAATTTGGGGGCTAACTTTCCTGTTTTACCGAACCGGATAACTCCTCTCATCGACGATACTTTCAAATATACATAGTCGCCAACTTCAAAGGATATATCTCTTCTTCTTCTATCGGCATAGCTCTTTTGTCGGCTTTGAGCGGTGAGTAATCGCTTCTTAATAAAATCGACTTTGTCGGCAGCTTCTCGAATCATATCGGGACCCAACACAAGTCTATTTCCAGGCTCGACCCAACAAGCAGGAAATCGGAACGGTCTACCATACAATGCTTCGAATGGCGACATTGTCAGGCTTGCCTGATAGCTGTTGTTATAAGAGAATTCAGCCAAATGCAGATGGTCTTCCCATGATCCACCGAAATCTAGAACACAAGCCCGCAATAGATCTTCTAAAATGCGATTCACCCTCTCAGTCTGACCGTCTGTCTGAGGATGATAAGCGGTGCTCAAGTTTAACTTCGTTCCCAGCTCGACTTGAAATGCTTCCCAGAATTTGCTAGTGAATATTGTATCTCTATCACTGACTATACTGAGCGGCACTCCATGTAGTCTAACTATTTCCCTGACGTAAATCTGCGCCAGACTCTGAGCAGTTCTATTTGATTTGAAAGGTATAAAATGGGCGGTCTTCGTGAAACGATCTACGATCACCCAAATACTGTCATTTCCTTTCCTGGTTCTGGGCAAACCATCAATGAAATCCATAGAAATATGTTCCCACTTCCAGCCAGGAACTTCTAGCGGTTGTAATAATCCAGCCAGTTTTTGTTGGTCGCTTTTGACTAGCTGGCAAGTAGGGCATCGGCTAACATACAAGGAAATGTCCCTTTTCATCGACTTCCACCAGAAAGTGCGTTTGATGTCATTATACATTTTGCTTACTCCCGGATGGATACTGAGCTTTGACTTGTGGCATTCATCCAGTACTTCCTTTCGAAGTTCAGGAATGTTAGGGACACAGATTCGACCTTTGAGCCTTAAAATCTCATCATTGTCAACTTGAAAACTCGAGGGTTCTCCCTGTTGAATTATCCCTCTGATCTTCTGAATGAAGTGATCATCCTCCTAAAGAGCAGATATCTTATCTAGCAATGAAGTCGTGATAATAAAACTGGCGATCATTACATTCTTTCTGCTTAACGCATCGGCCACGACATTGGCTTTTCCTGGAGTATATATAATTTCGAAGTCATATGCTGCAAGAAACTCCAGCCAACGTTGCTGTCTCAGATTTAAGTCCTTCTGAGTGAACAGATACTTTAACGACTGGTGATCTGTAAACAGTTCAAATCTCTCGCCCAGAAGATAGTGTCTCCAGATTTTCAAAGAGAATATGATAGCCAATAACTCTAGATCATGAGTTACGTAGTTTTTCTCGTGCGGCTTCAGTTGACGGCAAGCATAAGCAATTACTTGGCCTCTTTGCATTAACACTGCGCCAAGGCCTTCTCTAGAAGCATCCGTCCAGACTTTTAGATCCTGGTTGCCATCGATAATGGTTAACACTGGAGCAGTTGTTAGTCTCAACTTCAGCTCTTCGAAAGCCTCCTCACTTTCTGGAGTCCATTTGAATTTAGAATGCTTCTTTGTAAGCTTCGTTAAGTGACCAGATATCTTCGAAAAGTCTTTAACGAATTTCCGGTAATAACTAGCCAATCCGAGAAAACTACGGACTTCAGTGGGGGTACTGGGCTGTTTCCAGTTCTGAATAGCTGTGATTTTACTTGGGTCCACAGCGATTCCTTCTTTCGATACAACATGGCCCAGAAATTTCACTTCATCTTGCCAGAATATACATTTGGACAATTTGGCTTTCAATACATTCCTTCTGAGGATTTCTAGAACCTGTTCCAAATGTTTTTCATGTTCGGCCTTTGATTTAGAGAAGATTAGAATATCGTCAATAAAAACCAGAACAAATTTATTCAATACTCCTCTGAAAACTCTGTTCATCAGATCGACGAAGTAAGCTGGAGCGTTACATAAGCCGAACGGCATTACTAACCACTCGTAGAATAAGTCGGGGCCTCTGAACGCTGTCATTGGAACACACTCTTCGGCAATTCGAAGTTGATGGAATCCTGTAGCTAGGTCCATTCGTGAGAATACTTGTGCTCCATTTAATCGATCCAGCAAATCATCAATTCGCGGCAATGGATATTTGTTCTTTATTGTCTGTTTGTTCAGATCTCGATAATCCACACAAAGACGTAGAGTACCGTCAGATTTTGGGACAAATACCACAGCTGCGCCCCAATCAGAGAAACTAGGCCTGATCAGACCTTTCCATACTAGCTGTCGTGTCTGATTGTCTAATTCCTCCTTCTCTTTCAAGGACATTCTTCGAATAGCGTGAACTACCGGCCTTGCATTGGGAATTAAAGCAATCTTGAAATCTATTTCTCTCTGCGGAGGTAAGCGAACAACTTCTTCGAACACGTCCGCATAGTTCTTGATGACAGGAATATCTTTAATGAGGTCAGGAATATTCTCAGTGATTTCAGGGATATTTTCTATTTGGGCTGGAGAAACATTCAAAGCTACCCAGAAGTCTTTTCTATTAGCATATTGACCTTCACAGGGAATGGTTATATAATCACCTGATTTAATCTTCGCCTTTACGACTCTGTCGGCGCATTTAACTTCAGCCTCATATTTGGTCAACCAGTCTAACCCCAAGATAAGATCAAACTCTTTAAAATTCATGACGGCTGCGATGGTAGGAAACCGATAACGAGAGAAAGAAACCGGCACTCCACAAACCCAACTTAGATCAATGGAACCCCCAACCGGATTCTGGACAGTCATTGGTTCCTTGAGCTTTTTCAAATTCAAATCCAGCTTCTTAGCTGCATCTTTGGCAATGAAACTTCGCGACGCGCCTGTGTCAGACAGTACTTTGACTGGAATGTTTTTGACAGTTAGCGTGCCTTCTAAAACATCTGGCCTTTCTTGAATAGCTGAGGGCCCAGGAGTTTCTGCTACTTCATTTACCTGAGCTTCTTTGGTCGTTTTTAACAGCCGGCAATCTTGCTTTACATGACCAAACCGATGGCATTGATTACATCTTTTTCTTTCCCGGAGCTTCTTTCCAGATTTAAACCGATCCTCCTTACGTTTCTTCGAGGATTCACACCTCCTGGTCAGATGCCCCTGTTTATTGCAGTTAGAGCACATGGCAGTTGTTACGGGTTCCTTCTTAGATTTAGCCCTTTTTCTCTTGGCACTGGGCTTCTTACTGGCTTCAGGAATATCAGTTTCCGACTTTTCTTTGTCACTAGAACAGACTTCTTCTTCGTCGCGTAACATTCCTTTCTTATGGAGATCTTCATATTGATAAGCCATATAAATCATTTCTGGAAAAGGAAGCTTCACATGCCCTAATACTTTATTCTGGTATTTCCTCTGAAGTCCATGAATAAATCTCAGATTCTTTCTCCTCGTATTTTGAATCAGATGGGGAGCATAGTGAGAAAGTTCGTTGAATTTCTTGCGATATTCTGGGATGGTCATATCGCCTTGAATTAGATAAGAAAATTCATCACATAATCTCTCGGTTGCTTCGGGAGGAGTAAATCTTTCCAGGAAAATCACTTTGAACCTGTCCCAGGTGATATCACCTTCTGGATTATTTCTGATGATTGTTTCCCACCAGATTAAAGCTTCTTCTTTAAGCGCCCAAGATGCTACTAACCGTTTCTGGTCATCTCTCAGCGGTATACGCTCAAAAATTCTTTCTGCAGAGCTCACCCAAGCTTGAGTCTGAATTATAGATACATTGCTCGGAAACTGCGCTCCGTTCAGATTTCGATATTTCTTTAATAGAGCCTCTAGATCGGGTTCTGTATTCCTTCTGTTTCTGGCACTCATTTTTCTAGTACTTCTGCAATTAGCAGATCAAGTGTCAAGTCAACAGAAAAGATATTTCAAAATATAGAAACACATACTTCAATGTAAATGTGTCTATCGAGGTGTAATTTCATCCTGCTTTACTCATACTAGGATATTACTGATCCTATCTGTATGGAGTTACCCGTCCTAGAACACTACTGGTTCTATTTCTGACGAGTTCGTTCAAATGTTATATTCCAGAACTAAGCTTAACCAAAGCTCTGATACCACGATGAGACGACCCGATTTCCCATTTTCTCGGAAACAAGGGTTATCTTAGGAATATAACACAGAAACAGATAATAGCAGAACAGAATTAAATAAATACACCAGAATGAACAATAGAATATACTGGATAAAAGTAATCATCAGAGTTACACAGTATACAGGATCTTACTTAGTACAAATACAGTTCAGCTATTCATAAATGTCTACAGCGGAAATAAACAAAATATGTACAATAGGAGCTGAACAGCATAAAAAGAAATAAATGATAGAATCCATCTTCAGCTCCAGCTATCCAGAAAGAACCAGCTGAACCTGAATACAAGGCTGCCCGTGTGGAAAAAAGGGGGGCACCCGAGTTTGAGAGTGAAACAAACTACGAGTCAGTCATGGGACTGGTATGAGAAATCTATTCAACACATATATAATATGGCTAATCACAGGACCACGCCACATTCGTGGAACGGGTTTACTCCATTGGGTTGCCAGTGCTTTAAAACAAATCTTTCTTTTAAACATCGCTATGCTTTTAACAAAAATGAAGCCATTATAAGACTCAGTTCCCATCACACAATGCAACGCAAACCGGAGGATAGAGTTTTACCTTATAATGGCCAAAATATGATTGATACGAATAAAACAAAGGCATTTGATATTATTGCTAGTGTTTATATGTTTTGAAAACAATTTCAAATCATAACTATCAATCATAGACGGCATGGGTACCATATATCATGTCGCCATATATATATACAATCAAAATCGCACGATGTCGTATTTGGAAAATGGATTTCCGTCATGAACCAAGGCAAAAGATAGTCCTTACCGAATTCGAGACTGTCTAGCCCGAGTCTCAGGTACAGCCGCAACCATACCCTGGATCGTCAGGGTCGGTCCACACGAAGTGGATTATAATGCCTGAACAATGCGTTTCTCCACCCTTTGGGGTGTAAATGAGCCAACGAATGACTCCATCGGACCCGGATCGTCCGATCAAACCGAGGCGCCTCGCAACAGCAACAACCACATAGGTGAAAAGTATATAAATGTCAGGGCTGGTAGGTCACTGACACCACCCTAGCTAGAAAGAAAACGCACGTCCCCCCTGAGGTCCTGCTCCCATTTCTGGTTCATACCGGGGTGTGAGGCTCGCGAATTCACGTTATACACAAAGCTACGCCACACAGGCGATGCTTTGATCATCACCACAAGACTTTGCTTTTCAACAGAAGCCCTGATCACTGCATCTTAGCATGCCACAAAGGCAATTCATGCCATGCGACTGATGTCCATCGATATACAACCCCTGAGCTCGTGCGTCTCAGAGAAGGGCGTTAAGCAAAAGAATAAATTCTCCGCCGCCAAACAGATGTATATTAACAGAAATCAATCAACACAGAATAAACTCCAAAATCAGACACACAGTCCATTTACAAGTCCGTTCTGGGTCTGAACGAAACCGGAGGCACTAAATACCTCGCAAACCCATCGATCACCACGTACGTCTGGACGATCACCACTCATTATCCATATTTCGGGATGCCTCCCAATCAGGACCTCGGTTACCATCCAAACGAGGTGAAGATCTCCGGTCTTCGACCACCATCTTCATCTTCGAATTTCAATCGTCGGTCAATTATTCGAAATGAGAATTAACTCGGCCTTTTCAAATAATTCACGTATATTTAGAATTTCGAATCGATTTATTTCAATGGTTAAACTATTCGACAACACCAATTTTGTTCTTTAATGTAATTTTCACACCAATCACATTCAACCATCAAATACAACATAAATCAAGCAAATTCAGTTTATTTCCATTCCATATCGTTTATGGTACTTTATAATGATTTATCGCTATTTTTATTTATTTTAAAATAGCCAATTTATTCAAAACGACGCTTCGGGCCGTAACGCGGCCGTGGCGCTGTTTTTCTTCGGATTTGATTTACACATATCTGAAAATCTAACCGTTGGATCTTCACAAAATTTACATCATTAGAAAGGTCTTTTCAAAACAAATCCAACGGTTCCAGTTTCGGGAAAATCCGATGGTCGGATCTCCCGTTACAATCGTTTGAAATTTCGATTTCAAAATACGAACTGCAGCGTCGTTATTCGATTAAATATATAATTATATTTATATATATATATATAAATATAATCGCTTCTGGCGCTGTTTTTCTTCAGATTTGAATTAAACATTCCAGACAATCCAACCGTTGGATTTTTACAAGGTTGGTGCCGTTGGAAAGATATTTCCAAGGCGAACCCGACGGTTGAGGTTTCGGGAAAATCCAATGGTCGGATTTCCCGCACTAGTCGTTTGAAATCACGGTTTCAAAATACGAACTGCACGGCCTCGTTTCGTTTTAATTTTATTTATATTTATATATTTATATAAATATAGTTCATTCAATGATTTCCATATCGTTTTCACTTCAAATATTTTTCTCACACCTTAAAATTTTGGAAAATTTCGCCATAACCTCCCCTGCACCGGGAGCATCGGGAAATCGCAAATAGCGTTCCCGGTCCTTCTAATCTCAAAAAGAAAAAGAAAAAGCCAAGCGGCTAGCCAACAGGCTCATAAAATCATCACCCAAACAAAACAGTAAATGTATACCTATTTTTCGGGCACAAAATTTTATTCCTCTTCTCTAGCCCCTTTGCTATAACCTGTTCAATGAATATGCATGTACATATATATACAGTTCATATCATTTATCATTTTCTATCCAACTTCATATTTGATTTCTATTTGGTTTAAAAACACCATTCATTCTAATGTTACATAAATAGGTGCAAATCATTTCATTAGCTAATTAATGAATATTTCAACTCATATATGTTTGTTTTGAACAAGTGGCTATTTTTAACACTTCACATTTCAACGATTTATGCATACAATAAAAATGTGATTTTTATTGTAAAACAATTCATTTCAAAACACTATTTTTCTATATAGTTCAAGTTGGTGATAAAAATGGGATTTTTATCATAAAACAATTTCTTTTAAAACGAGATTATTTTACACAGTTCATATAGTCGATAAAAGGTGATTTTTATTATCAAACAATTTATTTCAAAATATGAATACCATTCAACACATGAATTTCTAATCAACGAATGAATATCAATTCAACACATGAATGTTTTCTATTCAATGAATAAGTATAGTTTACGCATATGAAAATAATTCAAACACACGAATATTATTCAAAATTTCGGCAGCATAACGGCAGGGTAGTTAAAACCGGCATCGTCCCTAGTACGGCTCCTCGCTCTACCTTAAAACCTCGCGGTTTTTGACAATGGGGATCATGCATCTAGTTCGCACGCAGGCGGCATGTATATATTTATTTCATTTCCACAAACTAATCCTATGTGGTTTCAACCAAATATTTCTCAACCACAAATGGGTATTTTTCAACCACAATCAACCAATATCAATCACAAACAATCCCAAACAATCATTCGCTATCAATCAATTTTCACAACAATTTCAACCAATAAATATCGTCCATGGTTTGTGGACGAGGGGCGTATATATATATATATATATATATATATATATATATATATATATATATATATATAGCAATTCACTTTTATTTCACACATATATAATATTTTTAAATCAGAAATCTCACCAATAGCTATCCAACTTCACGACACTTCACTTAGAGAAATCTTCGCCAATCTCGCCTTTTTGGTCGCTTTCGCCCGTATTCTCTACATATGTAAAAATCGAATTTTTACTATGTTATTCAATATATAAAAATCGAATTTTGACTTCGCTATTCAATATATATAGATTATATTTTTAATATAAAGATTATATTTTTATTACTTTAAAAATATAAAAATCAAATCTTACTTCTTCTACTTAGTGAAAATTCCGTCTTTTCTATTTTAAAAATATGATCTTTATTTTTTCCCCAAGTTCAAATCTTTTCTTTCTAAAGTTCAAATCTTTTCTATTCCAAAGCTCGAACCTTTTTCTTTTTAAAGTTTAAAATAAAATCAGTTCTAAACTCTTTCGAAAATCAGTTTTTACTTTATATAAAAATCAGTTTTTACTTTATATAAAAATCAGTTTTTACTTTATATAAAAATCAGTTTTTACTTTATATAAAAATCAGTTTTTACTTTATATAAAAATCAGTTTTTACTTTATATAAAAATTAGTTTTTACTTTATATAAAAATCAGTTTTTACTTTATACAAAAATCAGTTTTTACTTTATATAAAAATCAGTTTTAAATTTTAAACAAACCAGTTTTAAATTCTGTTTTTATAAAATAAAAATAAAATAATAAAATAAAAAGAAATACTTACAGAGAGGGGGGGGGGAAAGAAGGCGTCGGAGGAGGTGGAAGGGGGTAGTGGCGGTCGACTGCAGGCGGTGGTGGTTGTGTGGTTCGGCGGTGGCTCGGTTCGGGGATGTTTGGGTTCGGGGAGAGAGAGGATGGGAGCTGGAGAGAGGAGGGAGGCAGGAGGGTTAGGCGGCGGTCTGAGGGGAGGCGCAGCGGCCAGGCACGGCGGTTGGAGGACCTCCGGCGGCGGCTAGGGCTGAAGGCTTCGATCGTTGTTCATGTTTTTTTTTATTTCGATTTCTGAAGAGAGAGAAGAGGGAAAGAAGGGGGGGCCAATATATATAATTTAATTTATTTATTATTTTTCTCCACTAAAAGTTGACTTCTCGTTTGAACCCCAAATCGAACCCACCGACTGTCGTCCCTAGCGTTTTACCCCTATTCCGAACACAATGGGATATGTATCGTAAGCTGATTCGATTGTTTCGAATAGTTTCCGTTGAATTTACATTTAAATCATTATATTGAATTTTAAACGTACATTTCAAATTACCGGGGTCACATACTAACACTAAAAATTCCAGAAAAATATTTTTTAGTTTTGTATTGACGATACGGTCCTAATAAAACTAGTTTCGTCGAATTCTGAGACCGTTTGAAAAATGGCCAATTTCCATTCGATTAAAATCAACTAAAACCGGTCAAACGCGTTTTCCTTTGCCACGCTCACATATTGATTCGAAAAATTACGAAATTTGAATCCTAGCAATAATTTGACATCACGGGTCCAACAAAAGTGGTTTCGTCGAAATCCGAGGTCGTATGCAAAATGTCCATTTTTAAGGGGCTGAATTCCATAGCGACTATTCAGAATTTTCGACTGGACATATCTTTTGATTCCCGCTATCAAATTTCCATTTTTCAGATTCGTTAGAAAGATATCATCAATTAGATCCTAATGTTTTTGGTTTCACTAAAATCCGGATTGTTTTGCACCCGGTATATTCAATTGAAGTTTGAAATCGAATTATCGAACTACCGCGCCATTTTCAGTTCTATATATAATTATAACTAATTATATTCGTTTTCGAATGTCGATTCAAACTCAGTTTTCATCGCCATTATTTAAAATATTTATTTTAAATATTTAAAATCCATTATTTTAGCCAATTTAAAATTTTTAAATTGGTTCAGATTTTCTGGGTCGTTACACCTACAGATGGGTTATTCGATTTAAGAAAAGATTAGACTTTAGCTTAGCCTATTTGATTTGTCTACATAGACCATGCATGGCCAGCTTATACCTCATTTGTGTACAACTATGCCCTTTTGTTTGGCTTCTAGAAACACCCCATCTTTATAAAGTCATCACTCATTAATGCTTTCGAATGGTCACAAGTATCCTTGGATTTGGTGGGTAATATAAACATATTTTCTATGGTAATTTACATATACTAGCCGCCTATAACAATAGCTAAAAGATTTCCATACACTTAAATTTGTACTATTTTGTTTAGCAAATGGCTTGTGTTATTCACCACCATACCATTTTTCATTTCAAGAGCTAAATCATATTTAAGGGTTTTGACTTTTATTTGTAACTACGTTTTTATTTGTTGAAGAATTTTGTCATACATGTGGTATTCATTACAATATGATTTACATTCAATCATTTCTGGACATACCAGTTGTTGTGATGACTTCCTATATATGTTTCTTCTTTAAAGATCATCTAATGTACATTAACATATGTATTATGCTATAAGTCCATGTGCATGTTTCTATATTAAAATGATACTTAGTTTTAATACCATACATATGTACATGTTTTTATTCAATAGCATATACAAGATTTTAATTTTAAAAAGGCTATCTTATTTTTCTTAATAAAGGATCAAATTCCAAAATACATAACCTTACGTATGTACAATTTTATACACACACATACATATTTATTTACACATAGATTTTAGATAAAAAGTTATATGCTTGATGTTATATCGTTTCAATTCCATTTTATTATAATTAACTCAGTTTTAAATAAATGTTTATCATTAAACAAAGTTGATTAAAAAGTGGGACATTACAATCCATCCACCTTAAAAGAATTTCTCCCCAAAATTAAAGTGTGACGAATAGATTCCAGTAAACTAATGTTAAATATTTACACATCTGTAATTATCTATCGTACCTCTTAGATAGATTTATTATTTAATTAATTAATTAGAACTCAGAATATGATTTACATTTCAAAGAACTTTAATTCAAATTGAATCTTATACATTAAATTTAAGTTTGAAATTTTAAATTACGAAATAGTACATCGTGGAGAACTCGTTTTAATCCAATTAACACTTTGAAATTTTATCTAACTATTCAAATTAATGTAATAACCCGAATGGAAAATGTCGTGTATAATTTATATTAGCAAAATATAAATTACATACGTGTTGCATACCTCATGTACATGCGTAGTGTAAGCTATATAAGCGAAGTATGAATTTTACATGCATAGAATAATTGATATATGTGTTGAAATGCAAGTGAAATATAGCAATTATATATATATATATATATATATATATATATATATATATATACACACTCCCCTCGTCCACAAACCATGGACGATATTTATTGTTGTGAATTGGTGTGAAATATTGGATGAAAAATACGAATGGTTGAATAATGGTTTGTGGTTGATATTGTTTGGTTGTGGTTGAAAAATACCCACTGGTGATTGAAATGAATTGGAAGTATTTGTGGAAATAAAAAAAGAACATGCCGCCTGCGTGCGAATTAGATGCATGAATCCCCATTGTCAAAAACCGCAAGGTTTTAAGGTAGAGCGAGGAGCCGTACTAGGGACGGTGCCGGTTTTAACTACCCTGCCGTTATGCTGCCGAAATTTTGAATAATCTTTGTGTGTTAGAATTATTTTCATATGTTGAAATTATTTTTGTGCGTTGAAATTAAAGTCATATATTGAAACTATATCCATATGTGGAAATGTTTGTGTGTTGAAAAGTGTTGTGTGAAAATTAGATTCATTTGTGAATGAATGAAGTGTTTAAACAATAAAAATCACATTTTTATATTTATATGAAGTATGAAAAATATTCGCCTTATATAAATAGTTTCAAAAATAAAAATCCCATCTTTCTAATATGAACAACATAAATAAAATGTCCATATGTGGATATGCTCATTTGTTGAGAAGTATGTAGTGGAAAAGTTCAGGTGTTGAATAAAAAGATCGAACAATAAAAATTACATTTTTATTGAAACTATGAAGGGTTGAAACATCTATTTGTCGAATAAATATCATTTTTATCATATGTGTGATATGCTAGGGATATGCGGACGTTGAAATAAATATTTGTGAAAGGAATATTATATTTAACATGCATAGGAACTAAATAAAATAGTCATGTGTTGAAATATATTTTAGTTCGCCAAAATTATCATCTTTGAAATGTGAAGTGTTAAAAATAGCCACTTGTTCAAATAAACGTGCATGAGTTGAAATATACATTAATTAGCTAATGATATGATTTTAGCCTATGCATGCAACATTAGAATGAATGGTGTTTTTAAACCAAAGCAAATCAAATATGAAATTGAATGGAAAATGATAAGTGTTAGAAATTGTATATATGTACATGCATATCTATTGAACAGGTTAAAGAAAAGGGGCTAGAGAAGAGAAATAAAATTTTGTGCCCGACAAATAGGTACACATTTACTGCTTTGTTTGGGTGATGATTTTATGAGCCTGTTGGCTAGCCGCTTGGCTTTTTCTTTTTCTTTTTGATATGAGACGCCCGTGTGACTATTTGGGAATTTTCCCAGACCCTCCCGTACAAAGGAGGTTATGGCGAAATTTTCCGAAATTTAAAGGCGTTAGTGAAATAATTGAAGTGGAAACGATATAGGAATTTTTGAATGAATTATATTTATATAAATATAAATAGAATTAAAACGAAACGTGGCCGTGCAGTTCGTGTTTTGAAACCGTGATTTCAAACGACTAGTGCGGGAAATCCGACCATTGGATTTTCCCGAAACCGCAACCGTTGGGTTCGCCTTGGAAATATCTTTCCAATGGCACCAACTTTGTGAAGATCCGACGGTTGGATTGTCTGGAATGTTTAATTCAAAACTGAAGAAAAACAGCGCCAGAAACGATTATATTTATATATATATATATATATATAAATATAATTAAATTAAATCGAATAATGACGCTGCAGTTCGTAAATTGAAATCGTAACTTCAAATGGCTAGTGTGGGAGATCCGACCGTCGGATTTTCCCAAAACTGAAACCGTTGGATTCGTTTTGAAATGACCTTCCTAATGATGTAAAATTTTGGAAGATCCAATGGTTAGATTTTCAGATATGTGTAAAACAAAATTAGTGAAAAGCAGCGCCAGTGCATCGACACGTCCCGAAACGTCGTTTAATTAAATATATGCCGTTTTAAATTAAATAAAAATGGCGATATATCGTTATAAAATACTATAGACGATATAGAGTGGAAATAAACCAATTTTGTTGTGTTTGCTTGATATGTGATGGCTGAATGTATTTGACATGAAAATTATAACTAAATTACTGAAATGTGAATGTTGAATAGTCCAACCATGTGATTAATTGATTTGAAAATCTAAATACACGTGGGTTATTTGAAAAGGCCGAGTTTACCTCATTTCAAATAATTGATTGACGTTGAGAAGTCGAAGAGTCGAAGACGGCTGAAGACCGACGATCTCCACATTAGATGGATGGGCGCTACTGATGCTCGTGATTGGAGTAGCTACCATGAAGGAACTGAAGTAGTAGCCGTCCAAACATACTGTTGATTGTACGGATATGCGAGGAATTGGTGCCTCCGGCTTCGTTCAGACCCAGAACGGACTTGTAAATGGACTGTGTGTCTGACATTGGATTTTGTTCTGTGTTGATTGATCTCTGTTAAATATATATCTGTTTGGCGGCGGAGAATTTATTCCCTTGCTTAACGCCCTTCTCTGAGACGTACGAGCTCAGAGGTTATACATTGACAGAAATCAGTCGCATGGAGTGGATTGCCTGTGTGGCACGCCTAAGTGGCATACGATCAAGGCTTCTATTGCAAAGCAAAGTCTTGTGGTTGATGATCAAATCATGGTCTGTGTGATGTAGCTTTGTGTATAACGTGAATTCGCGAGCCTCACACCTCGGTATGAGTCAAAAACGGGAGAGTGACTGCAGGGAGAGCACGACGTTTCTTTCTAGCTAAGGTGGTGTTAGTGACCTACCAGCCCTGACATTATATATACTTTTCACCTGTGTGGTTGTTGGAATGCGAGGAGCCTCGATTATAGGTCTGTAAGGACAGGGAAACGTGTGTTCAGGAATAACTAATCCTCAAAAGTAAGAGAGGACCGGCCCTGAAGATCCAAGGATCATAGTGGGGTTCTGGGACATTTGCTAGAGTGTCTCGAATCGGAGAGGAGCTTGCCCCTTGCCTCGACTCATGAAGGAATCCAATTTCCAATACAAAATTTGCGGACATGATTGTATTACTAGTATGGCGACATAGTAGATGGTAGCTATGCCGCCTAGGATTGATATTTATGATTGAATTTGCTTTTGAAACATATATGCACTAGTAATAATATCAAAACATTTTTGTTTTATACGTATGAAGCATTTTTTTGCCATTATAAGGTAAAACTCTATCCTCCGGCTTGCGTTGCATTGTGTGATCGGACCTGAGTCTTATAATGGCTTCATTTTAAAAAAAAGCATTGCGTTGATTTAATCATTTACTTTATTTCATGCACTAGCACTCATTGGAGTAAACCCGTTCCGCGAAAGTGGCATGGTCCTTTGATTTGCCTTATTATTGTTGTTAATAAGTTGAGTAGATTTCTCATATCAGTCCCATGACTGACTCGTAGTTTGTTTCACCTTGCAAACTCGGGTGCCCTCATTTTCACACGGGCAGCCTAGTTACAGGTTTCTGACGCACCTTTTGGCTCATGGCGAGGCTTGACTACACCGTGCTGACTTGGATTTTCTCCGCCATTATTGTATCTATATTATGATTCCGTCATTGGCGATGTAGACTGATATTTATTTTGAGTACTCTTTATGTATGATTCTGCCTCTGGCGATGGTGACTGATTATGTATCATTATGCACTAAGTTGTATCCTGTACTGTGCTTCTCTGATGTGATGATATCTATATGATTCCGCTGTCATATGTGTGTAAATTATTCTATTTTCTGTTTATGCTATTATCTGTGATCTGCTAATGATGATTAATGTGTTATATTCCAATGATTATCCTTAACACCGTGTCACGGGGTTTTGGGATCGTCACAATTAATTTCTCATATTAATCTCCACTTCATAATCTTTAAATTCAATTTAACTCCATTTACCTTATCCTGAGGCTGACCCAAATTAAATTCACTCGACCCCTTCCATTGGTTGTTGCGTTTGTCTAGCTTGCTCCTTGGCCTCTTCTTCTACGAGAACTCATTTTCAACTATCTGATTATACACTTTTATGATCGATGCCTAATCAGGAGATTTTTTTTAAAGCAACTCAAGTAGATAACTCGAGTTAATCTATACTAAGTATATATATATATATATAATAGTTTAAATTTTCAAATATTCTCTCCCAATACTCACCCAAAGCCTAGGTATTCGGCAAACCATATGCTTTGATACCAATTGTAATGGCCCGATTTTTGATGACCTCAGAAGTCGTGTCATTATTAAAGAAATAGAAATAGATAGAGAAAAGAACTAACAAGAACATCGGAATCTCATAGCCTAATTTAACAAGATATAATATCACATAATATATTACATATCAGAGTCTGTTACATCATCATAATACATCATACACGATTACGGGCCCAATACAACTTACAATTTGATATTTAGATATAGATAGTGTTACTAAGCTGGTTCCTAAATCTCTAGTCCAAAATACTCCAAAGATTTCCATTGACTACCTCGATCGCTTGTCTACTCATAACATTTGTCATAAGTACCAAAGAGTTTAGGAAAACACAAAAGAATAAACTCTAGGTCGGTCAGGGAACTGGTGTGAGTAAACAAATTTATAACAGATTGGAAACAAGATCGGGTTATTCCCTTATGAGAACATATTGATTTAACATTAGAAAAACTTTCGAAAGAAACGATAATAGTAAGACCAGTACACAAACAAATATGGACGGTTTTTACCTTACTATAAGCCAAAACCTTTTGATATCAAAATCATCTGATATTATAACAGTTTTTATCAAATAAATAACCATCTATCGGAACGCTTGCATCTCACGCTCCACATATATAATATAAAATCAAAAACTGTAGGGCGCTTATTGGAGATCGGATTCCAACTATGACAAGGTATGGGACCACCTGTCGATCAGTGTACTCTAGATGGGATACACTGGGGTTCAACAAGAACGTCTTGCAACCCAGCCACACATGACCGCCTACTCATTTAGCTTAAGTGTAGCGAATATATTATCACCCCCATGGTTGAGATCCACCCACCGTTTCAAAAAGCTGCAACAGCGAAATAATGTTTCATAAGATAGAAAGGAATTTTTCTGGATGGTGATAATACACCTGCTTGGGAATGAACCACCAAGCCATGTTGCCTGCTCAATTTTTGTCATTTCCTGGTTGTGAGGCTTGAGGCTACTTTATCTTCTAAAACACCTATCCACCGTTCACTTTGAAGGCCACATTGTTAAATCCATAATCACATATTGATTATACAAATAACACTGGGTGTAAAATAAAGAGAAGTTACCTTCTCCCCACCAACTTGGTATATTTGTAAAAATCAACGTGCATGACCGTTTGGAATACTCTATTAAACATTCATCTGTATAAATTACCCCGGGACTGGACAAACCGAAGGCACTATTTTGTAAACAAAATAGCCCTTGCATATGTTTTTCTTCAAATATTTTCACTAAATTTTGACACGCAACGTATAGATCGATTCGAAATGAAATACAAATTCCAGACTTTTCGAAACGATCAAAGTAATGTCTTTTAAAGCCAGACGATATTTTGAACAAAATCTTTACTTTATTTTATTAGAACATTTCTTTTTCCAAAGGAAATAGTTATCAACTCAAAAAGATTGAATTAAATGCAATTCAGTATTTCAAATCCTTTTGGCTCAACACAAATGAATTACTCAGATTGTCTTAACCATAATCCAATATGTTTGATTTATTACTTCATTTCATCAATCAAATTAAGCTAAACATATATTCTTTAAATTATAATCTTCGACTAAAATATTTCTGTATCGTTTATAATCCAAATATTCGACTGTCTTCTGTAAGTAAACAATTACACACAGCATTTAATTATATACTTAGAAGGCATGTGCTTCGCACATGGCAATTAATACAATAATGTCAGTTCATTAATTACAATAATTATTTTATAATCATTACCTTTCTCACTCCGCATCAATCAACTAATAACTTAAGTAGTACCAATTTGGGAATTTAACAACCAATTATTTTATTCTTTATTTTAACCATAACGATTTCTTTTTCTATTCTATTTTATCTTTCCAATTTTTTTCTATTATTTTATATTATATTCCTATAAGTCCTTTCTTTAATTTTTTTTCTTCTCTTCGTTTTCTTTTTACTTCTCATTTTCTATTCTTATTTTACCTTCTACTCTTTCTCCTTTTATCTAGTGTACAACCCAATTATTTTGGCCCGTCTTCCCTTTTCTTATTCATTCTTTTATTTTTATTAATTTTATTAAATTGATTTGGGCCCAGCCAAACTTCCTTAGCATATGACACGCTTTTCTGCTTTCTTCTTACATTTCCTATTTGCTATTCAAACCTCTCAACTTTTCTTATTTTCAATCACCCTTTTCTTCTTTCTTCTGTTAGATCATGTGCCTTTACTTCTTCTTTTGATCTTCTTTCTTTGAACATACTCCTCATTCTAACACCCTGCGCAAGCTTCTATCTCCTCTGTCACGCTCCCAGTTTACTCTGTTTGTTGTTCCCATCCTTCATTTCAGCTATTCTTTCCCTTATGCTTCAATCACTTACTTTCACAAAAAAATTTCAGTCTTGCGTGAGACAATTGCATATGGAAAGCACCGAAGTACCTAAAACATATGATCCATGTATTAACACTTTTTCCTTCTTCCTCCTCATGCTATTCTCCACTTCTTTTCCTCTCAAGGTTCCTTCCTGTGCACAGTACCATGTGCACATGCACAAGCATCCGTGTCCCCATACCCCAATCGCATGCATACAGACAAACGTAAACACCTTCATACGAGTTGATCCAAGCACCCAGATTATACCCCAATCATCTCGACCGTCGTTTTCATATTCAACCCCATATCAAATAAAATAGTTGTTAAATTCACTGTCCACTTCCCCTTTATCACTTCCACCATGCTGTGTTGATCCAGACCAAACTCTACCAGAACAAAGCTGATTCTCGCCTCGACTTCCCACCTGAGTGCGGTGGCATTCGATTCTACCACATTGTCGCAGTTCGGGCCTGAAGTTCATTCCAAACTGTCATTTAAACCCTATATTGATTGAAAACTCAAAATCTACGGATAAGAAAAATTGAATTGTATTTTCCTATACTCCTTGATCCCTCACACTTATCCACCCTCGACACTGTGTCTTACAACCATCGCCATCTGTCAGACTGGACCAAAACTACTTTGCTAATTATCTCCATGTTTCTCGATGCCTAGATCCCTAAAAATCCTGATATGACCACTAAAATTCATGTTTTCCCAATACAAATATGCTAATATACTTGAATCGTGATATAATGATATCCGAATTTCTAGAAACTATAACTCCTTACTGCAATACCACCTTTTTCAGATGATATATCCTATTATTTAGGTTAAGAATTTTTAATTATACTTGAGACATATTCAGGTAACTTTCATGTAGACGTTAACTCCTAAAGCCAACCAGAATTTAAGTTGTCGATTTTTAAAGCTAAGAAAATAAGTATTCACAGTTTTGTTTTAATATTCTGGCATGTTTAAACACAACAGTGACTCTTCCCAGGCATAACTATTATTATACTTATTCTATACATGATAAAACGAAATCATCATCAATAGGTGCATGTATATATGTGTGAATAAAAAAGATTAACAAATCTTTCATAGGTTAGCAGGGAACACTGGATTTGGGTTTACTTAGTAAAATGAAACTCTCTGCTCTCATATTTGTTTCCAGTGTGGTTATAAAGATCAGGTTAATTAAATACCATCCATTTACAACCAACATGCATAAATAAAATTCATTCGGTTATAGTTTTGGTGAGAAAATGGAAAGTTTACTCACATTTCATACACTGTTTCCATATTTTGTTACCAGTTTCAAATAGACATGCTTAGATATTTAAAGTGATTCATTTAGAGCATCAAACAGCACAATGATTTGTCAATACACGATAACTAGAAACATATATGTAAATGTACATATAAAAGTTTTGATAGAAATCTTAAAATAGGTTTAAAATAGAACAAAATTAGAGTTTACTCATTAGTTAGCTCTCCTCTGCTTTTATCCCTTGCTGCTTGTTTGATCTCTCAAGCTCGATTATTTTAGTTTGAGGAAATGTATAGGATTTAGATTGGTTTATATAGATATATTCATTAAATGTTTGCCTAATGTCTTTCCTACAGATGGGATAATTGATTTAAGAACAGATTAGACTTCAGCTTAGCCTATTTGATTTGTCTGCATAGACCATGCATGGCTTGCCTATACCACATTTGTGTACAATTATGTCCTTTTGCTTGGCTTCTAGAAGCACCCCATCTTTCTAAAGTCATCACTCATTAATGCTTTCGAATGGTCACAAGTATATTTGGATTTGGTGGGTAATATAAACATATTTTCTATGGTAATTTAAATATACTAGCCGCCAATAACAATAGATAAAGATCTCCATACTCTAAAATTTGTACTATTTTGTTTTTGGGAATGGCTTGTGTTAATCACAGCCATACAATTTTCTATTTCAAGAGTTAAATCACATTTAAGGGTTATGACTTCTATTTGTCAATTTGTTTTTATTTGTTGAGGCATTTTGTCATACATGCGGTGTTCATTACAATACAATTTATATTCAATCATTTCTGGATATACTAGTTGTTGTGATGACTTCCTATATATGTTTCTTTGTAACGACCCAGAAAATCTGAACCAATTTAAAATTTTTAAATTGGCTAAAATAATGGATTTTAAATATTTGAAATAAATATTTTAAACAATGGCGATGAAAACTGAGTTGAAATCGACATTTGAAAACCAATATAATTAATTATAATTATATATAGAATTGAAAATGGCGCGGTAGTTCGATAATTCGATTTCAAACTTAAATTGAATATACCGAGTGCAAAACAATCCGGATTTTAGTGAAACAAAAAAAATATGGAATCTAATTGGTAATATCTTTCTAACGAATCTGACCAATCGAAATTTGATAGCGGGAATCAAAAGATATGTCCAGTTGAAAATTCTGAATAGTCGCTATGGAATTCAGGCCCTTAAAAATGGACATTTTGCAAATGACCTCGGATTTCGACGAAACCACCTTTGTTAGATCCGCAGTGTCAGGTTATTGCTAGGTTTCAAATTTCATAATTTTTCGAATCAATATGTGAGCGTGGCAAAGGAAAACGCGTTTGACCAGTTTCTGTTGAATTTAATCGACTGGAAATTGGCCATTTTGCAAACGGTCTCAGAATTCGACGAAACTAGTTTTGTTAGGACCGTATCGTTGATACGAAGCTAGAAAATATTTTTCTAGATTTTTTCTAGTTAGTATGTGACCCCGGTAATTTGAAATGTGCGTTTAAAATTCAATATAGTGATTTAAATGTAAATTCAAAAGGAAACCGATTGTAATGATCAAACCAGCTTGCGATACATATCCCATTGTGTTCGGAATGGGGGTAAAACGCTATGGACGACAGGCGGTGGGCCTCGTTTCGAGGTCATATGTAAAAGTCAACTTTTTGCTAAATTTAATAATTAAATAAAAAAAAATATCTATTTTTCCCTCCTTATCTCCTTTCTGCCCCCCCCCCCCCGATTCAGTTTTTATTCTTTATTTCAAAAACAGTTTTATAATCGGGGGGGGGGGGGGGGGGCAGAAAGGAGATAAGGAGGGAAAAATAGATATATTTTTTTCTAATTTAATTATTAAATTTAGCAAAAAGTTGACTTTTACATATGACCTCGAAACGAGGCCCACCGCCTGTCGTCCATAGCGTTTTACCCCCATTCTGAACCCAATGGGATATGTATCGCAAGCTGGTTTGATCATTACAATCGGTTTCCTTTTGAATTTACATTTAAATCACTATATTGAATTTTAAACGCACATTTCAAATTACCGGGGTCACATACTAACTAGAAAAAATCTAGAAAAATATTTTCTAGCATCGTATCAACGATACGGTCCTAACAAAACTAGTTTCGTCGAATTCTGAGACCGTTTGCAAAATGGCCAATTTCCAGTCGATTAAATTCAACAGAAACTGGTCAAACGCGTTTTCCTTTGCCACGCTCACATATTGATTCGAAAAATTATGAAATTTGAAACCTAGCAATAACCTGACACTGCGGATCTAACAAAGGTGGTTTCGTCGAAATCCGAGGTCATTTGCAAAATGTCCATTTTTAAGGGCCTGAATTCCATAGCGACTATTCAGAATTTTCAACTGGACATATCTTTTGATTCCCGCTATCAAATTTCGATTGGTCAGATTCGTTAGAAAGATATTACCAATCAGATTCCATATTTTTTTTGTTTCACTAAAATCCGGATTGTTTTGCACCCGGTATATTCAATTTAAGTTTGAAATCGAATTATCGAACTACCGCGCCATTTTCAATTCTATATATAATTATAATTAATTATATTGGTTTTCAAATGTCGATTTCAACTCAGTTTTCATCGCCATTGTTTAAAATATTTATTTCAAATATTTAAAATCCATTATTTTAGCCAATTTAAAAATTTTAAATTGGTTCAGATTTTCTGGGTTGTTACAATCTCCCCCACTTAAAACTTTTCGTCCCCGAAAAGGAATAAAGTCGAAAGTGGTTTGATAAATCTACGATCACAAAATACAACAACCAATTTGTTTTTAACCTTTCTAAAATATTCTGATCAAATCCTATATTCCTTCACAAATCATTCAGAGTATAGAATAAATAGTGCACATCCATAGGAAGAAAATTGCAATAGAATAGAGAATTAAATGGTAATGCAAAGTAGGGTAAATGTACCTTGCACCAGAGTCAATCAGAGATATCTACTCGGCATCTAGGATAAGCTTTCTGAATGCTCTCCTCAGTTTCCCAAGTACAATCTCGCGGATCTCCACTCCATTGCACTTTGACTAAGTGAACCCTCTTGTTTCTCAGCTCTTTGGTTTCCTTGCCGATAATCTTCAGCGGCTCACGCCTCACAGCTAATTCTGGAGTAATTTCAATATCCTGCTGAGCTGCTTCTTCCACGATCAAGTCTGGATCATGAACGTGCTTTCGAAGTTGAGATATGTGAAATACATCATGCACACCAGGCAACCAGTCAGGAAGTTTGACCCTATAAGCGAGAGTTCCAATCCGTTCCAGAAAAGGAAACGGACCAATAAATTTAGGCGCTAACTTCCCAATTTTACTGAACCTGATAACTCCTCTCATCGGCGATACTTTCAAATATACATAGTCGCCAACTTCGAAGGATATATCTCTTCTTCTTTTATCAGCATAGCTCTTTTGTCGGCTTTGAGCGGCGAGTAATCGCTTCTTAATAAAATTGACTTTGTCGGCCGCTTCTCGAATCATATCAGGCCCTAACACAAGTCTATTTCCAGGCTCGACCCAACAAGCAGGAGATCGGCACGGTCTACCATACAATGCTTCGAATGGCGACATCGTCAGACTCGCCTGGTAGCTGTTATTATAAGAGAATTCAGCCAAATGCAGATGGTCTTCCCATGATCCACCGAAATCTATAACACAAGCCCGCAATAGATCTTCTAAAATGCGATTCACCCTCTCAGTCTGACCGTCTGTCTTAGGATGATAAGCGGTGCTCAAGTTTAACTTCGTTCCTAGCTCGACTTGAAATGCTTCCCAGAATTTGCTAGTAAATATTGTATCTCTATCACTTACTATACTGAGCGGCACTCCATGTAGTCTAACTATTTCCCTGAAGTATATCTGCGCCAGACTCTGAGCAGTTCTGTTTGATCTGACAGGTATAAAATGGGCACTCTTCGTGAAACGATCTACGATCACCCAAATACTGTCATTTCCTTTTCTGGTTCTGGGCAAACCATCAATGAAATCCATAGAAATATGCTCCCACTTCCACCCAGGAACTTCCAGCGGTTGTAATAATCCAGCCAATTTCTGTTGGTCGCTTTTAACTAGCTGGCAAGTAGGGCATCGACTAACATATATTGAGATGTCTCTTTTTAACGACTTCCACCAGAATGTGCGTTTGATATCGTTATACATTTTATTCACACCTGGATGGATACTGAGCTTAGATTTGTGACATTCATCAAGCACCTCTCTTCTGAGTTCGGGAATATCTGGAACGCAAATTCGTCCTTCTAACCTCAGAATCCCTTCGCTGTCTAACTGGAAATCCGAAGCATTGCCTTCACGAATTCGCTGACTTATTCCTTTGATAAATTGGTCATCTTCTTGGAGAGCCGATATCTTATCAATCAACGAAGTCGTAATGACGAAACTGGCGATCATTTCATTCTTTCGGCTTAACGCATCAGCCACGACATTGGCTTTCCCTGGAGTGTATATAATTTCAAAGTCATATGCTGCAAGAAACTCCAGCCCACGTTGTTGCCTCAGATTCAAGTCCTTCTGAGTGAACAGATACTTTAACGACTGGTGATCTGTAAACAGTTCAAATCTCTCGCCCAGAAGATAGTGTCTCCAGATTTTCAAAGAGAATATGATAGTCAATAACTCAAGACAACAATCGACCCGCCGCCCCCCCTCGTCTCGACGCCTCCAGATCGAAGCTGCCACCTCGAAGCGAGCGCCGACGACATCTTCTTTTCCCCCCCCCTTTTTCCGCAGCTTCGGTGAGCATTTCCCTTTTTTTATTTTATTTTCTTTTTTTTTATTTATTCAGTAAAAACTGTTTTGATTTTATATTTAAACTGTTTTGATTTTATATTTAAAACTGTTTTGATTTTATATTTAAAACTGATTTGATTTTATAAAATAAGTATTAAAAACTGTTTTGATTTTATATTTAAACTGTTTTGATTTTATATTTAAAACTGTTTTGATTTTATATTTAAAACTGATTTGATTTTATAAAATAAGTATTAAAAACTGATTTGATTTTATATTTAAAAACTGATTTGATTTTATAAAATAAGTATTAAAAACTGTTTTGTTTTAAAAAGTTAAAAACTGATCTATAAAAAAATAAATAATAAAAACTGCATTTTTTATACAGTTAAAAACTGAATTTTAAAAGATTCAAAAACTGCATTTTTATAAAAGAGAAAAACTAATTTTATTTTGAACTTTAAAATAGGAAAAAGGTTTAATCTTTTAGTAGAAAAAGATTTGAACTTGCAGAAGTAAAAATCATATTTTTATATGTGAAAGCAAAAGAAAAAAAATCATATTTTTATATATTGAATAGCGTAGTAAAAATTCTATTTTTACATATGCAGAGAATACGGGTGAAAGCGACAAATTGGCGAAGATTTCTATTAAGAAGAGTCTTGAAGTTGGATAACTATTGGTGAGATTTCTGATTTAAAATTTATATATATATGTGTGAAGTAAAAGTGAATTGCTATATATAAATAAATATATATATATATATATATATATATATATATATATATATATATATATATATATATATATATATATATATATGCCCCCTCGTCCACAAACCATGGACGATATTTATTGGTTGAAATTGTGGTGAAAATTGAATGATTGTTTGGGATTGTTTGTGATTGATATTGGATTGATTGTGGTTGAAAAATACCCATTTGTGGTTGAGAAATATTTGGTTGAAACCACATAGGATTAGTTTGTGGAAATGAAATAAATATATACATGCCGCCTGCGTGCGAACTAGATGCATGAACCCCATTGTCAAAAACCGCGAGGTTTTAAGGTAGAGCGAGGAGCCGTACTAGGGACGGTGCCGGTGTAACTACCCTGCCGTTATGCTGCCGAAATTTTGAATAATATTGGTGTGTTTGAATTATTTTCATATGCTTAAACTATATTTATTCCTTATATAGAAAACATTCATGTGTTGAATTGATATTCATTCATTGTTTAAAAATTCATGTGTTGAATGGAATTCATATTTTGAAATAAATTGTTCGATAATAAAAATCACATTTTTATCTATATATAGAAACTATTGAAAACATTCATGTGTTGAATTGATATTCATTCGTTGTTTAGAAATTCATGTGTTGAATGGTATTCATATTTTGAAATAAATTGTTCGATAACAAAAATCACATTTTTATCTATATATAGAAACTATTGAAAACATTCATGTGTTGAATTGATATTCATTCGTTGTTTAGAAATTCATGTGTTGAATGGTATTCATATTTTGAAATAAATTGTTTGATAATAAAAATCACCTTTTATCGATTATATGAACTATGTAAAATAACCTCGATTTAATAGAAATTGTTTTATGATAAAAATTTCATTTTTATCACCAACTTGAACTATATAGAAAAATAGTGTTTTGAAATGAATTGTTTTACAATAAAAATCACATTTTTATTGTATGCATAAATCGTTGAAATGTGAAATGTTAAAAATGGCCACTTGTTCAAATAAACATATATCAGTTGAAATATTCATTAATTAGCTAATGAAATGATTTGCACCTATTTATGTAGCATTAGAATGAATGGTGTTTTTAAACCAAATAGAAATCAAATATGAAGTTGAATAGAAAATGAAAAATGATATGAACTGTATATATATGTACATGCATATTCATTGAACAGGTTATAGCAAAGGGGCTAGAGAAGAGGAATAAAATTTTGTGCCCGACCAATAGGTACACATTTACTGATTTGTTTGGGTGATGATTTTGAGCCTGTTGGCTAGCCGCTTGGCTTTTTCTTTTTCTTTTTGAGATTAGAAGGACCGGGACGCTATTTGCGATTTCCCGACGCTCCCGGTGCAGGGTAGGTTATGGCGAAATTTTTCCAAAATTTAAGGTGTTAGAAAATTTTTTGAAGTGAAAACGATATTGGAATTGTTGAATGAACTATATTTATATTACTATATAAATATAAATAAAATTAAAACGAAACGAAGCCGTGCAGTTCGTATTTCGAAACCGTAATTTCAAATGACTAGTACGGGAAATCCGACCATTGGATTTTCCCGAAATCTCAACCGTCGAGTTCGCCTTGGAATAATCTTTCCAACGGCACCAACCTTGTAGAAATCCAACGGTTGGATTGTCTGGAATGTTTAATTCAAATCTGAAGAAAAACAGCGCCAGAAACGATTATATTTATTTATATATATAAATATAATTATATTTAATCGAATAACGACGCTGCAGTTCGTATTTTGAAATCGAAAATTCAAACGATTGTACCGGGAGATCCGACCGTCGGATTTTCCCGAAACTGGAACCGTTGGGTTCGTTTTGAAAAGACCTTTCTAATGATGTAAATTTTGTGTAGATCCAACGGTTAGATTTTCAGATAAGTGTAAATCAAATCTAAAGAAAAACAGTGCCACGGCCGCGTTATGGCCCGAAGCGTCGTTTTGAATAAAATGGCTATTTTAAAATAAATAAAAATAGCAATAAATAGTAAAAAAATATCATAAGCAATATGGAATGGAAATAAACTGAATTTGCTTGATTTTGGTTGTATTTGATGGTTGAATGTGTTTGGTGTGAAAATTACATTAAAGAACAATATTGGTGTTGTCGAATAATTTAACCATTGAAATAAATTGATTTGAAATTCTAAATATACGTGAATTATTTGAAAAGGCCGAGTTAATTCTCATTTCGAATAATTGACCGACGATTGAAAGTCGAAGATGAAGACGATGGTCGAAGACCGGAGATCTTCACCTCGTTTGGATGGTAACCGAGGTCCTGATTGGGAGGCATCCCGAAATATGGATAATGAGTGGTGATCGTCCAGACGTACGTGGTGATCGAAGGGTTTGCGAGGTATTTAGTACCTCCGGTTTCGTTCAGACCCAGAACGGACTTGTAAATGGACTGTGTGTCAGACATAGGATTTATTCTGTGTGGCATGCTAAGATGCAGTGATCAGGGCTTCTGTTGAAAAGCAAAGTCTTGTGGTGATGATCAAAGCACCGCCTGTGTTGCGTAGCTTTGTGTATAACGTAAATTCGCGAGCCTCACACCCCGGTACGAACCAGAAACGGGAGGAAGGACCTCAGGGAGGACATGCGTTTCCTTCTAGCTAGGGTGGTGTCAGTGACCTACCAGCCCTGACATTTATATACTTTTCACCTATGTGGTTGTTGCTGTTGCGAGGCGCCTCGGTTTGATCGGACGATCCGGGTCCGATGGAGTCATTCGTTGGCTCGTTTACGCCCCAAAGGGCGGGGAAACGTATTGTTCAGGAATTTTAATCCACACCGGTGGACCGGCCCTGTCGCTCCTAGGGTCACTCGAGCTCTGATCCTGAGACATGGGCTAGATTGTCTCGAATTCGGTAAGGACTATCTTTTGCCTTGGTTCATGACGGAAATCCAATTTCCAAATACGTGACGATGCGATTTCGATTGTATAAATACATTTGGCGACATAGTGGCATGGGACGCTCATGTCGTCTATGATTGATAGTTATGATTTGAAATTGTTTTCAAAACATATAAACACTAGCAATAATATCAAATGCCTTTGCTTTATTCGTATCAAGCATATTTTGGCCGTTATAAGGTAAAAACTCTATCCTCCGGCTTGCGTTGCATTGTGTGATGGGAACTGAGTCTTATAACGGCTTCATTCTTATAAAAAGCATAGCGATGTTTAAAAGAAAGATTTGTTTTAAAGTACTGGCAATCCAATGGAGTAAACCCGTTCCACGAAAGTGGCGTGGTCCTGTGATTAGCCATATTATATATGTGTTGAGTAGATTTCTCATACCAGTCCCATGACTGACTCGTAGTTTGTTTCACTCTCAAACTCGGGTGCCCCTTTTTCTACACGGGCAGCCATGTATTCAGGTTTAGCTGGTTCTTCTGGATAGCTGGAGCTGAAGATGGATTCTATCATTTATTTCTTTTTATGCTGTTCAGCTCCTATTGTACATATTTTGTTTATTTCCGCTGTAGACATTTATGTATAGCTGAACTGTATTTGTACTAAGTAAGATCCTGTAAAACTGTGTAACTCTGATGATTACTTTTATTCAGTATATTTTGTTGTTCATTCTGGTGTATTTATTTAATTCTGTTCTGCTATTATATGTTTCTGTGTTATATTCCAAAGATAACCTTGTTTCCGTGAGAACGGGAAATCGGGTCGTCTCATTCTTTTTTAAAGATCATCCAATGTACATCAACATATGTATTATGCTATAAGTGCATATCTATGTTTCTATATTAAAATGATACTTAGTTTTAATACCATACATATGTACATGTTATATAGATATTTTTATTCAATAGCATATACAAGTTTTTAATTTTAAAAAGACTGTCTTAATTTTTTTAATAAAGGATCATATTCAAAAATACATATCCTTACATATGTACACTTTTACACACACATGTACATATTTATTTACACATAGATTTTAGATAAAATTTATACGTTTGATGTTATATCGTTTCAATTCCATTTTATTATAATCAACTCAGTTTTAAATAAATGTTTATCATTAAATAAGTTGATTAAAAAGCGGGACATTACACCAAAACAAATCTATATTATTTTAATATACTTTAAAAAATATTTTTCCTAACATCAGGATTTTTAAATTCTTAATTCTGATTCTGAATCCAATTTCAGTTCATCGCATTTGTATATTTAATTCATATACGGAGTCTATTTGATTATATATAACTATTTCGATTTATAATCTCATTCGATTATAATAACAATCAACACATCCATATATTATAATAATTCTAGAAAATTATTCCTTTTTATATCAAAATGTACTTTTGGGTAAAATTATTTCATTTACCCACTTTAAAAAAATATTATATCGAATTTTCAATTCAATGTTTAGAAATTCCTAAAGACTTCATGGTGTCCCATTACTTGAACAGAATTCATAAACCACTCAACAAACAAGACAACACTATATAAAACAATTTTTATATCGATCAACAAATACGCTCTCTCGTATATATACACTCAACACATTCTAGTGTACTACTGACCCTATCTCTAATGAGTACATCCCCACCAAAGCCTATATATTCACTCAACCTAAGCTCTGATACCACTGTAACGAACATTTTCCCAATCTTAATTATTGATACAGATACCATATCGACTAACCAAACACCAGAAATTACAGGGTCATTGATAGAAAGAAGTTAGAGGTTGAGAAATAGAAAGAAAGAAAATTAGAAGATAGGATACAGAAATGAACAACAACAGAGAATCTAACATCGCAGCGGAATAAAATAGAATATATATGACAGCTTTGGAAATACAAAATTTAAACTCTATACACACATACAATTATCAGAGTACAATGCTTATTCATCATAGCGGAACTAAAAATAACTAAATAACGTTGAGGCCTCCTGCTCCAAGCTCCTCCAAGTATATCTGTGTGTACCTGAGCCACTTGACTACCCGTATAAATTAGGCATCCAAGAGTTTAGGGTAAAACCAAACAAAATAAACTCTGGGTCACTTATGGGACTAGTGTGAGTAAACTCCAAACACTTGGTTTAACTTTTAAAAATCCTTTTTAAAGAAAGGATAATCGTAAGACCGATCCACACATAAAAACAGATGGTTTTTTTCCTTACAACAACCCAAAACATTCTTTGAAATCAATACTCTTCTGATATTATAACTGTATCTAAAACAAGTAAATAACAATCTAGTAGAACGCTTGCATCTCACGCTCTACATATATAGTATACAATCAAAAACGTGGGCTCTTATTGGAGAATGGATTTCTAATTGGCAAGGTATGGAACCATCTTCCGATAGTGTATCTTTAGATAGGAATACACCGAGTTTAAAAAGAACATCTTGCAACCCAGGATAAACATGACCGGCCCATCACTTAGCTTGAGAGTACCGAATGTATTGTCACCAACGGTAGGGATCAGCAACAGCAGCGATAGAATAAAGAAGTAAATGGATTTTCTCAAGATTAGGTGACAATACACACCACTTGAGTACGACCGACTTAGCCATGCGACCTATCCGATTTTATTCCATTTCCCAGTTGTAAGGCTTGAGATTACAATTATTTACCTTTCACTTATAACACAATCACTTTAAATGCCATATTGTCAGATTCATTAATCACTAATTGATTTGCACAAAGGTATTTTAGATATTATGCTAAGAGAATAAATTCTCCCCCAACAGATGTACATTTGTACAGATCAATGTACGCGATTATTGGAATACCCTATTAAACACACGTCCATACACGATTGTTCTGGCACTGAATGAAATATATGGCACAATTTCCATTAATCCAACATATGCCAATTTCTACCTAGGATTAACAAAAAAAGTCCTTGCACTTTACTCTGTCTTCGATTTCTCTTTATATAATCGTATTTACAACGCTACTACCAATACGGAGTGGTTCTTGAATAATAATCCAACCGGTCTCTCTATACTGATAACAATATGGGTAAATACTTTGATAGTCGGTTATTTAACCATCGAAGAAAAACAAACACACATCCAAAGCATCAAACAATTACTGGGCCCCTTAATTAATATTTCATTAATTAAATCACCTTCCATTTCCTTATCATTATTTGTTAACATGATGTTTTCGACAATCATCTTGGCCTCTTACGCTATTTGGAAAACATTACCATACATCACCTTCTTTATTTTCTATACTTAGAAAATATCTTCTATTTATCATTGGAATTCATTTCCAACTACTTCTCCTTTTCATGACCTTTTAATTCTATACTTAGGAAATATATATTATTATATTTCCTAAAATTCCATTTACCTAGGTTAAAGCAAAATGTTGTGTAAAACATTGTTGTAACAACCCAAAATACTGCATTTAACTAAATCTTATTCAAATATTGATCTTCGAGACTGAATCTTGCTATTTATTGGTTAGTAACGAAATCAATCAAGTTAGGGTACAATTACCTCTCAGACCTTGACTGAAAACATCCTTGACTTCCAAACGGACCAGACCACTTATCTCGAATAATCAACATCATATAAACCAATTATTCATTTTTAAAATGTGTATACATTTCTCTTCCTATTTTTACCAGATTTAATTTATTGATTTCCTTTTTGTTTGTAATAATCAATTTTTAGTCTGTTTCCTTATCGAATTATATATATTTATATATCGATATATTGATTTTTAATTATCAAATTTCTTAAAAATGTCCTAACTCCTTAAAATTTAGGAAAATTTCGCCAGCACCACCTTTGTTCCGGTTAATAGCTCAAACCTCAACTCGCCTCTTTAGGCCCTTCCCATTCAAAAAGAAAATTAAAAAGCCAAGCAGCATGCCGATTCGGCGCATAAAAACTCATATGGAATTTAAACGTGTACCTTATTCTTAGGCATTTTAATTTATATCTCTTCATATAGTTCATTCCAAACCTGCTTAAGACATACTCGTCCAATTCTTAATTTATTCTAGCTCAGTCTAGTTGTTTTGATTCAATTTACTAATTAATTTCTAATTAACTCCTTTGCCTATTTCATTTTTTATTTGAACATAACATGTTCAAATATGATTTTAAGTTTCTTATAGACTAATTGAATTCCCTTTTCAATTCAGCTTTCCTTTTCGATTTCGAATATCAATCTCAAATCACGTTTACTTATCTAAAGCCCAATTTCGTATCAAAACTCGATTAACTAATTTTTCTTTAAATTAATTAATTCTATTCAATAGTTAAAATTCTGATTTTTGTTTCAAAAATCATTTCACTTACTCCACTTGAGTTCATATTTATTTTATATCTCACGTCTGGATTTTTCTAATGGAAATTCGGATTTTATCTACTTAAAATACTTTCATTTATATAAATAAACATTATGGTTTTATAATGGTTATGGGGCTGTTTTTCTAAAAATTTGATTTTGACATAACTCAAAATCTATAAGACAAAATCCAAAATTTTCACTTTCATTAGAAAAATATTATTCAATCGATCTTGACAATTCTTGTTCCAAATAATTCCAACTTAAATTGAGTTATATATACTCAATTGAAGTTCAAATAGCTAATTAATGAACTACCGCACTGCGGTGAGTTCGTTTTAATTATATAAACATTTAAATTTCATTCATAAATAAATTTCAACTCCATTCTAATATATTTTAATATATATTAAACCAATTTCCCCAATTCAACTTAATATTTCTAATGTTCTTTAATCGCTGATTATTTCATAACTCAGTTATAAATTTATTTATGCTTCAATCTTCTATACTGAATTCCAATTACCTTTGTAATAATTTTTTTAATAAATTTGATATAAATCAAATTTCAATTGTAAATTCTTTAAACTTTTTTCAGTTCAGTTTAAATTCTGAATTCCCAAAACATAATCAATCGTTCTATTTTTCAACATGTTTTCCAATTCACTTTTAAATTCATACTTGAATTTAAAATTTAAAATTATCCAATGATAGTTAACCCTCTTAATTTATAAATGTCATTTATAAATTTAACTTCCTTGTCTTATAATTTACACAAGTTACCATTTCAAAACCATTTGAAACCCAATTCTTATTCTAGAATATTTTGTTGATTATAACTTATATATTTACAGTGAAACTATTTTCATATTTAAAATTTAAACTTCTATTTAATATAATCCTAATATTTTCTTTGAAAATATTTATTTAATTAAATTCAATCTAATTGAATTCAAATCATAAATCCATACGGATTTATTTTTATTCCATTTTACATTTTGAATATCAGAATAGATTTATCGTTTCTATTTGAAACTAATTACAATTTCCCTTTTTAAATTCACATCTGAATTTAGACTTCCTAAATTATCCAAATGATAACTTTTCCATTTCAGTTATAAACGCCGTTTGTAAATTCACTTAGAATTACCTGCATTATTTAATTTATAAACATCGTTTATAAATTCACCACTACAATTTCTTGTGTTATTGAATTTATAAACATCGTTTATAAATTCAATACTTCAATTTCTGTATTATTTAATTTATAAACATCGTTTATAAATTCAATACTTTAATTTCCTGTATTATTTAATTTATAAACATCGTCTATAAGTCCACTTCAATTCCCGCATTATTAAATTTATAAACATCGTTTATAAATTCCTTGAATTGTTTTGATTATTCAAAACAAGTAAATATTTCTTAGCCCATTTTGTAATAAACGGAAATCCGAGCCAATTTAAAATTTTTATTTTGGCAATTTTAGCGAATTTTGATTATTTAAAATGAATTATTTTAAATAATAACGACGAAGAATTTATTTTGAACAGAATTTGAACACATATAATTAATTGGATCGTTGTTAGAATATAAATATTTTATTTTAAATATAAAAGGAATTGAAATTCGATTTAGATTGAAATTAAATTGAAATGAATTGAAATTCGAATTAAATTGAAACGAATTGAATTTCGAATTAGATTGAAGTTAAATTGAAATGAATTAAAATTCGAATTGAATTAAAAAGAATTGAAATTCGAATTGAATTGAAAAGAATTGAAATCCGAATTAGATTGAAATAGAATTGAAATCATTTTGAACTGAATGTAAAACGTATTGAAATTGAACTGAAATCGATTTGAATTGAAACCGATGTGGATTGAAATTAATTTGAATTGAAATCGAGTTGAAATGAATTTAAAACATATTTATATTGGAAAGATTCAATTTTGATTAGAAATTGAATATAAGTTGAAATCGTTTTGAAAACGAATTTAAAACGATTTATATAATATGTTTTAAAAGGAAATCGATGAAATATATATAATGGCCTGAATAGAACACGCTGCGCCGCGGCAGTTCGCGAATTTTGACCAATGACTTCGAATGGATATTACGGGAGATCCGACCGTCGGATTCTCCAAAAACCGGAACCGTTGGGTTCGTATCGAAAAGAGATTTCTAACGAATATTAGGGATTTGAAATCTAATTGTTGGATTTGGAATTATGTCGAAATCAAATTTGGAAAAGGTCATTGTAAGTGCCGTTGATGGAAATCGACTGTATGGGCCTTGATAAAATTATTAAAATTGTACTAATTTGTGTAAAATCATAAGAAATGATTTGTGAAGACTTGGGGTGAAAAATCCATATTTGAAATGACAAAAATAGTTTTTTATCGAAATGAACTAATTTTGAATTAGAATAATAATTTATTTAGTTTTAAATAAATAAATTTGATTTGAAATGGTTTTAAAAGAAACCAGAATTTCCAATAATTGAATTGGAATGGATTTGAATCGAAATTGTCTTCGGAATATCTCGATGTTGGATTTCGTGATTATACAGATATTGTTAGGGAAATTTGAAAGATATATATATATATATATATATATCGTTATTTCCAATATGATATTTGTTGGTCATAAAATTTGATATTGAATATAAGCCGATATATTTTCTATTCGGAGCCTTGTATTTAATATCAAATGTGATTGGGGTTTGTCGTGAATGGTGTCTTCATTAACACTGTTCTTAAGCCCAGTTGAGAAGAAGATTAAATCTTTTTATTTAGATTTAATGAAGTGTACCAATTAAACAATATTTAATTCGAATTGAATTGGCATTGATTTTTGGGTTTATCATGAACAGTGTTTTAAATACCACTTGTTCTTTAACCCGATAATTAATGGAATGTGATTTTGGGTTGTCGTGAACAGTATCTTCAATAATACTGTTCTTAGACCCAAAGGAGTTTAGAAAATTAGAAACTAACTGGAGATTAGTTAAGTTGAATGGTTTCTGGGGTATTGATCTGATGTTGGATTCGGCCTTCAGGGTTAATACTTAGGGAATTGCTGTAACGACACGAATTTCGCCCGGACCTAATCGATCGCTATGTCGACCAAGACCGTTCGAATCCCGTATATGCTAACTCTGGGTATACAACACATTAGAACAAATAATAGAATACATTTATAAACATCATAATAATGTTACATCATAGTACAGAATATCAGAGTATATCGAAATATAATCAATACAACGGAAGATGATTTTACAATAAATGTAATACAATGCACAGCGGAAATAAATAAATAACACAGCGGAAGACGATAAACGGACTGGACACAACTTTAAGCTTCGATCCAGAATCATGCTCAATATATCTGCAAAATAAAACTACTCGACCGCCCGTGTGGAAAATAGGGGCACCCGAGCTTGCAAGGGAAAAGCAAACTACAGGTCAGTCATGGGATGGTGTGAGAAACTCTAAACAGTTATAACCTTATATAAATCATATGGCATATCACGGGACCACGCCGCTAACGTGGAACGGGTTTAACCCTATGAATGCTTGTGTATAAACAACAATCAATATAGATATATGGATCTACTATGCATCAATCAACATGCAATATCCCAATCCACCCATTTAGATTAATCACCACACGTAGATTTTCTAACTCCAATTCAATTTACAGAAATTATTCCTTTGGACTTTATTCCCGATTTCTTATTTCAAATCATTTGAAATACATATCTTACTTTCTATATCAAAGTAGAGTTCACTTCGGGATCTCAAAACAAATCGTTTGGAAATATGAATTCCAAAACATAACAATGCATACAAACAAGTATGCAACCAAATATCGTGCTCCCCATCGACAAGGCAAAGGGTACGCACCTCGCAACTCGATATATATAAATGTGCACCAACCCCACATAGGAGTAGGCTACACCGACGATGCACCTACCCCACATAGGGGTAGGCTACACCGACCTCTCACCCATACTTTTAGTCTCAGGGTCACCCGACTCTTTAGCCACATACTAAATCATTTCATATCCCGAAGTAAGGAAAATCATTTCACAACATAATAATCACAAGTACTTTCAAACTATAGTACTTCACATCAGTAATTCACACATTTGATCAGTCACTGTTAATCACATAACCTTTGAGCTTGTACGTCTCAAAGAAGGGTGTTAAGCAAGAAAATTAATTCTCCGCCACCAAACAGATACATCATCAATAGCAACTAATCGAATATGCGATGAACCACAACTTAACATATAATACATTTCTAAATCATTTTAGAAATCATCAAATTTTGGGCCTCGAAATACTTTCTGTTTTATAAAACATTTTTATAAAACATTCCCTGTCCAAAATCGGGAATACATTTCTTTTCACTTAAGAAAAATATCATTTCACAATCATTCATTAAATTTGAAATAAACATAACATCGCTAAACACATTATCGTCAAATCGTGAAGTGTTTCACAAGGTGTTAGCACACTGATATTTCTACCCAACCCAATGCTAAATGTAAAAGCATATTTTGCTCATAAACTGGTCGAGCACTACCCAAACAATCAATCAATCAAATTTGACATTAAATATAAGGTTTTGAATAGAGATAGTATCGACTTATATTCAACATCAAATCCTGAAACCAACAAATATCATATCGGGAATAACGATATCTATATCTTCCAAATTCCCATCATAATATCTGTATAATTACGGAATCCAATATTGAAAATATCCAAAGATAATTTCAATTCAAATCCAATCCAATTTATTTATTTATAACCGTTGGATTATTTTTCTAGTTAATAACTAGTTCATTTCGATAAAAATATATTTTTATCTTTCCAAATATGGGATTTTTCATCCCAATTCTTTCCAATTCATTTCTTATGATTTTACATAAATTATTATTATTTTTAATAATTTTATCAAGGCCCGTACAGTCGATTTCCACCAATGACCAACGAACTGCACTTACAGCGACCTTTTCCAAATTTGATTTGGACATAATTCCAAATTCAACCGTTAGATTTCAAATTTCTCATATTCATTGGAAAGCTCTTTTCGATACGAACCCAACGGTTCTGGTTTCAGGAGAATCCGACGGTCGGATCTCCCGTAATGTTCGTTCGAAGTCAATGGTCGAAATTCGCGAACTGCCGCGGTGCGACGCGTTCTATTAAGGCCTTTATATTATATATATAATAAATATTTCGGGGATTTCCTTTTAAAACGTATTTTATAAATCATTTTAAATTCGTTTTCAAAACGATTTCAACTTCATATTCAATTTCTAATCAAAATTGAATATTCCATATACACGACGATTTTATACAGTGTATATATATGTTAAAAATTGTATTTTTAACAATTGAATCATTTTCACATTTCATATATATATATATCATTTTCTTTTCATATATATATATATATATATATATATATATATATCGTTTTCACATTTCATATATATATCGTTTTAATTTCATATATATATCGTTTTCATTTCATATTTATATATATTATTTCCACCTTCCATATATATAATATTTTCACTTTTCAATATATACGATATTTTCATTTTCAATATATATACGATATTTTTACTTTCAATATATATACGATATTTTCACTTTCAATATATATACGATATTTTCACTTTCAATATATATATATATATATTTCATTTCACATCACGATAATTTTCACACAGAATACAACCAAACAAACAAGCCTTCCATGGTCTGTGGACGACGGGAAACAATTCATATATGCAGTTATGAAATAAATAACTGTACAGAAAATTTAAAGTGAGAGAATTCTCACATTGATCGGTTTTATTTCTGAATTTTTGAATTCACGTTCAAATTTGCTTGAAATTCCAACGTGCTTCTTTTCTGTCCTGGCCAGCTCTGAAATGTAGCGCTCGTCGTTGCGAATCCAATGCAACTGACCGTTCGTCATTTCGACCTCATATGAGAGAGACACATATTTTTAAACATTGATTACACATTTAAATTAATTAATAATTAATTACTAATTACTCTGCTTGATTATCTCCCTCGGCATCGTTCTTGCTCCAACCCGTCGAACACATGCTTCACCCTCTCTCTCTCCTGACTGTGGGCGCCTCATGCCACTGAACCCTGATCGAAGACCGCCACGCTGGAGTCCTTCAGGTGCGCCGCCCATCGCCGGAGTGGGGTCCAATTCGACAGTCCCTGGCGCAAGCAATTCGAGGCTGAACGGCAGATGTCTCAAGTGAAAATACCGCCACATCGCGCGATGATTCCAGATCTTGACCTTTGAAGCGAGAGAACTCACGTAGACGAAGGTTTTCCCTTTAGAAGTTTCGATTTTTATTGCTTGAGGAGGGAGATCGGATGTGGAATTTTCTGGAGCGATCTGATCGTCGTTTGAGGGAAGAGCGAGTGAGGGGTTGACTAGGAAGGAAGTTTGACTAGGGTTTTGACCCTCTTAAAGTATATATAATATTATTTTATTTAATTTATTTCAATAATTACCAGTTTAACACCACTAACTCCAAACCAAACCCAATGACTGTCAAACCTAGCCAATTACCCCCGTTCGGAACAAAACGGAATATGTATTACAGGTTGATTCGACTGTTTCGATCGGTTTTCATCAAAATCAAAATATAACTCTATATATTGAATTTGAACGCGCATTTCAATTTACCGGGGCCACATACTTATTCTAAAAATTCCCAAAAAATAAATCCAGCTATGTTTTGACGATACGGTCCCAACGAAAGTAGATTCGTCGAATCCTGAGACCGTTTGAAAAATGGCCCTTTTCTGGTCGATCCAATTTAATAGAAATCGACCAAACATATTTTCCTTTGCCACGCTCACATACTAGCTTCAAAAATTATGAAATTTGAAACCTAGCAATAATTTGACATCTCGGATCCAACAAAAGTGGATTCGTCGAATTCTGGGGTCGTTTGCAAAAGAGCCATTTTCACGGGCTATAAAAATTCTATAGCGACCTTTCTGAAAATTCATTTGGCCATAACTTTTGCTTCCCACATTGAAACTTCGATTTTTCAGATTCGTTAGAAAGGTATTCACTAACAGATTTAAATATTTTTGGTTTCACTCAATTCCGTTTTATTTTGCACCCAGTACAGTCAGTCGAAGTTTGAATTCAAATTTTGAAACTACCGCGCCATTTCAGGCCTTGTTTATAATTCAAAGTAATTATATTTATTCTCAACTTCGATTCAAACTTACTTTTCATCATTATTATTTAAAATATTTATTTTAAATACATAAAATCCACTAAAATAGCCAATTTAAAAATTTTAAATTGGTTCAGATTTTCCGAGTCATTACAATCTCTCACACTTAAAACTTTTCGTCCCCGAAAAGGAAAAAGTCGAAAGTGGTTTGATTAATCAACTCAACTTTCACTACTTTCATTACGGATTAAGTTCTTCAACTTTTCAGTTTCCAAGAACTTTTCAAAATTTTCAAAAATTTGGTTGACACCCTAAATTTTCGAAAAATTTCGCCATTACCTCCTCTGTACCGGGAGCACCGAGAAAATCCCGAAATTGCCATACAGGCCCTCTGATCTCAAAAAGAAAAAGTCAAGCGGCTAGCCAATCGGCTCATAAAATCATCATCACCCCAACAAAACAGTTAATGTGTACATATATGTCGGGCAAACAATTTTATTCCTCTGCTCTAGCCTCCTTCCTATGACCTGTTCACACATATATATGTATATGCATGCAATTGCAAATAATTTTCAATACAATTCAACATTTGATGCAATTAGGCATAATAGTTCAAAATTACCAAACAAATAAACAAACAACACAACCATCAATCAATTAGTGGATTAACATTTCAAATTCATAATTTTGGTTCATATACAAAAATCACATTTTTGATGCCAAATCACAACAATAAATCTATCTATATAAGTTTTGGTTCTCACACCAGTCTGATGGAAATATATAGGAATCACAAATACGTTATTTATAAACATATAACACTCAACTCATTCTAGGGCATTTCTAACCCCATCTCTAACGAGTCACTCATTCTAGAATGCTACTGATTCTATCTCTAATGAGGATTCTTTCATAGGATATTACTAATCCTACCTCTGATGAGTCTTTTGTTCAGTTCTAATGAGTTGCACCGCAAAGATTTGAGTTAACCAAAGCTCTGATACCAGCGGTAACGACACGGTTTTCGCCCGGACCTAATCGATCGCTAAATCGACCAAGACCGTTCGAATCCCATATACGCTAACTCTGGGTATACAACACATCAGAACAAATAACACAAGACTTTTATAAACATCATAATAATGTTACATCAGAGTACAGAATATCAGAGTATATCAAAATATAATCAATACAGCGGAAGATGATTTTACAATAAATGTAATACAATGCATAGCGGAAATAAATAAATAACACAGCGGAAGACGATAAACGTACTGGACACAGCTTTAAGCTTCGATCCAGAATCCTGCTTAATATATCTGCAAAATAAAACTACTCGACTGCCCGTGTGGAAAATAGAGGCACCCGAGTTTGCAGCGGAAAAGCAAACTACAGGTCAGTCATGGGACTGGTGTGAGAAACTCTAAACAGTTATAACCTTATATAAATCATATGGCATATCAAGGGACCATGCCGCTAACGCAGAACGGGTTTACCCCATGAATGCTAGTGTATAAACAACAATCAATATAGATATATGGACCTACTATGCATCAATCAACATGCAATATCCCAATCTACCCATTTAGATTAATCACCACACGTAGATTTTCTAACTCCAATTCAATTTAAAGAAATTATTCCTTTGGACTTTATTCCCGATTTCATATTTCTAATCATTTGAAATACATATCTTACTTTCTATATCAAAGTAGATTTCACTTCGGGATCTCAAATCAAATCGTTTGGAAATATGAATTCCAAAACATAACAATAAATACAAACAAGTATGCAACCAAATATCGTGCTTCCCATCGACAAGGCAAAGGGTACGCACCTCGCAACTCAATATATATAAATGTGCACCTACCTAACATAGGAGTAGGCTACACCGACGATGCACCTACCCCACATAGGGGTAGGCTACACCGACCTCTCACCCGTACTTTTAGTCTCAGGGTCACCCGACTCTTTAGCCACATACTAAATCATTTCATATCCCAAAGTAGGGAAAATCATTTCACAACATAATAATCACAAGTACTTTCAAAATATAGTACTTCACATCAGTAATTCACACATATGATCAGTCACTATTAATCACATAACCTTTGAGCTCGTACGTCCCAAAGAAGAGTGTTAAGCAAGAGAATAAATTCTCCGCCACCAAACAGATACATCATCAATAGCAACTAATCGAATATCCGATGAACCACAATGTAACATATAATACATTTCTAAATCATTTTAGAAATCATCGGGTCTTGGGCCTCGAAATCCTTTCTGTTTTATAAAACATTTTTATAAAACATTCGCTGTCCAAAATCGGGAATACATTTCTTTTCACTTAAGAAAAATATCATTTCACAATCATTCATTAAATTTGAAATAAACATAACATCGCTAAACACCTTATCGTCAAATCGTGAAGTGTTTCACAAGGTGTTAGCACATAGATATTTCTACCCAACCTAATGCTAAATGTAAAAGCATATTTTGCTCATAAACTGGTCGAGCACAATCCAAACAATCAGTCAATCAAATTTGACATTAAATATAAGGTTTTGAATAGAGATAGTATCGACTTATATTCAACATCAAATCCTGAAACCAACAGATATCATATCGGGAATAACGATATCGATATCTTCCAAATTCCCATCACAATATCTGTATAATTACGGAATCCAATATTGAAAATATCCAAAGATAATTTCAATTCAAATCCAATCCAATTTATTAATTATAACCATTGGATTATTTTTCTAGTTAATAAATAGTTCATTTCGATAAAAATATATTTTTATCTTTTCAAATATGGAATTTTTCATCCCAATTCTTCCCAATTCATTTCTTATGATTTTACACAAATTATTACAATTTTTAATAATTTTATCAAGGCCCGTACAGCGATTTCCACCAATGGCCATCGAACTGCACTTACAGCGACTTTTTCCAAATTTTATTTGGACATAATTCCAAATCCAACCATTAGATTTCAAATTTCTCATATTCATTGGAAAGCTCTTTTTGATACGAACCCAACGGTTCTGGTTTCAGGAGAATCCGACGGTCGAATCTCCCGTAATGTTCGTTCGAAGTCAATGGTCGAAATTCGCGAACCGCCGCGGCACGGCGTGTTCTATTCAGGCCATTATATTATATATAATATATATTTCATCGATTTCCTCTTGAAACATATTTTATAAATCATTTTAAATTCATTTTCAAGATGATTTCAACTTCATATCAATTTCTAATCAAATTTGAATATTCCATATACACGACAATTTTATACAGTGTATATATATGTTAAAAATTATATTTTTAACAATCAAATCATTTTCACATTTCATATATATATATATATATATATATATATATATATATATATATATATATGTATATCGTATTCATTTCATATATATATCGTTTTCACATTTCATATATATATCGTTTTAATTTCATATATATATCATTTTCATTTCATATTTATATATATTATTTCCACCTTTCATATATATAATATTTTCACTTTTCAATATATACGATATTTTCACTTTCTAATATATACGACATTTTTACTTTCAATATATATACTATATTTTCACTTTCAGTATATATACGATATTTTCACTTTCAACATATATATATATATATTTATTTCATTTCACATCACGATCAATTTTCACACAAAATACAACCAAACAAACAAGTCGTCCATGGTCTGTGGACGACGGGGAACAGTTCATATGTGCAGTTATGAAATAAATAACTGTACAAAAAATTTAAAGTGGGAGAATTCTCACATTGATCGGTTTTATTTCTGAGTTTCTGAATTGATTCTGTTCACGTTCAAATTTGCTTGAAATTCCAACGTGCTTCTTTTCTGTCCTGGTCAGCTCTGAAATGTAGCGCTCGTCGTTGCGAATACAATGCAACTGACCGTTCGTCATTTCGACCTCGTATGAGAGAGATACATATTCTTAAACATTGATTACACATTTAAATTAATTAATAATTAATTACTAATTACTCTGCTTGATTATCTCCCTCACCATCGTTCTTGCTCCAACCCGTCGAACACATGCTTCACCCTCTCTCTCTCTCCTGACTGCGCGCACCTCAGGCCACTGCACCTTGATCGAAGGCCACCATGCTGGAGCCCTTCAGGTGCGCCGCCCATCGCCGGAGTGGGGTCCAATTCGACAATCCCAGGCGCAAGCAATTCGAGGCTGAACGACAGATGTCTTAGGCAAAAATCCCACCAAATCGCGCGATGATTCCAGATCTCGACCGTTGAAGCGAGAGAACTCACGTAGACGAAGGTTTTCCCTTTAGAAGTTTCGATTTTTATTGCGTGAGGAGGGAGATCGGATGTGGAATTTTCTGGAGCGATCTGATCGTCATTTGAGGGAAGAGCGGTTGAGAAATAATGGGGTTGACTAGGAGGGAAGTTTGACTAGGGTTTTGACCCTCCTAAAGTATATATAATATTATTTTATTTTATTTAATTCAATAATTACCCGTTTAACACCACTAACTCCAAACCAAACCCAACGACTGTCAACCCTAGCTAAATACCCCGTTCCGAGCACAACGGAATATGTATTACAGGCTGATTCAACTGTTTCGATCAGTTTTCGTCAAAATCAAAATATAACTCAATATATTGAATTTGAACGCGCATTTCAATATACAGGGGCCACATACTTATTATAAAAATTCCCAGAAAATAAATCTAGCTATGTTTTGAGATACAGTCCCAACAAAACTAGTTTCGTCGAATTCTGAGACCGTTTGAAAAATGGCCCTTTTCTGGTCGATCCAATTTAATAGAAATCGACCAAACACATTTTCCTTTGCCACGCTCATATACTAGCTTCAAAAATTATGAAATTTGAAACCTAGCAATAATTCGACATCCCGGATCCAACAAAAGTGGTTTCGTCGAATTCTTAGGTCGTTTGCAAAATGGCCATTTTCACGGGCTATATAAATTCTATAGCGACCTTTCTGAAAATTCATTTGGCCATAACTTTTGCTTATCGCAATGAAACTTCGATTTTTCAGATTCGTTATAAAGGTATTCACTAACAGATTTAAATAATTTTGGTTTCACTCAATTCCATTTTATTTTGCACCCGGTACAGTTAGTCGAAGTTTGAATTCAAATTTTGAAACTACCGCGCCATTTCAGGCCTTGTTTATAATTCAAAGTAAATATATTTATTTTCAACTTCGATTCAAACTTAATTTTCATCATTATTATTTAAAATATTTACTTTCAATACATAAAATCCACTAAAATAGCCAATTTAAAAATTTTAAATTGGTTCAGATTTTTCGGGTCGTTACACTCACTTGCTAATTTATGGTTAGGAACTGATTGAAATGTGATGTGATTTTGGGTTTATCATGAACCGTGTTTTAAATGACATGGATTTTTCAACCCAGTTAAAGATTAAAACTAAGTGGAGTTTTAATGAATCTTTAATTAGATTGAAAAGATCGAGAATGGAGTATCACCAGTTTTGCTCCAGGCGATAGTTAAATCTTTAATTGGATTTGAACGTGAAATGGTAATTGAATTTACTGATAACGCCATGGTGTTAGATATGATGTATTACCAGTTTTACTTAATGGGATGAATATTTTGGGATTGGGAAATTAAAACAAATGATTACTTCGGTAGGATTCGTTAATCCCGACTAGTTTGAAGCAATATTCAAAGGAAGATTAAAGAATAAATTTAAAAGAATTTATCTTTGATAAAATTAATGGGAAGCTTTCCCTAAGAATGTGAAATTTAGAAACTAACTGTAGATTAGCTAAGAAGAATGGTTTCCTGGGTATTGATCTGATGTTGGTTTCGGCCTTCGGGGTTAATGTTTGGGGAATTGTTCTCTTACTAATTTACGGTTAGTGACTGATGAATTGGAATGAGGCGTATGTTGTGTTTGTGTAACACTTGTTTATTATATACGCGAGTTATTCAGAAAGACCGGGTTTATCCCATTCTGAATAACTGATTCGACGATGAGTCGAAGATGAAGATGGTGGTCGAACACCGGAGGTCTTCACGTCGTTTGAGTGGTTACTGATGATCTTGATTGGGCCATACACCCAAGAGGAGGGAATCATTTAGTGTTCTTTAGACGTACTTGGAGATCGATGGATATGCGAGGTACAAGGTGCCTCCGGTTTCATTCAGACCCAGAACGGACTTGTAAATGGACTGTGTGTCTGACATTGGTATCATTCTGTGTGATTGATGGATATCGGTTGCATGGAGTGGTTTGCCTGTGTGGCATGCTAAGATGCAAATGATCAAGGCTTCTGTTGAAAAGCAGAGTCTTGTGGTGGATGATCAAAGCACGGCCTGTGTGGCATTGCTTTGTGTAACGTTGATTCGCGAGCCTCAAACCCCGGTTGTGAACCAAAAACGGGAGAAGGGCCTCAGGGAGGATATGCATTTCTTCCTAGTTAGAAGTGGCGTCAGTGGTTTTACACGCCTTGACGAGTTTGACTTATGTGGTTGTTGCTGTTGTGAGGCGGCTCAGATATATCAGTGACTATGTGAAGCCGACGGAGTCATTCTTGGCTCATTGACACCCCAAAGGGTGGGGAAACGCAGTGTTTAGGCATTTTAATCCACATCGGTGGACCGGCCCTGTCGCTCCAAGGGCCTACCTGAGTCTGGGTTCTGAGGGGCGGGCTAAAGCGTCTCGAATCGGTAGAGGACTATCTTTTGCCTCGTTTAATAGATGGAAATCCAATTTCCAAATACAATATGTGCGGTTTTGATTGTAAACCTATATATGGCGACAAAGTGGCATGGGACGCTCATGTTGCCTATGATTGATATTTATGATTGTATATAAAATCAGAAACTAATTGGAAACGAGCTAAGATGGGTGTTTTCCTAGGTATTAGTCTGATGCTGGTTTCGTCCTTGGGGTTAATACTTAGGGAACCATTCTCTTACTAATTTACGGTTGGATTCTGATTAAAAATTTAAAACATGACTGACCTGGAGTTTATTGTTTCAACCTAAACTCTGGGTGCCTCTATTTTGACACGGGCAGCTAGTAGTTTTGGTTTTGCAGATTTATATTCACAGGAACCTGATTTACAGCTGGAACGATACTCGGAAAGCTCTGTATCTGTGTATTACTTCTAGTTGTGTATTGTATTATTTTCCTGCTATGTAATGTATTGTAATCTCTGATATTTTTCTGATGTATATTATTTGTTTATACTCTGTATATTCTTGTATTTTGATGCATTGTTGTAATTAACAAAGAAATGTTCTTCTGTCTGTGTTTTGATTCATCTTGTCCCCAAAGTAATTCGTTCTTTCTCTTCTCTTTGGAGACCGGGGAAGTTCGGGTCGCTTCATTTGGTATCAGAGCTTTGGTTTACAAAGCTCAGAGAACAAGACACACTAGAACCATATGAAAGAATTCATCAGGGTTTGGATTAGTAATATCCATTGAGAATGACTCGTTAGAGATGGGATCAATAGTATCCTAGAACGAGTGTGATGAGTATATTAATAAAATGAAAACAAATTTTGTTTTGAAAATTAAATCGTTTTATACGTATTTGAATATTTATTTGTATTGAATTTGGACAATCCAATATATAAAGATTTTGCATATACGCCTTACAAACATAGATTTGAAGTTTTAATATAGTGGATAGATATAGAATCACACTCTAGTCGCCTGAAGATGGTTCTGATGATCGCTATAGCGATCGCTTCATCTGTATCCATGTTCGAGTTTCGAAAGTGGGGAATCTATATATTTCCTATTGACTGGTGTGAGAACCAAAATTAGATAGGGCTTATTGTTGTGATTTGGCATCAAAAATCAGATTTTTGACTATATATCAAAGTTATGAATTTGAAATGGTAATTCACTAATTGATTACTAATTGTGTGGTTTGATTAATTAAATGTTGAACCTATAACCAAATAGAATCAAATAGTGAATTGTATTGGAAATTTATCACAATTGCATTCATGTTCATGTACTTACATTGAACAGGTCATAGCAAGGAGGCTAGAGCAGCAGAATGAAATTGTTTTCTCGACAAATAGGTACATGTTTACCATAATTCACTGTTTCGTTTGGGTGATGATGATTTTATGAGCCAATTGGTTAGCGACTTGGATTTTTCTTTTTCTTTTGGATTGAAGAAAGCCATGGGAGGCTATATGAAATATCCCGAAGTCCCCGATGCAAAGAAGGTTATGGCGAAATTTTTCAAAAATTTAGGGTGTTAGCCAAATTTTTGAAAAATTTGGAAAGTTCTTAAAAACTGAAAAGTTGAAGAACTTAAGCCGTAGTGAAAATAATGAAAGTTGAGTTGATTTCTAAAACAACTTTCGGCTTTGTTCTTTTCGGGGACGAAAAGTTTTAAGTGGGGGATATTGTAATAACCCTGAAATCCAAGCCAATTTAAAATTTTTATTTTGGCAATTTTAGCGAATTTTGATTATTTAAAATGAATTATTTTAAATAATAACGACGAAGAATTTATTTTGAATAGAATTCGAACGCATATATTTAATTGAATCGTCGTTAGAATATAAATATTTTATTTTAAATATAAAAGAAATTGAAGTTCAAATTAGATTGAAATTAAATTGAAATGAATTGAAATTCGAATTAAATTGAAAAGAATTGAAATTCAAATTAGATTGAAGTTAAATTGAACTGAATTGAAATTCGAATTAAATTGAAAAGAATTGAAATTCGAGTTAGAATTGAAATCATTTTGAATTGAATTTAAAACGTATTGAATCTGAGCTGAAATCGATTTGAATTGAAACCAATGTGGATTGAAATTGATTTGAATTGAAATCGAGGTGAAATGAATTTAAAACGAATTTATATTGGAAAGATTCAATTTTGATTAGAAATTGAATATGAAGTTGAAATCGTTTTGAAAACGAATTTAAAACGATTTATATAATACGTTTTAAAAGGAAATCAACGAAATATATATAATATTTATATTATATATATATAATGGCCTGAATAGAACGCGCCGTGCCGTGGCAGTTCGCGGATTTCGACCATTGACTTCGAATGGATATTACGGGAAATCCGACCGTCGGATTCTCCTAAAACTGGAACCGGGTTGGTATCGAAAAGAGCTTTCTAACGAATATTAGGGATTTGAAATACAACGGTTGGATTTGGAATTATGTCCAAATCAAATTTGGAAAAGGTTGCTGTAAGTGCAGTTTGATGGTTGTTGATGGAAATCGACTGTATGGACCTTGATAAAATTATTAAAAATAGTAATAATTTGTGTAAAATCATTAGAAATGATTTGTGAAGACTTAGGCTGAAAAACTCCATATTTGAAAGGATAAAAATAGATTTTTATCGAAATGAACTAATTTTGAATTAGAAGAATAATTTATTTATTTTTAAATAAATAAATTAGATTTGAAATGGTTTTAAAAGAAACCAGAATTTCCAATAATTGAATTAGAATGGATTTGAATTGAAATTGTCTTCGGAATATTTCGATGTTGGATTTCGTGATTATACAGATATTGTTAGGGAAATTTGAAAGATATATATATATATATATATCGTTATTTCCAATACGATATTTGATGGTCGTAGAATTTGATATTGAATATAAGCCGATATATTTTCTATTCAGAGCCTTGTATTTAATATCAAATGTGATTTGGGTTTGTCGTGAATGGTGTCTTCATTAACACTGTTCTTAAGCCCAGTTGAGAAAAAGATTAAATCTTTTTATTTAGATTTAATGTAGTGTACCAATTAAATAATATTTAATTGGAATTGAATTGGTATTGATTTTTGGGTTTATCATGAACAGTGTTTTAAATAACACTTGTTCTTTAACCCGATAATTAATGGAATGTGATTTTGGGTTGTCGTGAACGGTATCTTCAATAATACTGTTCTTAGACCCAAAGGAGTTAAGAAAATCAGAAACTAACTGGAGATTAGTTACGTTGAATGGTTTCTGGGGTATTGATCTGATGTTGGTTTCGGCCTTCGGGGTTAATACTTAGGGAATTGCTCACTTGCTAATTTACAGTTAGGGACTGACTGAAATGTGACGTGATTTTGGGTTTATCGTGACCCGTGTTTTAAATGACATGGATTATTTAACCCAGTTAGATTAAAACCAGGTGGAGTTTTAATGATTCTTTAATTAGATTGAAAAAATCGAGAATGGAGTATCACCAGTTTTGCTCCAGGCGATAGTTAAATCTTTAATTAGATTTGAACATGAAATGGTAATTGAATTTATCGATAACACCGTGGTGTTAGATATGAAGTATTACCAATTTTAGTTCATGGGATGAATAGGTTGGGATTGGGAAATTAAAACAAATGATTACTTCGGTAAGGTTCGTTAATCCCGACTACTTTGAAGTGATATTCAAAGGAAGATTAAACAATAAATTTAAAAGAATTTATCTTTAATAAAATTAATGGGAACCTTGCCCTAAGAATGTGAAATTTAGAAACTAACTGTAGGTTAGCTAAGAAGAATTGTTTCCTGGGTAATGATCTGATGTTGGTTTTGGCCTTCGGGGTTAATGTTTGGGGAACTGTTCTCTTAGTAATTTACGGTTAGCGACTGATGAATTGGAATGAGGCATATGTTGTGTTTGTGTAACAATAGTTTATTATATACGCGAGTTATTCAGAAAGACCGGGTTTATCCCATTCTGAATAACTGATTCGACGATGAGTCGAAGATGAAGACGGTGGTCGAAGACCGGAGGTCTTCATGTCGTTTGGGTGGTTACTTATGATCTTGATTGCCCCGTACACCCAAGAGGAGGGAATCAGTTAGTGGTCGTCCAGACCTACTTGGAGATCGATGGATATGCAAGGTACAAGGTGCCTACGGTTTTGTTCAGATCTAGAAAGGACTTGTAAATGCACTATGTGTCAGACATTGGATATCATTATGTGTGATTGATGGATATCGGTTGCATGGGGTGGTTTTCCTGTGTGGCATGCTAAGATCCAAACGATCAAGGCTTCTGTTGAAAAGCAGAATCTTGTGGTGGATGATCAAAGCACAGCCTGTGTGGCATAGCTTTGTGTAACATTGATTTGCAAGCCTCACACCCCGGTTGGGAACCAAAAACGGGAGAAGGACCTTAGGGAGGACAAGCGTTTCTTTCTAGTTAGAATTTGCGTCGGTGGTTTTACATGCCTTGACGATACTCATGTGGTTGTTGCTGTTGCGAGGCGCCTCGGATATATCGGTGACTATGTGAAGTCGCTGGAGTCATTCATTGGCTCATTGACACCCCAAAGGGTGGTGAAACGCAGTGTTCAGGCATTTTAATCCACATCGGTGGATCAGCCCTACGCTCTAAGGGCCCACCTAAGTTTGGGTCCTGATTGGCGGGCTAGAGCGTCTCGAATCGGTTGAGGACTATCTTTTGCCTCGGTTCATAGATGGAAATCCAATTTCCAAATACGATATGTGTAGTTTTGATTGTAAACCTATATATGGCGACATAGTGGTGAAGGACAATCATGTCGCCTATGATTGATATTTATGATTGTATATATAATCAGAAACTAACTGGGAACGAGCTAAGATGGGTGGTTTCCTGGGTATTAGTTTGATGTTGGTTTCGACCTTAGGGTTAATACTTAGGGAATCATTCTCTTACTTATTTACGGTTGGAGTCTGATTAAAAATTTAAAACATGACTGACCTGGAGTTTATTGTTTCAACCTAAACTCTGGGTGCCCCTATTTTGACATGGGCAGCTAGTAGTTTTGGTTTTGCAGATTTATATTCGAAGGAACCTGATTTACAGCTGGAACGATACTCGGAAAGCTCTGTATCCGTGTATTACTTCTAGTTGTGTATTGTATTATTTTTCGCTGCTATGTAATGTATTGTAATGTCTGATATTTTTCTGATGTATATTATTTGTTTATACTCTGTATATTCTTGTATTCTAATGAATTGTTGTAATTAACAATGAAATGTTCTTCTGTCTGCGTTCTGATTCGTCTTGTCCTCAAAGTAATTCGCTTTTTCTCTTCTCTTCGGAGACCGGGGAAATTCGGTTCACTTCATTTGGTATCAGAGCTTTGGTTTACAAAGCTCAGAGAACAAGACGCATTAGAACCATATGAAAGAATTCATCAGGGTTTGGATTAGTAATATCCAATGAGAATGACTCGTTAGAGATGGGATCAATAGTATCCTAGAACGAGTGTGAAGTGTATATTAATAAAATGAAAACAAGTTTTGTTTTGAAAATTAAATCATTTTATACGTATTTGAATATTTATTTGTATTGAATTTGGACAATCCAATATATAAAGATTTCACATATACGCCTTGCAAACGTATATTCGAAGTTTTAATATATTGGGTAGATATAGAATCACACTCTAGTCGCCCGAAGATGGTTCTGATGATCGCTATGGCGATCGCATCATCAGTATTCATGTTCGAATTTCGAAAGTGGGAAATCTATATATTTCCTATTGACTGGTGTGAGAACCAAAATTAGATAGGGCTTATTGTTGTGATTTGGCATCAAAAATCTGATTTTTGACTACATATCAAAGTTATGAATTTGAAATGATAATTCACTAATTGATTGCTAATTGTGTTGTTTGATTATTGTTGGATTAATTAAATTTTGAACCTATAACCAAATAGAATCAAATATTGAATTGTATTGGAAATCTATCGCATTTGCATGCATGTACATGTAGTTACATTGAACAGGCCATAGCAAGGAGGCTAGAGCAGCAGAATAAAATTGTTTGCCCGACAAATAGGTACATGTTTACCATAATTTACTGTTTCGTTTGGGTGATGATGATTTTATGAGCCAATTTGCTGGCCGCTTGGCTTTTTCTTTTTATTTTGGATTGAAGAAGGCCATGGGAGGCTATATGAAATATCCCGAAGTCCCCGATGCAGGGGAAGTTATGGCGAAATTTTTTGAAAATTTAGGGTGTTACCCAAAAATTTGAAAAAATTGAAAAGTTCTTAAAAACTGAAAAGTTGAAGAACTTAAGCCGTAGTGAAAATAATGAAAGTTGAGTTGATTTCTAAAACTACTTTCAGCTTCGTTCCTTTTCGAGGACGAAAAGTTTTAAGTGGGGGAGATTGTAATAACCCAGGAATCCAAGCCAATTTAAAATTTTTATTTTGGCAATTTTAGCGAATTTTGATTATTTAAAATGAATTATTTTAAATAATAACAACGAAGAATTTATTTTGAATAGAATTCGAACGCATATATTTAATTGAATCGTCGTTAGAATATAAATATTTTATTTTAAATATAAAAGGAATTGAAGTTCGAATTAGATTGAAATTAAATTGAAATGAATTGAAATTCGAATTAAATTGAAAATAATTGAAATTCGATTTAGATTGAAATTAAATTGAACTGAATTGAAATTTGAATTAAATTGAAGAGAATTGAAATTCGAATTAGAATTGAAATTATTTTGAATTGAATTTAAAACGTATTGAAATTGAGCTGAAATCGATTTGAATTGAAACCGATGTGGAGTGAAATTGATTTGAATTGAAATCAAGTTGAAATGAATTTAAAACGAATTTATATTGGAAAGATTCAATTTTGATTAGAACTTGAATATGAAGTTGAAATCGTTTTGAAAATGAATTTAAAACGATTTATTTAATATGTTTTAAAAGGAAATCGACGAAATATATATAATATTTATGTTATATATATATAATGGCCTGAATAGAACGCGCCGCGCCGCGGCAGTTCGCGGATTTCGACCATTGACTTCGAACGGATATTACGGGAAATCCGACCGTCAGATTCTCCTAAAACCGGAACCGGGTTCGTATCGAAATGAGCTTTCTAACAAATGTTAGGGATTTAAAATCTAACGGTTGGATTTGGAATTTTGTCCAAATCAAATTTGGAAAAGGTCGCTGTATGTGCAGTTCGATGGCCGTTAATGGAAATCGACTGTACGAGCCTTGATAAAATTATTAAAAATAGTAATAATTTGAGTAAAATCATAAGAAATGATTTGTGAAGATTTGGGTGAAAAACTCCATATTTGAAAGGATAAAAATAGATTTTTTTCGAAATGAACTAATTTTGAATTAGAATAATAATTTATTTGTTTTTAAATAAATAAATTTGATTTGAAATGGTTTTAAAAGAAACCAGAATTTCCAATAATTGAATTGGAATGGATTTGAATCGAAATTGTCTTCGGAATATTTCAATGTTGGATTTCGTGATTATAGAGATATTGTTAGGGAAATTTGAAAGATATATATATATATATATATATATATATATATATATATATATATTGCTATTTCCAATACGATATTTGTTGGTCGTAGAATTAGATATTGAATATAAGCCGATATATTTTCTATTCAGAGCCTTGTATTTAATATCAAATGTGATTTGGGTTTGTCGTAAATGGTGCCTTCATTAACACTGTTCTTATGCCCAGTTGAGAAAAAGATTAAATCTTTTTATTTAGATTTAATGAAGTGTACAAATTAAATAATATTTAATTGGAATTGAATTGGTATTGATTTTTGGGTTTATCGTGAATAGTGTTTTAAATAACACTTGTTCTTTAACCCGATAATTAATGGAATGTGATTTTGGGTTGTCGTGAACGGTATCTTCAATAATATTGTTCTTAGACCCAAAGGAGTTAGGAAAATCAGAAACTAACTGGAGATTAGTTAAGTTGAATGGTTTCTAGGGTATTGATCTGATGTTGGTTTCAGCATTCGGGGTTAATACTTAGGGAATTTCTCACTTGCTAATTTACGGTTAGGGACTGATTGAAATGTGATGTGATTTTGGGTTTATCGTGAACTGTGTTTTACGACATGGATTCTATAACCCAGTTAAAGATTAAAACTAAGTGGAGTTTTCATGAATCTTTAATTAGAATGAAAAAATCGAGAATGGAGTATCACCAGCTTTGCTACAGGCGATAGTTAAATCTTTAATTAGATTTGAACATGAAATGTTAATTGAATTTACCGATAACAACGCGGTGTTAGATATGAAGTATTACCAGTTTTAATTCATGGGATGAATAGGTTGGGATTGGGAAATTAAAACAAATGATTACTTCGGTAAGGTTCGTTAATCCCGACTAGTTTGAAGTGATATTCAAAGGAAGATTAAAGAATAAATTTAAAAGAATTTATCTTTGATAAAATTAATGGGAACCTTTCCTTAAGAATGTGTAATTTAGAAACTAACTGTAGGTTAGCGAAGAAGAATGGTTTCCTGGTTATTGATCTGATGTTGGTTTCGGCCTTCGGGGTTAATGTTTGGGGAAATGTTCTCTTAGTAATTTACGGTTAGTGACTGATGAATTGGAATGAGGCATATGTTGTGTTTGTGTAACACTTGTTTATTATATACGCGAGTTATTCAGAAAGACCGGGTTTATCCCATTCTGAATAACTGATTCGACGATGAGTTGATGATCAAGGCGGTGGTCGAAGACCGGAGTTCTTAATGTCGTTAGGGTGGTTACTGATGATCTTGATTGGGCCGTACACCCAAGAGGAGGGAATCAATTAGTGCTCGTCTAGACGTACTTGGAGATCGATGGATATGCGAGGTACAAGGTGCCTTCGGTTTCGTTCAGACGCAGAACGGACTTGTAAATGGACTTTGTGTCAGACATTGGATATCATTCTATGTGATTGATGGATATCGGTTGCATGGAGTGGTTTGCCTGTGTGGCATGCTAAGATGCAAATGATCAAGGCTTCTGTTGAAAAGCAGAGTCTTGTAGTGGATGATCAAAGCACGGCATGTGTGGCATAACTTTGGGTAACGTTGATTCGCGAGCCTCACACCCTAGTTGTGAACCAAAAACGGGAGAAGGACCTCAGGGAGGACATGCGTTTCTTCCTAGTTAGAAGTGGCGTCAGTGGTTTTACACGCCATGACGATTTTGACTCATGTGGTTGTTGCTGTTGCGAGGCGCCTCGGATATATCGGTGACTATGTGAAGCCGATGGAGTCATCCCTTGGCTCATTGACACCCCCAAAGGGTGGGGAAACGCAGTGTTAAGGCATTTTAATCCACATCGGTGGACCGGCCTTGCGCTCCAAGGGCCCACCTGAGTCTGGGTCCTGAGGGGCGGGCTAGAGCGTCTCGAATCAGTAGAGGACTATCTTTTGCCTCGGTTCATAGATGGAAATCCAATTTCCAAATACAATATGTGCGGTTTTGATTGTAAACCTATATATGGCGACATAGTGGCATGGGACGCTCATGTCGCCTATGATTGATATTTATGATTGTATATAAAATTAGAAACTAACTAGAAACGAGCTAAGATGGGTGGTTTCCTGGGTATTAGCCTGATGTTGGTTTCGACCTTCGGGGTTAATACTTAGGAAATCATTCTCTTACTAATTTACGGTTGGAGTCTGAATAAAAATTTAAAACATGGCTGACCTGGAGTTTATTGTTTCAAACTAAACTTTGGGTGCCCCTGTTTTGACACGGGCAGCTAGTAGTTTTGGTTTTGCAGATTTATATTCACAGGAACCTGATTTACAGCTGGAACGATACTCTGAAAGCTCTGTATCTTTGTATTACTTCTAGTTGTGTATTGTATTATTTTCCTCTGCAATGTAATGTATTGTAATCTCTGGTATTTTTCTGATGTATATTATTTGTTTATACTCTGTATATTCTTGTATTCTGATGAATTGTTGTAATTTACAATAAAATGTTCTTCTGTCTGCGTTTTGATTCGTCTTGTCCTCAAAGTAATTCGTTCTTTCTCTTCTCTTCGGAGACCAAGGAAGTTCGGGTCGCTTCATTTGGTATCATAGCTTTGGTTTACAAAGCTCAGAGAACAAGACACATTATAACCATACAAAAGAATTCATCAGGGTTTGGATTAGTAATATCCAATGAGAATGACTCATTAGAGATGGGATCAGTAGTATCCTAGAATGAGTGTGAAGAGTATATTAAAAAAATGAAAACAAGTTTTATTTTGAAAATTAAATCGTTTTATACGTATTTGAATATTTACTTGTATTGAATTTGGACAATCCAATATATAAAGATTTCGCATATACGCCTTGCAAACGAATATTCAAAGTTTTAATATATTGGATAGATATAGAATCACACTCTAGTCGCCCGAAGATGGTTCTAATAATCGCTATAGCGATCGCATCATCAATATTCATGTTCGAGTTTCGAAAGTGGGATTTCTATATATTTCCTTTTGACTGGTGTGAGAACCAAAATTAGATAGGGCTTATTATTGAGATTCGGCATCAAAAATCTGATTTTTGACTATATATCAAAGTTATGAATTTGAAATGATAATTCACTAATTGAATGCTAATTGTGTTGTTTGATTATTGTTTGATTAATTAAATGTTGAACCTATAACCAAATAGTTACAAATAGTGAATTGTATTGGAAATCTATCGCATTTGCATGCATGTACATGTACTTACATTGAACAGGTCATAGCAAGGAGGCTAGAGAAGCAGAATAAAATTGTTTGCCCGACAAATAGGTATATGTTTACCATAATTTACTGTTTTGTTAGGGTGATGATGATTTTATGAGCCGATTGGCTAGCCGCTTGGCTTTTCCTTTTTCTTTTGGATTGAAGAAGGCCATGGGAGGCTATATGAAAATCATATCCCGAAGTCCCCTGTGCAGGGGAGGTTATGGCGAAATTTTTCGAAAGTTTAGGATGTTAGGCAAATTTTTGAAAAATTTGAAAAGTTCTTAAAAATTGAAAAGTTGAAGAACTTAAGCTGTAGTGAAAATAATGAAATTTGAGTTGATTTCTAAAACTACTTTCGGCTTCGTTCCTTTTCGGGAACGAAAAGTTTTAAGTGGGGGAGATTGTAATAACCTGGAAATTCAAGCCAATTAAAAATTTTCATTTTGGCAATTTTAGCGAATTTTGATTATATAAAATGAATTATTTTAAATAATAACGACGAAGAATTTATTTTGAATAGAATTCGAACGCATATATTTAATTGAATCGTCGTTAGAATATAAATATTTTATTTTAAATATAAAAGGAATTGAAATTCGAATTAGATTGAAATTAAATTGAAATGAATTGAAATTCGAATTAAATTGAAAAGAATTGAAATTTGAATTAGATTGAAATTATATTGAAATGAATTGAAATTCGAATTAAATTGAAAAGAATTGAAATTCGAATTAGATTGAAATAGAATTGAAATCGTTTTGAATTGAATTTAAAACGTATTGAAATTGAACCGAAATTGATTTGAATTGAAACCGATGTGGATTGAAATTGATTTGAATTGAAATCGAGTTGAAATGAATTTAAAACGAATTTATATCGGAAAGATTAAATTTTGATTAGATATTGAATATGAAGTTGAAATCATTTTGAAAACGAATTTAAAACGATTTATATAATACGTTTTAAAAGGAAATCGATGAAATACATATAATATATATATATATATAATAGCCTTAATAGAACGCGCCGTGCCATGGTTGTTCACGAATTCCGACCATTGACTTCGAATGGATATCACGGGAGATCCGACCGTCGGATTCTCCTAAAACCGGAACCGTTGGGTTCGTATCGAAAAGAGCCTTCTAATGAATATTAGGGATTTGAAATCTAACGGTTGGATTTGGAATTATGTCCAAATCAAATTTGGAAAAGGTCGGTGTAAGTGCAGTTCGATGGCCGTTGATGGAAATCGACTGTACGGGCCCTGATAAAATTATTAAAAATAGTAATAATTTGTGTAAAATCATAAGAAATGATTTGTGAAGACTTGGGGTGAAAAACGCCATATTTGAAAGGATAAAAATAGGTTTTTATCGAAATGAACTAACTTTGAACTAGAATAATAATTTATTTATTTTTAAATAAATAAATTTGATTTGAAATGGTTTTAAAAGAAACCAGAATTTCCAATAATTGAACTGGAATGGATTTGAATCGAAATTGTCTTTAGAATATTTCGATGTTGGATTTCGTGATTATACAGATATTGTTAGGAAAATTTGAAAGATATATATATATATCATTATTTCCAATACGATATTTGTTGGTCATAGAATTTGATATTGAATATAAGCCGATATATTTTGTATTCAGAGCCTTGTATTTAATATCAAATGTGATTTGGGTTTGTCGTGAATGGTGTCTTCATTAACACTGTTCTTAAGCCCAGTTGAGAAAAAGATTAAATCTTTTTATTTAGATTTAATGAAGTGTACCAATTAAATAATATTTAATTGGAAATGAATTGGTATTGATTTTTGGGTTTATCGTGAATAGTGTTTTAAATAACACTTGTTCTTTAACCCGATAATTAATGGAATGTGATTTTGGGTTGTCGTGAACGGTATCTTCAATAATACTGTTCTTATACCCAAAGGAGTTAAGAAAATCAGAAACTAACTGGAGATTAGTTAAGTTGAATGGTTTCTGGGGTATTGATCTGATGTTGGTTTCGGCCTTCGGGGTTAATACTTAGGGAATTGCTCACTTGCTAATTTAAGGTTAGGGACTGATTGAAATGTGATGTGATTTTTGGTTTATCATGAACCGTGTTTTAAATGACGTGGATTCTTTAACCCTGTTAAAGATTAAAACTAAGTGGAATTTTAATGAATCTTTAATTAGACTAAAAAGATCGAGAATGGAGTATCACCAGTTTTACTCCAGGCGATAGTTAAATCTTTAATTAGATTTGAACGTTAAATGGTAATTTAATTTTCTGATAACACCGTGGTGTTAGATATGAAGTATTACCAGTTTTACTTCATGGGATGAATAGGTTGGGATTGGGAAATTAAAACAAATGATTACTTCGGTAAGGTTCATTAATCCCGACTAGTTTGAAGTGATATTAAAAGGAAGATTAAAGAATAAATTTAAAAGAATTTATCTTTGATAAAATTAATGGGAACCTTTCCCTAAGAATGTGAAATTTAGTAACTAACGGTAGGTTCGCTAAGAAGAATGGTGTCCTGGGTATTGATCTGATGTTGGTTTCGGCCTTCGGGGTTAATGTTTGGGGAATTGTTCTCCTACTAATTTACGGTAAGTGACTGATGAATTGGAATGAGGCGTATGTTGTGTTTGTGTAGCACTTGTTTATTATATACACGAGTTATTCAGAAAGACCGAGTTTATCCCATTCTGAATAACTGATTCGACTATGAGTCGAAGATGAAGACGGTGGTCGAAGACCGAAGGTCTTCACATCGTTTGGGTGGTTACTGATGATCTTGATTGGGTCGTACATCCAAGAGGAGGGAATCGGTTAGTGGTCGTCCAGACGTACTTGGAGATTGATTGATATGCGAGGTACAAGGTGCCTCCGGTTTCGTTCAGACCCAGAACGGACTTGTAAATGGACTGTGTGTCTGACATTGATTATCATTCTGTGTGATTGATGGATATCGGTTGCATGGAGTGGTTTGCCTGTGTGGCATGCCAAGATGCAAATGATCAAGGCTTCTGTTGAAAAGCAGAGTCTTGTGGTGGATGATCAAAGCACGACCTGTGTGGCATAGCTTTGTGTAACATTGATTCGCGAGCCTCACACCCGGGTTGTGAACCAAAAACGGGAGAAGGACCTCAGGGAGGACATGCATTTCTTTCTAGTTAGAAGTGGCGTCAGTGGTTTTACACTCTCTGATGAGTTTGACTTACGTGGTTGTTGCTGTTGCGAGGCGCCTCGGATATATCGGTGACTATGTGAAGCCGATGGAGTCATTCGTTGGCTTATTGACACCCCAAAGGGTGGGGAAACGCAGTGTTCAGGCATTTTAATCCACATCAGTGGACCAACCCTGTCGCTCCAAGGGCCCACTTGAGTCTGGGTCCTGAGGGGCAGGCTACAGTGTCTCGAATCGGTAGAGGACTATCTTTTGTCTGGGTTCATAGACGGAAATCCAATTTCCAAATAAGATATGTGCGGTTTTGATTGTAATCATATATATGGCGACATAGTGGCATGGGACGCTCATGTCGCTTATGATTGATATTTATGATTGTGTATAAAATCAGAAACTAACTAGAAACGAGCTAAGATAGGTGGTTTCCTGGGTATTAGTCTGATATTGGTTTCGGCCTTTGGGGTTAATACTTAGGGAATCATTCTCTTACTAATTTACGGTTGGAGTCTGATTAAAAATTTAAAACATGACTAACCTAGAGTTTATTGTTTCAACCTAAACTCTGGGTGCCCCTATTTGGACACGGGCAGCTAGTAGTTTTGGTTTTGCAGATTTATATTCATAGGAACCTGATTTACAACTGGAACGATACTCGGAAAGCTCTGTATCCGTTTGTTACTTCTAGTTGTTTATTGTATTATTTTCCGATGCTATGTAATGTATTGTAATCTCTGATATTTTTCTGATGTACATTATTTGTTTATACTCTGTATATTCTTGTATTCTGATGAATTGTTGTAATTAACAATGAAATGTTCTTCTGTCTGCGTTATGATTCATCTTGTCCTCAAAGTAATTCGTTCTTTCTCCTCTCTTTGGAGACCGGTGAAGTTCGGGTCGCTTCACATTTGAATCCAAATTCTATTTTTTTTAAAAATAGAGTTTTTTTTCCTTTTAAATCTCAGAATCCCTTTTCACAATATTTTTACAAATTAACATTTTGGCACAGTGAGTTTTAAACATCCAAAAACACTCAATTATCAAATCAGCTGTTTTCCTACATCCATAGATGTTAGCCAGCATAAATAATACCCATCCTGCTTCACGACAGGATATCGCAGTATAGAGGGTCATCTACTATTATATTGTGTGTCGCATAGATTCATCCGCTAATGATACCGCGGGTATCCGCTAATGGTACTGCAGGAAATATATAACCACCAATATATATATATGTATGTATGTATGTATATAATAAACACGAACACCAAGCCTAAATAACTAATAACTAAAATAATCATAATTGATAAAATGAATAAATGCACCCAAGCGACCAACAATTTATTTTTAATGATAAAATAAATTTACATAAATTTCTGAGTGAGAATTGCTCACCATGATTTTTGTTTTGATGAATATCCAATTAATTCTCGATTAGATATCTGCAGCTATAGATTTTATGACTGATCCGTTCCCTCAAATCTTGTATACCTTAATATAACATTCCTTAGTTAATACGACTTTATATAAATATATATGTGAATTTAAAATTTGACACCATTTTAATTTATCTGTACTTGTAAAAGGGAATTAAATAACAACAAAATTAATTATGCTAATTTACTGACTACTATATTTTTCTCTTAAGTTTGTATATATATAAATTGTAAAAAAATTAACTAAACTAAATTAATTACTTATTTTTTTACCTCAATCCACGTTGTAAACACCTTCTCCTTCCAACACAGCTTTGAACCATTCAACATGTACCATGCCAAAATAGTTTGAACCTAACACTTAATCAAAAACCACCATTCCAGACTTCCCCTTCACGAAAAATACCAAAACCATTGTCGATGGACTCACCCTCGCCTCCTCATCCCTCTGACCTCGCCACACAAATCGCGTCCTCCAGCTTCACGCAATCCCAGAAAAGAAAGTGCGACATTTTTCTTTTTTTAGAATTCCTATAAATCACCGAACAAGATGTCACTTTACATCAGTAACCCAATTTGGAGCTTCAATCTTCAGACTAAGCAGTAGCCCCCCTTCTGAATGGCACACAGCTATTAGCAGTACCCCAAATCAGGGCGCAACCATCCTAGCTTACCCCATCCATGCATACGCCTCTAGATGGACGACGAGTCAACTAAATTGGATTTCGACTTGCTTAATTAAATATTTTTTAAGGCTTCGATCGATTTCAGCGCTTTAGGAATAAATAGAAGGGGTATCATGGTTTTTCAATTGGAATGAGGAAATGGGTCGGCTTCAGATTTGCAATAGATAAGAATTCGTTGTATTTAATGGGATAAAGGGGATAACAAATTCTAATATGATTTTGTATTATTATGGAGCGACTATTTTTAATACATTGAAACTGAAGCTTGCGATTTTAACTAGAAAAGAACCGAAGGAGGAAAAGACTTTGAAATGGTTTCAGAAATGGAAAAATACATGAAGGTCCAGATTTATTTGTAGACGCAAAGTGAAACCAAGTACGCACCATTAATTTCTTGTTTTACTTAGTAATGAAGTCGAAGGACTATCATACATGATGGTGAAAGAAGAAACAACTGAGCTAGGGGTTTCCTTTTGCATTGGAAAATTAGTTGTCCTTATTTTTATATTTTATTTTGATTTGAACTGAGGTTATTTTAACCCTTTTTGAAAATCGCGTGTTGTCAAACTCATATTTAAACACAACAACTGGCATTCCTTGGGTTATACAACAATTCTGAACACACCGGAATGGGTTTTGTAACAACCCAAATTTTGGAACTAATTTAAAGTTTTATTTTAACTGATTTAACGAATTTAAAGAATTTAAAATGATTTTTTTGAGAATTAACAATTTAAAAATTATTTATATCGAAGTTAGAATGTATAAATTTAAATTAATTATAAAACGAACTTCAAATGGCATGGTACTTAGAAAATTCGATTTTTAAATTCAAATGAAGGTATAGAATTCAATATAAATCGGATTTCAGCAAAACAAGAAACGTTGGAATATTTTGAACTGTAATTTTCTAACGAATATAAGGAACTAAGATTTCATATTATAAATTGTAAGTTATGTCCAGTTTAAAATTCTAAATAGTCGGTATGGAATTTATTTATATTTTAATATTATATAAAGCCCCCAAAAATAGCCATTTTGCAAACGACTTTCGAATTCGACGAAACCACTTTTGTTGGATCTAAAATGTCAAATTATTGTCAGGTTTCAATTTTCATAATGTGTGGAACAAATATGTGAGCGTGGCAAATTTAAAGGCACGTTTAATTTCAGTTGTAATTTAATAAGCTAGAAAAAGACCATTTTTCAAACGGCCTCCAAATTTGATGAAATAAAATTTCTTAGTACCATATCATCCAAAAATAGCTAGATTTCAATATTCGTAATTTTTGGAGTCAGTATGTAGCCCTGGCAAATTAAATGTACATCCAAATTCAATACGTAACGTTATATTAATTTTGACAAAAACCGATAAAAACGACCGAATTGGCTTAAGAAACTTATCCCATTATGTTCGAAATGGGGTTATTTGGATAGGGGCGATAATCGTCGGGTTTAATTTGGAGTTCGGAGCGAAAAGAATATAATTTTTGAATTAAATATTATTTAAATATATGTATATATATTATCTTTTGGAAAACCGAGGGCATTTATTCTCAACCGCAACCTTGGGTTCTCAAGGGCCAGAAATGCCCGATTTTAGTTCTCCAAAATCTTCCAATCCAAGAACTAATTTGAGAAATCCCCAAAACAAAAATCGAAGAACGTTTCATGAGATTTCAACCTATATATGGATGATCAAATTTAGTTGAGAAAGGCACTCGAATTTTTATCTCAATCAGGCTGTCGTCACACGCATTTTAAGGGAGATGGGGTCCACCGAATTTGGAAGCATTTAATTAATGTATTTAGTGAATAAACTTGTATATCTTTTTCATATGAGTTCAAAATTTAGTGAAACAAGTTGAATGCGATCATGGCGACAAACTCTACATTTCAGAACTGACTAGAAGGAATTTGGAAGCATTTGGAATTTTAGACTGAATTAAACTTTCAGTTTAATTTAGTTAAAGCAACCATCAATTAACGACTGATGGAGTGGAAACCAAACTGAGAACTCTCTCACTCAAAATTTTATACAATTATTTATTTTTATAACTGAGTATACATTTATTGCCTTTGATTGCAATATTTGTTTGGTGGATGTGCACAGTTTAAATGTCATTATTATTAAACTGAAAATAAATTCATATGGATTGTGATATAAACCCCGAACGGTTATTGGAACGATATCGCCCAATTATTGGTTGATGTTTGAAAACACCACACGGGTCCGGGAATGATAATTTATTCACATCTCCCCTGAATTTAATTATATGTCAACCGATTAACTAACAGACTGTTACAAGCGTTATTTAATTATTTAATGCTTGTACAGTTGTAAATTGCACCCTAGATGTGAATTGACTGTTCAATAGTTGTTTTTCACTATTTTTGAATACATGCTATGTACGGAATCCATGTAAATAAAATTATATGGAAATTGATTGAGTTTGATTCCAATTAAGAATAATAGCGAATATTTTTAATAAGAATATTCAGAAAAGAATCAAATATGATTTTAATGCCCGATATTGAATGGACACAAAAAATATTGAAATATATGAAGCCGAGTTAAGCAGAAGTATGCCATTTCAACTCGAACGGATTTTTCTGTCGATTTTATTCATTTTATAATGAATATCGAAAAGATTTGATTTCAAAATATAATATTATAAAAATATTTTTATTTTTATTATAATAATATAGATTGTTCGATTTTGATTAAAAATCGAAATGGAAGTTGAAATCGCTTTAAAATGAATTTATAAACTGTTTATAAAATACATTTTAAATGGAAATCAATTATATATATATATATATATTATATATGTATATGGCTTGAATAGAACGCGCCGCGCAACGACCGTTCGCGAATTTCAACCATTGACTTCAGATTGACGTAACGGGAGTTCCCAATGTCGGATTCTGCTTAAACCAGAAATGTTGGGTTCGTATCGAAAAGGGATTTCGAATGATGATAAGAAATTTAAAATCTAATGGTTAGATTGCAAGATACGACCAAATTAGTGTTGGAAAAGGTCGCTATGGATGCAGTTTGGTGGCCAATATTGGAAATCAACTGTAAAGGCCATAACAAAATTATTAAAAATACAAAAAAATTATGTAAAATTATAATAAATGATTTGGAAAGATTTTGGATTAAATATTTCATGTTTTGAAGAGATAAAATATATTTTTATCTAAATGAACTAGTTAACTACTAGATTTGAAATCCAATAATTTTTAAATTAATAAATTTGTTTTGCAAATGGTTTTAAGATAACTAGAACAATTTCCAACATATGAGTTGGAATGGATTTGAATGGAAATCATCTTTGAAATATTTTGATATTGGATTCCGTAATTGTATTGATATTATTGTGGGTGTTTGAAAGAAATATATATCGTTATTCCAAATAAGATATCCGCTACTTTCAGAATTTGATATTGAATATAAGCCAATATTATTTTTATTCAGAGCCTTGTATTTATTATCAAATTAGATTTTTGGTTTGTTGTGAATGGTGTCTTAAATAACACTGTCTTAAACCCCGTTGAAAAAGGAATAAATCTTTTAATTAAGATTAATAAAATTTTCCAATTTATAATTATAAATTGTAACTAAATAGAAGCTGATTTTGGGTTCATTGTGAACGATGTTTTAAATAACATTTGTTCTTAGAACCCAATAATCAGTGAAGATACGATTTGGAAATTATAAATCTTTTTTTTTATTTAATGGAAATTTTCTAAAGTAAAGTTTTCTAATTAAATATATTAAATTGGAATTGAATGGAAATCAATTTGGTAATAATCGAGATGAGCTTCTGTAAAGGAAGACCGTTACTAATTATGGAATTTAAAAGGATTTGTCGTTATTCCATTTAAATTGTTAATCTGATATGGAAATTTATATCAATTATATACTGATCATATTTCCGTGAAGATTCCATTTTGATGGAGGAGGATTTTGGGTTTATCATGAAATGTGTTTTAAATAACATGGATTCTTTAACCTAGTAAAGACAAGATTTATTTACTAAATTTTGAATAATCATTAAGTAATGGTTTTTTAGATTAAAACTGAACTACGGTTTTAATGAATCCTTAATTAGATTAAAATGAGAATGAAATAATTAAATTTATCGAATTCATGAAAGGATCGAGAATAGAGTACCAACAGTTTTACTCCAGGCAATAGTTAAATCTTTAATTAGATTTGAACGTGAAATGTAATTAAATTTATCGATAACACCATGGGTGTTAGATACGACGCACTGCTAGTTTTTGTCCATGGGATGTATAGGTTGGGATTGGGATAAAAAAATAATAAATGATTACTTCGGTCAGGCTCGATAATCCTGATTAGTTAATAAATTAGGTTTTGATTTATATTGTGAAAAGATATAATAAAATATTTTGATATTTATATCAAAAGGAAGATTAAAGAATAAGTTTAAAAGAACTTATCTTTGATAAAGTTAATGGGAATATTTTCCCTAAGATATGAATATTCGAATAAAAGAATACTCTAAATTGGAATGAGGTGTATGATGTGTTTTTATAGCACTTGATTATTGATTATAAAATACGCGAGTTACTCAGATAGACTAGGTTTATCCCATTCTGAATAACTGATACGACGACTAAAAGTCGATGATATGAAGACGGTGGTTAAAGTCCGGAGATCTTCACATCATTTGGATGATTACTGATGTCTTGATTGCGTTGTACACTCAAGACAAGGTAACAAGCAGTGATCGTAGAGACATACTTGGAGATCGACCGGATATGCGAGGACCTCTCTCATGTATTGGACATATGAGACGAGGAATAAGGTGACTCCGGTTTCGTTCAGACCGAGAACAGACATGCAAATGGATGTGTGTGCGACATTGGATTTCATTCTATGTTGTTTAATTTCTATTAACTGTATATCAGTTTGGTGGCGGAGAATTTATGCTCTTGCTTAACACCCTTCTCTAAGACGTATGAGCTTAGAGGTTATATATTGATAGACATCAGTCATATGGCGTGAATTGTCAGCGCGGCATGCTAAGATGAAATGATTAAGACTTTTGTTTAAAAGCAGAGCCTTGTGGATGATGATCAAAGCATAGATTTAAGTAGCATAGCTTTGTGTATAGTGTTAATTCACGAGTCTCACACCCGGTATGAGTCAAAAACGGGATAGTGACTGCAGGGAGTGCATGACATTTCTTTCTAGCTAGTAATGGTTTCATGGTATGGAACCCAGATAGTTTTACTTATGTGGTTGATAGAATGAGGTGCCTTGGATATTGAGTCTCTAATGGCTAAGTGATACGTCCGATAGGGCTGGGAAACGTGTGTTAAGGATGACTAATCCACTAAGGTAAGTGCGTACTGGCCCTGAAGATCCAAGGGCTCGCCAACGTCCAAGTCCTGAGGCATTTGCTAGAGTGTCTCGAATTGGTGAGGAAGATCCCTTGCCTCGACTCGTAAATGGAATCCAATTTCCAATACGCGACCTTTCGGTTTTAGTTGTAAACCTATGTATGGCGACATAAATATGGTACCTATGCTGTCTATGATTGATACATTTATATTTGAATCTGTTTTGGACACTATGCACTTACAATAGTATCAAATGATTTGTTTAAAACGTGCCAAGCATGTTTGGCAATTATATGGTAAAACTCTATCCTCGAGCTTGCATTGCATTGCATTGCATTGTGTTATGGGACCTAAGTCTTATAATAACTTCATTTTTTGTAAAGCATTGCATTAATTATAAACTGTTTTATTTCTGAATATTCATGGGAGTATACCTATTCCGTGACATATGGCGTGGTCCTGTGATTTAACTATTTTAAAGTAAAGTTTAATAACTGTTTTGAGTTCTCACACCAGTTCCATGACTAACTCGGATATTTTGTTTCTACCTAAACTCTGGGTGCCTATATTTTCCACACGGGCAGCTAGTAGTTTTGGTTTTTCGTAGATATTTCTTTTTCTAGGATCCTGGATTACAGATGGAGCTATGTTTGGAAAGCTTTATATCCATGTATTTCTTTCAGTTGTGGTAGTTAATGTTTTCCGTTGCACATTATATTTATGTATATATTTTCCGCTGCACTGTATTGATGTATTTAAATGTAATTTAAATCTCTAATATTTTTTCGCTGAAAATTATTTATCTATACTCTTATATATTCTTGTACTTTGGTGTAAATTGTTGTAATAGCAATGCAATGTTCTATTGTTTGTGTTCTGATGCGTCGTGTTCTTAAATAATCTAGGCTCCTCCGTCTCTACAGGGACCGAGGAAGTCTAGGTCGTTTCATTTTGATATCAGAGCTTTGGTTTACAAAGCTAGAGAACAAGACACATTAGAACCGAATGAAAGAATTCTTCAGAGATAGGATTAGTAATATCCTATAAGAATGACTTATTAGAGACAGGGTTAGTGATACTCTAAAATGAGTTTGAAGAGTGCTATTTATAAAAAATGAACTTAGTTTTGAAAATTATACCTTATTATACGTATCTGAGTATTTTATTTTATATTGAATTCGGACTATCGAGTATAAGAAGATTTTTCCCATACGTTTGATCCACATGTATACGAAGTCTCAAATATACTGGGTCGATAAAGAATCACACTCTAATCACCCAGAGATGATTCTGATGATAGCGATCGCATCATCAACATTTATGTTCGAGTTTCGAAAGTGGGATATCTACATATTTCCAATTAACTGGTGTGAGAACCAAAACTTAGTCCAGATTTATTATTTGTGATTTGGCACTAAAAATATGATTTTTGAATGCATAAAACTTACATATATTTGAGAATTAAAAAAACTAATTGATTGCTAGTTGTGTTGTATGGTTATCAATTTAACTAATAAAATTATTGGAATGGTAATTAATTTAACCAATATGAGAATGAATGTTAAATTAAACCAAACCAAATATAATGTAGACCTGAATACAAAATTTAGTTTGAACTGAATTTATATATTAGATATACATATATACACACACACAAACATGTTTAGAAGGTTATGGATTTACTATTGAGTAGAGAAATATAATGCATGCTCGACAAACGTGTAACACCCCACCTCCGTTAAGGTCACTCACAAAGGGAATGCCTTAAATTTGGTGGAGCATTTTAGTAAACAGAACAGAAACTTACAAGACAGATAAAACATTACTTGAAAATTTTTAACTTTATTACAGCGGAAACAGAAATTAATATGTTTACATCCTTTCAATTTCAGAATTCAAGTACAAAATATCAGTCTTGTACAAAAGCCTTCAAAACACATAGTTTAAAATCATAATCCCCATGGAACGGAAGCTATGCAGAGCCAAGCCATACTTCAAGCACTTCAAGCAAAGAGAAATCCGGATCAAGCTAAAGTATTTCCCTCCTTGGATAACTTGGGGGGAAACGGAAGAAAGGAGGCGAAACAACAAGGGTCAGACAAAAAGTCTGGCAAGTCCGGTGACTTTCAGCATATGAACAGATAATAATAATATGATATGAACATAAAACTGGATGTGAGATAACTATAACAGGTGTAGCAGATATAACAGAAAAACAGAATGATATAAACTATTTTTACACTTCTCTGCACTAATACTAGTATAGTAGAATTAGGTGTCACCCTAATGTCTAAATTGAAGCAGGAATGGGTACAGAATACTTTAACAGAATCAGAATGCTAATAATGGGCCTTTACTACCCGATCAGAAATAGACAGAAGGAGAAACAGATTTATCCCTATGGAGACAGAATGTGGAATTAGGTGTACGTTAGTAATGGGCCTTTACCACCCGAACAGACGGTACCACACAGAAACAGACAGGTGTTACCACCCAACAGAAACAGACGGTACCAACAGAAACAGACAGAACTAAGCGTACCCTAAAACCCTACCTCAAGCGATCGGCTCCCTAATACATAAATATCCTGTGTCGGCCCCACAGTAGGGTGTATCACTCCCTAAAGTGACAACCAATTGGCACAGACCTATTTACAGATGTCACGGCGTCTTACATCCTCAGAGGCAGACCGGGATCCATGCACGCACATGACCCGGTTGGAACGCACCATCAACACCCCTCGCCATTATCAGAATGAACCACTTATAATTAGTTCAGTAAGCGTGCCCGGACCCTACCTACTGTTGGGTCAAAGTTTTGATACCAGAAAGGGTTACTGACTAATATGGGTCCCAAACAACAGATGACACAAGTAATTCCCTTCCTAACCTTGTGTCCCCAGACTAACAGATTTCAGATTAACTTGTTTACAAGTTCAGACATACAGAATTCAGGTTTACTAATTCACAAATTAAGTTAACAAGTTTTCAGACTAACAGGTCAGATGTACAGATTTTTCAGATTTGTCTAACTTTGTATTGGGCCTACAGATTCATGGACGTGTTTTACTACATCTATTAATCCATTTGATTTAACCCTATTTTCCCCCAATACGTTTTAGACGTCATTCTTATCTTAGATTTGCATTAATTAATTATTAATGCCCAGACCTCTCACATTAGGTCGCTAGCTTGTGGCCGCTGGATGTGCCGGGCGGTTCCGGGCAGACTTCTGCCACAAGCCAGACCTAACCTCGTGTCTTAAGTAGGTTATGACTAACTTCTCACATTAGAACCTATTGTTTGCGGCCACTGGATGTGCCGGGCGGTTCCGGGCAGATTTACGTCGCAAACTCATTCTAACCTCGAGTTAGCCATATTCATCTTTGCGGCCAATTAATTAATTATTTACCGTTTATGCGCACGCCCAATATATATGCCAATTCAGATTATATCAATAACAGAATGATCACATCAACTCAACTGATATAGCAGATAATAGATTTTAGCAGATTGGGTGACTTAACAGATTTAACCGATTTAGCACTTAGCAGATTTTGGCATATAACAGGTTAGGCATCCCAACAGACAAATTTAACAGATTTGGCATTTCAATCTAATTAGCAGTCTAGGCAATATAACAAAACTAGCAGTTTTAGGCAACTTAGCAAATTAGCAAAATAGGCATTTTCAACGGATTCAGTAAATGACAGATTTAGCAGGTTTAATATTTATAAAGGTTCTATTTACATGCCTTGCCTAAACATAAATTAGGCCTAAATTCATATGCCTAAATAATTGTCATGATTCACAATATGAACATATATTCCATGTTTGCATAAATTTACATAGCGCAGAATATGGACACAATTTACCATATAACATATGTTCCAATTTTTGTTAAACTAGCATTTTACATGTAAATTATACCAAATATAATCATTAATTACAATGCATGCCATATATCCAAAAATTCCTATTTAGGTGTAATCACAATAATAGATATCCTAATTAATGTAAATCTTTACACCTAAGTTTCCATATCTTCTTCTTTTTAAGTCATAAATCATTATGCAAACTATACCCAACAATCTTTAAATCATATCTTCTAAAAATCCGATCTTGCCTTTTTATATGCATTTTGTCCAAAGTCTCAAATCATATGCAATCTTTACAGTGGTTCCTCTTCTTCTTTTATCACAAAATATGCATAGGTCTAAAACTAGTTTATAACATATGCTATTTTTTTTCTAATTAATTACAGGTCTAAATTACAACATAACTATGCATACAACATGCATAAATTATATGTTCATAGTCAAATTTATGCATCCAATCCCAAGTCATATGTCCAATATATTTTATGCCTCAGACCTAAAGTCATACATTCAATTTAGTCTTGCCAAATTTCGCATTATTCATCCCAAAACTTGCGTTCATACGTTCATCTCTTATGAGATTAGGCACAGGCTCGTGGTAGCCTGGCTATAAAAACAGAAAAGAAGAAAAGGGATACAGAAAAACAGATCTGACAGAAGAGAATATGTATACAATCTCAGATTCAGAATCAAAAACATATCAAAATTATTATTAACGTTTATAGCGGAAAATAACTGTACTTGCCTTGATTGGATTAAAGAAAGAACTTTAACTCGTTGTAGAATCTTTGCAGAACTTTAATCTCTAGTTTGAATTGAGTTGCTTAGGCTGATGTTGATTATCTTCTAGTTTTAAATCCAGCAGAGCAGAGACGCCATTTTTATTTTTATTAGAAGAAGAGAGCAATGGAGGCTAGAGAATTGTACAAGAAGCCTAGGTAGAGTCTAGGGTCCTTTTTATAGGGGTAATGAACTGATTAGAACCATTGATGTTGCTTGGATTGATCGTAGCCATTCATCCTAAGGAGAGACCAATTAGAGCTTGCCACCTAGCCCTAATGACAAAGCAGACCACAGAAAATCGACCAACAGAGAATAGGTCAGCCGGGTTAGACTGGGTTCGACCTGGTCTGGACCAGGTCGACACCCCTGTCGACAGCCCTGTCGACAGGCCTGTCGACCTGGTTAGACCAGGTCGACAGCCCAGTCGACCTGGGTGCGTGAGGCGGGTGTTCTTCCGCCCTGGCCCATTGGGCCCCACTTTTAATTTTTTTTTAAACTGTTTTATTCTGTTTGAAATTTAAATTTAATTCAGAAACTTCCAGAGGCTATATCTTCTTCATACGGACTCCGTTTTTCGAAAACTCGGACTCTATTTCGCGTATTTTTCCGAGACAAACGCAATGGCGTATCCCGTTTCCCTTAGTTCTTTGATTTCAAATTAATTATACTTTAATTTGTTAATTCCACAGTTATAGAATACACGGGGTGTTACATTCTCCCCCACTTAAAAGGATTTCGTCCCCGAAATCTTCAAGTTAAGAAGAATGCGTCCTACCATCCAATCACCCATCTACTCAACCATCATCCACAAGCATCCATTGTCCTTAGAAAACTTCTAATGTTGTATGAACATATGCAAAAGTGTGTGTATATGTTCCTTATCTAATGCAAAATCAGGCGGCCCACTGATTCAGTCGACTTCCTTAATGCAAATCATGTTAGTGCCATGAGTCCAATATGTATGCAAATTTTCCTATTTGATATATATCATTTCTATATGAGTTCACAACTGCTCATTCATATGCAACATCCATATGCTGATTCAACCATTTTGCATCCATAAAAATTTAAAAATGCTCACACATCCATATGCAGTATGAGAGTGCTTTCGAGCCGATCTAGTGCCTAGTGTGTGTATATGCATCCACGAGCAACCACTTGCAACCATCAAACATAACATGTCTCAAACACATGTTTACACCCATTAGTTTCTACCTAAAGTTCAAATATTCGATCGATAGGATACAGTCGAATGATGGAAGCGAGTACAGATAGAACGAAAATTTGGTTCCCATTAGACATGGGTCCTAAGTATCGGCCCCAAAGACCGAAACCAATATCAAATTGACACCCAGAGGAGTACCTTCTTTAGACAATGTCAAAACTGGAAATCCTATAAAAAGTATTTAGATATTTACAGACTACTGGTACAGATCAGGTTCCCTAATGATTCTTAGGAAGCTAAGCATGATAAAATCATACCCTACGAAAACTCAGAATGTATGCGCCATACTTGACGCCTAACACAGATATCCCTCAAACCCCAATCTCAAACAGATGATCCATAACCCTTATGGGTCTGAGTCTATAGCGGATTTCAGAAATAATACTAGTATTAAAGTGCAGAGTATCGATTACAGAATCAAAATGCCAGAATCAGAATGAGTTTTATTTCAAAAATCAGATAAAGAAATTAAACCTCCTACAAAAAGTTATTCTAATCCTATCCTATCTACTAGCCTCGAAAGTGTTCGCCTTCCCTCCAGCAGTTGGTCCTGCCCTCTTCCCTTGTCCTCGTTTCTTCGGGCAGTCCCTAGTGAAGTGTCCTATCTCACCACAGTTGAAGCAAGCGCCCTTCTTTGGATCCACTTTCTTATCGTGTGTCCTATCCATGTCTCCCATGTACTTTCTCCATTCGTGACCTTCCACCAAAATGAAGCTTCATCCTTCATTAACCAAGCAGTTGGTTGAACCTTCCTCCCATCATCTATCTCAAAGGTACCAACAAGTCCTTCACTTTGTTCAGCCAACTTCTAGCCTCGACAACGTCTCAGTCCCATAAAGCGGTTTTCCTTCCATCGCACGGAAGTCCTTACATATCTTAGAAAAAGTGTCTATACGCGGAGGAAGAGATTCAAAAAGGGAAAGCGGAAGGAACTCGAAACAAAGAATCGAAAGAAAGATATATGGCTTTTAGGGATTATTTATTTTATTTTTCAAAAATAAGCTTTACCTTTGAAAATACTTCCTTTTTAAATCCTTTTTGAAAATAGTTTTCAAAACTTTTTATCAAATCTGGTAACCTTCAGCTCTGATACCAAGTGTAACACCCCACCTCCGTTAAGGTCACTCACAAAGGGAATGCCTTAACTTTGGTGGAGCATTTTAGTAAACAGAACAGAAACTTACAAGACAGATAAAACAGTACTTGAAAAATTTTAACTTTATTACAGCGGAAACAGAAATTAATATGTTTACATCCTTTCAATTTCAGAATTCAAGTACAAAATATCAGTCTTGTACAAAAGCCTTCAAAACACATAGTTTAAAATCATAATCCCCATGGAACGGAAGCTATGCAGAGCCAAGCCATACTTCAAGCACTTCAAGCAAAGAGAAATCCGGATCAAGCTAAAGTATTTCCCTCCTTGGATAACCTGGGGGGGAAACGGAAGAAAGGAGGCGAAACAACAAGGGTCAGACAAAAAGTCTGGCAAGTCCAGTGACTTTCAGCATATGAACAGATAATAATAATATGATATGAACATAAAACTGGATGTGAGATAACTATAACAGGTTTAGCAGATATAACAGAAAAACAGAATGATATAAACTATTTTTACACTTCTCTGCACTAATACTAGTATAGCAGAATTAGGTGTCACCCTAATGTCTAAATTGAAGCAGGAACGGGTACAGAATACTTTAACAGAATAAGAATGCTAATAATGGGCCTTTACTACCCGATCAGAAACAGACAGAAGGAGAAACAGATTTATCCCTATGGAGACAGAATGTGGAATTAGGTGTACATTAGTAATGGGCCTTTACCACCCGAACAGACGGTACCACACAGAATCAGACAGGTGTTACCACCCAACAGAAACAGACGGTACCAACAGAAACAGACAGAACTAAGCGTACCCTAAAACCCTACCTCAAGCGATCGGCTCCCTAATACATAAATATCCTGTGTCGGCCCCACAGTAGGGTGTATCACTCCCTAAAGTGACAACCAATTGGCACAGACCTATTTACAGATGTCACGGCGTTTTACATCCTCAGAGGCAGACCGGGATCCATGCACGCACATGACCCGGTTGGAACGCACCATCAACACCCCTCGCCATTATCAGAATGAACCACTTATAATTAGTTCAGTAAGCGTGCCCGGACCCTACCTACTATTGGGTCAAAGTTTTGATACCAGAAAGGCTTACTGACTAATATGGGTCCCAAACAACAGATGACACAAGTAATTCCCCTCCTAACCTTGTGTCCCCAGACTAACAGATTTCAGATTAACTTGTTTACAAGTTCAGACATACAGAATTCAGGTTTACTAATTCACAAATTAAGTTAACAAGTTTTCAGACTAACAGGTCAGATGTACAGATTTTTCAGATTTGTCTAACTTTGTATTGGGCCTACAGATTCATGGACGAGTTTTACTACATCTATTAATCCATTTGATTTAACCCTATTTTCCCCCAATACATTTTAGACATCATTCTTATCTTAGATTTGCATTAATTAATTATTAATGCCCAGACCTCTCACATTAGGTCGCTAGCTTGTGGCCGCTGGATGTGCCGGGCGGTTCCGGGCAGACTTCTGCCACAAGCCAGACCTAACCTCGTGTCTTAAGCAGGTTATGACTAACTTCTCACATTAGAACCTATTGTTTGCGGCCACTGGATGTGCCGGGCGGTTCCGGGCAGATTTACGTCGCAAACTCATTCTAACCTCGAGTTAGCCATATTCATCTTTGCGGCCAATTAATTAATTATTTACCGTTTATGCGCACGCCCAATATATATGCCAATTCAGATTATATCAATAACAGAATGATCACATCAACTCAACTGATATAGCAGATAATAGATTTTAGCAGATTGGGTGACTTAACCGATTTAGCACTTAGCAGATTTTGGCATATAACAGGTTAGGCATCCCAACAGACAAATTTAACAGATTTGGCATTTCAATCTAATTAGCAGTCTAGGCAATATAACAAAACTAGCAGTTTTAGGCAACTTAGCAAATTAGCAAAATAGGCATTTTCAACGGATTCAGTAAATGACAGATTTAGCAGGTTTAATATTTATAAAGGTTCTATTTACATGCCTTGCCTAAACATAAATTAGGCCTAAATTCATATGCCTAAATAATTGTCATGATTCACAATATGAACATATATTCCATGTTTGCATAAATTTACATAGCGCAGAATATGGACACAATTTACCATATAACATATGTTCCAATTTTTGTTAAACTAGCATTTTACATGTAAATTATACCAAATATAATCATTAATTACAATGCATGCCATATATCCAAAAATTCCTATTTAGGTGTAATCACAATAATAGATATCCTAATTAATGTAAATCTTTACACCTAAGTTTCCATATCTTCTTCTTTTTAAGTCATAAATCATTATGCAAACTATACCCAACAATCTTTAAATCATATCTTCTAAAAATCCGATCTTGCCTTTTTATATGCATTTTGTCCAAAGTCTCAAATCATATGCAATCTTTACAGTGGTTCCTCTTCTTCTTTTATCACAAAATATGCATAGGTCTAAAACTAGTTTATAACATATGCTATTTTTTTTCTAATTAATTACAAGTCTAAATTACAACATAACTATGCATACAACATGCATAAATTATATGTTCATAGTCAAATTTATGCATCCAATCCCAAGTCATATGTCCAATATATTTTATGCCTCAGACCTAAAGTCATACATTCAATTTAGTCTTGCCAAATTTCGCATTATTCATCCCAAAACTTGCGTTCATACGTTCATCTCTTATGAGATTAGGCACAGGCTCGTGGTAGCCTGGCTATAAAAACAGAAAAGAAGAAAAGGGATACAGAAAAACAGATCTGACAGAAGAGAATATGTATACAATCTCAGATTCAGAATCAAAAACATATCAAAATTATTATTAACGTTTATAGCGGAAAATAACTGTACTTGCCTTGATTGGATTAAAGAAAGAACTTTAACTTGTTGTAGAATCTTTGCAGAACTTTAATCTCTAGTTTGAATTGAGTTGCTTAGGCTGATGTTGATTATCTTCTAGTTTTAATTCCAGTAGAGCAGAGACGCCATTTTTATTTTTATTAGAAGAAGAGAGCAATGGAGGCTAGAGAATTGTACAAGAAACCTAGGTAGAGTCTAGGGTCCTTTTTATAGGGGTAATGAACTGATTAGAACCATTGATGTTGCTTGGATTGATCGTAGCCATTCATCCTAAGGAGAGACCAATTAGAGCTTGCCACCTAGCCCTAATGACAAAGCAGACCACAGAAAATCGACCAACAGAGAATAGGCCAGCCGGGTTAGACTGGGTTCGACCTGGTCTGGACCAGGTCGACACCCCTGTCGACAGCCCTGTCGACAGGCCTGTCGACCTGGTTAGACCAGGTCGACAGCCTAGTCGACCTGGGTGCGTGAGGCGGGTGTTCTTCCGCCCTGGCCCATTGGGCCCCACTTTTAATTTTTTTTAAACTGTTTTATTCTGTTTGAAATTTAAATTTAATTCAGAAACTTCCAGAGACCTATATCTTCTTCATACGGACTCCGTTTTTCGAAAACTCGGACTCTATTTCGCGTATTTTTCCGAGACAAACGCAATGGCGTATCCCGTTTCCCTTAGTTCTTTGATTTCAAATTAATTATACTTTAATTTGTTAATTCCACAGTTATAGAATACACGGGGTGTTACAAAACGGGTGCACTTTAATGAGTTGGTTGAGCAATTTTATTTATTATATAAACTAATTTGAGTGTTTTTGGATGCGTTGTGATGGTTGTTCTGTGTGAGATTAAAAACATACGCCATAGGATAGTAACAAATAAATTACGAACTATACCGCATAACATGCATCATGAAGACAACATATCATATCATATTCCATATAAGCATTTGGTGCTTATATGACGAGGTTTGGATTAATATATGGGCGAGATGCTTGTATGGCGAGGACTGAATTACAAACTGTACAGAAGACTGACTATGGACTTAATAACATACAAAGGTGCTCCGGGCAGGACTTTATAAAAACCCAACATAGGTCTCGAGATGACAAAAATTCATGTCAATTCGTTTTTAGTTATGGCACATGGTTATTTAATTTCCAACACAGGGGTAAGGTATGAGATTTTGACCTTTTTACATGTCTCCCTTGGGCATAGATAGATCACAAAAGTCGTGCATGCTTTTTATTGATTTATTGGCTGCCTAATACAGCACAACAAAATTTTCAAACCCTCTCCGTACAAAGGAGGTTATGGTGAAATTTTTCAAAAATTTAAGGCATTAGCCAAATTTTTGAGAAATTATAAAGTTCTTAGGAACTGAAAATTTGAAGAACTTGAGTCAAGCGAAGGTAGAGTTGATTAAGTAAACAACCTTCGATTCTATCTTCCTTTTCGTGGACGAAAAGATTTAAGTGGGGGAGATTACAACTACCTGGATTTTGGAACCAATTTAAAATTTTATTTTTAACTCATTTAATGGATTTTAAGAATTTCAAATGATTTATTTTGAGAATTAACGATTTAAAATTTATCTAAATCAACGAAAACACTTTCATTGGATCCGAAATGTCAAATTATTGTCAAGTTTCATAATTTTTCGAACTAATATGTGAGCATGGAAAATTTAAAGGCACGTTGAATTTCAGTTGTAAATTTAATAAGTTAGAAAAATACCATTTTTCAAACAGCCTCCAAATTCGACAAAACTAATTTTTGAGGACCGTATCATCCAAACATAGCTATATTTCAATATTCATAATTTTTTGAGTCAATATGTAGCCCCGGAAAATTATAATGTACGTTTAAATTTAATATGTAATGTTATATTATTCTATATATTACTTTCGATAAAAATTGATTAAAATGATCGAATTGGCTGATGAAACATATCCCATTGTGTTCGGAATAGGAGTATTTGGTTAGGGGTGATAGTCATCGGGTTTGATTTGTAGTTCGGAGCGAAATGCAAGTAATTTGTGAATTAAATATTATTTAGATATATATGTGTGTGTGTGTGTATATATATATATATATATTATCTTTTGGAAATCCGAGGGAATTTATTATCAGCTGCCACCGTAGGTTTTTAAGGGCCAGAAATGCCCAATTTTAATTCTCCAAAATCTTCCAATCCAAGAACTAATATGAGAAATTCCCAAAACAAAAATCGAAGAACGTTTCAAGAGCTTTTAATCTATATATGGATGATCGGATTTAGTGGAGAAGGGCACTCGAATTTCTATCACAATCAGGTTGTCATCGCATGCATTTTAAGGGAGAAGAGGTCCACTGAAGTAGAGGCAAATCCTGGCGTGGGGAGAGGGGTTTGCGCCGCCACCGGTGATGGCCATCGATTATCTTCCGGTCGATTGGGTGGCTCGCGATTTGAGATTGAATGTGGCGACAAAGGTTACAAGAAGACGATGGTTAGGGTGTTAAATGGCCATTAATATGATGTAATTAGAGAATCAATTTTTAATTTAGAAATTACTATTTAATTAATGTATTTAGTGAATAAACTTGTATATTTTTTCATACGAGTTCAGAATTAAGTGAAACAAGTTGCAATGCGATCGTGACAACAAACTCTACATTTCAGAACTGATTGGAAGGAATTTGGTAGCAGTTGGAATTTTTGAATGAATTAAACATCTGGTTTAATTTAGTTAAAACAACCGTCAATTAAGGACCGACGAAGTGGAAACCGAAATGAGAACTCTCTCACCCAAAATTTTGTACATTTGTTTTAATAACTGAGTATATATTTATTGCCTATGATTGCATTATTTTTTTGGTGGATGATGGATGTGTACAGTTTTAATGTCATTATTATTAAACTGAAAATAAATTCACATGGATTGTGATATAAACCCCGCATGGGTATTGGGACGATAATTTTACACATCGCCCAATTATTTGTTGATGTTTGAAAACCCCACGCTGGTCTGGGGATGATAATTTATCCACTTCTCCTGTGAATTTAATTATATGTCAACTGATTGATTGATAGAGTGTAATAAGCTTTATTTAATTATTTAATGCTTATACAGTTGTAAATTGCACCCTGGATGTGAATTGATAGTTCAGTAGATGTTTATCACTATTTTTGAATACATGCTATGTATGGAATACATATAAATAAATTATACGGTAATTAATTGAGTATGATTCCAATTCAGAATAATAACAAATATTTTTAATAATAATATGTAGGAAAAAAATAAATTTGATTTTGATGTCCGATTTTGGATGGACACAAAAAACATTGAAATATATGAAGCCGAGTTAAGTAGATGTACACCATTTTAACTCGATCGGATTCTTCTATCGATTTTATTCATTTTATAATGAATATCAAAAAGATTTGATTTCAAAATTAAATATTTTGAAAATATTATTATTTCTATATTATAATAATATAGATTGTTCAATTTTTATTCAAAAAGGAAATGGAAGTTAAAATCATTTTAAAATGAATTTACAAATGGTTTATAAAATACATTTTAAATGGAAATCGATGATATTTATATTATATATATGGCTTGAATAGAATGCGCAGCGCAGCGATCTTTCGCGAATTTCAACCATTGACTTCAAATTGACTTAACGGGAGATCCGATTACCGGATTCTCCTAAAAAGGAACCGTTGGGTTCATACCGAAAAGGGCTTTCGAATGATGATAAAAGATTTAAAATCTAATTGTTAGATTTCAAGATATGTCTAAATCAGTGTTGGAAAAGGTCGCTATGGATGCAGTTCGGTGGCCGATATTGGAAACTGGCTGTAATGGCCTTAATAAAATTATTAAAAATATGAATAATTTATGCAAAATCTTAATAAATCATTTGGAAAGATTTTGGATTAAATATTTCAAGTTTTGAAGAGATAAAAGGCATTTTTATCAAAATTGTAGTGTCCCGAAATTCCGGTCCAATTTGAGCTGACCAAAAACACAAGTCCAACCCATATTACATCGGAAAACCAGAAAACTAATAGAAAGAAAACAACGGGTAAGAATAGATAAGATAGAAACTTAGAATAGAAGAAGAAAAACATACAACATCAGAGTAAACACGAATCTCACAGCGGAACGAATAAATACATTTCATAACATAACTTTGAAATATAAGTCTATACTTGAATATACATATCATTTCCAAAGTACAACACTTACAACACAACGGAAAAACCATAGCTATATAATTCTGAAGCCTCCCGCTTCACCTCTTTAAGTATCTGTAAATCACGACTACTTGACTGCCCGTACAAAATTGGGCACCCAAGAGTTTAGGGAAAACAAAACAAAATAAACTCTGGGTCAGTCATGTGACTGGTGTGAGTAAACTCAAATTATTTAATTTTACTTTCAAAATCCTTTTGAAACAAAGGATAATCATAAGACCGATCCACACATAAACATGGATGGTTTTTACCTTATGATAACCCAAATCATTAGTAAAACAATTTTATTCTGATATTATAATAATGTCTGACACAAGTAAGATCAATCTAGTAGAAACGCTTGCATCGAACGTTCTACATATATAATATACATTCAAAACCGCAGGCTCTTATTTGGGGAATGGATTCCAACTATGACAAGGTATGGATCCACCTTCCGCTCAGTGTACTCTAGAAGCAATACACTGGAGTTCAACAGGAACAACTTGGAACTCGGCCACACATGACCGACCACTCATTTCGCTTGAGTGTATCGAATATATTGTCACCTTACGTTGGAAAACCAACATAACCATTCTTGGGAGATACAGAATTGAAAGAAGTAACAAATACGAATATTCTCTAGATGGCGACAAATATACCCTACTTGGTTGCGAACCACTTAGCCATGCTGCCTGCCCGATTTCTGTCATTTCCCAGTTGATGAGGCTGGAGGTCATAACGTATCTTTCAACAGATTACTCATTCATTCACTTTGAATGCCACATCGTTATACCCGTCAAATCACAAATTGATTTCTCCAAAAATACCATGGGTATAAGCTAAGAGAAACGAATTCCTCCACCACGAAAGTAAATACATTTGAAACGATCAACTTACGCAATCTACCAGATATACTCTGTGAGACATTCGTCCATTCAAGTTGTCCTGGGATTGGACAAACCGAAGGCACTATTTCGTACATCCATCCTAGGCAATCTCTACCTAGGACTTATACAACAACCCTTTCACTTTACTCCGTCTTCAATTTTCTTTGGCATTTATGATTCCTCAATGCTTATGCCAATACGGAGTGGTTCTTTGGATAAGAATCCAACCGGTCTCCCCGTATTGACGACGGAAAAATGGTCAAATCAACATTCAACATTTATCTCTTTAGTTCATTAATTCACTTATCTCCTGTTTCCATATATTCTAAATTCTGATTTTCTATTATCAGAATATATTTCTGATTCTTATATGGAAAACATTTCCAAAACTCCTTCGCTGGATTTAAACTGAAGTTTAAATCAAACATCACCATGCCAACTCAAACCATTTCACTCATTAACTAAATTCACTTAACCATCATTCACTATCAAACCTTACCATTCCTCAGTTAAGAAGGAAGTCAATCAAGTTGGGGTATAATTACCTCTCCGACCTTAACTGAAAAACGTTTTAACTTTGAAATAGTCAAAGTTTATCTTTTATATCTTTAACAAACTTCCTTACGTAATTCTCTTTCGAATAAATCTCTATTCGATAATTCTTTCCTTCAAATAAACTATATTCAATAATCCCTCTTCTAATAGCCCTATTCGACTAACACTATTCAATTAACACTATTCGATTAACACTATTTGATTAACTCTTTTTGATTTACTCTATTTGATTAATCCTACTGGATTAACTCTAGTGGATTAAATCTATTCAATTAACTCCTTTTGAATAAACTATATACGATTAACTCCTTTCGAATAATTAATATTCGATTAACTCCTTTCGAATAACTAATATTCGATAACTCCTTTCGAGTAACTAGTATTCGATAACTCCTTTCGAATAACTAATATTCGATAATTTCTTTCAAATAACTAATATTCGATAACTCCTTTCGAATAACTAATATTCGACAATTTCTTTTGAGTAACTAATTGTAACGACCCAGAAAATGTGAACCAATTTAAAAATTTTAAATTGGCTAAAATAGTGGATTTTAAATATTTAAAATAAATATTTTAAACAATAGCAATGAAAAGTGAGTTTGAATCGATGTTTGAAAATAAATATAATTAATTCTAATTATAAACAAGGCCTGAAATTGCGCGGTAGTTTCAAAATTTGAATTCAAATTTTGACTGACTGTACCAGGTGCAAAACAAAACGGATTTGAGTGAAACCAAAAATATTTAAATCTGTTAGTGCATACCTTTCTAATGAATCTGAAAAATCAAAGTTTCATAGTAGGAAGCAAAAGTTATGGCCAAATGAATTTTCTGAAAGGTCGCTATGGAGTTTATATAGCCCGTGAAAATGGCCATTTTGCAAACGACCTCGAAATTTGACGTAACCACTTTTGTTGGATTCGGAATGATAAATTATTGCTAGGTTTCAAATTTCATAATTTTTGGAGCTACTATGTGAGCGTGGCAAAGGAAAATGTGTTTGGTCGATTTCTATTAAATTGGATCGACCAAAAATGGGCCATTTTCCGAACGGTCTCAGAATTCAATGAAACTAGTTTTGTTGGGACCGTATCATCAAAACATAGCTAGATTTATATTTGGGGAATTTTTAGAATCAGTTTGTGGCCCGGGCAAATTGAAATGTACGTTTAAATTAAATATTGAATATTTTATATTTTAATTTGAAGGAAAACTGACTGAAACAGTCAAATGGGCTTACGAAACAAATCCCATTGTGTTCAGAATAGGGGTAAAATGCTAGGGATGACAGTCGTTGGGTTTGAATTGGTGTTCGTGTGTGACAAGGGGTATTTTCGGATTTTTAAAACTTTATAAATAAAAATAAAAAAAGAGTCATTGGTCCACATCAGCCCCCCCCCCCCCCCCCGACTTTCTCTCTCCCCATAGCTCGATCGAAGGCGGAAAACCACTCCCCCATTCCCGTTCATTTTCTGATTAATCCACGCAATAAAAACCCATCCTCCAGTTGAAGATTTTGTAGAGCTTGGGTAGATCGAAAGTCGAGCCCTTCATCTCGCCGCCGCCGTCAGCCAGAGCCACCGAACTTGCCCCACTCCCTTGCGCACGTGCGCCTCTCCTAGCTCTATGCTGTGGCACTGGCCGATTGTTCTGAAGTTGCACGGATTTCGAGAAAAGTGCAAACCTAGTTTTGAACAAACGTGTGAGGTAACGGCTGAAACTATTTAATACCAGTTTAAAGCGCTACGGTTTTTATTTCACTGTAAAAATCATATCTTTTTCGTTTGTTGATGAAATTCAGTGAAACAAGAGACAGTGGACTCGTGTGGACGTCTTCTACATTTTAGAAGAGACCGCATATTTTTCTGAGCCATCTGCTATTTTTGGTGGAGTGGAACCCGAAGTGAGATTTCTAATTTATAAACGATATGGAAAACGACAGTGTATAAATTATATAGTCGATGTATGAGTTATATAAGCGTTGTACACCTTTATTATAAGCGTTGTATAAGTTGTACGTTCGATGTATAAGTTATATATGCGTCGTAAAAAAAATATGTGTTAAAATAGAAGTGAAATGCTTATATATATATATATATATATATATATATATATATGTATATATACGCCCCTCGTCCACAAACCAAGGACGATATTTATTTGTTGTGATTGGTGTGAAAATTGGTTGACTACGAATGGTTGATTAGAATTGTTTGTGGTTGAAGTTGATTGATTATGGTTGAAAAATACCCGTTTGTGGTTGAGAAACATTTGGTTGGAACCACATAGGATTATTTTGTGGAAATGAAAAAAATATACATGCCGCCTGCGTGCGAACTAGATGCATGATTCCCCATTGTCAAAAGCTGCGAGGCTTTAAGGTTGAGTGAGGAGCCGTACTAGGGACAGTCCCGGTTTTAACTACCCTGTCGTTATGCTGCCGAAATTTTGAATAATATTCATGTGTTAGAATTATTTTCCTGTGTTGAAACTATATTCGTGTGTTGAATAGAAAACCTTTATGTGTTGAATAGAAATTCATTCGTTGAATCATATTCATGTTTTAAATGGTACTCGCGTTTTAAAACAAATTGTTTTATAATAAAAATCTTATTTTTAACATCTATATGAACTATATAAAATAGTAACGTTTTGAAATAAATTGTTTTACAATAAAAATCACATTTTTACTATATATATACAAACTATAGAAAAACGTTCATGTGTTGGATAGAAATTCATTCGTTGAATCATATTCATGTATTGAATGGTATTCGCATTTTAAAATAAATTGTTTTATAATAAAAATCATATTTTTAACATCTATACGAACCATATAAAATAGTAATGTTTTAAAATAAATTGTTTTACAATAAAAATCACAATTTTACTATATACACGAACAGTTGAAAATAGTGAAGTGTTGGAATAATTGTCGGTTGGATAAAAATATCTTTCCAACGGCACTAACTTTGTAAAGATCCAATGGTTGGATTGTCTGGAATGTTTAATTCAAATCTGAAGAAAAACAGCGCCAGAATCAATTATATATATATATATATATATATATATATATATATATATATATATAATTATATTAAATCAAATAACGACGCTGCAGTTCGTATTTTGAAATCAAAACTTCAAACGATTATACCGGGAGATCCGTCTGTCAGATTTTACCGAAACCGTAACCGTTGGATTCATTTTGAAAAGATCTTTCGAATGATATAAATTTTGTGAAGATCCAACAGTTAGATTTTCAGATACGTGTAAATCAAATCTGAAGAAAAACAGCGCCACGGCCGCGTTATGGCCGAAGTGTCGTTTGAATAAACTGGCTATTTTAAAATAAATAAAAATAGCGATAAATCGTTATAAAATATTATAAACGATATGGAAGTGAAATTTAGAAACTAACTGAAGGTTGGCTAAGTCGAATGGTTTTCTGGATTTTGATCTGATGTTGGTTTCGGCCTTCGGGGTTAATATTTGGAAAATCGTTCTCTTACTGATCTATGGTTAGTGACTAATGAACTGGAATATGGCGTATGTGTTTTTGTGTTGCACTTGTTTATTATATACGCGAGTTGCTCAGAAAGACCGGTTCTATCCCATTCTTAATATCTGAATCGACGATAAGAAATCGAAGATGAAGACGGTGGTCGAAGACTGGAGATCTTCACCTCGTTTGGATGGTAACTGATGTCCTGATTGGGAGGCATCCCGAAATATGGATAATGAGTGGTGATCGTCCAGACGTACGTGGAGATCTATGGGTTTGGGAGGTATATAGTGCCTCCGGTTTCGTTAAGACCCAGAACGGACATGCAAATGGACGGTGTGTCTGACATTGGAATTTATTCTGTGTGATTGATAGTCATTAGTTGCATGGTGTGAATTGCTTGTGTGGCATGCTAAAATGCAGTGATCAAGACTTATGTTGAAAAGCAAAGTCTTGTGGTGATGATCAAAGCACCGCCTGTGTGGCGTAGCTTTGTTTATAACGTGAATTCGTGAGCCTCAGACCCCAGTATGGACCAGAAACGGGAGAGGACCTCAGGGAGGACATGCATTTCTTTCTAACTAGAAGTGGCGTCAGTGGTTTTACACGCCCTGACGAGTTTGACTTATGTGGTTGTTACTATTGCGAGGCGCCTCGGTTAGATCGGACGATTCGGGTCCGATGAAGTCATTCGTTGGTTCATTTACGCCTCAAAGGGCGGGGGAACGTAGTGTTCAAGCATTATAATCCACTCCATGTGGACCGGACCTGTCGCTCCAAGGGTCGATGCGCTCTGACCCTGAGACATGGGCTAGATTGTCTCAAAGTCGGTAAGGACTATATTTTGCCTTGGTTTATGACGGAAATCCAATTTCCAAATACGACATCGTGCGGTTTTGATTGTATATATAGATGGTGACATGATATATGGTACCCATGGCGTCTATGATTGATAGTTATGATTCGAAATTGTTTTTGAAACATGTAAACACTGGTAATAATATCAAATGATCTTGTTTTGTTCGTATCAAGCATATTTTGGCCATCATAAGGTAAAACTTTATCCTCCGGTTTGCGTTGCATTGTGTGATGGGAATTGAGTCTAATAATGGCATCATTTTTATAAAATGCATTGCGATGTTTAAAAGAATTGTTTGTTTTAAAGCACTGGCAATCCGATGGAGTAAACCCATTCCACGAAAGTGGTGTAGTCCTGTGATTAGCCATATTTAAAATGTGTTGAGTAGATTTCTCATACCAGTCCCATGACTGACTCGTAGTTTGTTTCGCTTTCAAACTCGGGTGCCCCTTTTTCTACACGGACAGCCTTGTCTTCAGGTTTTAGCAGGCTCTTTCTGGATAGCTGGAGCTGAAGATGGATTCTATCATGTATCTATTTTATGTTGTTCAACTCCTATTGTACATATTATGTTTGTTTTTCCGCTGTGGACATTTATGTATAGCTGAACTGTATTTGTACTAAGTATGATCTTGTATACTGTTTAACTCTGATTATTACGTTTATCTAGTATATTCTATTATTCATTATCTGGTGTATTTATTTATTTCTGTTCTGCAATTATCTGTTTATGTATTACATTCCAAAGATTACACTTGCCACCGTCAGTACGGGGTTCGGGGTCGTCACACTAATATTCGATACTTTCTTTCGAATAACTAATATTCGATAATTTCTTTCTCTATTCGAATAAACTATATTAGATTAATTCTATTCTTCGAATAACCTTATTCGATAACTCTTTCTTCGAATAAACTATGTTCGAATCACTCTAATCCGACTAACTCAAGATCAGTTAACTCTATTCGATATAACAAATATTCGACTAACTCTTGTTCGATTAACTCTATTCGAGTAACTCTAGTTTGAAACTCTTGTTCGATTAACTCTATTCGAATAACTCTAGTTCGATTTAACTCTAGTCAATTAACTCTAACTGATTAACTCTAACTAGTTAACTCTAACTCTAATCGATTAACTCTAACTCTAATCGATTAACTCTACCTCTAATCGATTAACTCCTCTAACTCATTTTGATTAACTCCTTTGATTGACTCTACGTCCATATTCAGTTTCAAATATCGATGTTGAAGCTGATTCTTACTTCTCTGTATAAGTCCTGACTTATGTATTCTATTTATCCAATGATAAATATTTTATTTAATTTATAAAATATTATTTATAAATTAATCTTCATAATCTATCGGTTACAACAGATTCTATTTAAAATCTTTGCTTTAACCCTTATCATGTTATACCCGTATACGAAGCACGAGTCTAAACTTTCCTAATGTGAAATTCTATTCATTTGCCAAATATTTCCTTATATGACATTCTTTTTTATTTCCCAAAAAATCCCTTTTATAACTCTATTTATTTTCTAAATAAACATTTCCTTTTTATAACTCTATTTATAAATGTTTTACCAATATTTCTCTTTCTGTTTTATTAGTAAATGTCTTACAAATATTTCTCTTTCTGTTGTATTTTACAAATATTTCCCTTTTTTATTTGCTTTACAAATACTTTCCTTTATATTTGTTTTACAAATAATTTCCTTTATAAAAACCCTTGATTTTATAAATATTCCTTTATATAAAATCCTTTGATTTTATAAATATTCTATTTCAATATACAGTTTGAAATCTTCCTTCTATATAAAATCTTTTGATTTTATATAATATTTTACTTCAATATAGTTATTGAAATTTTCCTTTTTTTCATCCCAGGGTTTTCTTACGGTATTTAAAATACCAAACAACAGTGATCGATATCATTCAAACACACATAATCAACAACAGATTATATATCATATCATATATCACAATATATGAAAAATAGTAAAACAAATGTTGAGGAATCTTGTTGGATCCCTCCAACCAGTTTCCCTGCATCAAAGATGTTAAATAGTGTAAAACCCCGCCTCCGCTAGGGTGTCTCTTGCAAGCACTCTGACTTTGGAGGGGCGTTTGAATCAGGTAAACATGCATAATGATATATCAAGGCAGAACAAGAACATATGTATATATGTAAACAGAGTAAATAACATAGATAAAACAGTGGAAGATTTCAAACCATTTCAAAAATAAGTCTGGTACAACATAATGTCAACTTTCCAAATACACAAGTCTAGATAAAACAACATCAACTGAAAAACATAAGTACTAATCCCCAAAAGAAGTGATAGTCATAGCTAGCTTCATGTCAAACCGTACATGAGCTAAATCCCACAAGCAAGCAATCCGAAATCCAAGCTAAGCTCCAGTAATCCCTCCCTGAGAACCTGGGGGGGGGGGGGGGGGAACGGAAGAAAAGAGGCGGAAGAAAACAGGTCAGTCAAAAAGACTGAGTAAGCCCTACTACAATCAATGTAAACTGATAAAGTTAACTGGCATGAGCAGCAGGGATGAACATAAGGATAACAACATACTAGCATGATGATTAACTAACAAGGTAGATAAAGTGTCATCGCATAATCAGGATTAAGGTTTTGCACCACAGGTGTACTAGCAAACTAACATGACTTGAATAAACAAGTATTGATCCCTTGGCCCAAGCTTTGGCCCAATAACATGAAATGACCCTCATACGAGGTCCAGTAACATGAAATGACCTTACGAGGTCCAACCAAATGGTCTAGTCGATCGGCTCCCTAAGCCTAACTCGTCACGTGTTGGTGTCAATACGGCCCAAACATAATTGTAGTCGAACTGTGCCGGGTCCACCCTTCGGGTGTATCAAGCCCTAGGGTGCCAACCCCTGGACACCATAAAAATGAGTGCACAGTCTCGATCTACTGGTACCCATGGGTGACTTCTCCAAATATGGACTACGTGCACGACCATAGTCCGTCCGGAACTACATCGGCGTACCACACGGCCGCTGTTTATTGGGTCGCTTACCTCCAGCCCAGTAATCGTGCCCCCTCCCTAGCCTAGTCCCTAGGGCCTTAATGATACCAATTTTTGGGGATTTACTGCGGAGTGGGCCCCCCATTGCTAGGGTTTTCTAGTCGGTTAAGTACGGATTAACCCTCTTTCTAATCATGGATTAACTTGGTTAAGTGTAACGATGAGTTCACGACTTAACCCCGATTAATCTACCAAGCCCAAGTTGGTTAAGTATTAAGTGGACCATGACTTAACCCTAATCACGAGGCATTAATTAATTTAATGCGCCTTAACCTCTCACATTAGACCTTGTTGTGGTTACTAGTTAAGCCGGGCGGGTCCGGGTAGCTTTACACCACAACTTGGTCTAACCTCGGGTTCAAGGTACAACATGACCAACTTCTCACATTGGGTCCTATTGTTTGTAGCAACTAGTTAAGCCGGTCGGTTCCGGGTAGGTTTACGCTACAAACTCAACCCAACCTCGAGTTGGCCACACTTATCTTTTCTAAGTGTCATGTCCATCATGTTTCCAAAACATGTTACAAGTTTTCAAGCAATTGGGTAGAACTAACTTAATAGGTAAATTCCCAATGGGTAGACCTAACTTAATAGGTAAATTCCCAAGCTTATGTTTTTATGTCTTTTAAGTTTACCCAACCCCAAACGCAATCCCATCGCTTACATATCGCAATAGCGCATAAAGGATAGAAAGAGGGAACTTGGCATAATCATGACATAAAAGGTGTTGAAGCCACAAGTTCAACATGGTGGCGTATGAAATGTACATATGTTCATATACTTGCATATTACATTTTTGGCCCCAAAAGCATGCATAAACCCAAACTTGGCATATTGGTGATACATTGTGCTAAATGACATGTAGACATGGCCATAAGTTCGCATTTAGCCTCACATGCAAGTTATCATAAGAGATATGATAACTTACATGTTGCCAAAATGCAACCTTTGGCATAAAGCTTGAAGCTTTATGTTCATAAACCCAAAATAAGCTTGCATAACATGATAGTATGAACAAAGTGTTCAACCCAAACTTGCATAACATAACTTGGCATACTTGCATATAAACTTGCATATCACAACATGATAAACTTGCATATAAACTTGCATATCACAACATGATAAACTTGCATATAAACTTGCATAAACTTGCATATCATAGCATAGTAAACTTGCATATAAACTTGCATATCATACATTTAACTTTATAGTTTATGTATGAAAGTAGAACAGGGCTTACAATGCTTATGAGAACTCAAATGAGTATAGCAAATTTAAGAAACCCTTATGCAACCAATTAAACCCCCAAAAATGCAAGCAAAATTGATCAAAACTCTTTCTTTATGGTGCAAATGTAGAGACTTGACTTGAATGCAAGCTAAAGAGGCTCATACAAGTTTAAAAACACTTGTATGCATGGAAAATCTCATAAGAATTTGTTTAGGAATTTTATGAAGAGAGTGGAGGCCATGAGATGATTGATTTTGCCATAGTTTAGTTGCTAGAATGAATAATGATGATTTAGGGTAGGTTAGGGTCTTATTTATAGATTAGGCAAGTGTTTTAGGCCATAGGATTAAGCCCTAGTTCCAATCTCAGCCCTCAAAACCGAATCTGGCCCCCAAGCTCAACACAAACCCAAAATGGTGCAACAGGCTAAACAGCCCGTCCTAGCCAAGTCGACAACCCAGTCGACAGGGCTGTCGACTTGGTCTATCCAAGTCGACTCCCAAGTCGACAGGGCTGTCAACTTGGGGTGTTCTGGCGGGAATTTTCCCGCCTGGCCCAATAACCCAATTTCCAAGTTCAGGTTTGAATTTGAAATCTTTTTTTTACTTTGAAATTTTCAGAAAACTTCGTTGGGCCCTAATCGGGTCATACGGACTCCGATTTTCGAAAACTCGGACTCTATTTCGCGTATTTTTCCGAGACGAACGCAATGGCATAGCCCGTTTCCCTTGATTCAGATTTTAGAATTAAATTCTGCCTCGATTTACGTAATAACAGGTTATTGAAAATACGGGTTGTTACATTCTCCCCTCGTTAAAGGATTTCGTCCCCGAAATCTTCAAGTTAGGAAGAACGTATCCTACCATCCAATCATCCATCTACTCAAAACATCGTCCACGAGCAATCATTGTCCTTATAAGATTCTAAATGTTGTATGAACATATGCAAAGGTGTGTGTATATTTACTTATCTAATGCAAATATCATCAATGCAAATTATGTTAGTGAAATGAATCCATATGTATGCAATTCCTAACATAATGTATAACATCTATATGTGTGCACATCACATACATCCATATGCAACATCCATGTGATAACACAAAAATTTTCATCCATGAATAAGCATAAACACTCATGCATATGCAATATGAGGAGTGTGTGAGCCGATCTAGTGCCTGACGTGTATAATGCATCCACGAGTAACCACTTGCAAACACTTGCAACCACTTGCAACCATCAAGCATAACATGTTTCAAACACATGTTTCATCCAAAGGGTTTCTACCTAAGGTACTCATGACAAGATTAACACGATAAACTAGATAAACATGGATAGCAAAGAGAAAGATATGCTAACAAAGAAAAGGGATTGAGAGTGTACCCTCAAAAAGGAATGGATAAAGCCCACGCATCTTCTCCTCGGTTTCCCAAGTTGCGTCTTCTTCGGCTTCACCCCATTGAACCTTCACCAACTTGACCTCTCGATTCCTTAGCTTCTTGGTCTCCGTCCCCAAGATACGAATCGGAGCTCTCCTCAAAGTAGCCTCTTTCTCAACTTCCACCTCTTTCAGAACACTTGGCTCAACAACCTCTGCTGATTCATGTAAACACTTCCGGAGATGCGAGACATGAAAAACATCGTGTACTCTGGCAAGCTTCTCGGGCAACTTCACTCTATAAGCCATCTGCCCGATCCTCTCTAAAATAGGGAATGGTCCAACAAACCTCGGAGCCAACTTCCCAATGGCTCCAAATCGGACCACATTCCGCAAAGGAGAAACCTTCACGAAAACCATATACCCAACATTAAATTCCAAATCAGTCCTTCGCTTATCAGCATAGGATTTCTGTCGGTCTTGGGCCGCTTTCATCCGTCTCCGAATCAACTCGATCTTCATGGATGTATCTCTGATCATATCAGGCCCAAGTATAAGCTCATCTGTAGTCTCCTACCAACATGTAGGCGACTTGCACGGCCTCCCATATAAAGCTTCAAATGGTGCCATCCCTATGCTTGCCTGATAACTGTTATTATATGCAAACTCAACAAGAGGAAGATGGTCTTCCCAAGTACCACCAAAATCCAGAATACAAAGCCTCAACAGATCCTCGAGTACCTTATTCACCCTTTCGGTCTGACCGTCCGTCTGTGGGTGATAAGCCGTACTCAGATTCAATCTCGTGCCCATAGCTTCTTTCAAGCTATTCCAGAATTGACTTGTAAAGATTGGGTCACGGTCACTAACAATACTAGAAGGGACTCCATGAAGCCTCACAATCTCACGAAGATATACAGACGCTAGCCAAGATGCGGTTCTCTTGCTCTTCACCGGAATGAAATGAGCACTCTTCGTAAGTCTATCCACAATAACCCAAATGCTCGTATTCCCTTTCCTTGACCTTGGTAGCCCGTCAATAAAATCCATGGAAATACTCTCCCACTTCCAAAGTGGAACGTCTAGAGGATGCAATAGCCCACCGGGCTTCTTTGACTCGGCCTTGACTTGCTGGCAAATGATACATCGAGAGACAAACTCTGCCACATCCTTCTTCATCCCAGGCCAAAAGAAAATGCGCTTCATATCTTTATACATCTTATCTCCGCCTGGATGTATAGTCAACTTAGAGCGACGCGCTTCCTCAAGAACTTTTCTTACTAAATCTTCTACCATTGGAACACATAACCTTCCGACTCTCCTCAGCCAACCCTTGTCATCAATAGAATATCGAGCGAGATGACGAGACGTCTCCCCTCGAATCAGCTTATCCATAATCTCAACTATCTGAGGGTCTTCTCTCTGCGAAGCCCCAACTTGATCAAGAAGGGTAGGTCTGAGTTCTAGAGAGGCTAAAGAACCGGTCATCGACTCAACCGCCAAAGAGAAATCAAAGGTTGCCACATATCTAAATTCTTCATCTCAATGAATAGAGGACTTAGGGTCAACCTTCTTCTACTCAATGCATCAGCTACCACATTCCCCTTGCCAGGGGTATAAGCTATATCAAAATCATAGGATGCCAAGAATTCCATCCATCTTTGTTGCCTCAGATTCAGATCCTTCTGAGAAAAGAGATACTTCAATGACTTGTGATCGGTATAAAGCTCAAATCTTTCTCCCAGAAGATAATGGCGCCAAGCCTTGAGTGCATATACTATTGTTGCCAACTCTAAGTCATGAGTGGGATAATTCTTCTCATGCACTTTGAGTTGTCTACCGCCAAAGCATATCACCCTTCCTTCTTGCATCAAAACAGCTCCTAACCCCGTGCCACATGCATCGGTGTATACTGTAAATAACTTCCCTCCATCGGGCAAAGCTAGAACAGGTGCTGATGTGAGAGCTCTCTTGAGCTTCTGAAAAGCAAGCTCGCATTCTATGCTCCAAGCAAAAACTAAATTCTTCTTCGTCAATTTAGTGAGAGGAGCGGAAATCTTCGCGAAGTCCTTGATGAACTTCCGGTAAAAACCCGCAAGACCTAGAAAACTTCTCACTTCGGTTGCATTCCTTGGAGTCTTCCAATCCTGAACTGCAACTACCTTAGCGAGATCCACCGCTAAGCCTTGCTTAGATACTATATGCCCAAGGAATCTAACTTCCCTTCTCCAAAAGTGACACTTGGAGAACTTGGCCTTCAACTGATGCGCTCTAAGCGTATCCATCACCTCCACGAGATGCCTTGTGTGCTCTTCCTCATCCTTAGAGAAGATCAGAATATCATCTACGAAGACCACGACAAACTTGTTCAAGAACTCCCTGAACACCCTACTCATCAAGTCCACGAAATTTGCGGGTGCATTAGTCAAGCCGAACGGCATGACCAGCCATTCAAAGAATCCATCTGGAGTTCTGAACGCAGTCTTGTCTATACTATCTTCAGCTACCCTGAGCTGATGAAATCCAGTAGCAAGATCAAGCTGAGAGAAAACAGAAGCACCGACAAGCTGGTCAAAGAGATCATCAATCCTCGGTAACGGGTGTCTATTCTTCTTAGTCATCTTATTTAACTCCCGATAGTCAACACAATGTCGGAAAGAACCATCTGCCTTGGTAGCAAATACCACAGGCGCTCCCCATTCAGAGATACTTCGTCTAATGAAGTTCTTCTCAAGCAATTCCTTCACTTGCTTACTTAGCTCCCTCCTTTCACGCGGAGCCATGTGCCGAACGGGCAAAGAAACCGGCTTTGCATTATCCACCAGATAAATGCGGAAATCGATCTCTCGCTTAGGGGGCAACCCCCTAACTTCATCAAAAACATCCGGATACTCTCGAACCACTCTCACAGACTGAAGAGTTTCCATTGACGAGTCGAGTGATTCCAGATAGCATAACATGACGGGACCTCTCGGATCACAAGAAATCTCTAGGGTGTTTCCGAGGCGGGTTACGAGCCTCACAACCCTATGCTCACAATCAAGAATGGCTCCATATCTGGACAGCCAATCCATGCCCAATATCAATCCGTATCCCCTGAAACCAAGAACATAAGCACTACACAAGAACTCTACACTCAGTATAGAGATCCTCAAATCCCTATATATCATAGACAAATGGGCGGAACCACCAATAGGATTTGAATCACAAACGGGATCATCTACCAAGCTAGTACTAAGGTGCAAACTATCAACAAGATCAGATGAGATAAAGCTATGCGATGCACTAGAATCAAACAAGGTACGAACTGGAAAATCAGAAATATATGCAAGGCTCTCTACAGAAATACTACCTCGATCGAGAACTGGAGCGGTACTGAGAGCATGAACTTGCCCTCCTGAAGGTCCAGCACGCTGAGTTTGACCTTGGCCTTGCTTCTTCGGGCAATCCTTGCTGAAATGTCCAGCCTTACCGCAGAAAAAGCATTCACCATTCTTTCTTTTCCTCTTCTTACAATCCTTAACAAGATGCCCAACTGAGCCGTAATAATGGTACTTCTCCTTGTTGTTCTTGCCCTTGTTGTTGTTCCCCTTGTTGCCTTGACTCTTGTTCTTGTTCTGATTGCCTTGACTGCTCTGACCACTTGGATTTCCCTGATTTCCTTTTCCCTGGGAATCATTCTTCTTGGCTTGGGTATCATTCCCCTTGATCTCTTTCTTGACATCTCCCTGAAGTAACGCTATATCAACCAAGCTCTCAAACGTGGCCCCATGGGGAATATGTGACATAGCCAATCCCTGCAACGGCTCATTCAATCCTCTAGCAAAACGAAGAGCCTTCTTCTGAGGAGTATTCACCATATCCAAGCCAAAACGAGCTAACTGATTAAACTTGTTCACATATTCTTTGACAGACATATCTCCTTGTCTCAAAGTTATGAACCTTTCCATTTGCAGATTCTCCTCAGTAGAAGATAGAAACTTAAGCATGAACCTTGCCCTGAAATCGGCCCAAGTCTCAACAGGCCTAGTACCATTGGTGACTTCCCACCAATAAGCGGCTTCATCCTTCCTAAGCCAAACCGCCAACAAGATCTTCCTCTGATCGTCTAACACAAAGATGGCAAATAAATCCTCGGTCTCTTTCAACTAATTTCTGGCCTCTACAAAAGTCTCAGTGCCTTGAAAATTCTTGCCACCCATTGCTTTGAAATCTTTGCAAGTCTTTGCGAAGTCCGGTTGAGGATGCTGAGGGGGAGGAAGAAGAAGAGGAACCTCAGCGACAGGAGGAGGAGGAACATTAACTACCGGAGGAGGAGGAGCATTTACTACTGGAGGAGGAGGAGGAACGTCCGCGGGGCCGGCTTTGGTCGCCCGAGCCTCCAAAAGTCTCCTATACCACACAGGTACGTGTACTCCCTCCGGAAGAGCAAAATTATCGGCCATACTGAAAATGAAGAAAAAGACAGATTCAGAATGGAGAAAAACGAAGGAATTTTGCTAATGGTTTTTTGGGGAATAGCCTTTAAAATAAACTAGACTTTTCTTTGGAAAATACTTTATACTTAGTTTTGAAAATAGTTTTCCAAAAGTTTTCTAAAAACCTTTTTGTTCCTTCTCGTAAACCATATGCTCTGATACCAAATGTAACACCCCGCCTCCGCCAGGGTGTCTCTTGCAAGCACTCTGACTTTGGAGGGGCATTTGAATCAGGTAAACATGCATAATGATATATCAAGGCAGAACAAGAACATATGTATATATGTAAACAGAGTAAATAACATAGATAAAACAGCGGAAGATTTCAAACCATTTCAAAAATAAGTCTGGTACAACATAATGTCAACTTTTCAAATACACAAGTCTAGATAAAACAACATCAACTGAAAACTGAAATACATAAGTACTAATCCCCAAAAGAAGTGATAGCCATAGCTAGCTTCATGTCAAACCGTACATGAGCTAAATCACACAAGCAAGCAATCCAAAATCCAAGCTAAGCTCCAGTATTCCCTCCCTGAGAACCTGGGGGGGGGGGGGGGGGAAACGGAAGAAAAGAGGCGGAAGAAAACAGGTCAGTCAAAAAGACTGAGTAAGCCCTACTACAATCAATGTAAACTGATAAAGTTAACTGGCATGAGCAGCAGGGATGAACATAAGGATAACAACATACTAGCATGATGATTAACTAACAAGGTAGATAAAGGTGTCATCGCATAATCAGGATTAAGGTTTTGCACCACAGGTATACTAGCAAACTAACATGACTTGAATAAACAAGTATTGATCCCTTGGCCCAAGCTTTTGCCCAATAACATGAAATGACCCTCATACGAGGTCCAGTAACATGAAATGACCTTACGAGGTCCAACCAAACGGTCTAGTCGATCGGCTCCCTAAGCCTAACTCGTCACGTGTTGGTGTCAATACGACCCAAACATAATTGTAGTTGAACTGTGCCGGATCCACCCTTCGGGTGTATCAAGCCCTAGGGTGCCAACCCCTGGACACCATAAACTTGAGTGCATAGTCTCGATCTACTGGTACCCATGGGTGACTTCTCCAAATACGGACTACGTGCACGACCATAGTCCGTCCGGAACTACATCGGCGTACCACACGGCCGTCGTTTATTGGGTCGCTTACCTCCAGCCCAGTAATCGTGCCCCTCCCTAGCCTAGTCCCTAGGGCCTTAATGATACCAATTTTTGGGGATTTACTGCGGAGTGGGCCCCCCATTGCTAGGGTTTTCTAGTGGGTTAAGTACGGATTAACCCTCTTACTAATCATGGATTAACTTGGTTAAGTGTAACGATGAGTTCACGACTTAACCCCGATTAATCTACCAAGCCCAAGTTGGTTAAGTATTAAGTGGACCATGACTTAACCCTAATCACGAGGCATTAATTAATTTAATGCGCCTTAACCTCTCACATTAGACCTTGTTGTGGTTACTAGTTAAGCCGGGCGGGTCCGGGTAGCTTTACACCACAACTTGGTCTAACCTCGGGTTCAAGGTACAACATGACCAACTTCTCACATTGGGTCCTATTGTTTGTAGCAACTAGTTAAGCCGGTCGGTTCCGGGTAGGTTTACGCTACAAACTCAACCCAACCTCGAGTTGGCCACACTTATCTTTTCAAAGTGTCATATCCATCATGTTTCCAAAACATGTTACAAGTTTTCAAGCAATTGGGTAGACCTAACTTAGTAGGTAAATTCGCAATAGGTAGACCTAACTTAATAGGTAAATTCCCAAGCTTATGTTTTTATGTCTTTTAAGTTTACCCAACCCCAAACGCAATCCCATCGCTTACATATCGCAATAGCGCATAAAGGATAGAAAGAGGGAACTTGGCATAATCATGACATAAAAGGCGTTGAAGCCACAAGTTCAACATGGTGGCGTATGAAATGTACATATGTTCATATACTTGCATATTACATTTTTGGCCCCAAAAGCATGCATAAACACAAACTTGGCATATTGGTGATACATGGTGCTAAATGACATGTAGACATGGCCATAAGTTCGCATTTAGCCTCACATGCAAGTTATCATAAGAGATATGATAACTTACATGTTGCCAAAATGCAACCTTTGGCATAAAGCTTGAAGCTTTATGTTCATAAACCCAAAATAAGCTTGCATAACATGATAGTATGAACAAAGTGTTCAACCCAAACTTGCATAACATAACTTGGCATACTTGCATATAAACTTGCATATCACAACATGATAAACTTGCATATAAACTTGCATATCACAACATGATAAACTTGCATATAAACTTGCATAAACTTGCATATCATAGCATAGTAAACTTGCATATAAACTTGCATATCATACATTTAACTTTATAGTTTAAGTATGAAAGTAGAATAGGGCTTACAATGCTTATGAGAACTCAAATGAGTATAGCAAATGTAAGAAACCCTTATGCAACCAATTAAACCCCAAAAAATGCAAGCAAAATTGATCAAAACTCTTTCTTTATGGTGGAAATATATAGACTTGACTTGAATGCAAGCTAAAGAGGCTCATACAAGTTTAAAAACACTTGTATGCATGGAAAATCTCATAAGAATTTGTTTAGGAATTTTATGAAGTGAGTGGAGACCATGAGAGGATTGATTTTGCCATAGTTTAGTTGCTAGAATGAATAATGATGATTTAGGGTAGGTTAGGGTCTTATTTATAGATTAGGCAAGTGTTTTAGGCCATAGGATTAAACCCTAGTTCCAATCTCAGCCCTCAAAACCGAATCTGGCCCCCAAGCTCAACACAAACCCAAAATGGTGCACCAGGCTAAACAGCCCGTCCCAGCCAAGTCGACAGCCCAGTCGATAGGGCTGTCGACTTGGTCTATCCAAGTCGACTCCCAAGTCGACAGGGCTATCGACTTGGGATGTTCTGGCGGGAATTTTCCCGCCTGGCCCAATAACCCAATTTCCAAGTTCAGGTTTGAATTTGAAATCTGTTTTTTACTTTGAAATTTTCAGAAAACTTCGTTGGGCCCTAATCGGGTCATACGGACTCCGATTTTCAAAAACTCGGACTCTATTTCGCGTATTTTTCCGAGACGAACGCAATGGCATTGCCCTTTTCCCTTGATTCAGATTTTAGAATTAAATTCTTCCTTAATTTACATAATAACAGGTTATTGAAAATACGGGTTGTTACAAATAGTATAATTAACATCGTTTTCATTTCACTATGAGATATTCTGCTAAACAAAAACAATATTTGATTAAAGATTTATATATATATCGTTATCTACAATTTCACCCAATACATAACCAATTAAACTAAATAGTTAACACACAGCAATCAATAGATAATTATTAGTTCTAAAAATACATTATAGAAATATAACTGTTTAGAGTTGGTGAGTTTTACTCACTTTGGCAGTTCATCATTAAAGAACGATAAACTGTTGTTTGTTTTTAATCAAACAATTTATTTCTCCATAAATTCAAATGAGCTCCAATCCACTCCCACTTAGTTCCATTGGGTAGTGTCCATCCATACGATCCTGTCGGATCTTGTTTTGTTGAATTCCGTCAATATATGAACAAGTTATGGCAATTATAAGTTACACACATTTTATATATACAATTTTATTTAATTTAAAATCTTAATGGGCCTCACCCCATTTTCTTCATAATGGCCCATCGTAAAAACCCCAGACCCGACCTTTATCTCGTCTTCCCCAATTCTCAACACCGTAATCCTCCTGTTGTTCATCACTCCATTTCAAAAACTCCAAGCACCATTTCCGATCTCATTTCTTTACCGACCTCAGAACTTAAACCACCAAGTTCCTCCTCATCAAATCCTTACGAGCTCCACCCCAGTTTCAAATGGTTCAAAACCGCAAAGTAAAACTCGACTTCAATTCCTGGGAAAAACTTGCGACATACTTTATCATCGCATCACTCAAAAATTGAGCATCAGGTGCTAAACTCCCCCACCGTGTTGAATTCGAACTCCATTTGTGAATTCAACAACTAAATCGGACTTGCAACCCAACCCTAACTTGCTTTGTTAAACGTCGTGTACTCAGAATTTTGATCGAACCATGTGAAACTGGTCTGCTCTCGAAGTACATGCCAATACAAGATCAATAAACTTATTTTCAGGATTTTAGGATATTTTTTGTTTTTTTACTTTAGATTTTTCTTTTGAGGATATTAAACTGTAACTTGGCGTTGCTTGAATCCAAAGAAAACAAGAGGTTTTGGTGCCTGCGTATATATAAGCTGCTGATGCTTAATTGCTAAGTTTCGTACAGTGGTAGGTACGATCTGTGGTTGCTTACACTTACACGTTAAGGTATAGAATTTTACTTAGCTGTTAAGGCAAAAAGAACGTAATGTGTAGAAAGTTTGTTCATACAGTACAGACGCGTATTGATGTATCCTTGTGTCTCTCATTAGTTTTGACGTGGTAGCCTGTTTGATTTGTGATTTGAGTAGGATTGCGATTGAACATAGGGTGGTAAAGAGTAGGGTAGTGTAGACAAAGTGAAGAGCAATATATACTTAGCTGAGAAGGAACTCTTTTCTTTATTTAAAAGTTTCAAAAGTTTACATTCACGCTACGTACAATTACATTAACGTCCGAGCGTCCCAGACTGGAATAAAGATGTCGTCGTGACGAGCAAGGTGTCGTGGTTTCAAAAAATATAATAATATCGGTGGGTTAACTCATATTTTAAAACACTAAAATATTGATAGTGTGTACAAAATACTCCAAATAAAAAGTAGCTTATTTTACGAATTAAAAATTACAGTAAAATTGTAAAAATTAAATTATCACTATGTCTCAAAAGAATCTTGTCTAAATTCAAAACCGGTATCTAGTTATATGAATAAACTGTTACGGTGGATAAACGATTCTATAATGACTATTTTAAAATTTGATTTGGACATAAATCAAAATCTACACAATGAAATCCAGATTTTTCTCTTCCACTAGAAAAATATACTTCACCAGCTCCGAACGTTTCTTGTTTCACAGAAATCCGATTTAAAACGAATCCTGTATATTCAGTTGAAGTTTGAATCGCCCAAGAGCGAAATACCGCGCCATTTTGAGCTCAATTATAATTATATTATAATTATACGTTCAACTGTCGTTTATATAATATATTGGTTATTCGAATTCAATTTCAAACTGAATTATATATATTTTTTAATTGTCCAGTTCACATTATATTGTCAATACACTATTTCTGATTATTTCAGAATTAAATATATTACTATATTATTTATATTAATTAAATATTCAATATTATTTAATTAAACAACCATTTTCACTACTTAAATAATTAAATAAATTAATTATTGTTGGCTAGCTTTTTGACCAAGCCACCAAGGTTCACTCACAAGAAGAAAGTATGAAACTGCGTTCCTTAAGTCTATGAAGGATCGGATCGCACCAGAGGGTCGCCCCTCACGGATCGCCCCCATTGCATCGGATCGCCCCCCATCGGATCGCCCCCATTGCATCAGCGATCCGACTACTTCTACACGACTCGATCCGTATATACACTACAACCCAGCACAGACCGATCCGATCCCCCGATGCACCGCGAAGCCTCTGACCTGTTCAAGCATGAGCTAGTCTTCGGCGATCCGAGATGCACGGATCCAGCGACACGTGTCCCTAACTATCACTTTGACCAATTCCTCCTCCTTGCTCGATCCGATGTTTAAGGGGATCGCGACACCTGTCCACAACGGCTAATTTGACTAATTCTTCATCAAGCTGCGATACGATCCGATATTCTCGGATCTGTGCCACATGTGACCGCGATCCGCCTGACAAAATCAGCTATAAATAGCCCAGAGCTTGGCATTTTTCAGGATCTTTTGATAGCATGGAGCACTGATTCCGCCATTACTGTCATACCACTATTTCTTGTCTGTTTTGTTACGACATTACTGAGAGAAATTACAATTGTAAAAGTGAGTTTGAGAGAAATCATTGATTGTACTGGCATTCAAAGTACAATCGATAACATATAAAGTGGACGTAGGCTCGTTAATGCCGAACCACTATAAATTCTGTGTGTTTTCTGCTTTTTCTTCATTCTCCAATTATAATTCTTTACGAATCAGAAAAATTTGAGTGTTAGGCCCAAATTTTGATCTAACATTTTAGTGCTTTCACTGAGAAAACAGTCCCAAAACTTCACTGTTCAGATTTTTGAAGATTCCTGGGACGTTTGATATCATGGCTGGAAAGAAGTCTAAGGAAGTGCGGGCTTCGCAGGCGAATGAAGTCGTGAATGAAATGGTTGGCGAAAGTGCACACGAGCAGGTCGTTGAGGGGGTCACGGATCGCGAGGACAGGGGGGCGACCCGAACCAATCTAGGTGCCACGATCCGACTTGATGGTGGCGCTGCGAACCGCGAAGCTGGAGGGGTTGTTACTCGATCCCGTGATAACGCCTCGAATCCTCCGCATGCCGTGACCACGAACCGATCCAAGGGGGCGCTGCGAGCCACCAACCTTGATCCACAGCGATCCAAATTAATGACCAGACTACAACTCGACCTGGAAAGGAGCCTATGGCTCGCTCCTACCATTCTAGCCCCTCCGCTCGACCTGGCTCAAGCTCTTTGCGCATAAGAGAAAATGATGATGATCAATATGACCCTTCTGCTCCCGTTACTGAGGGGGATCTCTCTCGCTTTTCCGAAATGTGGGAGAGGATATTTGATGAATTGGCTGCTCAAAGGCAGGAGAGCTCCGTTCTACGATAGAACTTGATCGCTATGGATAGTAGGCTTAATGATCTCGCAAGGCAAAGGACGCCCCCAGTTCGTCCGCTCACCCCAGAATACTTTTCTTCGTTAGAGGAATCGCCGAGACCTCCGCGGCGACCATATGAGAGGCCTGAAAACATAGAGAAGCTTCGATTTGGAACCTTGTCATCACGGGAAGAAGAGGTACTGGGGGCAGGGCCCTCAAACTGCAATATGAATGATCGCGCCGCAACTCCCAGAGCTCGAGGTGTGGACAGCCCTGTTCAGAATAGACTACCTCAGCCCCGTCGCCATACAAATGCTTAAGGAAACAGGGGGCAGCGAAGCCCAATCCGAGCCCCGGATTTCGTGACTGCCCCTGGAAGAGAGATTAGAGAACCCCACCGAGCAAGAAGCGCTGACCCCGAGCCTCCACTAACCAGTGCAAATGTTGCAGCCATGATTCATCAAATTCTGGCAGATAGCCGTGGACAACGGAATGAAGATTGGGGAATTGACCGCAGTCACATCCCTTTCACTGATGACATCTTAGATGCAACGTTCCCGAGGCGCTTCAACATGCCGCAGATGAATCGTTACGTGAGTAGATCTGATCCCGTCCATCATCTGATGAGATATTCTTGGTCAATGACCGCTGCCGCAGTCTCTGACGCTGTCAAATGCAAAGCATTTCCCATATTCTTGGAGGATGTAGCACCATTATTGTTTACTCGCTTACCAGCAAGATCAATTTTTAGCTTCAGAGAGTTGAGCGAAAGATTTGTGGAACAGTTCCGCATCTATGCACAAAAGACGAAGAGTGTGATTGACTTGTTCCTTGTCAAGCAACGACCAGGAGAGAGTTTGAGGGTGTATCTAGACCGTTTCAACCTGGCCGCTACAGAAGTTAAAGATCCCCATGAGCCAACTGTTGTGGCAGCCCTAATTGATGGGGTAGATAAAGACACTGAATTTGGGAGCTACCTGGCCGGCAAGCCACCTCATACTAGAGAATTATTCTACGAAAAAGCTAACGTGCACTTATGTCGGGAGGAAGTATATGCTAACTGAAAGGCAAAAACGGCCGATAAAGAGGAAATCCAGAGCAATGTTGCCATTAAGCATACAGGAGACAGCTCGGGGAAGGTCGAGGTAAATGTCAGAAATCGGAATCAAGGTGGTCGTCAATCAGGAAACAATGATAATAACAGTAATGGCAACAACCGGAAGAGGAATCGAGGGAATGACTCCCAGAGAAGGACTCGTCCCAGGTCTTTTGAGAGTTATATGCCAATAAACGATACTTTGGAGAATATCTTCATGGATTCGTACAACGTCCTCCAAAATAAAAGGCCTCCTCCCAGATAGTCGACGGAGAAAGAACGTGAAACGGGGAAGTTTTGTCTCTTTCATCAAATTCATGGCCATTCGACAAATGAATGCCGTCACCTAAGAGATATAGTCGAGAGGCTTCTCTGAGAAGGAAAATTGGATGAATACAGAGTGACATCCAAAGACAGGGGGAAGGCCGTACAGGCCCAAAATCAGAACCAGAATCAACCTGCTGTCAGGCCAACTGCCCAGCAAAAGGGAAAGGACCTTGTTATCAATACCATAATCGGAGGGCTTTATCTCACCGGACACGGTTCTAAGGCATTGGATCAGTATGTCAATGCAGCCAAGCAACACCTCAAGGTAGGGGAGTGTAGCAACCATGAGGACAACGTCCGGGTAAAGCAACAAAAGATAATGTTCGACGATGTCGTTTTCCGTGAGTGAGAAAGCATTGGAGTTCATGCTCCGACTGAAGATCCATTTGTAATCACAGTACCTATTGGCTCGGCCACTGTTCATAAGGTCTTGGTGGATAACGGGAGTTCCGTCAACATTCTTTTCAAAAAGACATTCGATCAGATGAACCTCAAGATAAAAGACTTGAAGCCCTGTCAAGGATGGATCCGTGGATTTAACGGAGCATCCACCGCTCCAATGGGTTATGTAGAGCTACCAGTTACGCTTGGGGAAGGAGAACGCCAGAGAGTGAGAATCCTTCCCTTCGTGGTTTTGAATATTGAATCACCCTATAATGCCTTCTTAGGTCGACCGGCCCTTGCAAAATTTAGAGCCTGTATAGCCCCCTGGTGCTTATTATTGAAATTTCCTACGGAAGCTGGTGTTGGTATTGTTAGAGGAAATCAGGTTGCCGCACGAGCATGTTATGTTGCAGAGCTAAAGCTACTCCGCAGTGGAGGGGACATAGAAACCAAGGGCGCTTTTCCCCCCACGAGGGCGGAAACCTTATATCAATTAAAGAGAATAACCGTAGGGGAGTTCCCAGATAATTGCCCGAGGATATAGATCCCAGAGAGGACAATGAACCTGGGGGCAGAATGGAGACTCCCAACGAGACAACTGTGGATGTATCGATCGATGATAGTGACCCAGAGAAGGTCCTTAAGATTGGATCCCAGTTAAATTCGAATTTAGCTAAAGAACTGACGAATTTCTTAAAAAATAATTTGGATGTATTTGCTTGGACCCACGCAGACATGTGCGGGATATCTCCATCAATCATGAGCCATTCATTAAGCATTAACCCTAAACATCCTCCGGTAAAACAAAAAAGGCGAATGCTGGGCCCAGAGAGGTCCGCTGCCTTGAAAGAAGAAGTTGGTAAGCTAAAGAGTAATGGATTTATCAGAGACTCAATCTATCCAGACTGGATTTCAAATCCAGTCCTGGTAAAGAAGGCTAACGGGAAGTGGCGAACATGTATCGATTTCTTGGATTTGAATAAAGCCTGCCCGAAAGATAGCTTTCCATTACCCAGGATCGATCAGTTGGTGGACTCAACGGCAGGTCATGAACTTCTCTCCTTTATGGATGCTTATTCAGGATATAACCAGATTCCAATGCATGTTCCAGATCAAGAACACACTAGTTTCATTACAGATTTGGGGTTATACTGCTATGTGGTAATGCCCTTTGGCTTGAAGAACGCAGGCGCTACATATCAACGGTTAGTGAACAGAATGTTCTATAACCAGATTGGGAAAACAATGGAAGTATACGTCGACAACATGTTGGTTAAGTCCAGGCAATCCTCCAATCACACTACGGACTTGGCAGATATGTTCAGCATTCTTCGAAAGTACGGGATGAAACTCAACCCAACAAAATGTTCATTATGGGTCGCCTCCGGAATATTCTTGGGATTCATCGTCAGTTCTCGTGGGATTGAGATTAATCCAGACCAGATCGCGGCAATCAGAGACATTCAGGAACCTAGGAAGATTAAAGATGTGCAAAGCCTTGCAGGAAAAGTAGCCACACTAAGCAGATTTATCTCCAGGGCTACGGACAAATGCATCCCATTCTTCGAATTGATAAAGCGAGGAAAACGACACTTCAAATGGACGCCCGACTGCGTAGAAGCATTTCAGAACTTGCTGAGACACCTGGAGAAACCTTCGATATTATCTAAGCCGATGGATCACGAGGACTTATTCGTGTACTTGGCAGTGTCCTCCCACGCGATCAGCTCAGCATTGGTAAGAGAAGAAGATAAGGTCCAAAGACCTGTGTATTACGAGAGCAAAAAATTGACGGCAGCAGAGCGTAATTATCCAAGGATAGAAAAGTTGGCGTATAGTTTGCTGATCGCCTCTAGAAAGCTTCGACATTATTTTCAGGCTCATCCCATTACCGTATACACTGATCATCCACTCAAACAAGTTCTACAAAGACCAGAAGCGTATGGAAGGCTACTCAAGTGGAACATTGAGTTGAGTTAATTTGATCTAAACTTTCAACCCCGGTGGTCAATACGGGGGCAAGCGATAGCCGACTTCATAGCAGAGTTTATTGTCCCAAAGGACGATAATACAAACGAAGAAGTTGACCCCTCAAAATTACTTCTCGACCCCAGTGCTTGGAGATTGTATACTGATGGCGCTAGGAATGACAAGAGATCCGTCGCTGGAGTAGTGCTTGAAACTCCCGAGAAACGGCTGATATCCTATGCTATCCGGATGGAGTTTCACGCCACTAACAACGACTCCGAATATGAAGCCCTGATAGTCGGGCTAAGAATCGCAAAGGAGTTGGAAATCACAAAGCTGGACATCTTTTATGACTCCGAGTTAGTTGTAAATCAGGTCACTGGAAAATTCCAGGCCAAAAGTGCAAGATTGATTTTATACTTGAAGAAAGTGAAGGAGTTGCTGAACGACTTCGATCACTATAGCATATCTCATATTCCACGATCAGAGAATCAACAGGCGGATAAGTTGGCAAAGATGGCTAGTTCCGACGATCCTGAAGAGACCGGGCTAGCCCCAGTCGAAGTACTTCGGTCTCCTAGTATAGATCAGATGGAAATTGTTTCGGTACTAGAGATGGAACCAGAAAGGGAGTCATGGATGACACCTCTAAAGAATTTCTTGATGAATGGAACGCTTCCGACCAAGAAAAGCGAGAGGCGTAAAGTAATTCGTAAAGCTGCTCGATACGTTCTACAAGGCGGAGTTCTTTACAAACAGGGATTTTCAATGTCTCTTCTCCGGTGTATAGCTCGTGACGACATCAAGCGTGTGCTGCAGGAGGTACATGAAGGTGAAAGCGGCGATCACACTGGAGGGCAAACATTTGCGAAAAAGGTGTTGCGGCATGGTTATTTCTGGCCTACCATAAACAAGGATGCGGCGAAATACGCACGACTGTGTGATGCGTGCCAGAGATTTTCAAAGATACCTAGAGCACCTCCTAATCAGTAAAAACAATGAAGAGCCCATGGCCTTTCTCTATGTGGGGAATTGATATCATCGGAAGTCTCCCCATAGCAAGGGGCGGAGCGAAGTTCGCTATTGTAGCCGTAGATTATTTCACTAAGTGGGTCGAGGCTGAGCCACTGACTACAATCGCAACCAAACGAGTGATCAATTTTGTCGTTAGAAACATCATCTGTCGATTTAGGATTCTAAAGATTGTTATAAATGATAACGGAACTCAATTCGATAGCATTGAATTCAGAGACTTCTGCCAGAAATACCACATTGAGAAACGGCACACCTTTGTGGCGCACCTGCAATCGAACGGACAAGTAGAAGCGCCAAATAAAGTGATTAAGTCCATTCTAAAAAGAAGACTGAAATGGGCCAGAGCCATGTGGGCTGATGAATTACCCTTAGCACTATGGGCCTACAGGACAACATATAAATCGGCAATAGGACACACCCCCTTCTCCCTTGCTTTTGGAGCAGAAGCAGTCATCCCGGTTGAGATAAAAGTACCTTCTCACCGAGTGACTTATTACAATCCGATGAATAATAATGAATTACTCCTTGAATCCCTGGATATGATCGAAGAAAAGAGGGACAAAGCAGACCTGCATGCCTTGAGATGCAAACAACAGGTCGCCCGATACTACAACAAAAAGGTTCGAGCCCGAACCTTGGAACACGGAGACTTGGTTCTGAAGCGTGTCTTTCCTGCCCCAACTCATATGTGTGCGAAGTCGGAAGGACCGTACTCCATTCTGTGCAAGCTTGATAATGGAACCTTCATGCTAGCAACCGCAGATGGAAAGGAAATCCCCAGAGTGTGGAATGCCCAACATTTACGGCCGTACCTAACGTAAAGATGTCAGATCTGTTCTTTTGATTTGTTAAGAACCATGTACAAGGCACGACTTGCCTAGAATAGTCCGATTTCTTAAAGCAAAAAATTATAAAGTGGACGTAGGTCATGATTCGATCGAACCACTATAAAAATATTGTGTGTCGTTTACCTTTATTGCACTATTATTTATCTGCCTTTCTATTTGTATGGAAATTGCTGTGAATCATGCAACGATCCCAGAAGCATATAATTATAGGTGCCTTCCATTAGAATGGAATGCAATCACCAGTCAAAACTCTGAGGGTGCGATAAAGTAAATCATATCATTGATAGCGCTCTAACTCTCCAGAGCCGAGAGAGAGCATAACAGACATGAAGGCGATGTCCGTAAGTCATGGAGGTGTACCATGATCGGAACTGCCTTGACGGAACTCTAACCTCGGCGACTGCCAGGAGAGTATAAAAGCGTCTCTGATTGAGCGCTGAGATAGAGCTCTTTCCCCGCTGAAGGATCGGGGGGCGATTGAACTACTGAGCTCGAACTCTAACTCTCCAGAGAAGAGAGAGTATAAAAGCGTCTCCGACTGAGTGCTGAGAAAGAGCTCTTGTCCCGCTGAAGGATCGGGGAGCAATTGAACTGCTGAGCTCGAACTCTAACTCTCCAGAGCAGAGAGAGTATAAAAGCGTCTCCGATTGAGCGCTGAGAAAGAGCTCTTGCCCCGCTGAAGGGTCGGGGAGCGACTGAACTACTGAATTCAAACTCTAACCTCTGCGACCGCCAGGAGAGTATAAGAGAGTCTATGGTTAAGCACTGAGAAAGGTGCCGGAAACTCAACACCATAAGGACAGTTATCTTGCTAAATGTTCTAAGTCCCCCATATTTAGAAATAGGGGGCAACGTGCAGACAACGCTAATCAATCCTTAATAAGCTCTAGTCAGGCGCTACGTTAATGATTGATTGTGGGCATATACATATATACATATACACATGAACTCTGATGCAGCACGGAAATTTTTAAAATTTTCTCTCTGTTGCTTGACTGATTTGTAGTTATAATCAGGTGGTCTATGACTAAGCATGAAAAGTTTATTAAATGCAGGTACACGGTGATGCAAAAGAGATAAACTTTCATTTATAAACTGCATGCCTACAAAATAAAAAACAACCTAAAACAAAAGTGAGGGCCAGTCTCACAATTACATTTCATGGCCAGCGGGAAGCCTAAAAAAATAATATAGACAAGCAACAATATCCTATTTACGCTTGGACTTCTTATCCTGTTTCTGCTTCTCCATCCTCGCCTTGTCAGTATCGGATTGATCACCCTTCTTTCTTTTCCTTTTGTTTATAAGAGGAACGTCCGACTCATCAGAAGACTCCTCCTCCACCTCCTTTCTCTTTCTTTTATTAGTAAGGGAAGCGGGGAAATCATCAGGGTTCGCAAAATGAAGCTGTTTGCTGATGGATTTGGGCTGGAGTTTCAAAACCATCCCAGTTTTGGGATTAAACTCCGAGATAGGGGCTATGTTCAAAGGCTCTTGTCCCACCTTCTTTAAAGCCATCTCCTTTTCCTGCCTAGCTTTTCTGTTAGCCAAAGTTTCGTAGTCATCGTCTTCGGCTTCTTTGTGCTAATGATATCCTCCTCTTCCTCTATGTGGCGCCCGTCCATATCTTTCAAGGCCTCGATGGTTTAATCATCCTTGGGAGCATTAGCACTGGGTGCTAGGACGCCCTTCTATGCTGTTGTACCCTCAGCCCGCTTCGGTATATCAACATCGGCGCTGGGCGAGACGATAATCTTCTCCGCCTCTTTCCTCTTCTCGACATCCTTGTCGACGGGCTCGCCACCTGTATTATGGGGAATACATGTTATTAATTCGATTGGTTGCTCTACCAGACGACGACGACTCACAATTGCTTTAACAAATTGTCGGGAAAATGGGAGATACCTTCCGCTGATCCTCCATCTAGGCTAGCTGCAGAAGCTCCGACAACCACAGGAGTAAGGCCAAAGGAATTAATGGATCATTAGGGTGGTATTCCTCAACTTCGGAGGTCTTGGGCTCTACAGCTGAGCTCGAACCTTCGTCAACCTTGTTCTTGCCCTTAGCCAGGGCCCACTCCTTCTCCGTTTCTTCTTGAATTAGACGACGGCCTTCTGCCAGATCCTCGGGCTCGTTATCCCTCAGGATGGTCTTCATCAGCTCATCTTCGTCAATCTCTTCAACTCCCAATCTCTGCTTCTCACCCTCGACGATGGCATCCCACAAATTGGCTAAAGTAACGTGGTAGTCCGGGATCCACGAGATGTTATGGGTTTTGAGGACATGGCCGAGGAAGTCAAAAATCATCTCTTCGAACCCTTCGATATCCTTTTCTCTCTCGAGGAGCTTGTTGTTAGAAGCAGTAGCCATTTCAATGGCACTTTCAACATTCTTTTCGGCGAGAGCCGCGCGCCTCTCCGCATCCGAGACTTGATCATTTAAAATCACCTTTTCCGCTTCAGCCAAAGCTAGACTATCTCTCAAACTTGCTCTTTCTTCCTCCCAAGCAGCTCTCTCAGCTTCAAAATGGCTTTGTGCCATCTTCAACTCAATGTTGGCCATTTTAAGATCTTCTACCTTGTAACACCCCGAGTATTTTACAATAGTGAAATTCACAAATTAAGGTATAATTAATTCCAAATCAAAGTATTAAGGGAAATGTGATACGCCATTGCGTTCGTCTCGGAAAAATACGCGAAATAGAGTCCAAGTTTTCGAAAAACGGAGCCCGTATGACCAAATTATGGCCCGATGAAGTTTCAGAAAATTCAAATTTCGAAAACAGATTTGAATTTCAGCCCAATCAAAGTAGGCGGGAAAAGTTCCCGCCCAACCCACGAGGTCGACCTGGGGGTCGACCCAAGGGTCGACCTGCCAGGACAGGTCGACCTGGGAGTCGACCTCGGGGTCGACCTGCCCCAGGCAGGCCGACTCTAGAGTCGACCTGGGGGTCGACTGGGGTGTCGACCTGGCCCCTGAGCCAGGTCGAACCCAGCCCACCTTAGCTGGCCTGGTTTGTGTTTGGTCGATTTTCTGAGCCTTGCCTTGTCACTTGGGCTAGGTGTCAGCTCCTGGTTGGTCTCTCCTTTGAACGAACGGCTATTATTAAACCAAGCTCCATCGACGGTCTAAATCAACTCACAAACTCAATAAAAAAGGACCTAAGACTAACCCGAATTTACACAAACTAAAATGGAGATGAGACCGTCATGCTGCTGAGGAGAGACTAAGGATAGCCGCCAGAAATTGGGAGACAATTAGGAGATAATTCAAAAGCTTAAAGCAACATTAATTGAATCAAAGCAACGCCTACAACAAAGGATAGCATCTCCAATTTCAGAATTCAGATTCCTGAATTGAAGATTCGTCATACGTTGTAAGTAGAGTGCTATTCCGATATGAATAATTAATTGCGTTTGATTTGTGTAAAATGCGAAAATGGAGTTGTGGTGATAATAATCTATATTTGTATGTTATTTTGATTCTAAACGATTTGGGAATGTTATGGTATACGATTGGATATTCGCAAGTATGTGATTTGCGTTGGAAGTTAACAACGAAATGGAATTGTGGCAATAATAATCTATACTTGTATGTTATTTGATTCTAAACGATTTGGAAATGTTATGGTATATGATTGGATTCATACAAGTATACGATTTATGTTGACAACCATATGTTGTGGTATTTTATTTGGGATTCACTATTATGCCAATATGATGTACATACTTTTATGATCACTTTTAGTGTGAAATTGGGTATGACTAAGTACTATAGTTTATATGAATCTATGTTGGAATTAGCAAATCATACTTTTGTATTAGAAACAAAAGTAAGCACCCTTTATGAACATGACTAAACCATGTTTGGTATTATGCCTAGTTGAAACATGTTTTAGGCCTAAGTTGTTATCAAAACTATATGGTGATATATGTGACACAATTAAGTTAGATTTACATTCCAATTGCAAGTTTACATAAATAGAATGATTCATGTTTAAGTATTGTTTATGCCATGATTACATGAATAGAATGATTCATGTTTAAGTATTATTTATGCCATGATTATATGAATAGAATGATTCATGTTTATGCCATAATCATATGAATAGAATGATTCATGTTTAAGTATTGTTTATGCCATGATTATATGAATAGAATGATTCATGTTTAAGTATTGTTTATGCCATGATTATATGCTGTTACAATTGCAAGTTCACATGTGCCTATTTTATGTTAATTGAATCGTTATGTTGCAAGTTCATGCGTTCACACTCCCCTTTTTATGTTACCTCATAAACACCATGTTATAAGCCTCCCCTTTTTCATATGGCTAAGTTGGGTTTAAATGTTAAACCCAACATATCTTATATTGTAGCGAACGTGTAAAACGGGGGTAATGACGGTTGGGTTAAAATATAGAACACATGTGTTGGCATGTTTGACGCATGCCAATAACCTTGAAAAACAATTAAGTGGCATAAATAAATTTTAACCAATAAAGATAAATTTGAATAATGGGCCGCAAATATTTGCATATAAAAAAAAGAGAAAAATATGTAAATGTAGAAAATACGATGTGTTTAACCGGAGGTTGGATTGAGTTGTGATGTAAACCTGCCCGGAACCGCCCGGCTGTCCAGTAGTCACAACAATACCTATCCAATGTGGGTGGTTAAACACGGAGCCCAATAAGGACCCGAGGTTAGACTGAGTTGTGGCGTAAGACTGCCCGGACCCAACTGGCAACAGGCAGCCACAACAATACCTGTCTAATGTTAGAGGTCAAGGCTTTAATAAGACAATTAAGGCTCAGTCAGGATTGATTGGATTAAGTAAATTAAATTAATACTTAATTAAAAATGGAACAAGCTAAACTAAACAGACTGATTGGGGGTTATGTTTGTTAAACACTTAACCAACTTAGCATGTTGGCTAGAAATAGAAAACCTAGTAGCGGGGGACCCTTTTCAGCAATAACCCTACAAGGTGTATCAGGATACCCTGAACTAGGCAGGGTGGGGCACGATTACTGGGCTGACTGTAATAGGTCAAATCGACGGCGGTGGTGCAGCAGTGTAGGTTCTAACGGGGTGCGGGCGTGCACACACTCCGGCACAGAAAAATAAGGCACTGGGCACCAGTAGCGTACCTGTGCATTCTAGAATTGTGTCGGGCCGCCACCATGGGACTTGATACACCCCATGGTGGGACCAGCATAGGTAACTACAACATCGAGGGCCGTAAGACACATGTAACTATACGAGTAGGAGCCGATCATCAGAAATGGATCACTTCACCCTGATTATGGAGTGCCTGTTGGGAACTAGTTTATATGGGTACAGAGATTAATATGGGGTACGATAGTATTCGACCCTAGACCAATTAACTTAGTTTATAATGCTTTCCCATTTCCAGTTTATACTTATCATACCCAGTTCTTTATTCATAGACTGAATAGTCTTAGACTTACTCAGGCTTTATGTCTGACTCTACTTTTCTTTCGCCTTCTTTTCTTTCGTTCCCCCCCCCCCCCAGGTCCACAGGGAGGGAATACCGCAGCTTGACCAGTTTTCACATCCAGCTTGAAGAGAAAGAATGTATTGCTTGGATCTTTTCCGTTTTGGACTATGGCTTTGGACAGCAATTATGGGAATTTTGTAGTTTATTTATGTTTTCTTTATGCTTCTTTAAATAATGTAATCAAGACAGTTATGAAGATGTTATGTTTTTGGAAGTATTGTAAGACAATTATGGCATGGCTTGTGTAACACGTATTTTAATGAAATAAAAGTTGTTGTTGGTTTCCGCTATTCAAAAATATGTGTTCTTTTATCTGTCTTGTATATCTATGACTCATATTTATAAACCTCCAACAAAATTAGGGCATTCCCTTTGAGGGTGACCCTAACGGAGGTGGGGTGTTTCATACCTCCTTCTTTAAGGCCATTTTTTCTTGACTATTTGAGTCAAGTTCAGAATGAAAGCGTTTCTTAGCATTCTCCAATTCGGTCTTATAATTTTCAGCCTCTCTCCGCGCTAAGGCGAGTTGGGATTGGGCATCTTCCAAGTCCTTCTCCATCTGTGTCCTAGCCCTTTCATTGTTATCAATCTTCACCTTGGATCTATGTGCTTCCATCTCAAGCGTTCAGATGACTTCTGAAAGATTAACGCCATGTTTCTTCATCACTTCATACTGCCTGGCCACATGACGAATGTGCCCTATGACTTCAGTATCCTAGTTCCTAGGGATGGGCTCCAAGGTTGGAACAAACATCATCCTTTCGAAGAAGATGTTAGGGAATTGTTCTCGCAACTTTTCCAGCTTAGCTTGAGTCTCGGGGCCATGGATGTAATCTCGTGACCTGGGGGCAACCAACTCTTACTGGCTGGAAGGGACAATGTCACTTCTCTCTTTTTCAGAATCCTTGATTGGATCCTTGCTTTTATCCTTGGGCTCATAGTGTCTCTTTGACGACCTGCTGTGAGTGGGTGCACTCTTCGGTGGAGTTAACTCTTTAGGAAGTTGTTTTCCCCTGTAGGTGTTACCGAATAACTGGGAAGCTTGCCAGAAGTTGACTTTGGTGGAGACCAGGATTGCGAAGAAGTAGGCTTGTGAGAAAGGCCACGAGAGCGCTCGGGATTCGGATGAAGACTGGGTGTGCCTTCACGAAGAGAGCGATAAGAATAAGACCGCCTGCGAGACATCTTTCCTGCAAAGGAGAAAAGAGCATATTAAAACCTTGGATATTGTTGATATAAAAGTGCGGGGTCAGGCAGTGCGTGTGATTTGTGCATCCCATATAATTCCCCCTAACAGACCCGGGCCTGAAGTCGGGCTCATCTAAGTAGTTTCTTGTCCTCCAATTGGAACGGTGGTCTCCTCAGAAGCAGGGAAAAATGGCTCCCCTTCAAAGTCCCCCTCTGTGTATAAATCATCGGGCAAAGGAATTTTGCTCAGCTCTTTAAATAGCTGTTCTTCTGTCAAATCATCGGGAGCAGCAGGTTCGATCGGAAGAGAAGTCCTTGAGGGGAAACCCCCCGGAGAAGCTGGGATTTCCTTGGACTTGTCACCACGGGCCTCATCTCCTCTATATATGTTCAGGTCCTCGTCGTCCTGGATGGTTATCGGGGAAGGACTCTTACGTAATTTAGTTGTTTCTGCTGCCCGTGTGTTCCCTCTTCCTCCGTTGGGGGCACGTATTTGTAGGGTTTGCCGCCAGCACCAAGTCCAAACCTTATATCCAGAAGGCGATGCTTGTGAAGATTCTCGTCAGTAATGCACTTCTTGATCCTTAGAAAATCGGATCTGCTTTGTACAAGAATAGACAATCGATTATTGTATACCAAGACTTCCGTCTTGGGAAAGACGTGATCTGCTTAAAACAAAAAAATAAGGGGGGATGTTAATGCTTCGGTTTCTTAAGCAAGATATTCAGTCAAAAGGTTAAAGTTTACTTGATTTAAGCCATCTTCTTGAGCACCCAGCCTGTCTCTTTATATAGAACCAATCAGACTTGGGATCCCCTATATTGCTATATCCATCATACAGAACCTTCCTATTCACTACCGATTCGAAGAAAGAGAAATTTGGGGTTGCCGAGGAGCGATGCTTGAAAAGATAAAAGAATTTTAAATCTTTAAATGTGAGCTTGGTATGCAAGATCTCCGCGTATGCGATATATAGAGTGTATAGAGCAGCATAGGCGTTAGGATGAAGCTACATCGGAGCGATACCCAATCATTTTAAGGTCTCAATGACGATTGGAGGAAACAGAGGAATAGCTCCTACCAAGGACATGAGTCGGCTGACTGCCATATACCCTTCCAGAGCTAAGTGGGGTCTATCTTCGCTACAGGGTGTCCTCACATCATCCCAAGGGATCCCATGTCTCAGGCAAATTCTTTTAAGCTTTATGTCATCGAGTTTGGAAGCTAAAGAATTAGTAAATTTCTCTACCCCAAGTTCATCAGGAATCTCGTCGGGAGCTCGCCCGTCTACTTCAGACTCTTCATTAAGTGAAGTACTTTCAGATGGATCCGATTCCGTTGCCTCATATTCGGATCCAGAATCTTCGCCCCCTGGGTTAATTGGAGGGACCTCGGGGTTGTGGCGCTCAGGCACCTCGGGATCCATTTCTGTGTCGGTCTTGAAGAGGAATGATTATCCGACATTACTGTTTAGGCGAGTAAACATAAGAAATAAGATTAAAACTACCCGTCCCCCCTTTGTGTGCAAGTACCGGTGTGTACTTGTGCGTGCATTAAAGAAAAGTACAAAGGTCAACAAAATCATCTAGACATTGGTCGTTGTTCGGTTGGTAGATTATGCATTTGTTCAATCCGGAATGTTCATCTCAAAGGCTCTAACCTAACTGTCCATCGATTTGTTAGAGTTGCATCATATTATTCAGTCAGTGTGTGCATCAAATTGTTCGTCGGTCGGATCACGGGGCAGGTTCGGATCGCGACATATGGTCGGATCGTGGTAAAGGACTCGGTACGCAGAAGGGTACTAGATCATGGAAAGGCTTCGAATCGTGAAGCGCACCAATTCATCCAGACGGATCGCGATGGTATCTTGGCGATCCGCATCGCCCCCCATTCTCCATGACTCGAAGCTCCAGTATCTCCACGACCTGACACTCGCGTCTAGTTCCCCACGAACTGTAGCCTTTCCATTTCCGCGATCCGACCCACTGGCCAAATCAACATTCCAGTTCCGTTCCCTCTCCCCTCGCCTCACCATCGCTTCGAACTCGGGCCTCGCCCACGAACCGACCTGTTCATCCCTTCCTTCTTCTTCCTCAACTCTCCTCTTCACCCTTAAATCCATGAAATCGAAGCAGGCACGTTCACGTTTACTATCACCAAATCCTACAAAACCCCGCTGTCTCCACTCTCTAAACCAGTGCGAACACGATAGAAGCTAAAGAAAAGCTGTTTAATTACCTTATTAAATTTTGAAATCGGTTGGAAATTGGGAAATCAAAGTTAGGGTTTTCTCTCAAGAAAATTGGCGGCGGCTGCGAAAGAAGAAAGAAGAGGAGAAGAATGAGGGTGATGGTCGATTTATATAGGCAAAAGGGCGACCGTTAGTCTCCCCCTTTTTTGTCTTATTCGATCCGTGAAAATAGGCGGGCCGCGAACCAAAAGCCCACCACGTCTCGAAGAGAAGCCCGTCTCGTTCCGTGAAGAGGCCCAAATGCTCACCAAAGGACGAGGCGAACAACTTGCTAACGGACCGTGACTCGCACATGCGATCCGAACCGATAAACGACCGACAGGAATGAAAATTCAGAAATGATCATAGAAAATTCAAAAATGCACCTGGTAGATTCGATGATGAAGGCTCTGAAAGATCCCAGAAAAGAATTGTCCAATAAACAGGGTAACTATTAAAGATTTATCCGATATTTATAGCGAGCAAAGAGACAACTTTCCGTAAATGATATGGCCTTTCGGATAGACGCTACCACTGATTTGCATCTCTTTATGAAAAGACGTTTCTATAGTTTCGAAGCATGTTCCATCATTGATAAAACATACTTCGAGGGGGCAAAATGTTGGCTAGCTTTTTGACCAAGCCACCAAGGTTCACTCACAAGAAGAAAGTATGAAACTGCGTTCCTTAAGTCTATGAAGGACCGGATCGCACCAGAGGGTCGCCCCTCACGGATCGCCCACATTGCATCGGATCGCCCCCCATCGGATCGCCCCCCATCGGATCGCCCCCATTGCATCAGCGATCCGACTGACTACTTCTACATGACTCGATCCGTACATACACTACTACCCAGCACAGACCGATTCGATCCCCCGATGTACCGCGAAGCCTCTGACCTGTTCAAGCACGAGCTAGTTTTCGGCGATCCGAGATGCACGGATCCAACGACACGTGTCCCCAGCTGTCACTTTGACTAATTCCTCCTCCTTGCTCGATTTGATGTTTAAGGGGATCGCGACACCTGTCCACAATGGCTAATTTGACTAATTCTTCATCAAGCTGCGATACGATCCGATATTCTCAGGATCTGTGCCACGTGTGACTGCCATCCACCTGACAAAATCAGCTATAAATAGCCCAGAGCTTGGCATTTTTCAGGATCTTTTAGCAGCATTGAGCACTGATTCCGCCATCACTGTCATACCACTATTTATTGTCAGTTTTGTTACGAGATTACTGAGGGAAATTACAATTGTAAAAGTGAGTTTGAGAGAAATCATTGATTGTACTGGCATTCAAAGTATAATCGATAACATATAAAGTGGATGTAGGCTCGTTAACGCCGAACCACTATAAATTCTGTGTTTTCTGCTTTTTCTTCATTCTCCAATTATAATTCTTTACGAATCAGAAAAATTTGGGTGTTAGGTCCAAATGTTGATCTAACAATTATAATACTGTAAAAATACGAGACATTACTTTCTTCCCCCTTAAAATAATTCCATCCTCGAAATTGCTAAGTTAGAAAACAACCCCTACTGACTGAGTCAAAATTTATTCGTTTACGTATCTAACTTCAGTTTTAACCGAACCAATTTAATTTCAATTAAAATAGTAATTCTTTCCAACTAATTAAATTTTCAAAAATATTCTGAAAATATTCTAACACCCAAAAATTTCGCCCGCACCTCCTTTGTACCGGTCAATCGTACAACTATCACTCGCCTCTCTAGGCCTTCTCCAACAAAAAAGAAAACCAAACAGCTAAGCGGCTTGCCAATTCGGCTCATAAATCTCATGCTTTTACCAAATATAAACTTGTATCTTTTTGTCGGGCATTTTAATATATCCTTTCCATATGCTATCAACTCAGTATATACCAATGTTATCCCAGTCAAACACCAATCTATTTTTATCCACAAATCCAACCATTTGCTTATAACTAAGCCAATTCCCATTCTGGACTCAAGGTCCATTGTCCATTCCAAATTCGATCCAATATCATTTCAGATTGTTATCTCACCATTCAAAATCTAATTCTACTTGATATCATTTTATTTCAATTAAATTTCCAGTTTACTGGATTTAATTCAATTTCTATTTGCTTCCGCAAATTCTTTTTTATTTATTTTAATTCAAACAAATCTTCTTCTGGGAGTTTTTAAATGGTTTACCATATCAAAAATAAAAACTTCTCTCTCAGGATCCAAAACAACATGCTTTCCACAAAACAATTCAAAAACAAAATCTTTGGTAGTAATCCGTCACTTAGCTGCTCGAAAATGACACTGATAATGTAGCCATCACCATCAGGGTTATTTTCTAGCTTATCGAAGTGAGTTCAATACTATAACATTTTCAAAACTATCTTTAAACACCTTCATTTTGAAATCACTTTCAAAATATCCTTCATAATGCTTGTAAACGATTTAAAATCTCCCAGGATTTTTAAATTCTCATATATTCAATTCAATTCCATTTACAAACACTTTTCATGTTCTCGGAAATTCAAATTCCAAATTCTGATTTAAATTCAGATTCAATTCATCTGATTTCATATATTACACTAATATGAATTCTAATTAGTTATTTACATAACCCTTTAATTTATAATCTTACTCGGTTATAATAATAACCAATATATCCAATATATTATAATCATTTCAATATAATTCCTTTATATCAAAAATATAATTTGGTTTAAATTATTTCATTTACCCTCTTTTCAAAACATACAGTGTCGACCTATCGTATTCGAGTGTTTATAAACCCCTACCGATACAATGGATCAAACTGATCGACCAGAACCCATAGACAACTCAACCAACAAAGCTCCACAATATAAAACAATTATTTATATCAATAACAAATACGTTCACTCATATATATACACTCAACTCAATCTAGGGTATTACTGACCCCATCTCTACTGAGTCACACCACAGAGCAAGGGTAATTACTTAACCTTAAGCTCTGATACCAACTATAGTGCCTGAAATTCCGGTCCAATTTGAGCTGACCAAATAACCCAATTCCAACCCATATTACATTGGAAAACCAGAAAACTAATAGAAAGAAAACAGAGGGTAACAATCGATAAGATAGAAACTTAGAATAGAAGAAGAAGAAGAAGAACATACAACATCAGTGTAAACACGAATCTCATAGCCGAACGAATAATTACATTTCATAACATAACTTTGAAATATAAATCTATACTTGAATATGCATATCATTTCCGAAGTACAACACTTACAACACATCGGAAAAACCATAGCTATATAATTCTGAAGCCTCCTGCTCCAGCTCTTCGAGTATCTGTAAATCCCGACTACTTAACTACCCGTACAAAATGGGCAACCAAGAGTTTAGGGAAATAAAACAAAATAAAGTCCGGGTCAGTCATGTGACTGGTGTGAGTAAACTCAAACTATTTGATTTAACATTCAAAATCCTATTGAAACAAAGGATAATCATAAGACCGATCCATACAAAAACACGGATGGTTTTTACCTTATGATAACCCAAATCATTAGTAAAACAATATTATTCTGATGTTGTAATAATGTCTAATACAAGTAATATCAATCTAGTAGAAATGCTTGCATCTAACGTTCTACATATATAATATACAATCAACATTGCGGGCTCTTATTTGTGGGATGGATTCCAACTATGACAAGGTATGGATCCACCTTTCGCTCAGTGTACTCTAGAAGCGATACACTGGAGTTCAAAAAGAACATCTTGCAACACGGCCATACATGACCGACCACTCATTTCGCTTGAGTGTATCGAATATATTGTCAACTTACAGTTGGTAAACCAACATTACCATTCCCGAGAGATACCGAATTGAAAGAAGTAACAAATATGAATATTCTCTAGATGGTGACAATATACCGTACTTGGCTGCGAACCACTTAGCTATTCTGCCTGCCTGATTTCTGTCATTTCCCAGTTGATGAGGCTGGAGGTTGTAACGTGTCTTTCAACAAATTATTCATTCATTCACTTTGAATGCCACATCATCATACCCATCAAGTCACAAATTGATTTCCCCAAAATTACCACGGGTATAAGAGAAACGAATTCCTCCAACACCAATGTAAATACGTTTGAAACGATCAAATTACACGATCTACCAAATATACTCTATCAAACATTCGTCCATTCAAGTTGTCCTGGGAGTGGACAAACCGAAGGAATTGTTCCGTACATCCATCCTAGTCAATATCTACCTAGGACTTATACAGCCACCCTTGCACTTTACTCCGTCTTCAATTATCCTTGGCATATATGATTCCGCAATGCTTATGCCAATAAGGAGTGGTTCTTTGGATAATAATCCAACTGGTCTCCCCGTATTGACGATGGAAAAATGGTCAAAACTTTGATAGTATGTGATTCAACTATCAAAGAAAATTTGTGTGCAAACAACGATATTATTTCCAAATGGAAATTTTATCGATCAATCAACATTCAACATTTATCTCTTTAGTTCATTAATTTACTTATCTCCTGTTTCCATATATTCTAAATTCTGATTTTCTATTATCAAAAAATATTCTTATTCTTATTTGGAAAACATTTCTAAAACTCCTTCACTGGATTTAAACTGATGTTTAAATCAAACATCGCCATGCCAACTCAAACCATTTCACTCATTAACTAAATTCACATAACCATCATTCACTATCAAACCTTACCATTCCTTATTCAAGAAGGAAGTCAATCAAGTGGGGGTATATTTACCTCTCTGACCTTAACTAAACAACGTTTTAACTTCGAAATAGTCAAAGTTTATCTTTTAAATCTTTAACAAACTTCCTTACGTAATTCTCTTTCGAATAAATCTCTATTCGATAACTCTTTCCTTCGAATATACTATATTAGATAATCTCTCTTCGAATAGCCTTATTCGATTAACTCTATTCAGTTAACACTATTCGATTAACTCTAATAGATTAACTCTATTTGATTAACTATGTATGATTTACTCTATTTGATTAACCTTATGGATTAACTCTATTGGATTAACTCCACTCAATTAACTCTTTTCGAATAAACTATATTCGATTAACTCCTTTCGAATAACTAATATTCGATTTACTCCTTTTGAATAACTAATATTCTATAACTCCTTTCGAATAACTAATATTCGATAACTCCTTTCGAATAACTAATATTCGATAATTTCTTTCGAATAACTAATATTCGATAACACCTTTCGAGTAACTAATATTCGATAATTTCTTTCGAATAACTAATATTCGATAATTTCTTTCAAATAACTAATATTCGATAACTCTTTTGAATAACTAATATTCGATAATTTCATTCTCTGTTCGAATAAACTATATTCAATTAATTCTCTTCTTCAAATAAACTTATTCGATAACTCTTTTTTCGAATAAACTATACTCGAATAACTCTAGTTCAGTTAACTCTATTCGATATAACAAATATTCGACTAACTCTTGTTCGATTAACTCTATTCGAATAACTCTAGTTCGATTTCAATCTTGTTCGATTAACTCTATTCGACTAACTCTAGTTCGATTTAACTCTAATCGATTAACTCTAACTGATTAACTCCAACTAGTTAACTCTAACTCTAATTGATTAACTCTAACTCTAATCCATTAACTCTAACTCTAGTCAATGAATTCCTCTAACTTGTTTTGATTAACACATTTTGATTAACTCCTTTGATTAACTCTACGTCCATATTCGGTTTCAAATATCGATGTTGAAATCGATTCTTACTTCTCTATATAAGTCCTGACTTATATATTCTATTTATCCAATGATAAATATTTTATTTAATTTATAAAATATTATTTATAAATTAATCTTCTCAATCCATCGGCTACAACAGATTCTATTTTAAATCTTTGCTTTAACCCATATCATGTTATACCCGTGTGCGAAGCACGGGTCTAAACTTTCCTAATGTAAAATTCTATTCATTTGCCTAATATTTCCTTATATGAAATTCTTTTTCATTTCCCAATAAATCCCTTTTATTTGTAAATGTTTAACAAATATTTCTCTTTCTGTTTTATTTGTAAATGTTTTACAAATATTTCACTTTCTATTTTATTTTACAAATATTTCCCTTTTTATTTGTTTTACAAACATTTTCCTTTATATATGTTTTACATATAATTTCCTTTATAAAATCTCTTGATTTTATAAATATTCCTTTATATAAAATCCTTTGATTTTATAAATATTCTATTTCAATATATAGTTTGAAATCTTCCTTCTATATAAAATCTTTCGTTTTTATATTATATTTTACTTCGATACAGTTATTGAAATTTTCCTTTTTTCATCCCAGGGTTTTCTTACGGTATTTAAAATACCAAACAGCAGTGATCGATATCATTCAAACACACATAATCAACAATAGATTATATATCACATCATATATCACAATATGAAAAACAGTAAAATAAACATTGATGAATCTTGTTGGATCCCTCCAACCTATTTCCCTGCATCACGGATGTTAAAAAATATAACTAACATCAATTTCATTTCACTATGAAATATTCTGCTAAACAAATACAATATTCGATTAATGATATATATATATATATATCATTATCTATAATTTCAACTAATACATAAGAAATTCAGCCAAACAGTTAACCACAACAATCAACAGATAATTATCAGTTCTAAAAATATGTTATAGAAATATAACTGTTAAGAGTTGGTGAGTTTTACTCACTTTGACAGTTCATCGTTAAAGAACGATAAACTGTTGTTTGTTTCAGACAATTTATTTCGCCATAAGTTCAAACGAGCTACAATCCACTCCCAATCAGTTTCATTGGGTAGTGTCCGTCCATACGATCCTGTCGGATCTTGTTTTGTTGAATTCCATCAACATATGAACAAGTTATGACAATTATAAGTTACACACATTTTTTATATACAATTTATATTTAATTTAAAATCTTAATGGGCCTCACCCCATTTTCTTCATAATGACCCATCATAAAAACCCCAGACCCGACCTTTATCTCGTCTTCCCCAATTCTCAACACCGTAATCCTTCTGTTGTTCATCACTCCATTTCGAAAACTTCAAGCACCATTTCCGATCTCATTTCTTTACCGACCTCAAAAATAAAACCACCAAGTTCCTCCTCATCAAATCCTTACGAGCTCCACCCCAATTTCAAATAGTTCGAAACCGCAAAGTCGAACTCGACTTCGAGTCCTGGGAAAAACTTGCGACATCCATTTTCATCTAATCACTCGTAAATTGAGCATCAGGTGCTAAGCTTCTCCACTGTGTTGAATTCGAACTCCATTTGTGAATTCAACAACTAAATCAGACATACAACTCAACCCTAACTCGATCTGTTAAACGTTGAGTACTCGGAATTTTGATCGAACCATGTGAAACTGGTCTGCTCTCGAAGTACAGGCCAATACAAGATCAACAAACTTGTTTTCAGGATTTTAGGATTTTTATTTGGTTTTTACTTTGGATTTTTGTTTTGAGTATATTAAATTGTAACTTGGCATTGCTTGAATCCAAAGAAAATAAGAGGTTTTGGTGCCTGCGTTTATATAAGCTACAAATGCTTAATTGCTAAGTTTCGTACAGGGGTAGGTATGATATGTGGTTGCTTACACTTACACGTTAAGGTATAGAATTTACCTTAGTTGTTAAGGCAAAAAGAGCGTAACATGTAGAAAGTTTGTTCATACAATACAGATGCGTACTGACGTACCCTTGTGTCTCTCATTAGTTTTGACGTTGTAGCCTGTTTGATTGGTGATTTAGGTAGGACTGCGATCGAGCATAGGGTGGTAAAGCGTAGGGTCGAGCAGACAAAGTGAAGAGCAGTACATACATAGCTGAGAAGGAACCCTTTTCTTTATTTTAAAGTTTCAAAATTTTACATTCATGCTATGTACAATTACATTAATGTCCGAGCATCCCAGACTGGAATAAAGATGTCTTTGTGACGAGCAAGGTGTCGCGGTTTCAAAAAATATAATAATATCGGTAGGTTAACTCATATTTTGAAACCCCAAAATATTGATATAGGGTACAAAATACTCCAAATAAAAAGTTTCTTATTTTAAGAATTAAAAATTACAGTAAAATTCTAAAAATTTAATTATCACTACGTCTCAAAAGAATCTTGTCTAAATTTGAAACCGGTATCTAGTTATATCGAATAAACCATTATGGTCGATAAACGACTCTATACCAACTATTTTAAAATTTGATTTGAACATAAATCAAAATCTACACAATGAAATCCTGATTTTTCTCTTCCACTAGAAAATTATACTTCACCAAATCCGAACGTTTCTTGTTTCACAGAAATCCGATTTAAAATAAATCCTGTATATTCAGTTGAAGTTCGAATCACCAAGTAGTGAACTGCCGTGCCATTTCGAGCTTGATTATAATTATATTATAATTATACATTCAACTGTCGTTTATATAATATATTCGTTATTCGAATTCAATTCCAAACTGAATTATATATTTTTTGAATTGTCCAGTTCACATTATATTGTCAATCCACTATTTCTGATTATTTCAGAATTAAATATATTACTCTATTATTTATATTAATTAAATATTCAATATTATTTAGTTAAACAACCATTTTCACTATTTAAATAATTAAATAAATAAATTATAATACCGTAAAAATACAGGACATTACATAAATGAACTAGTTAACAACTAGATTTGAAATCCAATAATTTTTAAATTAATAAATTTGATTTCCAAATGGTTTTAAGATAACTAGAATAATTTCCAACATATGAGTTAGAATGGATTTGAATGGAAATAATCTTCGAAATATTTTGATATTGGATTCCATGATTATACGGATATTATTATTGGAATCTGAAAGATACAGATATCGTTATTCCTAATAAGATATCAGTTAGTTTCAGAAAATGATATAGAATATAAGCCAATATTATTTTTATTCAGAGCCTTATATTTAATATCAAATTGGATTTTGGGTTTGTCGTGAATGGTTTCTTAAATAACACTGTTCTTAAACCTCGTTGAAAAAGGAATAAATCTTTTAATTAAGATTAATGAAGTTTTCCAATTTATAATTATAAATTGTAAATGAATAGAAGATGATTTTAGGTTCATTGTGAACGATGTTTTAAATAACAATTTTCCTTAAAACCCAATTAACAGTGAAGATATGATTTTGAATTTATAAATATTTTTATTCAGATTTAATGGAAAATTTCCAAAGTAAAGTTTTCCAATTTAATATATTAAATTGTAATTGAATGGAATTCGATTTGGTAATAATCGAGATGAGCTTCTATAAAGGAAGTCCATTACTATTTATGGAATTTAAAAGGATATGTCACTATTCCATTTATAGTGTTAGTCTGATATGGAAATTTATATCAATTATATGCTGATTAAATTTCCGTGAAGATTCCATTTTGATGGAAGATGATTTTGGGTTTATCGTGAACTGTGTTTTAAATAACGTGGATTCTTTAAACCGGTAAAGACAGGATTTATTTCCTGAATTTTGAATAATCATTAAGTAGTGATTTTTGAGATTAAAACTGAACTAGTGCTTTAATAAATCTTTAAGTAGATTAAAATGAGAATGGAATAATTAAATTTAATGAATTCACGAAAGGATCGAGCATGGAGTACCACCAGTTTTACTCAAAGCGATAGTTAAATCTATAATTAGATTTGAACATGAAATAGTAATTAAATTTATCGATAACACCATGGTTGTTAGATATGGAGTAGTACCAGTTTTTCTCCATGGGTTGAACTCGTTGGGATTGGGATAATAAAATATTAAATGATTACTTCGGTAAGGCTTGATAATCCCGACTATTTAATAAACCTTGTTTTAGTTTAGATTGTGAAAAGATATAATAAAATCTTTTGAAATTGATATCCAAAGGAAGATTAAAGAATAAGTTTAAAAGAACTTATCTTTAATAAAATTAGTAGGAATCTTTCCCCAAAGATGTGAATATTTGAATAAAAGAATATTCTGAATTGATTGAGGCATATGATGTGTTTTTATAGCACTTGATTATTGATTATAAAATACCAGAGTTATTCAAATAGACCGGGTTTATCCCATTCTGAATAACTAACATGACGACTAAAAGTCGATGATAAGAAGACGGTGGTTGAAGACAGGAGATCTTCACATCGTTTGGATGATTACCGATGTCTTGATTGGGTTATACACCCAAGACAAGGTAATAAGTGGTGATCGTCCAGATGTACATGGAGATCTACCGGATATGCGAGGACCTCTCTCTCCTGTATTGGACGTATGGAATGAGGAATAAGATGCCTCCGATTTTGTTCAGACCCAGAACAGACTTCCAAATGGATGTGTGTCTAACGTTGGGTTTCATTTTGTGTTGGTTGATTTCTACTAAATATATATCTGTTTGGTGGCGGATAATTTATTCTCTTGCTTAACTCCCTTCTTTGAGATGTATGAGCTTACAGGTAATATATTGATAGACATCCGTCGTATGTCATTGTTTGTTATTGTGGCACGCTAAGACGCAATGATCAAGGCTTTTGTTGAAAAGCAGAGTCTTGTGGATGATGATCAAAGCACAACTTTAAGTAGCATAGCCTTGTGTATAACGTTAATTCATGAGCCTCACACCCGGTATGAGTCAAAAATGAGATAGTGACTGAAGGGAGTGCACGACATTTCTTTCTAGCTAGAAGTGGTGTCATGATATGGAGCCTAGACATTTTAACTTATGTGGATGATTAAATGAGGCCCCTCAAATACTGAGTCTCTAATGGCTCAGAGATAGGTCCGATAGGTCTGAAAAACATGTGTCTAGGAATAACAAATCCACTAAAGTAAGTGTGGACTGGCCCCGATGATCCAAGGGCTCGCTAGCATCCGAGTCCTAAGGCATTTTATAGAGTGTCTTGAATCGGTGGGGAAGATCCCTTGCCTCGACTCATAGATGGAATCCAATTTCCAATACGCGACCTTTTGGTTTTAGTTGTAAACCTATGTATGGCGACATAATATATGGTACCTATGCCATCTATGATTGAAACAATTATATTTGAAGTTGTTTTTGACACTATGCACTTATAATAGTACCAAATAATTTGTTTAAAATGTAGCAAGCACGTTTGGCTATTATAAGGTAAAGCTCTATCCTCCGGCTTGCATTGCATTGTGTGATGGGACCTAAGTCTTATAATAGCTTCATTTTTCGAAAAGCATTGCGATGATTATAAATAGTTTTATTTTAGAGTATTCATAGGAGTAAGCCTGTTCCATGACAAACAGAGTGATCCCCTGATTTACCTCATTTTAAAGTAAAGCTTAATAACTATTTTGAGTTCTCACACCATTTTCATGACTGACTCAGAGTTTATTGTTTCTACCTAAACTCTGGGAGCCCATATTTTCCACACAGGAGGCTAGTAGTTTTTGTTTTTCATAGATATTTCTTTTCCCAGGGTCCTGGATTACAACTGGAGCTATATCCGGAAAGCTTTGTATCCATGTATTTCTTTCAGTTGTGGTAGTTGATATTTTTGTTGGACATTATATTTATTTATATAATTTCCGCTGCATTATGTTGATGTATTTAAATGTAATTTAAATCATTGATATTTTTTCATTGTAAATTACTTATTTGAAGTCTGATATATTCTTGTACTCTGGTGTAAATTGTTGTAATAGCAAAGAAATGTTCTATTGTTTGTGTTTTGACGCGTCATGTTCTCAAACAATCCGGGCTCCTCCGTCTCTTCGGGGATCGGGGAAGTCTGGGTCGTTTCAGGTTTCGAAGCCCCATTTGATCGTATGGAGAAGATATAATTTAAATCAATATAAATTAAATTCAAAGAAAATAAATTCCTTGATAATAAATTACTACTATTATCGTCTATATTCAAATAGAAAATATATGCATTATCAGAATCGTATTGATTCAGTTTTATCTTCAAATTTAATGATATTTCGAATCACGATAATTTGATATATTCTAAGTTAAATTATACTCGATAATTAAATCGATAACTCAATATGAAAATTCATTTATTATCAATTTAATATTTAAAACAATATTAAATATTTAAAATTAACAGATCAAAAATCTGGGTCATCACAATTATCATCTTAAAGTATGCAAAAAAAGCGGATCATTACATTTGGCATAAAGATGAAGGTTATGTAGTAACCTTGTCTCTATAGCGTAACTCACTAGAGATGGGGATTGTAATACCCTAGATTGAGTTTGAGTGTATATATATGAGAGAGCGTATTTGTTAGTGTTTTAAAAAAAGTTGTTTTATATTATTTTTGTTTATCAGTTGAGTGATATATAAATTGCACATCGATACGTTTTGTAACGACCCAATAATTTGTATGTTTAAAAATATGATTTTTTTAAATTTTGTTAAAATGAATACTTATATTCGAGTTTTCATTTGAAAATTTAAATTCTAGTTTATTCGATCTTGATCTTTTATAAAATATTATACATTAATAAATGTTTGATATTTTTATATGAGTAGTTTAGAAAATCTAATATAATTTAAGAACTTAAGAGGTGATATATCTAGTTGAACTTGAATTTCAAATATAAACTCAAAAAAAATCTAATTTAAGAATTCAAGATTAAATTTATATGTTTGAAACTTGGATGAAATGAAATAATCATATATGTATCTAATAATATAAGGTTAAAACGATAAGTTGATTTAGAATTGGTTTAAAATAAACTCAAAATCAAATTATGTATATGTTTTGAATATGTGTAAATTTTGCTTTGTTTTGTTTTTTTACTTAAGAATATAATCTAATTATTTTAATTTAATTTGAAACTTAGTTTTAAGTTATTTAAAGATGTTTGAAATACAATTGTAATTCTTTTGTATACATAGTATAATCAATAGTGTGTACATTTTGAAAAAAATATAATTCTTTATTGAATATGCCACTTGTTAAGTTGGTTGAGAGTTTCGTTGACATATGTACCAAATTGGCTGTAAAATAATAACATAAGTCCCTAAATTTTCGTCGTCCTTCCCCTATATTTTTATCTCCACTATTCCCTTTCATTTCCTTTCCTCTTCATTTCCATTCCCTCATCAGCTGAAAGAAAATCCACAAATTGAAAACAAAAATGGCCAAAAATAAACCCTCCTTCCCAAATTCAATTTGTGCCTCCTCCAAATAAAAAAATTAATCTTAGCCCTTAAACCGAGAACAATGCCATCCCCAATCGAAGCAACCATAATTCCTCTGCCAAATATTGTTCATTTTCCTAAAATCTCCCAACATCCCACTGATCGATGACTTCATCCACCTTGCGCATCTCCGGAAGCTCTTACACCTTTGAGCAACCACTGACCACCACTCTGCATCACCGCCTGCCCTAAATAACTGCCGTCTAAGGTGAGTATCCCTTATGATTAATTCGTCTAAGCACTTATAACTTCGATAGAAACTAAAGTAAAATAGTTTGTTAGATTTTTGGTTGTTGGTTATTGAATTTCGTTCTGGCCATTTTTATTTGTTGGGCTTGTTTGAATCAATTAAGTTGTTGCTTGTTGTAACACTACAATTCTATTACTTGAAATACCATTAGTCTTTATACTTTTGACTCTGCTTCATTTCCATGAATTTATGTGTACTTCCGTAGTGGTGCTTGTCCTTTACCCTAATATGTGCGATCATGTTTTACTTGGACTTGTAACTTGATGACCATATTGATGTATTGATCCTTGATAATGTGGCTTGTACATGAGGCATTAGCTTGAAACATTTGGCATGATGGATCTGACCTGAACCATTTCCTTAAACTTGATGTTGCATGCATATTATTAAACCTGCTACTGCCCATCAAAAGAAAAGTTCAATTCATACACTTGCATAATTTTATTTTATATGTAATACATACCCATGTCTGTATATACATATATTTATGCCTCTCGGGTATTATGTTTAGCCATTTAGGCTGGTCTTGTACTGGGCCGACAAAATTTCGCATATTATAACTGTGTATGTATGTGTTCAGGTCAACATGTGCATTCATATGTATATAAAACCCTATACGTATGTATACACTTATGGTTGATTCACGTATATGTGGAGTTATATACTAGAATTATGTTGGCCAGTACTGATTTCATCTTGTGTTGGCATGTAGCGGAAAAGGAATCTTGTTGCCTCATATTGATCACGTTTGTTAGTTTTGTTTGATGGCTTGCTTTTTCTTGGTTACTGGTAAACCTGGCATTTCCTTCCATGTAGATGTTGACTGCCTCTGTAGTTGATATATGCATTTTTGCATTTAAATTATATATGTTTTGTGGTAATGTGTTGAACTGTATATATATGACTTGTGAAAACATCTGTAAATTTGTTTTCTTATGCTTGTATACATATGAATCGAGACCCATATATAAAGGATATGCTAGGTGGTATTGCCTTATGTATATATTGACCAGTAGCTGATTTAAACACATGGTTTTATTGGTCCCCTAAAATGCATGTGCTTGTCTTGAATCTTGCTTAGCTGCTTTTGTTACTTCAACCATGTATGTTTGACACTCATTTGTAACTAAAAAAATGGATCAGTTAGTTTATATATATATATATATATATATATATATATATAAACTAACTAATCCATTTTTTTTAGTTACAAATGAAATACGCAAGTATTTGGCTCCCTTGTTTGAAAAACTTGGGTTTCTTTTGCCTTGATTTATTTTCATGTCGTGTTAGTATAGTTTTGGTGTACAAAACTTGCTTTCTTTTAAAACCACTTGAAGCTAGGCCATTAAATTTCTTTGCATGACTGTGTACGCTTTGGACAAAACAGTGCCTTGTCTCATAACCTAAAGAACAATAATTATGTTTTATAAAAACAGGTTGTGTTAGTGTACCTCGGACATGCATATTTATATGCATTAATGCTGCCCTCTTCATGATATTTGTGTGCTTGCTTCATATTTCTTTTTGCATGGCACTTGTGTTTCCGATGAAATCTGCTCTTGCTTTTAAATTATTCAGCATGTTGGAACACTGCTGCGAATTTTCTCGCATATGGTGATTCATATGACCCATGTGCTTGATGTGTTTTGGCTGTATACATGATGCACCCTACTTGACCAAATATATATATATATATATATGATGGTTGCTTATCATTTCGTTTTAGCTTGGCCACATTTCCCCCTTTACTAGTTCAACTTGTACGTTACTGGGTGATTACATACCTACACCGCTTTGTACGAGTTCAGTTGAATTAAATAACACACTACCAATGTATTGCTCTACCTTCTTTCGTTTTGTGATGTGCTTGTTCCAGGATGTTGTTGCAGTATACACATATATTTATAAGCGCATATACCCGCATGCTCCTGTGACCACCTATATAATAAACTAACATACACAGATACTACACTTGAAAACAAAATTGATACCTGATAAAAATATATATTATACTTGATTTTGAACCACTAGATCTGTACCTAGTTTAAATTGATTTGAATAGATACTATGTAACGACCTACATTTCCGCCTGCTTGAAGTTCTATTTTAAATTCTCAAGCATTATTTATTTAAGTTAGATTCAAGTTACTTTTGAAATAAGCTCGAAGTTGAATTCACAAACACTTAGTTGATAAGAATTTACAAAGGATAAAGGATCCAATAAATGGATTAAATTAAAGTAAAGAAGATTTTGAGATTGCAAAATGGTAGAGTCTAATTTCCACAAATGAGAAAATATAAGATCAAGACTCGAATTTTGGGAAATCCTATCCTAAGACAAATCTAACTAAAAAGTGAATTCAATGGAATGGAGTTCAAATAAGTCTAAAAGGTTTTAAAACAAATCTTATATAGTTAATCCCTTTAAAATCCTTAAAATCAATTAAATAATTTTAATTTTAAAATACGCTCTCTTGAGAAGAATTCTACGATGATTTTACTCATTCTAGGGTATTGCTACCCTCTCTCTAATGAGTTTTTCAACCCCATAAGCTAAGGTTTATATAAACCAAAGCTCTGATACCATATTTAATGACCTACCTTTTTGACTGTTCCAAATTGATAATAAAACCAACTCAAAACGTTCAAAACGACAGATTGTTATTTTGCTTACAGGGTTTAAACAGAATATACACTGAATCACATAACAAGATAAATGATAACGATGTCTCACAACGGAATTTTATATACAAAAAATATCAGAGTTTACAAATTATATTTTACATTGGAAGATTTTACAATACAATACATAAGATTTAAATAAAAATAAATTTATAGAATTTGATGAACAAAAGCGAGCGCATCTTCACGTGCTTCTCGCTTTAATAGCTGGAATCTCAAAATCTGCAACACTCGTATCTGACCCGAGCATTCCATGCAAAAACATAAAACACTCGAGTCAAGATTAGTATTTATTCAGGTAAACCAACTTCAATAAAACACTGAAATATAAACCCTAATTGATTATAAACCCTGAATGGGAGGGAACCACATAGCCATGCTACCTGTCTGATTTTTTTCAATTCCCGGTTGTGAGGCTTGAGGTTTGAATTACCTTTCTAAGATAACACACCACCATTCACTTTGAATTTCACATCGTCGGATCCTCCAGAAAATCACTAATTGATTTCCATAAAAATACTCAGGTGGTTTAGCTTAGAAAAGTGCCCTAGGACTAGACAAACCGAAGGCACCCTCCTACTACATCCTTGAATTACCCTATAAATCAGTAGCGAGTAGTCCTTGCAAATCTGCAGATTCTATCAAGACTGAATTACAATCAAAATACTCTGATTGAAAATCAGAGTAATTTATCTAGTAGCCCTTCTGTTTATGAACCAAGGTCTTTAACTGTTCTGTCTTCAATCAACATCTTTGACATTTTCGTATTTGCTGGTTCGGAGTGGTTTTCGAATATAAATTCGATCCCAGTCTTTTCGTACCAACAAGCGTATAGTTCAGATTTGATAGTTTGTTATTTAACAATCAGAAAAAAAACCATTCAATCATGAAAATAAAAATGAGTTCACTAGTTTAGTATTCAGCATCACTTAGCCTTTTTAATTAAAAACTAATTAAACTTCTTAATCTTTTAATTTTCTAAAACACAATATTTACTTCCAATTATATTATTAGAATATTCTCAAAAAAATTAGGATTATATCATATATATTCCCGCTTTAGTTTCAATAAAATTTTCATACAACATTGTTATGAAATCTCTTTTTTTTTTTAATTTCTCGAAACAATAACTAACACTTCCCCTTTTAATATTCTCCTTCAAACAGGTGTCGTTAATTTCCTAAATCTCGGAAACGTCGTTATATTCTCAAAATATCTTTCCATTCCAATTACTTCAACATTCATTAGTCCATAAGTGTAAACTAGTAAGTGAACAACTCCGTAAATATCAACCTCGAAGGCTGAAACCAACATCAATTTAATACTCAAGAATTCGTTCAACTCGACTAATCTCCAGTCAATTTTTAATTTTGTAACGACCCGGAAAATCTGAACCAATTTAAATATTTTAAATTGGCTAAAATAGTAGATTTTAAATATTTAAAATAAATATTTTAAATAATAGCAATGAAAAGTGAGTTTGAATCGACGTTTGAAAATAAATATAATTACTTTGAATTATAAACAAGGCCTGAAATGGCGCGGTAGTTTCAAAATTTGAATTCAAACTTTGACTGACTGTACCCGGTGTAAAACAAAACGGATTTGAGTGAAACCAAAAATATTTAAATCTGTTAGTAATACCTTTCTAACAAATCTGAAAAATCGAAGTTTCGTAGCGGGAAGCAAAAGTTATGGCCAAATGAATTTTCAGAAAGGTCGCTATGGAATTTATATATCCCGTGAAATTGGCCATTTTGCAAATGACCTCGGAATTCGACGAAACCACTTTTGTTGGATACGGGATGAGAAGTTATTGCTAGGTTTCAAATTTCATAATTTTTGAAGCTAGTATGTGAACGTGGCAAAGGAAAATGTGTTTTGGTCAATTATAGTTAAATTAGATCGACCAGAAATGGGCCTTTTTGCAAACGGTCTCAGAATTCGACGAAACCAGTTTTGTTGCGACTGTATCGTCAAAACATAGCTAGATTCATTTTTCTGGAATTTTTCGAATCAGTTTGTGGCCCTGGCAAATTGAAATGTATGTTCAAATCAAATGTTGAATGTTTTATATTTTAATTTGAAGGAAAACTGACTGAAATAGTCAAATGGGCCTACGAAACATATCCCATTGTGTTCGGAATGGGGGTAAAACGCTGGGGGCGACAGTCGTTGGGTTTGAATTGGAGGCCGTGTCAGAAAACCACTTTTAAAAGCTCCCGGCCAATTAGAATTTTATATAAAAAAAGAAATTTCTCTCTCTCCTCTCCCCCCCCCCCCGATATACGGTGGAAACCTCCTCAGATCTTCCCAATCATTTTTCCGCCACCTCGCTCCACGATAGGCCGCGCCACCACCCGAAAACGGAGCGCCTCTCCTCCCTCTTCAAATCAAGACCAACCCCAGCCTCCCTCGTCGCTTGTGTCGAGAGCAGCACCTCCGGGAAGTTCAGAACTTCCCAGCGCCGCCACGAGTTCCTCCGACCATCGAACATGCTGCGACCACCACCCCTTGGAGCACCTCTCGAAGCTCTTTCGCGTGGCGTAGCCCGATCGCCACCTCGCTTCAAGGATTCGCCGAAAAGCTTAAACCTAGTTTTGAACAGGTATACAGCTAATTTACTTTGAACTGATTTTTACACTTTTAAGTGTTGCAAACTTGTAAAAATCATATCTTTTCGTTCCTTGTCGAAATTCAGTGAAACAAGAGGCAGTGGACTCGTGTGGACGTCTTCTACATTCTAGAAGAGAAGGCATATTTTTCTGAGCCTTCTGCTATTTTTGGTGGAGTGGAACCCAATGTGATATTTCTAATTTATAAACAATATGGAAAACGACGATGAAAAAATTATATAGTCGATGCATGAGTTATATAAACGTTGTACACCTCTTGTATAAGCGTTGTATAAGTTGTACGTTCGATGTATAAGTTATATATGCATTGTAAAAATTATATATTTGTTGAAATAGAAGTGAAATGCTATATATATATATATATATACACACACACACGCCCCTCGTCCACAAACCATGGACGATATTTATTGATTGTTATTGGTGTGAAAATTGATTGATAGCGAATGGTTGATTGGAATTGTTTGTGGTTGAAATTGATTGATTGTGGTTGAAAAATACCCGTTTGTGGTTGAGAAATATTTGGTTGAAACCACATAGGATTAGTTTGTGGAAATGAAAAAAATATACATGCAGCCTGCGTGCGAACTAGATGCATGATTCCCCATTGTCAAAAGCTGCGAGGCTTTAAGGTAGAGCGAGTAGCCGTACTAGGGACGGTCCCGGTTTTAACTACCCTACCGTTATGCTGCCGAAATTTTGAATAATATTCATGTGTTAGAATTATTTTCATTTGTTGAAACTATATATATTCGTTGAATAGAAAACCTTCATGTGTTGAATCAATATTCATACATTGGATAGAAATTCATGTGTTGAACGGTATTCGTGTTTTAAATATAAAAATCACATTTTTACTCTATATATATAAACTATAGAAAACCTTCATGTGTTGAATCGATATTCATTCGTTGGATAGAAATTCATGTGTCGAATGGTATTGGTGTTTTAAATATAAAAATCACCTTTTTAACTATATATATAAACTATAGAAAACCTTCCTGTGTTGAATCGAAATTCATTAGTTGAATAGAAATTCATGTGTTGAATTGTATTCGTGTTTTAAATATAAAAATCACCTTTATATATATATATATATATATATATATATATATATACAAACTATGGAAAACCTTCATGTGTTGAATCGAAATTCATTCGTTGAATAGAAATTCGTGTCTTGAATGGTATTCGTGTTTCAAATATAAAAATCACCTTTTTATCTATATATATCGTGTCTTTAATGGTATTCGTATTTCAAATATAAAAATCACCTTTTTATCTATATATATAAACTATAGAAAACCTTCATGTGTTGAATCGATATTCATTCGTTGAATTGAAATTCACGTGTTGAATGGTATTCATATTTTGAAAGAAATTGTTTTATAATAAAAATCCTATTTTTATCATCAATATGAACTATATAAAATAATCTTGTTTTGAAATAAATTGTTTTATAATAAAAATCCTATTTCTATTTCCTATGTTAACTATATAAAATAGTCGAGTTTTGAAATAAATTGTTTTACATTAAAAATCACATTTTTGTTATATACATTAATTGTTAAAAATAGTTAAGTGTTGAAATAGAAGACAGTTAGATGAAAATATAATTTTTATCAAATGTATGAAAAGAATATAGCTTTGAAATCGAAGAATCGATATATATATATATATATATGTATATAAACAGAATTAAAATATATCGAATAACGAAGCTGCAGTTCGTATTTTGAAACTGTGATTTCAAACGATTAGTGCAGAAGATCCAACCATCGGATTTTTCTGAAATCGCAACCGTTGGGTTCGCTTTGGAAATATCTTTCCAACGACACCAACTTTGTAAAAATCCAACGGTTGGATTGTCTGGAATGTTTAACTCAAATCTGAAGAAAAACAACGCCAGAATCGATTATATTTATATATATAAATATAATTATATTTAATCGAATAACGACGCTGTAGTTCGTATTTTGAAATCGAAACTTCAAACGATTATACCGGGAGGTCCGACCGTCGGATTTTCCCGAAACTGGAACCGTTGGATTCGTTTAGAAAAGATCTTTCTAATGATGTAAATTTTGTGAAGATCCAACGGTTAGATTTTCATATATGTGAAAATAAAATCTAAAAAAAACCGCGCCACGACCGCATTATGGCCCGAAGCGTCATTTTAAATAAAGTGGCTATTTTAAAATAAATAAAAATAGCAATAAATCTTTATAAAATATTATAAACGATATGGATGTGAAATTTAGAAACTAACTGAATGTAGTGACCCGAAAATCCGGTCCAAATTGAGCTGACCAAAACCACAAGTCCAACCCCAATTTAAACTAGAAATTCAAGAAACTAATAGAAAGAAGATAGAGGGTGAGGATAGATAAGGTAGAACTTATAGAATAGAAGAAGAAGAAGAACATCATCATCAGAGTAAACACGAATCTCACAACGGAACAAATAAAATATAACATAACTTTTGAAATACAAATAGTTATATATACAATAGCACTTATCAGAGTGCAGCACTTACAACAACAGCGGAAACAATAATAGCTATAGAATCCTGAAGCCTCCTGCTCCAAGCTCTCCAATTGTATATGTAAAATCCCGACTACTTGACTGCCCATACAAAATTAGGCACCCAAGAGTTTAGGGATAACAAACAAATAAACTCCGGGTCAGTCATGGGACTGGAATGAGTAAAACAGTTTAAAACAGTTTGAACAAGTAAACGATATCTCATAAGACCACGCCGCATAACGGAACGGGTTTTTCCCTTATGAGAATCCAACAACTTTGTAAACAATATCATTCTGATATTATAATAATGTCTAAATACAATTAGATAACAATCTAGCAGAAACGCTTTCATCTCACGTTCTACAAATATAGTATACAATCAAAACCGCAAGCACGTATTGGGTAATGGATTTCCAACTATGACAAGGTATGGAACCACCTTCCGATCAGTGTACTCTAGGAAGGATACACTGGAGTTCAACAAGAACATCTTGCAACGCAGCCACACATGACCGACCACTCATTTCGCTTGAGTGTATCGAATGTACATCACCAACGGTTGGGATCAGCAACCGTTCCCATATATATATGGGACAACATTGATAGATTTAAGAAACAAATGAATATTCACTAGATAGGTGATTGTACACCCTACTTTGGTGCGAACGACTTAGCCATGCTGCTTGCCCGATTTCTGTCATTTACCGGATGTGAGGCCAGAAGCTACGCTTACTTTCCATTCATTTATAACACGATCACTTTGAATGCCACATTATCAGATCCGTAAATCATTAGTTGGTTTATACAAATATCCTGGATGTTATGCTCAGGGATAAATCCGTTGCAACCATATATATTTATACAGACCAACCCATTCGATCATTGGAAATACTTTGTCAGACATTCGTCCATTTACGTTCGTTTTGGGACTGAACGAAACCGAAGGCACTATTCCGTACATCCATCTTAGTCCATTGTTATCTAAGATTTATACAACAGCCCATGCACTTTACTCCGTCTTCAATATATTCAGCATATATGATTCGCAACGCTTATGCCAATACAGAGTGGTTCTTTGGATAATAATCCAACCGGTCTCTCAATATTAACAACGTTAAAATGGTCAAAACATTGATAGTCTGTGATTTAACTATCAAAGAAAAACTCGTGTGCAAACAACGATATTATTTCCAGACGGAAATTATATCAACCAATCATCATTTAACATTTATCTCTTTAGTTCATTAATTTACTTATCTCCTGTTTCCCTATATTCTAAATTTCTTATTTTCTAAATTTAGAAAATATACTTTATTAACAATGGAAAACATTTCCATTTCCTTGTTTTCTATATTAGAAAACATTTCTGATTTCTTATTTGGAAAACATTTCCAAAGTTCCTTCATTGGATTTACACAGATGTTTAAATAAAACATCGCTATGCCAACTCAAACCATTACTGAATTCACTTAACCATCATTCACTATCAAACCTTACCATTTCTTAGTTAAGAAGGAAGTCAATCAAGTTGGGGTATAATTACCTCTCAGACCTTAACTGAACAACGTTATAACTTTGAAATAGTAAAAATTTATCTTTTAAACCTTTGACAACTTCTTTACGTGACTCTCGGATTCAATTTACGAATCCACTTCTTTATTGAAAACATGGATTATAACGATAACGTTATAATCCCTACTTTCGCAATATCAAACTTCAACTATAACCTTTATTCTTTAATTCGAATAATTAAACCTAACCCTAATTTATTAGTGTATACTTTTAATTTAAAAACCGGAAAGTAAATATTACTTTCCCGAATTCGATATAATTGAATTCGACGTATAATTCTCTTTCGAGTAATTTCTATTTGATTAACTCTTCTTCGAATATCCCATATTCGATTATCTCTCTTCGAATAACTTATATTCGAAATCTCTTTCTTTCGAATAAACTATATTCGATCTCTTTCTTTCGAATACTATATATTCGATAATCTCCTTTCGATTAAACTATAATCGATAACTCCCTTCGATTAAACTATAATCGAGAACTCCTTTTCTTTAACTCTATTCGAATAAGCTATATTCGACTAACTCTATTTAACTCCGTTTAACTCTATTCGAATAACTAATATTCGATAACTCTATTTAACTCCGTTTAACTCTATTCGAATAACTAATATTCGATAACTCTATTTAACTCCGTTCGAATAACTAATATTCGACTAACTCCTTTGGATTAACTCATCTTGACTAACTTAACTTAATTAACTCAACTCGATAACTTAACTCGATTATCTTAACTCCATTATCTTAACTCGTTTATCTTAACTCCTATCAAATAACTAATATTCGATTAACTCTATTCGATTGACTCTAGATCGCAGCGATCACAATGGTTACGCCTGATTCCCTCAGTAAACATCCGACCGCCTTAGGCTATCTGCAGCCCTGCGAATTACGCTAGCAGTCGTGCTAAATGGCATATTATTTGGATTAACTCTAACTGATTAACTCTATTGGGTTAACTCTAACTGATTTATTCTAATTGGTTAACTCTAACTGATTACTCTAACCGATTAATACTAACTGAGTAACTCTAACTAGTTATAACTCAAATCGATTAACTCTATTTGACTAACTCGACTCGACTAACCCCTTTCGAATAACATATTCGATTAACTAACTTCGAATACCATGTTTGATTTACTAACTTCATATACCATATTCAATTTACTAACTTCGAATACCATATTCGATTAACTAACATCGAATACCATATTCGATTAACTAACATCGAATACCATATTCGATTTACTAACTTCGAATACCATATTCGATTAACTAACATCGAATACCATATTCGATTAACTAACATCGAATACCATATTCGATTAACTAACTTCGAATACCATATTCGATTTACTAACTTTGAATACCATATTCGATTTACTAACTTCGAATACCATATTCGATTTACTAACTTCGAATACCATATTCGATTAACTAACTTCGAATACCATATTCGATTAACTAACATCGAATTCCATATTCGATTTACTAACTTCGAATACCATATTCGATTAACTAACATCGAATACCATATTCGATTTACTAACTTCGAAAACCATATTCGATTAACTTTTATTTGATTATCTTTAAATGAATAACTAATATTCAATTAACTCTTTTCAAATAACTAAATTCGATTAGCTCCTTCGAATACTAAATTCGATTTAACTCTATTCGATTATCTCTTTTATATCTCGTCAATTCCCTTTTTATAACGTTTTATTTTCCGTTACAACTATCCCCTTTTTTATAACTTCTAATTACCGTTACAAATATTTCCTATTTATAACTTCTATTTACCGTTACAAATATTTTCCTTTTCAATTCTATTTATTTTCTAAATAAATATCCCTTTTATAAAACTCTATTTGTTTTATAAATACTTCCTTTTATAAAACCGTGTTCGTTTTATAAAAAAAAATCCTTTTATTCTATTTATTTCAATATACATTGAAATATTCCATTTCTCAACTCAGGGTTTCTTATGATATTTAAAATATCAAACAACGATGATCAATATCGTTCTAACATCCATAATCAATAACAGATTATAAATCAAAACATATATCACAATATATGAAAACAGTGAAATACTTGTTGAGGAACCCAGTCGGATTCCTCCAACCTGTCTCCTTGCATCCACAGATGTTACACAGTATAATATATATCATAATTCATTTTGAAATGAAATATCCTGCTGTACAGAACCATATTTGAATAACAATACATAGATTAACTATAACTACATTTTCAATCAAATCTATTTAACAGTCCAGTTTAACAATCAATATACAGCAGTCAATAAATAAAGTACAATTTATATTAAAATATAAATTGAGGAGAGTTAGTGAGTTTTACTCACATTGTCCGTAATCGTTAAATAACGATTTACGGTACTGATTGCACCAGACGCTTTATTTCGTCTAAAAGAGAACCGCTCTCCATATGATTTTGAACCAGCCTCCTAATGTAGTGTGCCTACAACGGTACAACCTGCCTTGTTCCGACCTCAGTCCTTCTTCTATAAACACAGTCTTCTTCAATTCTTCCCACAACAACTACATGCTTCAGTACACGCCAAAAAGAATGGCCATTTCTGATTTCTTCACCAAATACACCTACTACTACTAAGTCTCCAATAACTTCACATAGTAAAATCAATGATTTCTCTACTACACGCACCTTTTCACTTCAAACCCAGTCCACCGTGCTCCTCTGTAAATACAGTCACATCCCCTGTACATAGTTCACGAGTTCGAACCCATCTTTCAGCACCAACATACCCGTCGCTCATTTCCTTCTTTCCCCATTCAAGAAAACAGACCAGCTCCATATCTGATCTCCCCTTTCACGTCATTCCTGCTAGTGAATTCCCATTCACCAGTCCACCCCACACACCTGGTAATTTCACCAAAAATTCTTGTTTACAAATATCTGGTAAAAACTCGGGTTTAAATGCAAAACAGTTTATCAACTGCAGTGACCAACATTGTAACTGACTTGCCCACTCTTCCGCCTTTTCTAGACGAGCGGACAATATTGCAAAGAGCGTCAATAACACTGGGGCAATTAGCAACGAGTCCTCTACCAAGCTTATTTCTATTTCAATAAAACTCCCTTACCACAGTAAGCTTTCCTCCTTCCTTGCGATGACTACAGACAAGTGAAACTGCCCCTCTTTATTTACCACCGACGGATCTGAGAGCACCGCGTCATTTCCCACTCTGACCAGTCCAAGCCCCTACCTCCTCCTTCCCTCAATCTTCACGCACCCCAGGTAACCCACCCCCTATAATTAAAACCCCAACAGCTCCTTAAACCCGCTCCTCTTTCTTACTGACCACCGAAAAGTCTACTTTCCACCTCGAGCTTGCCATCCATTTGCCTTGCGGTTTCCCAAATTGTTCTGCTCGAAATCGGTTATCCAAACAGAAATTGATCGAGCTGCATCTATTTGGTATCATGTTGAAGCTGGAGAAATAATGTGTTCAGCGAATAAACAAATGGTTGAATTTGCTGTGTATTTGAATTAAAAGGTGGATTTTTGAGGATAACGATTATGTTTACTGAGGGAAAGGGGTGGAGGCGGATTGTGCTTTGACCACAGAAGTTTATTTTCTGCCGAATTAGGTTAAGATGATATCCTTTTAAAGAGGAGAGTTGGATGTTTTAAGCCGTTCAATTCGATAACGGGGCGAGCTGTATTTGTCTGGACCATGGAAATAGTGTTGAGGAAGTAATTAGGCCACGCAGTTCTTTTATAGACGTGAATTTGTACCCTTATATTTTTATTTTATTATATTTAACTTAATGGTGAAGTCTCCTTAAAAACAGCCACATATGAGTTGTTACGGAAAAACTAAAAATACCGTTGAAATCAGCAATGTGTCCCGATCCCAAATATATATTAATACCGGTAGATTAACTCATATTGTGTAACCCCAAAATTATTGATACAGGGTGCAAAACACTCCAATATAAAAGTTGCTTATTTAATTCATTAAAAATTACCATAAAATTCTAAAAATTAAATTACCACCACTTCCCAAAAGAACCTTGTCTAAATTCAAACCCGATCTCTAGTTATATCGAATAAACCGATATGGTCGATAAACGATTCTATAGCGACTATTTCAAAATTTGATTTGGACATATCTCAAAATCTACATGACAAAATCCCGATTTTTCTCTTCTACTAGAAAGGCATACTCCACCAGCTCCACACGTTTCTTGTTTCACAGAAATCCGACTTAAAATGAATCCTGTACATTCAGTTGAAGTTTGAATCGCCAAATAGCGAACTGCCGCGCCATTTCGAGCTCGATTATAATTATATTATAATTCCACTTTCAAACTGCTGTTTATAAAATATATTCGTTATTCAAATTCAATTCCAAACTGAATTATACCTTATATATAATCCAATTCACACTATATTGTGAATTTAGCTATTTTGACAATTTCGACATTATAATATATTATTATATTATAATTATCAATTAAATATTCAACATTATTTAATTCCAGTTATCGATATCGCCAAAACGATATTTAAATGATTAAATTAGTTAATTATTCAATGGTCAGAAATGCGGGTCATTACAATCTTTCCCCCTTAAAATAATTTCGTCCTCGAAATTGCTAAGGTAGTGGACGACCCTATCTACTGGGTAAAATTTTATCTGTTTACCTCTTATCTCCGGTTTCAACTGTACCAATTAATATCGACTAAAATATTAATTTATTCCGACTAACTAAAATTTTGAAAATTTTCTAACACCTTAATTTTTCGAAAAATTTCGCCAGCGTCTCCTTTGTACCGGCATATACGTCAAATCACAACTCGCCTCTCTAGGCCTTCTCCAACCCAAAAGAAAATCAAACAGCCAAGCGGCTTGCCAATTCGGCTCATAAATCACCAAACTCATATATAAATAAACTTGTACCTTTTTGTCGAGCATACCATTGATATCCCTTCATTTGTTACCACTTCAACATATACTCATGTCATTCCAAACAAATTCTAATCAGTTTATTCTTAATTCCAATCATTCACTTATACAAGTCAGATTTCATTCAACTTAGTTCAAGTTAAATTTCTAATTTATTTATTCATTCATTTTTTTATACCATCAAGATCTATTTAACTTCATTAGTTAAATTTTAATTCCAGAATTTAAATACCTGAGTCTGATTCCAAATCAATTTGAAATCATAATACCAATTCACAACATTTGAATTTCTAACCAGCTTGTTTTCTCAAAATAATTCAAAAACAAAATCTTTGGTAGCAATCTGTCACTTAGAAACTCGAAAATGACACTGATGATGCGGCCGCACTCATCAGAATTATTTTCCAGCCATCAAAGTAATTTCAATACTATATTTCTTTCGAAAATCATTTCTAAACACTTTCATTTTGAAAACATTTCAAAATCTCCCAAGAACTTAAAATTTCCTTATTTTAATTCCAATCTGATTTAAATTCAAATTTACTTCATCTTATTTCATATATTTACTTATATGAATTCTGATCAGTTATTTACATAACCATTTCACTTCTTATAACCTCATTCGATTATAATAACAACCAACACAACCAATTATACTATGTTAATTTCGAAACATACCATGTTGGTTCATCGTGTTCAAGTGTTTATAAAACTCCTACCGATACAGTGGATCAAACTGATCGACCAGAATTTATAAGCCACTCAACCAATGAGTCTCCACAATATAAACCACTTTATATTAACTAACAAATACACACTCGTATATATACACTCAAACTCAGTTTTCGATATTACTAATCCCATCTCTACTGAATCACGCCACAGAGCCAAGGTATTAACTAAACCAATGCTCTGATACCAAATGTAGTAACCCGAAAATCCGGTCCAATTTGAGCTGACCAAAAACACAAGTCCAACCCCAATTTAAACTAGAAATTCAAGAAACTAATAGAAAGAAGATAGAGGGTGAGAATAGATGAGGTAGAACTTATAGAATAGAAGAAGAAGAAGAACATCATCATCAGAGTAAACACGAATCTCACAGCGGAACAAATAAAATATAACATAACTTTTGAAATACAAATAATTATATATACAATAGCACTTATCAGAGTGCAGCACTTACAACAACAGCGGAAACAATAATAGCTATAGAATCCTGAAGCCTCCTGCTCCAAGCTCTCCAATTGTATCTGTAAAATCCCGACTACTTGACTGCCCATACAAAATTAGGCACCCAAGAGTTTAGGGATAACAAACAAATAAACTCCGGGTGAGTCATGGGACTGGTATGAGTAAAACAGTTTAAAACAGTTTGAACAAGTAAACGATATCTCATAAGACCACGCCGCATAACGGAACGGGTTTTTCCCTTATGAGAATCCAACAACTTTGTAAACAATATCATTCTGATATTATAATAATGTCTAAATACAATTAGATAACAATCTAGCAGAAACGCTTTCATCTCACGTTCTACAAATATAGTATACAATCAAAACCGCAAGCACGTATTGGGTAATGGATTTCCAACTATGACAAGGTATGGAACCACCTTCCGATCAGTGTACTCTAGGAAGGATACACTGGAGTTCAACAAGAACATCTTGCAACTCAGCCACACATGACCGACCACTCATTTCGCTTGAGTGTATCGAATGTACATCACCAACGGTTGGGATCAGCAACCGTTCCCATATATACATGGGACAACATTGATAGATTTAAGAAACAAATGAATATTCACTAGACAGGTGATTATACACCGTACTTCGGTGCGACCGACTTAGCCATGCTGCTTGCCCGATTTCTGTCATTTATCGGATGTGAGGCCAGAAGCTACGCTTACTTTCCATTCATTTATAACACGATCACTTTGAATGCCACATTATCAGATCCGTAAATCATTAGTTGGTTTATACAAATATCCTGGATGTTATGCTCAGGGATAAATCCGTTGCAACCATATATATTTATACAGACCAACCCATTCGATCATTGGAAATACTTTGTCAGACATTCGTCCATTTACGTTCGTTCTGGGACTGAACGAAACCGAAGGCACTATTCAGTACATCCATCTTAGTCCATTGTTATCTAAGATTTATACAACAGCCCTTGCACTTTACTCCGTCTTCAATATATTCAGCATATATGATTCGCAACGCTTATGCCAATACAGAGTGGTTCTTTGGATAATAATCCAACCGGTCTCTCCATATTAACAACGTTAAAATGGTCAAAACATTGATAGTCTGTGATTTAACTATCAAAGAAAAACTCGTGTGCAAACAACGATATTATTTCCAGACGGAAATTATATCAACCAATCATCATTTAACATTTATCTCTTTAGTTCATTAATTTACTTATCTCCTGTTTCCCTATATTCTAAATTTCTTATTTTCTAAATTTAGAAAATATACTTTATTAACAATGGAAAACATTTCCATTTCCTTGTTTTCTATATTAGAAAACATTTCTGATTTCTTATTTGGAAAACATTTCCAAAGTTCCTTCATTGGATTTACACAGATGTTTAAATAAAACATCCCTATGCCAACTCAAAACATTACTGAATTCACTTAACCATCATTCACTATCAAACCTTACCATTCCTTAGTTAAGAAGGAAGTCAATCAAGTTGGGGTATAATTACCTCTCAGACCTTAACTGAACAACGTTATAACTTTGAAATAGTAACAGTTTATCTTTTAAACCTTTGACAACTTCTTTACGTGACTCTCGGATTCAATTTACGAATCCACTTCTTTATTGAAAACATGGATTATAACGATAACGTTATAATCCCTACTTTCGCAATATCAAACTTCAACTATAACCTTTATTCTTTAATTCGAATAATTAAACCTAACCCTAATTTATTAGTCTATACTTTTGATTTAAAAACCGGAAAGTAAATATTACTTTCCCGAATTCGATATAATTGAATTCGACGTATAATTCTCTTTCGAGTAATTTCTATTTGATTAACTCTTCTTCGAATATCCCATATTCGATTATCTCTCTTCGAATAACTTATATTCGAAATCTCTTTCTTTCGAATAAACTATATTCGATCTCTTTCTTTCGAATACTATATATTCGATAATCTCCTTTCGATTAAACTATAATCGATAACTCCCTTCGATTAAACTATAATCGAGAACTCCTTTCCTTTAACTCTATTCGAATAAGCTATATTCGACTAACTCTATTTAACTCCGTTTAACTCTATTCGAATAACTAATATTTGATAACTCTATTTAACTCCGTTTAACTCAATTCGAATAACTAATATTCGATAACTCTATTTAACTCCGTTCGAATAACTAATATTCGACTAACTCCTTTGGATTAACTCATCTTGACTAACTTAACTTAATTAACTCAACTCGATAACTTAACTCGATTATCTTATCTCCATTATCTTAACTCGATTATCTTAACTCGATTATCTTAACTCCTATCAAATAACTAATATTCGATTAACTCCATTCGCTTGACTCTAGATCGCAGCGATCACAATGGTTACGCCTGATTCCCTCAGGAGACATCCGACCGCCTTAGGCTATCTGCAGCCCTGCGAATTACGCTAGCAGTCGTGCTAAATGGCATATTATTTGGATTAACTCTAACTGATTAAATCTATTGGTTTAACTCTAACTGATTTATTCTAATTGGTTAACTCTAACTGATTACTCTAACCGATTAATTCTAACTGAGTAACTCTAACTAGTTATAACTCAAATCGATTAACTCTATTTGACTAACTCGACTCGACTAACCCCTTTCGAATAACATATTCGATTAACTAACTTCGAATATCATGTTTGATTTACTAACTTCAAATACCATATTCAATTTACTAACTTCGAATACCATATTCGATTAACTAACATCGAATACCATATTCGATTAACTAACATCGAATACCATATTCGATTAACTAACATCGAATACCATATTTGATTTACTAACATCGAATACCATATTCGATTAACCAACATCGAATACCATATTCGATTAACCAACATCGAATACCATATTCGATTAACCAACATCGAATACCATATTCGATTAACTAACATCGAATACCATATTCGATTAACTAACTTCGAGTACCATATTCGATTTACTAACTTCGAGTACCATGTTCGATTTACTAACTTCGAATACCATATTCGATTTACTAACTTCGAATACCATATTCGATTAACTAACATCGAATACCATATTCGATTAACTAACATCGAATACCATATTCGATTTACTAACTTCGAATACCATATTCGATTTACTAACATCGAATACCGTATTCGATTTACTAGCTTCGAATACCATATTCGATTAACTTTTATTTGATTATCTTTAATTGAATAACTAATGTTCAATTAACTCTTTTCAAATAACTAAATTCGATTTGCTCCTTCGAATACTAAATTTGATTTAACTCTATTCGATTATCTCTTTTATATCTCGTCAATTCCCTTTTTATAACGTTTTATTTTCCGTTACAACTATCCCCTTTTTTATAACTTCTAATTACCGTTACAAATATTTCCTATTTATAACTTCTATTTACCGTTACAAATATTTTCCTTTTCAATTCTATTTATTTTCTAAATAAATATCCCTTTTATAAAACTCTATTTGTTTTATAAATACTTCCTTTTATAAAACCGTGTTCGTTTTATAAAAAAAATTCCTTTTATTCTATTTATTTCAATAAACATTGAAATATTCCATTTCTCAACTCAGGGTTTCTTATGATATTTAAAATATCAAACAACGATGATCAATATCGTTCTAACATCCATAATCAATAACAGATTATAAATCACAACATATATCACAATATATGAAAACAGTAAAATACTTGTTGAGGAACCCAGTCGGATTCCTCCAACCTGTCTCCCTGCATCCACAGATGTTACACAGTATAATATATATCATATTTCATTTTGAAATGAAATATCCTGCTGTACAGAACCATATTTGAATAACAATACATAGATTAACTATAACTACATTTTCAATCAAATCTATTTAACAGTCCAGTTTAACAATCAATATACAGCAGTCAATAAATAAAGTACAATTTATATTAAAATATAAATTGAGGAGAGTTAGTGAGTTTTACTCACATTGTCCGTAATCGTTAAATAACGATTTACGGTACTGATTGCACCAGACGCTTTATTTTGTCTTAAAGAGAACCGCTCTCCATATGATTCTGAACCAGCCTCCTAATGTAGTGTGCCTACAACGGTACAACCTGCCTTGTTCCGACCTCAGTCCTTCTTCTACAAACACAGTCTTCTTCAATTCTTCCCACAACAACTACATGCTTCAGTACACGCCAAAAAGAATGGCCATTTCTGATTTCTTCACCAAATACACCTACTACTACTAAGTCTCCAATAACTTCACATAGTAAAATCAATGATTTCTCTACTACACGCACCTTTTCACTTCAAACCCAGTCCACTGTGCTCCTCTGTAAATACAGTCACATCCCCTGTACATAGTTCATGAGTTCGAACCCATCTTTCAGCACCAACAAACCCGTCGCTCATTTCCTTCTTTCCCCATTCAAGAAAACAGACCAGCTCCATATCTGATCTCCCCTTTCACGTCATTCCTGCTGGTGAATTCCCATTCACCAGTCCACCCCACACGCCTGGTAATTTCACCAAAAATTCTTGTTTACAAATATCTGGTAAAAACTCGGGTTTAAATGCAAAACAGTTTATCAACTGCAGTGACCAACATTGTAACTGACTTGCCCACTCTTCCGCCTTTTCTAGACGAGCGGACAATATTGCAAAGAGCATCAATAACACTGGGGCAATTAGCAACGAGTCCTCTACCAAGCTTATTTCTATTTCAATAAAACTCCCTTACCACAGTAAGCTTTCCTCCTTCCTTGCGATGACTACAGACAAGTGAAACTGCCCCTCTTTATTTACCACCGACGGATCTGAGAGCACCGCGTCATTTCCCACTCCGACCAGTCCAAGCCCCTACCTCCTCCTTCCCTCAATCTTCACGCACCCCAGGTAACCCACCCCCTATAATTAAAACCCCAACAGCTCCTTAAACCCGCTCCTCTTTCTTACTGACCACCGAAAAGTCTACTTTCCACCTCGAGCTTGCCATCCATTTGCCTTGCGGTTTCCCAAATTGTTCTGCTCGAAATCGGTTATCCAAACAGAAATTGATCGAGCTGCATCTATTTGGTATCATGTTGAAGCTGGAGAAATAATGTGTTCAGCGAATAAACAAATGGTTGAATTTGCTGGGTATTTGAATTAAAAGGTGGATTTTTGAGGATAACGATTATGTTTACTGAGGGAAAGGGGTGGAGGCGGATTGTGCTTTGACCACAGAAGTTTATTTTCTGCCGAATTAGGTTAAGATGATATCCTTTTATAAAGGAGAGTTGGATGTTTTAAGCCGTTCAATTCGATAACGGGGCGAGCTGTATTTGTCTGGACCATGGAAATAGTGTTGAGGAAGTAATTAGGCCACGCAGTTCTTTTATAGACGTGAATTTGTACCCTTATATTTTTATTTTATTATATTTAACTTAATGGTGAAGTCTCCTTAAAAACAGCCACATATGAGTTGTTACGGACAAAGCTAAAAATACCGTTGAAATCAGCAATGTGTCCCGATCCCAAATATATATTAATACCGGTAGGTTAACTCATATTGTGTAACCCCAAAATTATTGATACAGGGTGCAAAACACTCCAATATAAAAGTTTCTTATTTAATTCATTAAAAATTACCATAAAATTCTAAAAACTAAATTTTCACCACTTCCCAATAGAACCTTGTCTAAATTCAAACCCGATCTCTAGTTATATCGAATAAATCGATATGGTCGATAAACGATTCTATAGCGACTATTTCAAAATTTGATTTGGACATATCTCAAAATCTACACGACGAAATCCCGATTTTTCTCTTCTACTAGAAAGGCATACTCCACCAGCTCCACACGTTTCTTGTTTCACAGAAATCCGACTTAATATGAATCCTGTACATTCAGTTGAAGTTTGAATCGCCAAATAGCGAACTGCCGCGCCATTTCGAGCTCGATTATAATTATATTATAATTCCACGTTCAAACTGCTGTTTATAAAATATATTCGTTATTCAAATTCAATTCAAAACTGAATTATAACTTATATATAATCCAATTCACACTATATTGTGAATTTAGCTATTTTTACTATTTCGACATTATAATATATTATTATATTATAATTATCAATTAAATATTCAACATTATTTGATTCCAGTTATCGATATCGCTAAAACGATATTTAAATGATTAAATTAGTTAATTATTCAACGATCATAAATGCGGGTCATTACACTGAAGGTTGGCTAAGTCGAATGGTTTCTTGGGTATTGATCCGATGTTGGTTTCGGCCTTCGGGGTTAATATTTCCGAAATCATTCTCTTACTGATTGACGGTTAATGACAAATGAATTGAAATAATGCGTAGTAGTGTTTGTGTAGCACTTGTTTATTATATACGCGAGTTGCTCAGAAAGACCGGGTTTATCCTATTCTGAATAACTGAACCGACGATAAGAAATCGAAGATGAAGACGGTGGTCGAAGACCAGAGATCTTCACCTCGTTTGGATGGTTACCGAGGTCCTGATTGGGAGGCATCCCGAAATATGGATAATGATTGGTGATCGTCCAGACGTACATGGTGATCGATGGGTTTGCGCGCTATATAGTGCCTCCGGTTTCGTTCAGACCCAGAACGGACTTGCAAATGGACAGTGTGTCTGACATTGGAATTTATTCTGTGTGATTGGTAGCCATCAGTTGCACGGTGTGAAATGCCTATGTGGCATGCTAAGATGTAGTGATCAGGGCTTCTGTTGAAAAGCAAAGTCTTGTGGTGATGATCAAAGCATCGCCTGTGTGGCATAGCTTTGTGTATAACGTGAATTCGCAAGCCTCACACCCCGGTATGAACCAGAAACGGGAGAGGACATCAGGGAGGGCCTGCGTTTCTTTCTAGCTAGGAGTTGTGTCAGTGTTTTTACACGGCCTGACATTTTACTTATGTAGATGATGGATATTGAGGCGTCTCTGTTATATCGGTCGATCCGAGAACAATGGAGTCATTTGTTAGCTCATTTACGCCCCATAGGGCAGGGAAACGTAGTGTTCAGGCATAATAATCCACATCGGTGGACCGGCCCTGGCGATCCAAGGCTTGCCTGCGCGCTTGCCTAAGTCTTGGGCTAGACAGTCTCGAATTCGGTAAGGACTATCTTTTGCCTTGGTTCATGACAGAAGTCCAATTACCAAATATGTGACTGTGCGGTTTTGATTGTATACCTATATATGGCGACATAGTGGTATGGGGAATTAATGCCGTCTGTGATTGATACTTATGATTAGAAATTGTTTTTGAAACATATAAACACTAGTAATAATATCAAATGATTTTTTTTATTCGTATCAAGCATATCTTGGTCATTATAAGGTAAAAACTCTATCCTCCGGTTTGCGTTGCATTGTGTGATGGGAATTGAGTCTTATAATGGCTTAGATTTTTTGTTTTAAAGCACTGGCATTCCGATGGAGAAAACCCGTTCCACGAAAGTGGCGTGGTCCTGTGATTAGCCATCATTTAAATGAGTTAAGTAGATTTCTCATACCAGTCCCATGACTGATTCGTAGTTTGTTTCACTTTCAAACTCGGGTGCCCCTTTTTCTACACGGGCAGCCTTGCATTCAGGTTTTAGCTGGCTTTCTCTGGATAGATGGAGCTGAAGATGGATTCTATCATTTATCTCTTTTTATGCTGTTCAGCTCCTATTGTACATTATGTTTGTTTTTCCACTGTAGACATATATGTATAGCTGAACTGTATTTGTACTAAGTAGGATCCGTATGCTGTGTAACTCTGACGATTACGTTTATCCAGTATATTCTATTGTGTATTATCTAATGTATTTATTTATTTCTGTTCTGCTATTATCTGTTTATGTGTTATATTCCAAAGATTACCCTTGTCGCCATCAGTACGGGGTTTGGGGTCGTCACACCTTAATACCATTCAAATCTGCAAAACGTTTGCTTTCAAACCATTTTTTGCTTTGAAAATCTTGTTTCAATTCCATTCACTTCACTTAATCTCATTAAGTAATATCAACTTAAAATCAACGTTTTAGCCTCGCGTCATTTTATAAACCTTATTTATCAAACTTGGATTTCATATAAAACCCTGTTTATCTAGATCTCACCTTGCTTAATTTAAAGATTATGTAAACATGCATTTTAAGCTATCGTATTTGCTTAAAATTTCTTTTATAACTTTGTTATAAAAACTTAGGCTAAATATAGAACCCGTTCATAACCTCTTTTCAAAACTCAACAATATTCCATTCCAAAACCATTTACTTACTTAAATGGATTTCATTTAAGAAGCGCTTAATTAAATTATCAATTAAATTAACAATTTATTTCCTCACTTACTAAAATAAATATTAAATTTCTTTTTAAATGGTTACGTCCCAGAATTTTAGCGATTTAACAATTAATTAATTTTATTAATTTAATGTATTGGTTTGATAATTTAAATGGTATGAATTCAAATATTTTGAATATTTAAATAATATAGATAATTGTTGATAAAAGCTAATTTATGAAATAGTCGAAAACAATTGAATTGGCAATATTATGTGAATTGGATAATTTGAGATATTTAATTAAGTTTATATTTGAGTCATAATAATGGATATATTAATTAAACGACATTCGAGCGCAATGATCATAATATAATTATTATCTTGTTCGTAACATCACAATAGTTCGTAATTTAACATTTTGAAATTCAACTGAGTGTACAGGATCATTATTAGTCGGATTTCTTCGAAACAAGAAACATTCAAATCTAATTGGTTATATTTTTCTATTGGAAGTGAAAAATCAAGATTTTGTCTTATATATTGTAAGTTAGGTCCAAATCATATTTCCAAAAAGTCGCTATGAAAACGTTTATAGGCCATAACAATTTATTTAATACAATTAAACATTGGTTTCAAATTTGGACAAGATTTTTGAGACATATACTTAATTTTATTCATAAGATTTTTCCATAATTATTAATTTGGGAAATAAACAACTTTTATGCTTAACGTAATTTGCACCTTATATCATTATTTTTGGAACTACACAATATAAGTCAACTTGTCTATTTTATTATATTCTTTGGATCATGGCACACTGCTCAGAATGATCGTATTTTTATTTTTGTCTGTAGCGGTATGTAAAATGATATAATTTTGTGTAATGAAAACCATAAAACTTCACTTATAAAACACTAGTTTAAAAAAAAATATTAAATTATATATACACATTAGTCATCTCGCGTAAGACAGTTTTTAGCGCCTAATGTAAAAACTGGAAAAGGGAAGTACTCATTAATAAACTTTGTTTAGGCTGGTATGGTGATTTTGTGACCTTCACGTCCATTTTTAACTATATTGGCAAACCAATCTTGTGTGCTTGCTGGCGTGTATATATAAATGGATGACAGAACAGGTATAAAATTTACGTGAATAATTAGAATGATAGCATGAATCCGACGATAGATGATGTGGGTTTAATTCAGTGCTATATGGTTATAGTCAGTTGATCAACTGCTTCAATACATCACGAGCTTTGAATAATAAATATATATATTTGATTTCTTTGTAGCTATGCATTTGTACTGCCTTTCTTCCCAGCGCCGTACAATTCAAAAAGAAATGACACTACATGTCTAAATATGGCCATCCCTAATCACACAGACATAGGGAAATAGAAAATAGCTATGAAGTAAAAAACATATGCAATTATCGTACAAAGACAGCTTCCTAATACTAGCAGAAATACAGACCAATGTATTTTGAGGAGATTCTAATATTGGAAAAGCACATGCATAAAAAGAAGATTGCAGTACTACCATACCCTATATTACTTGGTTACAAAGGAATTTCACCTATATAAAGATTATCGTACCCAATTCCTTTGCACTTTCTACTTATTTCTTCCTTCAAAACATACAATACACCACCACCCTCTCCAATATACACCACAATCAACAGCCATGGCGGTTCCTCCCTAAACCACTCCTCGTATATTAGAAATAAAAAAAACCTGGATGATGCAAATTAAAAAATTGCATGCGAATTATGTGAAGGTGTTAGGAGATTTTGAAGAGGAATACTATGGTGTTTTTTGTTTGTTATTTCGTAAAGAGAAGGATGAGGTAGGGAGGAGTTTGCAGCGGCCATAAGTTTTGTGCAATGGGTATTTTAGGAGAAATAGGTTATGGTATATTTGTGGAAGAAGATACTCCAAGCGGGTATAGGGTTTCAAGAAGTTGGGCCGAATTAAAAACATAAGGCCCCAATAATTAAAAAAACAAAGTGAAAAGATAATTAGAATTGATTAAGTGTATAAATACTGGACCAGTAAACTTCCCATTCAGAAAGAAGATGATATATGTTGAGAGAAGCGGGTCGGTGGAAGTTAAATGGATGGGCTTATATTAAAGGTTTTGCGAACAGTTGGTCACATTGGATTCGTGTGAATGCAGGCTACGCGATCAAGCTATTTTGGATCTGTCTGAAGCTCATTTGAATTTATGGAGAAATTAAACATCTGTTCCGAATCAACAGATGTTAATCGCTATTTAACGATTAACAATCAAGGTGAGTAAACTCATAACTCTGTCCAGTTTAATAATTTTATAAACATTTTTTAGTATTGGTAAATAATGATTGAATGATATGTGATGGTTGTTTGGATGAATTACTTATTAGTTGGTTAAAATAATATATATATATATATATATATATATAAACTGTTGATTGAATACATATTATATTTATTTTAGTATATCACATCGATGTGAAATTAGTGTTATTTATGTTGATTATCTTCTATACATGCAGGGAAACAGGTTGGAGGGATTCAACTAGATTCCTCAACAATTATATTGTTGTTTTTCATACGTTATATGATGTGACAAATGGACTATGGTTGATTGTTGTTTGTTTGGGATGTTTTGAATAACATGGGCCGAGAAATTTTATATTTTAAATAGAAATTGAATTTCTACTAAACTTGATAAAATAACTTGTTTAATTTATAAAGGATATTTATGAATGAAGTGGATAATTATTATCAAAAATTTTTTGGGAATGTGAACTCAAGAAATAGGTTGAAATGAGAAATGTCAAAATTTGGTTTGTTGTTCGAAATGCGTATAGGATTGGAATTAACCCATGGGATTTACAATTAAAATTCGATGACATCAAATGTTTTAAAATAATAATTTATTTGTAGAAATCATATATTATATAATCCAAAATTTGAAAAGATGGTTAATATTTGATTTGAAACTAATAAATTATAATCAAATATGCAATCGAGATTAAGTTATAAACCTGAGATATAATTAACAAGAACTTGACTTGAAAACGCAGTTTATGAAGCGGAATATGAAGTATGAATTTATAAACTAACTCGATAAACATGATTAGAATCTATAATGGTATTTATAAATATAAATCACGATTTGATTTGATAATAAGAGTCCAGTTTCCTGTAAAGTAATGATATTCGTATTTTAAAGTGAATAATGATTTAAAAGAAAAACGTTTTGCAGATTTAAATTGGCTACAAATTGAAATTGGTAAATATTTGAAGTGATAAATTCCAAAGTGAACTTAGAAATTGAGTTGACCGGAAACGGTGGATTATTTTGAAGTTTTGGAATGTTAATCGAATAGGAATTATTCGAAGGAGAGTTAGACGTTGAACTTAGGAAAGTAATATTTAATTTTCATTTTTAAATGAAGATTAATTAATTAATTAAATATTATTTATTTATTCAAAGTGACGAATAAAAGTTATATTTTAAAGTCAAATATTTTGGAAACAGGGATTATAATGCTATCGCTATAATCAATATTATCCGTAAAAGAAGTGGATTCGTAAACCGAATTCGAGAGTTTCGTAAGCAATAATTTAATAAAAAGTTAAGAAATGGGATTAAGGAAATCAGAAACTGACTGGAGATTAGTTATGTTGAATCCATTCTGATTATCAATCTGATGTTAGTTTCGTCCTTCGGGGTTGATACTTAAGGCGTTACTCTCATACTAGTTTACGATTAGGGACTGATGTATGTGGAAGAATAGTGATGCATGAAAAACATGCGGAAATGTTTTTCCAGAAATCATGAGAGGCTAAACGATTTGGAGAAATATTTGGGCAAAGATAATTAAGGGAAATTAGGAACAAATAAATTATTAATAAAATAAATTAAAGTGGCTCATTGTTGATTGATGATTGATCGATACAGTTTTCATTTGGAAATAAGATTATTGTTTGTATGGATGTTTTCCTTTGATAGTTAAATAACCAACGATCAAAGTTTTTGACTATTTTTCCGTTGTCAATACTGAAAGACAAGGATCAGATTTATTATCTGAAATCCACTCTGTATGAGTGTTAGCGTTGCAAATTAAATATGATAAAGATAATTGAAGACAAATTATATGCAAGGGCTTTTCTGGCGATCCTAGGTAGAAATTTCCTAAGATGGATTTACATAATAGTGCCTTCGATTTATCCAGTCCCAGGACAACTTATATGGACGAATATCTGACAGAGTATATCTAATAGTCGCGTAAGTTGATATCTTCAAACGTATTCACGTTTGGTGGCGGAGTAATTTGTTTCTCTTAGCTTTGTACCAGTGGTATTTTTGGTAATTCAATTTGTGATTTGGTATGTGTGACGATGTGGCATTCAAAGTAAATAAAGATATGACCTGTTTAAGGGTAGTTATGACCTCAAGCCTCTTCAACCGGGAAATGTTATAAAATCGGGTAGGTTGCATGGCTAAGTGGGTCGCTCCCATATTAGGGTATATTATCACCATCTAGAGAAATTCTGATTTGTTCTTCTTTCACTTCTGTATCTCCCGGAAATGGTTTTGTTGGTATACCAACCGTAACATGATAATATATTCGGTACTCTGAAGCGAAGTAAGGGGTCGGTCATGTTTAGCCTGAGTTGCAAGATATTCTTGTTGAATCCTGGTGCATTTTCAGTAGAGGTACACTTTCGGAAGGTGGTCCCGTACCTTGCCATAGTTGGAAATCAATTCTCCAATATGAGGCCGCGGTTTTGATTTTATACTACATATGTAGAGTGTGAGATGCAAGCATTCTACTAGATTGTTATTTACTTGTATTAGACACTATTATAATATTAGAATAATATTGTTTTAAAAGAATGTTTTGGGTTATCGTAAGGTAAAAACCATCTGTGTTTATGTGCAGATCGGACTCACAATTTTCTTTTCTTTTGAAAAGGATTTTTAAAAGTTAAACCAAATGGTTGGAGTTTACCCACAACAGTCCCATGACTGGCCCAGAGATTATTCTGTTTTGTTTTACCCTAAACTCTTGGGTGCCAAAATTTGTATGGGCAGTTAAGTAGTCGGGATTTTACAGAAATTTGGAGGATCTTGGAGTAGGAGACTTCGATGTTAGATATTTAGAGAGTTTATTTCCGCTATGATATGTATGTGATCTACTCTGATGATATATGTAAGTACAAATACATTTTTCTTTTTCAAAGTTGTTGTATAATATATTTTATTTGTTCCGCTATGAGATTTGTGTTTACTTTGATTTTGTTATTTTGTGTTCTTTTTCTTATATTATAATTTTCTTTCTTTCTATTTCTCACCCTCTAACTTCTTTCTATTATTGATATGGTATTTATGATGCTTGAATAGTCGACATGATATTTTATGTTGATTTTCGATGTCGAAAATTCCTGGGTTGTTACAGTGGTATCAGAGATGATGGTTAAGTTATTACCTTGGCTCTTTGGCCTAACTCAACAGAGATGGGGTTAGTAATCCCTAGATTGAGTTGTGTGTGTGTGTGTGTATATATGTAAACAAGAGAGTGAATTCGTAGATTGATTAAAAATAGTTTTATATTGTGGAGATTTATTGTTTGAGTGGCTTATGAATTCTGGTCGACGGTAGGGAACCACAATGTCAATTGGGATTACTAAACACTCGAATATGATAAACCGACAAAGTATGTTTTGAAAGAGGGTAAATAAAAATAATTTTATCCAAAATTATTTTGATATAAAAGATGTATTTATATTAGGATTATTATATATAGTGGATGTGTTGATTATTATTATAATCGAATAAGATTATAATTAAGGTAGTTATGTAAATAACCAATCAGAATTCATGTAAGTATATTATATATAAAATCAGACTGAATCTGTAATTAAATTGTAATTTGTATTTAAAATCCCAGAAACCGGGAAAAGGTTTGAAAGTGAATTTGGATTAAATATACGGAAATTTTAAAATCTTGGGGAAATTTGGAAATGTTTTCCCAATTACTGTGAAAGATATTTTGAAATGATTTCAAAGTGGAAGTGTTTGAAAAAAAGTTTTGCAAATAATATAGTATTCAACTCACTTTGGTCGTTGGAAAATAATTCTGATTATGACTGCAACATCATCAGTGTTCATTGTCGAGTTTCTAAGTGACGGCTTACTACCAAAGATTTTTTTTTAAAGTTGTTTAAAGGAAACAAGTTGTAAAAAGTTCAAATGTTTTGAACCGCTATTATTATAAGTAAACATGTATGATTTCAAACCGATTTGAAATAAAATCCGGGAATTTGAATTCTGGAATTTAAATTAAAAAGATGGAAATGGTAAGATTGAAGAAATTTAATTAAACTAATTTAAATAAAATTGGATTGGAGTAGAGATAATATGGAATAGAATTGGATTATTAAGTAAGAATTTGTTATTGAGAATGGAAATGGAGTTGAAATGGAATTTTGCTAGGTTATAAGAGAATGATTGGTTTGAGGACGAACTGACTGGATATAAATTGGGAATATATTTTATATGCTGAAGTGATAGAAAATGGAAAAGATTGAGTTGAATGCCCAACAAAAAGGTACAAGTTTATATTTTATGAGTTTGATGAGTTATGAGCCTATTGGGAAAGCCACTTGGTTGTTTGATTTTCATTTGGAGTAAAGAAGGCCTGGAGAGGCGAGTTGTTATTGTATTGATTGAGGTGTGCAAAGGAGTTGCTAGCAAAAAAAATCTAAGATTTAAGGTGTTAGAAAATTTTCAATTTTTTTTAAATTTCTGTTAATAAGAATAAATTTAATATTTTAATTAATTGTTTTACTTGAACTTAAATTAAAAAGTTAACAAGTTATTTTACCTGGTTAATAAAAATTTGTATCGTTTTCCCCAACTTTGTAATTTCGAGTATGTAATTCTTTTAAGGGGGAAGGAATGTAACATTCCAGAATTTTGGCGATTTAATAATTAATTAATTTAATTTTTTACTATATTGGTTTGATAATTTAAATGGTATGAATTCAAATATTTCAAATATTTAAATAATATAGATAATTGTTGATAAAATCTAATTTATGGAACATTTGAAAACAATTGAATTGGCAATATTTTGTGATTTGGATAATTTAAGATATTTAATTAAGTTTATATTCGGGTCATAATAATGAATATATTAACTAAACGACTATCTAACGTAATAACTACAATATAATTATAATCGAGCTCGTAACGTCGTTGTAGTTTGTAATTTAACGTTTTGAACTTCAAGCGAGTGTACATGATCCATTATTAGTTGGATTTCCTCGAAGGAAGAAACGTTCAAGTCTAATTGGTTATATTTTTCTAATGGAAGTGAAAATTCGAGATTTCGTCTTATATATTATAAGTTCGATCCAAATAAAATTTTCAAATAGTCGCCATGAAATCGTTTATGAGCCATAACGATTTATTTAATATAATCAAACATTGGTATCGGATTTGGACATGATTTTTGAGACATATACTTAATTTTATTTATAGAATTTGTCTACAATTTTTAATTTGGGAAATAAACCACATTTCCGTTTAATGTTATTTGCACCCTATATCAGTATTTTTGGAACTACATAATTTAAGTCAACTTGTCTATTTCATTACATTTTTGGGATCGTGCCACACAGCTGGACACGATCGTATTTTTATTTTTGCCTTTAGAGATCAGTAAAATGATGAAATTTTTTGTAATGAAAACCGTAAAACTTCACTCAGAAATCACTATTTTAAATAAAATCTTAAATTCTATATACACATTAGCCATCTCACAAAAGACAGTTTTTAACGCCTAATGTAAAAACTGGAAAAGGGAAGTACTAATTAATCAACTTTGTTTAGGTTGGCATGGTGATTTTGTGACCATCTCATCCGTTTTCAATTATATTGGAAACCAATCTTTTGTGCTTGTTGGGGGTGTACATATAAATGGATGTTAGAACAGGTATAAAATTTACGTGAATAATTAAACTAACAACATGGATCTCGTGGTAGATGATGTGGGTTTAATTCAATGTTGTATGGTTATAGTCAGTTGATCAACTACTTAGATACATCACAAGATTTGAATAATATATATTCATACATGCATACATACATATATATATATATATATATTTGATTTCTTTGTAGCTGTGCATTTATACCGCCTTTCTTCCAAGTGCAGTACAATACGAAAGGAAATAATGAAGCATGTCTAAATATAGCTATCCCTAATCACGTAGACATAGGGAAACCAAAAACTACTATGAGGTAGAAATCTACACAACTATCGTACAAAGACAGCTACCTAATACTAGCAGAAACGCTGACCGATGTATTTTGAGCAGAGTCTAATATAGGAAAAGCACATGCCTAAAAAGAAGACTACATTACTACCCTACTCTATACTACTTGGTTACGTCGTAATTTCACGTATATAAAGATTATCTTACCCAATTCCTTTGCACTTTCTTCTCATTTTTGCCTTCAAAACGTATAACATACCACACCCTTTCGAATATATATCGCGACCAACAATCATGGCAGTTTCTCCCCAAACCATTCCTCACGTACTAGAAAAAAAAACCTAGATGACGCAAATTGAAAATTTACGTGCGAATTGTGTGAAGGTGGTAGGAGGTTTTGAAGAGGAATACTATGGAGTATTCTGTTTATTATTAGGTAAAGAGAAGGATGAGGTAAGGAGGAGTTTGCAGTGGCCATAAGTTTTGTGTAGTGGGTATTTTAGGAGAAACAGGTTATGGTATATTTGTGGAAGCAGATACTTCATGTAGGTATGGATTTTCAAATGGAAGTTGGGTCGAATTAAAAATCTGAGGCCCAGATAATGATAAAAAAAAGGAAAAGAAAATTCGAATTGGTGAACTTTATAAATACTAGAGCAGTAAACTTCCCGTTCGGGAAGAAGATGATATATGTTGAGAGAAGCAAGTTAGTGGAAGTTAAGTGAATCGGCTTATATTAAAGGTTTTACGAATGGTTGGTCACATGCGAATCATGGGAACGCAAGCTACACGATGAAGCTATTTTGGAATTGTCTGAAGGTGGTTTGAATTTATCGCAAAATTAAACATCCTATCTGAATCAACCGACATTAATCAATATTGAACGATTAACGATCTTGGTGAGTAAACTCACTAACTCTGTCCAGTTTTATAGTTTTATAAACGTTATTTAATATTGATAAATAAGGATTGAATGATGTGTGATGGTTGTTTGGATGAATTGTTTGTTAATTGGTTAAAATAATATATATATATATATATACAGTCGACTGAATACTGATCATAATTATTTTAATACTCACATTGATATGAAATTAGCATTATTTATGTTGATTAACATTTGTGGATCCAGGGAAGCAGGTTGGAGGGATTCAACTGGATTCCTCAATAATTATATAGTTTTTTTTCAAATATTACATTATATGATGTTGAGACGACCCGAACTTCCCTATGAAGGAAAGCCCGGATTGAGTTGAGAAAACGACAAATCGGAACACAGATAGAAGACTTTTTATTGCTTATTACAACAATTTCATTAGAATACAAGAATACACATAGTATGAACCAATAATATACATTAGAAAAATATCAGAGATTTAAATTACATTACAACGCAGCGGAAAAATAATACAAAACACAACTGAAAGAGATAAACGGATACATAGCTTTCCGAATATCATTCTAGCTCTAAACTAGCATCCTATGAATATAAATCTGCAAAATCAAAACTACTAGCTGCCCGTGTGGAAAATAGGGGCACCTAGAGTTTAGGTTAAAACAATTAACTCCGGGTCAGTCATGTGACTGGTGTGAGAACCAACACAGTTATTTAAAACTTTACTTTAAATCAGATATATCAAGGGACCACGCTGTATAACACGCAACGGGTTTCCTCCCAAGAATACGAGGGCATAAAACAAAACAGCGCAATGTTTTTTGGAAAACTGAAGCTATTATAAGACCGAGGTACCATCACACAATGCAAAGCAAGCCGGAGGATAGGGTTTTCCCCTATAATAGCTAAACATGCTTGGTATGTTTAAAACAAATAATTTGATACTATTATACGTGCTTAGTGTATAAAACAATTTCAATTGTAAATGTATCAATCCTAGACGGCATGGATGCCATATATCATGTCGCCAAAACTAGGCTCTACAACCAAAACCGAAATGTCACGTATTGGAAGTTGGATTTCCATTTGTGAACCAAGGCAAGGTATCTTCCTTACCAAATTCGAGACTGTCTAGCCCGAGACTCAGGCAAATACTCTGTCAAGCCTATATATCGTCAGGGTCGGTCCATACGTAGTGGATTAAAATGCCTAAACACTGTGTTTCCCCGCCTTATGGGGCGTAAATCTAGTCTGTATAAAGACCATCCATCGGCTCTGTATAGACCGAAATAACTGAGGCACCTCGCTATCCATCATCCACGTAAGTAAAACGCCTTGGCGTGCAAAACCCAGACACCACTCCTAGCTAGAAGGAAACACATGCCCTCCCTGAGGTAATCTCCCGTTTCTGGTTCACACCAGGGTGCGAGGCTCGCGAATTAACACTACAAAAAGCTATGCTATATTAAAGCCGTGCTTTGATAATCAGCCACAAGACTCTGCTTTTCAACAGAAGCCTTGATCATTTGCATCTCAGCATGCCACATAGGCAATTCACGCTATGCAACCGATGTCTAAAAATCACACAGAATGAAATCTGATGTCAGACACACATCCATTTACAAGTTCGTTCTAGGTCTGAATGAAACTGGAGGCACCTAATTCCTCGTCCCAAATGTCCAATACAGGAGAGGGGCCCTCGCATATCTGGTCGATCTCTAATTACGTCTGGACGATCACCACTTATTACATTGTCTTAGGTGTACAGCCTAATCAAGACATCAGTAATCATCCAAACGATGTGAAGACCCCTGGTCTTCAACCACCATCTTCATCGTCGACTCATCGGTAATTCTGTTATTCAGAATGGGATAAACCCGGTCTTTCTGAATAACTCAGGTATATAATAAACAAGTGCTATAAAAACACAACATACGCCTCATTTCAATTCTGAATATTCTTTTATTTAAATATTCATATCCTTTGGGAAATGTTCCCATTAATTTTATCAGGGATAAATCCTTAGAATTTATTCTTTAATCTTCCTTTGTATATCAATCCAAACCAAATTATGGTTTATCCATACTAGTTGGGATTAGCGAACCTTACCGAAGTAATCATTTGTTTTAATTTCCCAATCCCAACCTATTCATCAGATGAAGTATAACTGGTAATACTACATATCTAACACGACGGTGTTATCGGTAAAATTAATTACCATTTCACGTTTAAATCTAATTAAAGATTTAACGAACGCTTGGAGCAAAACTGGTAATACTCCATTCTCGATCATTTCTTGGATTTGATAATTTTAGTTATCAAATTCACCTTTCAATCTACTTAAAGATTCATTAAAACTCTAATTCAGTTTTAATTTCCAAAAATCATCACTTAATGATTATTCAAAGTTAAGAAATAAATATTTTCTTTAACTGGGTTAAAGAACTAATGTCATTTAAAATACAGCTCACGATAAACCCAAAATCACGTTCCATTAACAATGGAATCTTCACGGAAAACAGATCAATATATATAATCGATACGACCTTCCATATCCAACCGTTACAATAAATGGAATAATGGCAAAGCCTCTTAAATTCCACATATTGTAACAGTCTTCCTCCACAGAAGTCCATTCGATTATTACCAAATCGAATTCCATTCCAATTTATTTTAATAAATTGGAAAACTTCACTTTGGAAAGTTTCCTTTAAATCTTAACAAAAGATTTATAAATTCCAAATCACATTTCAGAGTAAACCGGGTTAAAGAACGAATGTCGTTAAAAACATAGTTCATGATAAACCCAATTCACATTCCATTTTATTCCAATTATTTATAAAATTGGAAACTCTAACAATCTTAATTAAAATATTTATTCTCTTCACATGGGGTTCAAGAACAGTGTTACTGATGACACCATTCACAACAAACCCAAGATCCCATTTGATATTAAATACAAGACACTGAATAGAAAATATATCGACTTATATTCAATATCAAATTCTGAACTCAACAAACATCGTATTGGAATAACGATATACATATCTTCCAAATTCCTCCACAATGGCCGTTGTAACAACCCGCATTCTACGCATCGGAGGATTGTAGAATATTTATTTCTTTCCCATATGAAGTCGTATGGTCATATAACTTTGGGAAACAACCATTAGACTCATTTCCCATGTTCATGATTTTTGTCGATTTTTGAATGACCATTTTGCCCCTAGCTGATCTTGTTTCGGCCATAACTTTTGATAGGAAAGAAATTTTGACCTGAAACCACTTCCATTAGATTCGTTTGATGGTTTACCTTTCCGTAGAGTGGTCACATGTGAAAAACGGACTTACTGTTTGAGAGATATGGCTTAAATAAGGTTTGGAAGGTGAAAAACTACTTAGCCGGGCCAAATAGGGTGATTAGTGAATGGGCCCATAACCCATTTCGGAATTAAGATTATGGGGAGGCTGAAAAGGGGTAGAGAATCATTCCATTTCAGTTTTCTAACCTCCACTTACCTCCAAGAAACCCTAGAAATGGCCTCCAACCTCTAAATCACCTCCAAATCATCTTCAAATCAAGGATTAAGCTTAGCAACAACAAATAAAGGGAGATCTGCACCAAATCAACATTGGAGCTGCTGTTTAGCATTGGGATTCGCATCAAATCAGAGATCTATTTCAGATCTAAAGTTTATTTGTGGCTAAGGTGAGTGATTTGCATAGTTCCTCACTAATTATGGCTAATTAAGGGTAATTGGTGTTAACTAGTGAAATTTAACATGATAAAATTCTGGAAAAATATTTATAAAATTCAGAATGTTGTTTTAGACCTTTGATATGAATTTGGGTTAATTTGGTTAAGTTTTGCTAATCACATCATTAGTTTCACCTAAACATGCTTACGGGAAAATATGAGGTTTTGGCTAGGTTTAATCCATTTTAACCTATCATTTTGTTGTTTTGATGTTTGCGGTTGATTATACATGTTGCTATTACTGTATGGTATACTTTGTGATTGATTAGAATAGTTGGAATGGTCGAAAACGTCGTCGAATGGCGCACAACACTTGCTGGAAAAGTTTCAGGAAACAGTGCAGGTTTCGGATCGGATCGGAGGAATGGGCTCGGATCGGATAAGTGAACGGGGCAAGGGATTCGATCGGATCGGAACTTAGCACTTGAGAAACCTGGCAAAAAGGAAGGCCATGCTAGTTGAACTGGGATCAGACCGGCTAAAGGAGGGGGATCGGATCGGAGTAAACGAAGAACTAGGGGAGCTGATCGGAGCTGGTGCACGAACAGGATGGGAGATGGCAACCCGACCCGACTCGAAGTGGGACACCCGACCCGAACCGATGCAACTTTGTGAACCCGAACCGAACCGTTACCAGAGTAAGACAACGAAAAGAACCAATTCAAAGTAGAGGACCCAACCCGAACCGATGGCTAGAAGGGGAACCCGGCCCGATCCAGTATTGACCAATAACCCGAGATGCAAAGGTAGTCCAATATGGGAAGTTAGAGCTCAGGATCCAGTTGGGAACCTATGAGTTCACTTCATGGCTGGGCTTTGCTGCGGGACGTGTGCTAAGGAGTTGTCGACATTCATAACTTCGATTCACCATTGAAAATGAATGATGGACTACGTTATCAGTGCAGTAAAGTCATTATGACTCGAGGGGCAAAGTGATCGTAGTAAGACTATGAGCTAGCGCGGATGGGGTGAATAACTCCATAGGGCAAGTGGATATAATAAAGGATTGGTAAGACTATGAGCCAGCGCAGATGGGGTGAATAACTCCATGGGGCAAGTGGACATAGTAAAGGATTGGTAAGGCTATGAGCCAGTGCAGATGGGGTGAATAACTCCATGGGGAAAGTGGACATAGCGAAGGATTAGTGCTATGTATCAGTGCAGTGAAGTCATTTATGACTTCATGAGGCAAGGTGATCATAGCAAAGTATTGAGGTGATCGAAGTGGTGAATATCGTATGCTTTATGCACTGAGTGAGAGATGTGTGGATGGTTGCTATGTTTGATTGTTTGCCATCACTATGACATGCACACCCCCACCCCCGTTATCTTTACACCATTTGAAATGGCACCTTAGAGTGTTGTACAGTATGTAGTGCTAACTCTTTGGTTGCAGGTCCAGGTTCAGGTATGTTTTAGTCTACCTGTTATTGTTCTGTTTAGATGCTTATCGCTCATACCAGGCTTTATGTCTGACCCAGAGTTTTATGTCTCCTCTTATTACTCTGGGTGCTCACACAAGCAGACTAGAGACAGGTTAGCTGATGATGCGCGAGTAGCTGATTTGGAGGCGAGCAGGAGGCTTCCACGTATGATATATAGATATTCTCCCTGTTTCATTGGTGGTCGCTACTTGGGCATTAGTAGTGTACCTCCTTTATCTTTCTTTTGCTTTTGAGACAGTTTGAAAAGTTGTAATAATGTTTAACTTTGGATCATAAGCTGTACTTGGATTTTCTGCTGCTATGTTAGTTGTTTCAGCTTATGCACTGTCTCACCTGTTTTATGTCAAGCATGTTATTATTATATTTTGTTCTTTGCACTGTGAGACATTCTACAGGTTCCTTGTTAGTTCATTTTCTTCTTCCCTTTCCTTCTGACGAACCGTCCCATGCTAACTGGACATGTGTACAACGCACCTTTGGAGTAAATGTCAGTTGGTGCGGGGCGGGCCGTCACATTTGGTATCAGAGCTTTAGGTTGCGTATTTAACCTAGGGAAAGACACAAGGGAGAGATAGTACGAATATGAAAGAACGTATTTTTGATTACTTTGGTTTTCAGAAGCTATATATATATACTATTAGTGGTATAAGAATGAAGTCGTACTGCACTAGCACCACTATGGGATCGTTAATCGTTCCCCTTTTACAGATTGACGATGAGCCGATATGCAAGAGGTGCTAGTAGGGGAGCCAATAATGGGTATGCTGCTGACACGAGGGCAATGTTTACTGACCCCATGAGGGGCATGCTTAGGGAGGTGCAAGGGGCAGTTCCCAATCTCGGAATTGGTGGTGGTCCAGTAGTGTAGGCGCCTAGGGTCGATTTCGCCAAGTTGTGCAAGGATTACACTAACCTTGGTGGGAAGCCGTTCCACAGAACGGAGTCAGCCACAGATGTTCATGATTGATGGATATCTGTGATCGTATCTTCGACGACCTGGTTCCTGAGAATGCGATGAAGAGAAGGCTAACGTCTCGTCAGATGCAAGGACGAGCGATGAATTGGTGGAATGCCATTAGGACAGCTACTCCTGAAGATCAGGTTACTTGGGATCAGTTCAAGGCTCGCTTTAGCGAGAAGTTCATTCCAACTGCCCAGAAGTCAGTCTTGTTTAAGAGATTCTTGGAACTCAAGCAGAATGGTAAGGCAGTCTCGGACTATATTGCTGAGTTTGACACTTTGTCGAAGTATGGACTATCGCTTATTGATACTCCTGAGAAAAAGAATGAGAAGTTAATTACTAGTTTGGATGGATACTTGGGGGAAAGGCTTATCAACCACATCGATGAGACTTTTGAATCGATTGTGGGGAAAGCTTTGAGATCAGAGAGTCTTTACCCTAAGTCAAAGAATGAGGCTGCATCTACAGAAGGGCGAAGCCACAAGCAGGCGGTGGAGGCAAGAATAACTCTTAGAGTAAGAGGAAGAAGAACCAAGCTAAGGATGGCCAGAAAAAGAGCAATAAAGATGTTGAGTGCTTCAGCTGTGGTAAGAAGGGACATTATGCCAAAGATTGTCGGGCCAAGACAGCGGATAAGAAGTGCTTCAACTGTGGTCAAGTGGGACATTTCAAGGATAAGTGTCCGCAACCTCTTTAGGAGAAGCAGATTGTGAAAGCATATGCTATTGATGCTGTTCCTTCTTCGTTGAATGCCCCAACTGCGGCGGAGAAATGAAAGAATATTGTTGTTCAAGGTATGCTTTCTATTTATGATGTACCAGTTCGAGTTTTGTTCGATACTGGGGCTTCCCGTTCTTTCATATCTAGTGACCTGGTAGATAGGTTGGGACTGGAACCTGAGATAGTTGATAGACCATTGATTGTGATGAACCCACTTGGTGGTTCGACTAGCCTTAGTATGATTTGCCGAAATGTGGTCTTATCGAGTCATGGATGTATGTTTGTTTGGGATTGCTATGTTTTGGGCTTTACTGGGTATGGCATTATATTGGGAGTCAATTGGCTCCAAAGATATGGGGTGGTGGTAGACTGTGAGGGCTTTTTGGTGACAGTTAGGGAGGATGATGGGCGGAGGGTAGTGTTTGGTAGTCTACCTAGTGATGGGGTAATGGCTAGTTTTGTAAATTCCCTCGACATCCCGTAGGATGAGTTGTCAGATGTGCCCGTGGTTGGCCAGTATCCGGACGTCTTCGAGGAGGTGACCGGGATTCCACCACACCGAGAGATTGAGTTCCGTATTGATTCAGTGAAAGATGCAAGACCTATAGTGATGCCACTTCGTCGTATGACACCAAGGGAGCAGCGAGAGCTCGGGTGCAAGTTAGCAATCTTTTGAAGAAGGGATTTATTAGAAGAAGTGTCTCCGAGTGGGGAGCACCAGTTGTGTTTGCCACTAAGGCAGATGGTTCCCTTCGTTTGTGTGTGGACTATCGCGAGTTGAATAAGGTAACGAGGAAGAATAAGTACCCTCTACCGTGGATAGATGATTTGTTTGATCAACTGGGAGGAGCAAGAGTGTTCTCCCAGTTGGACCTCGCGACAAGATTTCATCAGCTCCGAGTAGCAGATGAAAGTGTTCAGAAAACGGCATTTAGGACGCCGTCTGGATTCTACGATTGGTTGGTTATGCCATTTGGGTTGACCAATGCACCAGCCTATTTTGTGGATCTTATGAATCGAGTATTCAGAGATCAGTTGAATAAGTTTGTTCTTGTGTTCGTAGACGATATCCTTGTTTACTCGAGGACAGAGGAGGAACACAAGGGACACTTGAGGATAGTGATGGAGGTGTTGAGGAAACACCAATTGAAAGCGAAATTCTCTAAGTGTCATTTCTGGAGAAGGGAAGTGAGATTCTTAGGTCATGTTGTTTTCGAGAATGGTATTGCCGTGGACCCTGCGAAGGTGGCTACGGTACAGGATTGGCCTATGCCCAAGAATGTAACAAATATAAGAAGTTTCTTGGGGTTAGCTGGATATTATCGTAAGTTTATCCAGGACTTCTCCAAGATAGCTGCACCGTTGACTCAGTTGACTAAGAAGAATCAGGCCTTCGTCTGGGACAGAGTGTGTGAGAATGCATTCAAGAGTCTAAAAGAAAAGTTGACGTGTGTGCCAGTATTAGTCATTCCTAAAGGGAATGAAGAAATGACAGTATACACGGATGCTTGTGGTACCAGACTGTGTGCTGTATTGATGCAAGGAGGTTGGCTTGTAGCTTATGCTAGTCGGCAGCTAAAGCCGCACGAGAAGAAGTATCCTACCCATGATTTGGAACTGGCAGCGATTGTGTTCGCATTAAAGATGTGGAGACACTATCTCTTGGGAGAAAGAATTGAGTTATTTATCGACCATAAATCGTTAAAGTATCTCTTCTCTCAGAAGGATCTGAATCTCCGTCAGCAGAGATGGTTAGAGTTTTGGCTTCGTATGATTTTGATATCGCATACACACCTGGGAAAGGTAATGCGGTAGCCGATGCCTTGAGTAGGAGACATGCCAGTTTAGGGGCTATGTTTCTTGAATGGAAGCAACTAGAGTATATCGCAGGGTTTGATTTCAGACCAAAGTGCGAATTGGATCCAGTCATGCTAGCTAGTTTGGCGATCAGACCTACTTTGATAGAGCGGATTGGTTCCAGCCAGCTGGACGATCCTAATCTATTGGAAATCATCTCCAAGTTAGAGATGAACATCGACAGTGAGGAGATGAATTTGTATGGCCTTGATCGAGATGGATGGCTTAGAAAGAATGGAAGACTAGTTGTACCCAATTTGAATGGTTTGAGAGATGAAGTGCTTAGAGAATGTCATCACTCAAAACTGGCTATACATCCAGTGGTAATAAGATGTAACGAGACATGAAGCAGACTTACCACTGGGATGGGATAAAAAGAGACGTTGGGAAGTTTATATCCAAATGCATGAATTGCCAGCTAGTTAAAGCCGAGCAAAAGAAGCCTAGTGGTTTGTTGCAACCATTAGAAATTCCCGAATGGAAATGGGAGCAAGTCTCGATGGATTTCGTCGATGGTTTACCGAGGACTAGATCGGGACATGATAGCATTTGGGTAATTGTGAATCGATTGACTAAGAGCGCAAGATTTATGCCAGTCAAATCGACCAGAACGGTAGCCAAGTTGGCAGAATTGTATATGAAGTGGGTAGTGAGATTTCATGGAGTACCTAAAAGCATTGTGAGTGACCGAGACCTGTTGTTTACTAGTGGGTTTTGGAAGAGCTTACAAGAGGCTCTAGGGTCAGAATTACAACTCAGTACCGCATATCATCCTCAGACCGACGGTCATACGGAGAGGGTGAATCGTATGTTGGAAGATCTCTTGAGAGCTTGTATATTGGATTTTGGTGGATCATTGGATGACCATTTGCATCTAGTAGAGTTTGCATATAATAATAGCTACCAATCCAGTATCGGTTTGGCTCCATATGAAGCTTTGTACGGAAGACCGTGCAACTCACTATCATGCTGGATAGAGACCGGCGAGAAGTTTATGCTTGGACCAGATGTGGTGACGGAAACTTCAGATAAGATTAAGACCATTCAACAACGCATGAAAGCTGCCCAAGATAGGCAGAAGAGTTATGCTGATAAAAGGAGGAGAGACTTAAAATTCTCCGTTGGTGACTCGGTGTTTATCAGGATTTCTCCGTTGAAGAGCATGATACGATTTGGCAGGAGAGGCAAGTTAGCACCAAGATTTGTTGGCCCATTCCCTGTTCTTGAACTAGTCGGGAATTTGGCATATAGAGTTGACTTACCAGAGAAGATGGTGGGAGTTCACAACGTATCTCATGCTTCCCAACTAAGGAAGTACGTTCACGACCCAGATATGACTATTTCACATGATCAGTTAGAGGACTTCGAAGTAGAACCCGAGGCGGTTGGGAACCGCAAGCCGATTCATATTGTCGAGCACGATACGAAGCAACTTCGAAGGAAGGCGGTGAGGCAAGTCAAGGTTCAGTGGGGCGAGAATGAGAATGACTGTACTTGGGAGACAGAAGAGAGCACGAGAAAGATGTATCTAGAACTCTTTGCCTGGTAAGATTTACATTGTAATTTAGTTATTCCGCATGCTAGGATAGACTTGTTTTGCTTGTTTTGCATGTTAGATGGTTGTTTTATGGTTGATAGGCATGCGGGACCCTTTGTGTGTTTTGGTTAGGGAATTTCGGGGGCGAAATTTCTTAAGGGGGGGGGGGGGGGAGAGAGAATGTAACAACCCGCATTCTACGCATCGGAGGATCGTAGAATATTTAATTCTTTCCCATATGAAGTCGTATGGTCATGTAACTTTGGGAAACAACCATTAGACTCATTTCCCATGTTCATGATTTTTGTCTATTTTTAAATGACTATTTTGCCCCTAGCTGGTCTTGTTTCGGCCATAACTTTTGATTGGAAAGGAATTTTGACTTGAAAGTACTTTCATTAGATTCGTTTGATGGTTTACCTTTCCGTAGAGTGGTCATATGTGAAAAACAGACTTACCGTTTGAGAGATATGGCTGAAATAAGGTTTGGAAGGTGAAAAACTACATAACCGAGCCAAATAGGGTGATTAGTGAATGGGCCCATAACCCATTTCGGAATTAGATTTATGGGGAGGCTGAAAAGGGGTAGAGAATCATTCCATTTCAGTTTTCTAACCTCCACTTACCTCCAAAAAACCCTAAAAATGGCCTCCAACCTCTAAATCACCTCCAAATCATCTTCAAATTAAGGATTAAGCTTAGCAACATCAAATCAAGGGAGATCAACCCCAAATCAACATTGGAGCTGTTGTTTAGCATTGGGATTCGCATTAAATCAGAGATCTATTTCAGATCTAAAATTTATTTGTTGCTAAGGTGAGTGATTTGCATAGTTGCTCACAAATTATGGCTAATTAAGGGTAATTAGTGTTAGTTAGCGAATTTTAACATAATAAAATTCTGGAAAAATATTTGTAAAATTCGGAATGATGTTTTAGACCTCTTATATGAATTTGGGTTTATTTGGTTAATTTTGCTAATCACATCATTAGTTTCACCTAAACATGCTTAAGGGGAAATATGGGGTTTTGGCTAGGTTTGATCCATTTTAACCTATCATTTTGTTGTTTTGATGTTTGTGCTTGATTATACATGTTGCTATGACTGTATGGTATGCTTTGTGATTGATTAGAATAGTTGGAATGGTCGAAAACGTCGTCGAATGGCGTAAAATACTTGCTGGAAAAGTTTCAGGAAACAGTGCAGGTTTCAGATCGGATCGGAGGAATGGGCTCAGATCGGATAAGTGAACTGGGCAAGGGATTCGATCGGATCGGAACTTGGCACTTGAGAAACCTGGCAAAAAGGAAGGCCATGCTAGTTGAACTGGGATCGGACCGGCTAAAAGAGGGGGATCGGATCGGAGTAAACTAAGAATGAGGGGAGCTGATCGGAGCTGGAGCACGAACAGGATAGGAGATGGCAACTCGATCCGACCCGAAGTGCGACACTCGACCCAAACCGATGCAACGTTATGAACCCGAACCGAACCGTTACCAGAGGAAGACCACGAACCGAACCAATTCAAAGTAGAGGACCCGTCACGAACCGATGGCTAGAAGGGGAACCCGACCCTAACCAGTATTGACCAATAACCCGAGATGCAAAGGTAGTCCAATATGGGAAGTTAGAGCTCAAGATCCAATTGGGAACCGATGAGTTCACTTCATGGTTGGGCTTTGCTGCGGGACGTGTGCTAAGGAGTTGTCGACGTTCATAACTTTGATTCACCATTGAAAATGAATGATGGACTACATTGTCAGTGCAGTAGGGTCATTATGACTCGAGGGGCAAAGTGATCGTAGTAAGACTATGAGCCAGCGCAGATGGGGTGAATAACTCCATGGGGCAAGTGGACATAGTAAAGGATTGGTAAGACTATGATCTAGCACATATGGGGTGAATAACTCCATGCGGCAAGTGGATATAGTAAAGGATTGTTAAGGCTATGAGCCAACGCAGATGGGGTGGATAACTCCATGGGGCAAGTGGACATAGCGAAGGATTAGTGCTATGTATCAGTGCAGTGAAGTCATTTATGACTTCATGGGGCAAGGTGATCATAGCAAAGTATTGAGGTGATCGAAGTGGTGAATATCGTATGCTTTATGCACTGAGTGAGAGATGTGGGGATGGTTGCTATGTTTGATTGTTTGCCATCACTATGACATGCACACCCCCACCCCCGTTATCTTTACACCATTTGAAATTGCACCTTAGAGTGTTGTACAGTATGTAGTGCTAACTCATTGGTTGCAGGTCCAGGTTCAGGTATGTTTTAGTCTACCTGTTATTGTTCTGTTTAGATGCTTATCGCTCATACCAGGATTTATGTCTGACCCAGAGTTTTATGTCTCCTCTTATTACTCTGGGTGCTCACACGAGCAGACTAGAGACAGGTTAGCTGGTGATGCGCGAGTAGCTGATTCGGGGCGAGCAAGAGGCTTCCACGTATGATATATAGATATTCTCCCTTTGTCGTTGTTGGTTGCTACTTGGGCATTAGTAGTGTACCTCCTTTATCTTGCTTTTGCTTTTGGGACAGTATGAAAAGTTGTAATAATGTTTAACTTTGGATCATAAGCTGTACATGGATTTTCCGCTGCTATGTTAGTTGTTTCAGCTTATGTACTGTCTCACCTGTTTTATGTCAAGTATGTTATTATTATATTTTGTTCTATGTGCTGTGAGACATTCTACAGGTTCCTTGTTAGTTCATTTTCTTCTTCCCTTTCCTTCTAACGAACCGTCCCATGCTAACTGGACATGTGTACAGCGCACCTTTGGAGTAATTGTCGGTTGGTGCGGGGCGGGACGTCACATATAATCACGAAATGTAATATCAAAATATTCCGAAGATAATTTCGATTCAAATCCATTCCAATTCATATATTGTAAATCCTGGTTATTCTTAAAACCATTTCAAATCCAATTTATTTATTTAAAAATAATGGATTATAATTCTAGTTAATAACTAGTTCATTTCAATAAAAATATATTTTTATCTTTTGAAATATGGAGTTTTTCATCCTAATTCTTTCCAAAGCATTTCTTATGGTTTTACACTAATTGTTGATATTTTTAATAATTTTACCAAGGCCCATACAGTCGATTTCCATAAACAACCATCAAACTGCACTTACAACGACCTTTTCCAAATATTATTTGGACATAATTCCAAATCCAACCGTTAGATTTCTAATTTCTTATACCCGTTAGAAAGCCCTTTTCGACACGAACCCAACGGTTCTGGTTTTAGGAGAATCCGACGGTAGGATCTCCCGTAATATCCGTTTGAAGTCAATGGTCGAAATTCGCGAACTACCGCAGCGCGGCGCATTCTATTCAGGCCATTATATATATATATATATATATATATATATATATATATATATATATATATATATATATTTCGTTGATTTCCATTTAAAACATATTTTATAAAAAGTTTTATATTCGTTTTCAAAACGATTTCAACTTCATATTCAATTTCTAATAAAAATTAAATATTCCATATCATTAATATATAAATGATAATATTTTCAAAACATTAGATTTGGAATCAATTCTATTTTGATATTCATTATAAAAATGAATAAAATCGATATAAATATCGTTCACATCAAAATGACGTTAATGTAATCAACACGGGTTTATATATATTCGTGTCCATCCCAAATCGGACATCAAAATCATATTTTGATTCTTTTCTGAATATTATTGTGGAGCACCCCACGTCCGTTAGTGTCACTCACAAAGGGAATGCACTAACTTCTGTGGAGCATTTAAGGTAAAAGATGCAGATAAATTACTAGATAGACAAAATTAAAACAGTGGGAAATAAAACTTTTCTTTATTGATGAAATAGTTTGTACAACAATTGCTTTTCAATATCAGAGTATCATCTGTCTTACAAAATAAAGAAGCATAAAAATAACATTTGTATTCCCCAATGTAACATAAGCCATAGCAGCGGAAAAGAGAGTCTGCAGTGATATATCCAAGAGTCTTCAAGCTTGGGAGGAGAACTGAGCCTAAGTAATAACACTCCCTCCCTACGGACCTTGGGGGGGGGGGGAGACGGAAGACAAGAAAGCGAAAGAAAACAGATTCAGACATTAAGTCTAGTAAGTTCAGTAACTTTCAACATGTGAACAGGAAAAAAAACACGACATGAATTAACTGAATATAAGATAATACCATAATGATAGGGCTAACAAGATAACATAAGATTTATGCAAGATATGCTAAGGCAAGATAAGATAAGCTTCCCTATTTTCTCTGCTTCGCTATTACCCTGTGATTCTGGATTCTATGTCCCCACACCACCTAACTAGTGTCCCAACTAGAAATCGGTATAAAATGATAATGTGGTCCCAATCCCCTAAGTTGTGGTTGTTTGCAGGTGTACATTTATTATTTATTACCTAGATCTGATCTAGGGTTTTCTATCGAGTGCTTCCTAGATTCAACTAGGGTTTACGCGACTTATCTAATGCTTCACAGATTCAGGGTTTATGCCACCTAGGTCCACTAGGGATTACGCTACCAGTCGAACGATGCCCCTAGTATAGGACACACTACCCAGAGTGGTATATGTTCCTAGACTTTCCCCACGTATGTGTCGCGAATCGTTTTATCACTGTCTAGATGCACATGTCCTGAAATGTGCTACCCGAGTCCCGTGGCAGGGCTACTCTAGAACACGGAACTTGGTAGGGAGTTTTTCAGATATCTGCCGGTGCAGATGCTAAGGTCTGTTTTTCTACCAGTGGTTATGGTCCCACGTGACCCCTCCCTCAACTAATGAAAGGCAATCCAAGAAATCAAGCGCGAGAACTGTACTTTTGCCGCCCTATGCCGTACTTTCCTATTGGCCAGCCACACCCATAACTAGATAGCAAGTATATGGTATGTTGGGAGTTCTCTACCTTTTCGCATACGTACAACGATTGACTAAAGATGGTAGGTAGACGACGAGTTGCTATTACCGGGCAAAAACTAGTCTCGTCGAATCACGCTGATCCACCCTAGTCTTTAGTTTGCCATATATTGCAACCAAGGCATACCCTTGGTTCTTTTAACGCGGATCTTAACCTCTGTGAGCCCAGGAGGATCATATGCCACCTCACAGAGGGATACCAAGAGTACCCTCACGACCCCTCGAAGCCTCGGGCTTCGTAACCCAAATCGTTGGAGGCCTCTTTAAGACCAGATGGACGTTCGCTCCAACTTGTGATATACTAAGGATTACTACTTAGTTTTCTAACTAATGTTTACCACTTAATTTGTTGAATCATCATTTTCTTAACTAAGGTTTACAACTTAGTTCATATTAACTAAGGTTTACTACTTAGTTCTTGTTCTTGTCAAGTTGGGTTGGTTAAGTGTTGTCAGTAGTTCATGTTGACTTAACCCCTACCACAAACCGAGTTATATTGGTTAGGTGTTTTCTTATTACTTAATCCTACCCATTCATCTTGTATTGGTTAAACGTTCCCTTTAACCTAACCTTGCCCATCTGTTTTAACTGACATGTTATAGCGGTTAAGTGTTCTCTTAGCTAACTTAACCCTAACATCTGTTTAATTAACATGTTCTAATGGTTAAGTATTGTCCTTTCATGTTTTTAACTTAACCCTGTTCATTTATCCTCCTATGATGACTAAGTGTTCCAAGTTTACTTAACCCCACCTTCTAGTCTTAGTTAACATGTTAAATTGGCTAAGTGTATTAAACTTACTTAACCCCTACAAGTCTTGTCCTGTTAACATGTTAAGTGGTTAAGTGTCCAGATTAGCCTAACCCCACTCATCGGATTTATTTAACATGTTGAGGTGGTTAAGTGCTTTAGTTAACTTAACCCTACCATTCTTGTTCTAGCTTTAATTAACAAATTAAAGCCGCGACCACTCACATTAGACAGATATTGTTGCGATTACTGGATGTGCCGGTTGGTTCCGGGCAGGTTTATATCGCAACTCAGTCTAACCTCGGGTTAGGCATATTCGTGTTTTCTAAGCTCAAAGGGTTTTAATTAATTTTCAAATCAGGTTTTGAAAGTAACCACCCCGTCTGTCGGATCAGTTAGGGATAGCAAGGGAGAGCAGGAAACTTGTATTTTCCAAACCCAAGCCTAGACACTATCCTCTTTGTCACCCTAGAACTTTCTGGTGTATGTATCATTAAAAGAGATGTCATTAATAAACCTTTCTTTTGTGTATATATAAATTTTTAACAATTTATCCTCAAAGTTTAACCATTTATCCTCAAAGTCCATTTTCCCTTTTTAAATAAATTTGGCCTATACCATATTCATTTGCCATGCCCACTAATGGACTTATATTCTAGGCCCAAATCTTGATTTGCCTATCTTACAGTTTATAGCAATTTAGATCCAACCTCCTCATTTACAGTTCATGCCAAAACTAGATTTTATATTCTAGTTTACAGTTTATGCCAAACTAGATTTCATATTCTAGTTCACCGTTTATGCCCAAAACTTAATTTGCATACCAACTACCTACTTTTTGGCCCATTTAACCATTTACCATTTACGCCCAATGTATGTAAATTATTCACAATTATGCTAATATACTTATCAAGCTTAATTTAGCCACCCAATTCTGATTTAATATTCTAATTTCAGTTCATGTCAAAACTAGACTTGTTATTCTAATTCTCATCTTAATATTCATGCTATAATGCATGTTCCCAAATTATGCCGATTTCCAAGTTTAAGCAATTTCATGTTTTCCCCAAACGTATTCCCATCGTTCATATAATCGTGATTCAACCTAGATTATAAATAAATCTAGATTCATGGAAAAAAGGGAATGAACCAAAATGCCATGAAAGAATAGACATAATAACTGGCATAAGATGATAATTCATAGGCATATAGATCTGGTAATATTACGACATGAAAATGGTTGAATAGTATACGTTCAAGAACATGGGTAGACCTAACATAATATGTAAATTCCCAAGATCAAGATCCAAGGATAGCTAAGAATAAAACGAAATAGAAAGTCAAGCCTAGATCCAATATAATGCCAGTTTGAGGTACAACATGGTTTTGTAACTACAGTGTCATGGGCATAAATAATAATCTTATATCCATAGTCATCAGCAATAAATCCTCACAATTAATGAATCACAGTCATAGGCGATGTTCATATTCAAAGGAAAATAATTCTCACAGTCAAGAGTCACAGTCATAGGCAATGTTCATAGTCAAAAAGGCATATGGTTTTAAGGTCCCTAGTTTCATAGTCACAGTCTTATTGGTCATCGAATCATAACAGTTCTTAATTAGGTCCAAAGATATAAGCACTGATTCGAATAGAAAGATTTGGCATATTCTTTTATTCCTTTAATTTTATGTCACGAATAGAGAAAACGTTCAAATCTAAAAAGTAACCGAATTACAGAGATAATATTATATTCATAGAAAAACAGTAGTTGAAGTCGTTTGAATCTTCACTTGAGTCCTAACTTGTTTTGAATCTCCTCTTGAAAGTCTTGAGCAACATTTCCTCGTCTTGATTTATTTTATATATTATTTTATAAATTATTTAATTTAGTGGAGGAGAAGAAGCCGTGTCCACCAAGAATCTTTGCAGCATAAGGTTAGAGAAGAATTGTGAATAGTGAAGGAGACTAGGGGCTGTTTATATAGGATTAGGCGGACGAATCTAGGCAGAAAACGAGACCAGGTACATCAGAATGCACCCAGGCCCAAAAGTGGGTATTGCACCCAGGTCGACACCCATGTCGACTGCCCAGTCGACCTGGTCAGGGGGGTCGACTACCCAGTCGAATCCCCAGTCGACCTGGGTCCTGGGCGGGAATTTTCCTGCCCAGCCCAGTTCTGGGTTTGAATTCGAATTTCGAGCTGTTTTCGATTCTGAAAATTCCTGAAACTTCGAAGGGTCATATCTCTCTGATACGGACTCCGATTCTCGCAAACTCAGACTCGTTTCCAAGCAGAATTTCTAGACGAACGCAATGGCGTAACCCGTTTTCCTTAATTTTTCCTCTAACATTTAATTATTCCTTAATTTGTGAAACTTAATGTTATAGAATTACGGGGTGTTACATTCTCCCACTCTTAAAATGATTTCGTCCCCGAAATCTTCTAGTTAGGAAGAATGTGTCCGACCATCCCATCACCCTTCTACTCGACCATTCAATCACAGGCATTCATTGTCCTTAGAAAGATTTCTAATGCTTTCATGTTCATATGCATAGTGTGTGTATATGTCTTTATCTAGTGCAAAATCAGGCGGTGTACTGATTCAGTTGACCTCCTTAATGCGTATCATGTCAGTGCCATGCGTCCAATCATGTATGCAAGCATCCCTAGTTACGTAAATACTACATGCGTGCATAGCCATTCATCTATGTGCAACATCCATATGATAACATATAAAGTTAAATCCGTTAAGCAAATACATATATGCGAATGCAATATGAAAGTGACTAAGTCGTTCTAGCGTATATGGTGTGTATATGCATCCATGAGCAACCACTTGCAACCATCAATCATAACATGTTTCAAATACATGTTTCAAATAAACGTTTCCATCCATCGGCTTCTTCCTAAGGATCGATGATACATCCTAGAGGATACGCCTAAAAAGCTAGAAACAAGTAGGCCTGAAACTCCTAGAGAAAGGATATACCCTTAAGAAAAAAAAAAGGTTATGATGCATGTATCTAGTCTACAATCTCTTAAGTCGCATCTTCTTGAGCTTCACTCCACTGTACCTTAACCAATTGTTGATTGGATAACTGGCCTTCCAAATTCAACTGGATACATCTGCGTACTCATAGACTATTTTAACGGATTACAAGTCGTCGATAAATGCATTAAGCGATTCTAGATAGCTAAGCCTAACTGATCCTTTTAGGATCACTCGAAATCTTGCGGGTATTTCCAAGGCATGTCAAAAAGTCTAACTTTCAGAATTACTAGCCATCAAGCCCATGCCTAGGATCAACTCATAGCTTATGGAACCAAAACATAAGCATTACGCTTAAACTCAACACTTAATATGGCTGTTTTCAAATCCCTATAAACCAAAGTAAAACGGGTCGAACCACCAATTTGGATCTGAGACTATTTGGGACCTTCTACTATACTAAGGTGCAGAGATTCAACTATGGAAGCAGACATGAACAAATGCGAGGCGATAAAACCAAAAGAAAGAGTTCGAACGGAAAAACTAGACTCCTCCAACAGAACTTTAATGCCTTTCTCTTAGGTACGCTTAGTGGTGAAAGCATGTACTTGCCCTTTTGAAAACCTTGTCCTTTGTCCTTAATTATGTGCCCTATTATACCCTAGTAAAAGTACTTCCTCTTGTCCTAGGTTTTATAATTCCTTCCTCCTTCGTGAGCTAGGTCCATATCCATGAATTCCTCATCCTTGGTTGTGCTCCTTTGCTAAACTCTTCATCTTCTTACTCGTGTAATAATGTTGACAGATCTCTCGAAAGCTGCCTCCATCGTACAGAAAACCCTACAAAGCTTGAAAGAAAACTGGCCGCAAGTGAAACTACTACGGCTATAGATGGAAGTCGGGCACTACTTTGCCCTACGATGAGGTTACCACCCAGAGAGCCAGGAGCCCCAGAGACTCAAGAAAGAAGGAAACCAGGACTCAAACAAAGAATAAAAAGATTGTGCACATGGCTTTGGGGAATATGCCATTTAAAAAAAAAAATTCTTTTGAAACTGCTTCTTTTAAAACCGTTTGGAAAACAATTTTTCAAATCTTTTATCTGATCCGGTAACCTTCAGCTCTGATACCAAGTGTAACACCCCACGTCCGTTAGTGTCACTCACAAAGGGAATGCACTAAGTTCTGTGGAGCATATAAGGTAAAAGATGCAGATAAATTACAAGACAGACAAAATTAAAACAGTGGGAATTAAAACTTTTCTTTATTGATGAAATATTTTGTACAACAATTGCTTTTCAATACCAGAGTATCATCTGTCTTACAAAATAAAGAAGCATAAAAATAACATTTGTATTCCCCAATGTAACATAATCCATAGTAGCGGAAAAGAGAGTCTCCAGTGATATATCCAAGAGTCTTCAAGCTTGGGAGGAGAACTGAGCCTAAGTAATAACATTCCCTCCCTACGGACCTGCGGGGGGGGGGGGGGGAGGGGGGGAGACGGAAGAAAAGAAAGCGAAAGAAAACAGAGTCAGACAATAAGTCTAGTAAGTTCAGTAACTTTCAACATGTGAACAGGAAAAAAAAAGCAACACGGCATGAACTAACTGAATATAAGATAATACCATAATGATAGGGCTAACAAGATAACATAAGATTTATGCAAGATATGCTAAGGCAAGATAAGATATGCTTCCCTATTTTCTCTGCTTCGCTATTACCCTGTTATTCTGGATTCTATGTCCCTGCACCACCTAACTAGTGTCCCAACTAGAAATCGGTATAAAATGATAATGTGGTCGCAATCCCCTAAGTTGTGGTTGTTTGCAGGTGTACATTTATTATTTATTACCTAGATCTGATCTAGGGTTTTCTGTCGAGTGCTTCCAAGATTCAACTAGGGTTTACGCGACTTATCTAATGCTTCACAGATTCAGGGTTTATGCCACCTAGGTCCACTAGGGATTACGCTTCCTGTCGAACTATGCCCCTAGTCTAGGACACACTACCCAGAGTGGTATATGTTCCTAGACTTTCCCCACGTATGTGTCGCGAATCGTTTTATCGCTGTCTAGATGCACATGTCCTGAAATGTGCGACCTGAGTCCCGTGGCAGGGCTACTCTAGAAACATGGAACTTGGTCGGGAGTTTTTCAGATATCTACCGGTGCAGATGCTAAGGTCTGTTTTTCTACCAGTGGTTATGGTCCCACGTGACCGCTCCCTCAACTAATGAAAGGCAATCCAAGAAATCAAGTGCGAGAACTGTACTTTTCCCGCACTATGCTCTACTTTCCTATTGGCCAGCCTCACCCATAACTAGATAGCAAGTATTTGGTCTGTTAGGAGTTCTCTTCCTTTCCGCATACGTACAACGATTGACTAAAGATGGTAGGTAGACGACGAGTTTCTATCACAGGGAAAAAACTAGTCACGCCGAATCACGCTGATCCACCCTAGTCATTAGGTTGCCATATATTGCAACCAAGGCATACCCTTGGTTCTTCTAACGCTGACCTTAACCTCTGTGAGCCAAGGAGGATCATCTGCCACCTCACAGAGGGATACCAAGAGTACCCTCACGTCCCCTCGAAGCCTCGAGCTTCGTAACCCAATTCGTTGTAGGCCTCTTTAAACCAGATGGACGTTCGCTCCTACTTGTGATATACTAAGGATTACTATTTAGTTTTCTAACTAAGGTTTACCACTTAGTTTGTTGAACCATCGTTTTCTTAACTAAGGTTTATGACTTAGTTCATATTAACTAAGGTTTACAACTTAGTTCTTGTTCTTGTCAAGTTGGGTTGGTTAAGTGTCATTAGTCAATTCGAGTCAACTTAACCCTTTCGTTTGCCATATAAAACCGGTTAAGTGTTGTCAGTAGTTCATGTTGACTTAACCCCTACCACAAACCGAGTTATATTGGTTAAGTATTTTCTTATTACTTAATCCTACCCATTCATCTGGTATTGGTTAAACGTTCCCTTTAACCTAACCTTGCCCATCTATTTTAACTGACATGTTATATCGGTTAAGTGTTCCCTTAGCTAACTTAACCCTAACATCTGTTTAATTAACATGTTCTAATGGTTAAGTATTGTCCTTTCATGTTTTTAACTTAACCCTGTTCATTTATCCTCCTATGATGACTAAGTGTTCCAAGTTTACTTAACCCCACCTTCTAGTCTTAGTTAACATGTTAAATTGGCTAAGTGTATTAAACTTACTTAACCCCTACAAGTCTTGTCCTGTTAACATGTTAAGTGGTTAAGTGTCCAGATTAGCCTAACCCCACTCATCGGATTTATTTAACATGTTGAGGTGGTTAAGTGCTTTAGTTAACTTAACCCTACCATTCTTGTTCTAGCTTTAATTAACAAATTAAAGCCGCGACCACTCACATTAGACAGATATTGTTGCGATTACTGGATGTGCCGGTTGGTTCCGGGCAGGTTTATATCGCAACTCAGTCTAACCTCGGGTTAGGCATATTCGTGTTTTCTAAGCTCAAAGGGTTTTAATTAATTTTCAAATCAGGTTTTGAAAGTAACCATCCCGTCCGTCGGATCAGTTAGGGATAGCCAGGTAGAGCAGGAAACTTGTATTTTCCAAACCCAAGCCTAGACACTATCCTCTCTGTCACCCTAGAACTTTCTGTTGTATGTATTATTAAAAGAGATGTCATTAATAAACCTTTCTTTTGTATATATATAAATTGTTAACAATTTATCTTCAAAGTTTAACCATTTATCCTCAAAGTCCATTTTCCCTTCTTGAATAAATTTGGCCTATACCATATTCATTTTCTATGCCCACTAATGGACTTATATTATAGGCCCAAATCTTGATTTTCCTATCTTACAGTTTATAGCAATTTAGATCCAACCTCCTCATTTACAGTTCATGCCAAAACTAGATTTTATATTCTAGTTTACAGTTTATGCCAAACTAGATTTCATATTCTAGTTCGCCGTTTATGCCCAAAACTTAATTTGCATACCAACTACCTACTTTGTGGCCCATTTAACCATTTAACATTTACGCCCAATGTATGTAAATTATTCACAATTATGCTAATATTCTTATCAAGCTTAATTTAGCCACCCAATTCTGATTTAATATTCTAATTTCAGTTCATGTCAAAACTAGACTTGTTATTCTAATTTTCATCTTAATAGTCATGCTATAATGCATGTTCCCAAATTATGCCAATTTCCAAGTTTAATCAATTTCATGTTCCCATCGTTCGTATAATCGTGATTCAACCTAGATTATAAATAAATCTAGATTTGTGGAAAAAAGGGAATGAACCAAAATGCCAAGAAAGAATAGACATAATAACTGGCATAAGATGACAATTCACAGGCATATAGATCTGGTAATATTATGACATGAAAAGGGTTGAATAGTATAGGTTCAAGAACATAGGTAGACCTAACTTAGTAGGTAAATTCCTAAGATCAAGATCCAAGGATAACTAAGAATAAACTGAAATAGAAAGTCAAGCCTAGATCCAATATAATGCCAGTTTGGGGTACAACATCGTTTTGTAACTACAGTGTCATGGGCATAAATAATAATCTTATATCCATAGTCATCAGCAATAAATCCTCACAGTTAATGAATCACAGTCATAGGTGATGTTCATAGTCAAAGGAAAATAATTCTCACAGTCATGAGTCATAGTCATAGGCAATGTTCATAGTCAAAAAGGCATATGGTTTTAAGGTCCCTAGTTTCATAGTCACAGTCTTATTGGTCATCGAATCATAACAGTTCTTAATTAGGTCCAAAGATATAAGCACTGATTCGAATAGAAAGAATTGGCATATTCTTTTATTCCTTTAATTTCATGTCACGAATAGAGAAAACGTTCAAATCTAAAAACTAACCGACTTATAGAGATTATATTAGATTCGTAGAAAAACAGTCGTTGAAGTCATTTGAATCTTCACTTGAATCCTAACTTGTTTCGAATCTCCTCTTGAAAGTCTTGAGCAGCATTTCCTCATCTTGATTTATTTTATATATTATTTTATTTATTATTTAATTTAGTGGAGTAGAAGAAGCCATGTCCACCAAGAATCTAGGCGGAAAACGAGACCAGGTACATCAAAATGCACCCAGGCCCAAAAGTGGGTATTGCACACAGGTCGACACCCAGGTCGACTGCCCAGTTGACCTGGTCAGGGGGTGTCGACTAACCAGTCGACTCCATAGTCGACCTGGGTCCTGGGCGGGAATTTTCTCGCCCAGCCCGCTTCTGGGTTTGAAATCGAATTTCGAATTCGAATTTCGAGCGGTTTTCGATTCTGAAAATTCCTGAAACTTCGGAGGGTCATATCTCTCTCATATGGACTCCGATTCTCGCAAACTCAGACTCGTTTCCAAGAAGAATTTCGAGACGAATGCAATGGCGTAACCCGTTTCCCTTAATTTTTCCTCTAACATTTAATTATACCTTAATTTGTGAAACTTAATGTTACAGAATTATGGGGTGTTACATATTGTAACATCCCGGAAAATACGAGCCAGTTTAAAATTTTTAAATTGGTTATTTCAAAGAAATTTAAACAAGTGAAATAGAAGGTTTCAATAAAATAGTGAATTAGAAATAGTGTAGCAGTATGAAAATTTGAATTCAAACTTTGACTGACTGTACCGGGTGAAAAATATAACGGATTTTAGTGAAACCAAAAATATTTAAATCTGTTTATGAATATCGGATTTTAGTGAAACCAAAAATATTTAAATCTGTTTATGAATATCTTGTTAACGAATCTGAAAAATCGAAGATTCATAGCGGGAATCAAAAGTTATGGCTTAATGAATTTTCAGAAAGGTCGTTATAGAGAATATATAGCCCTTGAAAATAGACATTTTCAAATGACATCGGAATTCGACGAAACCACTTTTGTTGAATCCAGGATGTCAAATTATTGCTAGGTTTTAAATTTCATAGTTTTTGAAGCTAGTATGTGAGCATGGCAAAATAAAACATGTTTAGTTAATTTCTGTTAAATTGGATCGACCAGAAAATGGCCATTTTCCAAACGGTCTCAAAATTCGACGAAACTAGTTTCGTTGGGACCGTAGCGTCAAAATATTGCTAGATTTATTTTTTTGGAATTTTTCGAATTAGTTTGTGGCCCTGGCAAATTGAAATGTACATTCAAATCGAATATTGAATGTTTTATATTTTAATTTAAAAATAACTGATTGTAACAGTCGAATTGGCCTACGAAACATATCCCATTGTGTCCGGGATAGGGGTATTTAGATAGGGGTGATAGTCGTTGGGTTTGAATTGGTGTCCTTGTGGAGAAACACTATTTTAAATTTAAACCACGGGCCAATCAAAATTATCCTTTCATAATTTTTAAAATAAATAAAATCAAAAAAAACCCGTCACCCTCGTGATTAATGGCGAAACCCTCCTCACCACTTCCCGACCAAATCGCCACCACCTCCCGACCAAATCGCCACCACCTCAGCCCACGCCCGACCTCGCCACCACCCAGACTCGACAGCGCCACCTCCCCTCTTCAAATCCGACCAACTATCACCCTCTCTCTCCTCGCCAACATCGAGAACGACGCCCTCAAAGTCGGCGACTTCACAGTGCCGCCACTGCCAGATCCAACCACCGAGTTGCCTCCAACCGCCACGCGCCTGAAGCCCTCTCGCCCCTCTTCCACGCTGTGCCCTCCGATCGTTGTATCGAGCCTCGGTTTTTGCAAAAACAGAAAACCTAGTTTTGAACAATCGTGAAAGGTATCGGCTTTATTATATTTGAACTGAAATTAACACTTTTAAGTGTTGCGAACTTTGAAAAATCGTATCTTTATGGTGTGTTAACGAAATTTGATGAAACAGTAAACATTGTGACCGCAAGGAGGCTCTCTACCATCTAGAAGAGACCGCGGATTTTTCTGAGCCATCAACGATTTTTAGCACCTCGAAAACCAATGTGAGATTTCTAAACTGAAGTGTGAATGGAAATGTCATGTATAAATTATATAGGCGAAATATAAATTTTACACGTGTCGAATACCTCATGTACATGCGTTGTGTAAGTTATATGAGCGAAGTATGAATTATACATGCATTGCTTAAATGGTATGTGTGTTGGAATGGTGATAATATATATATACACACACACACACACTCCCCTTGTCCACAAACCATGGACGATATTTATTGTTTTTGAATTGGTGTGAAAAATTTGGTAAATAATGCGAATGGTTGATAGAATTGTTTGTGGTTGATATTATTTGGTTGTGGTTGAAAAATACCCATTGGTGGTTGAAACTAATTTGAAATAATTGTGGAAATGAAAATCATACTCGCCTGCATGGGAATTAGATGTATGAAATTCCCATTGTCATAAACCGCGAGATTTTAAGGTAGAGCGAGGAGCCGTACTCGGGACGGTGCCGGTTTTAACTACCCTGCCGTTATGCTAACAAAATTTTGAATAATATTCATGTGTTAGAATTATTTTCATATGTTGAGATTATTTTCATGTGTTGAAACCAAAGTCATGTGTTGAAACTATATCCATGTGTGGAAAATGCTCATGTGTTGAGAAGTCATGTGTTGAAAATTAAATTCATGTGTTGAATGAATAAAATGTTTAAACAATAAAAATCACATTTTTATTATATATATAAGAAGTATGTAAAATATTCGCGGTATAAATAAATTGTATCAACAATAAAAATTACATCTTTCTTATATGTAACAAACTATATAAAATATCCATGTGTGGAAAATGCTCATGTGTTGAGAAGTGCGTGTGTTGAAAAGGTTCATGTGTTGAATAAAAGACCGAACAATAAAATTACATTTTATTGAAAATGTAAAGTGTTAAAAATATTCCTGTGTTGAATAAATATTTTAGATGATAAAAATATCATTTCTATCATGTATGTGATTAGCTAAAAATATACGAGTGCTGAAATAAATATTTGTTTGCTATGAATATTATTTTTAACATGTATAGGAACTAAATGAAATATTCATGTGTTGAAATATATTTTAGTTCGCCAAAAACATCATTTTTGAAATGTGAAGTGTTAAAAATAACCACTTGTTCAAATAAATGTGCATCAGTTGAAATATTCATTAATGAGCTAATGATATGATTTTTGCTTATGTATGCAACATTAGAATGAATGGTGACTTTAAACCAAATCGAATCAAATAAGAAGTTGAATGGAAAGTGATAAGTGAAAAGAATTGCACATATGTACATGCATATTTATTGAACAGGTTATAGCAAAGAGGCTAGAGAAGAGGGAAAAAAATTGTGTGCCTGACAAATAGGTACATGTTTACTGTTTTGCTTGTGTGATGATTTTATGAGCCTATTGGCTAGCCGCTCGGCTTTTCCTTTTTCTTTTTGAGAAGAGACGCCCATGTGGCTACTTGGGAATTTTCCTAGCCCTTCCGGTATAAACAAGGTTATGGCGAAATTTTCCAAAATTTAAAGGCGTTAGTGAAATATTTGAAGTGAAAACGATATTGAAATCGTTGAATGAACTATATATATATATATATATATATATATATATATATATATATATATATATATAAATTAAAACGAATCGTGGCCGTGTAGTTCGTGATTTGAAACCTTGATTTCAAACGATTAGTGCGGGAGATCCAACCATCGGATTTTCCCGAAACCGCAACCGTTGAGTTCGCCTTGGAAATATCTTTCAACCAGCACCAACTTTGTAAAGTTCCAACGGTTGGATTGTCTGGAATGTTTAATTCAAATCTGAAGAAAAAAGCGCCAAAATCGATTATATTTATATATAAATATAAATATAATTAAATTAAATCGAATAACGACGCTGCAGTTCGTATTTTGAAATCGTAACTTCAAACGACTAGTGTGGGAGATACGACCGTCAGATTTTCCCAAAACTGAAATCGTTGGATTCGTTCTGAAAAGATCTCTCTAATGAAAAAAAAATTGTGAAGATCCAACGTTTAGATTTTCAGATATGTGTAAAACAAATTTAGTGAAAAAAAGTGCCAGTGCCTCGGCACGACCTGAAACGTCGTTTAATTAAATATGGCTGTTTTTAAATAAATACAAATGGCCATATATCGTTATAAAATATTATGGACGATATAGAATGGAAATAAACCGATTTTGCTTGGTTAGCTTGATATGTGATGGTTGAATGTGTTTAACATGAAAATTATACTAAGGAACGTAAATGTGAATGTTGAGTGATTTAACCATGTGAAGAATTGATTTGAAAATCTAAATATACGTGGATTATTTGAAAAGGCCGAGTTCATTCTCATTTCAAATAATCGATCGATGGTGAGAAGTCGAAGAATTGAAGACGGTTGAAGACCGACGATCTTCACATTGATTGGATGGGCGCTATTGATGCTCGTGATTGGAGTAGCTACCTTGAAGGAGCTGAAGTAGTAGCCGTCCGGACGTATTGTTGATTGTGCGGATAAGCAATGAATTTGGTACCTCCGGCTTCGTTCAAACCCAGAACGAACTTGTAAATGGACTATGTGTCTGAAATTTGATTTTGTTCTGTGCTAATTGATCTCTATTAAATATATATTTGTTTGGCCGTGGAGAATTTATTCTCTTGCTTAACGCCCTTCTCTGAGACGTACGAGCTCAGAGGCTACATATAGATAGAAATCAATCGCATGGAGTGGATTGCCTATGTGGCACGCCTAAATGGCATATGATCAAGGCTTCTGTTGCAAAGCAAAGTCTTGTGGTTGATGATCAAAGCATGGCCTGTGTGGCATAGATTTGTGTATAGCGTGGAATTGCGAGCCTCACACCTCGGTATGAGCCAAAAATGGGAAAACGACCGCTGGGAGAACACGACGTTTCTTTCTACCTATGGTGGTGTCAGTGACTTACCAGCCTTGACATCTATATATACTTTTCACCTGTGTGGTTGTTGGAATGCGAGGCGCCTTGATTATAGGTCTGTAAGGACCGGGAAACGTGTGTTCAGGAATTGCCAATCCTCAAAAGTAAGAGAGGACCGGCCTAGCCGATTCCAAGGACCGCTGTGTGCGATCCTAGGGCATTTGCTAGAGTGTCTCGAACGGAGAGGAGCTTGCCCCTTGCCTCGACTCATGATGGAATCCAAATTCCAATACGAAATATGCGAATGTGATTGTACTACTAGTATGGCGACATCATATATGGTACTCATGCCGTCTATGATTGATATTTATGATTGAATTTGATTTTGAAACATATATGCACTAGTAATAATATCAAACACTTTTGTTTTATTCGTATGAATCATTTTTGGCCATTATAATGTAAAACTCTATCCTCCTGCTTGCGTTGCATTATGTGATGGGACCTGAGTTTTATAATGGCTTCATTTTTATAAAAAGCATTGCGATGATTTAATCATTTACTTTATTTCATGCACTAGCACTCATTGGAGTAAACCCGTTCCGCGAAAGTGGCGTGGTCCTTTGATTTTCCTTATTATTGTTGTTTAATAAGTTAAGTAGATTTCTCATTCCAATCCAAAGACTGACTCGTAGTTTGTTTCAACTTGCAAACTTGGGTGCAATTATTTTCACACGGGCAGCCTAGTTACAGGTAGCTGACATATTTTGGACTTGGCACCACAGTAGAGGTGCACTTTTGGCTCTTGGAAAGGCTTTACTACACCGTGATGACTATGACCTTTTCCGCCATTATTGTATATGTATTATGTTTCCGCCACGGGCGATGTTGACTGATTATGTATTATTATGCACTAAGTAGTATCCTGCACTGTGCTCTCCAACGTGGTGATATATATGATTCTGTTGTCGTATTTGTGTAAATTATCTCATTTCTTGTTTATGCTATTATTTGTACTCTGCTAATGATGATTAATGTGTTATATTCCAATGATTATCCTTAAAATAGTAGCATGGGGTTTTGGGATCGTCACAGGTGCTATCAGAGCTTTGGTTAACCTTAGTTCTGGAATTTAACATATTAAACACTTCGTCAGAATAAAATCAGTAGTATTCTAAGTCGAGTAGCTCATTAGAGATAGGACTAGTAATGTTCTAAAAATGAGCTAAGCAGAATAGCAAAAACAATTTGATCAGTACATTGTTGTCTTTCCTTAAGTTCTTTTTCTTTACCATGCGATAAAATTATCATTTCTATAGGCTGACTTTTTTCTTGCTTATACAGAACTTGAACAATGGCTACCCGAGCAGCCGCTAGTAGAGGATACCGAGCTGGCCGTGGCAGAGGACGAGGTGAAGTCCCAGCTGAAGATGGACCCTTAATACAACCCCCGGCCGCTCAACCATTTGAGCTTGACCGCGTGGCTAAAAGGTACAAGAACCTAGGAGGCAAAACCTTCTCTAGAACGGGCACTGTAATTGAGGCATTGGCATGGATGAAAACATGCGAGAAGATATTAGGAGGCCTAAGGCTGGGTGATCAAGACAAAGCTTTCATGGGTGCCTGGCTTATGCAAGAAGAAGCTGAATTATGTTGGGAAGCTCTCACCGCAGGGAACAGAAATGCTGGTAGGACTTGGGACGAATTCAAAGAATTATTCAAAGAGAAGTATGGCCCAGAGCAAGCCCTTGAGCGCATGCACGACGAATTCGCAAACCTCCAGCAGGGAGATCTCTCGGTGCAAGACTACCTGAACCAATTTACACAATTATCCCACTATGCTCCCGAACTCATCGCCATCGCTATGTCCAAGAATAAGAGGTTCATCCTCGGGCTAAAGCGCAAGTACTAGGACAGGGCAATGGCCCACATCAAGATGGGGTTTAATGAATTAGTGGAGATGGCGTGCAATTATGAGGACCTAGATAAAAAGAACCTCGATCTGGATCGTGCTAAGAGCCAAGCCGGGAATAAACGCAAGCCCGCTGCGAAACAAGCTGAGTCAAGCCAAGCGGCATCCTCGAATCCACAGGCTAGCAGGCCGCCAAAAGGAAGCTGCTACAATTGTGGCAAGGTGGGGCATTACTCAAATGTTTGCATAGCCTCAAAACGGCTAAAGACCAATTCTCAAGGTTCAAGCTAAAGCTCCCAGAACCCTCGCTCATGCTTTAACTATCGCAAGACAGGACATCTTGTTAGAGACTGTCGCTTGCTTAAGAAGGATGAGGTTGCTCATGTAATTTGATGGGACGAACCCGCCGGCTTCTTCCGATGGAGCAAGTAAACCCGATGTTTTAGGAGGTACCCTTACAATTAAAAATATTCCTGTTTCTGTATTATGTGACACGGGTGCATCACACAGTTTTATTGCAAGTAACACAGTTCACAAATTATAGTTAAAACAGAGAAAGCTTAAAGAATCGGTTAAAGTTCATAATCCGATAGGAGGTTCTATTATTCTCAGTTCATATTGTAAAGTACCTGCTTCTTTTTTTTGATACCGGTTTCCTTTTGATCTAATCGTTGTGGATTTTCCTAAGTTTGATATCATTCTCGGGCTAGATTGGTTAACACAATACGAAGCTGAAGTAAAGTGTGCGGAAAGGATAGTAAAAATTCGAATGAAGCTTGGGTATATTACTGTGCCATGCCATGGCTCGAATCCAGATAGAGAGGAATTTTGGTCTGTGTTAGAAGTTATCCCTACTTCCTTAGAAAAGATTCCTGTTGTTAGAAACTATGCGGATGTGTTTGAAGAAGTTGAAAACTTACCTCCGCAAAGAGAAATAGAATTCAGAATCGACCTAATTCCCAGTGCCAGACCAGTAGTACACCCAATTAGAAGAATGACTCCAAAGGAAAAGGAAGAATTAGGCGATCAAACTCGTCAACTGCTATGGAAGGGTCTGATCAGACCTAGCTTTTCTAGTTATGGTGCAGCTGTAGTGTTTTTCCCAAAGTCAGACGTTACTCTTCGATTGTGTGTTGATTACTGATACCTCAACAAACAGACGCTCAAAAACAAATACCCATTACCCCGCATTGATGATCTGCTAAACCAATTAAATGGGGCGAGAGTATTTTCCAGAATGGACCTAGCTACAGGTTTTCATCAATTGAGAATTGCCGAAGAGTGTGTTCCTTTGACAACTTTCAGAGGTCCAGACATATTTTATGAATGGTTAGTAATGCCATTGGGCCTATCCAACGCTCCATCATACTTTGTCGATCTAATGAATAGAGTGTTTAGGGGAGTTCTGAACAAATTTGTCCTTGTATTCATCGATGATATTTTAATTACTCCAAATCAAAACCTGAGCATGAAAAACACTTAGAACAAGTATTAGAGATTCTAAGAAAGAACGTCTTCAAAGCCAAATTCTCTAAGTGTGTCTTTTGGCAAGAAGAGTTGAAGTTCCTTGGCCATGTCGTTTCAAAGGAAGGGATTTCTGTAGATCCAAGCAAAATTACAGCAATTCAAGACTGGAAACAACCTACTATACCGACGGAGGTTAGAAGTTTTATGGGGTTGGCTTGTCATTATCAAAAATTCATTAAGGATTTCTCAAAGATATCCGGTCCATTGACAAAGCTTATGAAGAAACATGAGAAATTTAATTGGACTTCCGACTGTGAGGAAGATTTCCAGGAATTGAAATCGAAATTGACAACTGCTCCAGTGTTAACCATTATCGATGGCAATCAGGATTCGACGGTTTGGACAGATGCTTCTATTATAGGTCTTGATGCAGTGTTAATACAAAGAGGCCAAGTAGTCGCTTACGCAAGCCGCCAGCTGAAACGGCATGAGAAGAATTATGTAACTCATGATCTTGAGTTGTTAGCTATCGTTTTTGCTTTGAAAATATGGAGGCATTACTTATTGGGTGAGAAATTCGAACTGTATAAATATCATCAATCATTAAAGTATTTGAACACCCAGAAAGATCTGAACTTGAGGCAGCTGCGTTGGCTAAAATTTCTTGCAGCGCATGATCTAGATATCCTGTATACGCCGGGAAAGGCTAACGTTGTAGCGGATGTGCTTAGTAGAAAAACCGCAATCATTGCCAATCTTATAATTACGCCTGGATTGATTGATAAGATATCTGCTCTCCAGAAGAATGATCTCACTTCATTCAAAGGATCATAGGGAGAATACAAAAGGCGAGCCATCAAGTTTTTAGATAGATAAAGAAGAAGTTCTGAGACTGAGAGGGAGAATCTGTGTTCCCAACATCCTAGAGCTCAAAAGAGATGTGCTCGATGAATGCCATAAATCCAAGCTTTGCATTCATCCTGGAGTAAGTAAAATGTACAACGATATCAAACGCACCTTCTGGTGGAGGGCAATGAAGAGGGACATTTCTTTATATGTTAGCAGATGCCCTACTTGTCAATTAGTCAAGAGCGACCAACAAAAGCTAGCAGGATTGTTGCAACCGTTGGAAGTCCCAGGCTGGAAATGGGAACAGATTTCCATGGATTTCATAGATGGTTTGCCCTGAACTAAGAAAGGTAATGATAGTATTTGGGTGATCGTAGATCGCTTCACGAAGATCGCCCATTTCATACCTATCAGATCCAATAGAACCGCTCAAAGTCTAACACAGATATATTTTAAAGAAATTGTTATGCTACATGGAGTTCCCATCAGCATAGTCAATAATAGAGACCCAATCTTTGCTAGAAAATTCTGGGAGGCATTCCAGACAGAATTGGGAACAAAACTGAATATGAGCACCGCTTATCACCCTTAGACAGATGGCTAGACTAAGCGAGTGAACAGAATTCTAGAAGATTTACTGCAGGCTTGTATTATTGATTTTGGTGGGTCATGGGAAGATCACTTGCATTTGGCAGAATTTTCATATAACAATAGCTATCAAGAAAGTTTGGGAATGTTGCCATTTGAAGCATTATACGGTAGACCGTGCAGATCGTCAACATGTTTGGTAGAACCTGGCAACAGACTTGTGTTAGGACCCGATATGATTCGAGAAGCATATGACAAAGTCAATTTCATCAAGAAGCGATTGAAAACCGCAGAAAGCCGACAGAAAAGTTATGCGGATTCCAGAAGAAGAGATTTGACATTTGTTGTTGGTGATCATGTTTATTTGAAAGTTTCTCCGATGAGAGGAGTGATCCGATTCGATAAAAATAGGAAGTTAGCACCCAGGTTTATTGGTCCCTTTCCTATACTTGAACGAATTGGAACTCTTGCTTATAGGGTTCAATTACCTGATTGGTTTCCTGGAGTGCATAATGTATTTCACGTATCTTAACTTAGAAGACATGTGCATGATCCAGATCTTGTTGTGGAAGAAGCAGCACAACAGGACTTGCAAATTACTCCAGAATTAGCATTCAGAAGAGAGCCGTTAAAAATTCTTAGTAAAGAAACTAAAGAGCTAAGGAGCAAGAAGGTTCATTTAGTTAAAGTGCAGTGGAGTAGTGATCCTAGAGACTATACTTGGGAGACTGAGGAAAGCATTAAGCAAGCTTACCCCAAATGCAGAGAGTACCTCTCTGACTAACTCCGGTGCAAGGTACCTTCACAATACTTTGCATTTACATTTTTGTTTCCTACTGTACTGTTGTTCCCTTTTCGGGGACGAAAAGTTTTAAGTGGGGGAGATTGTAACAACCTGGAAAATACGAGCCAATTTAAAAATTTTTAATTGGTTATTTCAAAGAAATTTAAACAAGTGAAATAGAAGGTTGCAATAAAATAGTGAATTAGAAATAGTGTGGCAGTATGAAAATTTGAATTCAAACTTTGACTGATTGTAGCAAGTGCAAAATATAACGGATTTCAGTGAAACAAAAAATATTTAAATCTGTGTATGAATATCTTTCTAACGAATTTGAAAAATCGAAGTTTCATAGCAGGAATCAAAAGTTATGGCCAAATGAATTTTCAGAAAAGTCGTTATAGATAATATATATCCCTTGAAAATAGACATTTTGCAAACGACCTCGGAATTCGACGAAACCACTTTTGTTGGATCCGGGATGTCAAATTATTGCTAGATTTTAAATTTCAAATTTTTTGAAGCTAGTATGTGAGCATGGCGAAAGAAAACGTGTTTGGTTAATTTCTGTTAAATTGGATCGACCAGAAAAGGGCCATTTTTCAAATGGTCTCAGAATTCGACGAAACTAGTTTTGTTGGGACCATAGCGTCAAAACATTGCTAGATTTATTTTTTGGAATTTTTCGAATTAGTTTATGGCCCTGGCAAATTAAAATGTACGTTCCAACCAAATATTGAATGTTTTATATTTTAATTTGAAAAATAACTGACCGTAATAGTCAAATTGGCCTACGAAACATATCCCATTGTGTCCGGGATAGGGGTATTTAGCTAGGGCAATAGTTGTTGGGTTTAAATTGGTGTCCGTGTGGAGAAACACTATTTTAAAATTTAATAAAACCACGGACCAATCAAAATTCTCCTTTCATAATTTTTAAAATAAATAAAATCAAAAGAAAAACCTGTCACCCTCGTGATTAACGGTGAAACCCTCCTCACCACTTCCCGACCAAATCGCCGCCGCCTCAGCCAACGCCCGACCTCGCCACCACCCAGACTCGACAGCGCCGCCTCCCCTCTTCAAATCCGACCAACTATCACTCTCCCTCTCCTCGCCAGCGTCGAGAACGATGCCCTCAATGTCGGCGACTTCACAGCGCCGCCACCGCCAGATCCGACCACCGAGTTGCCTCCCACCGCCACGCGCATGAAGCCCTCTCGACCCTCTTCCATGATGTGCCCTCGATCGTCGTATCGAGCCTTGGTTTTCGCGAAAACTGAAAACCTAGTTTTGAACAATCGTGAAAGGTATCGGCTTTATTATATTTGAACTGAAATTAACACTTTTAAGTGTTGCGAACTTTGAAAAATCGTATCTTTATGGTGTGTTAACGAAATTCTATGAAACATGATACATCGTGCCGCAAGGAGGCTCTCTACCATCTAGAAGAGACCGCGGATTTTTCTGAGCTATCTACGAATTTTAGCACCCTGAAAACAAATGTGAGATTTCTAAACTGAAGTGTGAATGGAAATGTCATGTATAAATTATATAAGCGAAATATAAATTATACGCGTGTCATATACCTCATGTACATGCGTTGTGTAAGTTATATGAGAGAAGTTTGAATTATACATGCATTGTTTAAATGATATGTGTGTTGGAATGGTAATAATATATATATATGTATATATACTCCCCTCGTCCACAAACCATGGACGATATTTATTGTTTGTGAATTGGTGTGAATGATTTGGTGAATAATGCGAATGGTTGATAGAATTGTTTGTGATTGATATTGTTTGGTTGTGGTTGAAAAATACCCATTTGTGATTGAAACAAATTTGAAATAATTGTGTAAAAGAAAATCATACTAGCTTGCATGCGAATTAGATGTATGAAATCCCCATTGTCAAAAACCGCGAGGTTTTAAGGTAAAGCGAGGAGCCGTACTCGGGACGGTGTCGGTTTTAACTACCCTGCCGTTATGCTGCCGAAATTTTGAATTCATGTGTCAGAATTATTTTCATATGTTGAGATTATTTTCATTTGTTGAAACCAAAGCCATGTATTGAAACTATATCCATATGTGGAAAATGCTCATGTGTTGAGAAGTCATGTGTTGAAAATTAAATTCATGTGTTGAATGAATAAAATGTTTAAACAATAAAAATCACATTTTTATTATATATATATAAGAAGTATGTAAAATATTCGTGTTATAAATAAATTGTATCAACAATAAAAATTACATCTTTCTTATATGTAGCAAACTATATAAAATATCCATGTGTGGAAAATGATCATGTGTTGAGAAGTGTGTGTGTTGAAAAGGTTCAAGTGTTGAATAAAAGACCGAACAATAAAAATTACATTTTATTGAAAATGTGAAGTGTTAAAAATATTCCTGTGTTGAATAAATATTTTAGATGATAAAAATATCATTTTTATCATGTATGTGATTTGCTAAAAATATACGAGTGTTGAAATAAATATTTATTTGCTATGAATATTATTTTTAACATGTATAGGAACTAAATGAAATATTCATGTGTTGAAATATATTTTAGTTCGCAAAAACATCATTTTTGAAATGTGAAGTGTTAAAAATAACCATTTGTTCAAATAAATATGCATGAGTTGAAATATTCATTAATTAGATAATGATATGATTTTTGCTTATGTACGCAACATTAGAATGAATGGTGACTTTAAACCAAATTGAATAAAATAAGAAGTTGAATGGAAAATGATAAGTGATAAGAATTGCACATATGTACATGCATATTTATTGAACAGGTTATAGCAAAGAGGCTAGAGAAGAGGAATAAAATTGTGTGCCCGACAAATAGGTACATGTTTATTGTTTTGCTTGGATGATGATTTTATGAGCCTATTGGCTAGCTGCTTGGCTTTTCCTGTTTCTTTTTGAGATGAGACACCCGTGTGGCTATTTGGGAATTTTCCCAGCCCTTCCCGTACAAAGGAGGTTATGGCGAAATTTTCCAAAATTTAAAGGCGTTAGAGAAATATTTGAAGTGAAAATGATATTGAAATCGTCGAATGAACTATTAATATATATATATATATAATTAAAACGAATCGTGGCCGTGCAGTTCGTGATTTGAAACCGTGATTTCAAACGATTAGTGCGGGAGATCCGACCATCGGATTTTCCCGAAACCGCAACCGTTGGGTTCACCTTGGAAATATCTTTCCAACGGCACCAACTATGTAAAGATCCGACGGTTGGATTGTCTGGAATGTTTAATTCAAATATGAAGAAAAACAGCGCCAGAATCGATTATATTTTTATATAAATATAATTAAATTAAATCGAATAACGACGTTGTAGTTCATATTTTGAAATCGTAACTTCAAACGACTAATGTGGGAGATCCGACTGTCGGATTTTCCCAAAACTGAAACCGTTGGATTCGTTTTGAAAAGATCTTTCTAATGAAATAAAATTTGTGAAGATCCAATGGTTAGATTTTCAGATATTTGTAAAACAAATTTAGTGAATAACAGCGCCAATGCCTCGGCACAACCTGAAACATCGTTTAATTAAATATGGCCGTTTATAAATAAATAAAAATGGCCTTATATCGTTATAAAATATTATGGACGATATAGAATGGAAATAAACCGATTTTTCTTGGTTCGCTTGATATGTGATGGTTGAATGTGTTTAACATGAAGATTATACTAAGGAACTGAAATGTGAATGTTGAGTGATTTAACCATGTGAAGAATTGATTTAAAAATCTAAATATACATGGATTATTTGGAAAGGCCGAGCTCATTCTCATTTCAAATAATCGATCGACAGTGAGAAGTCGATGAATTGAAGACGGTTGAAGACCGACGATCTTCACATTGGTTGGATTTGCGCTACTGATGCTCGTGATTGGATTAGCTACCTTGAAGGAGCTGAAGTAGTAGCCATCCGGACGTATTATTGATTGTGCGGATAAGCGAGGAATTTGGTGCCTCCGGCTTTGTTCAAACCCAGAACGAACTTGTAAATGGACTGGTTGTCTTACATTGGATTTTATTCTATGCTGATTGATCTCTATTAAATATATATCTGTTTGGCGGCGGAGAAATTATTTTCTTTCTTAACGCCCTTCTCTGAGACGTACGAGCTCAGAGGTTATATATAGATTGAAATCAGTCGCATGGAGTGGATTGCATGTGTGGCACGCATAAGTGGCATATGACCAAGGCTTCTGTTGCAAAGCAAAGTCTTGTGGTTGATGATCAAGGCATGGCCTGGGTGGCGTAGCTTTGTGTATAGCGTGGATTTGCGAGCCTCACACTTTGGTATGAGTCAAAAACGGGAGAAGGACCGTTGGGAGAACACGGCGTTTTTTTCTAGCTATGGTGGTGTCAGTGACTTACCAGCCCTGACATTTATATATACTTTTCACCTGTGTGGTTGTTGGAATGCGAGGCGCCTCGATTATAGGTCTGTAAGGACCGGGAAACGTGTGTTCAGGAATTGCCAATCCTCAAAAGTAAGAGAGGACTGGCCCAGTCGATTCCAAGGACCTCTGTGTGCGATCCTGGGACATTTGCTAGAGTGTCTCGAATGGAGTGGAGCTTGCCCCTTGCCTCGACTCATGATGGAATCCAAATTCCAGCACAAAATATGCGGATGTGATTGTATTACTAGTATGGCGATGTAACACCCCACCTCCGCTAGGGTCACTCACAAAGGGAATGCACTAGTTTTGGAGAGGTATTATCAAGATAACATCACAGAATTATCACAAGACAGAACATAAATAAATAATTAAGTAAACAACAGAAGAATTTATGAGCATAACAGAACTTCATTTCATTCCAAAATAAACCGTGTCTTTTACAAACATTTCAAATAACTTCATTACATCTGTCTTGTAATAATAGCCAAAGAAGCAATAACTTAAAAACAGTAAAACAGCTTATTCCCCAAGTGCAGTAAAAAGAAGCAGCCATAGCAAACCGTACATGCTGAGCCAAAGCAAGTGATATCCAAGCTAAGAGCCAGTTATTCCTCCCTGAGAACCTGGGGGGGGGGGAACGAAAGAAAAAGAGGCGAAAGGAAAAGGGTCAGTCATAAAGACTGAGTAAGTTCTAGTGACTTTCAGTGTAGAAACGGTTAAAACAACCTGTCATGTATGAACTGGAACTAAACTTAAGAATGGTGTCAAGGTGAACAAGATAGACTAAGGTGATCAGGATAAGTCAAGACAAGTCAAGTAAAGCATCACATGTTCGAGATTCGTTGCATCGACTGTATTAGTATACTAAGCCCATATCACAAGTTAATCACGAAATAAATCCCACGGCCCAGTGTCATGAAATGACCCTAAAACGGGGTCTGACCCAAGTACGGGGTCCTACGGAGTGATTATCTAGTCGATCGGCTCCCTACAAGTTCTAGCTCGTCAAGTGTCCGTGTCATACGGCTAATCACGAATGTAGTCACCTGTGCTGGGTCCACCTTCGGGTGTATTAGCCCTAGGGTGTCAACCCCTGACACGATTCAAGATGCACAGATAAATCTACGGATACCCAGTGTCTGACCCGGATACGTGCACAATCGTAGTCCACCGAACCTACACTGGCGTACCCCACTGTCGTCGTTCACCTCTTACAATCAGCCCAGTAATCGTGCCCCACCCGGCCTAGCCCCAAGGTACCTTGATACATCTAGAGGTTTACTGCTGAAAGGGGTCGTGTCTAGGGTTTCGCCTAATAGATTAGGTCATGTAATTCATGACCTAACCCGCCTAACAGATTAAGTCATGTAATTAGTGACTTAATCCTTTTCCAGTCTAGTCATGTCAAGATGGTTAAGTATGTCATTTCGGTTCACGACTTAACCCGCCTACGTGTCATGTCAAGTTGGCTAAGTGTTGTCGTTTTCAAGTTCATGACTTAGCCCTACAAATCGTGTTCAAGTTGGTTAAGTTGTCTTTTCATGTTCATGACTTAACCCTAATTGGCATTAATTGATTCGTTAATGCACCGAACCACTCACATTGGATCTTATTGTTCGTAGCCACTGGATTTGCTGGGCGGTTCCGGGCAGGTTTACGCTACGAACTCAACCCAACCTCGGGTTTTAAGCGCGATGTGACCAACTACCCACATTGGATCCTATTGTTTGTAGCCACTGGATTTGCCGGGCGGTTCCGGGAAGATTTACACTACAAACTCAACCCAACCTCGAGTTGGCCACTTTCTTGTTTTCTAAAGTCATGCCCATGTTCTTTTCAGATTTTTCTATTTCCACATCATGTTCATATGTCAACTTCGTGCCCAACTAAGGCATGTTTAAAGTCAAGTTATGGCATGTTCAAGTCAAGTTCTCGCGCCATATTTCATGTTCTACTTATGCCAAATTTCACAATTTATGCTTTTAATTAATTCAAGTTTTGCCTATTCTACCCAATCGTATCCCCAACGTATATAAACGTACTTCGTTCACAAATATAAACAATTCAAGAGATAAAGGAGAATAACACCAAACATGTGATAGGCATATGTGACAATTCCAACATCACTTGCATAATAAACAGGCTATAACATATCACATGGTTTCAATACTAGCATGATGATAACTTGGCATAGTAATGATTCCAACTTAATTTAACATGATGATTTCAACTTTACATCATAGGCATAATAATCATTGCGGGCAAAATAATAATTTTATTACTAACATGAAACATTAAAGGCATAGTGGATTCCAATTTAGCACTTTTAACATAATAATTCTCATAGACATAATGATTCCAATTTATCATAATGATTCTCATCTAACATTATAAAATAATGGTTACAACTTAGCATTTTTAACATAATGATTCTCAACTAACATTATAGACATAATGATTCCAATTTAGCGTTTTTAACATAATGATTCTCAACTATCATTATAAACATAATGGTTCCAATTTAGCATTTTTAACATAATGATTCTCAACTAACATTATAGACATAATGATTCCAATTTAGCGTTTTTAACATAATGATTCTCAACTAACATTATAGACATAATGATTCCAATTTTTCATCATAACCTAGCAATACCCAATTTTTCATTAATCATGATGGGTATATTAACATCACAGGCATAATTCCATCAATAGTCATAGCCATGGTTTAATTAGCATCATAGGCATGGTTTAATCAACATAAAGATTTCAATAAACATAGTGATTCCATGGACATGTATTAGTCCAACTTGCCAAACAATTAAGCCCAAGTGATTCATAACAACATCAAAATCATGACAAGTTTAACTTGCAACGTTGCCATAGCAATATCCCCAAATTATAATTCAAAGATAAACAATATAAACAATGGATTAACAATAGTTCCTAAATCCGATTTCAATTCATGGCATGTCCATATTGTTTTCGCGTTTTTGCCTAAAAAGTAACATAGAACTTACAATATGAAGCAAATAATCCAATTAAAAATCCCAAATCAAATAGTCCCAAATTTGTTGTCTAAAGCGTCGTAGTTGTTGTAGCTTCTAGTTGTAGCCTTCAAGAATCGTCCTTCTTCTTCTATAATTTTGTTCTTTGTATTTTTAATTCAGAGCTCTAGGTTTAATGGCAGCGGCCTGAGGCTAAAATGAAATAGTATGATTTAGGCTAGGTCTAGGTGTTATTTTATAGGTGAATAGGGTGATTTAGAGCCTTCAGATCAGTCCAGAAGTCATCAGAATCGCACAGCTCGAATACACATCATCTAGCCACTCAAAAGAAGACACGTCACCTCAGAACACTCCAGAATTCGGTGCTGGATTTGTACGGGCGCACTTGGCAGGTGCGCCAGTGTATTTTTGTATTGGCGCACTTCACGAGTGTGCCAGTGTATTCTGGACTGTTTTCGGTTTTTCGGCCTAACTTCGTTCGTCCATATCTTCTTCATACGGTATCCGATTTTCAAAAACTCGGACTCTATTTCGCGTATTTTTCCGAGACGAGCGCAATGGCATATCCCGTTTCCCTTAATTCTTTGATTTGAAATTAGTTATACTTTAATTTGTGAATCTCATTGTTATAGAATACACGGGGTGTTACATTCTCCCCCACTTAAAAGGATTTCGTCCCCGAAATCTTCAAGTTCAGGAAGAATGTACATCCTAGAAACCAAACATCCATCTACTCATCCATCAAATACGAGCATCCATTGTCCTTTAAAGACTTCTAATGCTTTATGATCATATGTGAAGTGTGTGTATATGTTCCTTAGCTAATGCTAATGATCAGGCCTGATTGATCTTCTAAATGCAAAATATGTTTAGTGAAATGAATCCAATATGTATGCAAATTTTTCCTATTATAATTAATAATTTCTATATGAGTGCTCGAACATTCAATCATATGCAACAACCAAATGATAGCACAACCAAGTTTCCAAAATAAACACTCATGCATATGCAACATGAAAATGTGTCTGAGCCGATCTAGTGCCTAATGTGTGTTCATGCATCCACGAGCAACCACTTGCGACCACTTGCAACCATTTCGCAATCATAACATGTTTCAATTACATGTTTACATCCAAAAAGATTCTACCTATGGTTCTCAAGATAGGATCGAGGAGATAACAAAACAAACATGGATAGCAAGAGAAATGTATGTAAACCTATAGGAAAATAGATCTAGAATGTACCCTAAAAAAGAAATGGGTATAGCGCGCTTATCTTTTCTTCAATTTCCCAAGTTGCGTCTTCTAGGGCTTCACCCCACTGTATTTTAACTAGCTTGACTTCTTGATTCCTTAGCTCCTAGATCTCCGCTCCTAAGACACGAATCAGAACTCGCCTCAATGTTTCCACTTTTACGCATTCAAGGATGCTTGGCCCAACCACTCCGGAAGACTCATCCGCCTTATCTTCATTCTTATCACTCATACCAATCCTATATAACATGTTAACAAGCCTCACGAAAACTATCTCCATCATACGGGAAAACCCTCTACGAAGCTAGAAAGAAGATTAGCCGCAGGTAAAGCTACCGCGACTACAGATGGAGAAAAGAAAGGGAAAGAGATTCAAACAAGGAAACAAAGGATTGTGCTAATGGCTTTTGGGGAATAGCCTTTAAAAACTTTTTCTTGGAAGATGCTTCTTTGTAAATGGTTTTGAAAAAAAATTCAAAAGGTTTTCAAAACTTTTGCCCAGTCTTGGTAACCTTCTGCTCTGATACCAAGTGTAACACCCCACCTCCGCTAGGGTCACTCACATAGGGAATGCACTAGTTTTGGAGAGGTATTATCGAGATAACATCACAGAATTATCACAAGACATAACATAAATAAATAATTAAGTAAACAGCGGAAGAATTTATGAGCAAAACAGAACTTCATTTCATTCCAAAATAAACCATGTCTTTTACAAACATTTCAAGTAACTTCATTACAACTGTCTTGTAATAATAGCCAAAGAAGCAATAACTTAAAAACAGTAAAACAGCTTATTCCCCAAGTGCAGTAAAAAGAAGCAGCCATAGCAAACCGTACATGCTGAGCCAAAGCAAGTGATATCCAAGCTAAGAGCCAGTTATTCCTCCCTGAGAACCTGGGGGGGAAACGAAAGAAAACGAGGCGAAAGGAAAAGGGTCAGTCATAAAGACTGAGTAAGTTCTAGTGACTTTCAATGTAGAAACGGTTAAAACAACCTGTCATGTATGAACTGGAACTAAACTTAAGAATGGTGTCAAGATGAACAAGATAGACTAAGGTGGTCAGGATAAGTCAAGACAAGTCAAGTAAAGCATCACATGTTCGAGATTCGTTGCATCGACTATATACTAAGCCCATATCACAAGTTAATCACGAAATAAATCCCACGGCCCAATGTCATGAAATGACCCTGAAACGGGGTCTGACCCAAGTACGGGGTCCTACGGAGCGATTATCTAGTCGATCGGCTCACTACAAGTTCTAGCTCGTCAAGTGTCCGTGTCATACGGCTAATCACGAATGTAGTCACCTGTGCTGGGTCCACCTTCGGGTGTATCAGCCCTAGGGTGTCAACCCCTGACACGATTCAAGATGCACAGATAAATCTACGGATACCCAGTGTCTGCCCCGGATACGTGCACGATCGTAGTCCACCAAACCTACACTGGCGTACCCCACTGCCGTCGTTCACCTCTTACAATCAGCCCAGTAATCGTGCCCCACCCGGCCTAGCCCCAGGGTACCTTGATACATCTAGAGGGTTACTGCTGAAAGGGGTCGTGTCTAGGGTTTCGCCTAATAGATTAGGTCATGTAATTCGTGACCTAACCCGCATAACAGATTAAGTCATGTAATTCGTGACTTAATCCTTTTCCAGTCTAGTCATGTCAAGATGGTTAAGTATGTCATTTCAGTTCACGACTTAACCCGCCTACGTGTCATGTCAAGTTGGCTAAGTGTTGTCGTTTTCAAGTTCATGACTTAGCCCTACAAATCGTGTTCAAGTTGGTTAAGTTGTCTTTTCATGTTCATGACTTAACCCTAATTGGCATTAATTGATTCGTTAATGCACCGAACCACTCACATTGGATCCTATTGTTCGTAGCCACTGGATTTGCCGGGCGGTTCCGGGCAGGTTTATGCTACGAACTCAACCCAACCTCGGGTTTCAAGCGCGATGTGACCAACTACCCACAGTGGATCCTATTGTTTGTAGCCACTGGATTTGCCGGGCGGTTCCGGGCAGATTTACACTACAAACTCAACCCAACCTCGAGTTGGCCACTTTCTTGTTTTCTAAAGTCATGCCCATGATCTTATCAGATTTTTCTATTTCCACATCATGTTCATATGTCAACTTCGTGCCCAACTAAGGCATGTTTAAAGTCAAGTTATGGCATGTTCAAGTCAAGTTTTCGCGCCATATTTCATATTCTACTTATGCCAAATTTCACAGTTTATGCTTATAATTAATTCAAGTTTTGCCTTTTCTACCCAATCGTATCCCCAACGTATATAAACGTACTTCGTTCACAAATATAAACAATTCAAGAGATAAAGGAGAATAACACCAAACATGTGATAGGCATATGTGACAATTCCAACATCACTTGCATAATAAACAGGCTATAACATATCACATGGTTTCAATACTAGCATGATAATAACTTGGCATAGTAATGATTCCAACTTAATTTAACATGATGATTTCAACTTTACATCATAGGCATAATAATCATTGCGGGCAAAATAATAATTTTATTACTAACATGAAACATTAAAGGCATAGTGGATTCCAATTTAGCATTTTTAACCTAATAATTCTCATAGACATAATGATTCCAATTTATCATAATGATTCTCATCTAACATTATAAACATAATGGTTCCAACTTAGCATTTTTAACATAATGATTCTCAACTAACATTATAGACATAATGATTCCAATTTAGCATTTTTAACATAATGATTCTCAACTATCATTATAAACATAATGGTTTCAATTTAGCATTTTTAACATAATGATTCTCAACTAACATTATAGACATAATGATTCCAATTTAGAGTTTTTAACATAATGATTCTCAACTAACATTATAGACATAATGATTCCAATTTTTCATCATAACCTAGCAATACCCAATTTTTCATTAATCATGATGGGTATATTAACATCACAGGCATAATTCCATCAATAGTCGTAGCCATGGTTTAATTAGCATCATAGGCATGGTTTAATCAACATAATGATTTCAATAAACATAGTGATTCCATGGACATGTATTAGTCCAACTTGCCAAACAATTAAGCCCAAGTGATTCATAACAACATCAAAATCGTGACAAGTTTAACTTGCAACGTTGCCATAGCAATATCCCCAAATTATAATTCAAAGATAAACAATATAAACAATGGATTAACAATAGTTCCTAAATCCGGTTTCAATTCATGGCATGTCCATATTGTTTTAGCGTTTTTGCCTAAAAAGTAACATAGAACTTACAATATGAAGCAAATAATCCAATTAAAAATCCCAAATCAAATAGTCCCAAATTCGTTGTCTAAAGCGTCGTAGTTGTTGTAGCTTCTAGTTGTAGCCTTCAAGAATCGTCCTTCTTCTTCTATAATTTTGTTCTTTGTATTCTTAATTCAGGGCTCTAGGTTTAATGGCGGCGGCCTGAGGCTAAAATGAAATAGTATGATTTAGGCTAGGTCTAGGTGTTATTTTATAGGTGAATAGGGTGATTTAGAACCTTCAGATAAGTCCAGAAGTCATCAGAATCGCACAGCTCGAATACACATCATCTAGCCACTCAAAAGAAGACACGTCACCTCAGAACACTCCAGAATTCGGTGCTGGATTTGTACGGGCGCACTTGGCAGGTGCGCCAGTGTATTTTTGTACTGGCGCACTTCACAAGTGCGCCAGTGTATTCTGGACTGTTTTCGGTTTTTCTGCCTAACTTCGTTCGTACATATCTTCTTCATACGGTATCCGATTTTCGAAAACTCAGACTCTATTTCGCGTATTTTTCCGAGGCGAACGCAATGGCGTATCCCTTTTTCCTTAATTCTTTGATTTGAAATTAGTTATACTTTAATTTGTGAATCTCATTGTTATAGAATACACGGGGTGTTACCGGCGACATGATATATGGTACCCATGTCGTCTATGATTGATATTTATGATTGAATTTTCTTTTGAAACATATATGCACTAGTAATAATATCAAACACTTTTGTTTTATTCGTATGAAGCGTTTTTTTGCCATTATAAGTTAAAACTCTATCCTCCGGCTTGCGTTGCATTGTGTGATGGGACCTGAGTCTTATAATGGCTTCATTTTTATAAAAAGCATTGCGATGATTTAATCATTTACTTTATTTCATGCACTAGCACTCATTGGAGTAAACCCGTTCTACGAAAGTGGCGTGCTCCTTTGATTTACCTTATTATTGTTGTTTAATAAGTTAAGTAGATTTCTCGTACCAGTCCCAAGACTAACTCATAGTTTGTTTCACCTTGCAAACTCGGGTGCCCTTATTTTTACATGAGCAGCCTAGTTACAGGTAGCTGACATATTTTGGACTTGGCACCACAGTAGAGGTGCACTTTTGGCTCATGGCGAGGCTTTACTGCACCGTGATGTTTATTACCTTTTCCGCCATTATTGTATATGTATTATGTTTCCGCCACGGGCGATGTTGACTGAATATGTATTATTATGCACTAAGTAGTATCCTGCGCTGTGCTCTCTGATGTGGTGATATATATGAGTCCGCTGTCATATTTGTGTAAATTATACTATTTCTTGTTTATGCTATTATCTGTACTCTGCTAATGATTATTAATGTGTTATATTCCAATAATTTTCCTTAACACCGTAGCATGGGGTTTTGGGATCGTCACAATTATTTTAAAATATTCGTTATTTTAAAGTATTAGTTATTTTAAAATATTCATTCTTTCTGAACTAGAATCAGATACAAGAAATTACCATATAATGTCATTATATGGATTTCATACACACATGTATACAACAATAATCAAACACAGTCCACCATCATCTAGAGTGCATTCTACACTGCATAAGCATTAAATATAAATATTTAATGCTTATAATAGTCTGTTAAAAAATCGATTGACATACAACTAAACAATTGGGATTTGTGTATGTCAAATATCATCCTAATACCTGTGTGGGGTTTCAACCATCAAATACTGAATATTATTTGTGCAGTTGGGCGATGTGTAAAATATATCATCCCAATCAATATCAGTTAAATGTGTGTACATAAACAAATCATCCGATTTGTAAATGAATATTTATTTTATTCATATACACATTAAAAATTATATTTTTAACTATAAAATATTTATTTCAACACTTGAATATTTTATTCAGTTCATTTATGCAATAAAAATGATATTTTTATTGTTCTAACATATTTTAGAAAATTTTGACGGCATAACGGCGCGATATCAAAATCGGGTAATGTCTAGAATTATCCCACCCCTGACATTCGCTCGCGCCGTACACACATAACAATTCTAATCAATTCATTTCACCCAAACAACCAAATTCAACCAAATAATCTAATCAACCAAACCAAACAATCAAGCAAGTCGTCCAAGGTCTGTGGACGACGGTGAACAATTCATATATGAAGTTATAAAATAAATAACTATATAAGAAATTTATAATGAGGAGTTCTCACCTTGGGGTTCCACTCCGTCATTCTTTAATTTTGAACGGTTCAGATTTGGATTTGTTTTCCACCAGTTCAATCACAATCCTTTTCATGATGTTCATAATAAAAATCATATTTTTAATATGATGTTTATACTTTTAAAAAGAAATCTTGTTTTTGTACCGCTATATATATATAAAAGATCGAATTTTTATCTTACCATTTCAACTTTAAAAGTCAAATCTTTTCGCTTTTAAAAATCTAGTCTTCTCGTTTTTCTTAAATATCTTATCTTTTCGTTTTAAAAAAATCTAATACTTTTCATTATTCAAAATCAAATCATTTCATCCTTTCATACATATGAATGATCACATTTTTATCGTAACGATATACATATAAAAGTCACATTTTTACATTACCAAAATTTAATCTTTACATGAATAAAGATCAAATATTTTCCTATATAAAAATCTATTTTTTTTCTATGTAAAGATCTATTCTTTTTCATTTCAAAAATCTAATCTTTTTCAAGCGTTATTAAAAATAAAAAATCAAATCTTTCTATGAGATACTACATACATTAAAAATTGTATTTTTATTTATGCTATATATATATATATACAAAAATCATATTTTTATATAAAATCCTTTTGTTTAAAAATCTCTTCTTTATATGTTATACATATAAATAAAAATTAAATCTTTATACGTAAAAATCAAATTTTTATTATATCACTACATGCATAGAAATCGCATTTTTATTTTGCTAATACATATATAAAAATCGAATTTTTATAAAGCTAGTTCATGTATAAAAAATATACTTTTATTTCATTACTCTATAGGTAAAAATCCAATTTATTTATTTATTATGCTATAAATTAAAAATCGGATCTTTATACATCGCTATATGGATTTAAAAACAATGCTGAGAACCTCACCCTGAATCGACGCAGCAGGGATTGATTTCACGGAGGTGAAAGTGGCTACTGATGCTCGGAAGCTGCAGGTTCGAGTGAGGGAGCCTGCGCTAGCGGTGGTGAGGCCAAAGATGGTGGCGGCGGTGATCCAGGTGACCTACGGTGGTTGTGGGACCTGGGGGTTGTTCGGTTTTCAGGGTTTGGGGCTTTAAATCGGAGGGAGGAGGTGCTGGAGGAGGGAGGATGTGACGGCCAGAGGAAATTTCGCTCGATCCGAATCAGTCGTTAAACCGATCTAGACCGTTCGAAACCCCTGAACGTTGAGAACAGGACAAATCAGAACACAAACAAAAGAACATTTCATTGTATATTACAACAATGCATCAGATTACAAGAATATACAGAGTATAAATGAATAAATATTACACAGAAATATCAGAGATTACAATAAATTACATAGCAGCGGAAAATATAATACAAAGCACAACTGAAGGTGATATACGGATACAGAGCTTTCCGGATATCATTCCAGCTGTAAACCAGTATCCTGTGAATATAAATCTGCAAAACCAAAACTACTAGCTGCCCGTGCGGAAAATGGGGGCACCCAGAGTTTAGGTTAAAACAATAAACTCCAGGTCAGTCATGTGACTGGTGTGAGAACTAAAACAGTTATTTAAAACTTTATTTTAAAAGAGAGTAATTCAAGGGACCACGCCGTATAACACGGAACGGGTTTCCTCCCAAGAATACCAGTGCATAGAATAAACAACGCAATACTTTTTCGAAAATGAAGCTATTATAAGACCCAGGTCCCATCACACAATGCAACGCAAGCCGGAGGATAGGGTTTTACCTTATAACAGCCAAACATGCTTGGTACGTTTAAAACAAATCATTTGATACTATAATAAGTGAATAGTGTCAAAACATTTCAATCATAAACATAAATCATAGACGGCATGACTGCCCCATGCCACTATGTCGCCATACTAGGCTCTACAAATGAAGCCAAATTACACGTATTGGAAATTGGATTCCGTCATGAGTCGAGGCAAGGGGCAAGCTCCTCTCCGCGTTCGAGACACTCTAGCAAATGCCTCAGGGTTACGCACTCTGGGCAACCCTTGGATCTTCAGGGCCGGTCCTCACTTACGTTAGAGGATTGGAAATTCCTGAACACACGTTTCCCGGTCCTTACAGACATATAATCGAGGCGCCTCGCATTCCAACAACCACATAGGTGAAAAGTATATAAATGTCAGGGCTGGTAAGTCACTGACACCACCAAAGCTAGAAAGAAACGTCGTGCTCTCCCTGCAGTCCGTATCCCGTTTTTGACTCATACCGAGGTGTGAGGCTCGCGAATACACGTTATACACAAAGCTTCCACGTAGGCTGTGCTTTGATCATCAACCACAAGACTTTGCTTTTTAACAGAAGCCTTGATCATTGCATCTTAGTGTGCCACACAGGCAATTCATGCCATGCGACTGATGTCCATCGATATACAACCTCTGAGCTCGTACGTCTCAGAGAAGGGCGTTAAGCAAAAGAATAAATTCTCCGCCGCCAAACAGATGTATATTTAACAGAAATCAATCAACACAGAATAAAATCCAATGTCAGACACACAATCCATTTACAAGTCCGTTCTGGGTCTGAACGAAACCGGAGGCACTTTCCTCGCATATCCATTCACCTCCAAGTACGTCTGAACGACCACCAACTATTTCCATCCTCTTGGGTGTACAGCCCAATCAGGATCGTCAGTAATTATCCAAACGATGTGAAGACTTCCGGTCTTCGACCACCGTCTTCATCTTCGACTTATCGTCGAATCGGTTATTCAGAATGGGTATAAACCCGGACTTTCCGAACAACCCGCGTATATTAAAACAAATGTTACATAAACACAACATACGCCTCATTCCATTTCAGAATATTCTTTTATTCACAAAATCACATTTTTAGGGAAAGGTTCCCATTAATTTTATCCTAGATAAATTCTTTAAAATTTATCCTCTAATCTTCCTTTGGATGATCGTTTTAAACCAAATTTTGGTTTTTCTAACTAGTCGAGATTAGCGAAACACACCGAAGTAATTATTTATTTTATTTCCCAATCCCAACCTATTCATCCCATGAAGCAAAACTGGTAATACTCCATATCTAACAACACGGTGTTATCGGTAAAATTAATTACCATTTCACGTTCAAATCTAATTAAAGATTTAACTATCGCTTTGGAGCAAAACTGGTAATACTCCATTCCCGCTCATTTCTAAATTTGATAATTTATATTATAGATTCACATTTCAATCTAATTGCAGATTCGTTAGAACTCCTTTTACTGGGTTAAAGAACTAGGTGTTATTTAAAACATAGTTCACGACAAACCCAAATCACATTCTATTTGTTATCGGGTTAAAGAACTAGTGTTATTTAAAACACCGTTCACGATAAACCCATTTCAAATTCAATCAAATATATTAGAAATTCCGATTATTTAAAACCCCTTTTTAAATCTAATTTATTTATTTAAAAATAAAAACCCGGGTTTTAAATTGAGTTCAAACTAGTTCATTTCGATAAAAATCCATTTTCATCTTTTCAAATATGGAGTTTTTCACCCCATTTTTTCTCAAATCATTTCCTATGATTTTACACAAATTATTGATATTTTTAATAATTTTATCAAGGCCCGTACAGTCGATTTCCAACAATGGCCATCGAACTGCACTTATAGCGACCTTTTCCAAATTTGATTTGGACGTATCTCCAAATCCAACCGTTAGATTTTGAATTTCTAATATTCGTTAGAAAGCTCTTTTCGATACGAACCCAACGGTTCCGATTTTAGGAGAATCCGACGGTCGGATCTCCCGTAATGTCCGTTTGAAATAAATGGTCGAAATTCACGAGCTGCCGCGGCGCGTTCCATTCAGGCCATTATATTATATATATAATATATATTTCGTCGATTACCATTCAAAACTAATTTTATAAATAATTTTTAAATTCGTTTCAAAAACAATTTCAACTTCCATTTCAATTCAAATCAAAATTGAATTTTTCCTTATAAATTCGTTTTAAAATTCATTTCTATTCAATTCAAATTTCAATTCAATTTGAATTCATTTCAATTCGCTTTCAATTCAATTTGAATTCGTTTTCAATTCAATTCAATTTCAAAGTCGTATTCTATTCGATTCAATTCAAATTGGTTTTCTATTCGACTTAAATCAAATTCGTTTTCTGATCAATTTAAATCAAAATTCGTTTTCTATTCAATTTAAATCAAATTCGTTTTCTATTCAATTCATTTCGAAATCGTTATATATTCAATTCATTTCGAAATCGTTATATATTCAATTCATTTCGAAATCGTTATATATTCAATTCATTTCGAAATCGTTATATATTCAATTCATTTCGAAATCGTTATATATTCAATTCGTTTCGAATAAAATTGATATAAATATCGTTCATGTTAAAATGGCGTCAATCTAATCAACACGGCTTCATATATTTCTATTTTCAAATATTCTATTTCAAATATTTCTATTTCAAATATTTCTTTTTCAAATATCTCTTTTTCAAATATTTCTTTTTCAAATATTTCTTTTTGTCAACACACGACTAATCTCAATGAATGAGCACCGTCCACGTGTGACTATTTTTGTTAAATTATTTCGTTCAACACATGACTAATCTCAACGGATGAGTACAGTCAACACATGAACCTTTATTTTATATTGATAAAGATGTAAATTTTATTATAAAAATATTTTGTTCAACACATGACTAATCTCAACGGATGAGTACAGTCAACACATGAACCTCTATTTTATATTGATAAAGATGTAAGTTTTATTATAAAAATATTTCGTTCAACACATGACTAATCTCAACGGATGAGTACAGTCAACACATGAACCTTTATTTTATATTGATAAAGATGTAAGTTTTATTATAAAAATATTTCGTTCAACACATGACTAATCTCAACGGATGAGTACAGTCAACACATGAACCTTTATTTTATATTGATAAAGATGTAAGTTTTATTATAAAAATATTTCGTTCAACACATGACTAATCTCAACGGATGAGTACAGTCAACACATGAACCTTTATTTTATATTGATAAAGATGTAAGTTTTATTTTAAAAATATTTCGTTCAACACATGACTAATCTCAACGGATGAGTACAGTCAACACATGAACCTTTATTTTATTTTGATAAAGATGTAAGTTTTATTATAAAAAATTTTCGTTCAACACATGACTAATCTCAACGGATGAGTACAGTCAACACATGAACCTTTATTTTATATTGATAAAGATGTAAGTTTTATTATAAAAATATTTCGTTCAACACATGACTAATCTCAACGGATGAGTACAGTCAACACATGAACCTTTATTTTATATTGATAAAGATGTAAATTTTATTATAAAAATATTTCGTTCAACACATGACTAATCTCAACGAATGAGTACAGTCAACACATGAACCTTTATTTTATATTATTCTTTATCTTCTAAATTGGAATGAGGCCCAATCAATCACCATATAATGTTAACTATATGGATTTTCATATATCACACGTATATATAGCATTGAAAATAATCAACCATCAACCAAAGTGCACTACACTGTATAAGCATCAAATATAGATATCTAACGCTTATAACAGCCTGTCAATCAATCGATCGACATATTTAATCAATCAGGATGAGTGATCTTCAAATTTCATCCCAACACCTGTGTAGGGTTTCAAACAATCAAACACAGATTTTATTCGTGCAGTTGGGCGATGTGTAAAATTTATCAACCCAATCTATGTCCTTCAAATAGGTGTACATAAACAAACCGTCCGGTTTGTAAATGAATATTTATTTATTCACATTCACGTATATTCATATTCACGTTAAAAATTATATTTTTAACGATAAAACATTTTATTTTAACATATGAATTTCTATTCAGTTCATTCTTTAAGTAAAATGATACTTTTATTTTACTAACTTATTTTAGAAAATTTCGGCGGCATAACGGCACGATACTAGAAACGGGACGAGGCCTAGCCTTATCCCCGGTCTAGTGAAGGCCCACGCCATTCACACATCAATCAAATCCATTCATTTCACCAAACAATTCAATATCAATCAAATAATCTAACTAATTTTATGCAACCAAACAATTCAACAAACAAGCCATCCATGGTCTGTGGATGACGGGTGTCGGGTGCTACTAAACACCGTCTGCATCCTAGTATATATATATAACTAGAAAAGAAATTGAAGAGTGAGAAATTCTCACCAAAGCTAATCCAATCATCACGACTTTTCTTATGTAGAAAATCTTGTCGTTCTCGCCCTTTGTCACTTTCGCCGCCCGTAATCGCTACATGTATAAAAATCACATTTTTATTATCTATATTATATAAAAATCTCATCTTTATATCTTCTATAAGTTAAAAATCAGATTTTTATCCTCTCTATAATATAAAGATCATATTTTTATTTACTTCATATGTCAAAAACTGTAGAAGCTTTAAAATGGAGAAAACTCACTTTTTTTCTAACGTCCGGATTCGCTGTTCGGGTCCTAGACTTTGCAAACGAGTTTCAATCTTCACACCATCTTTTACCTAGCTTAAACACGCCATTCCGGACAACTTTCGCCTAAGGGTCTTTTTACCGAAAATGCTCCAATTCGCCAGAATTCGCGAAAGTACACGAATTTTACCGCTTTTGAACAGCAGACTTCGAACGTGTTTTCCGAGCAGCTCCGAACTCCAAAACATGACTTCCATATAGCCAAATCGAAGAGAATTTCGTGCTCTACAACTTTCGTGTTGAGGGACTTTGGCCAAAAGCGCACCGTTTGGGAGTTATTGGCGAAATACGGTCAGGGACTTATTTGCAAAACGGGCGATTAGTGAAAAATGGGTTTTTGAGCGTAGCGGGGCCCACGGCCGGAGTTGGGTGGCCAGCGGGCGGTGGCGGGCCTGATTGGGCGTGGGGAGTTCACTGATGGGTGGTGGCGGTGGTTGTGGGGCCCGTGGTGGTGGCGGTGGTTGCTTGGGGTTTAGGGGTTTGCAAATGGAGAGAGGAGAGAGAGGAGGAGGAAGAGGAGGAGGAGGGGAGGAGGAGGAGGGGCGGCCGGCGGTGGAGGGGCTGGGGAGGCGGCGGTGGAGGTGGGGGCAGCGGCGGTAGGGGGTGAGACTCCATTTTTGAGTTTTTATGAAGAAAGAGGAAGAGGAAGAAAGTGAAGAAGAAAAGGAAGTAAAAGTGTTTATATGCTAGTTTCTCGCGTATCGCCCGAACGCTAGCGATCTCCGATGGCCGCGGATTTCGGACACGAGATAATAGACATGTAGACGAGTCCAACGAAACAAGTTTCGTCGAATTCCGAGTTCGTTTGACCATTCAAAAAAAATCACAAAAATGCTCAGATAAGCTCTAAAAATGCAATTTTGGCGCACCTTTTCTTCTCGCACGCTCACATGTTAACTTCAAAAATCATGCCCTTTTGGATTTAACCATTTTTAGACGATAAGAATCCATAAAAAAAACGAAATCGAATTCTGAAGTCGTATCAATAATGTTCCTTTGTAAAATGACTGCTCGCTTTACCCGGAACTGTTTCAGCTCGCACGGCCACATATTAACTCCGTTCGACGCGCCATTTGGAACTCAACAATGATTTGTCATTATGAATCCATAAAAATTTATCTCGTCGAATTCTGAGCTCGTATGCAAAATTTCACTTTTTAAGGGCTATGTTTTGTTAACCGAAAAGCTCCAGCCCATAACCACTATTCCGGATATCGGAATATATCGAAGCTTATACTTTTCGGAGTTCTAAACGATATTTTGAACTCAATGGAAGTGGTTTCGAGTCCAAATTCATCCGTATGCAAACTTTGACTTTTTGGGCCATGTATAATTTACACAGCGACTATTCTGAATTTTCAACTGGGCATAACTTTTGATTCCCGCTATGAAATTTCGATTTTCCGGATTCGTTGGAAAGATATCATCAGTTAGATCCTATCATTTTTGGTTTCGTTAAAATCCGGATTGTTTTGCACCCGGTACATTCAATTGAAGTTTGAAATCAAATTATCGAACTACCGCGCCATTTTCAATTCTATTTATAATTATTTATATTCTAACGACGGCGTATACAATATATACGTTCTATTATATTCAAAATAAATTTTCTCGTCGATATTATTTAAAATAATCTATTTTAAATATTCAAAATTCGCTAAAATTGCCAAAATAAAATTTTTAAACTGGCTCAGAATTTCCGGGTTATTACAATCTCCCCCACTTAAAACTTTTCGTCCCCGAAAAGGAACAAAGTCGAAAGTGGTTTGATCAATCAACTCTACGTTCGATCTGACTTCCACCCTCCAACTTTTCAGTTTCTGAGAATTTTCAAATTTTCAAAAATTTGGCTAACACCCGGAATTTTTGAAAAATTTCGCCATAACCTCCTTTGTACGGGGAGCACGGGAAAATCCCGAAATTGCCATACAGGCCTTCTGATCTCAAAAAGAAAAAGAAAAAGCCAAGCGGCTAGCCAATAGGCTCATAAAATCATCATCACCCAAACAAAACAGTAAATTATGTAGTAAACATGTACCTATTTGTCGGGCAAACAAATTTTATTCTCTGCTCTAGCCTCCTTGCTATGACCTGTTCAATGTAAGTACTTGTATATGCAAGCAAATGCGACTAATTTTCAATATAGTCCAATATTTGATTCAATTAGGCATAATTGTTCCAAAATTTACCAAACATATAAACAAACAACACAAACAACCATCAATTAGTGAATTAGAGTTTTCAAATTCATAATTTGATACATATATACAAAAATCCTGTTTTTGATGCCAATTCACTATAATGTGTTCTAGCTATATAAGTTTTGGTTCTCACACCAGTCTAATGGAAATATATAGAAAATCACACCTTCGAAACTCGAACACACACTACTGATGCTATATAGTCATCAGTAGAATCATCTCCGGGCGACTAAAGTGTGACCCTATATCTATCTAATATATTAAAACTTCGAATATACGTTCATGACGCGTATATGCAAAACCTTTATATACTAGATTGTCCAAATCAATACAAATAAAATATTCAAATACGTATAAAACGATTTAAATTTCAAAACAAAATTGTTTTAATTTGAAAAATAAACTCTTCACACTCGTTCTAGGATACTACTGATCCTATCTCTAACGAGTCATTCTAATTGGATATTACTAATCCAATATCTGATGAATTCTTTCGTAGGGTTCTAATGTGCCTTGTTCTCGAGCTCTGTAAACTAAAGCTCTGATACCAAATGTGACGGCCAGAGGAAATTTCGCTCGATCCGAATCAGTCGTTAAACCGATCTAGACCGTTCGAAACCCCTGAACGTTGAGAACAGGACAAATCAGAACACAAACAGAAGAACATTTCATTGAATATTACAACAACGCATCAGATTACAAGAATATACAGAGTATAAATGAATAAATATTACACAGAAATATCAGAGATTACAATAAATTACATAGCAGCGGAAAATATAATACAAAGCACAACTGAAGGTGATATACGGATACAGAGCTTTCCGGATATCATTCCAGCTGTGAACCAGGATCCTGTGAATATAAATCTGCAAAACCAAAACTACTAGCTGCCCGTACGGAAAATGGGGGCACCCAGAGTTTAGGTTATAACAATAACCTCCAGGTCAGTCATGTGACTGGTGTGAGAACTAAAACAGTTATTTAAAACTTTATTTTAAAAGAGAGTAATTCAAGGGACCACGACGTATAACACGGAACGGGTTTCCTCCCAAGAATACCAGTGCATAGAATAAATAACGCAATGCTTTTTCGAAAAATGAAGCTATTATAAGACCCAGGTCCCATCACACAATGCAACGCAAGCCGGAGGATAGGGTTTTACCTTATAACAGCCAAACATGCTTGGTACGTTTAAATAAATCATTTGATGCTATAATAAGTGAATAGTGTCAAAACATTTCAATCATAAATATAAATCATAGACGGCATGAGTGCCCCATCCCACTATGTCGCCATACTAGGCTCTACAAATAAAGTCGAATTACACGTACTGGAAATTGGATTCCGTCATGAGTCGAGGCAAGGGGCAAGCTCCTCTCCGCGTTCGAGACACTCTAGCAAATGCCTCAGGGTTACGCACTCTGGGCAACCCTTGGATCTTCAGGGCCGGTCCTCACTTACATTAGAGGATTGGAAATTCCTGAACACACGTTTCCCGGTCCTTACAGACCTATAATTGAGGCGCCTCGCATTCCAACAACCACATAGGTGAAAAGTATATAAATGTCCGGGCTGGTAAGTCACTGACACCACCAAAGCTAGAAAGAAACGTCGTGCTCTCCCTGCAGTCCGTATCCCGTTTTTGACTCATACCGAGGTGTGAGGCTCGCGAATACACGTTATACACAAAGCTGCCACGTAGGCTGTGCTTTGATCATCAACCACAAGACTTTGCTTTTCAACAGAAGCCTTGATCATTGCACCTTAGCGTGCCACACAGGCAATTCATGCCATGCGACTGATGTCCATCGATATACAACCTCTGAGCTCGTACGTCTCAGAGAAGGGCGTTAAGCAAAAGAATAAATTCTCCGCCGCCAAACAGATGTATATTTAACAGAAATCAATCAACACAGAATAAAATCCAGTGTCAGACACACAATCCATTTACAAGTCCGTTCTGGGTCTGAACCAAACCGGAGGCACTTTCCTCGCATATCCATTCATCTCCAAGTACGTCTGAACGACCACCAACTATTTCCATCCTCTTGGGTGTACAGCCCAATCAGGATCGCCAGTAATTATCCAAACGATGTGAAGACTTCCGGTCTTCGACCACCGTCTTCATCTTCGACTTATCGTCGAATCGGTTATTCAGAATGGGTATAAACCCGGACTTTCCGAACAACCCGCGTATATTAAAACAAATGTTACATAAACACAACATATGCCTCATTCCATTTCAGAATATTCTTTTATTCACAATATCACATTTTTAGGGAAAGGTTCCCATTAATTTTATCCAAGATAAATTCTTTAAAATTTATCCTTTAATCTTCCTTTGGATGATCGTTTTAAACCAAATTTTGGTTTTTCTAACTAGTCGAGATTAGCGAACCACACCGAAGTAATTATTTATTTTATTTCCCAATCCCAACCTATTCATCCCATGAAGCAAAACTGGTAATACTCCATATCTAACACCACGGTGTTATCGGTAAAATTAATTACCATTTCACGTTCAAATCTAATTAAAGATTTAACTATCGCTTTGGAGCAAAACTGGTAATACTCCATTCCCGCTCAATTCTAAATTTGATAATTTAGATTATAGATTCACATTTCAATCTAATTGCAGATTCGTTAGAACTCCTTTTACTGGGTTAAAGAACTAGGTGTTATTTAAAACATAGTTCACGACAAACCCAAATCACATTCTATTTGTTATCGGGTTAAAGAACTAGTGTTATTTAAAACACCGTTCACGATAAACCCATTTCAAATTCAATCAAATATATTAGAAATTCCGATTATTTAAAACCCCTTTTTAAATCTAATTTATTTATTTAAAAATAAAAACCCGGGTTTTAAATTGAGTTCAAACTAGTTCATTTCGATAAAAATCCATTTTCATCTTTTCAAATATGGAGTTTTTCACCCCATTTTTTCTCAAATCATTTCCTATGATTTTACACAAATTATTGATATTTTTAATAATTTTATCAAGGCCCGTACAGTCGATTTCCAACAATGGCCATCGAACTGCACTTATAGCGACCTTTTCCAAATTTGATTTGGACGTATCTCCAAATCCAACCGTTAGATTTTGAATTTCTAATATTCGTTAGAAAGCTCTTTTCGATACGAACCCAACGGTTCCGGTTTCAGGAGAATCCGACGGTCGGATCTCCCGAAATGTCCATTTGAAATAAATGGTCGAAATTCACGAGCTGCCGCGGCGCGTTCCATTCAGGCCATTATATTATATATATAATATATATAATATATATTTCGTCGATTACCATTCAAAACGAATTTTATAAATAATTTTTAAATTCTTTTCAAAAACAATTTCAACTTCCATTTCAATTCAAATCAAAATTGAATTTTTCCTTATAAATTCGTTTTAAAATTCATTTCTATTCAATTCAAATTTCAATTCAATTTGAATTCATTTCAATTCGCTTTCAATTCAATTTGAATTCGTTTTCAATTCAATTCAATTTCAAAGTCGTATTCTATTCGATTCAATTCAAATTGTTTTTCTATTTGACTTAAATCAAATTCGTTTTCTAATCAATTTAAATCAAAATTCGTTTTCTATTCAATTTAAATCAAATTCGTTTTCTATTCAGTTCATTTCGAAATCGTTATATATTCAATTCATTTCGAAATCGTTATATATTCAATTCATTTCGAAATCGTTATATATTCAATTCATTTCGAAATCGTTATATATTCAATTCATTTCGAAATCGTCATATACTCAATTCATTTCGAAATCGTTATATATTCAATTCATTTCGAAATCGTTATATATTCAATTCATTTCGAATAAAATTGATATAAATATCGTTCACGTTAAAATGGCGTCAATCTAATCAACACGGCTTCATATATTTCTATTTTCAAATATTCTATTTCAAATATTTCTATTTCAAATATTTCTTTTTCAAATATCTCTTTTTCAAATATTTCTTTTTCAAATATTTCTTTTTGTCAACACACGACTAATCTCAATGAATGAGTACTGTCCACGTGTGACTATTTTTGTTAAATTATTTCGTTCAACACATGACTAATCTCAATGGATGAGTACAGTCAACACATGAACCTTTATTTTATATTGATAAAGATGTAAATTTTATTATAAAAATATTTCGTTCAACACATGACTAATCTCAACGGATGAGTACAGTCAACACATGAACCTTTATTTTATATTGATAAAGATGTAAGTTTTATTATAAAAATATTTCGTTCAACACATGACTAATCTCAACGGATGAGTACAGTAAACACATGAACCTTTATTTTAGGGTGCGTTTTTTAGAGGTCCCTATTAAGTTTCAAAATATAAAAAAAAACCCGGTCATAAACTTATTGTAAATTAGGTCCCTATTTTCTGAAAAGTCATCAAAAAAATATGAAAAAAATATAAAAAAATCACGTAAATTCGTATTTAAATAAAACATGTACTCGCCCAAAAATTCAGATCAGAATAAAATAAAAACATGCATCAAAATCGAAAAAATACAGAAAACAACGAAAAATGCAGTAATTTGCATCAAATCATGCACATATTTGGAATACTTGCATTCATCTGTGCAAGTATATCTCTGTTATATTTTTACATGCAATACTTGCATACATGTGTGCAAGTATTTAAAATAGTTGCATACATGTATGCAAGTTTCTGCACACATTTTATTTTCACATGTAAATACTTGCATACATGTGTGCAAGTATTTCAAATAGTTGCACACATGTATGCAAGTTTCTGCATATATTTTCAACTGAAACAGCTTCAGAAATACTTGCATACATGTATGCAACTATTGGCAAAAGTTGCATACATGTATGCAACTATTTTGCAAGTTTTAAATTCGCAATACATCCCTGTAATTAATGTTTTCTCTGTAAACCCGCCCCCTATTTTAGCTGCCGCCTGGAATCTTCCGCCTGCCACTTTCCATACCTCCGCCTCTTTCGTTTTCTGTCCAAATTTTCAGGCGCTATCACTTAAAAAAAAAAAAAAAAATTTCTAAAATCTGTAAACATTCACGGAAGTCCACAGAAATTAAAAAAAAAAGTTGCATCAATGTATGCAACTTTTACGAATAGTTGCATACATTTATGCAACTATTCGAATACACATGCATATATTTATGCACGCCTGTTTGAAAAAATGCATACATGTATGCAGTTTTGCTATATAACTGCATACATGTGTGCATATATGTCAAAATACATGCAAACGTGAATAAGTTGCACGTAGGTATGCAGTTTTTAAACAAATGCATCATCAGATGCATGTTTTAACAATATGTGCATACATGTATGCATTTATACTGCAGTTTTGACGCAGATTTGAAATAAATGCATACATGTATGCAACTAATCTATTTATATGCATGTTTTGATGCAATTTACTGCATTTCGTTGATTTTCTGTATTTCATGATTTCGACGTTGTTTTCAATGTTTTTTTGATCTGATTTTTTTCACGATTAATTGTTTTAATTAAATACGAATTTACATGGTTTTTTAATATATTTTTTTATATTTTTTTATATGTTTTTGAAAATAGGGACTAAATTTACAATAAGTTTATGACCGGGGGTGAGCCTAATTAAGTTTCGTTTTAGGGATGTGTGCCTAATATTCACTTTATTTTATATTGATAAAGATGTAAGTTTTATTATAAAAATATTTCGTTCAACACATGACTAATCTCAACGGATGAGTACAGTCAACACATGAACCTTTATTTTATATTGATAAAGATGTAAGTTTTATTATAAAAATATTTCGTTCAACACATGACTAATCTCAACGGATGAGTACAGTCAACACATGAACCTTTATTTTATATTGATAAAGATGTAAGTTTTATTATAAAAATATTTCGTTCAACACATGACTAATCTCAACGGATGAGTACAGTCAACACATGAACCTTTATTTTATATTGATAAAGATGTAAGTTTTATTATAAAAATATTTCGTTCAACACATGACTAATCTCAACGGATGAGTACAGTCAACACATGAACCTTTATTTTATATTGATAAAGATGTAAGTTTTATTATAAAAATATTTCGTTCAACACATGACTAATCTCAACGGATGAGTACAGTCAACACATGAACCTTTATTTTATATTGATAAATATGTAAGTTTTATTATAAAAATATTTCGTTCAACACATGACTAATCTCAACGGATGAGTACAGTCAACACATGAACCTTTATTTTATATGTATAAAGATGTAAATTTTATTATAAAAATATTTCGTTCAACACATGACTAATCTCAACGGATGAGTACAGTCAACACATGAACCTTTATTTTATATTATTCTTTATCTTCTAAATTGGAATGAGGCCCAATCAATCACCATATAATGTTAACTATATGGATTTTCATACATCACACGTATATATAGCATTGAAAATAATCAACCATCAACCAAAGTGCACTACACTGTATAAGCATCAAATATAGATATCTAATGCTTATAACAGTCTGTCAATCAATCGATCGACATATTTAATCAATCAGGATGAGTGAACTTCAAATTTCATCCCAACACCCGTGTAGGGTTTCAAACAATCAAACACAAATTTTATTCGTGTAGTTGGGCGATGTGTAAAATTTATCGACCCAATCTATGTCCTTCAAATAGGTGTACATAAACAAATCGTCCGGTTTGTAAATGAATATTTATTTATTCACATTCACGTATATTCATATTCACGTTAAAAATTATATTTTTAACGATAAAACATTTTATTTTAACATATGAATCTCTATTCGGTTCATTCTTTGAGTAAAATGATACTTTTATTTTACTAACTTATTTTAGAAAATTTCGGCGGCATAACGGCACGATACTAGAAACGGGACGAGGCCTAGCCTTATCCCCGGTCTAGTGAAGGCCCACGCCATTCACACATCAATCAAATCCATTCATTTCACCAAACAATTCAATTTCAATCAAATAATCTAACTAATTTTATGCAACCAAACAATTCAACAAACAAGCCATCCATGGTCTGTGGATGACGGGTGTCGGGTGCAACTAAAAACCGTCTGCATCCTAGTATATATATATAACTAGAAAAGAAATTGAAGAGTGGGAAATTCTCACCAAAGCTAATCCAATCATCACGACTCTTCTTATGTAGAAAATCTTGTCGTTCTCGCCCTTTGTCACTTTCGCCGCCCGTAATCGCTACATGTATAAAAATCACATTTTTATTATCTATATTATATAAAAATCTCACCTTTATATCTTCTATAAGTTAAAAATCAGATTTTTATCCTCTCTATAATATAAAGATCATATTTTTATTTACTTCATATGTCAAAAACTGTAGAAGCTTTAAAATGGAGAAAACTCACTTTTTTTCTAACGTCCGGATTCGCTGTTCGGGTCCTAGACTTTGCAAACGAGTTTCAATCTTCACTCCATCTTTTATCTAGCTTAAACACGCCATTCCGGACAACTTTCGCCTAGGGGTCTTTTTGCCGAAAATGCTCCAATTCGCCAGAATTCGCGAAAGTACACGAATTTTACCGCTTTTGAACAGCAGACTTCGAACGTGTTTTCCGAGCAGCTCCGAACTCCAAAACATGACTTCCATATAGCCAAATCGAAGAGAATTTCGTGCTCTACAACTTTGGTCTTGAGAGACTTTGGCCAAAAGCGCACCGTTTGGGAGTTATTGGCGAAATACGGTCAGGGACTTATTTGCAAAACGGGCGATTAGTGAAAAATGGGTTTTTGAGCGTAGCGGGGCCCACGGCCGGAGTTGGGTGGCCAGCGGGCGGTGGCGGGCCTGATTGGGCGTGGGGAGTTAGCTGATGGGTGGTGGCGGCGGTGGTGGCGGCGGTGGTGGGGCCCGTGGTGGTGGCGGTGGTTGCTTGGGGTTTAGGGGTTTGCAAATGGAGAGAGGAGAGAGAGGAGGAGGAAGAGGAGGAGGAGGGGAGGAGGAGGAGGGGCGGCCGGCGGTGGAGTGGCTGGGGAGGCGGCGGTGGAGGTGGGGCAGCGGCGGTAGGGGGTGAGACTCCATTTTTGAGTTTTTGTGAAGAAAGAGGAAGAGGAAGAAAGTGAAGAAGAAAAGGAAGTAAAAGTGTTTATATGCTAGTTTCTCGCGTATCGCCCGAACGCTAGCGATCTCCGATGGCCGCGGATTTCGGACACGAGATAATAGACATGTAGACGAGTCCAACGAAACAAGTTTCGTCGAATTCCGAGTTCGTTTGACCATTCAAAAAAAATCACAAAAATGCTCAGATAAGCTCTAAAAATGCAATTTTGGCGCACCTTTTCTTCTCGCACGCTCACATGTTAACTTCAAAAATCATGCCCTTATGGATTTAACCATTTTTAGACGATACGAATCCATAAAAAAAAACGAAATCGAATTCTGAGGTCGTATCAATAATGTTCCTTTGTAAAATGACTACTCGCTTTACCCGGAACTGTTTCAGCTCGCACGGCCACATATTAACTCCGTTCGACGCGCCATTTGGAACTCAACAATGATTTGTCATTATGAATCCATAAAAATTTATCTCGTCGAATTCTGAGCTCGTATGCAAAATTTCACTTTTTAAGGGCTATGTTTTGTTAACCGAAAAGCTCCAGCCCATAACCACTATTCCGGATATCGGAATAAATCGAAGCTTATACTTTTCGGAGTTCTAAACGATATTTTGAACTCAATGGAAGTGGTTTCGAGTCCAAATTCATCCGTATGCAAACTTTGACTTTTTGGGCCATGTATAATTTACACAGCGACTATTCTGAATTTTCAACTGGGCATAACTTTTGATTCCCGCTATGAAATTTTGATTTTCCAGATTCGTTGGAAAGATATCATCAATTAGATCCTATCATTTTTGGTTTCGTTAAAATCCGGATTGTTTTGCACCCGGTACATTCAATTGAAGTTTGAAATCAAATTATCGAACTACCGCGCCATTTTCAATTCTATTTATAATTATTTATAATTATTTATAGTCTAACGACGGCGTATACAATATATACGTTCTATTATATTCAAAATAAATTTTTTTCGTCGATATTATTTAAAATAATCTATTTTAAATGTTCAAAATTCGCTAAAATTGCCAAAATAAAATTTTTAAACTGGCTCAGAATTTCCGGGTTATTACAGAGGAGGAGAAGAGGGAGGGTGTGGCGCCAACGGGCACGGCGGTGGTGGGCTGACGGGCGGCGGTTTCCCCCGTCGATCTCCCTTTTCTTTTTCCTTTTTGTTATTATAATCTTGTTAGACTGAGTGGTTGCGAGAATAAGGGTTTGGGCCTCCTTATATAAATAATTTAATTAATTTATTTATTTTCCAAAAAGGTGGATTTTTCGTTCAAACTCCGAATTGAACGCAATGACTGCCGCCCATAGCTAATTACCCCCATCCCGAGCACAATGGGATATGTTTCGTAACCCAATTCGGGTATTACGATCAGTTTCTACTAAATCTAAAATATAAATCAATATATTTAAATTCAAACGCACATTTTAATGTACCGGGGCCACATACTGACTCTGAAAATTTTGAAAAACTTATTTATAGCTTTGTATTGATGATACGGTCCTAATAAAACTAATTTCGTCAAATTTAGAGACCGTTTGAAAAATGGTCATTTTTCGGCCGATCCAAATTGACTGAAACTGTTAAAACACGTTTTCCTTTGCCACGCTCACATATTGATTTCAAATATTATGAATTTTGGAATATATCAATATTTTGACATCTCGGATCCAACAAATGTGGTTTCATCGAAAATGGAGGTCGTTTGCAAAATTTCCATTTTTAAGGGCTATATTTCCCATAGCGACTATTCCGAATTTTCAACTGGGCATAACTTTTTATTCCCGCTATGAAGTTTGGATTTTTCAGATTCGTTGGAAAGATATTTTCAAATAGATACTAATAATTTTGGTTTCACTAAAATTCGGTCTATTTTGAATACTGTACATTCATTTGAAATTTGAAATCGAATTTTCAAACTACCGCGCCATTTTCAATTCCTTTTATAATTGAAATAAATATTTATATTCTAACTTTGATTTATATTAATATTTCCATTCTAATTTTATTGAGAATAAATTTTGTTGTTGTTATTATTTAAAATAAATCATTTTAAATATTCAAAATTCATTAAAATTGCCAAAATAAATTTTTTAAATTGGTTCTGATTTTTCCGAGTTGTTACAATCTCCCCCACGTAAAATCATTTCGTCCTCGAAAAGGAACGAAGATGAGTGTTGTTTAACTAATTAACTCAACTTTCAGTTTGGCATTCATTCTTCAACTTTTCAATTTCTAAGAATTTTCGAAATTTTCAAAAATTTGGCTAATACCCTAAATTTTCGAGAAATTTCGAAATAACCTCTTTTGTAAGGGGAGCACCGGGAAAACCCCCGAACCGCCACATAGGCCCTCTCATCTCAAAACGAAAAAGAAAAAGCCAAGCGTCTAGCCCATCGTCTCATAAAATCATCCAAACCCAATAAATTAGTAAACATATCCCTTTTTGTCGGGCATACAATTTTATTCCTCTTCTCTAGCCTCCTTGCTATGTCCTGTTCAATATTTATAAATGTATATGCATGTGATTTCAATCAATTTTCAAGTCAGTTCAATATTTAGCATAATGGTTCAAAATATAATAAATCAAACCAATGATCAAACTACACAATCAGCAATCAATTATTGATTATCGTTTCAAGCACATAACTTTAGATATATATACATAAAATCATGTTTTTGATGCCAATTCACAACAATAAACCTTCTCTAGTCTTGGTACTCACACCAGTCTAATGGAAATATATAAACATCCCACTTTTGAAACTCGAACACAAAAACTGAGGATACTATAGTAATAATCATTAGGATCGTCTCCAGGCGATTTGTAACACCCCGAATTTTCTATTAACACTAAAGTTGCTAAATAATAATAAGTGTGTAGAAGAGGGTATGTATCTAATATGAATATAAAAATATTAATAAGTATGTAAGAGAGGGGATGTATCTAGTATGAATATAAAAATATTAATAAGTGTGTAAGAGAGGTGATGTATCTAATATGAATATAAAAATATTAATAAGTGTGTGAGAGAGGGGATGTATCTAATATGTATATAAAAACAATAATAAGTAAAGGGGGATGTATCTAATATGTACATTGTAGAAAATATATATATATATTTATGACATGAATAGAAGTTTATTAATATGCTGAGTGTTTGCTGAGTCACTTCTGACTCATTGCTGAGTCAACAAGATAAACCCCATCTTGTCTGAACGGCTGCGGTTATTTCTAGGTTAAATCTAATGGCCTAAATGAATTCTAAAATCTATAAATAAGTGGGTAGACCCTAGACCTAAATCACTTGTAAAATTAGAGAAGCTACCGTCATGCTGCTGCCATGGAGTTCAGCATAGCCGTCACAAACTAAGAAGAGGAAGCCTAATCATCTACAACTAAATCTACACAAATCAAATCAAAAGATCTCTCTTTCTCTAATTCTTTTCTTTTGTTGGTGAGTATGATGATTCTCACAAGACTATTACAAACTAATTTGACTCAGTTATGAATGGATCACAAGAAAGTGACGTGATTTGTAATTGTAAATTCTATATATTGTGGATCTCTTATTATGTTATTATGTTGTCATATGATGTAAATTATATATGCTATGTCATGCTATGTTGTAAATTGTCTTATGCTATGTCGTGCTATGTTGAGAATCATGTCAGGCTATGTTATACTATCATACTATGCCATGTTATAAATCATGCTATATTATGTTGTAAAATCATGATGTTGTTGGAACATGCTTAAAGTTATGTTTTTTTTATTTAAATGGATCTTGTTTATGGGAATTTGCCTATTAGGTTAGGTGTACCCATAAAATTGAAACTATAATTAAATAAAACTTGATTATGGGAATTTGCCTATTGAGTTAGGTGTACCCATATAAAACCATGTTGTTAAAAAATTAAATGATGTTGATTCACACATGTTCATATGTAAGTTTATGAAAATTGATTGAGATTATATTAGGTGAATTTTGAACAAGTTGACATCTTTAGGTCCATGACATGTATAATCTATGCAAGTTGGACATATGCAAGTTTCACCCCTTATTATGATTCATTTGGTCACATATACATGTTGTTATTATGATAATCTCTTTTATGCTATGAGTTAGGCTATTCGAGTCTAACATATATTTTGCGAATAAACGTTCAAACGTGGGGTAGGGGTAATATTAGGAATTAATGAATTGGGTGCAATTTTGTAAGATGTTGCATACCATGAATGAATGTCCATAATTGAGTCAATTATGGACATTGTTAAAAATTGGAAGTAATTAATAATTCAAGTAGGGAATTATTAAAATTGGGGGAAAGTGGATTATTATTAATAATCAATGCTTAGGACACGAGGTTGGACCCGTTTGTGATGTAAACCTGCCCGGACCCGCCCGGCAAATCCAGTAGTCACAAATGTCGGCCCAATGTGAGAGGTCCTAGGCCCAAACTAAAGCATAACAGTTGTAAAGACACGAGGTTAGACTCTTTTATGGTGTAAGACAGCCCGGACCCGCCCGGCAAATCCATCTGCCATAAATGCCAGTCTAATGTGAGAGGTCTTTATGAGGTTATGGCCTTAATGAACTAAGAAATACTTAACCAGATAATCATGTAAGGTGGGACATGGGGGTTAAGTAGGTGCCTTGGGTGGCATGAGGAATCTGGTGGTTGCCTTTAGAGGCATTTGAAATACGATTAGACTTAACCAAACACACATGTAAATGAACATGACTAAGTGGGTTAAGTGGGATGGACTAATGGGGACAAGCTTAGGTGGAATGCTTGTGGTAAATAGTGGGGGCCCATTTCAACCAGTATCCCAAAACGTATCTTTGTGGGCTCGACCCAAGTCGAGGACGGGACAAGCAAACTGGGTTTGACTATAAGAGGCCAAAACAGGGAGCGGTGGCAACGCAAGTCCAACGGGTTTCATATGCGTGTGTGGACCCGGGCTGGTAGGTAAGACGTTGTTGCATCGTGTAGGTATAAGCCGTGCATGTCCGTTGTATCTGGTTGACACTTTAGGGGAGTGATACACCCCACTGTGGGGCCAGCACGGGTATCTACGAGTTAGGGAGCCGATCGAATAATGGGAAGTAGGGTACACCTAGTGGAGATAGGGGCAGGCGGCACCTATGTAGTCAGCTAGGGGTATGTAACGCCATTGGGAAAGTTTCTAAGTGAAGCTAAGTGGGATGAATCTTTAGGGTGACTGGTGTGGTGTAGTATAGTGTTTATCCTTTAGTATTTAGGAGCGCCTATAACGTTGCCTTTAGCGATTGTCTATGTCCTTAATCTGCTCTTCATAGACATTTTCTTGTTTTCCAGCTTATGCCTTAGTCTAGTTATTTTGGTAATAGTATTGTAGAATTATCATATTCACCAGACTTTATGTCTGACCCCCTCTTTTCCATCCTTTTTCTCCCTTCAGGTCCGCAGGTTGGGCCAAGTTCTAGTGGAGTCTAGTTGGATCGCTTATCTACTGGAAAGCTTGGACTGCTGAAGTAAAGTCCAGCTTGTTATCTTTCTTTTTAATGGCTATTCATGTAATGGGATTATGTACTTGTTTTATCAAGATAGATATTGTACTTGACATTGAATATGGTGTTATGATGTAATCAAACATGTTTTGTCTTCTGCTACAATGAAATAAAGTTTTTGAATTTCCAAGTATTATTTTATATCTGTCTTGTTGTAATTTTACTGTTCTATATTCACTTAAAACCTCCATGGAAGTTAATGCATTCCCTTTGTGAGTGACATTAATGGACGTGGGGTGTTACACGATTAGAGTGTGAATCTATATTTATCGAATATATTTGAGGCATCAAATACACGTGGATCAGATGTATATTAAAATCACTATATACTTGATTGTCCAAATTCAATATAAAATAAACATTCAAACACGAATAATTGAATTTAATATTTTCAAAAAAAAAATGGTTTTCATTTTTATTTTTAAAAACAACACTCTTCACACTTGTTCTACGATACTACTGATCCCATCTCTAACGAGTCATTCTCACTAGATATTACTAATCCATTCTCTGATGAATTTTTTCGTTTGGTTATAATGTGACTTGTTCTCGAGCTCTGTAAACCAAAGCTCTGATACCAAAATGAGGCGACCCGAACTTCCCCATGAAGGAAAGCCTGGATTGAGTTGGGAATACGACAAATCGGAACACAATTAGAAGATCTTTTCATTGCTTATTACAACAATTTCATCAGAATACAAGAATATACAGAGTATGAACCAATAATATGCATTAGAAAAATATCAGGGATTTAAATTACATTAAAATGCAGCGGAAAAATAATTCAAAACACAACTGAAAGAGATAAACGGATACAGAGCTTTCCGAATATCAATCCAGCTATAAACCAGGATCTTATGAATATAAATCTGCAAAACCAAACTACTAGTTGCCCACGTGGAAAATAGGGGCACCAAGAGTTTAGGTTAAAACAATAAACTGCAGGTCAGTCATGTGACTGGTGTGAGAACCAAAACAGTTATTTAAAACTTTACTTTAAATCAGATATATCAAGTGACCACGCCGTATAACACGGAACGGGTTTCCTCCCAAGAATACCGGTGCATGAAACAAAACAGCGCAATACTTTTTGGAAAAATGAAGCCATTATAAGACCCAGGTCCCATCACACAACCCAACGCAAGCCGGAGGATAGGGTTTTCCCTTATAATAGCCAAACCTGCTTGGTACGTTTAAAACAAATCATTTGATACTATTATACGTGCATAGTGTATAAAACAACTTCAATATAAATGTATCAATCCTAGACGGCATGGGTACCAAATATCATGTTGCCAATACTAGGATCTACAATAAAAACCGAAATGTCACGTATTGGAAGTTGGATTTCCATCTATGAACCAAGGCAAGGGATCGTCCTTACCGAATTCAAGACTGTCTAGCCCGAGCCTAAGGCAAGTACTCTGTCAAGCCTTTGAATCATCAAGGCCGGTCCACGCGGAGTGGATTAAAATGCCTGAACACTGCGTTTCCCCGCCATATGAGGCGTAAATCTGATCTGTATAAAGACCATCTATCGGCTCCGCAAAGACCGAAATAACCAAGGTGCCTCACTATCCACCATCCACATAAGTAAAACGCCTGGGCATGCAAAACCCAGACACCACTCCTAGCTAAAAGGAAACGCTTGACCTCCCTGAGGTCCTCTCCCGTTTCTGGTTCACACCAGGGTGCGAGGCTCGCGAATTAACGCTACATAAAGCTATGCTATATTAAAGCCGTGGTTTGATAATTAACCACAAGACTTTGTTTTCAACAGAAGCCTTGATCATTTGCATCTCAGCATGCCACATAGGCAATTCATGCTATGCAACCGATGTCTAACAATCACACAGAATGAAATCCGATGTCAGACACACATCCATTTACAAGTTCGTTTTGCGTCTGAATGAAACTGGAGGCACCTTATTCCTCGTCCCATATGTCCAATAAAGGAGAGAGACCCTCCGATAACAGGTCAATCCCCAAGTACGTCTAGACAAACACCAATTATTAACTTGTCTTGGGTGTACATCCCAATCAAGACATCAGTAATCATCCAAACGATGTGAAGACCCCTGGTCTTCAACCACCGTCTTCATCGTCGACTCATCGCCGATTCAGTTATTCAGAATGGGATAAACCCGGTCTTTAACCACCGTCTTCATCATCGACTCATCGCCGATTCAGTTATTCAGAATGGGATAAAACTGGTCTTTTCGAATAACTCGCCTATATAATAAACAAGTGCTACAAAAACACAACATATGCCTCATTCCAATTCGGAATATTCTTTTATTTGAATATTCATATCCTTTGGGAAAGGTTCCCCTTAATTTTATCAAAGATAAATCCTTTAAATTTATTCTTTAATCTTCATTTGTATATCGATCCAAACCAAATTATGATTTATCCAAACTTGTCAGGATTAGCGAACCTTACCGAAGTAATCATTTGTTTTAATTTCTCAATCCCTACCGATTCATCCCATGAAGTAAAACTGGTAATACTTCATACCTAACACCATGGTGTTATCAGTAAAATTAATTACCATTTCACGTTCAAATCTAATGAAAGATTTAATTAACCCTTGAAGCAAAACTGGTGATACTCCATTCTCGATCATTTCTTGGATTTGATCATTTTAGTTATCAAATTCACCTTTCAATCTACTTAAGGATTCATTAAAACTCTAATTCAATTTTATTTCCAAAAATCATTACTTAATGATTATTTAGAGTTAAGAAATAAATCTTATCTTTAACTGGGTTAAAGAACTAATGTCATTTAAAACACACCTTACGATAAACCCAAATCACATTCCATTAAAAAATGAATCTTCACGGAAAACCGATCAATATATATAATCGATATGGACTTCCATATCCAACCGATACTATAAATGGAATAACAGTAAAGCATCTTAAATTCCATATATAGTAACAGTCTTCCTCCACAGAAATCCACTTCGATTATTTCCAAATCGAATTCCATTCCAATTTATTTTATTAAATTGGAAGACTTCACTTTGGAAAATTTCCTTTAGATCTTAACAAAAGATTTATAAATTCCAATTCACATTTCACTGTAAATCGGGTTAAAGAATGAATGTCGTTAAAAACACAGTTCACGATAAATCCAATTCACATTCCTTTTTATTCCAATTAGTAAATATAATTGGAAACTCTAACAATCTTAATTAAAAGATTTATTTTCTTCACATGGGGTTCAAGAACAGTGTTACTGAAGACGCTATTCATGACAAACCCAAAATCCCATTTGATATTAAATACAAGACTATGAATAGGAAATATATCGGCTTATATTCAATATCAAATTCTAAATTCAACAAACATCATATTGGAATAACGATATATATATATATATATATATATATATCTTCCAAATTCCTCCATAATGCCCGTATAATCACGTAATCCAATATCGAAATATACCAAAGATAATTTCGATTGAAATCCATTCTAATTCATGTATTGGGAATCCTGGTTGTTTTAAAAACCATTTCAAATCCAATTTATTTATTTAAAAATAATGGATTATATCTCTAGTTAATAACTAGTTCATTTCGATAAAAATCTATTTTTATCTTTTCAAATATAGAGTTTTTCATCCCAATTCTTTCCAAACCATTTCTTATGATTTTACACTAATTATTGATATTTTTAATAATTTTACCAAGGCCCGTACAGTCGATTTCCATAAACGGCCATCGAACTGCACTTACAGCGACCTTTTCCAAATTTTATTTGGATATAATTCCAAATCCAACCATTAGATTTGTAATTTCTTGTATCCGTTAGAAAGATTTTTTCGATACGAACCCAACAGTTCTGGTTTTAGGAGAATCCGACGGTAGGATCTCCCGTTATGTCAATTTGAAGTCAATGGTCGAAATTCGCGAACTACCGCGGCACGGCGCGTTCTATTCAGGCCATTATATATATAATATATATATTATATATATAACAACTCGGAAAATCTTAATCAGTTTGAAAATTTTAATTTGGCTATTTTATTGGATTTTAAGTATTTAAAATAAATATTTTAAATAATAACGACCAAACTTAAGTTTGAATCGATGTTGAAAATGAATATAATTATTTCTAATTATAAACAAGGCCTGAAATGGCATGGTAGTTTCAAAATTTGAATTCAAACTTTGACTGACTATACCAGATGCAAAATAAAACGATTCTAGTGAAACCAAAAATATTTAAATCTGTTAGTGAATATTTTTCTAACAAATCTGAAAAATCAAAGTTTCATAGCGGGAAGCAAAAGTTACGGCTAAATGAATTTTCAGAAAGGTTGCTAAAGAGTTTATATAGCCCGTGAAAATGGTCATTTTGTAAATGACCTCAGAATTCGACGAAACCACTTTTGTTGGATCTGGGATGTCAAATTATTGCTAGGTTTCAAATTTCATAATTTTTGAAGCTAGCATGTGAGCGTGGCAAAGGAAAATGTGTTTCGTCGATTTCTATTAAATTAGATCGACCAGAAAAGGGCCATTTTTCAAACGGTCTCAGAATTCAATGAAACTAATTTTGTTGGGACCGTATCGTCAAAACATAGCTAGATTTATTTTTCGGGAATTTTTAGAATCAATATGTGGCCCTGGCAAATTGAAATGTACGTTCAAATTAAAAATTGAATGTTTTATATTTTAATTTGAAGGAAAACTAATTGAAATAGTCGAATGGGCCTTCGAAACATATCCCATTGTGTTTGGAATTGGGGTATTTGGCTGGGGACGACAGTCATTGGGTTTGGATTGGTGTTCGTGTGTGAAAGAGGGTATTTTAGAGTTTTAAAAATATATAAATAAATTAAAAAAATCCTATTGGCCCATCATTATTCTCTCTCCCCGATATGTCTTCGACCGACGACGATAAACCCTTCCTTCTCTCTTCTTTTTCTTCTGATCCACGCATCAAAATCAAACACTCCGGTTGGGAAATTTGTAGAGCTCCTTGAGATCTTTAAATCCATACAAGTTTGGGAATTTATCGTGGTGAATTTGAAGAGAATGATCGCCAGGAAGTCTCCCACTTCGAACTGCCGCCGCCACCTCTACAGGAGATTGCACCTGACCCCTCCGCCGCGCGCAGGTGAGCGCTCCTCCCCCTTCGACATTGCATAGCCCAATCCTCTTCAAGCTTCACAGATTTTGAGTAAAATCGAAACCTAGTTTCGAACCTTTCAGCTGAGGTACGACCTATTTTAAATTAAACTATTCCATAGCATTTTAGTGCGCTACAGTGTCTGATTTCACCGTAAAAATCATATCTTTTTCGTTTTTGATGAAATTCAGTGATACAAGAGACAGTGGACTCATGTGGACGTCTTCTACATTCTAGAAGAGACCGCATATTTTTCTGAGCCTTCTGCTATTTTTGGTGGAGTGGAACCCAATGTGTGATTTTTGAATTATAAACGATATGGAAAACGATGATGTATAAATTATATAGTCGAAGTATGAGTTATATAAGCGTTGTGCACCTCATGTATAAGCGTTGTATAAGTTGTACGTTCGGTGTATAATTTATATATGCGTTGTAAAAATTATATATGTGTTGAAAGTGAAGTGAAATATACTTATATATATATATATACGCCCCTCATCCACAAACCATGGACGATATTTATTGGTTGTGATTGGTGTGAAAATTGGTTGATAGCGAATGCTTGATTAGAATTGTTTGTGGTTGAAATTGATTGATTGTGGTTGAAAAATACCCGTTTGTGGTTGAGAATTATTTGGTTGAAACCACATAGGATTAGTTTGCGGAAAAGAGAAAAAATAAACTTGTCGCCTGCATGCGAACTAGATGCATGAAATCCCCATTGTCAAAAGCTGCGAGGCTTTAAGGTAGAGCGAGGAGCCGTACTAGGGACGGTCCCGGTTTTAGCTACCTTTCCGTTATGCTGCCAAAATTTTCAATGATATTCATGTGTTAGAATTATCTTCCTGTGTTGAAACTATATTCGTGTGAAAAATCACATTTTTATTTTATATATATACAAACTATATAAAACATTCATGTGTTGAATAGAAATTCATTCATTGAATAGAAATTCATGTGTTGAATGGTATTTGTGTTTTAAATAAAATGTTTTGACAATAAAAATTACATTTTTATTTTATATATACAAACTATAGAAAACATTCATGTGTTGAATAGAAATTCATTCGTTGAATAGAAATTCATGTGTTCAATGGTATTCGTGTTTTAAATAAATTGTTTTAACAATAAAAATCACATTTTTATTTTATATATACGAACTATAGAAAACATTCATGTGTTGAATAGAAATTCATTCGTTGAATAGAAATTCATGTGTTGAATGGTATTCGTGTTTTGAAATAAATTGTTTTAATATAAAAATCATATTTTTATCATCTATATAAACTATATAAAATAGTCGTGTTTTGAAATAAATTGTTTTACATTAAAAATCACATTTTTATCATATACATGAATTGTTAAAAATAGTGAAGTGTCGAAATAAATGGCGGTAGGATAAAAATATCATTTTCATCAAATATATGAAAAGAATATGGTTTTGAAATCGAAGAATAGATTATATATATATATATATATATATATTTATACATATAAATATAATTAAAATAAATTGAATAACGAAGCTGTAGTTCGTGTTTTGAAACCGTGATTTCAAACGATTAGTGTGGGAGATCCGACCATCAGATTTTCCCGAAACCGAAACCGTTGGGTTCGCCTTGGAAATATCTTTCTAATGACACCCACTTTGTGAAGATCCAACAGTTAGATTGTCTGGAATGTTTAATTCAAATCTAAAGAAAAACAGCACCAGAATCGATTACATATATATAATTAAATTAAATCAAATAACGACGCTGCAGTTCGTATTTTGAAATCGAAACTTCAAACGAGTGTACCGGGAGATCCGACCGTCGGATTTCCCCAAAACTAGAACCATTGGATTCGTTTTGAAAAGATCTTTCTAACGATATAAAATTTGTGAAGATCCAACGGTTAGATTTTCAGATATATGTAAATCAAATCTGAAGAAAAACAGCGTAACGGCCGCGTTATGGCCTGAAGCGTCGTTTGAATGAAATGGCTATTTTTAAATAAATAAAAATAGTGATAAATCGTTATAAAATATTATAAACGATATGAAAAAGAAATAAACTGATTTTACCCGGTTTATTGAATATTTGATGACTGAATGCGAAATTTATAAACTAACTGAAGGTTAGCTAAGTTTGATGGTTTCCTGGGTTTTGATCTAATGTTGGTTTCGGCCTTCAGGGTTAATATTTGGGAAATCGTTCTCTTACTAATTTACGGTTAGTGATTAATGAATTGGAACAAGGCGTATGTTGTGTTTGTGTAGCAATTGTTTATTATATACGCGAGTTGCTTAGAAAGACCGGGTTTATCCCATTCTGAATAACTGAATAGACGATAAGAAGTCATTGATGAAGACGGTGGTTGAAGACCGGAGATCTTCACCTCGGTTGGAAGATAACTGATGTCCTGATTGGGAGGCATCCCGAAATATGGATAATGAGTGGTGATCGTCCAGACGTACATGGAGATCGATGGGTATGCGAGGTATATAGTGCCTCCGGTTTCGTTTAGAACAGACTTGTAAATTGACTGTTTGTGTAACGTCCCGCATTTTTATCGGTTTATATTTTGAATATTTAAACCAGTTTAAATATTTAATTGAAAATATAAGTGGATTAAAATGAAGTTGAACGTATAAAAATATATATTAAATATAATCGAGTCCGTAATATCGCGGCAGTTCGTAATTTAACGTTCTAAACTTCAACTGAGTGTACAGAACCCATTATAAATTGGATTTCTGCGAAACAAGAAAGTTGGAATCTATTGAACTGTATCTTTCTAACAGAAGTGGAAAATGGAGATTTCGTCAAATAGATTGCAAGATATGTCCAAATCAAATATTCAGAAAGTCGCTACAGAATCGTTTATCGACCGTAACGGTTTGTTTTATGTAACTAGATATCGGATTCGAAATTGGATAAGGTTCTTTTGAGACGTAGTGATAATTTAATTTTTAAAATTTTTGTGTAATTTTTAATTAATTAAATACACAACTTTTCATTTGGAGTATTGTGCACCCTGTATCAGTATTTTTGGATTTCACAGAATGAGTTAATCTACCGGTATTATTATATTTTTGGGATCGTGGCACCTCGATGGACACGACCGTATTCTTATTTCTATCCGTAGCAGCTTTAACTTGAACAAAGTTTACGCAACACGGTACCCTAAGAATCAAACTATATATAAAACAAAATGAAAATAAAAGAATGAAAAAAAAATCCCTCCAGCCATTCCTTATCAGTAACACGCGCAACCATACATATTTCATTTCATGATTAATGAGGAATGCAAGACCATACTACTAGCCTATGCTAACATCTCATTTCATAATTAAACAAGTATGGAAATACACTGTTATCTATCATCTAAACCATCCCCTATTTCCTTTATTTGCTCCTTATTTCCTGTGAACGCAACCGTAGTGTATAATCAAATCAACTAGTCTTAGCTACCTATTCTCTATTCCTTAACTTTTAAATCTCTCATCCTATCCTATCCCCTATTACATAACGCTGTTAAACACTATCTATACAATATATATGTCAAGCTTAATTAGTATGTACAAAATAGTAGACCTATGCCTATACTAATTTCCTTAGCAAAGAAGGTTAGGCATATATATTAATATATATGTACCTTTTTCATAACCTAAGCCACCAAGAAAAGAAACTGTAGCCTGTAAGAAGCATATCCTATCCTCCTTACTATACTGTATACCCTAACCTATCTCCGTACTGAAATCCCATCAAATAAATACACCTTGCTTCTATCAAATCGAACATGCTTATGCCATACCCACCATACGCTCAAAGGAGAAAAATCGTACCTACCCTAAGTAGGAAGACATCATCCCTATACAATGTTTCTCCTTTATATATACTAAGCATCCCATTTGTTTCTGCCCAGCAAATCAAACTGAAACCTTCTCTTCAAACAAAATAAGAGTTCACGGAAAATAATAAAAATACAGTGCCTATCTTCTCGCTCTTCCATCCAAAAATGAAAGCAACCGTTTTCCACTTGAGTCATAAGATCCGTGAACATCAAAGTGGAGTAATGGGAAAAAGTTTGGGTTCATCTTTAGGGGAAGTAATAACGGTGTAGTCAAAACTAAGAAGGAAAATATATAATGAAGGGGGTAGTTGAAGTATTGTACGGTGGTGGGGTGTTTGTTTTAGAAGTAGGTTGTTCAGTTTTAACAGAGGAGGATGAGGAAATTGGGAACGTGAACTGAAGAGGGGATAATGTGTTGAAGCACATGTATTGGTAGGAGTTGAAGTTCATTAGCATGCGTGATAACTGGGCATGTTTAAAGGAAAGTAGAGAAATACAAAGGAGGGTGTATAATGCAAAGAAGTTGGGCCTCCATGTTTTAAGAGAACAAAAAAAATGTAAAATAGAAATGGGAACTGTTCGGATGGAGGAACGTTGTGAGAACGTAGAGGGTATTGAGTCACGGTCTGAAAGAGAAACTGGGTGGGGTTATGGAGTTAACGATCAAGTGTTGTGGGGTTATGAAGAGGGACCGTTTAGTGAGGCATGGTGTCATAAGTATTCCCGAGTTGATGAGTCTGGAGATGGAGGTTGAGGGAAATATTAGTGAAATGGTTGGGAGCTCACGATTCTTGGCAAAATGGAAGTGGCGTGGGCTATCATTAAGATAATGGGCTTGCGACGAAAGGAGAATAGAAAAATGTGGATGAATAAATTAACAGGGGTACTAATTCTAGTTTTGGAGGATGGAGAATTGTTGCATGAAGCAACAGGAGGCGTGTTAGTATAAAATAACGTGAAGGCATGTATGAGCGGTGCATGTTGTCAGTGCGTCGAAACTTGTATTTGAGGAAGCAGACTGGTTGCATGGAAATTCCTGTTATCGTGCTATAATTTTGAACGGAGAGCAGTCTAAAACGTGGGAAGGTGTAATGATGAGGAGTTTAACGTGGTATTTGGAAAGGGAGTTAAAGTGGCACGGGTTCATTCTTTACAGGAGCGGATGGATTGGAATAGAAGATAAATAGAAGTGTGGTAAAGGATGGATACTAGTAATAAGCGGGTAGGCTTTTGCCTAGGGCATTGGGCCATTGAAAAGGTGAGGCCTAATATAAAAAGATAAAGAAAAGAAGTATGTAGTGACAAGGTTTAACGCAAGGCTTTGGCAATTTTATTCTTGCGGGTTACATTCGAAATGAATAGGGAAGATGGCACGACAATGTTTAGAAGTATTGGAATAGGGTGTTGAGTTGATCTATGAAAGATTTCATCAAAATCGTATGGTCACAGGCTACGCAGTAGAACCAGTCTAAAGCGATTTGGCACTCGTCTGAATTCAGGCAAATTTAACCGCTCAACCTAATCAGCCGTCGCAAATCATATTTAACGGTTAACGTGCGAAAGTGAGTAAATTCAATAACTCTGATCTATTTTAAAATATTTCAATTATATTTTAATGTTGTTTGAATGTTGTGTTATGGTCGTATATGTAGATTACAATTAAATTGGTTAATATATATATATATATATATAAATATATATATATCGTTGCATAGGTTGGATACTGATTCCACCAATTATAATATTCCCTAGTATGAAATCAGTGTTAATTGTTTGACGAAGATCTGTGGATGCGGGAAACTGTTTGGTGGAATCCAACCGGATTCCACAATATTTATATGTACCTTTTGTTTTGTGTATATGCACTGTTTGAACCCAAATGCCAGTAAAACCCCATGTGAAAATTGATGTTGAATGGAAATTCAACATTCGTTTTGACTAAATAAAAAAACGATATCGATTAAGAAGGTGACAACAGTTGACCACAAAATCTATTGTTTGTTAAGGAGTTGATTGGCCGTCAGGCAAATCAACGAAGATAATTATAAAAATTTATATTTTATAATCAAAGCAAAGTTTTAAATTATAATAGAAGTTCTATTATAAACCAGTATTTTAGAGATCGTTTTTATGAAGTAAATAAAATGATTGTTGAAATTTGAATAAGTTTATAAAGTAGAAATTATCCTACGATTAAATATTTGGATAATTATCTTAAGACAAATAATTTAGAAATATTATTAGATTAAATATATTAATCTAATGGTAAGAAGTAACTAAAATCAGTTAACGAATTTACTAATGGAATGAGGTTGATTTAATCAACTGTTATTTGGAAAATGATTATTTGATTAATTGGTTTCTAGTTAATCTAATGAAAACAGTTTATAAATAAATTAATCAAAAATAATGAGATTTAATTACCTTTTTAATTTAAGAAGTTATAAATAGAACTGTGAAATAAAGTTAAAGTGAAGAGTTAACGTTTAATATAGATAATCATAAACAACCAAAGTAAGGATATGGTATTATAAAACCATAGTTCAAATTAAACAAGAAAATACGGTCTGATAGATATTATAATTAATAAGGGATTAGAGTACAGATTTATATTTGTTCTGTGGTAAGAATGTTGTCGATCAAGGTTTGAGAGGTAAATAAAACACCCCAATTTGAACGGCTTCACTATTATCAAGGAATGATATCAGTTTGTGACGGAAAGAGATGAAAAGATTAGTATAAAGGGAATATGGCAGCGTATTGCAAGTCTTAGAACTATAGCGATAAAATAAATGCAATTGACTAGGCTTAAGCGTGACTGTTATGTCAAGATTAGTTATAAAGAAGAATATTATAGCGTATGAAAAGTTTGAAAAGTCCGAGTGTGTACGACTTTTGCAGGATCTATAATATGGCTATGCGGAATGTATGTGATAACTTAAGCTATTCAATAGTTATGTGAATAAATATTCGCAAACAATATATATATCACAAATAATTATAAATGCAGTAAAGTAAAGTAAAGTGGAGTAACGACACCAGGATTTTTATATTGGTTCGGACCTCCAGTCCTACGTCCAGTCTCGAAGCTCCTCTTCGGCTTTTCACTAAACAACACCCTCTCTTCACCCGGAGGAACAGGTTCACAACACTACTTGATTCACGGGCTACAAGTTTACCCACTTGATTTCACGGGCTACAAGCTTACCCACTTGATTTCACGGGCTACAAGCTTACCCACACAGGACAATTACAAGAATTTGACTTCTGATTGTGTTCTTCTTTCAACATTGATTTGTCAACGATTGAGTACACCCTTACCCTTCCTATAATCTTTTCCTCAAGTATATGAATTGAATGCGAAGATTGGAAGGAAGTTAGTTGCTTGTTAAATCAAAATATGAGAAATATTATCAAGGATTCAATAAGTAACTTGAATTTGGGAGCTTTTTAGAATGCAAGAGTATTTAGAAAGTAAGATCAGAAATCAGAGCAAGAATCAGTGATTTGAAAGTATGATTTCAAGTCTATTTATAGTGTTGAATAGTTGCATTCCTTCATGAAGAGTTTCTATAAAGAGTTATGTCCATTTCTATTGAAATTGAATAGAAATCTCTTCACAAAAAGAAGCATCCTTTCATAAAAATTACAGCAAGAAAAAAGGTCGACAGGTCGAAATTAACAGGTAGACAGGAATTTGAAAAAATAGCCGTTATGCACAAAAGACAACAGGACCGGTCGACAGGTCCTTTTGGGCGGTCGACCGTTTTCTGGCTGTGGACCAGAGGACCTCGGTCCACAGTCTATATCATTCTGCACTCTTTCCCGATCGAAGCCTAGACCGTTTTGGCTTTTTCTGTGACTTTTCAATTCCTCAAATATACAGATTTCAGCCCCAGCTAATTTCAATCTCTAAATTGTTTTGTGCATTCATGTTATACTTTGAGGATAGATTTTAACATAAATCTAACACGACTCCATACCTATATATATATAATCTTAGCTCCATGTCATGATTTCCATTGATCTTCACTATGATCTTCATTGATTTCCACTTTGATAAATATGAATTCAGCTCGTCAATGATCTCTATTTCTATGTTGTCATTAATCAAAATATGCTATGAAACCTTTGACTCAACATTCTCCCCCTTTTTGATTGATGACAACATAGCTTGATATTACAATCTCCATTGCTATCTCCCCCTATATATATGCTCCTTTTAGGAGATATGGAATAACCTTCTCTTTGTTGTGGTGTGCCTGCAAAAAAAAATATAACATATACAGTTTTGTTACCCACTTGCTTTGTTTGGGTCCATGAGTTAGATGGAAGGTAACCGTAACCAAGAGGGTTTAATTGAACCTTTAAAGATAAAATTTTCATTATTAACTACTGAATCAAAATAATCATCAATATATTTTTCTCTGTTTTTTCAACTTACAGGAACCCAAATACTTAAGTAATCTCTATTGATATTCCTTTTCATACTTCTAGATCTATTATACAGATCTCTAGTCATAGAAGTATTCAAATTTCTATAATAATTGGATCTAGGATGAGCATTAGTACTAGCAGTAATATTTTTATTGTACATGAAAGCATATCTAGTACTATTTCTAAGATTAGTTTTATTATATCCTAAACCACTTTTGTCATGTAAAGATCGAGATCTAGATAAAATCATATTTAAATCATTTTGACCTTTATTAAATTTTGCGAACTTATTTGCACATTTATCAAATTTATTTCCAAAGTTGTTATTGACATTTTCAAAAGAAATTTTGTTATTCTTTAAATCATCAATTTCCTTATTTAATTCAGAATTTTTCCTTTTTAAAGTACCATTCTCAGTTTTGAGATTCTGAATTATCTAAAGAAGATTGTAACTTTTCAAAATTTTCTTTTGAGTCAGAAATTTCATTTTGCAAAATATTATTATTCACCTTCAAAAACTCACATTCTTTAGATAGTTCTAAATTCTTTTCAGTTAAAGCTCCATTCTCTTTTTCAAGAGACGAAATTAAAGAAATAGAATTATTTAAAGAATCTTCTAAAGATTTATTTCTATTTTGCAAAAGATCGATTTCCTTTAAAAGAACATTGTTATATTCTTTTAATTTGGAATTTTCTTGCTCGCAAATTTTTGACTTAGCTATAATGACAGTATTGAGTTTGCTCAAAGTTTTAAATTCTTTCAATAATTTCTCACGGTTTAACAAAAGATCTTTATATAAAGAATCTGTACATACCGATTGTGATCTGACATTTGCCATGAGACATTTGTTTCCTTGCTCTCCTGATTCTGCTTTGTTGCTCTTCCATTTTCTAATGCCTTGACTAGATTTCTTTATTGCCATTTGTTCTAGGATTTTGTTACGATCTCTAGAACACCTCGCTCTGATACCAATTGAAAAGTCCGAGTGTGTACGACTTGTGCAGGATCTATAATATGGCTCTGCGGAATGTATGTGATAACTTAAGCTATTCAATAGTTATGCGAATAAATATTCGCAAACAATATATATCACAAATAATTATAAATGCAATAAAGTAAAGTAGAGTAGAGTAACGACACCAGGATTTTTATACTAGTTCGGACCTCCAGTCCTACGTCCAGTCCCGAAGCTCCTCTTCGGCTTTTCACTAAACAACACCCTCTCTTCACCCGGAGGAACAGGTTCACAACACTACTTGATTTACGGGCTACAAGTTTACCCACTTGATTTCATGGGCTACAAGCTTACCCACTTGATTTCACGGTCTACAAGCTTACCCACATAGGACACTTACAAGAGTTTGACTTCTGATTGTGTTCTTCTTTTAACACTGATTTGTCAACGATTGAGTACGCCCTTCCTATAATCTTATCCTCAAGTATATGAATTTAATGCGAAGATTTGAAGGAAGTTAGTTGCTTGTTGAATCAGAATATGAGAAATATTATCAAGGATTCAATAAGTAACTCGAATTTGGGAGCTTTTTAGAATGCAAGGGTATTTAGAAAGTAAGATCAGAAATCAGAGCAAGAATCGGTGATTTGAAAGTATGATTTCAAGTCTATTAATAGTGTTGAATAGTTGCATTCCTTCATGAAGAGTTTCTATAAAGAGTTGTGTCCATTTCCCTTGAAATTGAATTGAAATCTCTTTACAAAAAGAAGCATCCTTTCAGAAAAATTACAGAAAGAAAAAAGGTCGACAGTTCGAAATTAACAGGTAGACAGGAATTTGAAAAAATAGCCGTTATGCACAAAAGACAACAGGACCGGTCGACAGGTCCTTTTGGGCGGTCGACCGTTTTCTGGTTGTGGACCGGAGGACCTTGGTCCACAGTCTATATCATTCTGCACTCTTTCCCGGTCGAAGCCTGGACCGTTTGGGCTTTTTCTGTGACTTTTCAATTCCTCAAATATACAGATTTCTGCCCCAGCTAATTTCAATTTCTAAATTGTTTTGTACATTCGTGTTATACTTTGAGGATAGATTTTAACATAAATCTAACACGAATCCATACCTACATATATATAATCTTAGCTCCATGTCATGATTTCCATTGATCTTCACTATGATCTTCATTGATTTCCACTTTGATAAATATGAATTCAGCTCGTCAATGATCTCTATTTCTATGTTGTCATTAATCAAAATATGCTATGAAACCTTTGACCCAACAAAGTTTTGAATTGTAACGGTAAATTAACGCAGTTAACCAAACTTAAGCGTGATTTTTACATATAGCAACACTTCCTAGGAAATAAAAATAGTTTGTTTTGAAATCCACATATTCGGAAGTAATAAATAACGATGTTCGTCCAAAGAAAATATAAGAATAAGTTTAGAAACAGAAACTGGAGAATTGTGTTAGAAAACGATGACAGCATTTCGATGTTCGAAATGTGATCAGAACAAAACCATCAGGATTCGGATTTTAAATTCGACAATGTCAAATATTATTAAAATGAATTATTTTTAGGAGTTATATATTATATAATTCAGAGTTGGAAAAAATGGTTAATATTTGGTTTGAAACAAATAAATTAGAATCCAATAGGAAATCAACATTTAAGTATTGACCTGAGAATAAGAAGTTTACCACAAATGAAGTTTTTAAAGTATAAATTTGGGAAAAAACTCGAGAAAGGGATTTTTACCCGTAACGGTATTTAAAGATAAACTCAAGGTTTATTTGATTAACGAGTCCAAAATTATATAGTGGATAATATTCATGTTTAAATTGAATAACAAATGTTTTGTAAATTTAGTGGGTTATGAAAGAAAATTTTTAAATATTTAAAGTGATAAATTTAAAGGGAAATACGGCAGCATATTGCATTAGTTATAAAGGGAAATATGGTAGCGTATTGCATTAGTTATAAAGGGAAATATGGCAGCATATTGCGTTAGTTATAAAGGAAATATAACAACGTGTTGCATTAGTTATAAAGGAAATATAATAGTGGGAATATAGCAGTGTATTGCAGTAGTTTATAAAAATATGGGAAACTAGAAAGTTAGTATTAAATAAAAGGGCCAGTGTTTGTGTGATGTTTGGTCGTACATTTGAATGGATGTTTGTTTTCTCACTTTGATAGTTAAATAATCGACTATCGAAGTGTTTGACCATCGTTGTTAATACGGAGAGACCGGTTGGATATATTATCTGAAAACCACTCCGTATAGGCATAAGCACTGCGAATTAGATTATGCTAAAGATAATTAAAGACGGAGTGAAATGAAAGGGTCGTCCTGTTCCAGAATGGTGCTTTCTGTTTGTCCAGTCCCAGGATAACTTGTATGGACGAATGTCTGATAGAGTATACCTAACAAATCACGTACAGTTGATCTCTTAATGGTATTACGTCTGGTGGCCAAGGAATTCGTTCCTCTTTAGCTTTTTATACCAGTGATATTTTTGGAAATCGATTCGTTAATTGACAGGTTTGATGATGTGACATTCAAAGTGAACGATAGCCAGATGTTCTGAACAATAGACGTAGCCTCTAGCCTCACAACCAAGAAGTAACAAAAGTTGGGCTAGGCAGCATGGCTAGTTGGGTCATCCCCAAGCAGGGTGTATTGTCACCGATCTAGAGAAAATTCATATTTGTTATTCTTTTCGATTATGTATCTTTGGATGACGGTTGAATGGCCAACAACCGTGGTGACGATATATTCGATACACTCAAGCTAAATGAGTGGTCGGTCATGTGTGGTTGGGTTGTAAGATGTTCTTATTGAACCCCGGTGTATCCCCTCTAGAGTACACTGATCGAAAGGTGCTCCCATACCTTGTTTGTTGGAATCCACTCTCCAATAAGCACCCTACAGTTTATGATTTTATACTATATATATGTGGAGCGTGAGATGCAAGCGTTCTGCTACTTGGATATTTATTTGTTTAGACATTATCATAATATCACTCGATTTGATATCAAAGTAATTTGGGTTATAGTAAGGTAAAAATCGCCCATGTTTATGTGTGGGCTGGTCTTACTATTATCCTTTTGTTTGAAAAGGATTTTCGAAAGATAAACGGTATGGTTGGAATTTACTCACACCAGTCCCATGACTAACCCAGAGTTTATTTTGTTTATTTTTCCTAAACTCTTCGGTGCCCAAATTTGTACGGGCAGTCAAGTGTTTCAGGCTTTTGCAGATTCACTTGGTGGAGCTCGAAGTAGAAGGCACCACAGTTAGTATTTAGAGATTATTTCCGCTGTAATATGATGTATTCTACTATGATAATGGTATGTATATACAAAACAGTTTTGTAATGCAAAGTTATGTTATATAATACATTTTATTCATTCCGCTGTGAGTTTCGTGTTTACTCTGATTCCGATGTTCTTCTTCTTCTTCTATTCTATTAGTACTATCTTATTATTCTCATCCTCTAACTTCTTTCTATTAATGATCTGAATTTTTGCGCACTTTGAGTTGAATGTGTAGGATATTAGTCAGCTAAAATTGGTACGGATTTTCGGGTCGTTACAGTTGGTATCAGAGCATAAGATTAACTTGTCACCTTGGCTCTGCGGCGTAACTCAATAAAGATGGGGTTAGTAATACCCTAGATTGAGTATGAGTGTATATATATGAACGCGTATTTGTGAATTGAAATAAAAACTATTTTATATTGTATTGACGGGTCAGTCGAGTAGTTTATGAATTCTAGTCAAAACAGTAATGCAAACTGTGTCAAAAAATTGTTTCTAAACTCTTGAACAGAGTAATTCGACACAGTATGTTTTGAAAAGAGGGTAAATAAAATAATTTTACCCAAAAATATATTTTGATATGGAAAAAGTATTTATATTGGAGTTATTACAATATATAGATATATTGAATGTGTCGATAGGGTTATAACTGAATTGGTTGTAAATCACCAATAAGAATTCACATAAGTATAATATATAAATCAAGTGAATTGAATCTGAATTTAAAACCAGAATCGAAATAAAACTCTAGAAACTTGGAAAAGAATTGGATTTAATGTTTGGATTAAATATATGGGAATTTTAAAATCCTGGGAGATTTTCAAATTGTTCTCCAAGTGCGGTGAAAGATATTTTGAAGTTATTTCGATATAAAAGTGTTTGGAAATGCGTTTTGATAGTAATACAGTATTGAACTCACTTGATGGCTGGGAAATAAATTCCGATGGTGATTAGGACATCATCGGTGTTCATTTTCGAGTTGCTAAGTGACGGATTACAACCAGAGATTTTGTTTTTGAATTATTGTGAGGAAACAAGTTGACAGAAATTCAAATGCTTTGAATAATATATGATTTCAAACAGATTTGAAATAAAACCAAGGACTTTGAATTCTAAAATTTAAAATTTAACTCATAAAGTTAAATGGCTTGAAATGGTGAAAGTGAATAAATTTGAATTTAATCAAAGCGAGTTAAGTGAGAATTAACTAGGTCAAATACATTGAATTAGTTTAGAGATGATCCCAGATTAATTTTGATTGTTGGATAAGAATTTGAAATTGAAATGGAGCTGGAGTTGACACAGAAATTGGGCTTAGTAAGAGCGAAAGATTGATTTGAGAATGGATTGATGGGAAATCAACCAAGGATGCTTGGATATATGTTAAAGTGATAGCAAAAGACAGAGTAGAGTTTGAATGCCCAACAACGAATGTACACGTTTATATACGAGTATGAGATCTGTATGAGTCTTTTTGGCAAGCTGTTTGGCTATTTGATTTTCTTTTGGATTGGAGAAGGCCCAGAGTGGCAAGTTATTATAGTACCAAATAACCCGTGCAAATGAGACGCTGACAAAATTCTCCTGAAATTTGAGCTATTAGGAAATTTTCAGAATTTTGAAAATATTCGAAATAAGGAATTAATATTTAATTGGAATTAATCAGTTCAGTTGAAACTGAAATTATGAAGTAAACCAAAAAGATTTTTACCCTGTTATAACAGAGATTGTAGCATTTTCCCTATCTTAGCAATTTCAAGGATGAAATTATTTTAAGGGGGTAGGAATGTAACGTCCCGCATTTTTATCGGTTTATATTTTGAATATTTAAACCAGTTAAAATATTTAATTCAAAATATAAGTGGATTAAAACGAAGCTGAACGTATAAAAATATATATTAAATATAATCGAGTCCGTAATTTCGCGGCAGTTCGTAATTTAACGTTCTAAACTTCAACTGAGTGTACAGAACCCGTTATAAATCGGATTTCTGCGAAACAAGAAAGTTGGAATCTGTTGAACTATATCTTTCTAACATAAGTGGAAAATGGAGATTTCGTCAAATAGATTGCAATATATGTCCAAATCAAATATTCAGAAAGTCGCTACAGAATCATTTATCGAATGTAACGGTTTGTTTGATATAACGAGATATCGGATTCGAATTTGGACAAGGTTCTTTAGAGACGTAGTGATAATTTAATTTTTAGAATTAAATACACAACTTTTTATTTGGAGTAATGTGCACCCTATATCAGTATTTTGGGATTTCACAGAATGAGTTTATCTACCGGTACTATTATATTTTTGGGATCGTGGCACCTCGTTGGACACGACCGTATTCTTATTTCTGTCCGTAGCGGCTTTAACTTCAACAAAGTTTATGCAACACGGTACCCTAAGAATCAGACTATATATAAAACAAAGCGAAAATAAAAGAATGAATAAAAAATCTCTCCAGCCATTCCCAATCAGTAACACGTGCAACCATACATATTTCATTTCGTGATTAATGAGGAATGCAAGACCATAATGCTAGCCTATGCTAACATCACATTTCTTAATTAAATAAGTATGGAAATACACAATTATCTATCATCTAAACCATCCCCTATTTCCTTTATTTGCTCCTTATTTCCTGCGAACGCAACCGTAGTGTATAATCAAATCAGCTAGTCTTAGCTACCTATTCTCTATTCCTTAACTTTTAAGTCTCTCATCCTATCCTATCCCCTATTACTTAACACTAAGAAACACTATCTATACAATATATATGTCAAGCTTAATCAGTATATACAAAATGGTAGACCTATGCCTGTACTAATTTCCTTAGCAAAGAAGGTTAGGCATATATATTAATATATATGTACCTTTTTCACAACCTTAGCCACCAAGAAAAGAAACTGTAGCCTTTAAGAAACATTCCCTATCCTCCTTACTATACTGTATACCCTAACCTACCTCCATACTGAAATCCCATCAAATAAATACACCTTGCTTCTGTCAAATCGAACATGCTTATGCCATACCACCATACGCTCAAAGGAGAAAAATTGCACCTACCCTAAGTAGGAAGACATCATCCCTATACAATGTTTCTCCTTTATATATACTAAGTGTCCCATTTGTTTCTTCCCAGCAAATCAAACTGAAACCTTCTCTTCGAACAAAATAAGAGTTCATGGAAAATAATAACAATACAGCGCCTATCTTCTCGCTCTTCCATCCAAAAATGAAAGCAACAGTTTTCCACTTGAGTCAGAAGATCCGTGAACATCAAAGTGGAGTAATAGACAAAAGTTTGGGTTCATCTTTATGGGAAGTAATAACGGTGTAGGCAAAACTAAGAAGGAAAATATATAATGAACGGGATAGTTGAATTATTGTACGGTGATGGGGTGTTTGTTTTAGAAGTAGGCTGTTCGGTTTTAATAGAGGAGGATGAGGAAATTGCGAACGTGAACTGAAGAGGGGATAATGTGCTGAAGCGCATGTATTGGTAGGAGTTGAAGTTCATTTGCATGCGTGATAACTGGGCATGTTTAACGGAAAGAAGAGAAGTACAAAGGACGGTGTATAATACAAAGAAGTTGGGCCTCCACGTTTTAAGAGAAGAAAAAAAAGTAAAATAGAAATGGGAACTGTTCGGATGGAGAAACGTTGTGAGGACGTAGAGGGTATTGAGTCACGATCTGAAAGAGAAACTAGGTGGGGTTATGGAGTTAACGATCAAGTGTTGTGGGGTTGTGAGGAGGGACCGTTTAGTGAGGCATGGTGACATAAGTATTCCTGAGCTGATGAGTTTGGAGATGGAGGTTGAGGGAAATATCAGTAAAATGGTTGGGAGCTCACGATTCTTGGCAAACTGGAAGTGGCATGGGCTATCATTGAGATAATGGGCTTGCGACGAAAGGAGAACAGAAAGATGTGGATGAATTCTTGTTTGGGATGATGGAGAATTGTTGCATGAAGCAACAGGAGGCGTGTCAGTAGAAAATAACATGAAGGCATGTATGAGCGGTGCATGTTGTCAGTGCGTCGAAACTTGTATTTGAGGAAGCAGACTGGTTGCATGGAAATTATTGTTAGCGTGCTACACTTTTGAACGGAGAGCAGTTTAAAACGTGGGAAGGTGTAATGATGGGGAGTTTAGCGTTGTATTTGGAAAGGGAGTTAAAGTGGCACGGGTTCATTCTTTTTAGGAGCGGATGGATTGGGATAGAAGATAAATAGAAGCCTAGTAAAGGATGGATACTAGTAATAAGCAGGTGGGCTTTTGCCTAGGGCATTGGGCTATTGAAAAGGTGAGGCCTAACATAAAATGATAAAGAAAAGAAGTAAGCAGTGAAAAGGTTTAACGCAAGGCTTTGGCAATTTTATTCTTGTGGGTCACATTCGAAATGAATAGGGAAGATGGCACGACAATGTCGAGAAGTATTGGAATAGGGTGTTGGGTTGATCTATGAAAGATTTCATCGAAATCGTATGGTCACAGGCTATGCACTAGAATCGGTCTAAAGCGATTTGGCACTCGTCTGAATTCAGAATCATCCAACGCAAATCGTATTTAACGGTTAACGCGCGAAAGTGAGTAAATTCATTAACTCTGATCTATTTTAAAATAATACAATTATATTTTAATGTTGCTTGAATGCTCTGTGATGGTCGTATAGGTAGATTATAATTAAATTGGTTAAAGTATATATATATATATATATATATATATATATATAATATCGTTACATAGGTTGGATACTGATTCCACCAATTATAATATTCCCTAGTATGAAGTTAGTGTTAATTGTTTGACTAACATCTGTGGATGCGGGAAACCAGTTGGAGGAATCCAACCGGATTCCACAATATTTATGCGTACTGTTTGTTTTATGTATATGCACTGTTTGAACCCAAATGACAGTAAAACCCTAAGTGAACATTGATGTAGAATGGAAATTCAACATTTGTTTTGATTAAATAAACAAACGATATCGATTAAGAAGGTGACAACAGTCGACCATAAAATCTAACGTTTGTTAAGGAGTTGATTGGCCGTTACGCAAATCAACGTAGATAATTATAAAAAAAATATTTTATAATTAAAGCGAATTTTTAAATTATAATAGAAGTTCTATTATAAACCAGTATTTTAGAGTTTGTTCTTATAAAGTAAATAAGAACGATTGTTGACATTTGAATAAGTTTATAAAGTAGAAATTATCCTACGATTAAATATTTGGATAATTATCTTAAGACAAATAGTTTAGACATATTACTAGATTAAATATATTAATCTAATGGTAAGAAGTAACCAAAATCAGTTAACGAATTTACTGATGGAATGAGGTTGATTTAATCAACTGTTATTTGGAAAATGATTATTAGATTAATTGGTTTTTAATTAATCTAATGAAAACAGTTTATAGATAAATTAATCAAAATTAATGAGATTTAATTACCTTTTTAATTTAAGAAGTTATAAATAAAACTGTGAAATAAAGTTAAAGTTAAGAGTAAACGTTTAATATAGATAGTCATAAACAACCGAGTTGCAAAGTAAGGATGTGGTATTATAAAACCATAGTTCAAATTAAACAAGAAAATACGGTCTGAAAGATATTATAAGTAATAAGGGATACCAAACTGAGACGACCCGAACTTTCCTGGTAAGGAAAGCATGGATAGAATAGAAGACAAGACAAAATAGAACGCAAATGGAAGAACATTTCATTGTATATTACAACAATTCCATCAGATACAAGAATATAAAGAGTATAAATGAATAAATTACATTCGATAAATATCAGATATTACAATAAATTACATAGCAGCGGAAAAATATATAAAACACAACTGAAAGTGATGCACGGATACAGAGCTTTTTGAGCATCGTTCCAGCTATAAATCAGGAGCTTGTGAATATAAATCTGCAAAACCAAAAATACTAGCTGCCCGTGTGGAAAATAGGGGCACCCAGAGTTTAGGTTAAAACAATAAACTCCAGGTCAGTCATGTGACTGGTGTGAGAACTAAAACAGTTATTAATCTTTATTTTAAAGTTCGGTAAATCAAGGGACCACACCATATAACATGGCACGGGTTTCCTCCCAAGAATACCAGTGCATAAAACAAACAGCGCAATGCTAAATAAAGAAAAATGAATCTATTATAAGACCCAGGTCCCATCACACAATGCAACGAAAGCCGAAGGATAGGGTTTTTACCTTATAACAGCCAAAGCATGCTTGATACGTTTAAAACACATTATTTGATACTATTATAAGTGAATAGTGTCAAAACAGTTTCAATTATAAATATAAATCATAGACGGAATGAGTGCCTATCCCACTATGTCGCCATACTAGGCTCTACAAATAAAACTGAAATACACGTATTGGAAATTGGATTTCCATCATGAGTCGAGGCAAGGGGCAAGCTCCTCTCCGATTCGAGACACTCTAGCAAATGTCTCGGGACCGCACACAGCAATCCCTGGATCCTCCAAGGACGGTCCTCTCTTACTTTGAGGATTGGCAATTCCTGAACACACGTTTCCCGGTCCTTTCAGACCTATATCCGAGGCACCTCACAGTCCAACAACCACACAGGTGAAAAGTATATAATTGTCAAGGCTGGTAGGTCACTGACACCACCATAGCTAGAAAGAAACGTCGTGCACTCCTTGAGTCCTTCTCCCGTTTTTGACTCATACCGAGGTGTGAGGCTCGCGAATCCACGTTATACACAAAGCTGCGCAACACAGGCCATGCTTTGATCATCAACCACAAGACTTTGCATTTCAACAGAAGCCTTGATCAATTGCCACTTACGCGTGCCACACTGGCATTTCACTCCATGCGACTGATGTCCATCGATATACAACCTCTGAGCTCGTACGTCTCAGAGAAGGGCGTTAAGCAAGAGAATAAATTCTCCGTCGCCAAATAGATGTATATTTAATAGAAATCAATCAACATAAAATCCAATGTCAGACAAACAATCCATTTACAAGTTCGTTCTGGGTCTGAACGAAACCGGAGGCACTTTCCTCGCATATCCATCCATCTCCAAGTACGTCTAGACGATCACCAACTGTTTCCCTCATCTTCGGTATACAGCCCAATCGAGATCAACAGTAATCACCCAAACGATGTGGAGACTTCCGGTCTTCAACCACCGTCTTCATCTTCGACTTATCGCCGAATCGGTTATTCAGAATGGGTATAACCCGGCCTTTCTGAATAACCCACGTATATAATAAACAAATGTTACACAAATACAACGAACACCTCATTCCAATTCAGAATATTCTTTTATTCACAAAATCACATTCTTAGGGAAAGGTTCCCATTAATTTTATCCAAGATAAATTCTTCTAAATTTATTCTTTAATCTTCCTTTGGATATCATTGCAAACTAGTCGGGATTAGCGAACCACACCGAAGTAATTATTTATTTTATTTCCCAATCCCAACCTATTCATCCCATGGAGCAAAACTGGTAATACTCCATATCTAACACCACGGTGCTATCGGTAAAATTAATTACCATTTCACGTTCAAATCTAATTAAAGATTTAACTATCGCTTTGGAGCAAAACTGGTGGTACTCCATTCTCGATCACCTTTCAGATTTGATAATTTAAATTATCAATTCACATTTCAATCTAATTAAAGATTCATTAAAACTCCACTTAGTTTTAATCTTCTCAAAAGTCAACATCATGCCTTTAACTGGGTTAAAGAACCAATGTCATCTAAAACACGATTCACGATAAAACCAAATCATATTTGATATTAAATACAAGGCTCTGAATAGAAAATATATCGACTTATATTTAATATCAAATTCTGGAACCAACAAATATCGTATTGGAAATAACGATATAAAATATATCTTTCAAATTCCCATAACAATATTTGTATAGTCACGAAATCCGACATCGAAATATTCCGAAGATAATTTCGATTCAACTCAAGTCCAATTCACGTACTGGGAATATTGATTATTTTTAAAATCACTTTTAAATTCAATTTCTTTCAAAATAAAATTGATTTTAATTCTAGTTCAAAACTAGTTCGTTTCGATAAAAATCTATTTTTGTCTTTTCAAATGTGGAATTCTTCAGCCCAATTTTTCCCAAATCATTTCTTATGATTTTACACAAATTATAGATATTTTTAATAATTTTATCAAGGCCCGTACAGTCGATTTCCATTAAAGGCCATCGAACTGCAATTACATCGACCTTTTCCTAATTTGATTTGGACATAATTCCAAATCCCACCGTTAGATTACAAATTTCTAATATTCATTGGAAAGCTCTTTTCGATACGAACCCAACGGTTCCGATTTTAGGAGAATCCGACGGTCGGATCTCCCGCAACATCAATTCGAAGTCAATGGTCGAAATTCATGAACTGCCGCGGTGCGGCGCGTTCTATTCAGGCCATTATATATATATATTATACATATTTCGTCGATTTCCTTTTAAAATGTATTTTATAAATCGTTTTAAATTCGTTTTCAAAACCATTTCAACTCTATATTCTATTTCTAATCAAAATTAAATATTTCATATCATTACTGTATAAATGGTAATATTTTCAAAACGTTATATTTTGAAATCACTTCTTTTTCTATATTCATTATAAAAACGAATATAATCGATATAAATATCGTTCACGTCAAAATAGCGTGACTCTAATCAACACGGCTTTATATATTTCAATAAATTCGTTATTCTATTCAACAAATGAATATTTATTCTATACAACACATGAATCTATATTTTTTCCAACACACGACTAATTTCAACACATGAGCACTGTCAACACATCACTATTTTTGTTATGTAAAATATTTTACAAAATTATGGTATCTATCGTTTGATTTTCAATTAGACTTCAACCGTAAAGTAGTTCTAATTTTAAATATGATAAAGATGTAAATTTTATTGTTAAAATATTTTACTCAACACATAAATAGTTTCAACACATGAACATCGTCAACACATTACTATTTATTCTATTCAACACATAAATCTTCTTTTATAATATTCATTAAATTCCCGATTGGAATGAGGCCCAATCAATCACCATATAATGTTAATTATATGGATTCCATACAACACATGTATATAAATAGCAACGATAAATAATCAACAGTAATCCAAAGTGCACCCCACAACTGCATAAGCATCAAACATAAATAATCAACGCTTACACAGCCTGTCGACCAATCGATCGACATACAATTAAATAATTGGGATTAGTGTACGCCAAATATCATCCCAACACCCGTGTGGGGCTTCAAAACAACAAACACAGATTTTTATTTGTGCAGTTGGGCGATGTGTAAAATTTATCATCCCAATCAATATCAGTCAAATCAGTGTATATAAGCAAATCGGCCGATTTGTTTATAAATATTTGTTTATTCACATTCACGTTAAAATTTATATTTTTAACGATAATTAATTTATTTCAACACATTAATCTATATTATCGATTTCATATCAACATCACAAACAAATTTCACACACATCAAACAAGAATACGAGCCGTCCATGGTCTGTGGACGACGGGTGTCAGGTCCTACTAAACACCGTCTGCATCCTTGTATATATATATATATATATATATATCTAGAAAAAGAAATTGAAGAGTGAGAAATTCTCACCAATAGCTATCCCAACTCCACGACACTTCATTTATAGAAATCTTCGTCGTCCTCGCCTTTTGTCACTTTCGTTGCCCATAGCCACTACATATATAAAAATCACATTTTTTATACTGTTGCAATGTATATAAAAATTATATTTTTATAATCACTCCATATGGATAAAATTCTATTTTTACATCGCTACTATATAGATAAAAATTCTATTTTTACATCACTACTATACAGACAAAAATTCTATTTTTACATCGCTACTATATAGATAAAAATTCCATTTTTACATCGCTACTATATAGATAAAAATTCCATTTTTACATTCATACTATATAGATAAAAATTCTATTTTTACATCGCTACTATATAGATAAAAATTCTATTTTACATAACTACTATATAGATAAAAATTCCATTTTTATATCTATGTTCATATAAAAAAAGATTATATTTTTATCACGCTATTCTTCATATAAAGATTTCGCCTTTTCATTTCATCACTATAAAGTGCTACTACTATAAAGATCACATCTTTATGACTCTACATTATATAAAATCCCATTTTTATTTACAGAACATTGATATTTTTGTTTATAAAAATATTGCTATTTCTATTTTTGAAACCATGCTAATAATATTCAAAACTGAAATAAAGAAATCAAATTATATATAAAAAAACACACCTTTATTTTGTTTTCGAGGAGGGGGTGCTACTGGTCAAATCTGAAAGGGGGGAGGGGTGTTCACGGTCAGCCCGAGGCTGGAGGAGGGGAAGATGGCGGTGGGTGGACTGGCGGTCGTGGCTAGGTGGCGGCGCCAGAGGTGTGGGGGGCTCGGCTTTTAGAAGAAGAAGAAGAAGGAGGAATAGGAAGGAGGGTGGCGCTCAGAAGGGAGGCGCGGAGCATCGATGGGCGGAGGGAGGAGAGAGGCTGCGGAGGGGGGGCCAATCCGCCACCTGCGGCAGCCCGGTGTCCATCGTGGAGGGGCGACGATCGTCGCTCCTTCCCTTTCAATTATTTTTTTTTCTTTTTTTTCTTTTTGATTTATGATTTAAATTGGGGGGTGGGGGGAGGCCTGAGTGATGTAAGGAGAGAGTTTTACTTTTTTAATTTATTTAATTATTTAATTTCAAAAATTTACTTTTTCATTTGACCTCTAAACGAGGCCCACCGCCTATCGTCCATAGCGATTTACCCCCATTCCGAACACAATGGGATATGTATCGTAAGCTGATTTGATCGTTTCGATCAGTTTCTGTTAAAATCAACATATAACTCTATATTTTGTATTTGAACGCGCATTTCAATTTACCGGGGCCACATACTAACCCGAAAAATTCCAGAAAAATATTTTCTAGGTTTGTATTGACGATACGGTCCTAACAAAACTAATTTCGTCGAATTCTGAAAACGTTGGAAAATTGGCCATTTTCCAGTCGATTAAAATCAACTAAAACTGTCAAAACACGTTTTCCTTTGCCACGCTAACTCATTGATTCGAAAAATTATGAAAATTGGAATCTAGTAATAACTTGACATCACGGACCCAACAAAAGTGGTCTCGTCGAAATCCGAGGTCGTTTGCAAAATTTCCATTTTTAAGGGCTTGAATTCTACAGCGACTATTTAGAATTTTCAACTGGACGTATCTTTTGATTCACGCTATGAAATTTCAATTTTTCGGATTCATTGGAAAGATATTCCCAATTAGATCCTATTAATTTTGGTTTCGCTGAAATCTGGTTTGTTTTGCACCCTGTATGTTCAATTGAAGTTTGAAATCGAATTATCGAACTACCGCGCAATTTTCAATTCTATTTATAAATATAAATAAATATTTATATTCTAACGACGATATATATAAATATATTGGTTTGAATTATATTCAAAATAAATTTCTCGTCGATATTATTTAAAATAATTAATTTTAAATGTTCAAAATTCGTTAAAATTGCCAAAATAAAAATTTTAAACTGGCCCAGATTTTCGGGTTGTTACAATCTCCCCCACTTAAAAATTTTCATCCCCGAAAAGGAACAAAGCCGAAAGTGGTTTGATTAATCAACTCTACATTCGATCTGGCTTCCATTCTCCAACTTTTCAGTTTTTGAGAATTTTCAAATTCTTCAAAAATTTGGCTAACACCCGGAATTTTCGAAAAATTTCGCCATAACCTCCTTTGTACGGGGAGAGGTTTGGAAATTTATTGGGCCGTATTAGGTACCCAATAAATCCTAATAAGTATACACATATTTATAGTGATATATTCTAGTGTTTACAGGGGAGCGTGTATTGATAATAACTCCAGAGAATAAATTCTCGTCACCCTGTCAAAGCCTGAGGGAGTGTGTATTTAATTGCTCCAGAGGATAAATCCTCGTCACCTCGTCCCGTGTGGGAAATAAATAGTCCATGTGCCGTATCTAATAACTAGAGAGACGTGATTATTGTCAACTCTAGTCTCGTGTGGGGTTTTTATTAATCTGGCAATTTTATCGTTACAATTTAAATAGTCCATATCAGTCATCAGTTCAACCTATAAAATATAGTCATCGCCATACAAGCATCTCGCTCGTATGGCAGATCTTCCACCTCGTCACACAAGGTCAAAATGCCTATGTGGTATATGATGAAGTATGCCTATCTTCCAGAAGTATGCCATGTGATGTAGTTCAAAATTAATTGTTGCTATCCTATGGCGGTGTTTATTATTTAACACAGAATAACAAGCACTCTGCATCCAATGGCATTCACAGGAGTTGATATAATAATATTTCGCATCCAACTCATTAAGGTTTACCTATTTGTCGGGCATGCAAATAAAATCTTTACTCAACAGCTATCCAATTTCCTGTTCAAATATATATAATGCACAAGTATATATTTCTAACTATTTTCTTATCAATTCAATGTGTGATTTAATTGAATAAATTTGTTCTGGTTTTTATTGACGATATTCTACTCTTCTCTAAATCAAAGGCTGAAAAGGAACATAACAAGGGAAGCCGAAAAGGAAAGAAGCCGAAAGTTGTTTAACAAATCAACTCAACTTCCATTATTTTGACTATGGCTTAAGTTCTTCAACTTTTTAGTTTCTAAGAACTTTTCAATTTTTTCAAAAATTTGGCTAACACCCTAAATTTTCGAAAAATTTCGCCATAACATCCCCTGCACCGGGAGCACCGGGAAAATCCCGAAACTGCCATATAGGCCCTCTGATCTCATAAAGAAAAAGAAAAAGCCAAGCGGCTAGCCAATCGGCTCATAAAATCATCATCACCCAAACAAAATAGTAAATTATAGTAAATATGTATCTATTTGTCGGGCAAACAAATTTTATTCTTCTACTCTAGCCTCCTTGTTATGACCTGTTCAATGTAAGTATATGTACATGCAAGCAAATGCGACCACTTTTCAATCCAATTCAATATTTGATTCAATTAGGCTAAATGGTTCAAAATTATCAAACAAATAACAAACAACACAACCATCAATCAATTAGTGGATTAATGTTTCAAATTCATAATTTTGATATATATATACAAAAAATCATGTTTTTGATGCCAATTCACAACAATAAATCTATCTAGCTTTGGTTCTCACACCAGTCTAATGGAAATATATAGATATCATACCTTCAAAACACGAACTTAAATATTGATAATGCGGCCGCATTACCAGAATTATCTCCGGGCAATTAGAGTGTGATTCTATATATATCCAGTATATTAAAACTTCGAATATACATTCATGACGCGTATACGCGAAATCTTTACATACTCGATTGTCCAAATTCAAAATAAATAAATAACCAAATACGTATAAAATGAATTAAATTTCAAAACAAAATTGGTTTTCATTTGAAAAATATACTCTTCACACTCGCTCTAAGATACTACTGATCCTATCTCTAACGAGTCATTCCTTATCGGATATTACTAATCCAATATCTAATGAATTCTTTTGTTTGGTTCTAATGTGTCTTGTTCTCGAGCTCTGTAAACCAAAGCTCTGATACCAAACTGAGACGACCCGAACTTTCCCGGTAAGGAAAGCATGGATAGAATTGAGGACAAGACAAAATAGAACGCAAACGGAAGAACATTTCATTGTATATTACAACAATTCCATCAGATTCAAGAATATACAGTGTATATATGAATAAATTACATTCGATAAATATCAGAGATTACAATAAATTACATAGCAGCAAAAAAATATACAAAACACAATTGAAAGTGATACACGGATACAGAGCTTTCCGAGCCTCGTTCCAGCTATAAATTAGGACCCTGTGAATATAAATCTGCAAAACCAAAACTACTAGCTGTCCGTGTGGAAAATAGGGGCACCTAGAGTTTAGGTTAAAACAATAAACTCCAGGTCAATCATGTGACTGGTGTGAGAACTAAAACAGCAGTTATTAATCTTTATTTTAAAGTTCGGTAAATCAAAGGACCACACAGTATAATACGTAACGGGTTTCCTCCCAAGAATACCAGTGCATAAAACAAACAGCGCAATGCTAAATAAAGAAAAATGAAGCTATTATAAGACCCAGGTCCCATCACACAGTGCAACGCAAGCCCGAGGATAGGGTTTTTACCTTATAATAGCCAAAGCATGCTTGATACATTTAAAACACATTATTTGATACTATTATAAGTGTATAGTGTCAAAACAGTTTAAATCATAAATATAAATCATAGACGGCATGAGTGCCCCATCCCACTATGTCGCCATACTAGGCTCTACAAATAAAACCGAAATACACGTATTGGAAATTGGATTTCCGTCATGAGTCGAAGCAAGGGGCAAGCTCCTCTCCGATTCGAGACACAATAGCAAATGTCTCGGGACCGCACACAGCAATCCCTGGATCCTCCAAGGCCGGTCCTCTCTTACTTTTGAGAATTGGCAATTCCTGAACACACGTTTCCCGGTCCTTACAGACCTATATCCGAGGCGCCTCGCAATCCAAAAACCACACAGGTGAAAAGTATATAAATGTCAGGGCCGGTAGGTCACTGACACCACCATAGCTAGAAAGAAACGTCGTGCACTCCTTGGGTCCTTCTCCCGTTTTTGACTCATACCGGGGTTTGAGGCTCGCGAATCCACGTTATGCACAAAGCTGCGCCACACAGGCCGTGCTTTGATCATCAACCACAAGGCTTTGCTTTTCAACAGAAGCCTTGATCAATTGCCACTTACGCGTGCCACACTGGCAATTCACTCCGTGCGACTGATGTCCATCGATATACAACCTCTGAGCTCGTACGTCTCTGAGAAGGGCGTTAAGCAAGAGAATAAATTCTGCGCTGCCAAACAGATGTATATTTAATAGAAATCAATCAACATAGAATAAAATCCAATGTCAGACACACAATCCATTTACAAGTTCTTTCTGGGTCTGAACGAAACCGGAGGCACTTTCCTCGCATATCCATCCATCTCCAAGTACGTCTAGACGATCACCAACTGTTTCCCTCATCTTGGGTGTACAGCCCTATCGAGATCATCAGTAATCACCCAAACGATGTGGAGACTTCCGGTCTTCAACCACCGTCTTCATCTTCGACTTATCCCCGAATCGATTATTCAGAATGGGTATAACCCGGCCTTTCTGAATAACCCACGTATATAATAAACAAATGTTACACAAACACAACGAACGCCTCATTCCAATTCAGAATATTCTTTTATTCACAAAATCACATTCTTAGGGAAAGGTTTCCATTAATTTTATCCAAGATTAATTCTTCCAAATTTATTCTTTAATCATCCTTTGGATATCATTGCAAACTAGTCGGGATTAGCGAACCACACCGAAGTAATTATTTATTTTATTTCCCAATCCCAACCTATTCATCCCATGGAGCAAAACTGGTAATACTCCATATCTAACACCACGGTGCTATCGGTAAAATTAATTACCATTTCACGTTCAAATCTAATTAAAGATTTAACTATCGCTTTGGAGCAAAACTGGTGGTACTCCATTCTCGATCACCTTTCAGATTTGATAATTTAAATTATCAATTCACATTTCAATCTAATTAAAGATTCATTAAAACTCCACTTAGTTTTAATCTTCTCAAAAATCAACATCCTACCTTTAACTGGGTTAAAGAACCAATGTCATCTAAAACACGATTCACGATAAATCCAAATCATGTTTGATATTAAATACAAGTCTCTGAATAGAAAATATATCGGCTTATATTCAATATCAAATTCTGGAACCAACAAATATCGCATTGGAAATAACGATATACAATATATCTTTCAAATTCCCATAACAATATTTGTATAGTCACGAAATCCAACATCGAAATATTCCGAAGATAATTTCGATTCAACTCAAGTCCAATTCACTTACTGGGAATATTGATTATTTTTAAAATCACTTTCAAATTCAATTTTTTCTTTCAAAAATAAATTGATTTTAATTCTAGTTCAAAACTAGTTCATTTCGATAAAAATCTATTTTTATCTTTTCAAATGTGGAATTCTTCAACCCAATTTTTCCCAAATCATTTCTTATGATTTTACACAAATTATAGATATTTTTAATAATTTTATCAAGGCCCGTACAGTCGATTTCCATCAACGGCCATCGAACTGCACTTACAACGACCTTTTCCAAATTTTATTTGGACATAATTCCAAAACCAACCATTAGATTTCAAATTTCTAATATTCATTAGAAATCTCTTTTCGATACGAACCCAATGGTTCCGGTTTTAGGAGAATCTGACGGTCGGATCTCCCGCAACGTCAATTCGAAGTCAATGGTCGAAATTCACGAACTACCGCGGCGCGGCGTGTTACATTCAGGCCATTATATATATAACATATATTATATATATTTCGTCGATTTCCTTTTAAAACGTATTTTATAAATCGTTTCAAATTCGTTTTCAAAACCATTTCAACTCTATATTCAATTTCTAATCAAAATTGAATATTTCATATCATTACTATATAAATGGTAATATTTTCAAAACGTTATATTTTGAAATCACTTCTTTTACTATATTCATTATAAAAACGAATATAATCGATATAAATATCGTTCACGTCAAAATAGCGCGACTCTAATCAACACGGCTTTATATATTTCAATAAATTCGTTATTCTACTCAACAAATGAATATTTATTCTATTCAACACATGAATCTATATTTTTTCCAACACACGACTAATCTCAACACATGAGTACTGTCAACACATCACTATTTTTGTTATGTAAAATATTTTACAAAATTGTGGTATCTATCGTTTGATTTTCAATTAGACTTCAACCGTAAAGTAGTTCTAATTTTAAATATGATAAAGATGTAAATTTTATTGTTAAAATATTTTACTCAACACATGAATAGTTTCAACACATGAACATCGTCAACACATTACTATTTATTCTATTCAACACATGAATCTTCTTTTATAATATTCATTAATTTCCCGATTGGAATGAGGCCCAATCAATCACCATATAATGTTAATTATATGGATTCCATAAAACACATGTATATAAATAGCAACGATAAATAATCAACAATCATCCGAAGTGCACCCCACAACTGCGTAAGCATCAAACATAAATAATCAACGCTTACATAGCCTGTCAACCAATCGATCGACATACAATTAAATAATTGGGATTAGTGTACGCCAAATATCATCCCAACACCCGTGTGGGGTTTCAAAACAACAAACACAGATTTTTATTTGTACAGTTTGGCGATGTGTAAAATTTATCATCCCAATCAATATCAGTTAAATCAGTGTATATAAGCAAATCGGCCGATTTGTTTATAAATATTTATTTGTTCACATTCACGTTAAAATTTATATTTTTAACGATAATTAAATTATTTCAACACATTAATCTATGTTATCGATTTCATATCAACATCACAAACAAATTTCACACACATCAAACAAGAATACGAGCCGTCCATGGTCTGTGGACGACGGGTGTCAGGTGCTACTAAACACCGTCTACATCCTAGTATATATATATATATATATATATATATATATATATATATATCTAGAAAAAGATATTGAAGAGTGAGAAATTCTCACCAATAGCTTTCCCAACTCCACGACACTTCATTTATGGAAATCTTCGTTATTCTCGCCTTTTGTCACTTTCGTTGCCCGTAGCCGCTACATATATAAAAATCACATTTTTATATTGTTGCTATGTATATAAAAATTATACTTTTATAATCACTCCATATGGATAAAATTCTATTTTTACATCACTACTATATAGATAAAAATTCTATTTTTACATCGCTACTATATAGATAAAAATTCTATTTTTACATCGCTACTATATAGATAAAAATTCCATTTTTACATCGCTACTATATAGATAAAAATTATATTTTTACATTGCTACTATATAGAAAAAAATTCTATTTTTACATCGCTACTATATAGATAAAAATTCCATTTTTGTATCGATGTTTATATAAAAAAGATTATATTTTTATCACGCTATTCTTCATATAAAGATTTCGCCTTTTCATTTCATCACTATAAAAATCATATCTTTACAGTGCTACTACTATAAAGATCACATCTTTATGACTCTACATTATATAAAATCCCATTTTTATTTATAGAACATTGATATTTTTGTTTACAAAAATATTGCTATTTCTCTTTTTGAAACCATGCCAATAATATTAAAAACTGAAATAAGGAAATCAAATTATCTATAAAAAAACACACCTTTATTTTGTTTTCGAGGAGGGGGTGCTACTGGTCAAATCTGAAAGGGGGGAGGGGTGCTCACGGTCAGCCCGAGGCTGGAGGAGGGGAAGATGGCGGTGGGTGGACTGGCGGTCGTGGCTAGGTGGCGGCGCCAGAGGTGTGGGGGGCTCGGCTTTTAGAAGAAGAAGGAGGAGGAGGAATAGGATGGAGGGCGGCGCTCAGAAGGGGGCGTAGAGCATCGATGGGCGGAGGGTGGAGAGAGGCTGCGGAGGGGGGGCTGGTCCGCCACCTACGGCGGCGCGGTGTCCATCGTAGAGGGGCGACTATCGTCGCTCCTTCCCTTTCCCTTCTTTTTTTTTTCTTTTTGTTTTCTGATTTAAATCGGTGTGGGGGAGCTGAGTGATGTAAGGAGAGAGTTTTATTTTTTTAATTTATTTAATTATTTAATTTCAAAAAGTTGACTTTTTCATTTGACCTCTAAACGAGGCCCACCGCCTGTCGTCCGTAGCGTTTTACCCCCATTCCGAACACAATGGGATATGTATCGTAAGCTGATTCGATCGTTTCGATAAGTTTCCATTAAAATCAACATATAACTCTATATTTTGAATTTGAACGCGCATTTGAATTTACCGGGGCCACATACTAACCCGAAAAATTGCAGAAAAATATTTTCTTGCTTCGTATTGACGATACGGTCCTAACAAAACTAATTTCGTCGAATTCTGAGACCGTTGGAAAAATGGCCAATTTCCAGTCTATTAAAATCAACTAAAACTGTCAAAACACGTTTTCCTTTGCCACGCTCACATATTTATTTGAAAAATTATGAAAATTGGAATCTAGCAATAACTTGACATCACAGACACAACAAAAGTGGTCTCGTCGAAATCCAAGGTCGTTTGCAAAATTTCCATTTTTAAGGGCCTGAATTCTATAGCGACTATTCAGAATTTTCAACTGGACGTATCTTTTGATTCCCGCTATGAAATTTCGATTTTTCGGATTCGTTGGAAAGATATTCCAAATTAGATCCTATTATTTTTGGTTTCGCTAAAATCCGGTTTGTTTTGCACCCGGTATTTTCAATTGAAGTTTGAAATCGAATTATCGAACTACTGCGCCATTTTCAATTCTATTTATAAATATAAATAAATATTTATATTCTAACGATGATCTATATAAATATATTGGTTTGAATTATATTCAAAATAAATTTCTCATCGATATTATTTAAAATAATTCATTTTAAATGTTCAAAATTCGTTAAAATTTCCAAAATAAAATTTTTAAACTGGCCCAGATTTTCGGGTTGTTACAATTAGAGTATAGATTTATATTTGTTCTAAGGTAAGAACGTTGCCGATCAAGGTCTCACTGGTAAATAAAACACCCCAATTTGAACGGCTTCACTATTATCGAGGAACGATATCAGTTTGTGACAGAAAGAGATGACAAGATTAGTATAAAGCGAATATGGCAGCGTATTGCAAGTCTTAGAACTATAGCGGTAAAATAAATGCTATTGACTAGTCTTATGCGTGACTGTTATGTCAAGATTAGTTATAAAGAAGAATATTATAGCGTATGATAAGTTTTGAACTGTAACTGTAAATTAACGTTGTTAACCAAACTTAAGCATGATTTTTATATATAGCAGCACTTCCTAGGAAATGAAAACAGTTTGGTTTGAAATCCACGTATTCGAAAGTAATAAATAACGATGTTTGTCCAAAGAAAATATAAGAATAAGTTTAGAAAGAGAAATTGGAGAATCGTGTTAGAAAACGATGACAGCATTTCGATGTTCGAAATGTGATCATAACAAAACCATCAGGATTTGGATTTTAAATTCGACAATGTCAAATATTATTAAAATGAATTATTTTTAGGAATTATATATTATATAATTCAGAGTTAGACAAGATGGTTAATATTTGGTTTGAAACAAATAAATTAGAATCCAATAGGAAATCAACATTTAAGTATTGACCTGAGAATAAGAAGTTTACCACAAATGAAGTTTTTAAAGTATAAATTTGGGAAATAACTCGAGAAAGGTACTTTTACCCGTAACGGTATTTAAAGATAAACTCAAGGTTTATTTTATTAACGAGTCCAAAATTATATAGAGGATAATATTCATGTTTAAAGTGAATAACAAATGTTTTGTAAATTTAGTGGGTTATGAAAGAAAATGTTTAAATATTTAAAGTGATAAATTTAAAGGGAAATATGGCAGCGTATTTCATTAGTTATAAAGGGAAATATGGCAGCGTATTGCATTAGTTATAAAGGAAATACGGCAGCGTATTGCATTAGTTATAAAGGGAAATATGGTAGCGTATTGCATTGGTTATAAAGGAAATATAGCAATGTATTGCATTAGTTATAAAGGAAATATAGCAGCGGGAATATAGCAGCGTATTGCAGTAGTTTATAAAAATATGGGAAACTAGAAAGTTAGTATTAAATAAAAGGGCCAGTGTTTGTGTGATGTTTGGTCGTACATTTGAATGGATGTTTGTTTTTTCACTTTGATAGTTAAATGACCGACTATCGAAGTGTTTGACCATCGTTGTTAATACGGAGAGAACGATTGGATATATTATCTAAAAACCACTCCGTATAGGCATAAGCGCTGCGAATTAGATCATGCTGAAGATAATTAAAGACGGAGTGAAACGCAAGGGTCGTCCTGTTCCAGAATGGTACTTTCTGTTTGTCCAGTCCTAGGACAAATTGTATGGACGAGTGTCTGACAGATTATTCCTAACCAATCATGTACATTTGATCTCTTAAAGGTATTACGTCTGGTGGCCGAGGAATTCGTTCCTCTTTAGCTTTTTGTACCCGTGATATTTTTGGAAATCGATTAGTGAATTGACGGGTTTGACGATGTGACATTCAAGTGAATGATGGCCAGATGTTCTGAAAGATAGATGTAGCCTCAAGCCTCACAACCAGGAAGTAACAAAAGTTGGGCTAGGCAGCATGGCTAGTTGGTTCATCCCCAAGCAGGGTGTATTGTCACCGATCTAGAGAAAATTCATATTTGTTCTTCTTTTCGATTCTGTATCTTTGGATGACGGTTGGATGGCCAACAACAGTGGTAATGATATATTCGATAGCTAAATGAGTGGTCGGTCATGTGTGGCCGGGTTGCAAGACGTTCTTGTTGAACCCAGGTGTATCCCCTCTAGAGTACACTGATCGAAAGATGCTCCCATACCTTGTCTGTTGGAATCCACTCTCCAATAAGCGCCCTGCAGTTTATGATTTTATACTATATATGTGGAGCGTGAGATGCAAGCGTCCTGCTAGTTGGATATTTATTTGTCTAGACATTATCATAATATCACTCAATTTGATATCAAAGTAATTTGGGTTATATTAAGGTAAAAAACGCCCATGTTTATGTGTCGGCTGGTCTTACTATTATCCTTTTGTTTGAAAAGGATTTTCGAAAGATAAACAGTATGGTTGGAATTTACTCACACCAGTCCCATGACTGACCCAGAGTTTATTTTGTTTATTTTTCCTAAACTCTTGGGTGCCCAAATTTGTACGGGCAGTCAAGTGTTTCAGGCTTTTGCATATTCACTTAGAGGAGCTCGAAGCAGAAGGCTCCACCATTAGTATTTATAGATTATTTCCGCTGTAATATGATGTATTGTACTGTGATAATGGTATGTAAATACAATACAGTTTTGTAATGCAAAGTTATGTTATATAATACATTTTATTCATTCCGCTGTGAGTTTCGTGTTTACTCTGATTCTGATGTTCTTCTTCTTCTTCTTCTTTTTTATTAGTACTATCTTATCTTTCTCATCCTCTAACATGTTTCTATTAATGATCTAAATTTTCGTGAACTTTGAGTTGAATGCGTAGGATATTAGTCAGCTCAAATTGGTATGGATTTTCGGGCCGTTACAGTGTGTCTGACATTGGAATTCATTCAGTGTGATTGATAGCCATCAGTTGCATGGGGTGAATTGCCTGTGTGGCATGCTAAGATGCAGTGATCAAGGCTTCAGTTGAAAAGCAAAGTCTTGTGGTTGATGATCAAAGCACCGCCTATGTGGCATAGATTTGTGTATAACGTGAATTCGCGAGCCTCACACCCCGGTATGAACCAGTAAAAGGAGAGGACCTCAGGGAGGGCATGCGTTTCCTTCTAACTAGAGGTGGTGTCAGTGCTTATACTGGCTGACATATATATTATTTTCACCTGTGTGGTTGTTGCTGTTGCGAGGCGCCTCGGTTATATCGATTGATCTGGGACCGATGGAGTCATTCGTTGGCTCACTTATGCCCCCAAAGGGCGGGGAAACGCAGTGTTCATGCATTTTTAATCCACTCCGAGTGGGCCGGCCCTGACGATCCAGGGGCCCACCTGAGTATGGGTCTTGAGACACGGGGTAGAGCGTCACGAATTCGGTAAGGACTATCTTTTGCCTTGGTTCATGACGGAAATCCAATTTCCAAATACGACATCATGCGGTTTTGATTGCATACCCATATATGGCGACATAGTGGTATAGGGCATTAATGCCGTCTATGATTTATACTTATGATTTGAAATTGTTTTTGAAACATATAAACACTAGTAATAATATCAAATTCTTTTGTTTTATATGGATCAAGCATATTTCGGCCATTATAATGTAAAACTCTATCCTCTGGCTTGCGTTGCATTGTGTGATGGGAACTGGGTCTTATAATGGCTTCATTTTTATAAAAAGCATTGCGACGTTTAAAAGATTTACTTGTTGTGAAGCATTGGCAATCCAATGGAGTAAACCCATTCTGCGAAAGTGGCGTGGTCCTGTGATTAGCCATATTATAAATGTTTTAAGTAGATTTCTCATACCAGTCCCATGACTAACTTGTAGTTTGTTTCACTTGCAAACTCGGGTGCCCCTCTTTCTACATAGGCAGCCTTATATTCAGGTTTTAGCAGGCTCTTTCTGGATAGCTAGAGTTGAAGATGGATTCTATCATATATCTCTTATTATGCTATTCAGCTCCTGTTGTACATATTATGTTTTGTTCTCCGCTGTAGACATTTATGTATAGCTGAACTGTATTTGTACTAAGTATGATCCTTTATACTGTGTAACTCTCATTATTACATTTATCCAGTGTATTACTTGTACATTATCAGGTGTATTTATTTATTTCTGTTTTGCTATTATTTGTTTATGTGTTATATTCCAAAGATTACCCTTGCCACCGTCAGTACTAGGTTTTGGGGTCGTCACAATATATTTCATTGATTTTCATTTAAAACATGTTTTATAAAACGTTTTAAATTAGTTTTCAAAATGATTTCAACTTCACATTCAATTTCAAATCAAAATTGAATATTCTGTATCATTAATATGTAAATGATAATATTTTCAAAATATTAGATTTTGAAATCAATTCCTTTTCAATATTCATTATAAAAATGAATAAAATTTAAATAAGTATCGTTCACATCAAAATGGCGTTAATCTAATCAACACGGATTTAAATATTTATATATATTCGTGTCCATCCCAAATTATACATCAAAATCATATTTTAATGCTTTTCTGAATATTGTTTTAAAATATTCATTCTTTCTAAACTGGAATCAGACACAACAAATTACCATATAATGTCATTATATGGATTTCATACACACATGTATAAAAAATAATCAAATACAGTCAACCATCATCCAAAGTGCATTCTACACTGCGTAAGCATTAAATATAAATATTTAACGCTTATAAAAGTCTGTCAACCAATCGATTGACATACAACTAAACATTTGGGATTAGTGTATGTCAAATATCATCCCAATACCCGTGTGTGGTTTCAACCATCAAATACTGAATATAATTTTTGCAGTTGGGCGATATGTAAAATATATCGTCCCAATCAATATAAGTTAAATGTGTGTACATAAACAAATCATCCGATTTGTAAATGAATATTTATTTTATTCGTATACACATTAGAATATATTTTTAACTATAAAATATTTATTTCAACACATAAATATTTTATTCAGTTCATTTAAACAATAAAAATAATATTTTTATTTTTCTAACATGTTTTAGAAAATTTTGGCGGCATAACGACGCGATATCAAAATCGGATAATGTCTAGCATTACCCCTCTCCTGATATTGGTTCGCGCCATGCACAGGTAACAATTCTAATCAATTTATTTCACCCAAACAACCAAATTCAACCAAATAATCTAATCAACCAAACCAAACAATCAAACAAGTCGTCCATGGTCTATGGACGATAGGGAACAATTCATATATGAAGTTATAAAATAAATAACTATATAAGAAAATTATAGTGAGGAGTTCTCACCTTGCGGTTCCACTTTGTCATTCTTTAATTCTGAACGGTTCATATTTGGATTTGGTTTCCACCAGTTCCATCGCAATCCTGTTCACATTGTTCATAATAAAAATCATATTTTTAATATGATGTTTATACTTTTAAAAAAAATTCTCATTTTATACCGTTATATATATATATATATAAAAGATCGAATTTTTATCTTACCATTTCATTTTAAAAAAATCAAATCTTTTCGCTTTTAAAAATCTAGTCTTTTCGTTCTTTTTTTTTAAGAACTAGTCTTTTCATTTTAAAAATATAATCCTTTTCATTATTCAAAATAAAATCCTTTCATGCTTCCATACATATGATAGATTACATTTTTATCATAACGATATACATATAAAAATCACATCTTTAAATTATCAAAAATTTAATCTTTACATGAATAAAATCAAGTCTTTTCCTATATAAAAATCTATTCTTTTTCTATGTAAAGATCTATTCTTTTTTAGTTATAAAATCTAATCTTTTTCAAGCGTTATTCAAAAAAAAAAAAACAAATCTTTTTATGATATACTACATACATTAAAAATCGTATTTTTATTTATGCTATATATATATATATATAAATCATATTTTTATATAAAATCCTTATGTTTAAAAATCACTTCTTTATATGTTATACATATAAATAAAAATTAATTCTTTATGTGTAAAAATCAAATTTTTATTATATCACTAAATGTATAAAAATCGGATTTTTATTTTGCCAATACATATATAAAACTTGAATTTTTATAACGCTAGTTCATGTATAAAAAATATATTTTTATTTCATTACTATATAGGTAAAAATCCAATTTATTTATTTATCATGCTATAAATTAAAAATTGGATCTTTATCATCGCTATATAGATCTAAAATCAATGCTAAGAACCTCACCTTGAATCGATGCAACATGGATTGATTTCATAGAGGCGAAAGCGGCTACTGGTGCTCGGAAGCTACGGGTTCGAGTGAGGGAGCCTGCGCTGGCGGTGGTGAGGCCAAAGATGGCGGCAGCGGTGATCCACGTGACCTACGGCGGTCGTGGGGGCTGGGGGTGGTTCGGTTTTTAGCTTTTGGGACTTTAAATCGGAGGGAGGTGGTGCTGGAGGAGGGAGGAGGAGAAGAGGGTGCGGCGCCACGGGGCACGACGGTGGCAGACTGACGTGCGATGGTTCCCCTCCCCCCTGCATCGATCTCCCTTTTCTTTTTTCTTTTTTTTATTTCAATTGTTTTTGACTTAGTGGTTGGGAGAATAAGGGCTTGGGCGCCATAATTTAAAAATTTAATTACTTTATTTATTTTCCAAAAAGTTGGATTTTTTGTTCGAACTCCGAATCGAATGCAATGACTGCCGCCCATAGCCAATTACTCCCATCCCAAACACAATGGGATATGTTTCGTGACCCAATTCGGCTATTCCAATCAGTTTTCGTTAAATATAAAATATAAATCAATGTATTTTGAATTCAAATGAACATTTTAATTTATCGGGGCCACATAATAGCTCTGAAAATTCAAGAATTTTTTTCTAGCTTCGTATTGACGATACGGTCCTAACAAAATTAATTTTGTCAAATTTGGGGACTGTTTGAAAAATGGTCATTTTCTGGTCGATCCAAATTGATAAAACTGTCAAAACACGTTTTCCTTTTCTACGCTCACATATTGATTTCAAAAATTATGAATTTTGGAATCTAGCAATAATTTGACATCCCGGATCCAACAAAAGTGTTTTTGTCGAAAACTGAGGTCGTTTGCAAAATTTCCATTTTTAAGGGTTATATTTTCCATAGTGACTATTCTGAATTTTCAACTGGGCATAACTTTTTATTCCCGCTATGAAATTTGTATTTTTCTAATTCGTGGAAAAGATATTTTCAAATAGATACTAATATTTTTGGTTTCACTAAAATCCGGTTTATTTTGAATCATGTATGTTCATTTGAAATTTGAAATTTGAAATCGAATTTCGAACTACCGTGCCATTTTCAATTCCTTTTATAATTAAAATAAATACTTATATTCTAACTTCGATTTATACAAATATTTCCGTTCTAATTCTATTCAAAATAAATATGTTGTCGTTATTATTTAAAATAAATCACTTTAAATATTCAAAATTCATTAAAATTGCCAAAATAAAAATTTTAAATTGGTTCTGATTTTTCTTGGTTGTTACAAATGTGACAAATAATCCATGGTTGATTATTGTTCGTTTGGGATGATTTGAATAACATTGACCCTGAAATGATTGGTATTTAAAAACCATGATAATATAGGAGAAGAGAATTCGAGTTTCAAAAGGGAAAAATTATATTTTAAATAGGAATTGAATTTTGAGTGAGCTAGATATAATAACTTGTTTTTGATTATATAAAAACATGTAGTTTGATTTACAAATGATATTTATAAATGAAGTGGGATAATAATTATTAAATAATTTGGGATTGTGAATTCAAGAAACTGGTAAAAATGAGAAACGATGAAATTTGGTTTGATGTTCAAAATGTGAATAGGATTGGAATTAATCCTTGGGATTTATAATTGAAATTCGATGATATCGAATGTTTTAAAAAATAATTTATTTCTAGAAATTATATATTATATAATCTAGAATTTGATAACATGGTTAATAATTGATTTGAAACTAATAAATTAATATCAAATATGCAATCGAGATTAAGTTATAAACCTGAGATATAATTAACAAGAACTTGACTTGCAAATGGAGTTTATGAAGTGGAATATGAAGTATGAATTTATAAAATAACTCGATAAACATAATTTGAATCTGTAATGATATTTTTAAATATAAATCAAGATTTGACTGGATGATACGAGTCCAGTTTCCTGTAAAGGAATGATATTATAACAGCATGTTGATCCATCGATCGACATACAACTAACTATTGGGATTAGTGTATGCCGTATTTTATCCCAATACCCGTGTTGGGTTTCAAGTCAACAAACATAGATTTTTATTTGTGCAGTTGGGCGATGTGTAAAATTTATCGTCCCAATCAATGTCAGTCAAATCAGTGTACATAAACAAATCGTTCGATTTGTAAATGAATATTTATTTGTTCACGTTCACGTTAAAAATTATATTTTTAACAACCAAATTATTCTATTCAACCTACGAATATTCTATTCGGTTCATTTATTAAATAAAATGATATCTTTATCTTCCTAACTTATTTTAGAAAATTTCGGCGACATAACGGCACGATACTAGAAACGGGACAAGGCCTAGCCTTATCCCCGGTCTAGTGATGGCCCATGCCATTCACACATCAATCAAATCAATTTCCATTTCCCCAAACAATCAAATTCAACTCAAATAATCTAACTAATCTATGCAACCAAACGAACAAGTCCATGGTCTGTGGACAGTGGTGTCGGGTGCTACTAAACACCGTCTGCATCCTAGTATATATTTATATGACTAGAAAAGAAAAGTTAAAGTGAGAAGTTTTCACATTGATTTTTTTCTAACGCCTTTTCTGAACGGCTGAATTGTTGTTCGAGCTCTAGACTTCGCATACAAGCTCAAATCTTCAATCCATCCTTTTTTCTAGCACAAGCACGGCATTCTGAACAACTTTTGCACTTTTTTCCAAAAATTCTCCAATTCGCCAGAATTCGCGAAAGTACATGAATTTTACCTCTTTTGAACAACAGACTTCGAACGCGTTTTCCGAGCAGCTCTGAACTCCAAAACACGACTTCCATATAGCCAAATCGAAGAGAATTTCATGCTCTACAACTTCGGTCTAGGCGGTGGGTGGTGGCAGCAGAGGAGGGGCGGCAGCAATGGCATGGGGTTGAGATCCCCATTAATGAAGAAAGAGGAAGAAAGGAGGAAGAGAGAAAAGTGAGTGAAGAGAAGGAGAAAAAGTGATTATATGCTAGTTTCTCACGTATCGCCTGAACGCTAACGATCTCCAATCGCCGAGTATTTCGGACATTAGATAGTAGACGTGAAGACGAGTCCAACGAAACAAGTTTCGTCGAATTCCGAGTTCGTTTGACCGTTCAAAAAAATCATGAATATGCTCAGATATTGCTCAAAAATGCGATTCTGGCACACCTTTTCTTTTCGCAAGCTCACACACTAACACCAAAAATCATGCCCTCTTGGATTTAGCCATTATTGGACCATACGAATCCAGAAAAAAAAGTAGAATTGAATTCTGAGGTCGTATCAGTAATGTTCCTTTGTAAAATGACTACTCGTTTTACCGTGAACTGTTTTAGCTCGCACGACCACATACTGACTCCGTTCGACGCGCCCTTTGGAACTCAACAGTAATTTGTCATTATTAATCCATAAAAATTTATCTCGTCGAATTCTGAGCTCATGTGCAAAATTTCACTTTTTAAGGGCTATGTTTTGCAAACCGAAAAGCTCCTGCCAATTGCCACTATTTTGGATATCGGAATATATCGAAGCTTATACTTTTCGGAGTTCTAAACAGCATTTTGAACTCATTGGAAGTGATTTCGAGTCCAAATTCATCCGTATGCAAAATATGACTTTTTGGGCCAAGTATAATTTACATAGCGACTATTCTGAATTTTCAACTGGGCATAACTTTTGATTCCCGCTATGAAATTTCGATTTTTCAGATTTGTTGGAAAGATATTTTCAACTAGATTCTAATATTTTTGGTTTCGCCAAAATCTGGTTTATTTTGCACTTGGTATGTTCAATTGAAATTTGAAATCGAATTATCGAACTAACGCGCCATTTTCAATTCCTTTTATAATTCAAAATAAATATTTATATTCTAACGACGATGTATATAAATATATACGTTTGAGATATATTCAAAATAAATTTCTCTTTGTTATTATTTAAAATAATTCATTTTAAATATTCAAAATTCATTAAAATTACCAAAATAAAAATTTTAAACTGGCTCAGAATTTCCGGGTTGTTACAGATATTCACGTTTTAAAGTGAATAATGATTTAAAAGCAAAATGTTTTGTGTAACACCCCCGTCCATTAATGTCACTCACAAAGGGAATGCATTAACTTCCAAGGAGGTTTTAAGTGAATATAGAACAGAAAAATTACAACAAGATAGATAATAAGTAGTACTTGGAAATCTAAAACTTTACTTCATTACAGCGGAAATTAAACATGTTTGTTACATCATAAAACCATAAATCAGAGTCAAGTACAATATCCATCTTGATAAAACAAAATACATAATCCCATTACATAAATAGCCATTAAAGAACATAACAAGCTGGACTTTACTTCAGCGGTCCAAGCTTTCCAAAAGAGAGAATAAGCAATTCAATCAGACTCCATTAGAGCTGGGTCCACCCTGAGGACCTGGAGGGGGAAAAAAGATAGAAATAGAGGGGGTCAGACAAAAAGTCTGGCGAGTATGATAATTCTAACAATATTATTATCAAAATAACCGGACTAAGGCATAAGCTGGAAAACAAGGAAATATCTATGAACTATTGGGTATGGAAGAGCAGATAAAGATAACGTTAAAGGCACACCTAATACTAACGAATAATTACTACACTGCACCACACCAGTAACCCTAAAGGTTGATCCCACTGCTTTACTTAGAAATTTTATAAATAACTTCGTCTACCCCTAGCTGACTACATAGGTGCCGCCTGCCCCTATCTCCGCTAGGTGTACCCCACTACGCACTTTCGATCGGCTCCCTACTCGTAGATACCCGTGCTGGTCCCACAGTGGGGTGTATCACTACCCTAAAGTGGCAACCCGATACAGCCTAAGGATGCACGACTTATACCTACACGATGCAACAACGTCTTACCTATCAGCCCGGGTCCACACACGCATATGAAACCCATTGGACTTGCGTTGCCACCGCTAACCCGTTTGGCCTCTTATTTCAAGCCTAGTATGCGTGTCCCATCCTCGACTTGGGTCGAGCCCACAAAGATACGTTTGGGTTACTGGTTGAAATGGGCCCCCAATTACTTACCACAAGCTATCCACCTAAGCTTGTCCCCACTAGTATATCCCACTTAACCCTCTTCTTAGTCAAGTTCATTTGCATGTGTGTTTGGTTAAGTGTTACTAATCGTATTTCAAATGCCACTAAAGGCACCCACTAGATTCCTCATGCCACCCAAGCCACCTACTTAACCCCCATTTCCCACTTCACATGTTTATCTGGTTAAGTATTTCTTAATTCATTTAGGCCATAACCTCATAAAGACCTCTCACATTAGACTGGCATTTATGGCAGCTGGATTCGCTGGGTGGGTCCGGACAGTCTTACACCATAAAAGAGTCTAACCTTGTGTCTTTACAAATGTTATGCTTTAATTTGGGCCTAGGACCTCTCACATTGGGCTGAATTTTGTGACTACTGGATTCGCCGGGCGGGTCCGGGCAATTTTATGTCACAAACGAGTCCAACCTCGTGTCCTAAGCATTGATTAACACTTATAATCTTTTACCCTAGTTTTAAATATATCCATATTCAAATCATTAATTAATTCCAATTTTAATGATGTCCATAATTGACTCAATTATGGGCATCCACTTACGGTATGCAAAATCATATCAATTGCACCCCAATTCCTTAATATTACCCCTACCCCATGTTATACGTTTGCTTATTCAAAGCAAAATATATGTTAGACTCGAATAGTCTAACTCATAGCACAAGGATAAATTATCACGACATATAGACAAATAAAATAGATCTAATCATAATAGGGGTGAAACTTGCATAAAACTACACATGTCATGGATCTAAAGGTGTCAACTTGTTTGGTTAAATGTCACAACTTACATAATATGATCATAACCCAAGTTCATGTATAAACTTGCATATGTGGTTTATGCAACATAATGATGGTGTGAACTAGCATCTAACACATAGAACTCACACATGTCATAGCATAATTATAGATCTAAATAGATGTCATAATTCTAGATCTAAATAGATGCCATACAATATGTGAGATTATAAATACTAATAAATCTAAACTTGCATAGGTACATGTGATTTATCATGTGAATCATCATAGCCCAAATATATATAATCAACATCATGATTTGATCAAGCATAACCTAACTACAACATAGATAATAACATCATGACTTTGTAGCATTGCAACTTAGCATAGAAAATTACAACATATATATGATATCATCATTACATAACATAGGATTTACAACATACATGATAGCATAAGATTTACAACAACATATATGACAATTCACATCATTTTCTTATGATCCATATCACAGCTTAATCTAATTAGTCTGCTAATAATCTTATTAAAATCATCATACTCACAATTAGAAAAGAAAGAGAGTCTTGATTTGCTTTAGAGTTGAGTAGAATTAGAGTTTTGATTAGCTTTCTTCCTTCTTAGTTGGCGGCGGCTACACTGAGTTCCATGGCGATGGCATGACGGCGGCTATTCTATTTTTCATGTGAATTTAGAGTGAGAGACTACCTAGGTATATATAGAGTTTAGGATTTATTTAGACCGTCAGATCAACTCAGAACTAGCCTGAACCGTTAAATTAGCCAACTCAGCCCTAAAGACACATCAGGAGCTCAAGATTGGGCTCTGCCAAAACCTGGCCGATTGGACCAGGTCGACACCCAAGTCGACTGCGCAGTCGACCTGGTCCTGGGGGTGTCGACTGCCCAGTCGACTTCCCAGTCGACCTGGGGTGCTGGGCGAGAAATTTCTCGCCTGGCCTGTTTGACTTCGAATTTTGAATTTTATAACACTTCCGATGGCCATATCTCCTTCATACGAAGTCCAAATCATGCAAACTCGGACTCTATTTCAACCAGAATTCCGAGACGAACACAATGGCGCAACCCGTTTCCCACAATTCTCATATCTGAGATTAGTTATTCTTTAATTTGTGAATATTTATATTAACAGAATTACGGGGTGTTACATTCTCCCATCCTTAAAGGATTTCGACCCCGAAATCTTCAAGTCAAGAAGAATGTATATCCTAACATCTATTCGTCCATCTACTCAACCATCAAACACAGGCATCCATTGTCCTTATAGACTTCTAATGCTTTCATGTTTAAATGCACAATGTGTGTATATGTCCATATCTAATGCAAAATCAGGCGGTCCACTGATTCAGTTGACCTCCTTAATGCAAATCATGATAGTGCCATGCGTCCATTATTTATGCAAAAGTTCCTTAATGCTACATATTATCTCTATATGCGTGCACAATCATCATCTGAATGCAGCATCCATATGATAAAAAAAATCCTCAAACATCCATTTTACTAAATACACCCATATATATGCAATATGCAATATGAAGTGACTAAGCCGATCTAGTGCCTAATAGTGTGTGTATATGCGTCCACGAGCAACCACTAGCAAACACTTGCATCCACTTTGCATCCATCATACATAACATGTCTCAAACACATGTTTCAACCATAGGATTATCCTAACTAAAGGTCAAAGATACTAGCGAGAGGACATACTAAAGATAAGATAAGTACAAGCTAAGCGATAAAAGAGAAATTAAAAGACATACCCTCAAAAAGAAACGGGTACAACGAACGCATCTTCGCTTCTGTCTCCCAAGTAGCGTTGCTCTCATCATCTCCCCATTGCACTTTGACTATCTGACCTCTCGATTCCTCAACTTCTTGATCTCCGACCCAAGAATGCATGTTGGAGCTCGTCGAATCGTCGCATCACGCTCTATCTCCACCTCTCTAAGCAAGTTCGGCTCTACCACCTCCGCGGTCTCGTATAGGCACTTCCTCAAATGTGATACATGGAATACGTCGGGTACACCACTAAGTCTCTCAGGCAACTCCACTCTATACGCCATCTGTCCAATCTTCTCCTTAATAGGAAACGACCCTACAAACCTTGGTGAAAATTTCCCAAAGGACCCAAAGCGAACAACATTCCGTAATGGAGACACTTTGATAAAGACCATGTCCCCAACATCAAACTCAAGATCTGTCCTCCTTTTGTCTGCATAAGATTTCTGACTATCCTGCGCCGTCTTCATCCTCCTTCGAATCAAATCGATCTTTTCCGAAGTCTCTGTAATCATATCGGGCCCATGTAAGATCTTATCCTTAGATTCCCACCAACATGTAGGTGAACGACAAGGTCGTCCATAAAGAGCTTCGAAAGGTGCCATGCTAATGCTAGATTGAAAGCTATTATTATATGCGAACTCCACCAATGGAAGATGCTCTTCCCATGTACCCCCAAAGTCTAGGATACATAGCCTCAAAAGGTCCTCTAGAATACGATTCAACCTCTTGGTTTGGCCGTTCGATTGAGGATGATATGCGGTGCTCAAACATAATTGAGTCCCTACCGCTTCTTGTAAGCTCCTCCAAAATTCGCTAGTGAAGACAGGATTGCGATCTCTTACTATGCTAGAAGGAACACCATGCAAACGAACTATCTCTCGTACGTATACAGAAGCTAACCATGGAGCAGTCCTCTTACTCTTCACAGGAATAAAATGGATCTACTATAACCCAAATCCCCGTATTACCCTTCCTTGATCTTGGTAATCCATCCACAAAGACCATCGAGACACTTTCCCACTTCCATAGTGGAACCTCCAATGGGTGAAGCAACCCACCGGTTTCTTTTGCTCCGCTTTTACTTGTTGGCACACCAAGCATCTAGCAACATACTCGGCCACATCCCTCTTCATACTGCCCCAAAAGAAAACTCGCTTCATGTCTTTGTACATCTTGTCCCCGTCGGGATGAATGGTCATCTTCGAATGATGTGCTTCGTCAAGAATAGCGTTCCTCAAACCTTCGTCTCGAGGTACACAAAGTCTACTATCCCTACGTAACCATCCCTTATCATCCAGGGTATACCTACGGAGATGGCTTGATGACTCCCCTCTTTTGAGCTTTTCTATTAACTCAACCAACTGTGGGTCGTCTCGCTGTGCCTCACCAATCTATCCTAAAAGCGTAGGTCTGACCTCCAAGGATGCTAGCAAATCGGGTACAAAGTCAATGGAAGGTCTAAAGTCAAACATAGAGATGAATTCTAAGTTTCACCGCTCAACAAACAATAGGCTCAAGGACAACCTTTTCCTACCTAAGGCGTCTGCCACCACGTTACGCTTGCCAGGGGTATATGTTATTTCGAAATCGTAGGATGCTAAGAACTCCATCCACCTTTGCTGCCTTAAGTTCAAGTCCTTCTGAGAGAATAAGTATTTAAAGATATGTGGTCAGTGAACAATTCGAATTTCTCACCAAGAATGTAATGATGCCAAGACTTAAGCGCGAAAACAATTGCGGCTAACTCTAGGTCATGTGTAGGGTAATTTTTCTCATGCACCCTTAACTGCCTTCCACCATAGGCTATTACCCTTCCCTCTTGCATTAAGACTGCGCCTAGACCTGTCCCACAAGCGTCGGTATAAACAATAAATGGCTTACTCCCGTCTGCAGCACTAAGACTGGAGTTGAGGTCAAAGCTCTCTTTAAACGTCTGAATGCATCATCACAATCTACGTCCCACGCGAAGACTAGGTTCTTCTTCGTCAGGCGTGTCAATGGAGCTGATATTTTTACGAAGTCTTTGATAAACTTCCTATAGTAGCCGGCCAACCCCAAGAAACTCCTTACTTTGGTAGCATTTTGAAGGACCTTCCAATCTTGGATGGCCACCACCTTCGCGGGATCCACAACTATCCCTTCTTTGGAAACCACGTGCCCTAAGAATCGCACTTCCTCTCTCCAGATGTGATACTTAGTAAATTTAGCTTTAAGGTTATGCGCTCGTAGAGTCTCCAAAACTTCCTTAAGATGTAGGGCATGCTCTTCTTCATTCTTAGAAAAGATCAAGATGTCGTCTACAAAGACCACAACAAATTTATTAAGGTACTCCCTAAACACCCTACACATCAAATCAACAAAGTATGCGGGAGCGTTTGTCAAACCGAAGGGCATCACTAGCCATTCATAGAAACCGTCCGGAGTCCTAAATGCAGTTTTGTCTATGCTATCCTCAGCCAGTCTCAATTGATGGAATCCCGTGGCTATGTCCAACTGTGAAAACATTGAGGCGCCAACTAACTGATCGAAGAGATCGTCAATCCTCGGCAGTGGGTGTCTGTTTTTCTTAGTAAGTTAATTAAGTTCTCTATAATCCACACAAAGTCTAAGGGACCCATCCGCCTTCGTGGCAAACACTACTGGAGCACCCCACTCTGATATACTACGTCTTATGAACCCCTTCTCAAGCAACTCCTTCACTTGCTTATTGAGTTCCCTCCTTTCACGAGGAGCCATCTGGCGTATTGGAAAAGATACTGGTTTTGCATTATCCACAAGATATATTCGAAATTCTATCTCCCGCTTCGGAGGCAAGCCCTTCACCTCCTCAAACACATCCGAATATTCTTGGACTACTTTAACATATCGTAGGATTTCCACCGACGCGTTAAGCGATTCTAGATAACTTAGCATAACGGAATTTATGAGATTACAAAAGATTTCGAGAGTGTTGCCAAGGCGAGTCATGAGCCTAACTACTATCCTTGCACAATCAAGAACAGCCCCATTTCTGGATAACCAATCCATTCGTAAAATTAGCCCATTGCCCGTGAAGCCCAAAACATAAGCATCACATCTAAACCCAACGCTAAGTATAGAAATTTTCAAATACAAACATACCATGGACAAATAAGCTGAGCCCCCAATTGGATTCAAAACAACTAAGGGATCCTCTATTAAACTGGTGTTTAAGTGCAGTGATTCAACTAATGATGTAGAGATAAACGAATGCGATGCGCCCGAATCGAATAATGTACGGACAGGATGATCAAACCGAAAAACTAAGCTTTCAACAGAAATGGTTACCTCGTTCTTGCAGCGGTGGGACCGCGAGAGCCTGAACTTGTCCCCTTGCCTGCCCTGGTGCCATAAGAGCCTGCACCTGTCCTCCCGAGGTAGACCCTGCCCTCTGCCCCTTCTTTGGGCAGTCCTTCACTAGATGTCCCGCTTCACCACAATGAAAACAGCCAGTCTTCTTTTTCTTTCTGCAATCCTTGCTGAGATGGCCTGGTGTCCCACAGTTAAAGCATCTTTTGTTTCCTATTCCATTATTGTCTTTACCACCCTTCTTGTTTTGCTGTTGTGGTTTCTTCTGATCCCATTTCTTCTCGGGTGCCTTATTAGCATTAGCGCCTTTCTCCTCGTGCATGAGTGCCATGTCTACTAGCTTCTCAAAGGTGGTCCCCATAGGGATGTGGGTCATAACCAACCCCTGCAATGGCTCATTCAAGCCATTAACAAACCTCAGAGCCTTCTTCTCCTGCGTGTTCACCAAATCTAAGCCAAACCTTGTCAATTGGTTAAATTTGTTGACGTACTCTTTCACTGATAGATTTCCCTGCTTCAATGTCAAGAATCTTTTCATGTATAGATTCTCTTCTGCCCTTAAGAGAAACTTTGCCTCAAACCTACGTCTGAAATCCGCCCAAGAATCAACAGGACACTCCCCATTAGTGACCTCCCACCAAAACGAGGCCTCTCCCTTCATTAACCAAGCTGCTAATTTGATTTTCCTCCCTTCTTCTACTTCAAAGATTTCTAGCCATTTTTCCACCTCCTTAAGCCAATCTCTAGCTTCCACAAACGTTTCTGACCCTTGAAAAGGTTTTCCACCCATAGCCTTAAATTCCTTGCACGTCTTTGCAAAAGTATCAACGCAAGGAGGAGGAGGAGGAGCGGGTGTAACTAGGGGTGGTGGAACATTTCCTAGACCTGGGACGGTGGGCCAAAACTCCAAGTATCTCCTAAACCATCCTGGTATTGTTACACCCTCCGGAAGATTCAAATCTTCAGCCATGCTGAAAGGAAAAAGGAAAGATTCAAAATGGAGAATTCGAAAGATAAGGATATGGCTATTGGGGATTATGTTTTTCTTAAAAACTTTCCTCTTAAAATCACTCATTAAGACATGTTTTTGAAAATACTTCTTCCAAAAATACTTTAGAAAAATAGTTTTTCTAAAAATTTTATCTGTTCTGGTAACCTTAAGCTCTGATACCACATGTAACACCCCACGTCCATTAATGTCACTCACAAAGGGTATTCATTAACTTCCATGGAGGTTTTAAGTGAATATAGAACAAAAAAATTACAACAAGACAGATAATAAGTAGTACTTGGAAATCTAAAACTTTATTTCATTGCAGCGGAAATTAAATATGTTTGTTACATCATAAAACCATAAATCAGAGTTAAGTACAATATCCATCTTGATAAAACAAAATACATAATCCCATTACATGAATAGCCATTAAAGAAGATAACAAGATGGACTTTACTTCAACGGTACAAGCTTTCCAAAAGAGAGAATAAGCAATTCAATCAGACTCCACTAGAGCTGGGTCCACCCTGAGGACCTGGAGGGAGAAAAAATATAGAAATAAAGGGGGTCAGACATAAAGTCTGGCAAGTATGATAATTCTAACAATACTATTAACAAAATAACTAGACTAAGGCATAAGCTGGAAAACAAGGAAATGTCTATGAACTATTGGGTATGGAAGAGCAGATAAAGATAACGTTAAAGATACAACTAATACTAACGAATAATTACTACACTGCACCACACCAGTCACCCTAAAGGTTGATCCCACTTGCTTCACTTAGAAATTTTATAAATAACTTCGAGTACCCCTAGCTGACTACATAGGTGTCGCCTGCCCCTATCTCCGCTAGATGTACCCCACTACCCACTTTCTATCGTCTCGCTACTCATAGATACCCGTGCTGGTCGGGTGTATCACTTCCCTAAAGTGGCAACCCGATACAGCCTAAGGATGCACGACTTATACCTACACGATGCAACAACGTCTTACCTACCAGTCCGGGTCCACACACGCATATGAAACCCGTTGGACTTGCGTTGCCACCGCTAACCCGTTTGGCCTCTTATAGTCAAGCCCAGTATGCGTGTCCCGTCCTCGACTTGGGTCGAGCCCGCAAAGATACATTTGGGTTACTAGTTGAAATGGGCCCCCATTTACTTACCACAAGCTATCCACCTAAGCTTGTCCCCACTAGTATATCCCACTTAACCCTCTTCTTAGTCACGTTCATTTACATGTGTGTTTAGTTAAGTCTTACTAATCATATTTCAAATGCCACTAAAGGCACCCACTAGATTCCTCATGCCACCCAAGGCACCTACTTAACCCCCATGTCCCACTTCACATGTTTATCTGGATAAGTATTTTTTAATACATTTAGGCCATAACCTCATAAAGACTTCTCACATTAGACTGCATTTATGGCAGCTGGATTCGCCGGGCGGGTACGTGTAGTCTTACACCATAAAAGAGTCTAACCTTGTGTCTTTACAACTGTTATGCTTTAATTTGGGCCTAGGACCTCTCACATTGGGCTGACATTTGTGACTACTGGATGCGCCGGGCGGGTTCGGGAAGTTTTACGTCCCAAACGAGTCCAACCTCGTGTCCTAAGCATTGATTAACACTTATAATCTTTTACCCCAGTTTTAAATATATCCCTATTCAAATCATTAATTAATTCCAACTTTAATGATGTCCATAATTGATTCAATTATGGGCATCCACTTATGGTATGCAAAATCATATCAATTGCACCCCAATTCCTTAATATTAAATCCTTAATATTACCCCTACCCCATGTTATACGTTCTCTTATTCAACGCAAAATATATGTTAGACTCGAATAGTCTAACTCATAGCACAAAGATAAATTATCACAACATATAGACAAATAAAATAGATCTAATCATAATAGGGGTGAAACTTGCATAAAACTACACATGTCATGGATCTAAAGGTGTCAACTTGTTTGGTTAAATGTCACAACTTACATAATATGATCATAACCCAAGTTCATATATAAACTTGCATATGTGGTTTATGCAACATAATGATGGTGTGAACTAGCATCTAACACACAGAACTCATACATGTCATAGCATAATTCTAGATCTAAATAGATGTCATAATTCTAGATCTAAATAGATGTCATACAATATGTGAGATTATATATACTAATAAATCTAAACTTGCATAGGTACATGTGATTTATCATGTGAATCATCATAGCACAAATATATATAATCAACATCATGATTTGATCAAGCATAAGCTAACTACAACATAGATAATAACATCATGACTTTGTAGCTTCGCAACTTAGCATAGAAAATTACAACATATATATGTTATCATCATTACATAACATAGGATTTACAACATACATGATAGCAAAAGATTTACAACAACATATATGACAATTCAAATCATTTTCTTATGATCCATATCACAACTTAATCTAATTAGTTTGCTAATAATCTTATTAAAATCATCAAACTCACAATTAGAAAAGAAAGAGAGTCTTGATTTGCTTTAGAGTTGAGTAGAATTAGAGTTTTGATTAGCTTTCTTCCTTCTTAGTTGGCGGCGGCTACACTGAGTTCCATGGCGATGACATGACGGCGGCTATTCTATTTTTCATGTGAATTTAGAGTGAGAGACTACCTAGGTATATATGGAGTTTAGGATTTATTTTGACCGTCAGATCAACTCAGAACTAACCTGAACCATTAAATTAGCCAACTCATCCCTAAAGACACATCAACAGCTCAAGATTGGGCTCTGCCAAAACCTGGCCAACTGGACCAGGTCGACACCTAAGTCGACTGCGTAGTCGACATGGTCCTCGGGGTGTCGACTGCCCTATCGACTCCACAGTCGACCTGGGGTGCTGGGCGGGAAATTTCCCGCCTGGCCTGTTTGACTTCGAATTTTGAATTTTGAATTTTCTGAAACTTCCGATGGCCATATCTCCTTCATACGAAGTCCAAATCACGCAAACTCGGACTCTATTTCAACCAGAATTTCGAGATGAACACAATGGCGCAAGCTGTTTCCCATAATTCTCACGTCTGAGATTAGTTATTCTTTAATTTGTGAATATTTATATTAATAGAATTACGGGGTGTTACATATTGCAGATTTAATTAGCTATAAAAGGATACTGGTAAATTTTGAAATGATAAATTCAAAAGTGAAATTAGAAATTGAGTTGACCAGAAACGGTGACTTTTTCCGATGTTTCGGAACATTAATCGAATAGGATTTATTCGTAGGAGAGTTAGACGTTGAAATTAGGAAAGTAATATTTATTCCATTTTTAAATGAAGATTATTTATTTAGTTAATTAAATATTATTTATTTATTCTAAATGACAAATCAAAGTTATATTTTAAAGCTAAATATCTTGGAAACATGGATTATAATGTTATCACTGTAAACAATATTTTCCGTAAAAGAAGTGAATTTGCAAACCAAATTAGAGAGTTTCATAAGAAATGATATGATAAAAAGTTAAGAAACGGGATTAAGGAAATCAGTATCTGATTGGAGATTAGTTATGTTGATGGCTTTCTGAGTATCGATCTGATGTTCGTTTGGGCCTTTGGGGTTGATACTTAGGGAGTTGTTCTCTTAGTAGTTTACGGTTAGGGACCGATGTATGCCAATACAAAGAGATCGAGATCAGATTTATTATCTGACAAAAAATCCATATGGGCATTAGCATTGCGAATTAAATATGATTAAGATAATTGAAGACGAAGTATATGCAAGGGTTGTTCTAGCGATCCCAAATAGAAATTGCTTAAGATGGATTTACATATTAGTGCCTTTGATTCGTCCAGTCCCAGGACAACATGTGTGGACGAATATTTGACAGAGTATATCTAATAGATCGCATAAGTTGATCTCTTCAAACGTATTCACGCTTAGTGGCAGAGGAATTCATTTCTCCTAGCTTTATAACAGTGGTACTTTTGGCAAATCAATTTGTTATTTGGCAGGTGTGACGGTGTGGCATTCAAAGTAAATGAAGATGTGACCATTCTTAGGGTGGTTATGACCTCAAGCCTCTTCGACCGGGAAATGGTATAAAATCAGGTAGGTCACATGGCTAAGTGGGTCGCTCCCATATTAGGGTACATTATCACCATCTAGAGAAATGTTGATTTTGTTCTTCTTTTGCTTCTGTATCTCCCGGGAACAGTTATGTTGGTATACCAACTGTAACATGACAATATATTTGGTACTCTCAAGCAAAGTGAGGGGCCGATCATGTTTAGCTTGGGTTGCAAGATGTTCTTGTTGGATCCTAGTGTTCTTTCTCTAGAGGTACACTTTCGGAAGGCGGTCCTGTACTTTGCCATAGTTGGAAATTCATTCTCCAATAAGAACCCGCGGTTTGATTTTATACTATGTATGTAGAGCGTGAGATGCAAGTGTTCTACTAGATTGCTATTTACTTGTATTGGACACTATTATAATATTAGAATAATATTATTTAAAAATGTCCTGGATGATTGTAAGGTAAAAACCATCGGTGTTTATTTATGGATCATCTTACGATTATCTTTTCTTTCGAAAAGGATTTTTATAAGTTAAACCAAATGGTTGGATTTTGCCCACCCTTTTCCCGTGACTGACCCAGAGTTTATTTTGTTTTGTTTTACCCTAAAATCTTGGGTGCCTAAATTTGTACAGGTAGTCAAGTAGTCAGGATTTTATAGATACTTGGAGGAGCTTGGAACATGAGACTTCGATGTTATATATATATATATATATATATATGTATGTATGTATGTATAAAGAGAGAGAGAGAGAGAGAGTTTATTTCCGCTGTGATATGAATGTGATGTACTCTGATGATATATGTAAGTACAAATACAGTTTTGTATTTCAAAGTTGTTATATAATATATTTTATTCGTTCCGCTATGAGATTCGTGTTTACTCTAATTTTGTTCTGTTGTGTTCTTCTTCTTCTATTCTAATTTTCTTTCTATTTCTTACCCTCTAACTTCTTTCAATTAATGATCTGGAATTTCCTATGCTTGAATAGTTGACATGGTATTTTATGTCGACTTTCGGGGTCGAAAATCCTTGGGTCGTTACATAAATTCTTATTGATAATTAACCAAATATTCGTTAAATCATTTCATTAAATTAATTAACAAAAAATCATTTAATAAACAATCCCAATTAAAACAGTTGACTTAGTCAACTCAAAAAAATGGTTCTTTCGTTAATAAATTCCAATCAGTTCTTCTTTTTTATTAATTAAAATTATAATTAATTCAAATAATCCCACTTAATTATTTTTCAGAAACGATTAACCCAATTATTAACCCTTACATCAATTTCAGCTTATTCGCTTATAAATCTTGGTAACATAAGCAATTTACTTTATGAATCATATAATAATTATTTATAAACTTAAATAATAAGTAATAAATATTTATTTCCTTTATATAAACTTCCATTCAAATTTTATAAGTTCGTTTCTATCAATTCACCTACCGGTGAATCAACATTTATAAAATGATTGGTTTATAGGCCATATACTGCCAATTGCCCAAACAATATTTCTCATTGGGTAAAACAAAACAAACATTGAATCTCCTGTCAGTGATCAACAACCAAATCAATCGTCCAATCGAAACAGTTCATATGATGATAATATAAAAATAAATAACATATAATATATCAGAGGAATCCACTTAGATCCCTCCAACCTGTTTTTCCCTACATCCAAATATGTTACCTCAAACAAAGTCATCTATTTTGATAAGCATATATAATATTCAACAATCAACAAATAACATCGATCTAAACATCCATCTTAAAACTTGACATGTTTATGTTATTATAAATGTGACCAACAAGGTAAGTTACCTCAGTTGGTTATAATCGTTAAAAATAACGATTGAGTTAAATTAAATTAAACGAACGTTTACTTTAATCAGTTCAGTCAATATGGGATAATATATTTGGTCAACATTCAAAATAAACAACCATTGGCATACAAATATTAAACTCAACTTATATAAAATATAAGTGGGATGAAACCGAGTGAGTTGTACTCACCTTGTGTTTCCATTCGTTATCAAAATGGTTGTTTTAATTAAATTAAAAAAGTTTTAATTTAATTGAAACTTTCATCTGCGTCCAGCTCTGTCCAAAAGAGCTTCATACTGTCGTGCACACCGATATGATTCCACCATCTTTGGCCTTGTCGAATTCTGACGACGTAGGGGCATGTAACACAATTTATAATTGCTGGTATTAATTTAAACTAATAAATCTTAATTAAGTGGGTTACTAAAAAAAAGGTCACTTTATATATTTAGTTTCGTACGAAAATCTGTCCGCTTATGTTTATAAAGTGTTCTAGCTTACTCCACATTAATATAGGCATAGGTAGTAAATAGTTGGGCACTCTAGACTTTCATTCCTAATTAAATGTCCATACTAGTATTACATTAGGCACGGAAACAATTTAAAACTGGCCACACACACACACACACACACACACACACACACACACACACACACACATATATATATATATATATATTACTAATTAGGCGGGTTAGGCAATGATTAGGCATGATCGAAATTTTCCTAGGCTATATTAATAATAGTATGCAAAATTATATATATATATATATATAAGGCGCATTAAAATCCTTTAGTAGGCCATGTTATATACATACTTATAATAGGCAAAATATAACATGGTGTTAGGCACAATCTAAGTATTGGTTAGGCATTTTATTATATAGTTTGGCAGTTCTGAAACTTATACATATCGGATAAAATTCATAATGTCAAACCTTAATCAGGATCGTTAGGCCCATTTCGAAAATAACTAGGCATATATAGTATATTATTTAGTTTGAATGCACAAGTTTATTGCAGTGCAACTCGTTGATATGCTTAACTATGATGCACCTAACTGGTGCATGCATAAATGGATAATCCTAGATGTAATTAGTAACATATGAAATCAATGAGACTAGATAGATAGGTAATTTGAAGCTACTGTTAACACATAGAGAGAGAGTCAAGGTTAATAAAAACACACGTTTAACATATTGGGCATGACGAATATAGGATTTAGGCACGAACTAAACTTAGACATGTTCGAATAAGTGTTAGGTAGGTGATTTATATAATACATTAGTCACTGGTTTAGGCATATCTACACTATCGTTTAGGCATATTAACACTTGATTAGGCAAATTTGTAAAAACAATTAGCCATATATATGAGTTACTATTCACCTTCTCTACCAGCTGCCATTCGACACCGTGACTCCCTCTTCCCATCTCCTCGCCTCGACACCACTTCACGAGTTGCCACAAACTGACACTGTAACGACCCGTATTTTTGGTCGGATTATTTTATATATTTAGTATCGTTTAAATATTTAATTAATAATATAAAAGAATTTTTATATTGAAATATCGAGTTATAATCGATATACGATTTATTTCGAATACATATAACTATCGAAATACGAGAACTGAAATAACTGAATTCGAAATTAGAAACTGAATCGAAACGATTCAGATGATCAATAGAAATTGTATTTGAGGATAAAAAATAATAATACAAATTAATTATCGAGGATTTTATTTGTTTTGAACTTAAATTATTTTATATCAATTTAATACGGTTATTTTATATATACGTTTGAATTAAATTTTATAGTCTATTCTGTTGAGTCCAGAATAGTGTAATTACATTGAAACGATGGTTGGTACGCTAAAATAGCGGTTCATGATTTTTAATTATGAACCCTGAGATATTTATAATGGATAAGATCGAAATCAAATCAATATCTACTTCAAAAAATAAAAATCCCTTTATGTCTAATCGTATTTAATACAAATCAATTCGAAATCAAATCAGAATCCGTTTTAAAAGAATAAAAAATCCCTTTATATCAAATTTGTAAAAGTTGATTACTTTTAACTTACGTATTAAAACGTACAAGCTAGAAATTAAATTGCACAGGCCTACTTCTTAGTGCTGAATTCTTCCCCTTATATAAATCGCGCCTACCTTCTTCAATTTCTCTTCTGGAAATCAACTGCAAGTCGAAGTTTTCAAACAAAATAAATGGGTGTTCTTTACTTTGAAACCGCACACAACCCTCTCTGTTTCTTTTATTTCCATTCTTCGAATCGAAGTCTATACTTCGTGAAAACAAATCCTCCCATTTAAACAAGAAAAAAATACAAAACCCCAAACTTTGTCTAAATCAAATCGAAAGAAGAACGAGTGAAACCGATATCCGCTCATCTCAAAATCGAATCAAGTGCTCCAGTATTTGTCGGAGTCGAGTACCTTTTGCCTTAGTTTTAGAACTCGCGACATATGGAATTCCATATTCAGAAGTGGCGATGCAAGTCCTGAAGCCTATGGACGATGTAGATGAGGATAGGGGATAAGACAGGCGGCGTCGAAATTTGAATGAAGTAGCGCACGTATGAGCTGGATTTGGAGAGGTGAGGTGGCCCCAAGGGAATCACGTCAATCACTCTATCGATCAGAAAGATATCAGTTCGCGATGGATTGGGGTAGTCGCAGGTTCATGGGGAGCTTCAATTTGAAATCGCGTTGGGATTAAGGCACCTTGCTTTTTGAGGAGGGGCTGAGTGTTTTGGTCTGTTAGTGGGGAAGTTGGTAATGGCTAGGTTTAACTAGAGGAGCTCATTAGCTTTGATAGAAGCATGGTGACTGTCACATGTCAGATGAGTATCCGAACATTGAGTGGTTGATGCGTGAGGCCTTACAATAATGTTGTTATCAGTTTGCGGTGATATAGCAAGTAGCAGGACCACATTGGGTTATAGGAGATGAAAAGGGTATATTGTCTATGAAGTGCTTTATGGATTGCCAAGGTGGTAGAAGCCGGTTTTTTGAAACTAATTTGCAGTGAAAGCGAAGTAGTGATTATTGAGTATGATTAATGGATTAATCGAATCCTTTTTACATGGCAATGAGGTACTGTTTTTACAAATTTAAAATTTCATAGAAGGATTTGTTATTTATTTTGTAATTTAAGTTAAAACATTAATCGATTAATTGATAAATAAAAATTTAATAATCGTAGGTAATATATTCATTTGAGACGGTTCAATATAGACGATTTAACTGGATTCGTAGCTAAGATGATATGGAGTTTTAAATGGATATTCGGCAGATTAAAATCACGGTGAGTAATTCTCATTCTGAAGTTTATTTAAATTTATTTTTATCATTAAAAATAAATGGTTGGTTGCCATGGATGCATATAAATTGTTTATCAGTGTTTGCCATTAAATATATATTATAACGGATGCTCGTGGTACCATTAGCGGATGATTATCCTATATGCCCCACGCAATGTTAGTGGATGACCTTCTATACCGCGATATCCTGCCTCGAAGCAGGATAGGTATTACTATGTTGACTAACGTCTGTGGATGCAGGAAAACAGGTTGGAAGGATCCAAGTGGATTCCTCAAAAATATATTATCTATTTGTTTATTTGTTTGCATATATACTGTCATATATGATGTGTTAGAAACCCTGAAATAAATAATTGTTTGTTTGATGTTTAAATATCACTGGGCCTGAGGGTTGATTTATAAAATATCCTGAAAAGGATATTTGAGATTTAAAAAGAAAATTCTATTTTTTTCTAAATAGAATTCGAAATTTGACTAGAATAAAAATATTAACTTTTTTTTGAATATTTAAAACAAGTAGTTTGTTTGTAAACAAAGTTTAAAAAGGAGGTGAAATGAATTATCATTTGATGAATTAAGGAAATATAAATACAAGTAGAATTTAAATAAAGGAAAATTTATTTTTCCAAAGTGAAATATTTATTTCAAATGAAGTTAAAATCGAGACTTGTTTTAATATATAAATATATATATATAAACAATTAATATAAGGCAATGTCTATAAAGAAAGGTGAAAAACCATAAATTTGATAATATGGATATTTTAAATTCAAATGGTATTTAAACAAAGTGAATTTAAATTTAGAATTTTGAATATAGAAATTTAATGGAATTCGTTTATATAAATTCAAATGGAGTTTGAATATAGAAAAATCAAAGAAAATTCAAATATAGATTTGGAATATAGAAATTCAAATGGAATTTAAATTATAGAATATGAATATAGAATTCAAATGGAATTTTAAATAACAGAATTTGAATATAAGAAATTGAAACAGAATTTGGATATAAGAAATTGAAATAGAATTTGAATTCCAAGGAATTCAAATGGATTTGAATAAAGAAAAGTCAAAAAGAGATATGAATATAGGATTCAAATGAAGTTTAACTATGGAATTTGAAAATAGAATTCGAATGGAGCTTAAATATTGGGATTCAAATAGAATTCAAATGGAGTTTAAATATACGAAATTCAAATAGAATTGAAATGAAATTTGAATATAGAAGACCGGAAATATTACGTTGAATTGGAAAAATGGATTTGATATACATTAAAATATATCAGAATAGAGTAGAATTTAGTTTAAGCGAAGTTTAAAAGTTTATATATAAATATAATTTAAAACGAACTCGTCGCTGCGCTACAGTTCGTAAATTGGCGTTTCGAACTTCAATTGAGTATATAAAACTCAAATGAAGTCGGAATTCTTTGAAACAAAAAATGTCGGGACCGGTTTGATAATAGTTTTCTAATAGAGGAGAAAAATCTGGATTTCGTCGAATAGATTTTGAGTTATATCAAAATCAAATTTTCAGAAAACAACGTCATAAACATTAAAAACCATAACGGTTTATTTAATTTTATAAAAGGATTTTAAGAGAATAAAATCCGAAATTCTATTTAGAAAATTTCAGATTTGAGTTGTAAATTATATGTGAACTCAAGTGGAGTAATGAATTGATTTTTGAAACAGAAATCAGATTTTTGATTATTGAATAGAATTAACTAATTTGAATAGTAATTAGTTAATGAGATTTTGAATCGATATTGGGCTTTGATTAAGTGAATTCGATTTGAAAATTTATATTCAAAATCGAAAAAGAAACTAGAATTGAATTTGAAACTCAATTTGGTTATAAGCAAGTTAAACATGTTCTTTGAATATGTTATGTTCAAACAAAGAAGTGAAATAGGCAAAATAGCTAATTAAAGAATAAATGAGCGAAACTGAATTCAAACAATTGGATTGAGTTGAATTGAATTGGAAACAGGTGAGCATGTATTAGACAGTTATAGGATGAAGTATACGAAGGTTTTAATTTATGTTCCCGACAAAAAGGTACATGTTTAAATTCATATATGAGATTTTATGCGCGGTATCGGCAAGCCGCTTGGATTTTTCTTTTCCTTTTGGATTGGCGAGGGCCATGGGAGGCTATTTGAAATATCCCAATGCTCCCGGTACAAAGGAGGTTATGGCAAATTTTTCCGAGAATCTAAGGAGTTAGAATATTTTTAAGATAATTTGATAGTTAGAAATCAATGTATTGATATATATAGAATTCGATAAGGAAACAAAAATAATAATAGAATATTGTAAACAAAAAGGGAAATCTATAAATTAGAAATAGAAAGCGAACCATATACATGTTTTAAAAATGAATAATTGGGTTTTATAGTTTGTTTATTCGAGGTTAGTGGTTTTGCCGTTTTGAAGTTAATGATGTTTTCACTCAAGGTCTGAGAGGTAATTTTACCCCAACTTTATTGATTACATTTTTAATTGATAAATACAAGGATCCAGTCTCGAAGAGAAGTGTTTGAAAAAGAGTTAGCTGAATAAAATATTTTGGGTTGTTATAACGATGTTTAATATAACATTCGTATTAACCTAAGTGATGGAATTTTGGAAATATAAAAGTAAATATTTCCTGAGTATAATTGGAGTAATCGGGAAAGAGATAAGTGATTGAAATTGTTTTAAATTTCAAATAGAATATATTTTCTAAGTGTAGAAAATAAAAGGAGGTGATATAGGGAAATGTTTTTTCAAATAGCATAAGAGTCCGACAAAATCACTGAAAATATTTGGTTAACGAATATTGATAGGGAAATGAGGAAGTGAATTAATTAATGAAATATTGATTAACATGCCCAGTGATTGTTGGTTGTTATGGATGAATGTTTGTTTGTTTTTCTTCGATAGTTAAATTATCGACTATCGAAGTATTTGCCAATATCGTTGTCAATATGGAGAGACCGGTTGGATTATTATCTGAGAATCACTCTGTATTGGCAGTAGCGTTGCAGATCAGATTATATGAAGATAATCGAAGACGGAGTGAAGTGCAGGGCTTTTTCTATTAATAGAAATTGTGCCTTCGGTTTCGTTCAAATCCCAGAACAAATGTATATGGATGAATGTCTGACAAAGTATTTCCAATGATCGAATATGTTGATCTGTTCAAATATATATGGTGGGAACGAATTCATTCCCTTAGCATAATATCCAGAATATTTGTGCAAATCAATTAGTGATTAACGGATCTGACAATGTGGCATTCAAAGTGATTGTGCTATCAATGAATTGAAAGTAATCGTAGCCTCAGGCCTCAACAACCGGGAAATGACAAAAATCGGGCAGGCAGCATGGCCATGTGGGTCGCTCCTATTAAGATGTATAACCACCTATCTAGAGATTCATTTAATTCCGTATTCTATTCGATGCTGTCCCAATCGGGAAACGGTTGCTGATCCCAACCGTTGGTGATATACATTCGATACACTCAAGCGAAATGAGTGGCCGGTCATGTGTGGGCCGGGTTGCAAGATGTTCTTGTTGAACCCAGTGTATTCCTCTCTATAGATACACTATCGGAAGGTGGTTCCATACCTTATCAAGTTGGAATTCCAATCCCCAATAAGCACCATGCGGTTTTTTATTTTATATTATATATATGGAGCGTGAGATGCAAGCGTTCCACTAGATTTTATTTATTTGATTTAGACATTATTATAAAATCACTGGATTTGATATCAAAAGTATTTTGGGTTATTGTAAGGTGAAAACCATCCGTGTTTTATGTGTGGATAGGTCGTACGATTATCATTTCTTTCGTATTTTTTTTAAAAGTTAAACAAATGGTTAGAGTTTACTCACACCAGTCCGATGACTGACCCAACGTATATTTTGTTTGTTTTCCCTAAACTCTTGGGTGCCTAAATTTGTACGGGCAGTCAAGTAGTCGGGATTTTTCAGATTCACTTAGTGGAGCTGGAAGCAGAAGGCTTCACCAATTAGCTATAGATTATCATATTTCTGTTGTGTTATATGTTGTATCTGGAAACAGGTGTTTATGACTGTTCCAGGAATAGCTGTTGTGCTCTGATGATGGTATCTATATAAAGTTACTGATTTGTGTTTCAAAGTTATGTTTTATAATATATTTTTTCGTTCCGCTGTGAGATTTGTCTTCTTCGTTTTCTTCTATTCTAATATTTCTTTCTTTCTATTTCTCATCCTCTAACTTCTTTCTAATAATGATTCGTATTTCTATGCAATTTGGGTTGGACGTGTGGTGTTATTAGTCAACTCAGATAGTACGGATTTGCGGGTCGTTACAGTTGGTATCGGAGCTTAGGTTGAGCGAATACCTAGGCTGTGGTGTTGTGCTCATTAGAGATAGGGTCAGTAGTGCCCTACAATGAGTTGAGTATATATATATGAGAGAGCGTATTTGTTAGTTGATATAAAAGTTGTTTTATATTGTGTTGGCTAGTCTGTTGAGTGGTTTATGAATTCTGATCGAATAGTGGGACGCCACAAAGTCGATAGGAATTTCTAAACACTTGAACAGAAGATTGAACACGATATTGTTCTAAAGTGGGTTAATGAAATTATTTTACCCAAAATTCTAATTTGATAGAAAAAGAATAATTTTCTTAAATTATTATAATATATGGATGTGTTGGATGTTAAAATTATAATCAAATAGGATTATAAATTGGAATGGGTATAGATAACCAAATACAACTTGTATATGAATAAGATATACAATTGAGATGAATTAAAATTAAATTCAACTTAACACTTGAAATTTAGACCCTGGGTGTTCGGAAAAATATTTTCTAAAGTATATTAGAAGAATACAGCTATGTTTTCAAAGGATTTTTGAGTAAAAATCATTTTGAATGGATTCTGAAAGTATCAAAGCACTGAACTCACTTTAGTGGCTGGAAAATTATTCTAATGATGACTGCAGCTTAATCAGTGTTTATTTTCGGGGTTCTAAGTGATGGATTGCTACCTTAGAAAAGTTTTGATGGGAATTTGTTTGAAAGAAAACAAGTTTAGTTGGAAAATTCAAATATTTTGAATTTGAAAATATTACAAATATATATACATGTTTAAGTGATTTCAAAAGGATTTGAAATGAAAACCCTAGGATTTGGATTCTGGAAGTGGAATTTAACTTAAGCTAGTTAAATGGATTGAAGTGAATCAATTGACTAGAATCAATTTGAATTAGTTTAATAGAACATAGATTGGGTATAAATGGATTTATCGTAGATCACTCGAATTAAATGAAGGAAGACCAAAAGTTTTGGTGGAACTAAATTTGTTGAAATATGAGGAGTTGAGTTTCAACATAAGTGAGATTTTGAAAAGTAATGGATTTGTACCATTTTTTTCTACCTTAGCAATTTCGAGGACAAAATTATTTTAAGGGGGAAGAATGTAACGACCCGTATGTTTGGTCGGATTATTTTAAATATTTAGTACTGTTTAAATATTGAATTAATAATATAAAAGAATTTTTATGTTGAATTATCGATTTATAATCGATATACGATTTATTTCGAATACATATAATTATTGAAATACGAGAACTGGAATAATACAATTCGAAATTAGAAACTGAATCGAAATGATTTAGATGATCAATAGAAATTGTAATTGAGGAAAAACAATAATAATACTAATATATTATCGAGGATTTTATTTGTTTTGAATTTAAATTATTTTATATCAATTTAATATGGTTATTTTATATATACGTTCGAAATAAATTTTATAGTCTATTCTGTTGAGTCCAGAATAGTGTAATTACATTGGAACGACGGTTGGTACGCTAAAATAGCGGTTCACGATTTTTAATTATGAACCCTGAGATATTTATAATGGATAAGGCGAAATCAAATCAATATCTATTTAAAATAAAATAAAAATCCCTTTATGTCTAATCGTATTTAATACACATCAATTCAAACTCAAATCAAAATTCGTTTTAAAAGAATAAAAAAATCTCTTTATATCAAATCTAAGTAATAAAAGTTGATTACTTCTAACTTAAGTATTAAAACGTACAGGATAGAAATTAAATTGCGCAGGCCTACTCCTTAGTGCTGAAGTTCTTCCCCTTATATAAATCGTGCCTACCTTCTTCTATTTCTCTTCTAGAAATCAACTGAAGTCGAAGTTTTCAAACAAAATAAATGGATGTTCTTTACTTTGAAACTGCACACAACCCTCTCTGTTTCTTATATTTCCATTCTTCGGATTGGAGTCTTTACTTCGCGAAAACAAATCCGCCCTTTTGAACAAGAAAAAATAATATAAAACCCCAAACTTTGTCTAAATCAAATCAAAAGAAGAACGAGTGAAACCGATATCCGCTCATCTCAAAATCGAATCAAGTGCTCCAGTATTTGTCGGAGTTGAGTACCTTTTGCCTTAGTTTTAGAACTCGCGACATATGGAATTCCGTATTCAGAAGTGGCGATGCTAGGGCTGAGGTCTATAGACGATGTAGATGAGGATAGGGGATAAGACAGGCGGCGTTTAAATTTGGGTGAAGTAGCGCACGTGTGAGCAGGATTTGGAGAGGTGCGGTGGCCCCAAGGGAATCACGTTGATCACTCTATCAATCAGAAAGATTTCAGTTCGCGATGGATTAAGGTAGTCGCAGGTTCATGGGGAGCTTCAGTTTGAAATCGCGTTGGGATTAAGGCACCTTGCTTTTTGAGGAGGGGGTGAGGGTTTTGGTCTGTTAGTGGGGAAGTCGGTAATGGCTAGGTTGAACTAGAGGAGTTCATCAGCTTTGATAGCAGCATGGTGATTGTCACATATACGAGGAGTGTCAGAACATTGAGTGGTTGATGCGTGAGGCCTTGCAATAATGTTGTTATCAGTTTGCGGTGATATAGCAAGTAGCAGGACAACATTGGGTTATAGGAGATGAAAAGGGTATATTGTCTATGAAGTGCTTGATGGATTGCCAAGGTGGTAGAAGCCGGTTTTTGAAACTAATTTGCAGTGGAAGCGAAGTAGCGATTGTTGAGTATGATTCGTGGATTAATCGAATCCTTTTTACAAGGCAGTGAGGTATTGTTTTTACAAATTTAAAATTTCATAGAAGGATTTGTATTTATTTAGTAATTTAAGTTAAAATATTAATCGATTAATCAAAAAATAAAAATTTAATAATCGTAGGTAATATATTCATTTGTGATGGTTCAATATAGATGATTTAACTAGATTTGTAGCTAAGACGATATGGAGTTTTAAATGGATATTCGGTAGATTAAAATCACGGTGAGTAATTCTCATTCAGAAGTTTATTTAAATTTATTTTTATCGTTAAGAATAAATTGTTGGTTGCCATGGATGCATTTATAAATTTTTTATTAGTGTTTGCTATTAAATATATATTAGTTATTTAGGATTGATGTTTGTGGTTACTACATATATATTGGTGGTTGGATTCCCGCAGTATCATTAGCGGATGCCCGTGGTACCATTAGCGGATGATTACCCTATACGCCACACGCTATGATAGTGGATGACCTTCTATACCGCGATATCCTGCCTCGAAGCAGGATGGGGATTACTATGTTGACTAACGTGTGTAGATGCAGGAAAACAGGTTGGCGGGATCCAACTGGATTCCTCAAAAATATATTATCTGTTTGTTTATTTGTTTGCATATATACTGTCATATGTGATGTGTTAGAAACCCTGAAATAAATAATTGGTTGTTTAATGTTTAAATATCACTGGGCCTGAGGGTTGATTTATAAAATATCCTGAAAAGGATATTTGAGATTTAAAAAGAAAATTCTATTTTTTTCTGAATAGAATTGGAAATTTGAATAGAATAAAAATATTAATTTGTTTTTGAATAGTTAAAACAATTAGTTTGTTTGTAAACAAAGTTTAAAAAGGAGTTGAAACGAATTAGCATTTGATAAATTAAGGAAATATAAATACAAGTGGAATTTAAAATAGAGGAAAATTTATTTTTCCAAAGTAAAATATTTATTTCAAATGAAGTTGGAATCGAGACTTGTTTTAATATATATATATATATAAACAAGTAATATAACGCAATGTTTACAAAGAAAGGTGAAAAACCATAAATTTGATAATACGGATATTTTAAATTCAAATGGAATTCAAACAAAGGGAATTCAAATTTAGAATTTTGAATGTAGAAATTTAAATGGAATTCGTTTATAGAAATTCAAATGTAGTTTGAATATAGAAAATTCAAAGAAAATTCAAATATGGAATTGGAATATAGAAATTCAAATGGAATTTAAATTATAGAATTTGAATATAGAATTCAAATGGAATTTTAAATAATAGAATTTTAATATAAGAAATTGAAATAGAATTTGCATATAAGAAATTGAAATAGAATTTGAATTCAAAGGAATTCAAATGGATTTGAATAAAGAAAAGTCAAATAGAGATTTGAATATAAGATTCAAATGAGGTTTAACTATGGAATTTGAAAATAGAATTCAAATGGAGTCTAAATAAAGGTATTCAAATAGAATTCAAATTGAGTTTAAATATAGGAAATTTTAATAGAATTGAAATGAAATTTGAATATAGAAGATCGGAAATATTATGTTGAATTGGAATAATGGATTTGATATATATTAAAATACATCAGAATAGAGTTGAATTTAGTTTATATATATAAATAATATTTAAAACGAACTCGCCGTAGCGTTGCAGATCGTAAATTGGTGTTTCGAACTTCAATTGAGTATACAGAACTCAATTGAAGTCGGAATTTTTGAAACAAGAAACGTCAGGACCGGTTTGATAATAGTTTTCTAATGGAGGAGGAAAATCTGGATTTCGTCGAATAGATTTTGAGTTATATCAAAATCAAATTTTCAGAAAAACAGCGCCATAACCATTTAAAATCCATAACAGCTTATTTAATTTTATAAAAGGATTTTAAGCGAATAAAATCCGAATTTATATTTAGAAAATTTCAGGTTTGATTTGTAAATTATTTGTGAACTCAAGTGGAGTGATGAATAGATTTTTGAAACAAAAATCAGATTTTTGATTATTGAAAAGAATTAACTAATTTGAATAGTAATTAGTTAATGAGATTTTGAATTGATATTGGGCTTTGAATAAGTGATTTCGATTTGAAAATTTATATTCAAAATCGAAAAAGAAATTAGAATTGAATTTGAAATTCAATTTGGTTATAAGCAAGTTAAACATGTTCCTTGAATATGTTATGTTCGAACAAAGAAGTGAAATAGGCAAAATAGCTAATTAAAGAATAAATGAGCGAAACTGAATTCAAACAATTGGATTGAGTTGAATTGAATTGGAAACAGGTGAGCATGTGTTAGACAGGTATGGGATGAAGTATATGAAGGTTTTAATTTATGTGCCCCACAAAAAGGTACATGTTTAAATTCATATATGAGATTTTATGCGCCGTATCGGCAACCCGCTTGGCTTTTTCTTTTTCGTTTGGATTGGCGAGGGCCATGGGAGGCTATTTGAAATATCTCGATGCTCCCGGTACAAAGGAGGTTATGGCGAATTTTTCCGAGAATTTAAGGAGTTAGAATATTTTTAATATAATTTGATAGTTAGAAATCAATGTATCGATATATATAGAATTCGATAAGGAAACGAAAAAAATAGAATATTGTAAACAAAAAGGGAAATCTATAAATTAGAAATAGAAAACGAACCATATACATGTTTTAAAAATGAATAATTGGGTTTTATAGCGTGTTTATTCGAGGTTAGTGGTTTTGCCGTTTTGAAGTTAATGATGTTTTCAGTCAAGGTCTGAGAGGTAATTTTACCCCAACTTGATTAATTTCGTTTTTAATTGATAAATAGCAGGATCCAGTCTTGAAGAGAAGTGTTTGAAAAAGAGTTAGTTGAATAAAATATTTTGGGCTTTTATAATGATGTTTAATACAGGATTCGTTTTAACCCAAGTGATGGAATTTTGGAAATATAAAAGTAAATATTTCTTGAGTCTAATTGGAGTAATCGGGAAAGAGATAAGTGATTGAAATTGTTTTAAATTTCAAATAGAATATAATTTCTACATGTAGAAAATAAAAGGAGGTGATATAGGGAAATGCTTTTCCAAATAGCATAAGAGTCCGACAAGATCATTGAAAATATTTGGTTAATGAATATTGATAGGGAAATGAGGAAGTGAATTAATTAATGAAATATTAACTAACAGGCCTAGTAACTGATGGATGTTATGGATGAATGTTTGTTTATTTTTCTTCGATAGTTAAACAACCGACTATTGAAGTATTTGCCAATATCATTGTCAATATGGAGAGACCGGTTGGATTATTATCCGAGAACCACTCTGTATTGGCAGTAGCGTTGTATATCAGATTATATGAAAATAATCGAAGACGGAGTGAAGTGCAAGGGCTTTTTCTATTAATAGAAATTGTGCCTTCGGTTTCGTTCAAATCCCAGAACGAATGTATATCGACGAATGTCTGACAAAGTATTTCCAATGATCGAATATGTTGATCTGTACAAATATATATGGTGGCAAAAGATTTATTACTTTAGCATAATATCCAGAATATTTGTGCAAATCAATTAGTGATTAACGGATCTGACAATGTGGCATTCAAATTGATTTGCTATCAATGAATAGAAAGTAATCGTAGCCTCAGGCCTCAACAACTGGGAAATGAAAAAAATCAGGCAGGCAGCATGGCTATGTGGATCGCTCCCATTAGGATGTATAATCACCTATCTAGTGATTCATTTAATTCTGTATTTATTCGATGTTGTCCCAATCGGGAAACGGTTGCTGATCCCAACCGTTGGTGATATACATTCTATACCCTCAAGCGAAATGAGTGGTCGGTCACGTGTGGGCCGGGTTGCAAGATGTTCTTGTTGAACCCAGTGTATTCCTCTCTAGAGATACACTATCGGAAAGTTGTTCCATACCTTGTCTTGTTGGAATTCCAATCTCCAATAAGCGCCATGCGGTTTTTGATTTTATATTATATATATGGAGCGTGAGATGCAAGGGTTCCAATAGATTTTATTTATTTGATTTAGACATTATTATAATTTCACTGGATTTGATGTCAAAAGTATTTTGGGTTATCGTAAGGTAAAAACCATCCGTGTTTATGTGTAGATAGGTCTTACGATTATCATTTCTTTCGAAAAAAATTTAAGAGTTAAACAAATGTTTGGAGTTTACTCACAACAGTCCCGTGACTGACCCAGAGTCTATTTTGTTTGTTTTACCTAAACTCTTGGGTGCCCAAATTTGTACGGGCAGTCAAGTAGTCAGGATTTTTCAGATTCATTTGGAGGAGCTAGAAGCAGGAGGCTTCACCAGTTAGCTATAGACTTCATATTTCCGCTGTGTTCTATGTTGTATCTGGAAACAGGTGTTTATGAGGAATAACTGTTGTGCTTTGATGATGGTATGTATATAAAGTTACTGATTTGTATTTCAAAGTTATGTTATATAATATTTTTTTTTCGTTCCGCTGTGAGATTTGTCTTCTTCGTTTTCTTCTATTCTAATATTTCTTTCTTTCTATTTCTCATCCTCTAACTTCTTTCTAATAATGATTCATATTTCTGTGCAATTTGGGTTAGACGTGTGGTGTTATTAGTTAAATCAGTTAGTACGGATTTGCGGGTCGTTACAGACACCGACTACGTCTAATTCTCTGACCACTCAGCTTGACGTGAACTACCTTAACTCCTTCGAACGAGTCACCTTGACACCCTCTTCCCCCATTTCTTCTGATTATATATGTTCTGTAACCCACGTTTTCGTGCTTCAACCTTCCCCCTCACTCGCTTTTCATATTCGAACCCACTCACCCCCACATGCCAACCCCAACTCCACCAATTCTCAGGCCATGACACTCATCTTCCTCGGCCTTGACCTACATTTACATTTTTTCTCTTTTTTTTTTTTTTTTTTTTTTTACAGTTGTGCTTTCATTGACAATGTACCCTCAACATCATCACTATGCTGCACCTTCCCCAGATCAACAGAGCTTCATCCCCGGCCGTGCCACCTATAGACTAACCTTCACCAGCACATGCCTGCATCCTCTTTGACTAGTTACGATGGGTTGAGGGTTTTTAACATTTACAGTTTTGAGTTTTAAACTTTCGCAGAGGAAAAAATTTATATTTTTCAGTGTGTGTATTTATAGAGAAGAGGAGATCAGATAAGATCAACGCCCAATACTAGAACCACAAGTAGGTCAGTAAATTTATTCGATAAACTGCACGTAATCATTAACTGGAGCCATGAGCGTTGATGCTGAAAACTCATGAGAGGAAGAACTAGGTTAGCTCTCAGTTGTGTATTGTACAGATTTGTGCATGTGAAATTTAATTCGAAATGAAATGATAGGCTATGTCCACTAGGGTAGCTTATACATTTAACTTAGGATTTAAGATTTTAGGTAGGTAGATTCGACTTTAAGGAATTTAGGTTAGGTTTACTTTGTGTAGAAATGAATTTTTTAGCATATTTTATTAATTTGTTTTTATTTGTTATCGCTGTTTAACGTGGTACGTTAAATTAGCAATGACACACACAAATTTCAAAAATAACAAAACTAGACACACTGCTATGCTTTAAGCTTCCAGATCCAATGGAACTAATTTTGTTGAAAAGCGAATTCGTTTTCACAACGACGTAATTTTTTATTTCAGTTTATTCATCGATTCACTCTTAAATCGCACATACGAATAAAACAACTCTGATTGGCTCCAAACTAAAAATCTAGCAATAACTAGCTGTATGTATTCCAATAAAATTTGTTTCATCGAAAACAGAGGTTGTTTGAAAAACAACTATTTTTAAGGACTATATAATAAAGATAAAATATAATTAAATTCAAAGCAACGATAAAATATAAATAAATTCAAAGAAATTCATTTTAAAAATAATAAATTACTATCGTATATCTCCAAATGAAATCACATACAGCTTCAAGATAAACTAGTATATATTTTAAACCCAATATTTAAGGTTTTAGTTTAAACGATATCCAAATTATATAAAAAATCCTTTTATTATATTAAATTAACGTTATCATTTATTAACGAATCCCATAGCGGCTATTTGAAAATTTGATTTTGACTTAACTCACAATCTATAAGTTGTTATCTCCATTTTTCTCTTTCATTAGAAAATTATAATCTAATCGATATTGACAATTCTTGTTTTACAAAACTTCGACTTAAAATGGATTATGTATAATCAATTGACGTTCCAATCATAAATTACGTACTACCATGACGTTTCGAGTTCATTTTATAATTATATAAATTTGACTTTTAACTTCTTTATATAAATGAATTATATATTATAATCCATTTATAATTTCAAATCAATATTTAAAATAATAAATTAAATATCTGAGTACCAAAAATATGGGACGTTACAGATCCAATCAGATTCCTCAAATATTTTAATGTTATTTGCTTCCATATTATTATTAAATGATATGCTTATCCAATCTGTTTGGAAGATGATTTGGCTGTTGATGGTTGAATTGAATTCAACACTAATGTTTATTAATCAATAAAAAACATTGATTAAGTTATTGGCAGTAGATGGCCTAAAAATCCATCTTTGTAAGACGTTGATTTACTGTCACGTGAATTGACTTAAATGAAGTATAAAATTTTACAAATAAAGTCAGATGTGAAATCTATTTTATATAAATTATTTTAAATAAAAGTTTTATTAAAAGGAAATCAATATTTATTGTAAATTTTATAAGTAATTTTAAAATAATTTATTATGGAATTCTTATTTTTTAAATAGTGAAAATTACGCTTACATTCCTAAAATGTTTCGAAATTAGACTCACATCCACCCAAACTTTTGACACAAATTACGTCCCTATTTTTTGAAAAATCATAAAAAAAACCATGTAAAAAAAATAACGTAAATTCATAAACAAATACGACAACTAATCGTGGTAATATTCAAGCATTAAAACTACAAAAAAATGCATCAAAAACCAAAATAACAAAAAAAATAGCAAACCTCCTGTATATTGCATCAAACGATGCCATTATTTACACCTGTCGCATACACTACAACAAAAATTGTAGTTATGCATAAAACTGCAGCATTACTGCTGAAATGTATGAAGTAATACTGCAATAATTGCATCGTTTGATGCAATAAATCGTTTCTGTCTGTTTTATAAACTGGACGCCATTTTTAAGAATTCTTGCTTACATTTCAGCATTTACAAGCAATAACTACATACATACATGTTAGCACATATTGGTAAGCCTTTATCCATTTTCACTTTGTTGCATACATTTCGGCAGTTAATGCATACATTTCAGCAGAAATACAGCCTACATTGTTTAACTTTAATTGAATACATGTCAGCAAGAATATATAATAATTGCATACATGTACGCAATAGTTCATCCTGATTTACAATATAAACTCAAGATAAATTGATGCATACATGTATGCAATTATTGATTTAATTTTGCATACTTCACTGAAATTTTTTATGTTTTTTCCAGCATGCTTCTATGAATATTTGTAATTTTTTGAATTTTTTTTTACATAGCAGTGCAATTTTTATTTTTTTTGAAAACACATAAATGCCCAAAATAGGGACCTGCTTTGAATGGAAAGTTACAGGGGAAATGTCGTTGAATTATGAATAGTAATAAGGATGTATGCCAAACTTACCCTTTTAAATAACTTTTCGTAAACGAGTAAGTCTGAAATTAACCTAAGGGCTAATAATTTGAAGTGATTGTTTCCAAGAAACAGTTTAGTGGGATTACATTAAATTAATTAAGTTATTAATTAATTTAAGAGGAAGGACTAGTGGAAATCGATTAACGATTTAACTATTACCAAGTTGACTTAGTCAAATATGTAGCCGACCCGAACTTCCCCAGTCTCCGAAGAGAAGAAAAAGAACGAATTACTGTGAGGACAAGTCAAATAAGAGCATAAATAGAAGAACATTTCATTCCTTATTACAACAATTCCATCAGAATATACAGAGTATGAATAAATATTACACATTTAATAAATATCAGAGATTTACAAATTACAATGCAGCGGAAAATAATACAAAACACATCTGAAAAGAATATACGGATACAGGGCTTTCCGGATATCATTCCAGATGTAAACCAGGATCCTGTGAATATAAATCTGCAAAACCAAAACTACAAGCTGCCCGTGTCGAAAATAAGGGCACCCAGAGTTTAGGTTAAAACAATAAACTGTAGGTCAGTCATGTGACTGGTGTGAGAACTAAAACAGTTATTAATCTTTATTTTAAAGTTAGGTAAATCAAGGGACCACGCCGTATAACACGAAATGGGTTTCCTCCCAAGAATACCAGTGCATAAAACAACAGCGCAATGCTAAATCAAGAACAATGAAGCTATTATAAGACCCAGGTCTCATCACATAATGCATCACAAACGGGAGGATAGGGTGTTACCTTATAATAGCCAAAGAATTCTTGATACGCTAAATTTCATCTTTTATTATTACAATAAGTATATAGTGTCAAAACAATTTCAATCATAAGTATCAATTATAGATGACATATGTGCCCCATACCACTATGTCGCCATACTAGACTCTACAATCAAAACCGCAAAGTCACGTATTGGAATTTGGATTTCCATCTGTGAACCAAGGCAAGGGATCATCCTTACCGAATCCGAGATGCTCTAGCCCGTGTCTAAGGAATAGAACGCATCGTCCCTTGGAGCGACAGGGCCGGTCCACCGATGTGGATTAAAATGTCTGAACACTCCGTTTCTCCACCCTATGGGGCGTCAATGAGTCCAATGACTCCATCGGCTCCACATAGTCACCGATATATCCGAGGCGTCTCGCATTCCAATAACCACATAAGTCAAACTCGCCAGGGCATGTAAAACCACTAACGCCACTTCTAGCAAGAAAGAAACACATGTCCTCCCTGAGGTCCTCTCCCGTTTTTGGTTCACACCGGGGTGTGAGGCTCGTGAATTAACGCTACACAAAGCTATTCCATACAGGCGGTACTTTGATCATCAACCCCAAGACTTTGCTTTTCAACAGAAGCCTTGATCATTTGCATCTTAGCATGTCACATAGGCAAACCACTCCATGCAACCGATATCCATCAATCACACAGAATGATATCCAATATCAGACACAAAGTCCATTTACAAGTCCATTATGGTTCTGAACGAAACTGGAGGCACCTTGTACCTCGCATATCCATCGATCTCCAAGTACGTCTGGACGATCACCAACCGATTCCCTCCTCTTGGGTGTACAGCCCAATATTGATCATCAGTAATTATCCAAACGATGTGAAGACCTCTGGTCTTCGACCACCGTCTTCATCCTCGACACATCGTCGAATCAGTTATTCAGAATAGGATAAACCCGGTCTTTTTGAATAACTCGCGTATATAATAAACAAGTGTTACACAAACACAATATATGCATCATTCCAATTCAGAATATTTTTTTATTTAAATATTCTTATGCTTTGGGAAAGGTTTCCAATAATTTTATCAAAGATAAATTCTTAAAATTTATTCTTTAATCTTCCTTTGAATATCAATTCAAACCAAATTATGGTTTATCCAAAATAGCCGGGATTAACGAACCTTACCGAAGTAATCATTTGTTTTAATTTCCCAACCCTAACCTATTCATCCCATGAAGTAAAACTGGTCATACTTCATATCTAACACCACGGTGTTATCGTTAAATTCACTTACCATTTCACGTTCAAATATAATTAAAGATTTAACTATCGCCTGGAGCAAAACCGGTGATACTCAATTCTCGATCATTTTAATCTAATTAAAGATTCAATAAAACTCCACTTGGTTTTAATCATCCCAAAAATCAATATTAATGATTGTTTAACTTGGGAAATCATATCCTGTCTTTAACTGGGTTAAAGAACCAATGTCATTTAAAACACGGTTCACGATAAACCCAAAAATCAATTCGAATTCAATCCCAAATAAATACCAATTAATTGGTATACTTCATTAAATCTAAATAAAAAGATTTAATCTTTTTTTCAACTGGGTTTAAGAACAGTGTTAATGAAGACACCATTCACGACAAACCCAAATCCCATTTGATATTAAATACAAGGCTTTGAATGGAAAATATATCGGCTTATATTCAATATCAAATTCTACGACCAACAAATATCGTATTGGAAATAATGATATAAATATATCTTTCAAATTTCCATAATAATATCTGTATAATCACGAAATCCAACATCGAAATATTCCAAAGATAATTTCGATTCAAATTCATTCCAATTCAATTATTGGAAATTCTGGTTACTTTTAAAACACTTTCAAATCCAATTTATTAATTTTAAAAATAAATGGATTATAACTTTTGTTCAAAACTAGTTCATTTCGATAAAAATCTATTTTTATCTTTATAAATATGGAATTTTTCATCCCAAAACATTTCTTGTGATTTTACACAAATTATTGATATTTTTAACAATTTTATCAAGGCCCGTACAGTCGATTTCCTTCAACGGCCATCGAACTGCACTTACAACAACCCTTTCCAAATTTGATTTGGACATAATTCCAAATCCAACCGTTAGATTTCAAATATGTAATATTTCTTTTTGATACGAAACCAACGGTTCCAGTTTTAGGAGAATCCGATGGTCGGATCTCCCGTAATGTCCAAGCGAAGCAATGGTCAAAATTCGCGAACTGCCGCAGCGCGGGGCGTTCTATTTTGGCCATTATATATATACATATATATATATGTATATATTTCTTCGATTTCAATTCAAAATGTATTTTATAAATCGTTTTAAATTCGTCTTCAAAACAATTTCAACTTCGTATTCAATTTTAAATCAAAATTGAATTTTCCATATCATTAATATATAAATGATAATATTTTCAAAACGTTATATTTTGAAATCACCTCCTTTTCTATATTCATTATAAAAATGAATATAATCGATATAAATATCGTTCGCGTCAAAATGGCGCATATCTAATCAACACGGCTTTATATTTTTCAGTAACTTCGTTATTCTATTCACAAATGAATATTTATTCTATTCAACACATGAATCTATATTCTTTCAACATATGAATATTCTCAACACATGAGTATCGTCAACACATGATATTTATTCTGTTTAATATATTTTATAAAATTATGATTTCTATCGTTTAATTCTAAATCAGACTCCATCCGTAAATTATTGAGAAATGATCCCCTAAGTATTAACCCCGAAGGCCGAAACCAACATCAGATCAATACCCAGGAAACCACTCATCTTAACTAGTTTTCGGCTAGTTTCTAATTTTAAATATGATAAAAATGGGAATTTTATTGTTAAAATATTCCGTTCAACACATGACAAGTTTCAACACATGAATATCTCAACACATGAGTATCATCAACACATGACTATTTATTCTATTCAACACATGAATCTTTATTTTATAATATTCTTTATTTTCCCAATTGGAATAAGTCCTAATCAATTACCATGTAATGTTAATTATATGGATTCCATACAACACATGTATATAATAGCAATGATAAATAATCAACCATCATCCAAAGTGCACCACACAACTGCATAAGCATTAAACATAAATAATTAATGCTTACACAGTCCGTCAACCTATCGATTGACATACAACTAAACAATTGGGATTAGTGTACGCCAAATATCATCCCAACACCCATGTGGGGTTTCAAATCAACAAACACTAAATATTATTTGTGCAATTCGGCGATGTGTAAAATTTATCGTCCCAATCAATTTCCTTCAAATGGGTGTACATAAACAATTCGTCCGATTTGTTTATAAATATTTATTTTATATACACGTTAAAAAGTAAATTTTTAACTATAAAATATTTATTCATTCCACATCACACAATAAAATTTCACAACACATCAATCAAACAAAAAAGTCATCCATGGTTTGTGGACAACGGGTGTCGGGTGCTGCTAAGCACCGTTTGCATCCTAGTATATATTTCAGCTAGAAAACAAATAAAAATAAAAGTGAGGAGTTCTCACCCAAAAGATAAACCAAACACCGCGACTCTTCATATGTAGAAAATCTTCATCGTGTTTCCAACGGGATCTGTTTCACGCGGTATATGTTAAAAATCACATATTTTTAAAAGACGAACTTTGTAAATAAAAATCACATTTTTATATCGCCACTTCATATATTAAAATCTTATTTTTATAACACTTCTCATATATATAAAAATTATATTTTGCTAAAAATTATATTTCGCTACTTCTATTTTATAAACAATGTATATTTTATTTTAAAAATGACGCGACATATATTTTCAGAACAATGTGATATATATTCTCTAAAACAACATTCTAGTATATATTTTTTGGAAACAACTCTAGTTTATATTTTCAAAATCGACTTCCTAGTATATATTTTTCGAAAACAACTCGAGTTTATATTTTCAAAAGTATATATTTTTCGAAAACAACTCCAGTTTATATTTTCAAAATCAATTTTCTATTATATATTCACCATATCAAATTTTAGTTTATATAAAAAAACAATGCTACTTAAATTTTAAAAACAAAGTATATTTTTCTATTTAAAAAACAAAGTATATTTTTCTATTTTAAAAAAAGTATATTTTTCAATTTAAAAACAAAGTATATTTTTTTATTTAAAAACAAAGTTATTTTTATCAAAAGAAAAACAATGCTTTTAATAACGTTGAAAAATGTTACCATCTTCTTCATTGTACTGGAAATCGCATCAGCGCCTAACCCATTTTCTCTGCCAAAAGTTGAATGTCGGCCACCACTAGAGGGTTGGAAACCCTCATCCAACGCCACCATACGAATCGCCACTGTCCCAACTACCTACGTCGCCACCAGTATGAAGTTCGACAAGCCCTTGCCTCCCAAAAACCACTTCGAACGTACCCACTTCCCCCCATTGATTTCTCCCAAATGATGAATGCAGACCCCATCACCATCGTAGGATCTATAGAACTCAAGAATCTCTCAATTTTCCTTTCTAAAGTTTTGTGAATTAATGAATATTGGAGGAGATCTGAGGGGAGGTAGGATGGAGCGACTATCACCCTTGATTTTTAAAAGAGACAGCGGGTCTGGTCAATAAGGAAGAGAGCTAGGGTTTTTCTATTTTATATAATTTTATTTTATTCCTAAAATATCGTTGTGTTGATAGGAACTCGAAATAAACCCCAACGACTATCACCCCTAGCTAAATACTCCCATTCCGAACACAACGGGATATGTTTCGTAAGTCAATTCGATTTTTATGATCAGTTTTCTTTTAGATTAACATTTAAATCATTATATTGAATTTTAAACGAACATTTTAAATTACCAGGGTCACATACTAACTCCAAAAATTCCCGGAAATATTATCTAGCTATGTTGGGACGATACGGTCCCAACAAAATTGATTTCGTCAAATTCTGAGACCGTTTGAAAAATGGTCATATTCTAGTGAATCCACTTTAACTAAAATCAACCAAACACATTTTCCTTTGCCACGCTCACATATTAACTTCAAAAATTATGGAATTTGAAACCTAGCAATAATTTAACATACTGGATCCAAAAAAAGTGGTTTCGTCGAAAACTAAGGTCGTTTGCAAAATTGCTATTTTCAAGGGCTATATATTCTCTATAGCGACCTTTTTGAAAATTCGTTTGGCCATAACTTTTGATTCCCGCTATGAAATTTCAATTTTTCAGATTCGTTAGAAAGATATTTTCAAACAGATTCTAAAATTTTTGGTTTTGCTAAAATCCGGTTTATTTTGAATACTGTACATTCATTTGAACTTTGATATTGAAATTTCAAACTACCGTGCCATTTTCAATTACTTTTATATTTAAAATAAAATATTTATATTCTAACGACGATTCAAATAAATATATACGTTCAAATTCTATTCAAAATAAATTTCTCGTCGTATTTATTTTAAATAATTCATTTTAAATAATAAAAACTCATCAAAATTTCCAAAATAAAATTTTTAAATTCGCTCGGATTTCCGGATTATTACAATCTCCCCCACTTAAAACTTTTCGTCCCCGAAAAGGAATGGAGCTGAAAGTTGTTTTACAAATCAACTCAACTTCCATTATTTTCTTTACGGCTTAAGTTCTTCAACTTTTCAGTTTCTAAGAACTTTTCAAATTCTTCAAAAATTTGGCTAACACCCTAAATTTTTGAAAAATTTCGCCATAATCTCCCCTGCATCGGGAGCTTCGGGATATTTCAAATAGCCTTCTATGGCCCTCATCATTCCAAAAAGAAAAAGTAACAGCCAAGCGGCTCATAAAATCATCAAAACCCAAGAAATATAAAAAAATGTACCTATTTGTCGGGAAAACAATTTTATTCTTCTGCTCTAGCCTCCTTGCTATGACCTTTTCACACATATACATGTACATGCATGCATTTTCAAACAATTTTCAATACAGTTCAATATTTGGTTCAATTTGGCTAAATGTTTAAAAATAACAAATCAATAATCAAACAACACAACCAGCAATCAATTAGTTGATTAGCTTTTCAAATTTATAACTTTAATACATAGTCCAAAAATCAAATTTTTGATGCCAAATCACAACAATAAGCCCTATCTAGTTTTGTTTCTCACACCAGTCAATTGGAAACATATAAATATCACACCTTCGAAATTCAAACACAAATACTGATGAAGTCGCGACATCACCAGAATTATCATCAAGCAACTAGAGCATGATTCTATATCTATCCACTATATTAAAACTTCGAATACCCGTGGATCAGACGTATATGCAAAATCTTTATATATTGGATTATCCAAATTCAATACAAATAGATATTCAAATACGAATAATAAAGTTTAAAATTTCAAAAAAACATTGGTTTTCAATTTTATTTTTCAAAACAACACTCTTTACACTCGTTCTAGGATACTACTGATCCTATCTTTAACGAGTCATTCTAACTGGATATTACTGATCCACTTTCTGATGAATCCTTTCATTTGGTTCTAACGTGTCTTGTTCTCCGAGCACTATAAACCAAAGCTCTGATACCAAATGTAGCCGACCCGAACTACCCCAGTCTCCAAAGAGAAGAGAAAGAACGAATTACTGTGAGGACAAGACGAATCAGAACACAAACTGAAGAACATTTCATTGCTTATTACAACAATTCCATCAGAATACAAGAATATACAAAGTATGAATAAATATTACACATTTGATAAATATCAGAGATTTACAAATTACAATGCAGCGGAAAATAATACAAAACACAACTGAAAAGAATATACGGATACAGAGCTTTCCGGAAATCATTCCAGCTGTAAACCCAGATCCTGTGAATATAAATCTGCAAAACCAAAACTACATGCTGCCCGTGTCGAAAATAAGAGCACCTAGATTTTAGGTTAAAACAATAAACTCCAGGTCAATCATGTGACTGGTGTGAGAACTAAAACAGTTATTAATCTTTATTTTGAAGTAAGGTAAATCAAGGGACCATGCCGTATAACATGGAACGGGTTTCCTTCCAAGAATACCAGTGCATAAGACAACAGCGCAATGCTAAATAAAGAACAATGAAGCTATAATAAGACCCAGGTCCCATCACACAATGCAACACAAGCCGGAGGATAGGGTTTTACCTTGTAATAGCCAAAGAATGCTTGATACGCTAAATTTCATCTTTTATTATTACTATAAGTGTATAGTGTCAAAACAATTTCAATAATAAGTATCAATCATAGATGACATAAGTGCCCCATACCACTATGACGCCATACTAGGCTCTACAATCAAAACCGCAAAGTCACATATTGGAAGTTGGATTTCCATCTGTGAACCAAGGCAAGGGATCGTCCTTACCGAATTCGAGACGCTCTAGCCCGTGCCTCAGGAATAGAACGCATCATCCCTTGAAGCGACAGGGCCGGTCCATCGATGTGGATTAAAATGCCTTAACACTGCGTTTCCCTGTCCTATGGGGCATCAATGAGTCCAATGACTCCATTCGCTCCACATAGTCACCGATATATCCGAGGCGCCTCGCATTCCAACAACCACACAAGTCAAACTCGTCAGGGCGTGTAAAACCATCGATGCCACTTCTAGCTAGAAAGAAACGCATGTCCTCCCTAAGGTCCTCTCCCGTTTTTGGTTCACACCGGGGTGTGAGGCTCGCGAATTAATGCTGCACAAAGCTATGCCACACAGGTGGTGCTTTGATCATCAACCACATGACTTTGCTTTTCAATAGAAGCCTTGATCATTTTGCATCTTAGCATGCCACATAGGCAAACCATTCCATGCAACCGATATCCATCAATCACATAGAACGATATCCAATGTCAGACACACAGTCCATTTACAAGTCCGTTTTGGGTCTGAACGAAACTGGAGGCACCTCGCATATCCATCGATCTCCATGTACGTCTGGACGATCACCAACTGATTCCCTCCTCTTGGGTCTACAGCCCAATCAAGATCATTAGTAATTATCTAAACGATGTGAAGATCTATGGTCTTCGACCACCGTCTTCATCCTCGACACATCGTCAATCAGTTATTCAGAATGGGATAAATCGGTCTTTCTGAATAACTCGCGTATATAATAAACAAGTGTTACACAAACATAACACATGCCTCATTCCAATTCAGAATATTTTTTTATTCAAATATTCTTATGCTTTGGGAAAGGTTTCCATTAATTTTATCAAAGATAAATTCTTTAAATTTATTCTTTAATCTTCCTTTGAATATCAATTCAAACCACATTATGGTTTATCGAAACTAGCCGGGATTAACGAACCTTACCAAAGTAATCATTTTTTTTAATTTCCCAACCCCTATCTATTCATCCCATGAAGTAAAAATGGTCATACTTCATATCTAACACCACGGTGTTATCAGTAAATTCAATTACATTTCACGTTCAAATCTAATTAAAGATTTAACTATCGCCTGGAGCAAAACTAGTGATACTCCATTCTCGATCATTTCAATCTAATTAAAGATTCATTAAAACTCCACTTGGTTTTAATCTTCCCAAAAATCAATATTAATGATTGTTTAACTTGGGAAATCATATCTTGTCTTTAACTGGGTTAAAGAACCAATATCATTTAAAACGCCGTTCACGATAAACCCAAAAATCAATTCGAATTCAATTCCAATTAAATACCAATTAATTGGTATACTTCATTAAATCTAAATAAAAAGATTTAATCTTTTTTTCAACTGGGTTTAAGAACAGTGTTAATGAAGACACCATTCACGACAAACCCAAATCCCATTTGATATTAAATACAAGGCTTTGAATGGAAAATATATCGGCTTATATTCAATATCAAATTCTACGACCAACAAATATCGTATCGGAAATAACGATATAAATATATCTTTCAAATTTCCGTAATAATATCTATATAATCATGAAATCCAACATCGAAATATTCCAAAGATAATTTCGATTCAAATTCATTCCAATTCAATTATTGGAAATTCTGGTTACTTTTAAAACCCTTTCAAATCCAATTTATTAATTTTAAAAATAAATGGATTATAACTTTTGTTCAAAACTATTTAATTTTGATAAAAATCTATTTTTATCTTTATAAATATGGAAGTTTTCATCCCAAATCATTTCTTATGATTTCACACAAATTATTGATATTTTTAATAATTTTATCAAGGCCCGTACAGTCGATTTCCTTCAACGGCCATCGAACTGCACTTACAACAACCCTTTCCAAATTTGATTTGGACATAATTCCAAATCCAACCGTTAGATTTCAAATATGTAATACTTCTTTTTGATACGAAACCAACGGTTCCAGTTTTAGGAGAATCCGATGGTCGGATCTCCCGTAATGTCTGATCGAAGCAATGGTCAAAATTCGCGAACTGCCGCAGCGCGACGCGTTCTATTTTGGCCATTATATATATATATATATATATATATATATATATATATATATATATATATATATATATATATATATTTCATCGGTTTCAATTCAAAATGTATTTTATAAATCGTTTTAAATTTGTCTTCAAAACAATTTCAACTTCGTATTCAATTTTAAATCAAAATCGAATTTTCCATATCATTAATATATAAATGATAGTATTTTCAAAATGTTATATTTTGAAATCACCTCCTTTTCTATATTCATTATAAAAATGAATATAATCGGTATAAATATCGTTCGCGTCAAAATGGCGTATATCTAATCAACACGACTTTATATTTTTCAGTAACTTCGTTATTCTATTCACAAATGAATATTTATTCTATTCAACACATGAATCTATATTCTTTCAACATATGAATATTCTCAACACATGAGTATCATCAACAAATGATATTTATTCTATTTAATATATTTTATAAAATTATGATTTCTATCGTTTAATTCTTAATCAGACTCCATCCGTAAATTAGTGAGAGAATGATCCCCTAAGTATTAACACCGTTCACGATAAACCCAAAAATCTCGAATTCAATTCCAATTAAATAACATTTAATTGGTATACTTCATTAAATCTAAATAAAAATATTTAATCAATTTCTCAACTGGGTTTAAGAACAGTGTTATTGAAGACACCATTCACGACAAACCCAAATCCCATTTGATATTGAATACAAGGCTTTGAATAGAAAATATATCTGCTTATATTCAATATCAAATTCTACGACCAACAAATATCGTATTGGAAATAACGATATAAATATATCTTTCAAATTTCTATAACAATATCTGTATAATCACGAAATCCAACATCGAAATATTCCAAAGACAATTTTGATTCAAATCCATTCCAACTCAATTATTGGAAAATCTGGTTACTTTTAAAACCCTTTCAAATCCAATTTATTAATTTAATAAATAAATGGATTATAACTCTAGTTCAAAACTAGTTCATTTTGATAAAAATCTATTTTCATCTTTTCAAATATGGAATTTTTCATCCCAATTCTTTCCAAATCATTTCTTATGATTCTACACAAATTTTTGATACTTTTAATAATTTTATAAAGGCTCGTACAGTCGATTTCCATCAACGGCCATCGAACTGCAATTACAACGACGCTTTACAAATTTGAATTGGACATAATTCCAAATCCAACTGTTAGATTTCAAATCCCTAATATTCGTTAGAAATCTCATTTCGATACGAACCGAATGGTTCCGGTTTTAGGAGAATCCGACGATCGGATTTCCTGTAATGTTCATTCGAAGTCAATGGTCGAAATTCGCGAATTGCCACAGCGCGGCGTGTTCTATTTTGGCCATTATATATATATATATATATATATATATATATATATATATATATATATTTCGTCATTTCAATTCAAAACGTATTTTATAAATCATTTTAAATTCGTTTTCAAAACAATTTCAACTTAATATTCAATTTTAAATCAAAATTGAATTTTCCATATCATTAATATATAAATGATAATATTTTCAAAACGTTATATTTTGAAATCACCTCCTTTTCTATATTCATTATAAAAACGAATAAAATTGATATAAATATTGTTCGCATCAAAATGGCGCATATCTAATCAACACGGCTATATATTTTTCAATAACTTCGTTATTCTATTCACAAATGAATATTTATTCTATTCAACACATGAATCTATATTTTTTTTCAACACATGAATATTCTCAACACATGAGTATCATCAACACATGACTATTTATTCTATTTAATATATTTTATAAAGTTATGATTTCTATCCTTTAATTCTTGATCAGGCTCCAACCATAAATTACTGAAGAACGATCCCCTAAGTATTAACCCCGAAGGCCAAAACCAACATCAGATCAATACCCAGGAAACCACTCATCTTAACTAGTTTCCTGCTAGTTTCTAATTTTATATATGATAAAAATGGGAATTTTATTTTTAAAATATTTTGTTCAACACATGGTAAGTTTCAACACATGAATATTCTCAACACATGAGTATCGTCAACACATGACTATTATTCTATTCAATACATGATTCTTTATTCTATAATATTCTTTATTTTCCCAATTGGAATGAGGCCCAATCAATTACCATATAATGTTAATTATATGGATTCCATACAACACATGTATATGAAATCAATGATAAATAATCAATCATCATCCAAAGTGCACCACACAACTGCATAAGCATTAAACATAAATAATTAACACTTACTGTGACGACCCCAAAACCGTACCGACGGTGTTAGGGGTAATCTTTGGAATATAACACATTCATAGATAATAGCAGAACAGAAATAAATAAATACACCAGATAATGCAAAATAGAATATACTGGACAAACGTAATCATCAGAGTTATGCAATATAAAGGATCATACTTTGCACAAATACAGTTCAGCTATACATAAATGTCTACAGCGGAAAACAAACATAATATACAATAGGAGCTGAACAGCTTAAAAAAAGATAAATGATATAATCCATCTTCAGCTCCAGCTATCCAGAAAAAGCCTGCTAAAACCTGAACAAAAGGCTGCCCGTGTAGAAAAAGGGCACCCAAGTTTGCAAGTGAAACAACTACAAGTCAGTCATGGGACTGGTATGAGAAATCTACCTAACACATTATATAATATGGCCAATCACAGAACCAGGCCACTTTAGTGGAACGGGTTTACTCCATCGGATTGCCAGTGATTTAAAACAAATAATTCTTTTAAACATCGCAATGCTTTTTATAAAAATGAAGCCATTATAAGACTCAGTTCCCATTACACAATGCAACGCAAACTGGAGGATAGAGGTTTACTTTATAATGGCCAAAATATGCTTGATACGAATAAAACAAAAGCATTTGATATTATTACTAGTGTTTACATGTTTCAAAAACAATTTCGAATCATAACTATCAATCATAGACAGCATGGGTACCATATATCATGTCGCCATATATATATACAATCAAAACCGCATGGTGTCGTATTTGGAAATTGGATTTCCGTCATGAACCAAGGCAAAAGATAGTCCTTACCGACTTCGAGACTGCCTAGCCCGAGCCTCAGGAACAGCCGCAACTACCCCTTAGAGCGACAGAGCTGGTCCACCGATGTGCATTAGAAATTCCTGAACACTGCGTTTCCCCGTCGTTTGGGGCGTAAACGAGCCAACGAATGACTCCATCGGTCCCGGATCGACCGATATAACCGAGGCGCTTCGCAATAGCAACAACATATAGGTGTAAATAATATAAATGTCAGCCAGTTTAAGCACTGACACGACCTCTAGCTAGGAAGAAACGCATGTCCTCCTTGAGGTCCTCTCCCGTTTCTGGTTCATACCGGGGTGTGAGGCTCGCGAATTCAAGCTATACACAAAGCTACGCCATACAGGCGATGCTTTGATCATCAATTACAAGACTTTGCTTTTCAACAGAAGCCCTGATCACTGCATCTTAGCATGCCACATAGGCAATTCACACCATGCAACTGATGGCTATCAATCACACAGAATAAATTCCAATGTCAGACACACAATCCATTTACAAGTTTGTTCCGGGTCTGAACGAAACCGGAGGCACTATATACCCCGCATACCCATCGATCTCCACGTACGTCTAGACGATCACCACTCATTATCCATATTTCGAGATGCCTCCCAATCAGGACATCAGTTATCATCCAAACGAGGTGAAGATCTCCGGTCTTCGAACACCGTCTTCATCTTCGATTTCTTATAGTCGATTCAGTTATTCAGAATGCGATAAACCCGGTCTTTCTGAGCAACTCCCCTATATAATGAACAAGTGCAACACAAACACACACACGCCATATTCCAATTCATTAGTCACTAACCGTAAATCAGTAAGAGAACAATTTCCCAAATATTAACCCCGAAGGCCGAAACCAACATCAGATCAAAAACAAGGAAACCATTCGACTTAGCCAACCTTCAGTTAGTTTCTAAATTTCACATTCCATCTGGTTTATAATATTTTATAACAATTTATCGCTATTTTTATTTATTTTAAAATAGCCAATTTATTCAAACGACGCTTTGGGCCATAACGTGGACTTGGCGCTGTTTTTCTTCAGATTTGATTTACACATATCTGAAAATCTAACCGTTGGATCTTCACAAAATTTATATCATTAGAAAGATCTTTTCAAACGAATCCAACGGTTCCAGTTTTGGGAAAATCCGATGGTCGGATCTCCCGGTATAATCATTTGAATTTTCGATTTCAAAATACGAACTACAACGTCGTTATTCGATTTAATTTTATTATATTTATATATATATATAAATATAATCGGTTTTGGCACTGTTTTTCTTCAGATTTGAATTAAACATTCTAGACAATCCAACTGTTGGATCTTTACAAAGTTGGTGTTGTTGGAAAGATATTTCTAGAGCAAACCCAACGGTTTCAATTTTGGGAAAATCCAATGGTCGGATCTCCCGCACTAATCGTTTGAAATCACTGTTTCAAAACACGAACTGCAGCTTTATTATTCGATACATTTTAATTATATATATATATATATATATATATAATAAATTCTTCGATTTCAAAACTATATGCTTTTCATACATTTGATAAAAATGATATTTTTATCCAACAAACATTCACTTCGACACTTCTCTATTTTTAACAACTCATGTATATAGTAAAAATGTGATTTTTATTGTAAAACGATTTATTTCAGAACACGACTATTTTATATAGTTCATATAGATGATAAAAATATGATTTTTATTATAAAACAAATTATTTTAAAACATGAATACCATTCAACACATGAATTTCTATTCAACACATGAATGTTTTCTATAGTTTGTTTATATAGTAAAAATGTGATTTTTATTGCAAAACAATTTATTTCAAAACACTACTATTTTATATAGTTCATAGAGGTTATAAAAATAGGATTTTTATTATAAGTAAATTTATTTCAAACACGAAGACCATTCAACACATGAATTTCTATTCAACGAATGAATTTCTATTCAACACATGAACAGTTTCAACATATGAAAATAATTTCAACAAATGAAAATAATTCAAACACATGAATATTTCAGAAAATTTCGGCAGGATAACGACAGGGTAGTTAAAACCAGGGCCGTCCCAAGTACGGCTCCTCGCTCTACCTTAAAGCCTCGCAGCTTTTGACAATGGGGATTTCATGCATCTAGTTCGCACGCAGGCGGCATGTATATTTTTTTTCATTTCCAGAAACTAATCCTATGATGTGTCAACCAAATATTTCTCAACCACAAATGGGTATTTTTCAACCATGATCAATCAATTTCAACCACAAACAATTCTAATCAACCATTCGTAATCAACCAATCACAATCAATAAATATCGTCAATGGTTTGTGGACGAGGGGCGTGTATATGTGTGTATATATATATATATAAGCATTTCACTTCTATTTCAACACATATATAATTTTTACAACACATACATAACTTATATATCGAAGGTACAACTTATACAACGCTTATATAACTCATACATCGACTATATAATTTATACATCGTCATTTTTCCATATCGTTTATAATTTAGAAATCTCACATTGGGTTCCACTCCAGCAAAAATAGCGGAAGGCTCAGAAAAATATACGGTCTCTTCTAGAGTGTAGAAGATGTCCACATGAGTCCACTGTCTCTTGTTTCACTGAATTTTTCAACAAACGAAAAAGATATGATTTTTACAGTGAAATCAAAAACAGTAGCGCTTTAAACTGCTATAATATAGTTTCAGCCATTACCTCACTGATGTGTTCAAAACTAGGTTTGGAATTTTTGCGAGATCCGTGAAGCTATTCATCGATCGGGTTGTACCACCGCAGAGAGCCTCGAGAGGCGCGCAAATGGGTGGTGGTGGCGTTGGGTGCGACAGTGCCTAGAGGTGGCCGTGGCGGTTCGAAGTCGTAAACTTCCTGGCGTCGATCCAGGCGCTACAGGCCACGAAAAAATCCAATCTTTATATGGATGTGAAGATTGTGAGGAGCACTACAAAATTCTCCAAAGGGGCATGGGTTTTTATTGAGCGGATTAGAAGAAATCGAGGAGAGAAGGAAAGAAAGGTTTTCCGTCGTCGAGCTTGAAGTAATCGGGGAGAGAGAAGATATTCCTGGCCAATGAGATTTTTTATTAATTTATATATTTTTAATTTCTAAAATACCCTCTTTCACACACGAACCCCAGTCCAAACCCAACGACTGTTCTCCCTAGCTAAATACCCCCATTCCGAACACATTGGGATATGTTTCGAAGGCCCATTCGACTATTTTAGTCAGTTTTCCTTCAAATAAAAATATAAAACATTCAATATTTGATTTGAACGTACATTTCAATTTAACGGGGCCACAAACTGGTTTGAAAAATTCCAGAAAAATAAATCTAGCTATGTTTTGACGATACGGTCGCAATAAAACTAATTTCGTCAAATTTTGAGGTCGTTTGAAAAATAGCCCATTTCTGGTCGATCCAATTTAATAAAAATCGACCAAACACATTTTCCTTTGCCACGCTCACATATTAACTTCAAAAATTATGAAATTTGAAACCTAGAAACAATTTGGCATCCCGGATCCAACAAAAGTGGTATCGTCGAATTCTGAGGTCGTTTGCAAAATGGCCATTTTCTGGTCGATCCAATTTAATAGAAATCGACCAAACACATTTTCGTTTGCCACGCCCGCATACTAGCCTCAAAAATTATGAAATTTGAAACCTAGAAATAGTTTAACATCCCGGATCCAAAAAAATTGTTTTCGTCGAATTCCGAGGTCATTTGCAAAATGGCCATTTTCACGGGCTATATAAACTCTATAGCGACCTTTCTGAAAATTCATTTGGCCATAACTTTTGCTTCCCGCTATGAAACTTCGATTTTTCAGATTCCTTAGAAAGATATTCACTAATAGATTTAAATATTTTTGGTTTCACTAAAATCCGTTTTGTTTTGCACCCGGTACAGTCAGTCAAAGTTTGAATTCAAATTTTGAAACTACTGCGCCATTTCATGCGTTGTTTATAATTAGAATTAATTATATTCATTTTCGAATGTCGATTCAAACTTACTTTTCATCATTATTATTTAAAATATTTATTTTAAATATTTAAAATCCACTAAAATATCCAATTTAAAATTTTTAAATTGGTTCATATTTTCCGGGTCGTTACAATCTCCCCCACTTAAAACTTTTCGTCCCCGAAAAGGAACAAAGTCGAAAGTGGTTTGATTAATCAACTCTATGTCCAATCAACTCTACGTCCAATCCGGAACTTTCAAAAAATTTCACCATAACCTCCTTTGTACGGGGAGGGGTTTGGAAATTTATTGGGCCGTATTAGGTACCCAATTAATCCTATAAAGCATACACATATTTATAGTGATGTATTATGGTGTTTACAGGGGAGCGTGTATAGATAATAACTCCAGAGAATAAATTCTCATCACCCTGACAGAGCCTGAGGGAGTGTGTATTTTTAATTGCTCCAGAGAATAAATTCTCGTCACCTCATCCCGTGTGGAAAATAAATAATCCATGTGCCGTATCTAATGACTAGAGAGACGTGATTATTGTCAACTCCAGACCTGTGTGGGGTTTTATTATTCTGGCAATTTATCATTACAATTTTATATGATCCATATCAGTCATCAGTTCAACCTGTAATATATAGTCATCGCCATTCAAGCCTCTCGCTCGTATGGTAAATCTTCCACCTCATCACACAAGCTCCAAATGCTTATGTGGTATATGATGAAATATGCATATCTTCAAGAAGTATGCCATGTAATGTAGTTCAAAATTAATTGTTACTATCCTATGGTGACGTTTATTATTACACACAGAACAACCAACACACTGCATCCAATGGCATTCACAGGAGTAGATATAATAATATTTCGCATCAAACTCATTAAGGTTTACCTTTTTGTCGGACATGCAAATATATTCTTTACTCAACAGCTATCCATTTACCCGTTCAAACATATAATGCACATGTATATATTTCTATCTATTTTCATATCAGTTCAATGTGTGATTTAATCGAATAAATTCTACCATTCATTCTCTTATTGATTAAATTAACCATCGTTCTAATAATTTAATTAATCAAATCTACTATCACACAACACAAACAAAAATCAAATTATTTTTAAACTTTCAAATATATATCTTTTATATATTCAAAAATTATATTTCTAAAACCAAACTATATATATAATCACAAATACATTATTTATAAACATCTAACTCTCGACTCGTTCTGGGGCACTTCTGACCCCATCTCTAACGAGTTATTCTGATTTTGCTATAATCATACTAGGATATTGCCGATCCTATCTGTAATGAGTTATTCGTCCTAGAACACTACTAGTTCTATCTCTGACGAGTTCGTTAATGTGTTATATAACAGAGCTAAGCTTAACCAAAGCTCTAATACCACGTTGTGACGACCCCAAAACCCATACTGACGGTATTAAGGGTAATCTTTGGAATATAACACATTCACAGAATATAAAAGAACAAAAATAAATAAATACACCAGATAATTCACAATAGAATATACTGGATAAACGTAATCATCAGAGTTACACAGTATATAGGATCATACTTAGCACAAATACAGTTCAGCTATACTACAGAGGAAAACAAACATAATGTACAATAGGAGCTGAACATCATAAAAAGAGATAAATGATATAATCCATCTTCAGCTCCAGCTATCCAGAAAAAGCCTGCTAAAACCTAAACACAAGGCTGGCCGTGTAGAAAAAGGGCACCCGAGTTTGCAAGTGAAACAACTACGAGTTAGTCATGGGACTGGTATGAGAAATCTAACTAACACATTATATAATATGGCCAATCATAGGACCACGCCACTTTCGTGGAACGGGTTTACTCCATCGGATTGCCAGTGCTTTAAAACAAATAATTCTTTCAAACATCGCAATGCTTTTTATAAAAATGAAGCCGTTATAAGACTCAGTTCCCATCACACAGTGCAACGCAAACCGAAGGATAGAGTTTTACCTTATAATGGCCAAAATATGCTTGATACGAATAAAACAAAAGCATTTGATATTATTGCTAGTGTTTACATGTTTCAAAAACAATTTCGAATCATAACTATCAATCATAGACGGCATGGGTACAATATATCATGTCGCCATATATGTATACAATCAAAACCGCACGGTGTCGTATTTGGAAATTGGATTTCCGTCATGAACCAAGGCAAAAGAAAGTCCTTACCAACTTCGAGACTGCCTAGCCCGAGCCTCAGGAACAGCCGCAACTGCCCCTTGGAGCGACAGGGCCGGTCCACCGATGTGGATTAAAAATTCCTGGACACTGCGTTTCCCCACCCTTTGGGGCGTAAACGAGCCAACGAATGACTCCATCGGACCCGGATCGACCGATATAACCGAGGCGCCTCACAACAGCAACAACCACATAGGTGGAAATAATATAAATGTCATCCAGTTTAAGCACTGACACCACCTCAAGCTAGGAAGAAACACATGTCCTCCCTGAGGTCCTCTCCCGTTTTTGGTTCATACCGGGGTGTGAGGCTCGCGAATTCACGTTATACACAAAGCTACACCACATAGGCGATGCTTTGATCATCACCTACAATACTTTTCTTTTCAACAGAAGCCCTGATCACTGCTTCTTAGCATGCCAGACAGGCAATTCACACCATGCAACTGATGGCTATCAATCACACAGAAAAATTCCAATGTCAGACACACAATCCATTTACAAGTCCGTTTTGGGTCTGAACGAAACCAGAGGCACTATATATCTCGCATACCCATCGATCTCCACGTACATCTGGATGATCACCACTCATTATCCATACTTCGGGATGCCTTCCAATCCGGACATCAGTTATCATCCAAACGAGGTGAAGATCTCCGGTCTTCGACCACCGTCTTCATCTTCGATTTCTTATCGTCGATTCAGTTATTCAGAATGGGATAAACCCGGTCTTTCTGAGCAACTCGCATATATAATGAACAAGTGCAACACAAACACACATACGCCATATTCCAATTCATTAGTCACTAACCGTAAATCAGTAAGAGAACGATATCCCAAATATTAACCCCGAAGGCCGAAACCAACATCAGATCAAAACCCAGGAAACCATTCGACTTAGCCAACCTTCAGTTAGTTTCTAAATTTCAAATCCCATATCGTTTATAATATTGTATAATGATTTATCGCTATTTTTATTTATTTTAAAATAGCCAATTTATTCAAACGATGCTTCGGTCCATAACGTGGCGTGGCGCTGTTTTTCTTCAGATTTCATATTTACACATATCTGAAAATCTAACCGTTTGATCTTCGCAAAATTTATATCATTAGAAAGGTCTTTTCAAAACGAATCCAACGGTTCCAGTTTTGGGAAAATCCGACGGTCGGATCTCCCGGTACAATCTTTCGAAGTTTCGATTTCAAAATACGAACTACAGCGTCGTTATTCGATTTAATTTAATTAATTAATTATATATATATATATATATGTATATATATATATATATATATATATAATCGACTCTGGCGCTGTTTTTCTTCAGATTTGAATTAATCATTCCAGACAATCCAACCGTTGGTTCTTTACAAAGTTGGTGTTGTTGGGAAGATATTTCCAAAACGAACCCAACGGTTTCGTTTTTAGGAAAATCCAATGGTCGGATCTCCCGCACTAATCGTTTGAAATCACGGTTTCAAAACATGAACTGCAGCTTCGTTACTCGATACATTTTAATTATATTTATATATATAAATATAATCGATTCTTTGATTTCAAAACTATATGCTTTTCTTACATTTGATAAAAATGGTATTTTTATCCAACAGACATTCACTTCGACACTTCGCTATTTTCAACAACTCGTGTATATTGTAAAAATGTGATTTTTATTGTAAAACGATTTATTTCAAAACACGACTATTTTATATAGTTCATATAGATGATAAAAGTATGATTTTTATTGTAAAACAATTTATTTTAAAACAGGAATACCATTTAAACACATGAATTTCTATTCAACGAATGAATTTTTATTCAACACATGAATGTTTTCTATAGTTTGTATATATATAGTAAAAATGTGATTTTTATTGCAAAACAATTTATTTCAAAACACTACTATTTTATATAGTTCATATACATGATAAAAATAGGATTTTTATTATAAGTCAATTTATTTCAAACACGAAGACCATTCAACACATGAATTTCTATTCAACGAATGAATTTCTATTCAACACATGAACGGTTTCAACATATGAAAATAATTTCAACAAATGAAAATAATTCTAACACATGAATGTTTAAGAAAATTTCGGCAGCACAACGGTAGGGTAGTTAAAACCGGGGCCTTTCCTAGTACGGCTCCTCGCTCTACCTAAAGCCTCGCAGCTTTTGACAATGGGGATTTCATGCATCTAGTTCGCACGCAGGCAGCATGTATATATTTTTTTCATTTCTACAAACTAATCCTATGTGGTTTCAACCAAATATTTCTCAACCACAAACGGGTATTTTTTAACCACGATCAATCAATTTCAACCACAAACAATTCTAATCAACCATTCGTAATCAACCAATCACAACAAATAAATATCGTCCATGCTTTGTGGATGAGGGGCGTATATATTTATTTATTTATTTATTTATTTATATAAGCATTTCACTTCTATTTCAACACATATATAATTTTTACAATGCATATATAACTTATATATCGAACGTACAACTTATACAACGCTTATATAACTTATATATCGAACGTACAACTTATACAACGCTTATATAACTCATACATAGACTATATAATTTATACATCATCATTTTTCCATATCGTTTATAATTTAGAAATCTCACATTGGGTTCCACTCCACCAAAAATAGCAGAAGGCTCAGAAAAATATGCAGTCTCTTCTAGAATGTAGAAGACGTCCACACGAGTCCACTGTCTCTTGTTTCACTGAATAATGTCAATAAACGAAAAAGATATGATTTTTAAAGTGAAATAAAAAAACCGTAGTGCTTTAAACCGCTATAATATAGTTTCAGCCGTTACCTCACTGATGTGATCAAAACTAGGTTTTGAATTTTCGCGAGATCCGTGAAGCTATTCGTCGATCGGGTTGTACCGCCGTAGAGAGCCTCGAGAGGCGCACAAACAGGTGGTGGTGGCGCTGGTGCGATGGTGCCTAGAGGTGGCTGCGACTGTTCGAAGTCGTGAACTTCCTGGCGTCGATCTAGGCGCTACAAGCCACGAAAAAATCCAATCTTTATATGGATGTGAAGATCGTGAGGAGCACTACAAAATTCTCCAAAGGGGCATGGGTTTTTATTGAGAGGATTAGAAGAAATCGAGGAGAGAAGGAAAGAAAGGTTTTCCGTCGTCACGCCTGAAGTAATCGGGGAGAGAGAAGATATTCCTGGCCAATGAGATATTTTTATTAAGTTATATGTTTTTAAATTTCTAAAATACCCTCTTTCGCACACGAACCCCAATCCAAACCCAACGACTGTCATCCCTAGCTAAATACCCCTATTCCGAACACAAAGTGATAGGTTTCGAAGGCCCATTCGACTATTTCGGTCAGTTTTCCTTCAAATTAAAATATAAATCATTCAATATTCGATTTGAACGTACATTTCAATTTGCTGGGGCTACAAATTGATTCGAAAAATTGCGAAAAAAATAAATCTAGCTATGTTTTGATGATATGGTCCCAACAAAACTAGTTTCATCGAAATCTAAGACCGTTTGAAAAATGGCACATTTTTGGTCGATCTAATTTAATAGAAATCGACCAAACACATTTTCCTTTGCCACGATCACATATTAACTTCAAAAATTATGAAATTTGAAACCTAGAAATAATTTGACATCCCGGATCCATCAAAAGTGGTTTCGTTGAATTCTGAGGTCGTTTGCAAGATGGCCATTTTCTAGTCGATCCAATTTAATAGAAATCGACCAAACACATTTTCCTTTGCCACACCCGCATACTAGCTTCAAAAATTATGAAATTTGAAACCTAGCAATAGTTTAACATCCCGGATCCAACAAAAGTGGTTTCATCGAATTCCGAGGTCGTTTGCAAAATGGTCGTTTTCACGGGCTATATAAACTATATAGCGACATTTCTGAAAATTCATTTGGCCATAACTTTTGCTTCCCGCTGTGAAACTTCAATTTTTCTGATTACTTAGAAAGATATTCACTAACAGATTTAAATATTTTGGGTTTCACTAAAATCCGTTTTGTTTTGTACTCGGTACAGTCAGTCAAAGTTTGAATTCAAATTTTGAAACTATCGCGCCATTTCAGGCCTTGTTTATAATTAGAATTAATTATATTCATTTTCGAATGTCGATTCAAACTTACTTTTCATCATTATTATTGATAATATTTGATTTAAATATTTAAAAACCACCAAAATATCCAATTTAAAATTTTTAAACTGGTTCAGATTTTTCGGGTCGTTACACTTACACAGTCCATCAACCTATTGACTGACATACAACTAAACAATTGGGATTAGTGTACGCCAAATATCATCCCGACACCCGTGTGGGGTTTCAAATCAACAAACACTGAATATTATTTGTGCATTTGGGCGATGTGTAAAATTTATCTTCCCAATCAGTATCTTCAAATGGGTGTACATAAATAAATCGTCCGGTTTGTTTATAAATATTTATTTTATATACACGTTAAAAATTATATTTTTAACTATAAAATATTTATTCATTCCACATCACACAATAAAATTTCACAACACATCAATCAAACAAATAAGTCATCCATGGTCTGTGGATGGTGGGTGTCGGGTGCTGCTAAGCACCGTCTACATCCAAGTATATATTTCAATTAGAAAACAAATAAAAATAAAAGTGAGGAGTTCTCACCCAAAAGCTGAACCAAACACCGCGACTCTTCATATGTAGGAAATCTTCATTTTGTTTTCAACGGGATCTGTTTCATGTGGTATATGTTAAAAATCACATTTTTTTAAAAGACGGTCGTTATAAATAAAAATCACAATTTTTTATCACCACTTCATATATAAAAATCGTATTTTTATAACACTTCTCATATATATAAAAATTATATTTTGCTAAAAATTATATTTTGCTAAAAATTATATTTCGCTACTTCTATTTTATAAACAATGTAAATTTTATTGTAAAAATGATACGATATATATTTTCAAAACAATGCGATATATATTCTCTAAAACAACATTCTAGTATATATTTTTCGAAAACAACTCTAGTTTATATTTTCAAAATCGACTTTCTAGTATATATTTTTCGAAAACAACTCTAGTTTATATTTTAAAAATCAACTTTCTAGTATATATTTACTATATTAAATTCTAGTTTATGTATAAAAACAATGCTACTTTAATTTTAAAAACAAAGTATATTTTTCTATTTAAAAACAAAGTATATTTTTCTATTTAAAAACAAAGTATAAATTTCTATTCAAAAAAAGTATATTTTTCTATTTAAAAACAAAGTATATTTTTATCAAAAGAAAAACAATGCTTTTAATAACGTTGAAAAATGTTACCATCTTCTTCATTGTACTGGAAATCGCTTCAGCGCCTAACCCATTTGCTCAGCCAAAAGTTGAACGTCGGCCACCACTAGAGGGCCGGATACCCTCATCCAACGCCACTATACAAATCGCCACTGTCCCAACTACCTGCACCGCCGCCAGTATGAAGTTCAACACTACCTTGCCTCCCAAAAACCACTTCGAACGTAGCCACTTCCCCCATCGGTTTCTCCCAAATGATGAGCGCAGACCCCATCACCACCGTGGGATCTTTAGAACTCAAGAATCTCTTCATTTCCTTTTTGAAGTTTTGTGATTTAATTAATATAGGAGGAGATCAGAGGGGAGGAAGGATGGAGTGACTATCACCCTTGATTTTTAAAAGAGGCGGCGGGTCTGATTAATGAGGAAGAGAGCTAGGGTTTTTCTATTTTATATAATTTTATTTTATTTTATTTAATTCCTAAAATACCCTTGTGTTGATAGGAACTCGAAATTAACCCCAACGTATGTTGCCCCTAGCTAAATACCCCCATTCCGAACACAATGCGATATGTTTCGTAAGTCAACTCGATTGTTATGATCAGTTTCCTTTTAGATTAACATTTAAATCATTATATTGAATTTTAAACATACATTTTAAGTTACCGGGATTACATACTGACTCTAAAAATTCCTGAAAAATTTATCTAGCTATGTTGGGACAATACGGTCCCAATAAAACTGATTTCATTGAATTCTAATACTGTTTGAAAAATTGCCATATTCTGGTCGATCCACTTTAATTGAAATCAACCAAACACATTTTCCTTTGCCAAGCTCACATATTAACTTCAAAAATTATGGAATTTGAAAGCTAGCAATAATTTGACATCCTGGATCCAGCAAAAGAGGATTGCATGCAGTTCCTTCTAGTATTGTTAGTGACCGTGACCCGATTTTCACTAGCCAGTTTTGGAATAGTCTGCAAGAAGCAATGGGAACACGACTAAACTTAAGCATGGCCTATCACCCATAGACGGATGGACAAACCGAAAGGGTAAATAGGGTACTAGAAGATCTCCTGAGGCTATGCATTCTTGACTTTGGTGGTACTTGGGAAGACCATCTTCCTCTCATGGAGTTTGCGTATAATAACAGTTACCAAGCTCGCATCGGAATGGAACCGTTCGAAGCCCTATATGGAAGACCATGCAAGTCGCCAACTTGTTGGTGGGAGACGACAGACAGATTTATACTTGGGCTCGACATGATAAGGGACACTTCTGAGAAGATTGAGTTGATACGAAGACGGATGAAAACGGCCCAAGATAGACAGAAATCTTATGCAGACCAGAGAAGGACAGACTTAGAGTTCGAAGTCGGAGATATGGTCTTTATAAAGGTTTCTCCGTTACACAATATAGTTCATTTTGGAGCAGTTGGAAAGCTAGCACCAAGATTTGTAGGACCGTTCCCCATCATTGAGAGGATTGGACGAATGGCCTACAAGGTAGACTTACTCGAGAAGTTTTCTAGAGTACACAATGTCTTTCATGTCTCGCATCTCCGGAAGTGTTTGCATGAGTCAGCCGAAGTGGTTGAGCCAAGCATCCTTGAAGACGTGGAAGTGGAGAAAGAAGCAACATTGAGGCGTGTTCTGATTCATATCTTAGGAATGGAGATTAAGAAGCTGAGGAGTTGAGAAGTCAAGCTAGTGAAAGTGCAGTGGAGTGAAGCCCAAGAGGACGCAACTTGGGAAACTGAAGAAAAGATACGCGCGCTTTACCCATTTTTTTTGAGGGTACATTCTCGATCCCTTTTTCCTTGAAAACCTTTTCTTATCATGCTTTTAATATCTATGTTTGTCTTTTTATCTTCTCGATCTTATCTTGAGAACCTTAGGTAGAACCGTATGGATATAAACATGTGATTGAAACATGTTATGGTTGACGGTTGCAAATGGTTGCAAATGGTTGCTAGTGGATGCATGACACACATTAGGCACTAGATCGGCTCAGTCACATTTTCATGTTGCATATGCATGGGTGTTTATACTTGTACATGGATGGAACTTGTTATGCCATCACTTGGATGTTGCACATGGATGAATGACTGTGCACTCATGTAGAGATTATGAACTATGCTAGGAATTTGCATACATGTTGGATTCATGACACTAACATATTTTGCATTATGGAGGTTTGCTGAATCAGTAACCGCCTGATCTTTTGCATTAGATAAAGTTCATATACACACACTTTCTGCATATGTTCAGACAGTACTAGAAGTCTTTTAAGGACAATGGTTGCCTGTGGATGATGCTTTGAGTAGATGGTTGATTGGATGGTAGGACACATCCTCCCTAACTTAGAGATTTAGGGGACGAAATATTTTAAGGAGGGGAGAATGTAACAACCCGTGTTTTTATAACGTGTAATAACCATAAATCAAGGCAGAATTAAATTTTAAAATAAGAATCAAGGGAAATGCGTTACGCCATTGCGTTCGTCTCGAAATTCTTCTTGGAAACGAGTCCGAGTTTTCGAAACTCGGAGTCCGTATGACCAAGTTATGACCATTCGAAGTTTTCAGAAATTTTCAAATTCAAAACAGACTCAATTCGAATTCAAAATTCGAATTTCAAACCTCCAAATGGACTGGGCAGGAAAAATCCCGCCCAGGACCAGGTCGACCTGGGGGTCGACTATGTAGTCGACCTACCCAGGGCCAGGTCGACCATAGTGTCGACCTGGGTGTCGACCTGGTGCCCGAGCCCATTTCTGAAGCTAGATTCACTCTGATGTATGTGGCCTCATTTCTGTCCACATTCGTTGACCTGACCCTATAAATACAGCCCCTAACACCAGTCTCTCTACACCAAATTTCTTTCTGACCTTATGCTGCTCTGATTCTGGTTGAAAAGTTTGAGAGAGGGACTGCTTCTACTACATTGAGATTGCGTTAAAGGAATTGCTGATTAGGGGACTTCTATTAGGACTTGACTAAGCAACAAACGACTCTCGTTTTCTAATTCTCGAACTACGATCTGTAAGCCCCAGTTATTTTCAGATTTAAACTGTAAATGTATTATGAATATGATGTAAAATTAAAATTGGATCTATGTATGATGACTGTTTACATTCATTCTTGTTCATCTTGGATCTTGACTGTTGAATATTACGATGACATCGATTTGGGGCCTATTCATGTTGTAAATCAAAAAGAGAAACCCCTCTTATTATCATGTTGAATCTGTTATTAGCCACATGTTTATGATTATCACCTTATGACAGTCGTACCGTGACTATACTATCATCTTATGACAATCGTTACTATGACTATACTATCACCTTATGGCCGTCGTTACCTTGACTATACTATCACCTTATGACAACTGTTATTTTGACTAGTACCTTATCTTGCTAGATTTGGAATCTTTATGTTTGAGGCCAATATTTCATATGCCAGTAATGTTTTATTTCAAGTCATATCATGCTATGCTAGTAATCACTCTTGCCACCTTATACCCATTTATTTTTATGTCACTCCCTAATTAGATTTATTTGTATCGATTCGAACCTTCGGGCGATGAGAATACGATTTGGGTAGATTAGGTAAAATATGAATTAGCTTTAAACTTGAACATGAACAATATTATGACTTGAACCAGATATGGACATGAACTTGACACGATTTGACATAAAACATGACTTGAAAACTCAACATGAATCTAAACGTGAAAATTTGAACGTGGGCATGATAGTTAGATAAACTTGAAAATGGCCAACTTGAGGTTGGGTTGAGTTTGCAGTGTAAATCTGCCAGGAACCGCCCGGCAATTCCAGTGGCTGCAAACAGTAGGATCCAATGTGGGTAGTTGGTCATATCGCATGTAAAAACCCGAGGTTAGACTATGTTGTGGTGTAAATCTGCCCGGAACCGCCCGACAAATCCAGTAACCACAACAGTTAGTCTAATGTGAGAGGTTGGCGTGCACTAATGAATTAATGCCACATGATATGGTTAAGTCATGAACCACTTGAATATGCTTAACCAACTTGACACGATGACTTGATAGAGTTAAGTCTTGAACCACTTGAATATACTAAACCAATTTGACACGATGACTTGATAGGGTTAAGTCATGAACTGCTTGAACACACTTAACCAACTTGATACATGATCTGGATAGGGTTAAGTCACGAATTTGAATGACAACACTTAACCCATTAGAAGCCCTAGTTATGCGGTCCTTTTCAACAGTAGCCCAACCTTAGATGTATCATGATACCCTGGGACTAGGCAGGGTGGGGCACGATTACTGGGCTGATTGTAAGCGACCAGAACGATGGCTGAGTAGGTGCGCCATTGTAGGTTCAGGCGGGCTATGGTCGTGCATGTAGTCCGGAGTTGAAAAAGCAGGCATTGGGCACCCGTAGATTTACACTGTGCGTGCTTGATTCGTGTCGGTGGTTGGCACCATAGGACTTGATACACCCTATGGTGGACCTAGCACAGGTAACTACATTTCTGGATAGGTCCTTATGACACAGACACATGACGAGCTAGGACTTGTAGGGAGCCGATCGATTAGTAGATCGTACCGTAGGACCCCGTAATGGGTCACTTCATGACACTGGGCTAAGGGATCATTTCATGGTTAATATTTGATATGGGTTAGAATACTAGTACAGTTGGTGCAGCGAACCTTGAACATGCGATGCCAGACTTGACTTCTCTTGTTATCTTAATTATCCAACTAGTTCTGTTATCATCCATATGTTTAATTCTAGTTTTCACATATCATGTTACCTTTACTAGTTTTTATACTGAAAGTCACTAGGGCTTACCAGTCTTTATGACTGACCCTTTTTCTTTTGCCCCTTTTTCTTTCGTTTCCCCCCAGGTTCCCAAGGAGGAAACACTCACTCTTAGCTTGGATTCAACTTGCTTTCTGACAGCTCATGTACGGTTTGGTCTTGGGCTATGCTATGGCTGCTTCTGCTATTTATGGGGAATAATTTACTTTTGTTTTAAAGTTTATGCTTCTTTATTTTGTATCTTGGATATATGAGCTTTTGACACTTTTCTTGGAAATAATAAAAAGTTGGTTTTTAATTTCTACCACTACTTTATTTATGTTCTGCCTTGTCATATCTCTGTGCATGTTTACCTAGATAATACTCCACCAAAACTAGTGCATTCCCTTTGTGAGGGACCCTAGCAGAGGTGGGGTGTTACAATACATCTCTAAACCTAAACCCTAATTCATAACAATTCCTTATGACGACTCCATGCTGCTGAACACTCAATTCTCTTAGTTACCGCCTCAAAAACCTAAATCATATTAGAAGTTCTTCATCAACAATCAACTTTGAAGTTTAATCAACATCAAACTAGAGTTTCTGCAACAACAAAGACTCAATTCTCTTTTCTAATCCTAGCAATGTAAGTTCACATTATTTTCAGATTTAAACACCTAATTGTAATCTTGGCATGTAACAAAATGAATCTAAGTCCATGCTTGATGATAAGACAATCTTTTTAGATTTATCACTATCTTTCTATCGAATCCACGATTTTTCATGGCTAAGAAGTTATTATATCAATACAATCATGTCTATCTTTGTTGTACATCAAGCATATAATCCTTTTTGGTTCATGTTGTTATTATTATGCCTGTGATAATGATTGTATCAGTTTATTCAAGAATCTTTCTTTGTTAGATCTAAATTTCCTGTTTTAGGTCTGTTGTTACATGCCTATTTATATGCCTATTCTTATTCTTCTTCTCTCTCTTCCTGTATTTCCTATTTCTTTTATGAACCTGGGTTACCTTCGAACCTGGGCTGAAATCGTGAAATACGAATGATTGGAATATGGGGAATATTTGGGTACAACCAATTTTTGGGTAAATATTGGGCATAATGTATTTGGTGAAATAATTGGGAATAACATATTCAGTGAAATTGTTGGGCATAATTTATAATTGCTATTGGGGCATTATTATCATTATAACTGCAAATTTGGGTTAATTGGCATGTAAACCATGTTTTAGGCGTAAACTGCAAACTGAAATATTAAAACTAGATTGGGCATAACTATTGGTTGGGACGCCAAGCATAATGTATATTGTGATTTTGGAGCATGGCTATTATTGTAAATTTGGGAAGATTGGGTGTAGCCTATTTTGATTAATAACTTGTAATTGAATTTGTTGGGTATAACTTGAGAACTGAAATATGACTAGTTTTGTGAAATTGGGATAATTAGCAAGTAAAATCTGGAGTTGGACATGTATGGTAAATATGTAATTTGGCTAAAAGATGAACATGCCAAACCCGAGGTTAGATTAAGTTGCGGTATAAAACTGCCCAGAACCGCCCGGCACATCCAGTAACTGCAACAACACAGATCTAATGTGAGAGGTTAGTGCATTTAGCCCAAAACCTGGGGTTAGAATGAGTTTGCGGTAGAAGTCCACCCGGAACCGCCCAGCACATCTAGCAACAGCAAATAACTGTTCTAATTTGAGAGGTTAGGGCATTAATAAATTAATTAATGCCAATAAGCAGACATGCTAAGAATGGTAAGGTTAAGTAACATATGAATAGGCGACACTTAACCAATACAACATGTTAATTAGACAAGTGGATGGGGTTAAGTAAATTTAGACCACTTAACCGTTATAACATGTTAATTAGGCAAGAAGGCGGGGTTTAGTAAATTTAGAACACTTAACCGTTATAACATGTTAAGTAGACAAGAAGGTGGGGTTAAGTAAATTTAGAATATTTAGCCGTTATACATGTTAATTAGACAAGAAGGTGGGGTTAAGTAAATTTCGAACACTTAACCGTTATAACATGTTAATTAGACAAGAAGGTGGGGTTAAGTAAATTTAGAACACTTAACGTTATACTTGTTAATTAGACAAGAAGGTGGGGTTAAGTAAATTTAGAACACTTAACCGTTATACATGTTAATTATACAAGAAGGTGGGGTTAAGTAAATTTAGAACACTTAACCGTTATAACATGTTAATTAGACAAGTGGGTGGGGTTAAGTAAATTTAGAACACTTAACCGTTATAACATGTTAATTAGACAAGTGAGCAGGGTTAGGTTAACCAATATAACATGACGAATGAAGAGGGTTAAGTTAATAGGAAACACTTAACCAATACAAATGAATGAGAAGGGTTAAGTTAATAAGAAACGCTTAACCAATATAGCATGATGAACGAGTGGGGTTAAGTTAATAAGAAACACTTAACCAATATAACATGATGAGTGAACAGGGTTAAGTTAATAGGAAACACTTAACCAATACAACATGATGTGTGGATGTGTTAAGTTAACATGATTGGACAACACTTAACCAATATTACATGAACAAAGTGGATAGGGTTAAGGGAAGCTTAACCAATAATACATATTGACTGGATAAGTGGGAGGACCTTGGGTAGGTGTGTAATATTTGTATATATAGGCCCACAAACTTAACCGTTAAATAATCTTGTTTGAATCAGTGGGAGAGTTAAGTACAACTCGTGTATGTGGGTAACATTTGTATACATAGAACCACAAACTTAACCAGTAGGATACCATAGTAACAGGGACCCGTTTCAATAGTAACCCGCATAGATGTATCATTGTACCCTAAACTAGGCAGGGCGGGGCACGATTACTGGACTGGTTATAAGCGGTCAAAGTAGTGGCAGGTGGTGCAGCAGTGCAGGTTCCGACAGGATCATACGCATGAACGGGCGTGAACGTATTCCGGAGTTGAAGAATTAGCCATTGGGCATCAGTAGATATAAAGCTGTGCATCTTAATCGTGTTGGGTTGCCACCTTAGCGCTTGATACACCCTACGGTGGGACCAACACAGGTATCTACAAGCAGAGGGCCAAGCGACACAAAGTAGTACTAGATCGATACGAGTAGGAGCCAATCGGTTAAGGTAGTAAGGATACATCTAACATCTTCATGGCAATTAGGCTGATTGGTAAGATCCTCATACAAGATGTACACCTGAAGGCTACCACAATTGTGAGGTTGGGATCACCTTATTATGTAACACAGGATATTAGTTGGGACACTAGTAGGGAATACGAACCATTCTATAAAAGACACTAGTTAGGATACTAGTTAGTTGTTACAGAGATATAAAAATCAGAATAACATGGTAGTAGCGAAGCAGAGAAAGAGTAGAAGCGCATTCGGTTTATCTTGCCTTACCATATCTTATGCTAATCTTATGTTGTCTTGTTATCCCTGTTATCATGGTATTGTCTTATATTCAGTTTATTGATGTCATGTTACTTTTACCTGTTTACATACTGAAAGTCACTGGACTTACCAGACTTATGTCTGACCTAGTTTGTTTCGCCTCTTTTCTTCCGTCCCCCCCCCCCCCCCCAAGGTAGTTAGGGAGGGAACAGTTCAGCTAAGTTTGGACCGTTTCTCTTTCCAAGCCCGATGATAGTTGATGTATTGCTTTGGACTCTCTTTTCCACTACTATGGCTGGCTCATGATTTATTAGGGAATATCATTTTCATTTTATGCTTCTTTATTTTGTTAAACAAGATAGATACTTTGTTGTACTGGGTATTGGTGTTTTCGTGTTGGAAAAGCTGTTGTTTTATCAATGAAGTAAAGTTTTATTTATTTTCCGCAGATTTATTTGTCTGTCTTGTAATTTATCTGCATTTTTTACCTATAACGCTCCACAGAAGTTAATGCATTCCCTTTCTGAGTGACCGTAATGGAGGTAGGGTGTTTCAAAATATATTGCAAAGTTCGATACTTTATCGAAATATGGATTATCCCTTATCGATACTCCCGGGAAGAAGAACGAAAGATTCATAACTGTTCTAGATGAGTACTTAGGGGAAAGACTTATAAACCGTATCGATGAGACTTTCAAATGTATTGTGGGAAAAGCATTGAGATCTGAGAGCCTATACTCTAAGTCGACGACTGAGGTTGCTGTTACATCTGCAGAGGTGCCAAAGCCGCAGGCAAGCGGTGGAGGCAAGAATAATTCCCAGAATAAGAGGAAACAGGACCAGACTAAGGATGGTTAAAAAAAGAAGAATAAGAAAGAGGCCCAATACTTTGGCTGCGGCAAGAAGAGCCACTATATCAAAGATTGTCGAGCAAAGATGGGGGAGAGGAAGTGCTTCAACTATGACAAAGTGGGACATTTCAAGAGTGAATGTCCATAACCCCCTAAAGAGAAGCAGACCATGAAAGCATAAGCTATCAACACTGTTCCTTCTTCATTTAATTCCCCAACTGTGGCGCAGAATGGAAAACATGTCATTATTCAAGGTACGCTTTCCATTTATGATGTTCATGTTCGAGTTTTGTTTGATACCAGAGCTTCCCATTTCTTCATATCTAGTGACCTGGTAGATAGGTTGGAATTGGAACCCGAGCTTGTCGATAGACCTTTAGTTGTGACGAACCCTATCGGTGGTTCGACTTGCCTTAGTATGATTTGCCGTAATTTGGTCTTATGGAGTCATGGATGTATGTTTGCATGTGATTGCTTTGTTTTGGGCTTCACTGGTTTGGCATTATTTTGGGAGTCGATTGGCTCCAAAGGTATAGGGTGGTGGTAGACTGTGAGGGGTCCTTGGTGACCATTAGAGAGGATGATGGGCGGAGGGTGGTACTAGGTTGCCTACCTAGTGATGAGGTGATGGCTAGGTTTCTAAATACCCTCAACATCCTGTGCGATGAGTTATCAGATGTGCCTATTGCTGGCGAGTATCTGGACAGCTTCGGGGAAGTGACCAGACTTCCACTACATTGAGAGATCGAATTTCAAATTGATTTAGTGAGAGATGCCAGACCTATAGTGATGCCACTTCGTTGTATGGCGCCAAGGGAGCAGCGGAAGCTCGAGGTGCAAGTGGGCGATCTTTTAAAGAAGGGATTTATCCGAAGAAGAGTTTCGGAGTGGGGAGCACCAGTTGTATTTGCTACCTAGGCCGACGATTCCCTTCGCTTATGTGTGGATTGCCGCGAGTTGAACAAGGTGACTAGAAAGAATAATTATCCTCTTCCATGGATAGATGATCTGTTCGATCAACTGAATGGAGTAAGAGTGTTTTCCCAGTTAGATCTCGCGATAGGTTTTCATCAGCTCCGAGTAGCAGGTGAGAGTATACCTATAACGGCTTTTCGGACGCCGTCTGGATTCTATGAGTGGTTGGTCATGCTATTCAGTTTGACAAATGCACCCGCATGTTTTTTAGATCTTATGAATAGGGTTTTCAGAGATAAATTGAATAAGTTTGTTCTTTTATTCGTGGACGATATCTTGGTTTACTCGAGGACAGAGGAAGAACACAAAGAACATTTGAGGACAATGATGGAGGTGTTGAGGAAAAGCCAGTTGAAAGCAAAAATTTCTAAGTGTCACTTCTGGGGGACAGAAGTGAGATTCTTGGGCCATGTTGTCTCGGAGAATGGTATTGATGTGGATCCTGCGAAGGTGGCTACACAAGACTGGTCTACGCCGAAGAATACAATGGATGTGAGAAGTTTCTTCAGGTTAGCTGGATACTACTGTATGTTTATCCAAAACTTCTCCAAGATAGCAGCACCATTAACTCAGTTAATCAAGAAGAATCAAGCTTTCGTCTGGCGAAAAGTGTGAAAACGCATTTAGGGGTCTATAGGAAAAGTTGATGTGTGCATTAGTATTAGTTATTCCTAAGTGGAACGAAGAGATGACGGTATACACGGATGCCAGTGGACTGGACTAGGTGTTGTACAGATGCAAGGAGGTAGGGTTGTAGCTTATGCTAGCCGACAACTGAAACCGCATGAGAAAATATATCCTACCCACGATTTGGAATTGGAAGCGATCGTATTCACGTTGAAGATGTGGAGACATTATCTCTTGGGAGAAAGATTCGAGTTGTTTACCAATCATAAGTTGTTAAAGCACCTTTTTCTCAAAAGGATTTAAATCTTCGTCATCAAAGATGGTTGGAGTTCTTGGCTTCATATGATTTCAATATCTCATATACACACGGGAAGGGCAATGTGGTTGCTGATGCATTAAGTGGGAGACATGCCAGTTTGGGAGTTATGTTTCTAGAATGGAAGCAACTGGAGTATATCGTAGCATATGATTTCAGACTTAGGTGTGAATTAGATCCCGAAATGTTAGCAAGTTTGACGATAGACCGACTTTGATTGAGTGGATTGGTTCCAGTCATAGGGAAGATCCTAACCTATTGGAAATCATCTCCAAGATAGAGATGGGCATCAATGGTGAGGGAATGGACATGTATGGACTTGATCAAGAAGGATGGCTTCGAAAGAATGGGAGACTAGTTGTATCCAATGTTAATGGATTGAGAGAAGAAGTGCTTAGCACTCGAAACTGAATATACATCCCAGTGGTAACAAAATGTTTCGAGATATGAAACAAACCTACTACTGGGAAGGAATGAAGAGAGATGTTGTGAAGTTCATATCTAAGTGCATTAATTGCCAGTTAGTTAAAGCTGAGCAAAAGAAGCCTAGTGGTCTGTTACAACCACTGGAAATTCCCGAATGGAAATGGGAACAAGTCTCAATGGATTTCATTGATGGTTTACCAAGGACTAGATTAGGTCATGATAGCATTTGGGTGATTGTGGATCGATTGACCAAAAGCGCAAGATTTATTCATGTTAAGTCGAATAGAACGACAGCTAAGTTAGCGGAACTATATGTGAAGTGGGTAGTGAGATTTCATGGAGTACCTAGAGGTATTATGAGCGACCGAGATCCACTATTTACTAATGGGTTTTGGAAAAGCTTACAAGAGGCTTTAGGGTCAGAATTACATCTCAGTACCGCATAACATCCTCAAACCGATGGTCAAACAGAGAGGGTGAATCATGTATTAGAGGATCTCTTGAGAGCTTGCATATTGGATTTTGGAGGTTCATGGGATGACATTTGCATATGGTTGAGTTCGCATACAATAATAGCTATTAGTCTAGTATTGGTATGGCTCCGTTTGAAGCTTTGTACGGAAGACCGTGCAACTCGCCATCATATTTGTTAGAGACCGGTGAGAAATTTGTGCTTAGGCTAGATGTAATAAGAGAAACGTTAGATAAGATCAAGGTTATTCAACCGAGAATGAAGGTTGCCCAAGATAGGCCTAAAAGTTATGTTGATAAAAGATGAAGAGATTTGAAATTCTCCATTGGCGACTTGGTATTCGTCAAGATTTCTCCATTGAAGAATGTGATTTGTTTGATAGGAGAGGTAAATTGACACCAAGATTTGTTGGTCCATTCCCAGTTCTCAAACAAGTTGGGAATTTAATGTATAAAGTTGGATTGCCTGATAGGATGGCGGGACCTTTTGGCTATTTTCTTAGTTAAGGAATTTCGGGGGCGAAATTTCTTAAGGAGGGAGGGGGAAGAGTGTAACGACTCACATTCTACGCATTAGAGGATCATGGAATATTTATTTAATTTTTATACGAAGTCTTATGGTCATGTGACATTAGGGAATGACTACTAGAGTCATTTCTCATGTTCACCATTTATGCCGATTTTTAAATGACCGTTTTGGCCCTGGTGAATCTTGTTTTGCCTATAACTTTTGATTAGTAAGGAGTTTGACCTGAAACAACTTCCATTGGATTCAAATGATGGTTTATCTTTCCGTAGAGTAGTCACACTGATCAAACGGACTTACCGTTTGAGAAATATGGCTGAAACAGTGTTTAGAAGGTGAAAAACTGCTTAAACGGGCTTAGTACGATAATTAGTGCATGGGCCCATAACCCATTTCGGGAATAGGGTTATGGGGAGGCTGAAATGAGTTAGGAAACCATCACATTTCATTTTTCTCAGCCAACACTTTCATTTCTTCAACCCTAACAGTAGCCTCCACTTTCTAAATTCACCTTTAATCAGTTTCTAATCACATATTAGCCAAACCTACACCAAATTAAAGAAGATTAGCATAGAAATCGAGATAGAGCTATTGGAATACATTGGGATTCATGCCAAATCAGTTAGAGATTCAGATCTGAAATTTATTTATGGCTATAGTGAGTGACTTGCACTTTTATTCACTAATTAGGGCTAATTAAGGCTGATTAGTGATAATTAGTGAAATTATGCATCATAAAAATATGGAAAAATAAGTATAAATTCTAGAATATTATTTTATGTCACTGGTGAAAATTTGGGTTAATTTGCATTAAGTTGCTAATCTTATGGTTAAAACATGGTTAAGGGGATTAGGGGGAAAATCATGGTTTTGGGTATGCTTGATCCATCGTTACATGTTAAATCTTTGTTTGGAAGTTTGTAGTTGATTCTATATGTTGCTATTACTGTTTGGGATGTTTTGTGGTAGCATAGGAAGATTGGAACGGTTGAAAATGTAATCGTGTGGCGAAGATTGCTTCTGGAAGGTTTATAGGAAATGGGATCGGTCGCACCTACTATGACACCCCACGTCCATTAATGTCACTCACTAAGCGAATGCATTAGGTTCTGTGAACCTTTATAGGTAATCAGACACAGAATAATTACAAGACAAATATAAATAAGATAGCAGCAGAAATTTAAATTTTTATTTCAATCATAATGTCGTGGTCCACAATAACATAAGTCACAAAAACCATTACAATAAAATAACTTCTGTCTTGCATCATTAGAGTACATAAAATATAAAAACATAATTCCCTAACTGAATGAGTTAAGGCATAGTAAATACAAGAACTTGACCCATACTTCAGAAGTAGCTCCTAGCAAGGTGATATTTGAATCCTGACTAAGTCTGGGTGTTCCCTCCCTGAGAACCTAGGGGGGACAGAAGAAAGAAGGAGAAACAAAAAGGGTCAGACATAAAGCCTGACATAGTTACATTTAGGGAGTAGATAAATAAAAGTATCATTATAGGCATATAGATTGGATAAGGGAGAGATCACTACATGCAGCTGTGTCATGGTAAGGAAAATAAGGTGTACATGCCTCACTAATGATTGCTTTGCACTATTACCTGTATATCCTGAAAGAGATGAACCCTTCAACTATAAGAAGGTAGACTTAGGTATACGTCCAAATGTATCCTAACTACTACCCTAATTGATCGGCTCCCTAACCCTCGTAGATACCTTATGTCATCCCCACCGTAGGAGGTATTACTTCCTAAAGTGGCAACCCCTCGTGGTACTAATGTGCATAACCATATCTACAGGTGTCAAGGTCATCTTATCCCCCTCTGCCCGGCTCATGCACGCACATGGCCTGGTCGGTTTGTGCCGCCCACACCGTCCTCCACGTGTGGATCTCTTACAATCAGTCAGTAAGTGTGCCCCTTCTCCCCCTAGTACGGAGTACTTTGTTTGATACCTACTCCAGGTTAATGACTGAAATGGGTCCCACACAATATGATACAAGCTCTCTTCTTTGTCTTGTATCCCCCACTAGGTTTCACTGACTGTGTATACCATTAGGTGTCTTTAATTACATAGCCTTATTTATTTCTATCGGTTATGCTTACCGACAGGTGTCTTTAATACATAACCCCTAATCTTCCAATCGATTATGCTTACCGGTAGGTGTCTTTAATTACATAACCATATCACCTCTACAAGTTATGTTTACCCTAAAAGGTGTCTTTAATTACATAACTTTATTACTTCCACCGATTATGTATACATCTAGATGTCTTTAATTACATAACTTTAATGGGTTAAGTTTGTGGGCCTATTACCCACCCCTCTTCAGATTTAACCCACCCATCAACCATGTTTGCTTAACCCCCATCTTAAATTTAAGTTCATACAATCCCTATTGAATAACTTTGGTTAAGTAGTCCAATTATTTACCATGTCCATTTATGGTTTCATAATTGGCCAGACCTCCCACATTAGGCCTACAACATGTGGAGCTGGATATGCCGGTTGGTCCAGGCAGACTTGTTCCACAGTTGGGCCTAACCTCGTGTCATAGCCCGATTCATATTTACGTACTTAGACCTCCTACATTAGGTTCACCATTAGTGGCTGCTGGATATGTCGGTTGGGTCCGAGCAAACTTCCACCACTAATGCAACCTAACCTCGTGTCATAAGTACAATTACAATTCCTAATTGTAATTACTAGACATTCCATTTTTAATTAATTAATCCTTTCCTTTTATATATGTAAATACCTATTTTACCCAATAATTTGAAATACATGTCCATAAATGTTCACATTCAAATTATGCCATTTTTATCCCTTTTTTCTCCGTTCCTTAACTAGCGCCCTCACAAAATCGGCAACATAACTAGGCTAGACAATGGCCTAGTCATAAACGATAATAGGGAAATAATGGGAACATAACTAAAACGATCATCTTGGCATAAACATTTATGATAATAAGGTGAACATACATACAAGCATGGACATGAAATTGTCATCATAACAAGGTGGACATAAAACTGATGAACTATGATGTCCTAATTTCTAAATTAGCAATTTAGATGTCCAATCGGCTTAGATCTATCATGATAACATAAGGTAATAATTTAGATCACATAAAATAGATCCAACATGAATCATAAGGTGACAATTTTAGATCACATAGAATAGATCTAACATGAATCATAAGATGACAATTTTAGATCACGTAAAATAGATCTTACATGAATCATAGGGTGACAATTTTAGACCACATAGAATAGATCTAGCATGAATCATAAGGTGACAATTTTAGATCACATAAAATAGATCTAACATGAATCATAAGGTGACAATTTTATAACACATAGAATAGATCTAACATGAATTATAAGGTAACAATTTTAGATCACAAAGAATAAATCTAACATGAATCGTAAGGTGACAATTTTAGACCACGTAGAATAGATCTAACATGAATCATAGCATATCATAAAAGTTACAAACCAAGATCCATAATAATAACATAGTAGAACAAACACAATTGATTTGGATCTAGAGAAATAAATCTATCATGACATAGCATAAGATCTAACAATAACATAGATTCAAAGTCTACAACGTATCCAAATCACAGTCTTTCATAATTCACTATTATTTATCTAAATCTGAAAGCAACTAGTACTCACTGTGATTGGATTGCTAAGATGATAGAAAAGGTGCTGAGTCTATGCTTGAATCTCAGAATTTGATGTGCTTTAGAAGAAGATGAGAGAACCTAGTTCAGTTCAGAATCCAGCGGTGTCCGGCCACCATTGTTTCTTTGTGAAGAAAACAAAGGATATGAGATATATTTATAGCTATTGGTTGCAGAATTTGGATGCCACCTCAGCCCTAATGGAATTGGGTCAGGTCAACGGGTCGTCACTCACTCGAAAAAGGCCCGAATACCCAGAAACTGTTCTAGGTGCACTTTACAGGTGCGCCAGAGCAAAATTTCCATTGGCGCATTTGGAAAGTGCGCCAGTTGTATTTGTTTCTAATTTTCAACGTTCTATCGTCCGTAACTTCTTGATACGTTATCCGTTTTACCCAAATTAGGTGTCTATCCTGACCAGAATTTTGAGATGGACGTAATGACGTAATCAGTTTCTCTTAATTCTTAATATCAAATTATTTATTCTTTAATTTATCCCCATTAATGTTAACAAAATTTCGGGGTGTTACACCTACGACAACGTTTGTGAAACGGTGTGGTCGGTCGCGTATACAACAACATTTGTGAAATGTTGTGGTCGGTCACACCTATAGCATCTGTGAAATGTTGTGGTCGGTCGCGCATGGGTTTTGTCGCACCTACGATAGCAATTGTGAAATGCTGTAGTGGTTCGCGCATGGTTTTCGGTCGCACCAACGGCAGCACTTGTGAATGTTGTGGCCGGTCGCGCATGGGTTTCGGTCGCAACTATGACATCACTTGTGAAATGATGTGGTCGGTCACGCATGAGTTTCGGTCGCACCTGAGCTACGACAGCACTTGTGAAATGCTGTAAAAAGGGTGAAAACGTTGTTAAAGCCTGTTTTGCTGTTTTGTTTAGCTCTTCACACCGGATGAGTGCAGAATTGAACCAGGGGATATAACAACATTTCAGTAATGCTGTTAAAGGCCATTTTGACATTTTTGCCAGTTTTCATAGCCTAACAGCTTTGTTGTGAGATGTGTGTAAAGGGTTTATCGATTTCTATTACTTTGGTTCACTGTTGAGAGAGGGGGTATGTAGACGAGCCAGAGCCAAATGATGTATGGACAGGGAAGGGTTATTGGAAATAGGCCAGAAGGGCATGGTCATGGCAATTAGTAGTACGGAGTCCAGAAGGGCATGGACCCGTCATCGGTTTGGTGATCAAAGTGGTGGATATCGTATGATTTATGCACTGAGTGTGAGATGTGAGGATGATTGCTATGTTTGATGTTTTCTATCACCATGATACGCACACTCCAATTTTGCACTCTATGTAAGTGTTTACCTTAGAGTACTATACATCTTGTTGTGCTAATTCTTTGGTTGCAGGCCCCGGTTCAGGTATGATTTATTTATACCTGTTATTGTTTTGCTTTTCTACTATCGCTCATACCAGACTTTTTTCTGGCCTAGAGTTTTATGCCTTTTCTTATTACTCTGGGTTCTCTAAAACTAGCAAACTAGAGATAGGTCAAGTGATTATGCATGAGTAGTTGTCCGGAGACGAGCAGGAGGCTTCCATGTACTATTTACATATATTCTCCCTGTGTTTTCAATGGTCATTGCTTTAGGCATTAGTAGTGTACCTTTATATTTTTCTTTAGAGATAGTATTTTGAAGTTGTAATAACGGTTTGGATCATAATTTTATTTTGAATTCCGCTACTCTTATGGATATGATTTAGTTTTTATCTTATGCACTATCTCGCCTGCTTTATATCAAGTTGAGTTATTATTATATTTTATTCCATGCGTTGTAAGATATACTACAGGTTCCTTTGTAGATTATAGTTTCATATTCCTTTCTTTTGAAAATCAACCTGTGCTGCTTGGGCATTGGCACAACGCATTTCGAGGAAATATTGGCCGGTTCGGGGCAGGTCCTCACAGTGGTTGAAGACTGGAGATCTTCACATCGTTTGGATGATTACTGATATCTTGATTGGGTAGTACACCCAAGATAAGGTAATAAGTGGTAATCGTCCGGACATACTTGGAGATCGACCGGATATGCGTAGACCTCTCTCCTGTATTGGATATACGGGACGAGGAATAAGGTGCCTCCGGTTTCGTTTAGACCCAGAACGGACTTGTAAATGGATGTGTGTCTGACATTGGATTTCATTCCATGTTGATTGATTTTTATTAAATATACATCTGTTTAGTGAAGGAGAATTTATTCTCTTGCTTAACACCCTTCTCTGAGACGTACAAGCTTAGAGGTTATATATTGATTGACATCAATCTTATGGAGTGGATTGCCGGTGTGGCATGTTAAGATGCAAATGATCAAGGATTTTGTTGAAAAGCAGAGTCTTGTGGATGATGATCATGCATAGCTTTAATTATCATAGATTTGTGTGTAACGTTAATTCGCGAGCCTCACACCTCAATATAAGTCAAAAACGAGATAGTGACCATAGGGAGAACTTCCATTTCTTTCTAGCTGGAAGTGGTGTCATAGTACGGAGCCCAAACATTTTTACTTACATGGATGATGGATTACGAGGCGCCTCGGATGTGATTGGTCGATGTATTGGCCATTTTGGAGGTCCGATAAGACTGGGAAACATATTGTTCAGGAGTAAAAAATCCACTAAAGTAAGTGTGGACTGCCCCTACAGATTCCAAGGGTACGCCAGCGTCCGAGTCGTGAGGCATTTACTAGAGTGTCTCAAAACCGGTGACGAGCGATCCCTTGCCTCGACTAGTAGACGGAATCCAATTTCCAATACGCGACTTTTCGGTTTTAGTTGTAAACCAATACGGTGACATAGTATGATGGGGTACTATGTTGTCTACGATTGATACATTTATATTTGAAGTTGTTTTTCACACTATACACTTATAGTAATATCAAAATGTTTGTTTTAAAACATACCAAACATGTTTGGCTATTATAAGGTAAACTCTATCTTTTGGCTTGCGTTGCATTGTGTGTTGGGACCTGAGTCTTATAATAGCTTCATTTTCCAAAAAAGCATTTATTTTAAACTGAGATTCATGGGGGATAAAGCCGTTCCTTGTTATACGACGTGGTCCCGTGATTTCCCAACTTTTAAAGTAAAGATTTAATAAATGTTTTAGTTCTCACACTAGTCCCATGACTGACTCGGAGTTTATTGTTTCTACCTAAACTCTGGGTGCCCTTATTTTTCACATGGGCAGCTAGTAGTTTCGGATTGGCAGATATTTCCTTTCGCAAGATCTTAGATTACGACTAGAGCAATATTTGGAAAGCTTTGTGTCTGTGTATTTCATTCAGCTGTGGTAGTTTGATATTTTCCGCTACACATTACATTCATGTAATATATTTTTCTCCTGCTTTGTATTTTAATCTCTGATATTATTTTATTTCTGCTATGTAATATTTATTCATACTCTTATTGTTGTACTTTGATGTAAATTTTTGTAATAGCAATGAAATGTTATAGTGTTTGTGTTCTGAAGCATCGTGTTCTCAAAGCAATCTGAGCTTTCCCAGTAGGGGATGTTTCGGCCGTTTCAGTTTGGTATCAGAGCTTTGGTTTACAAAGCTCAAGAACAAGACACATTATAACCAAACGAAATAATTCATCTGAGATAGGATTAGTAATATCTAATAAGAATGAGTTTGAAAGTATTATTTACAAAAAAAAAAATAGTTTTGAAATTTTATATCTATTATCCGTATTTGAGTATTTTAAATATATCGAATTTGGACTATCGGGTATAAGAAAATTTTGCGTATACGCGTTGCAAACGTGTATTCGAAGTCTCAAATATACTGGATAGATATAGAATAACAATCTAGTCGCCCAGAGATGATTCTGGTGATGGCGCACCATCATCAGTGTTTATGTTCGACTTTCGAAAGTGTATATCTATATATTCCCAATCGACTTGTGTGAGAACCAAAACATAGTTAGAGTCAATTATTTGTGATTTAGCACTAAAAATATGATTTTTTAATATATATAAAAAAACATGTTTGAAAAGCTAACTAACGAATTCTGTAACAACCCAGATTTTCAGAACCAATTTAAAATTTTCATTTAACTACTTTTCTAGAATTTTTGGAGTCGGTATGTGGCCCCGATAAATTAAAATGTGCATTCAAATTCAATATATATTGGTTTATATTTTAATTTAAAGATAAAAACTGTTCGAAACCGTCGAATTGGCTTACGAAACTGACGAATTGGCTTACGAAACATATCCCATTGTGTTTGAAGTGGGGGTGTTTAGCTAGGGCCGACAGTCGTTGGGTTCGATTTGGAGTTCATATCAATAAACTGCTATTTTTGGAATTAAATAAATTAAAATATAAAATGGGCCAATCAAAAAAATCAAACCCTAATTTTATTTTCCGGAAAAACCATTACCTCTTAAACGATTAACGGCGGAATTGTTTGCAAACGTCTTCCTCCTCTAACTCCGAATCCACTCCATGATTTCAACTACTCCTTAAGGCAAAATCGAAGAGCTCTCTTCCATCTTCAAATCAAAACCGGATTGATTATTTCTAGTGCTATGGTTTGCGAGAATTCCTGGCTCGAAGTCAACAACTTTGGAAGTTTTTTCCGATCACGATGGGGCACCGAAACTAATGGAAATTGGCGGCGCTGGTGCGTGGCGTGGAGGCGTGCGACGTGAGGCCCTCGGATCTGCTCTATGGTGGCGATGGCAGCGGTGATTGCTAAACCTAGGTAAGGAGCTAATAAAGACGGTGTCCAGGCGGTAATTAACAGTGAGTTTTTATTAGTTTTTATTTGTAAACACAGTTTAAGAAATGTGTGATTTTTATAATGAGATAGAGTTTATAAAAATATGGGTTTTTAAATAAATTGATTTGATTTAAAAATGTGATATATATATATATATATATATATATAGTTTTGCTATAAAAATGTGATTTTTATATATAGTAGCATAATATTGAAAATGTGATTTTTATATATAGTACCATAAAATTAAAAATATAATTTTTATATATAGTACCATAGAATTAAAAATGTGATTTTTAAATATATGTAACATTGTTAAAAATGTGAACTTTAATATAAACCGCGTGAATCAAGTGGCGTTGAAATCATGGAGAAGCACACTAAACTAAGACGACCCCAAACCTCGTACAGATGGCGACAAGGGTAATCCTTAGAATATAACACAGAAACAGATAATAGCAGAACAGAAATAAATAAATACACCAGATAATGCACAATAGAATATACTGGATAAACGTAATCATCAGAGTTACACAGTATACAGGATCATACTTAGTACAAATATAGTTCAGCTATACATAAATGTCTACAGCGGGAAACAAACATAATGTACAATAGGAGCTGAACAACATAAAAAGAGATAAATGATAGAATCCATCTTCAGCTCCAGCTATCCAGAAAAGCCTGCTAAACCTGAACATAAGGCTGCCCGTGTAGAAAAAGGGGCACCCGAGTTTGAAAGTGAAACTACGAGTCAGTCACGGGACTGGTATGAGAAATCTACTCAACACATTTAAAATATGGCTAATCACAGGACCACGCCACTTTAGTGGAACGGGTTTACTCCATTGGATTGCCAGTGCTTTAAAACAAATCATTCTTTTAAACATCGCTATGCTTTTCATAAAAATGAAGCCATTATAAGACTCAGTTTCCATCACACAATGCAACGCAATCCAGAAGATAGATTTTTTACCTTATAACGGCCAAAATATGCTTGATATGAATAAAACAAAGGCATTTGATATTATTACTAGTGTTTATATGTTTTGAAAACAATTTCAAATCATAACTATCAATCATAGACGGCATTAATGCCCCATACCACTATGTCGCCATATATAGGTATACAATCAAAACCGCACGATCACGTATTTGGAAATTGGATTTCCGTCATGAACCAAGGCAAAAGATAGTCCTTACCGAATTCGAGACAATATAGCCCATGTCTTAGGCACAGCCGCAACCGTACCTTGGATCATCAGGGCCGGTACACACGAAGTGGATTATAATGCCTGAACAATGCGTTCCTCCTCCCTTTGGGGCGTAAATGAGCTCACGAATGACTCCAACGGACCCGGATCGTCTGATCTAACCGAGGCACCTCGCAACAGTAACAACCACATAAGTCAATCTCGTCAGGGCGTGTAAAACCACTTACGCCACTTCTAGCTAGAAAGAAAATGAACGTCCCCCCTGAGGTCCTCTCCCGTTTCTGGTTCATACCGGGGTGTGAGGCTCGCGATTTCACGTTATACACAAAGCTACGACACACAGGCGGTGCTTTGATCATCACCACAAGACTTTGCTTTTCAACAGAAATCCTGATCATTGCATCTTAGCATGCCACACAGGCAATTCACCCCGTGCAACTGATAGCTATCAATCACACAGAATAAATTCCAATGTCAGGCACACTGTCCATTTGCAAGTCCGTTCTGGGTCTGAACGAAACCAGAGGCACTATATACCTCGCAAACCCATCGATCACCACGTACGTCTGGACTATCACCACTCATTATCCATATTTCGGGATGCCTCCCAATCAGTTCCTCGGTTACCATCCAAATGAGGTGAAGATCTCCGGTCTTCGACCACCGTCTTCATCTTCGATTTCTTATCGTCGATTCAGTTATTCAGAATGGGATAAACCCGGTATTTCTGAGCAACTCGCGTATATGATAAACAAGTGCAACACAAATACACATACGCATCATTTCAATTCATTAGTCGCTAACCGTCAATCAGTAAGAGAATGATCTCCCAAATATTAACACCGAAGGCCGAAACCAACATCAGATCAATACCCAAGAAACCATTCGACTTAGCCAACCTTCAGTTAGTTTCTAAATTTCACATCCATATCGTTTACAATATTTTATAACGATTTATCGCTTTTTTTATTTATTTTAAAATAGTCAATTTATTAAAAATGACACTTCGGGCCATAACGCGACCGTGGCACTGTTTTTCTTTAGATTTGATTTGCACATATCTAAAAATCTAACCGTTGGATCTTCACAAAATTTACATCATTAGAAAGATCTTTCCAAAACGAATCCAACGGTCCTAGTTTTTGGAAAATCCGACGGTCGGATCTCCCGGTAGAATCGTTTGAAGTTTCGATTTCAAAATACGAACTGCAGCGTCGCTATTCGATTAAATATAATTATATTTATATATATATATAAATATAATAGATTCTGAAGCTGTTTTTCTTCAGATTTGAATTAAACATTCCAGACAATCCAACCGTTGGATTTTTACAAAGTTGGCGCTGTTGGAAAGATATTTCCAAAGCGAACCCGACGGTTGCGATTTCAGGAAAATCCGATGGTCGGATCTCCCGGTATGATCGTTTGAAATCTCGGTTTCAAAATACGAACTGCAGCGTCGTTATTCGATATATTTCAATTCTATTTATATATATATATATATATATATATATATATGGATTCTTCGATTTCAAAACTATATTCTTTTCATACATTTGATAAAAATGATGTTTTTATCTAACTGTCTTCTATTTCAACACTTCACTATTCTTAACAATTCATGTATATAATAAAAATGTGTTTTTTAAAGTAACTTAATTTATTTCAAAACTTGACTATTCTATATAGTTAATATAGGTGATAAAAATAGGATTTTTATTATAAAACAATTTATTTCAAAACAAGATTATTTTATATAGTTCATATTAATGATAAAAATTGGATTTTTATTATAAAACAATTTCTTTCAAAATATGAATACCATTCAACACATGAATTTCAATTCAACGAATGAATTTCGATTCAATACATGATGGTTTTCTATAGTTTATATATATAGATAAAAATGTGATTTTTATATTTAAAAACACGAATACCATTCAACACATGAATTTTTATCCAACGAATGAATATCGATTCAACACATGAAGGTTTTCTATAGTTTATACATATAGATAAAAATGTGATTTTTATTTTTAAAACACGAAAACCATTCAATACATGAATTTCTATCCAACGAATGAATATCGATTCAACACATGAAGGTTTTCTGTAGTTTATATATATATATATAGATAAAAATGTGATTTTTATATTTAAAACACGAAGACCATTCAACACATGAATTTCTATTCAACGAATGAGTTTCAATTAAACACATGAAGTTTTTCTATTCAACGAATAAATATAGTTTCAACAAATGAAAATAATTCTAACACATGAATATTATTCAAAATTTCGGCAGCATAACGGCAGGGTAGTTAAAACCGGGACTATCCCTAGTACGGCTCCTCGCTCTAGCTTAAAACCTCGCGGTTTTTGACAATGGGGAATCATGCATCTTGTTCGCATGCAGGCAGCATGTATATATTTTTCAGTTCCACAAACTAATCCTATGTGGTTTCAACCAAATATTTCTCAACCATAAACGGGTATTTTTCAACCACAATCAATCAATATCAACCACAAACAATTCCAATCAACCATTCGCTATCAATCAATTTTCACACCAATCACAACCAATAAATATCATCCATGGTCTGTGGACGAGGGGCATATATATATATATATATATATATATATATAGCATTTCACTTCTATTTCAACACATATATAATTTTTGCAACGCTTATACAACTTGTACATCGAACGTACAACTTATACCACGCTTATACAAGAGGTGTACAATGCTTATATAACTCATACATCGACTATATAATTTATACATCGTCGTTTTCCATATCGTTTATAAATTAGAAATCTCACATTGGGTTCCACTCCACCAAAAATAGCAGTATGCGGTTTCTTCTAGAAGGTAGAAGACGTCCACACGAGTCCACTGTCTCTTGTTTCACTGAATTTCTTCAACAAAAAAGATATGATTTTTATAGTGAAATCAAAGACCGTAGCGCTTTAAAGTGCTATAATATAGTTTAAAATTATTTCAGCCGTACCTTCACTGTTTGCTTCAAAACTAGGTCATGGATTCACGCACGATTCGTTTAATTTGAGGATGATCAGATCGTGCTATGTGAAGCAGCTCCGAGTCGCGCGCTTGGCGGTGGTCCTCCAGCCTTGATCGATGGCAAGATGACATGGCAGCGGCGACATGAAGTCTTCGACTTTGATGAGCTGGATCTCAGCAAATACTCCACTGGAGAAGACAAGGTTTGTATGGATTTAGAGATGGGAGAATTCTCTACAAAAAACCCAACTGGAGCCTGTGATTTTGATGAGTGGATTTGCCAGAAAAGAGGACAGAAGATCTGAACGTTTTCCGCCGTTCGACGAGAGCTCTCGGGAAAGAAGCGAGGAGAAAGAAAATGAGCTGGACCAATCAGATTTTTTTATTATTTATAAATTTTAAAAATCCTAAAATACTCGTTATTTCATACGCACTCCAATCCAAACCCAACGAATGTCATCCCTAGCGTTTTACCCCCATTCCGAACATAATGGGATATGTTTCGTAGGCCCATTCGACAGCTTCAGTCAGTTTTCCTTCAAATTAAAATATAAAACATTCAATATTTGATTCGAACGTACATTTCAATTTGCCAGGGCCACAAACTGATTCGAAAAATTCCAGAAATGTAAATCTGGCAATGTTTTGACGATACGGTCCCAACAAAACTAGTTTCGTCGAATTCTGAGACCGTTTGCAAAAAGGCCCATTTCTGGTCGATCCAATTTAACTGTAATTGACCAAACCACGTTTTACTTTGCCATGCCAACATACTAGCTTCAAAAATTATGAAATTTGAAACCTAGCAATATCTTCTCATCCCGGATCCAACAAAAGTGGTTTCGTCGAATTCCGAGGTCATTTGCAAAATGGCCAATTTCACGGGGTATATAAATTCCATAGCGACCTTTCTGAAAATTCATTTGGCAATAACTTTTGCTTTCCGCTATGAAACTTCGATTTTCAGATTCGTTAGAAAGGTATTCACTAACAGATTTAAATATTTTTGGTTTCACTCAAATCTGTTTTGTTTTGCACCCGGTACTGTCCGACAAAGTTTGAATTCAATTTTTGAAACTACAGTGCCATTTCAGGCCTTGTTAATAATTAGAATTAGTTATATTCGTTTTCGAACGTCGATTCAAACTCACTTTTCATTGTGATTATTTAAAATATTTATTATAAATATTTAAAATCCATTATTTTAGCAAATTTAAAAATTTTAAATTGGTTCAGATTTTCCGGGTCGTTACATAAACGATGGAACTTTCTGGAAACAAAACAGAAATCCAAACCGTTCAATAAAGAATGACGGAGTGGAAATCGAAGGTGAGAACACCTTCTCACTCAAATTATTTTACAGTTATTATATAATAGGTTGCAGACGGGGCTTAGTAGCTCCTGACACTGTTGTTTTAAACCATGGATGTACTGATTGATGATTGTTTACAGTTTAATGTATCATTATTAAACTATGATTATTAATATTTATAAATAATAAATAAATTCACATGGATTGTGATGTAAACCTCACACGGGTATTGGGACGATAATTTTTCACATCGCCCAAGGTACAAATAATATTTGTTTGATGGTTGAAACCTCACACGGGTACGAGGACGCTAATTTATTCACATCTCCCCTGAATTTGATTATATGTCAATTGATATATAGACAGACTGTGATGAGCATTATTTATTTATTTTAATGCTTATACAGCAGTGAATTGCACTCTGGATGATGTTTGAATGTTGAATGATTATATATCATTATGGTGTGTACATGCGATGTATGAAATCCAAATAACCAAATTATATGGTAATTAATTGAGTTGCGTTCCAATTCAGAAATGAAGAATATTTTAAAATAGTGAATATTTTAAATAACGAATATTTCAAAATAATATTCAGTAAAGGATTAAAATGTGAATTTGATGTCCGATTTTTGATGGACATGAAAATATTGAAATATGTGAAGCCTTGTTGATTAGATATGCGTCATTTTAACGCGAGCGATATTTATATCGGTTTTATTCATTTTTATAATGAATATTGAAAAGAATTGATTTCGAAATCTGATATCTTGAAAATATTATCATTTTAATATTATAATGATATGGAATATTCAATTTTGATTTAAAATTGAAATGAAAATGAAATCGTTTTGAAATGAATTTATAAGCGGTTTATAAAATACGTTTTAAAATGGAAATCGACGACCATTCGCAAATTTCGACAATTTACTTCAAATGGACGTAACGGGAGATCCGATGGCCAGATTCTCCTAAAACCAGAACCGTTCTATTCGTTTCGAAAAGAGCTTTCCAATGAATATAAGAGATTTGAAATCTAATGGTTGGATTTGGAATTACGTCCAAATCAAATTTGGAAAAGTTCGCTATGGATGCAGTTTGGTGGTTGTTAATTGAAACAGACTGTACAGGCCTTGATAAAATTATTAAAAATATTAATAATTTGTGTAAAATCATAATAAATGATTTGGAAAGAACTTGGATGAAAAATTCCATGGTTTTAAAGATAAAAATATATTTTTATCAAAATGAATTAGTTATTAATTAGAATGATATTCCAATGTTTTTAAATAAATAAATTGGATTTGAGAATGGTTTTCCAATGTATTAATTGGAATGGATTTGAATAGAAATCATCTTCGGGATATTTCGTTGTTGGATTCCGTGACTATATGGATATTGTGGAGGAATTTGAATGATATGTATATATATATATATCATTATTCCCCATACGATATATGTTGGTTTCAGAATTTGATATTGAACGTAAGCCGATGTAATTTCTGTTTAGGGCCTTATATTCATTGTCAAAGTGGACTTTCGGTTTGTCGTGAATGGTGTCTCAGTAACACAATTCTTAAACCCCATGTGAAAAGAATAAATCTCTTAATTAAGATTATTAGAGTTTCAAGTAATATTTATTTATTTAAATAAAAATGGAATGTGAATTGTGTTTATTGTGAACTGTGTTTTTAACGACATTTGTTTTTTAACCCGATTAACAATGAAATTTGATTTGGAATGTATAAATCTTTTAACTAAGATTAAGGGAATTTTTCCAAACTAAAGTTTTCCAATTTAATAAAATAAATTGGAATGGAATGGAATTTGATTTGGTAATAATCGAAGTAAGCTTCTGTGGAGGAAGGCTGTTAATATATATGGAATTTAAATGGCTTTGTCGTTATTCCATTTATATTATTATTCGGATACGGAAATTGATATCGATTATATATTGATCTGTTTTCCGTGAAGATTCCGTAATTAATGGAATGTGATTTTGGGTTTATCGTAAAATGTGTTTTAAATGGCATTGATTCTTTAACCCAGCTAAATACAGGATTACATGTCTAACATTGTATTTCGAATTGTATTGTTGATCTATGCTAAATATATATCTGTTTGGCGACGAAGAATTTATTCTCTTGCTTAATACCCTTCTCTGAGACGTAAGAGCTTAGAGGTTATATAAAGGTAGAAATCAATGGTATGGTGTAGATTGTCATGCAACATGTTTGATTTCCCAAAGTTAAATAATCATTAATAATCATTTTTGGGATGATTAAAACTAAGTGGAGTTTTAATGAACATTTAATTAGATTGAAATGTGAATGTGATAATTTAAATTATCAAACTTGGGAAATGATCGAGAATGGAGTATCACTAGTTTTACTCTAAGCGATAGTTAAATCTTTAATTAGATTTGATCGTGAAATGGTAATTAAATTTACCAATAACATTGTGGTGTTAGATATGGTGTATTACTTGTTTTGCGATAAATAAGTTGGGATTAGGAAATAAAACAATTGATTACTTCAGTAAGGTGCACTAATCCCGACTGGTTTGGAAAACCTTAATTTGGTTTAAATTGTCAAAAGAATATTTGAATAAAAGAATATTCTAGATTGGAATGAGGCGTATATTGTGTTTTTATAGCACTTGATTATAAGATACGTGAATTATTTGGAAAGGCCAGTTTTATACCCATTCTGAATACTTGATTCGACGATAAGTCGACGATGAAGATGTTGGTTGAAGACCGCAGTTCCTCACATCGTTTGGATGATTCCCGATGTCTTTATTGGTCTGTACACCCAAGACAAGGTAATAAGTGGTGATTGTCCAGACGTACTTGGAGATCGTCCAGATAAGCGAGGACCTCTCTCCTGTATTGGACATATGGAATGAGGAATAAGGAGCCTCCGGTTTCTTTCAGACCTAGAACGGACGTGTAAACGGATGTGTTTCTAAATTGGATTTCGTTCTGTGTTGATTGATTTCTATTAAATATGTATCTGTTTGGTGGCGGAGAATTTATTATCTTGCTTAACACCCTTCTCTGAGATGTACGAGCTTAGAGGTAATATATCGATAGACATCAGTCGCATGGCGTGAATTGTCAGTGTGGCATGATGAGATGCAAATGATCCAAGATTTTGTTGAAAAGAAGAGTCTTGTGGTTGATGATCAAATCATTGCTTTAAACATCATAGCTTTGTGTATAGCATTAATTCGCAAGCCTCACACCTCAATATGGTAAAAATTAGGATCGTGACTGCAGAGAGTGCACAACGTTTCTTTCTAGCTATGGGTGGTGTCATGGTATGGAGCCTAGTCATTTATTTATTTTTACCTTTATGGATGACGGATAGCGAGGCGCTTCGGATATATCGGTCACTACGGGGCCGATGGATAGGTCCGATAGGACCGGGAAACGTGTGTTTAGGAATAACTAATCCTAAAAAGTAAGAGAGGACCGGCCTTGAAGATCCAAGGTTTCTAAGGGTGCGACCTGAGGCATTTGCTAGATGTCTCGAACGATGAGGAGCCATCCCTAGCCTCGACTCATAAACAGAAATCCAATTTCCAATACGACATTTTGGTTTTAAATTGCAGAGCTAGTATGGCGACATAGTACGATGGGCTAATATGCCGTCTATGATTGATACATTTATATATGAAATGATTTTGACACTATGTACATATAGTAATATCAAAATTACTTGTTCTAAATGTACCAAGCATGTTTGGCTATTATAAGGTAAAACTCTATCCTCTGGCTTGCATTGCATTTTTCTACGGGACCTGAGTCTTATAATAGCTTCATTTTTCGAAAAGCATTGTGTTGTTTTTAAACTGTTTTATGCACTAGTATTCTTGGGAGAAAACCTTTTCCATGTTATACGGCTTGGTCCCTTGATTTACTTTATTTCTAAAGTAAAGTTTTAAATAACTATTTTAGTTCTCACACCAGTCCCATAACTTACCTGGAGTTTATTGTTTTAACCTAAACTTTGGGTGCTCTTATTTTCCGTACGGACAACTGGTAGTTTTTATTTTGTATATTTCTATTTTACAGGATCCTGGTTTACAGCTGGAGCTATATTCGGAAAGCTTTGTATCCATGTATCTCTTTCAGCTGCGCTATGTATTATTTTTCTACTGATATGTAATGTATTTTAATCTCTGATATTTTTTTGATGTATGTTATTTATTCATAATCTGTTATATTCTTGTACTCTGATGTAAATTGTTGTAATAACAATGAAATGTTCCATTGTTTGTGTTCTGATTTGTCGTGTTCTCAAAGCAGTCCGCCTTGTTGTTTGGTTTAGGGCAGCCGGAAAGTTCGAGTCGCTTCAAATTTATTGTTGGTTGTGTTGTTTGATTATTAATCTAACTAATAAAAATATTAGATTGATAAAACCAATATAAGAATGAATATAAATAAAGCAAAATCGAATCAAATATTAAACATAATTGAAAATTGATTAGAATTGCATATATATTCATGTATATATAATGTACAATCACAACATGGAAGCTAAAAAGAAGAATAAAATTGTAGCCCAACAAATAGGTACATGCTTACTGTATTTATTGGATTATGATGATTTTATGAGCTGTTTGGCAGGCCGCTTGGCTTTTTCTTTTTCTTTTTGATTGATGAGGGCCCTGCTAGGCAAGTTGCGGTTTTACTGATCACCCCGTACAATGGAGGTTATGGAGAAATTTAAGGTGTTAGCCAAATTTTTGAGAAATTACAAAATTCTTAGAAACTGAAAAGTTGAAGAATGAAAGCCAAAATGAAAGTTAAATTGGTTAGTTAAACAACTTTTAGCTCCGTTCCATTTTGAGGACGAAAATATTTTAATTGGGGAGATTGTAACAATCCAAAATTTCGGAACCATTTTTTTTTATTTTAGCTAATTTGATGGGTTTGAATATTTAAAATGATTTATTTTAAGTAATAACGACTAATAATTTATTTAAACCGAATTTAGAGCGTACAAATTTGTTTTAATTATAAAATGAGCCTAATATGGCGCGGTATTTTGAAAATTTGATTTTAAATTTCAATTGAATGTATAGGATTCAAAATAAATCAGAATTGGACAAAACAAAAAACATTAGAATCTGTTTAACTATATCTTTCTAACGAATGTAAGAAACTGAGATTTCACTTTATAATTTACAAGTTATGTCTAGATTAAAATTCAGAATAGTCGCTATGGAATGTATATATATTTTAATTTAATATATAGCCCTTAACAATAGTCATTTTGCAAATGACCACCGTTTTCAATGAAACAACTTTTGTTGGATCCGAATGTCAAATTATTGTTAAGTTTCAAATTTCATAATTTTTGGAATTAATATGTGAGCGTGGTAAATTTTAACGTGTTTACTAATTTTAGTTTAAATTTAGTCGACTAGAAAAAGGCTTTTTTTCAAATGGTCTCCAAATTCGACGAATTTAGTTTTGTTAGGACCGTATTATCAAAACATAACCAGATTTATTTTTTCATAAATTTTTGAGTTAGTATGCGGCCCCGATAAATTTAAATGTACGTTTAAAATTCAATATATTGATTTACATTTTAATTTCAAGAAAAACTGATGGAAATAGCAGAATTGGCTTACGAAACATATCCCATTATGTCAGGAATGGGGGTATTTAGCTGGGGAAAACAGTCATTGGGTTTGATTTGGGAGTCAAATGTAAAATCTCACTTTTACGGACTAAAATATTATTAAATATTAATTATAAAAGCCCTTAGTCAAACCCTAACCCTTATTTCCACGGGTCAAACAAAAACCGCTGCCTTAAGCAATGAAGGGTGGAAATTATTCGAGATTTTTCCTTAATTTTTCTCGAAATCAGTACACTAATTTCAGAATCTTATAAAGCAAAACATGTAGCGATTTGAGAGTTCTATCGATCTATATGAAGGTGATCGAGTTTCATGAGGTGTGCGGGGAGATCTCATGGCTCAAAGTCGGCCGGTTCGCATCCATTTTCCAGCGAGATGGGAGGGCAGAGTTCTACCAGATTATAGGCGGTGGTGGCCCACTTGAAGCTCGATGACGAGGAAACTTCTGCTCGGACTCTAATGGCTTGATGTGACATGCGGCGGCTGAAGAAGGAAGGGACGACGGGTTCAGCGTATTAGCCAGAAGAACGATGAATAAACGAGGTTAAGGAAAAAATGAATAGCTTAATTATATAATTAATTAATTATTAATGACTATTAATTCATTCAGTGTTTAAAGCTCCCATATCTTGTTCGTTCGGAAACAAAATCTCGTGGTTTCAGATCTATTGGAACCGTGATGAAAACATCTACAACATGGAACTAACTAGATCAGAAACAGAGCAAATTAGAATTTGAGGCAAGTTCAAATCCAAACGGTATAGAAACCGCCAAATAAAGACTGATGGACTGGAATCCAATGTGAGAATTCTCTCACTAAAATATTTTCGTAGTTATTTAATTTATGTTATAATCGTAAATATATAGAAATTGCTAGCGTTGATTTTTATCTGTGGTATGTGACATTGCTTGAGTTCAGCACATGAACTATCCAAGACTCATCTGCACAAGAAGCGTTAATTGAATATCTAACACTCGTTTTTCAAACAATGTGGATACACTTTGTGGTTGTTGAAATGTGAAATAAATATCCATTAATAATCCGAACAATGTAAATTTTTTAAGTAGAAAAATAATTCAAACCGAATTGGAATTGGTTAAATTTATTAACCAATGATTTATTTAAATAGGCTGTTATTGTTTGAGAACCCAACATGGGTATTGGTATGATATTTAACATGTACTAATCCCAACATTTAGTTGTATGTCAATCGATTGGTTGACAAGCTGTGATGAGCGTTATTTAATTTTTATTGCTTATACAGTTGTAGAATGCACACTAGATGATATTCGAATGTTTAATGATTACTTATCATTATTGTTGTATACATGCGATGCATGAAATCCATATAACTGAAGTTATATGGTGATTGATTGAGTTGCATTCCGATTCAGAAATAATGAATATTTTAAAATCATATCCAGTAAAGAATTAAATTATGATTTTGATGTTCGATTTCGGATGGATACAAAAATATTGGAATATATGAAGCCGAGGCAAGAAGCTAAATGCCATTTTAACTCGAACAGTTTATTAATCGATTTTATTCATTTTATAAAGAATACGAAAAGGAAATCGATTTCAAAATCAGATATTTTGAAAATATTATATTTTTAATATTATAATGATATGGAATATTCAATTTTGATTTAAAACTGAATGGAAGTTGGAATCGTTTTAAGATGAATTTAAAATGTTTTATAAAATACATTTTAAATAGAAATCGATGATATATTAAACATATATATAATGGCTTGAAAAGAAGGCATCGCGCAGCGACCGTTCGCAAATTTCCACCATTGATTCAAATGGACGTAACCGGAGATCCGACCATCGGATTCTCCTGAAACCGGAACCTTGGGTTTGTATCGAAAATTTCTTTCCAATGAATATAAGTGATTTAAATTTTAATGGTTACATTTTAAAATATATCAAAATCAATTTCAGAAAAGGTCGTTATGGATGTAGTTCGGTGGCCGATATTGGAAACCGACTGTAAAGGCATTAATAAAATTATTAAAAATATGGGAAAATTATCCAAAATAATAATAAATGATATAGAATGATTTTAGAAGAAAAATTACAAGTTTGGAAAGATAAAAATATATTTTTACAGAATTGAACTAGTTATTAACTAGAATAATAATCCAATTATTTTTAGATAAAATAAATTGGATTGAAAAATGGGTTTTAAAATAACAAGAGTTTTCCAACGAATAAACTGGAATGCATTTGAATGGAAATAATCTTCGAAATATTTCGATGTTGGATTCCATGATTGTACGCATATGGTTAGGGAATTTGGAAGTTACAGATATCGTTTTTCCCACTACGATATCCGTTGGTTTTGGAATTTGATATTGAATATAAGCCGATATAATTTCTATTTAGAGCCTTGTATTTAATATCAAATTGGATTTTGATTTTGTCGTGAATGGTGTCTTAAATAACATTGTTCCTAAACCCAGTTGAGAAAGGAATAAATCTTTTAATTAAGATTGATGAAGTTTTCCAATTATATTTAATAATTGGAATTAAATGGAAGAAGATTTTGAGTTCGTTGTGAACGATGTTTTAAATGACATTTGTTCTTAAACCCGATTAACAGTGAGGATATGATTTGGAATTTGTAATATTTTATTAAGATTTAATGGAAATTTTCCAAAGTAAAGTTATCCAATTTAATATATTAAATTGGAATTAAATGGAAATAGATTTGGTAATAATAAGGATGAGCTTTTGTGAATGAAGACCGTTACTATACATGGAATTTAAAAGGATTTGTTGTCATTTCGTTTATATTATTAGTCTCATACGGAATTTTATATCGATGGTATATATTGATCTGATTTCCGTGGAGATTCCATATATAATGGAAGAGAATTTCACGTTTATCGTGAATAATGTTTTAAACGACATTGGTTCTTTAACCCATGTTAATACCGGATTTACTTCCTAAAATTTGGATAATCATCAAGTAATGATTTTTGAGATTAAAACACAACTCGGGTTTTAATGAATCTTTAATTAGATAAAAATGAGAATGAGATAACTTAATTTACCGAGTCCATGAGAGAGAATGGAGTACCACCAGTTTTACTCCAGTTGATAGTTAAATCTTTAATTAGATTTGAACGTGAAATGGTACACATAGTGGGTGTTAAATATGGAGAACTACCAATTTTGCTCCATGGGATGAATAGGTTGGGATTGGGACAAATAAATAAATGATTACTTCGGTAAGATTATGTAACAACCCGCAAAATTCAGGACCAATTTAAAATTTTATTTTAGAAAATTTTAATGAATTTTGACAATATAAAATAATTTATTTAAATAATAATGATCACAAATTTGATTTAAACCGAAGTTAGAATGAATGATTTAATTTTAATTAACAAAAGAGTTAGAAATAGAGCGGTAGTTTGAAAAGTCAAACTTGAACTTTGACTGACCGTACAGGATGCAAAATTTAACGGATTTTAGTGAAACCAAAAATATTAGAATCTATTTAAAAACATCTTTCCAACGAATCTGAAAAATTGAAATTTCATAGCGGAAATCAAAAGTTATAGACAATTCAATATTTAGAAAGGTCGCTATGAAATTTATAAAGGTCAAAATGCTACTTTTTGCATACGAAGGAATTTGAACTCGAAACCACTTCCATTGAGTTCAGAATGATGTTTCTACATTGAAAAACAGTAAACACTTATATATTTTGAGTTTCGGGATTTATTTGTTTAAAAATATATTTTTAATATTAAATATATTGGCCTTAAAAATAGTCATTTTTCAAACGACCTCGGTTTTCGACGAAATCACTTTTGTTGGAACCGGAATGTCAAATTATTGTTAGGTTTCAATTTTCAGAATTTTTCAAATTAATATGTGAGCATGGCGAAATAAAATGTGTTTTGACTATTTACAAATAAATTTGAACGCCTTAAAAATAGCCATTTTTCAAACAGTCTCAGAATTCTACGAAATAATTTTGTTGGATTCGTATCGTCATAAGAAAGCTAAAAATATATTTTTTAGAATTTTTAGTGGTCGTATGTGACCCCGGCATATTTAAATGTACGGTAGGAATTAAATAATTAATTTTATATTGTATTTTCAATTAAAACCCAAAAAAATACGTATAGACATCAGAACTGGACCTTCGGACATAGCCCATCGCGTTCAGAAGGCCTCAAAACGTTAAGATCGACAGTAAGCAGGCCCAAATCCGAGAAAGTCCAAAAATGCACTTTATTTCACGAAATTCGGAATTAAACATTAAAATAATATTAAAATATTATTAAATCCGAAAACCCTAACCCTAATGGCCAGCCGCCGCCCAGAAATTGATGGCCAGAATTGTCCGATTTTCAGACCTCAATAACTTTTGACCCGTTCGACGAAAATTGACGTATGACTTACCAAATCGAAGAGAATTCAGAGGGCTACAAATCTATACGGTTAAGATCGGATTTTGGTGCACGGATTTTGCGAATTTTGGCTGAGAAGTTGCTGCGTTTTTGGTGGATTTCGAGATGATTGGGGAGGCCGAGCTTCAAGGGGTTGGTGGTGTAGGTTGCTCTCGGCATGGCGGTGGTGGTGTTGGATCGGATGCTAGATGGCCAGAAGGGGGTGCGACCAGAAATTGGAGGAGCGGCTTCATGGGTGTTCGGCCGTGCGTGTTACGTGAGGAAGAAAGGTCCCGATTTTTTTTTATATTATTTTATTATTTAATTATTTTATTTGCCCGATCTTTAAAAATTCATAACTCTCTCATACGAGGTCCATTTGACGAAACGTAAATTGCGTTGGAATCACAAAATTAAGTGCTTCGCGATGGCGCAGACCGCAGCTGAAAAGGAGACAGTCAAATTTCGACCAAAATTCAATGTGAGAATTCAAAATTCTATTATTTAATTAATTATTAAATTATTTTCTCGCTTTAAAAATAATTGCATGATGATGTTTTTTCAATTCTGAAATGTCTGGTGTTGTATGAATCATTGGTTGTGATTGTAATATGTTTTGTTGTGTACGATGTGTTAGATCCGTATTAAAATTGCAGTTAATATTGAATTTTATTTACGATTAGAAATTAGATCTAAAATTTGATCTAAAATATATTATATTCAGAATTACATCATATTTATTCAGATTTAGTTAGTATAATTTATTTTAGGTTATTAAATATTATTTCTATTATTCTGTAATGAATAATAAAACTTGATCGACAAATAAAAACTCATTTTCATTTGTTGATATTATAATAAGAACTTGAAAGACAATGAAAGCTTATTTTTATTTGTTGAATTTACAAAAGAAATTGAGCAATAAGTCAATTCTTATTTTAATTTGTTTACATTGAAAAGAATGAAAATTTTTATGTAAATTTGTTTACATTAAAAAGAATGAATTAAAAGAATATATTTTAATATGAGGTTCTATCATTAAAAAGAATGAAAACAAAAGATTTCATTTTTATGTAAAAATAGTTTTCAATCAAAAGTCATAATTTATTTGTCATTTTGATGTCAATAAAAGTTGCAACATTGAAAATCTCATTTTTATGTAATATTATTTCAATAAATGAAGTAACATTAAAATGTTATTTTTAATATAATAGTATTTTCAATAAAAAGAAGCAACGTAAAAAGATCATATTTTTATATGTCCATTGTTTTCAATAGAAGGACTTTGCATAGAAAAAATCACATTTTTAATGTGATTTAGATTTCATTGTAAAGATGAAGATAAAATGGATTTTATTTTTATTTTTATTTTCATTTTTGGCAATGGAAAGTTTACAAATTAAAATTGCATTTTTATTGAAATTTTGTTCATTGTAATGAATAGAAAAGATCGCATCCATGTGTGTAATGAGGAAAAAAAGATTACATTTATATGTAAGGAAAAATGAACAGAAAAGGATTACATTTTTAATGTAATCATAGATTAAGAATCACATTTTGGTTTACATGTCATATGTAAATTAAAATTCATTTTAGAAGTAAAACTTTTGTTTACATTTTTGTGTAAATAAAAAAAAGACATGTTTTGAAAATCACAATGTTTGTTTACATTTTTATATGTAAATAAGAAATTATTTTCAGAAGTTGCATTATATTTGTAAATATATTTTGTAAATAAAAAGTTGTTCTCTTATTTTGCATTCACCAATGCAAAGGTTTATTGAAAATAAAATTATTCTTTTATTTGCATTTACCAATGTAAATATACATTAAAAATAAACTTGCTCTTTTGTTTGCATCTAAAAATGCAAATATATATTTAAAAATGAAACTTGTTCTCTTATTTGTATTTACGAATACAAATATATATATTAAAATAAAATTTATTCTTTTATTTGCATTCACTTATGCAAATACATTTTGAAAAATGAACGAACCTTTTTATTTGTGTTCCCAAACACAAATACATTATAGAAAATGAATGATCCTTTGTGTTTGTGTTCTCAAACACAAATATAACATAGAAAATTAAAATGGTCTTTTTATTCGTGTTCTTAAACACAAATAAAACATTAAAATAAAAGAACATTTTTTTTTGTGTTCTCCAACACAAATATAACATGATTTTAAAGTAGTACATTTTTATTTTTATTTGCATTTTCAATGCGAATATTTCATGAAATCAAAATTCACATTTTTGTTAACATTTCATAATGTAAACAATACAAGAAAAAAAAATACATTTTTGTTTGCATGCTACAATGCAAACAAAATGTAGAAAATAGAATATGCATTTTTATTTGCATTCTATCATGCAAATAAAACAAAGGAGATAAAATTACATTTTTGTTTGCAACTTTAGTTGCAAACAAGCAAGAAATAAAAATTACATTTTGTTGCAAATTTAGATGCAAACAAATTTATTAAAAACAAATGTTACATTTTTGTTGCATGTTTTAAAGGTGAACAAAGCATTAACATAAATGTTACATATTTATTTATTTATTTACTTCACTTGATGTAAATAGACATAAAATAAGAATTTGTTCTTTTATTTACATTTCTTGATGTAAATAAAACTAGAAACTAAATATTACATTTTTATTTGCATTACTCAATTCAAATAAAACATGAGAATAAAAAAAATACATTTTCATTTGCAATGCTTAATGCAATTCAATCATAAAATGAAAAATTTTATTTACATTCCTCTATGTAAATAAACATCAAATAAAAAGGTTGAATCTTTATTTGCATTCTCTATTGCAAATAAAGCATGAAATGAATAATTATATTTTGTGTTATTATTTATATCCCCTATTACGAATGGAATTAAAAGATTACATTTTTCTTTTCATTTATTTACAATGAAAGGAATTGAAATAAAGATTATATTTTTTTTATCATCCTTTTTTATGCGAAAAAAGAATAGAAATAAAGATTACATTTTTATTGACATTTTACATGCGATAAAAAGAACAGTAATAAAAGAGACATTTTTATCATCGTGTTATATATTGTGTATTACACTGCCATAGGCAAGTTACCTGACTTGTTTATGTGATTGGGTCGATTATTTTTACACATCGCCCAAGTGCACAAATAATTTATTATTTATTTGCTGGTTGAAACCCCACACGGGTGTTGCGATGAAAATTAACATACACTAATCCCAATATTTAGTTGTATGTTGATCGTTAGATCGACAGGCTGTGATGAGCATTATTGTTTAATTTTAACGCTTACACAGTTGGAATTTACACTTTGGATGAAATGGATGATTTGATGATTATATTGTTATTGTCATATATATGATGTGTGTGAAATCCATATAATCCAAATTATATGGTAAATGATTGAGTCGCATTTCGATTCAGATGATCTTTTAAATAAGAGTATTCTTACACTAGAAATTCTTTTTATATAAAGAATATATTTTCATAAAAAGATATTTTAGTTAAGTATATTTTGAAGATAAAGAATATGTGTTAAAGATAAAAATATGTAATATGAAGAATACTTTCCAATTAGATCTTTTGTATAAAGAGTATTTTAATGATTATTTAAAAATATGTTTTTTTAATAACGAATTAATATTTAAAGGGGAAATCCTTTAATTAAGAGTATTAGAATTTGCAATTATATTTCATGATATGAGATACATTGAGATGTGAAGTGGATTTATCGTGGATGGTGTTTTTAAATGACATTTGTCCTTTAATCCAATTTACATCGAAATTATTATTTGGAATTTGTAAATCTACTCATAGATTTAACAAAAGCATTTTCTAAAAATCTAGTTCTCCAATTTAATATATATTAAATTGGAATTAAGTGGAAATTCTATTGGTAATAATCGAGATGGGCTTCTTAAATAAAAGACCGATATTATATATGGAATTTAAGAGGCTTTGCCGTTATTCCATGTATATTGTTAGTCCGATACAGAAATTTATATCGATTATGTACTGGTTGATTTCTGTGGAATTCCATATTTAGGAAATTGATTTGTGGGTTTATCGTGAACTGTGTTTTAAATGACACGAGTTCTTTAACCCGTTTAAAAGAAGATTTATTCTTTAAAATAAATAATCTGTGAAAATGATTTTTTTTATATTAAATCAAATTCAGAATTTTTAATAAATCTTTTAAGGAAGATTTATGATTTAATTTATTAATTTATCTTTGATAAAATTTATGAAAATCATTTAATATGAATATCTTATTAAAAGAATATTCGGGGTCGGAATGTGACATAATGTGTGATTTTCCAATATTTGATTTTTAATCACAAAATACGCGAGTTATTCAAAAAGACCGGGTTTAACCCATTCTGAATAATCATCACGACGATCAAGAGTCGAAGATGAAGATGGCAATTGAAGACCAAAGTTTCCACATCGTTGGGATGATGATGACTGGTATCTTGAATTGGGACTGGACACCCCAAGGCAAGGTATTTGGTAATGATCGTCCAAATGTATTTGGAGATCGACGGACATGTTGTTTCGCTCAGACCCAGAGAGGACTTGTAAATGGATTGCGTGTCTGACATTGTATTCTTTTCTACTGTATTTGTTGAACGCTACTGATTATATATTTCTATTTGGTGGTGGAGAATTTATTCTTCACTTAACCCCCTTCTCTAAGACGTATGAGCTTAGAGGTTATATATATATTGGTAGATGATCAATGATATGGTAGAGTCTGACAATGTGGCATGCTAAGATGCAATTGATCAAGGCTTTGTTGAAAAGCAGGCCTTGTGATTGATGATCAAAGCACAGTCTATTTAGGCATAGCTTTGTGTATATCGTGACTTCGCGAGCCTCACAGCCCGGTAGAGTCTAAAACGGGAGAAGGGAACGTAGGGAGTGCGCACGTTTCTTTCTAGCTAGAGTGGTGCCAGGGACCTACCAGCGCTGGCATTTATTCATTGTGGTTGTTGGATTGTTCGAGGCCTCGGTTTATGCGGTCGCCACTGGCCGTAGTATAGGTCCAAAAGGACCGGGAAGCGTGTGTTCAGGCATAACTAATCCACAAAAGTAAGTGTGGACCAGCCCTGCAGGATCCAAGGGTTGGACATAGTACCAATCCTGGGGCATTTGCTAGAGTGTCTCGAATCGGTAAGGATCTCCTCCCTAGCCTTGACTCAGATGGAAACCCAAATTTCCAATACGACATCACGCGGTTTTGATTGTATACCTATATATGGCGACATAGTGGGATGGGGCACTCATGCCGTCTAGGATTGATACATTTACTTTGATGTATTTCAAATTGGTTGCACACTATTATTATATAATACCGTGTTTATCGTATCAAGCATTTCTTGACCATTATAAGGTAAACCCTATCCTCCGGTTTGCGTTGCATTGTGTGATGGGACTTGGGTCTTATAATGGTTTCATTTTTCAGAAAAAGCATTGCGTTATTTTGACGATTTACTTTAGTCATGCACTGGCAATCCAATGGAGTAAACTCGTTCCGCGTTAGCGGCGTGGTCCTGTGATTAGTCTTATTATATTTTATAGATTTTTAAGAATTCTCACACCAGTCCCACGACTGACCTGTAGTTTGTTTCACTTTGCAAACTCGGGTGCCCTCTTTCCACACGGGCAGTCGAGTAGCTTATTTGACAGATATATAAAACAAGATCCTGGACTGAAGACTGAAGTTGTGGCCATAATGTTGATAGCCTTCCACTGAGATTAGTTCCGCTGCAATGTATTCATTTATTGTAATTTATTCTTCCGCTGTAATTTTATTCCCATGTACTCTGATATATATATTCTGTACTCTGATGTAACATTTATTATAGTGTTATAAAAGTCTTCTGTTATCTGTTGTAATGTGTTGTATGCCCAAAGTTAAATTATTCGTAGGTTTCCACTTTTTGGGTCAGACCTGTGTGGTTTATGGTCGATTCAAAGGGCGGGAATTTGCGGGTCTTTACAGATTAGCTGATCCCGACTAGTTGATAAACCTTAATTTGGTTTAAGTTATGGAAAGATAAAATAAAATCTTTTGAAAGGATATCCGAAGGAAGATTAAAGAAATAGTTTAAATGAACTTATCTTTTTTAAAATTAATGGGAATCTTTCCCTAAAAATGTGAATACTGGAATAAAAGAATACTTTGAATTGGAATGAGGCGTATGTTGTGCCTTTATAGCACTTGATTATTGATTATAAAATACACGAATTATTCGAAAAGATTAAAAGTCGGCGATGAAGATGATGGTTGAAGACCGGTGATCTTCGCATCGTTTGGATGATTACTAATGTCTTGATTAGGCTATACACCCAAAACAAGGCAATAAGTGGTGATCGTCCAGACGTACTTGGAGATTGACCGGATATACGAGGACCAATCTCCTGTATTGGACATATGGGACGAGGAACAAGGTGTCTCCAGTTTCGTTCAGACCCAAAACGGACTTGTAAATGGATGTGTGTCTGACATTTGATTTCGTTCTGTGTTGATTGATTTCTGCTAAATATATTTCTATTTGATGGCGGAAAATTTATTCTCTTTCTTAACACCCTTCTCTGAGAAGTACGAGCTTAGAGGTTATACATTGATAGACATCAGTGGTATGGAGTGGATTGTCAGTGTGGCATACTAAGATGTAAATAATCAAGGCTTTTGTTGAAAAGCAGAGTCTTGTGGATGATGATCAAAGCAAAGCTTTAATTAGCATAGCTTTGTATGTAGCGTTAATTCGCAAGCCTCACACCCCGATATGAGTCAAAACGGGACAGTGACCATAGGGAGAACTTCGTTTCTTTCTAGCTAGAGGTGGTGTCATGGTATGGATCCTGGACATTTTTACTTATGTGAATGATAGATTGCAAGGCACCTCGGATATGATTGGTCGACATATTGACCATTCAGGAAGTCCGATAGGGCCGAGGAACGTATTGTTCAGGAATATGTCGACTCTTAAGGCCTCGCCATATTGACCATTCAGGAAGTCCGATAGGACTGGGCCTACCGATTCCAAGGCATCTCCATCATCCGAGTCTTGAGGCATTTGCTAGATTGTCTCGAAACCGTTGAGGAGCCATCCTTTGCCTCGACTCGTAGGTGGAATCCAATTTCCAATACGCGACTTTTCGGTTTTAGTTGTAAAACTATATGGCGACAAAGTAGGATGGGTACTATGCTGCCTATGATTGATACATTTATATTTGAAGTTGTTTTTCACACTATACACTTATAGTAATATAAAAATGATTTGTTTTAAAATATACCAAGCATGTTTGGCTATTATAAGGTAAAACTCTATCCTCCGGCTTGCATTGCATTGTGTGATGGGGCCTGAGTCTTATAATACCTTCATTTTCCAAAAAGCATAGTGTTGTTTTATGTTAAACTAAGATTCATGGGGGATAAACCCATTTCGTGTTATATGGCGTAGTCCCTTGATTTCCCAACTTTTAAAGTAAAGATTTAATAACATGTTTAGTTCTCACAACAATCCCATGACTAACTCGAAGTTTATTGTTTCTACCTAAACTATGGGTGCCCATATTTTCCACATGTGTAACAACCCGGAAATTCTGAGCCAATTTAAAAATTTTATTTTGGCAATTTTAGCGAATTTTAAATATTTAAAATCATTCATTTTGAATATTTAAAATGATTTATTTTAAATAATAACGACGAGAAATTTATTTTGAATATAATTCGAACGTATATATTTTTTGAATCGTCATTAGAATATAAATAATTATTTATCATTATAATAGGAATTGAAAATGGACCGGTAGTTCAAAATTTCAATTTCGAATTTTAAATGAGTGTGCAGGATTCAAAATAAACCGGATTTTAACGAAAACAAAAATACTAAGTCTATGTGAGAATATCTTTCCAACAAATCCGAAAAAGTGAAATTTCATAGCGGGGATAAAAAGTTATGTCCAGTTGAAAATTCAGAATAGTCGCTATGGAATTCGGGCCCTTAAAAATGGAAATTTTGCAAACGACCTCGGTTTTCGACGAAACCACTTTTGTTGGATCCGTGATATCAAGTTATTGCTAGGTTTAAAAATTCATAATTTTTTGAATCAATATGTGAGCGTGGCAAAGGAAAACGCGTTTGACCAGTTTTAGTTGATTTTAATCGACTGGAAAATGGACATTTTTCAAACGGTCTTAGAATTTGACGAAATTAGTTGTATTAGGACCGTATTGTCAATATGAAGCTAGAAAGTATTTTTCGGGAATTTTTAGATTTAATATGTGGCCCCGTAAATTGAAATGCGCGTTCAAATTCAATATATAGAGTTATATTTTGATTTTAACAAAACCTAATCTTAACGATCGAATCAGCCTGCGATACATATCCCATTGTGTTCAGAATGGGGGCAATTAGCTAAGGACGATAGTCATTGGGTTTCGTTTGGGGTGCAAAATTAAAAGACAACTCTTAAGAATAAAATAATAATTAATTAAATTATTTATATAATAGGCCCCATTTCGTTTTCCATTTCCCCGTTGAAACCTGTAACAACCCGTATTTTCAATAACCTGTTATAACGTAAATCGAGGCAGAATTTAATTTATAAATCTGAATCAAGGGAAACGGGCTATGCCATTGCGTTCGTCTCGGAAAAATACGCGAAATAGAGTCCGAGTTTTCGAAAATCGGAGTCTGTATGACCCGATTAAGGCCCAATGAAGTTTTCAAAAAAATTCAAGTTCAAAACAGATTTGAATTTCAAGTTCAAATTTCGGATTTTGGGCCTAGAAGGCTAGGCGGGAAATTTCCCGCCAAGCCAACCAAGTCGACAGGCCTGTCGACTTGGCAGTCGACTTGGTTGGACCCAAGTCGATAGCCCTGTCGACTTGGCTGTCGACTTGGTTCAGCGGGGCAGTTTTGCCTGGTGCACTTTTTTGGGGTTTTGTTTAGTTTTTGGGGCCAGATTCGGTTTTAAGGGCTAAGATTGGAATTAGGGTTTAATCCTAAGGTTGAAACTAATCCTAATCTCTATAAATAAGCCCCTAACCTAACCCTAAATCATCATTATTCATTCAAGTAACTAAACTATGGCAAAATCATTCCTCTCATGGCCTCCACTCTCTTCATAAAATTCTAAGTTATTTCTATGAGAGATTTTCCATGCATACAAGTGTTTTCAAGCTTGTATGAGTGTCATTAGCTTGCATTCAAGTCAAGTTTCCATAATTACATCATAAAGCAAGGGTTTTGATCATTTTTGGCTCAAGGGTTTTTCTATTGGAGCTTGCATTTTGGGTTTATTTGATTGCATAAGGGCTTTGTCTCAATCTATATATATTTTTGTGTCTTCATAAGCATTGTAAGCCCTTTTCTACTTTCATATTTAAACTCTAAAGTTAATGAATGATGCAAGTTGTGTTTGATCATTATGATATGCAAGTTTATCATGTTATGTTATGCAAGTATGCCATGTTATGATATGCAAGTTTATCATGTTATGCTATGCAAGTATGCCATGTTATGATATGCAAGTTTATCATGTTATGTTATGCAAATTTGCCATGTTATGATATGCAAGTTTATCATGTTATGTTATGCAAGTTTGCTATGTTATGATATGCAAGTTTGCCATATGATATGCAAGTTATGTTATGGTTGATAATTTTGCTCATGTTATCATGTTATGCAAGCTTATCTTGGGTTTATGAGTTTAAAGCTTCAAGCTTTATGCTAAAGGTTGCATTTTGGCAACATGTAAGTTATCATATCCCTTATGATAACTTGCATGTGAGGCTAAATGCGAACTTATGGCAACTTCTACATGTCATTTATCACCATGTATCACTTATATGCTAAGTTTGGTTTTATGTATACTTTTGAGGCCTAATGATGCAGTATGCAAGTATATGAACATATGTACATTTCATATGCCACCATGTTAAACTTGTGGCTTCAACACCATTTGTCATCTTTATGCCAAGTTCCCTCTTTCTATCCTTTATGCGCTATTGCGATTATGTAAGCGATGGGATTGCGTTTGGGGTTGGGTAAACTTAAAAGACATGAAAACATAAGATTGGGAATTTACCTATTAAGTTAGGTCTACCCATCGGGAATTTACCTATTAAGTTAGGTCTACCCAAATTCTTGAAAACTTGTAATATGTTTTGGAAACATGATGGACATGACACTTAGAAAATATAAGTGTGACCAACTCGAGGTTGGGTTGAGTTTGTAGCGTAAAACTACCCGGAACCGACCGGCTTAACTAGTTGCTACAAACAATAGGACCCAATGTGAGAAGTTGGTCATGTTGTACCTTGAACCCGAGGTTAGACCAAGTTGTGGTGTAAAGCTACCCGGGCCCGCCCGGCTTAACTAGTAACCACAACAAGGTCTAATGTGAGAGGTTAAGGCACATTAAATTAATTAATGCCTCATGATTAGGGTTAAGTCATGGTCCACTTAATACTTAACCAATTTGGGCTTGGTGGATTAATCAGGGTTAAGTCGTGAACCCATCGTTACACTTAACCAAGTTAATCCATGATTAGTAAAAGGGTTAAACCGTACTTAACCCACTAGAAAATCCTAGCAATGGGGGTCCACTCCAGCAGTAATCCCAAGTTTGTATCATTAAGACCCTAGGGAATAGGCTAGGGTGGGGGCACGATTACTGGACTTGAGGTAAGTGACCAAAAACGACGGCAGAGTGGTACGCCGATGTAGTTCCGGACAGACTATGGTCGTGCACGTAGTCCGTATTTGGAGAAGTCAAGCATGGGTACCAGTAGATCTAAGACTGTGCACTTATGTTTATGGTGTCCAGGGGTTGACACCCTAGGGCTTGATGCACCCGACGGGAGACCCGGCACAGTCCGACTACAATTATTTTTGGGCCGTATTGACACCAACACGTGACGAGTTAGGCTTAGGGAGCCGATCGATTAGACCATTTGGTTGGACCTCGTATTAGGGTCATTTCATGTTATTGGGCCAAAGCTTGGGCCAAGGGATCAATACTTGTTTATTCAAGTCATGTTAGCTTGTTAGTACACCTGTGATGCAAAAACCTTAAACCTGATTATGCGATGACACCTTTATCTACCTTGTTAGTTAATCATCATGCTAGTATGTTGTTATCCTTATGTTCATCCCTGCTTCTCATGTCAGTTAACTTTATCAGTTTACATTGATTGTAGTAGGGCTTACTCAGTCTTTTTGACTGACCTGTTTTTCTTTCGCCTCTTTTCTTCCGTTTCCCCCTCCCCACAGGTTCTCAGGGTGGGAATATTGGAGCTTAGCTTGGATTTATGATCGCTTGCTTGTGGGATTTTAGCTCATGTACGGTCTTGACATGAAGCTAGCTATGGTTATCACTTATTTGGGGATAGTACTTATGTATTTCAGTTTTTCAGTGATGTTGTTTTTATCTAGACTTGTGTATTTGGAAAGTTGACATTATGTTGTACCAGACTTGTTTTGAAATAGTTTGAAATCTTCCGCTGTTTTACTTATCTTATTTACTCCGTTTACATATATACATATGTTCTTGTTCTGCCTTGATATATCATTATGCATGTTTACCCGGTACAAACGCCCCTCCAAAGTCAGAGTGCTTGCAAGAGACACCCTGGCGGAGGTGGGGTGTTACAAAATCAATTTCAAAAGTAAAGTAAAAAAAAAAGAGAAAGGAAGGGGCAAGGGGGGACCCGCCACTGCCACCCATTGCGGCCCCCAAGGTGACGCACCTACCACCGAAGCCCCCTCCTCCTCCTGTCGCGTCTCCTCCTCCACCTTCTCTCCTTTCCCCTTCCTCCAACGCACGAAGACCAAACCCCAAGCCTTCCTCCGCCCGAAAACCCGCAGCGCTACCATCCTGGCCCACGCCACCACCGGAAACACCCTTCACCGCAACCCCCTGAGCCCAATTCCGACGGTGTCCCCTTCTCCATTAAAAAGAAATGAGTTTCTACAATAAAATGGTGCGTTTTATTTCTGTTTTTAATTAAGATAATTAGAGTAAATAAAAATCAGTTTCATTTCTATATACTAGCACGGAAAAATTTGAACTTTATATACAATTTGAGTAATGTCGGATTTTTTATAGGTGATATTAGCAAAAAAAGGTCAGATTTTTAATGAAGTAAAGATTTGATTTTTAGCAAAGTAAAAATATAATCTTTATTAGAAGAAGAGCGATATAAAAATATAATTTTTATTATAAAGTTAGCGTGGTAAAAATATGGTCTCTATTATAAGAACACCATTGTAAAAATAGAATTTTTATCTATATAGTAGCGGTGTAAAAATAGAATTTTTATCTATATAGTAGCAGTTTAAAAATAGATTTTTTATCTATATGGTAGCGGTGTAAAAATAGAATTTTTATTTATAAAGATCGTTGTATAAAAACAGAATTTTTATCAATATAGTAGCGGTATAAAAATGTGATTTTTATCCATGTAGAGTGATTATAAAAATGCGATTTTTTTTATATACATAGCAACAATATAAAGATGTGATTTTTATATATGTAGTGGCTGCGGACAATGAAAGTGTCAAAAGGCGAGCATGGCGAGATGTTCTACATATGAAGCGTCGTGGTGTTTGGTTTAACTAGTCAGTGAGAACTTCTCACTTTAAATCTTGTTTTCTAGTTAAAAATATAAACTAGGATGGAGACGGTGATTAGCAACACTCGACACCCATCGTCTATAGACCATGGACGACTTATATGCTTGCTTGATGTGTTGTGAAGTTTGTTTGTGATGTTGATGTGAAATGGATAATAAAACATTCATATATTGAAACAAATTAATTATTTTTAAAAATATAATTTTTAACGTGAATGTGAATAAATAAATATTCATTTACAAACCGGACGGTTTGTTTATGTACACCTATTTGAAGGACATTGATTGGGACGATAAATTTTACACGTTGCCCAACTGCACGAATAATATTCAGTGTTTGTGGATTGAAACCCCACACGGGTGTTGGGACGATATTTGACGTACACTAATCCCAATTGTTTAGTGGTATGTCGATCATTTGTTTGACAGACTGTATGAGCGTTAATTAGTTATATTTAGTGCTTATGCAGTTGTGTGGTGCACTTTGGATGATGGTTGATTATTTATCGTTGCTATTATATACATGTGTTATATGGAATCCATATAATTAACATTATATGGTAATTGATTAGGCATCATTCCAATCAGGAAAATAAAGAATATTATAAAATAAAGATTCATGTGTTGAATAGAACAAATGGTCATGTGTTGACGATGCTCATGTGTTGAGAATATTCATGTGTTGAAACTTATCATGTGTTGAGTAAAATATTTTAATAATAAAATTTACATGTTTATCATAACTTTATAAAATATATTAAATAACAAAAACAGTCATGTGTTGACGATGTTCATGTGTTGAAAATATTCATGTGTTGAAAGAAAAATATATATTCATGTGTTGAGAATATTCATGTGTTGAAGAATAAATATTCATTTGTCGAATAGAGTAACGAAGTTATTGAAATATATAAAGTCGTGTTGATTAGATTGACGCCATTTTGACGTGAATGATATTTATATCAATTTTATTCATTTTTATAATGAATATAAGAAAGAAAGTGATTTCAAAATATAAAGTTTTGAAAATATTATCATTTGTATATCGATGATGCGGAATATTAAATTTTGATTAGAAATTGAATATTAAGTTGAAATCGTTTTGAAAATGAATTTAAAACGATTTATAAAATACGTTTTAAAATGAAATCGACGAAATATATATAATATATATATTATATATATTAAATGGCCTGAACAGAATGCGCCGTGCCGCGGCAGTTCGCGAATTTCGGCCATTGACTTCAAATGGATATTATGGGAGATCCGACCGTCGGATCCTCCTAAAACCGGAACCGTTGGTTTCGTATCGAAAAGGGCTTGCTAACGAATATTAGAAATTAGAAATCTAACGTTTGGATTTGAAATTATGTCCAAATCAAATTTGGAAAAGGTCGCTGTAAGTACATTTCGATGGCCGTTGATGGAAATCGACTGTACAGGCCTTGATAAATTTATTAAAAATAGTAATATTTTGTGTAAAATCATAAGGAATGATTTGTGAAGAACTGGGATGAAAAATTCCATATTTTAAAGGATCAAAATAGTTTTTTATCGAAATAAACTAGTTTTGAACTAGAATTGTAATTCCATTTATTTTTAAAATAAATAAATTGGATTTGAAATGGTTTTGAAAATAACCAGAATTTCCAATTTACGTGAATTGGAATGGATTTGAATCGAAATTATCTTCGGAATAATTTGATGTTGGATTTCGTGATTATACATATATGGTTATGGAAATTTGAAAGATATATTTATATCGTTATTTCCAATACGATATTTGTTGGTTTTAGAATATGAAATTGAATATAAGCCGATATATTTTCTATTCAGAGCCTTGTATTTAATATCAAACGGGATTTTGGGTTCGTCGTGAATGTTGTCATAAATAACAATGTTCTTGGACCCTGTTTAGAAAAGAATAAATCTTTTAATTAATATTTAGTGAAATTATCTAGTTAATTAATGTTTAATAGGAATTGAATTTAAATTGGTTTTTGGGTTTATTGTGAGCGGTGTTTTGTATAACACCTGTTCTTTAACCCGATTAACAATGGAATGTGATTTTGGGTTTATCGTGAACCGTATTTTAGATGGCATTGGTTCTTTAACCCAGCTAAAGACAGAATATTGATTTGCGCAAAGATTAAAACTAAGTGGAGTTTTAATGAATCTTTAATTAGATTTAAATCATCGAGAATGGAGTATTACCAGTTTTGCTCTAAAGCGTTAGTTAAATCTTTAATTAGATTTGAACGTGAAATGGTAATTGATATTTACCGATAACACCATGGTGTTAGATATGGAGTATTACCAGTTTTTGTCTATGGGATGAATAGGTTGGGATCGGGAAATAAAATAAATAATTACTTCGGTGTGGTTCGCTAATACCGACTAGTTTGGAAAACCTTAACATGGTTTGAAAAGATATCCAAAGGAGGATTAAAGAATAAATTTAGAAGAATTTATCTTTGATAAAATTAATGGGAACCTTTCCCTAAGAGTGTGAAAATTTGAATAAAAGAATATTCTGAATTGGAATGAGGCGTATGTTGTGTTTGTGTAGCACTTGTTTATTATATACGCCGGTTATTCGGAAAGGCCGGGTTTATACCCATTCTGAATAACCGATTTGATGATAAGTCGTAGATGAAGACGGTGGTTGAAGACCGAAAGTCTTCAAGTCGTTTGGGTGATTACTGATGATCTTGATTGGGTTGTACACCCAAGATCAGGGAATCAGTTTGTGATCGTCCAGACTACTTGGAGATCAATGGATATGCGAGGAAAGTGCCTCCGGTTTCGTTCGGACCTAGAACGAACTTGTAAATGGACTGTGTGTCTGACATTGGATTTTATTCTGTGTGATTGATCTCTATTAAATATACACCTGTTTGGCGGCGGAGAATTTATTCTCTTGCTTAACGCCCTTCTCTGAGACATACGAGCTCAGAGGTTATATATCAATGGACATCAGTCGCATGGTGTGAATTGCCTGTGTGGCATGCCTAAGTGGAAGATGTCCAAGGCTTCTGTTGAAAAGCAAAGTCTTGTGGTTGATGATCAAAGCACGGATTGTGTGGCATAGCTTTGTGTATAGCGTTAATTCGTGAGCCCCACACCTCGGTATGAGTCAAAATCGGGATAATGACTGCAGGGAGAGCACGACGTTTCTTTCTAGCTCGTGGTGGTGTCAGTGCTTAAACTGGCTGACATTTATATACTTTTCACCTGTGTGGTTGTTGGAATGCGAGGCGCCTCAAATATATGGTCGATAACTGGCACTATGTGAGCCGACGTACAGACCATTATGTAGGACCTATAGGATCGGGAAATGTGTGTTTAGGAATTGCCAATCCTCAAAAGTAAGAAAGGATCGGCCCTGAAGATCTAAGGATCGCTGTGTGTGGTCCTGAGACATTTGCTAGAGTGTCTCGAACGGAGAGGAGCATGCCCCTTGCCTCGACTCATGATGGAATCCAATTTCCAATACGTGATATTTTGGTTTTATTTGTAGAGCTTAGTATTGGCGACAAAGTGGAATGGGACAATTATGTTGTCTGTGATTGAAACTTATGATTGAAATTGTTTTGACACTATACACGTATAGTAATAATAAAGATGAAATTTATTGTATCAAGCATTCTTTGGCTATTATAAGGTAAAACCCTATCCTCTGGCTTGTGTTGCGTTGTATGATGGGACCTGAGTCTTATAATAGCTTCATTTTTCTTTATTTAGCATTACGCTATTTGTTTTATGCACAGGTATTCTTGGGAATAAACCCGTTCCGTGTTATACAGCAGGGTCCCTTTATTTACCTAACTTTAAAAATAAAGATTAATAACAGTTTTAGTTCTCACACCAATCACATGACAGACATTGAGTTTATTGTTTCAACCTAAACTCTAGGTGTCCCTATTTTGCACACTGGCAGATAGTAGTTTTGGTTTTGCAGATTTATATTCACAAGAGCCTGATTCACAGCTGGAACGATACTCGGAAAGCTCTATATCCGTGTATTTCTTTTAGTTGCATGTTGTATTATTTTTCCGCTGCTATGTATTTAAATGTAATTTAAATCTCTGATATTCGTGAAATGTGTAATTTTTATTCATACTCTGTATATTCTTGTATTCTGATGGAATTTTTGTAAATAACAATGAAATGTTCTTCTGTTTGCGTTCTGATTTGTCTTGTCCTCAAAATAATTCGTTCTTTCTCTTCTCTTCGGAGATCGGGGAAGTCACGGGTTATTACAGTAGTATCAGAGCTTTGGTTTACAAAGCTCGAGAACAAGACACGTTAGAACCAAACAAAAGAATTCATCTGAGATTGGATTAGTAATATCCAATGAGAATGACTCGTTAAAGATGAGATCAGTAGCATCCTAGAACGGGTGTAAAGGGTGTTGTTTTGAGAAATCAAAAGTGAAAACAAGTTTTGCTTTGAAAATCTAAATCAATTATACGTATTTGATTATTTATTTTATATTGATTTGGACAATCAAGTATATAAAGATTTTGTGTATACGTCTGATCCGCATGTATTTGAAGTTTTAATATACTGCATAGATACAGAATCACACCCTAGTCGCCTGGAGATGACTTTGATGATAGCTCGAATATCATTAGAATTGGTGTTCAAGGTTCGAAGGTGTGATATTTATTTATTTCCATTAGATTGGTGTGAGAACCAAAACTAGATAGGGCCTATTGTTGTGATTTGGCATCAAAAATCTTATTTTTGGATATGTATTAAAGTTATGTGATTGAAAAGATAATCAACTAATTGATTGCTGGTTGTATTGTTTGATTATTGTTGTGAATAATTAGAATTTGAACCATTTAACCAAATTATATCAAATGTTGGACTGAATTGAAAATTTGTCGCATTTGCATGCATATACATGTGCTTACATTGAACAGGTCATAGCAAGGAGGCTAGAGCAGAATAATAAAATTGTATGCCCGACAAATAGGTACATGTTTATTTTATTACTTGGGTTTGGATGATTTTATGAGCCGATTGGCAAGCCGCTTGGCTGTTTCCCTTTCTTTTTGGATTGGTGAGGGCCATGGGAGGCTATTTGAAATATCCCGAAGTCCCCGGTGCAGGGGAGGATATGGCGAAAGTTTTCGAAAATTTAGGGTGTTAGCCAAATTTTTGAAAAATTTGAAAAGTTCTTAGAAACTGAAAAGTTGAAGAACTTAAGCCGTAATGAAAATAATGAAAGTTGAGTTGGTTAGTAAAACAACTTTCAGCTTCGTTCCTTTTCGGGGATGAAAAGTTTTAAGTGGGGGAGGATGTAACAACCCGGAAATTCTGAGCCAAATTAAATTTTTTATTTTGGCAATTTTAGCGAATTTTGAATATTTAAAATGATTTATTTTAAATAATAACAAGGAGAAATTTATTTTGAATAGAATTCGAACATATATATTTATTTGAATCGTCGTTAGAAAATAAATAATTATTTATAATTATAAAAGGAATTGAAAATGGCGCGGTAGTTCGAAATTTCGATTTCGAATTTCAAATGAGTGTACAGGATTCAAAATAAACCGGATTTTAGCAAAGCCAAAAATATTAGAATCTATGTGAGAATATCTTCCCAACGAATACAAAAAATTGAAATTTCATAGCGGGGATAAAAAGTTATGTCCAGTTGAAAATTCAGAATAGTCGCTATGAAATTCGGGCCCTTAAAATGGAAACTTTGCAATCGACCTCGGTTTTCGACGAAACCACTTTTGTTGGATCCGTGATGTCAAGTTATTGCTAGGTTTCAAAATTCATAATTTTTCGAATCAATATGTGAGTGTGGCAAAGGAAAACGCGTTTGACCAGTTTCAGTTGATTTTAATCGACTGGAAAATATCCATTTTTCAAAAGATCTCAGAATTTGACGAAATTAGTTTAGTTAGGACCGTATCGTCAATACGAAGCTATAAAATATTTTTTGGGAATTTTTAGAGTTAGTATGTGGCCCCAGTAAATTGAAATGCGTGTCTAAATTCAATATATAGAGTTATATTTTGATTTTAACGAAAACTGATCGTAACGATCAAATCAGCCTGCGATACATATCCCATTGTGTTCAGAATGGGGGTAATAATTTAGGGAAAATAGTCATTGGGTTTCGTTTGGGGTTCAAAATTAAATATCAACTCTTAAGAATAAAATAATAATTAATTAAATTATTTATATAATAGGCCCCCTTTCCTTTTTCTTTCCCCTGTTGAAATCGATTTCAGAAGTAAAGTGAAGTTAAAAAAAAGATAAAGGAAGGGGCGACAAGGTGGGAACCCGCCGCTACCACCCATCCCCCCCACCCAAGGTGGTGCGTCCACCACCGAAGCCCCCTCCTCCTCCTGTTGCGTCTTCTCCTCCACCCTCTCTCCTTTCCCCTTCCTCCAGCGCACGAAGACCCAACACCCTCCACCGCAAACCCCTGAGCCTAAGTCCGACAGTGTCCCCTTGTCCATTAAAAAAAATGAGTTTCTATAATAAAAATGTGTGTTTTATTTCTGTTTTTAATTAATATAATTAGAGTAAATAAAAATTAGTTTTATTTCTATGTATTAGCCAGGAAAAATTTGAACTATGTATATAATTTGAGAAATGTCAGATTTTTTATAGGTGATATTAGCGAAGAAAGGTCGGATTTTTAATGAAGTAAAGATTTGATTTTTAGCGAAGTAAAAATATAATCTTTATTAAAAGAAGAGCGATATAAAAATACAATTTTTATTATGAAGTTAGCGTGGTAAAAATATGATCTCTATTATATGAACACCGTTGTAAAAATAGATTTTTTATCTACATAGTAGCGGTGTAAAAATAGAATTTTTATCTATATAGTAGCAGTGAAAAATAGAATTTTTATCTATATAGTAGCGGTGTAAAAATAGAATTTTTATTTATAAAGATCGTTGTATAAAAATAGAATTTTTATCTATATAGCAGCGGTATAAAAATGTGATTTTTATCCATATAAAGTGATTATAAAAGTGTGATTTTTTTATATACATAGCAGCAATAAAAAGTTGTGATTTTTATATATGTAGTGGTTGCGGACAACGAAAGTGCCAAAAGGCGAGCACGGCGAGATGTTCTACATACGAAGAGTCGTGTTGTTTGGTTTAGCAAGCCCGTGAGAACTTCTCACTTTAAATCTTGTTTTCTGGTTAAAAATATATACTAGGATGCAGACGGTGCTTAGAAGCACCTGACACCCGTCGTCCACAGACCATGGATTACTTCTATGCTTGTTTGATGTGTTGTGTAGTTTGTTTGTGATGTTGATGTGAAATGGATAATAAAACATTCATTTGTTGAAACAAATTAATTATCGTTAAAAATATAATTTTTAATGTGAATGTGAATAAATAAATATTCATTTACAAACCGGATGGTTTGTTTATGTACACCTATTTGAAGGACATTGATTGAGACAATAAATTTTACACATCGCCCAACTACACGAATAATATTCAGTGTTTGTGGATTGAAACCCCATATGGGTGTTGGGATGATATTTGACTTACACTAATCCCAATTGTTTAGTGGTATGTCGATCATTTGATTGACAGACTGTATGAGCGTTAATTAGTTATATTTAATGCTTATGCAATTGTCTGGTGCACTTTGGATGATGCTTGATTATTTATCGTTGCTATTATATACATGTGTTGTATGGAATCCATATAATTAACATTATATGGTAATTGATTGGGCCTCATTCCAATTGGGAAAATAAATAATATTATAAAATAAAGATTCATGTGTTGAATAGAATAAATAGTCATGTGTTGACGATGCTCATGTGTTGAGAATATTCATGTGTTGAAACTTATCATGTGTTGAGTAAAATATTTCAAAAATAAAATTTACATCTTTATCATAATTTTACAAAATATATTAAATAACAAAAATAGTCATGTGTTGACGATGTTCATGTGTTGAAAATATTCATGTGTTGAAAGAAAAAAATATATTCATGTTTTGAAAGAAAAATATATATTCATGTGTTGAAGAATAAATATTCATTTGTTGAATAGAATAACGAAGTTATTGAAATGTATAAAGCCGTGTTAATTTGGTTGACGCCATTTTGACGTGAACAATATTTATATCGATTTTATTCATTTTTATAATGAATATAAGAAAGAAAGTGATTTAAAAATATAACGTTTCGAAAATATTATCATTTGCATATCGATGATGTGGAATATTTAATTTTGATTAGAAATTGAATATGAAGTTGAAACCGCTTTGAAAACGAATTTAAAATGATTTATAAAATACGTTTTAAAAGGAAATCGATGAAATATATATATTATATATATCAAATGGCATGAATAGAACGCGCCGCGCTACGGTAGTTCGCGAATTTCGACCATTGACTTCGAACAGATACAACAGGAGATCCGACCGTCGGATCCTCCTAAAACCGGAACCGTTGGGTTCGTATCGAAATGAGTTTTCTAATGTATATTAGAAATAAGAAATCTAACGGTTGGATTTGGAATTATGTTCAAATCAAAGTTGGAAAAGGTCGTTGTAAGTACAGTTCGATGGTCGTTGATGGAAATCGACTGTACGGGCCTTGATAAAATTATTAAAAATAGTAATAATTTGTGTAAAATCATAAGGAATGATTTGTGAAGAATTGGGATGAAAAATTACATATTTGGAAAGATAAAAATAGATTTTTATCGATATGAACTAGTTTTGAACCAGAGTTGTAATTCCATTTATTTTTAAAATAAATAAATTGTATTTGAAATGGTTTTGAAAATAATCAGAATTTCCAATTCAAGTGAATTGGAATGGATTTGAATCGAAATTATCTTCGGAATATTTCGATGTTGGATTTCGTGATTATATATATATGGTTGTGGAAATTTGAAAGATATATTTATATCGTTATTTCCAATACGATATTTGTTGGTTTCAGAATTTGAAATTGAATATAAGCCGATATATTTTCTATTCAGAGCCTTGTATTTAATATCAAATGGGATTTTGGGTTCATCCTGAATGGTGTCTTAAATAACACTATTCTTGGACCCAGTTTAGAAAAGAATAAATCTCATAATTAAGATTTAGTGAAATTATCCAGTTAATTAGTGTTTAATTGGAATTGAATTTAAATTGGTTTTTGGGTTTACCGTGAGCGGTGTTTTGAATAACACCCGTTCTTTAACCCGATTAACAACGGAATGTGATTTTGGGTTTATCGTGAACCGTGTTTTAGATGACGTTGGTTCTTTAACCCAGTTAAAGACAGGATATTGATTTGTGGAAAGATTAAAACTAAGTGGAGTTTTAATGAATCCTTAATTAGATTGAAATGATCGAGAATGGAGTATCACCAGTTTTGCTCCAAAGCGATAGTTAAATCATTAATTAGATTTGAGCGTGAAATGGTAATTGATATTTACCGATAACACCGTGGTGTTAGATATGGAGTATTACCGGTTTTGCTCTATGGGAAGAATAGGTTAGGATTGGGAAATAAAATAAATAATTAATTCGGTGTGGTTCGCTAATCCCGACTAGTTTGGAAAACCTTAACATGGTTTGAAATGATATCTAAAGGAAGATTAAAGAATAAATTTAGAAGAATTTATCTTTGATAAAATTGATGGGAACCTTTCCCTAAGAGTGTGAAAATTTGAATAAAAGAATATTCTGAATTGGAAAGAGGCGCATGCTGTGTTTGTGTAGCACTTGTTTATTATATACGCGAGTTATTCGGAAAGGTCGGGTTTATACCCATTCTGAATAACCGATTTGACGATAATTCGAAGATGAAGACGGTGGTTGAAGGCTGGAAGTCTTCATGTCGTTTGGGTGATTACTGATGATCTTGATTGAGTTGTACACCCAAGATGAGGGAATCTGTTGGTGTTCGTCCAGACGTACTTGGAGATCGACGGATATGCGAGGAAAGTGCCTCCGGTTTCGTTCAGACCCAGAACGAACTTTTAAATGGACTGTGTGTCTGACAATGGATTTTATTTTGTGTAATTGATCTCTATTAAATATACATCTGTTTGGCGGCGGAGAATTTATTCTCTTGCTTAACGCCCTTCTCTGAGATGTACGAGCTCAGAGGTTGTATATCGATGGACATCAGTCGCATGGGGTGAATTGCCTGTGTTGCATGCGTAAGTGGTAGATGATCAAAGCTTCTATTGAAAAGCAAAGTCTTGTGGTTGATGATCAAATCACGGCATGTGTGGCATAGCTTTGTGTATAGCGTTAATTCGCGAGCCTCACACCTCGGTATGAGTCAAAAACGGTATTGTGAATACAAGAAGAGCACTACGTTTCTTTCTAGCTAGTGGTGGTGTCAGTGCTTAAACTGCCTGACATTTATATACTTTTCACTGATGTGATTGTTGGAATGCGAGGCGCCTCGAATATATGGTCGATAACTGGCACTATGTGAGCCGACATACAGACCATTATATGGGTCCTAGAGGACCGGGAAACGCGTGTTCAGGAATTGCCAATCCTCAAAAGTAAGAGAGGACCGGCCCTGAAGATCGAAGGATCGCTGTGTGTGGTCCTGAAATATTTGCTAGAGTGTCTCAAATGGAGAGGAGCTTGTCCCTTGCTTCGAGTCATGATGGAATCCAATTTCCAATACATGATATTTCGGTTTTATTTGTAGAGCCTAGTATCGGCGACATAGTTGTATGGGACACTTATGCCGTTTATGATTGATACTTATGATTGAAATTGTTTTGACACTGTACACTTATAGTAATAATAAAAGATGAAATTTAAGGTATCAAGCATTCTTTGGCTATTATAAGGTAAAACCCTATCCTACGGCTTGCGTAACATTGTGTGATGGAACCTGGGTCTTATAATAGCTTCATTTTTCTTTATTTAGCATTGCGCTGTTTGTTTTATACACTGATATTCTTTGGAGGATACCCGTTTCGTGTTATACGGTGAGGTCCCATGATTTACCTAACTTTAAAAATAAAGATTAATAACTGTTTTAGTTCTCACACCAGTCACATGACTGACCTGGAGTTTATTGTTTCAACTTATACTCTGGGTGCCACTATTTTCCACACGGGCAGCTAGTAGTTTTGGTTTTGCAGATTTATATTCACAAGAACCTGATTCACAACAGGAACGATACTCGAAAAGCTCTGTATCCGTGTATTTCTTTCAGTTGCGTGTTGTATTATTTTTCTGCTGCTATGTATTTAAATGTAATTTAAATCTATGATATTTGTGAAATGTGTAATATTTATTCATACTCTGTATATTCTTGTATTCTAATGGAATTGTTGTAAATAATAATGAAATGTTCTTCTGTTTGTGTTCTGATTTGTCTTGTCCTCAAAATAATTCGTTCTTTCTCTTCTCTTCGGAGATCGGGGAAGTCATGGGTTATCACAACATGGGCAACAAATAGTTTTGGATTTGCAGACATTTCCTTTCTCAAGATCCTGCATTATGGCTGGAGCAATATTCAGAAAGCTTTGTATTCGTGTATTTCATTCAGCTGTGGTAGCTGATATTTTCTGCTGCACATTACATTCATGTGTTATATTTTTCCGCTACTTTGTATTTTAATCTCTAATATTATTTTATTTCCGCTGTGTAATATTTATTCATACCCTGATTCTTGTACTCTAATGTAAATTGTTGTAATAGCAATGAAATGTTATATTGTTTGTGTTCTAGTGCATCATGTTCTCAAAGCAAACCGGGCTTTTCCAATAGGGGAAGTTTGGGTCATTTCAGTAAACACCAGGATTAAGTTTGTAGCAGTAAACTATATTTTTCTCAACTATCTTCGGTTTTGTTCAGTCCTAGAACAAACTTTTATGGAAGAACGTCTTACAGAGTATTTCCGAAGAATCACGTATGTTGATTTTTACAAATATGCCGAGTTTGGTGGTCGAGAAAGCAATTTCTTTTTGCTTAACACGCATAGTATATTTGCGCAAATCAATTAACCAATTGGATGTACTTCACAATGTGGCATTCAAAGTTTGAAAGTGTTGTTCTAAAAAGGGTAATCATGACCTCAAGCCTTATCAACTGGGAAAAGGGTGAAATCGGCTAGGCAGCAATGCTATGTGGGTCATACCCATTAGTGTATATCATCACCTGATTTAGAGAAATTGATGTCCCATTTTGTATGCTTCAGAATGAGTACAGTTGGATGGCCTACAATCGTGGTAACTTTATATTTGGTACACTCAAGTGGATTGTGTGGTCGGTCATGTTTGGTTGGGTTGCAAGATGTTCTTGTTGAACTCCAATGTTGCATCTCTAGAGGACAGTGATCAGAAGGTGGTTCCATACCTAGTCATTGTTGGAAATACATACTCCAATACGAGCCTTATGTTTTTAGTTGTACACCAACTATGTTAGAAAGTGAGATGCAAGCTTTCTAGCTATATTCCTATTTTATTTTTGATTTAATAGATATTATTATAATATCACTAGATTTTGATATAAAAAGTTATTTGGGATTGTAAAGTAAAAGCACGTACCGTGTTTATGTGTGGTTGTGTCTTACGAGAGTTCCATTCTTTTAAAGGATTTCTAAAATTAAGCAAGTTGTTTGTAAAGTGAGTTTTCTTATAGGAAGTATCCCAGACTAATCCACGTATAAGGTCAGACTGAGTATCTTTTCCAGGTAGCACTGGATTTTGCTTGGAGCTTCAGAAGAGAAGCTGGAGTCGAGATGTAATCTCATATTTTTTCATATAAATTTATTTCAGTTGTGTGTATTGTATTTACCATCATTGTATCTATTTATGTGTTATGATGACTGTAATCATCTATACACACTAGTTTTCTCTTTGCGTAAAGAACTTTGATATATTAAATTTTACTCATTTACTATGAGATTCGTGCTTACTCTGATTATGTCGTGTTGTGTTCTTATTCTCGTACTCAACTTTTCTTTCATTCTATTTTTTTCACCCTCTAACTTCTTTCTTCTAACTATCTGCTTTTCTATGCATTTTGAGTTGACAAGTGTAGTTAAATGTCGCCTTAAACTATATGGAAAAAGTCGGTTGTTACACATGAAGAGACACTTCATCCGAAATAAGACAACCATCTAGTAGCATCAAAAGCCGAGAGCATGCAGAAGATTTGTTCCTTCCAAAAATAGCCAAGTCCATCACGTAAATGATTTTCTTTGGAAAAATAAATACAAGAATATCTCAATAGTAATCCATCAGAAAATGCCAAGAAAGACGCACTATTGCTCACGGTTGTATCCAGAGTACGATCTAGTTTGTAATCACCTTTATTAGACCAGCTTTTTTGCCTCCACGAAGACTTCAAAATGAAGGCCTAAAGATGGGAAGAGTAATTTCGCTACCTTAGGACCGTTATAGTTACGATCGTCATTCACCGGGGCTTCGTTCGCCGGCTCCCCTGTCATTATTTCACCAACTTCCTTGACCTTCCAACACTGGGCAGGTGTCGGCCCCCATACATTGTCTTATGACTTTGCGAAGACCTGTGTTTTTGGTAAACAATCCCCCGGGCCTGGTCACTCCGACCCCCTTTGTGTGGAGACACCACTTCTCCCAAAGTTACAAGGCTATTTTCTGAGTTCCTTAGAGAGAGTTGTCTCGCGCCCCTAGGTATTCTCTACCTACCCACCTATGTCGGTTTTGGGTACAAGTGCCCTTTTGTTGAAGGTCGTTTGGGTTGTCAACCTGCACCTATAAATATGACCTCAGGGACCTAGAATCCAGACTGACTTTTTCCTTCTCCTACATGTATCTAAAATTCTGAGTTATAAAATCTAATTCCTAAATCAATTTAGGAAACCTGAGGATCGAGATCACTATACTCATTTTAATCATAAATAAAGTAGTTCATTTATGTCATAAATAAAGTAGTTCATTTATGGTTTGTGAAGGTAATGCATGGGAATATTTTTTATTATCATATTGTTATTATCTGTTAACTTTGCATGTTTAGTGCCTAATATAACGAAGGGTATCACTTTATGGAAAAGTTTCCAACATCTGCGAAAGGCTATAAAGAATGAGATAAGATATATGGAAATAATTTAATGGACTTAGATTCCAACTATATGACACCTCATTCTCTCGGCCAGAAGCTAAACGATACGCATGCAGTAGTTATCCCTAATTTCAAATTTCTTGATGTAAAATCTAATGTTATTCATTTTCAACATCAGATAACACATAAATACGAAAGTTTTCACAAAACATTCATTGAAAATAGTAATTCATTCATACAAACCTTCGCATATAACACATTCAAAAGAAATATAGTAATTACAAAATAACATCAAGAGTGACATACGAATATGATCTATCCGGTGTTAAGGGTGTGTGTGTGTGTGTATATATATATATACCGGCATTCACAGAACATGCTGATACATACATCGACCATACAACAAATTGAGCAAAACATAACGCAATGAAACCTAAATAGTGTAATAACCCGGAAATGCGAGCTAGTTTAAAAATTTTATTATGGCAATTTTAATGAATTTTGAATATTTAAAATGAATTATTTTGAATAATATCAACGAGAAATTTATTTTTAATAGAATCGAACATATATATTTATATAGATCGTCGTTAGAATATAAATAATTATTTATATATATAAAAGGAATTGAAAATGGCGCGGTAGTTCGATAATTCGATTTCAAAATTCAAATGAATGTACCGGGTGCAAAATAAACCGTATTTTAGTGAAACCAAAAATAATGGAATCTAATTGAGAACATCTTTCCAACGAATCCGAAAAATTGAAATTTCATAGTGGGAATCAAAAGATATGTCCAGTTGAAAATTCTGAATATTCGTTATGGAATTTCGGCCCTTAAAAATAGCCATTTTGCAGACCACCTCGGATTTCGGCGAAACCACTTTTGTTGGGTCCATGATGTCAAATTATTGCTAGGTTTCAAATTTCATAATTTTTCGAATCAATATGTGAGCGTGGCGAAGGAAACGCGTTTGACCAGTTCTAGTTGATTTTAAACGACTGGAAAATGGCTATTTTTCCAACGGTCTAAGAATTCGATGAAATTAGTTTTGTTAGAACCGCATCGTCAATACGAAGTTATAAAATATTTTTCTGGAATTTTTAGAGTTCGTATGTGACCCTAGTGAATTGAAATGCGCGTTCAAATTCAGTATATAGAGTTATATGTTGATTTTAACGGAAACTGATCGAAACAGTCGAATCAGCTTATGGTACATATCCCATTGTGTTTGGAATGGGGGTAATTAGCTATGGACGATAGGCGGTGAGCCTCGTTTAGAGGTCGTATGAAAAAGTCAACATTTTGTAAATTAAATAATTAAATAAACAAAACACTCTCCTCCATTACTTATCTCCTCAGTCCCCCCCCCCACGTTAAAATTCATTTCAACTGAAAAGAAAAAAAATAAAATCCAGTCGCGATTTCCCAGCACCCTACCACCGCTCGAGGCCAGCGTCGCCCCCTCGCGCCGCCGCGCTGAACGCCGACCCCCCCTCTCCTCGATTTCCCCTTCCTCCTTCTACCGCTTGTTCTCCTTGCCTCCACCGCGCGCTCAGCCACCCAACGCCGCTCCCATGACCCCAATGCTTCCTTCTCCTCCCCTTCGACCTTCGCTCAGCCCTTCCGCCCTCCTCCGAGGCAGCTGCGAGCTCCCCCTTCCCCCGATGAAGATCCGAACCCCCTTTCCCTCCTTAAAACCATGAAACCCCAATGTCGGAGCACCCCTCCCTCTTCGCATCGCTGACAATAGCCCCCCCCCCTCGCTGCAGAAAAACCGTAAGTTTTCTGATTTATTTTTATTTTCATTTTTAAATTTCTTTTTCAGATCCGATATTTTTGTTATTATTATTTGTTTTAAACCATTGAAGAAAATAAATAATAATAATAAAATCAGTTTTGAAAATAATAAAAATGAAATCAGCTTTGAAAAGAATGGAGCATTAGATTTGAAATTATGGAAAGGTCAGATTTTTAAGTTCTAGATTTAGAATAAAAATTAAATCTTTATATTTGAAAAGGTGAAATCTTTATATTTGAAAAGGCGAAATCTTTATATTTGAAAAGGCGAAATCTTTGTATAGGGAATAGCGTGATAAAAATAGAATTTTTATCTATATCGTAGCGTTGTAAAAATAGAATTTTTATCTATATAGCAGCGATGTAAAAATAGAATTTTTATCTATATAGTAGCGTTGTAAAAATAGAATTTTTATCTATATAGTTGCGATGTAAAAAATAGAATTTTTATCTATATGTAGAGAATAAAAATATGATTTTTATACACATGACAACAATATAAAAATGTGATTTTTATATATGTAGTAGCTACGGGCAACGAAAGTGACAAAAGGCGAAAACAGCGATGACTTCAACATAAGAAGAGTCGAGGCGTTTGGATTAGCTATCGGTGAGGACTCCTCACCTTTAATTTCTTTTCTAGTTATATAAATATATACTAGGATGCAGACGGTGTTTAGTAGCACCCAACACCATCGTCCACAGACCATGGACTTGTTTGTTTGGTTGTGTACTTGGTTAGATTATTTGATTTGAATTTGATTGTTTGGTGAAATGGAATGGATTTGATTGATATGTGTATGGCGTAGGCCATTATTATATAGGGGATAAGGCTAGGCCTTGTCCCGTTTCTAGTATCATAACGTTATGCCGCCGAAATTTTCTAAAATAAGTTAGAAAAATAAAGATATCATTTTATTTAATAAATGAACTGAATAGAATATTCATAGGTTGAATTAAATAATTCGATTGTTAAAAATTTAATTTTTAACATGAATGTGAATAAATAAATATTCATTTACAAACCGGACGGTTTGTTTATGTACACCTATTTGAAGGATATAGATTGGGACGATAAATTTTACACATCGCCCAACTGCACAAATAAAATCTGTGTTTGATTGTTCGAAAACCCACACGGGTATTGGGATAATATACGACATACACTAATCCCAATAATTAGTTGTATGTCGATCGATTGATTGATAGGCTATTATAAGCGTTAGATATCTATATTTGATGCTTATACAGTGTAGTGCACTTTGGATGATGGTTGATTATTTATCGTTGCTATTTTATACATGTGTTGTATGGAATCCACATAATTAACCTTATATGGAAATTGATTGGGCCTCATTCCAATTCAGAAAATAAAGAATATTATAAAATAAAGGTTCATGTGTTGACCGTACTCATCTGTTGAGATTGGTCATGTGTTGAACGAAATATTTTAATAATAAAATTTACATGTTTATTATATATAAAATTAGAAACTAACTGGACAATAGATAAGATGAGTGGTTTCCTGGATATTGATCTGATGTTGGTTTCGGCCTTCGGGGTTAATATTCAGGGAATCGTTCTCCTACTAATTTACGGTTGGAGTCTGATTTGAAATCAAACAATAGATACCATAATTTTTATAAAATATATTAAATAACAAAAAAAGTCACACTGGGACAGTACTCATTCGTTCAGATTAGTCATGTGTTGACACAAATATAGAGTCATGTAATGGAAAGAAATATAGATTCATTTGTTGAATAGAATAACGAAGTTTTTGGAAAATATAAAGCCGTGTTGATTAGAGATGCGCTATTTTGATGCGAATGATATTTATATCGATTATATTCGTTTTTATAATGAATATTGAAAAGAGGTAAAAATCGAATATTTATAATAGAAAACGAATTTGAATTGAATTGAATAGAAAACAAATTTGATTTGAATTGAATAGAAAATGAATTCGAATTGAAATGAATTTGAAATTTGAATTGAATTGAAATGTATTTAAAATGAATCTATAAGGGAAAATTCAATTTTGATTTGGATTTGAAATGAAGGTTAAGATTGTTTTTGAAACGAATTTAAAACTATTTATAAAATTTGTTTTAAATTGAAATCGACGAAATATATATTATATATATAATATATTGGCCTGAATAGAAAGCGCCGCGCCACGGCAGTTCGTGAATTTCGACCATTTATTTCGAACGGACATTACGGGAGATCCGACCGTCGGATTCTCCTAAAACCCGAACCGTTGGGTTTGTATCGAAAAGAGCTTTCTAAGAATATTAGAAATTTGAAATCTAATGGTTGGATTTGGAGATACGTCCAAATCAAATTTGGAAAAGGTCGTTGTAAGTGCAGTTCGATGGCCATTGATGGAAATCGACTGTACGGGCCTTGATAAAATTATTAAAAATAGTAATAATTTATGTAAAATCATAAGAAATGATTTGGGAAAAATTGGGATGAAAAATTCCATATTGAAAAGATAAAAACAGATTTTTATCGAAATGAACTAGTTTTGAACTAAAATTAAAACCCATTTACTTTTAAATAAATAAATTGGATTTGAAATGGGTTTTAAATAGAATTGATTTGTGGGTTTATCGTGAAGGGTGTTTTAAATAACACTTGTTCTTTAACCCGATAATAAATAGAATGTGATTTGGGTTTATCGTGAACTGTGTTTTAAACGACACTAATTCTTTAACCCAGTAAAAGGAGTTTTAATGAATCTTTGATTAGATTGAAATGTGGATTGATAAAATAAATTATCAAATCTAGAAAAGGATCGAGAATGGAGTATCGCCAGTTTTGCACCAAAGCGATAGTTAAATCTTTAATTAGATTTGAACGTGAAATGGTAATTAATTTTACCGATAACACCGTGGTATTAGATATGGAGTATTACCAGTTTTTCTTCATGGGACGAATAAGTTGGGATTGGGAAATAAAATTAATAATTACTTCGGTGCGGTTCGCTAATCTCGACTAGTTTGGAAAACCATAAATTGGTTTGAAGTGACATCCAAAGGAAGATTAATAAATAGATTTAAAGAATTTATCTTTCATAAAATTAATGGGAACCTTTCCCTAAGAATTGAAATTTAGAAACTAGCTGTAGGTTAGTTAAGAAGAATGGTTTCCTGGATTTTGATCTGATGTTGGTTTCGGCCTTCGGGGTTAATATTTTGGGAATTGCTCCCTTACTGATTTACGGTTAGTGACTAATGAATTGGAATGAGGCGTATGTTGTGTTTGTGTAACATTTGTTTTTAATATACGCGGGTTGTTCGGAAAGGCCGGGTTTATACCCATTCTTAATAACCGATTCGACGATAAGTCGAAGATGGTAACGGTGGTCGAAGACCAGAAGTCTTCACATAGTTTGGATAATTACTGATGATCCTGATTGGGCTGTACACCCAAGAGGATGGAAATAGTTGGTGGTCGTCCAGACGTACTTGGAGATCGATGGATATGCGAGGAAAGTGCCTCCGGTTTCGTTCAGACCAAAAACGAACTTGTAAATGGATTGTGTGTCTGACATTGGATTTTATTCTGTGTTGATTGATTTCTGTTAAATATATATCTGTTTGGCAGTGGAGAATTTATTCTCTTGCTTAACGCCCTTCTCTGAGACGTACGAGCATAGAGGTTATATATCGATAGATATCAATCGCATGACATGAATTGCCTGTGTGGCACGCTGAGTTGCATGGATCAAGGCTTCTGTTGAAGAGCAAAGTCTTGTGGTTGATGATCAAAGCATGGTATACATGGCAGCTTTGTGTATAATGTGAATTCACGAGTCTCACACCTCGGTATGAGTCAAAAACGGGATAAGGACTGCAGGGAGAGCACGACGTTTCTTTCTAAATTTGGTGGTGTCAGTGACTTACTAGCCCTGACATTTATATACTTTTCACCTATGTGGTTGTTGGATGAGGCGCCTTGATTTTAGGTCTGTAAGGACCGGGAAACGTATGTTTAGGAATTGCCAATCCTCAAACGTAAGAGAGGACCGGCCTTGAAGCATCCATGGGTTACCCAGTGTGTGTAGTCCCGAGGCATTTGCTAGAGTGTCTCGAAGCGGAAAGGAGCTTGCCCCTTGCCTCGACTCATGACGGAAATCCAATTTCCAATACGAGATATTGCGGTTTTAATTGTAGAACTAGTATGGCGGCATGATATATGGTACCCATGTCGTCTATGATTGATATTTATGATTGAAATTGTTTTGACACTATACACTTATAATAGTGTCAAATGATTTGTTTTAAAACGTACCAAGCATGTTTGGCTATTATAAGGGAAAACCCTATCCTCCGGCTTGCGTTGCATTGTGTGATGGGACCTGGGTCTTATAATAGCTTCATTTTTCGAAAAAGCATTGCGCTGTTTATTCTATGCACTGGTATTCTTGGGAGGAAACCCGTTCCGTGTTATACGGCGTAGTCCCTTGAATTACTCTCTTTTAAAGTAAAGTTTTAATAATTGTTTTTTTAGTTCTCACAACAGTCACATGACTGACCTGGAGTTTATTGTTTTAACCTAAACTCTGGGTGCCCTTATTTTCGACATGGGCAGCTAGTAGTTTTGGTTTTGCAGATTTATATTCACAGGATCCTGGTTTACAGCTGGAATGATATCCGTAAAGCTCTGTATCCGTATATCACCATCAGTTGTGCTTTGTATTATTTTCCGCTGCTATGTAGTTTATTGTAATCTCAGATATTTATCGAATGTAATTTATTTAATTATACTCTGTATATTCTTGTATCTGATGGAATTGTTGTAATAGCAATGAAATGTTCTTCCGTCTGCGTTCTATTATGTCTTGTCCTCAAGGTATCCGCTCTTTCCTTACTGGGGAAGTAACGGGTCCTCACATTTGGTATCAGAGCTTTGGTTTGCAGAGCTCAAGAACAAGACACATTAGAACCATACGAAAGAATTCATTAGATATTGGATTAGTAATATCCAATTAGAATGACTAGTTAGAGATAGGATCAGTAGTATCCTAGAACGAGTGTGAAGAGTATATTTTTCAAATGAAAACAATTTTGTTTTAAAAATTTAAATCATTTTATACATATTTGAATATTTTATTTGTATTAAATTTGGATAATCGAGTATATGAAGATTTCGCGTATACGCGTCATGAACGTATATTCGAAGTTTTAATATACTGGATAGATATAGAATCACGCTCTAGTTGCCCGGAGATGATGTTGATAATGACCATGGCATCATCAATATTTATGTTCGTGTTTCGAAGGTGTGATATCTATATATTTCCATTAGACTGATGTGAGAACCAAAACTTATATAGATAGATTTATTTGCTGTGATTTGGCATCAAAAACATGATTTTCTGTATATATATCAAAATTATGAATTTGAAACGTTAATCCACTAATTGATTGATAGTTGTGTTGTTTGTTTATTTGTTTGATAATTTTGAACCATTTAGCCTAATTGAATCTAATATCGAACTATATGGAAAATTTGTCGTATTGGCTTGCATATACATGTACTTACATTGAACAGGTCATAGCAAGGAGGCTAGAGCAGAGAATAAAATTTGTTTGCCCGACAAATAGGTACATGTTTACTATAATTTACTGATTTGTTTGGGTGATGATGATTTTATGAGCCTATTGGCTTTTTCTTTTTCTTTTTGAGATCAGAAGGCCTGTATGGAAATTTCGGGATTTTACCGGTGCTCCCGGTGCAGGGGAGGTTATGGTGAAATTTTTCGAAAATTTAGGGTGTTAGCCAAATTTTTGAAAAATTTGAAAAGTTCTTAGAAACTGAAAAGTTGAAGAACTTAAGCCGTAAAGAAAGAATGGAAGTTGAGTTGATTAATAAAATAACTATCGGCTTCGTTACTTTTCGGGGATGAAAAGTTTTAAGTGGGGAGATTGCAATAACCTAGAAATGCGAGCCAGTTTAAATTTTTTATTTTGGCAATTTTAATGAATTTTGAATATTTAAAATGAATTATTTTGAATAATATCAATGATAAATTTATTTTGAATAGAATCGAATGTATATATTTATATAGATCATCGTTAGAATATAAATAATTATTTATATATATAAAAGGAATTGAAAATAGCGCGGTAGTTTGATAATTCGATTTCAAAATTCAAATGAATGTACCGGGTGCAAAATAAACCGGATTTTAGTGAAACCAAAAATAATGGAATCTAATTGAGAATATCTTTCCAACAAATCCGAAAAATTGAAATTTCATAGCGGGAATCAAAAGATATGTCCAGTGGAAAATTCTGAATAGTCGCTATGGAATTTCGGCCCTTAAAAATAGCCATTTGGCAAACGACCTCGGATTTCGATGAAACCACTTTTGTTGGGTCCACGATGTCAAATTATTTCTAGGTTTCAAATTTCATAATTTTTCGAATCAATATGTGAGCGTGGCGAAGGAAAACGCGTTTGACCAGTTCTAGTTTATTTTAATCGACTGGAAAATGTCTATTTTTCCAACGGTCTCAGAATTCGATGAAATTAGTTTTGTTAGGATCGCATCGTCAATACAGAGTTAGAAAATATTTTTCTGGAATTTTTAAAGTTCGTATGTGACCCCAGTGAATTGAAATGCGCGTTCAAATTCAATATATAGAGTTATATGTTGATTTTAACGGAAACTGATCGAAACGGTCGAATCAGCTTATGGTACATATCCCATTGTGTTCGGAATGAGGGTAATTATCTATGGACGACAGGCGGTGGGCCTCGTCTAGAGGTCGTATGAAAAAGTCAACTTTTTGTAAATTAAATAATTAAATAAAAAAACCCTCTGCTCCCTTACTTATCTCCTCAGCCCCCCCTTTAAAATTCATTTCAACTAAAAAGAAAAAAAAAATAAAATCTAGTCGCGATTTTCCACCGCCCCACCGCCGCTCGAGGCCAGCGTCGCCCCCTCACGCCGCCGCGCTGAACGCCGACCCCCCCTCCTCGATTTCCCCTTCCTCCTTCTACCACTTGTTCTCCTCGCCTCCACCGTGCCCTCAGCCACCCAACGCCGCTCCCATGACCCCAGCGCTTCCTTCTCCTCCCCTTCGCTCAGCCCTTCCGCCCTCCTTCGACGCAGCTGCGAGCTCCCCCTTCCCCCGATGAAGATCCGAACCCCCTTTCCCTCCTTAAAACCGTGAAACCCCAATGCCGGAGCACCACTCCCTCTTCGCATCGCTGACAGTAGCCCCCCCCTCGCTGCAGAAAAACCGTAAGTTTTCAGATTTATTTTTATTTTCATTTTTAAATTTCTTTTTCAGATCCGATATTTTTGTTATTATTATTTGTTTTAAACCATCGAAGAAAATAAATAATAATAATAAAATCAGTTTTGAAAATAATAAAAATGAAATCAGCTTTGAAAAGAACGGAGCATTAGATTTGAAATTATCGAAAGGTCGGATTTTTAAGTTGTAGATCTAGAATAAAAATTAAATCTTTATATTTGAAAAGGTGAAATCTTTGTATTTGAAAAGGCGAAATCTTTATATTTGAAAAGGAGAAATCTTTATATAGAGAATGGCGTGATAAAAATAGAATTTTTATCTATATAGTAGCGTTGCAAAAATAGAATTTTTATCTATATAGTAGCGATGTAAAAATAGAATTTTTATCTATATAGTAGCGTTGTAAAAATAGAATTTTTATCTACATAGTAGCGATGTAAAAATAGAATTTTTATCTATATGTAGAGAATAAAAATATGATATTTATATACATGACAACAATATAAAAATGTGATTTTTATATATGTAGTGGCTACGGGCAACGAAAGTGACAAAAGGTGAAAACAGCGATGACTTCTACATAAGAAGAGTCGAGGTGTTTGGATTAGCTATCGGTGAGAACTCCTCACCTTTAATTTCTTTTCTAGTTATATAAATATATACTAGGATGCAGACAGTGTTTAGTAGCACTCGACACCATCGTCTACAGACAATGGACTTGTTTGTTTGGTTGTGTAGTTGGTTAGATTATTTGATTTGAATTTGATTGTTTGGTGAAATGGAATGGATTTGATTGATATGTGTATGGCGTGGGCTATTATTATACCGGGGATAAGGCTAGGCCTTGCCCCTTTCTAGTATTGTAGCGTTATGCCGCCGAAATTTTCTAAAATAAGTTAGAAAAATAAAGATATCCTTTTATTTAATAAATGAACCGAATAGAATATTCATAGGTTGAATTAAATAGTTCGATTGTTAAAAATATAATTTTTAACGTGAATGTGAATAAATAAATATTCATTTACAAACCGGACGGTTTGTTTATGTAAACCTATTTGAAGGATATAGATTGGGACGATAAATTTTACACATCGCCCAACTGCACAAATAAAATCTGTGTTTGATTGTTTGAAACCCCACACGGATATTGGGATAATATACGACATACACTAATCCCAATAATTAGTTGTATGTCGATCGATTGATTGACAGGCTGTTATAAGCGTTAGATATCTATATTTGATGCTTATACAGTGTAGTGCACTTTGGATGATGGTTGATTATTTATCATCGCTATTTTATATATGTGTTGTATGGAATCCATATAATTAACCTTATATGGTAATTGATTGGGTCTCATTCCAATTTAAAAAATTAAGAAGATTATAAAATAAACGTTCAGGTGTTGACCGTACTCATCCGTTGAGATTGGTCATGTGTTGAACGAAATATTTTAATAATAAAATTTACATCTTTATTATATATAAAATTAGAAACTAATTGGAAAATAGATAAGATAAGTGGTTTCCTGGATATTGATCGAATGTTGGTTTCGGCCTTCGGGGTTAACATTCAGGGAATCGTTCTCCTACTAATTTACGGTTGGAGTCTGATTTGAAATCAAACGATAGATACCATAATTTTTATAAAATATATTAAATAACAAAAATAGTCACATGGGGACAGTACTTATTCGTTCAGATTAGTCATGTGTTGACACAAATATAAAGTCATGTAATGGAATGAAATATAGATTCATTTGTTGAAAAGAATAACAAAATTATTGAAAAATACAAAGCCATGTTGATTAGAGATGCGCTAGTTTGATGCGAACGATATTTATATCGATTATATTCGTTTTTATAATGAATATTGAAAAGAGATAAAAATCGAATATTTATAATAGAAAACGAATATGAATTGAATTGAATAGAAAACGAATTTGATTTGAATTGTATAGAAAATGAATTCGAATTGAAATGAATTTGAAATTTGAATTGAAATGTATTTAAAACGAATCTATAAGGGAAAATTCAATTTTGATTTGGATTTGAAATGATGGTTAAGATTGTTTTTGAAACGAATTTAAAACTATTTACAAAATTCGTTTTAAATAGAAATCGACGAAATATATATTATATATATTATATATATAATATAATGGCCTGAATAGAACGCGACGTGCCGCGGCAGTTCGTGAATTTCGACCATTTATTTCGAACGGACATTACGGGAGATCCGACCGTCGGATTCTCCTAAAACCAGAACCGTTGGGTTCGTATCGAAAAGAGCTTTCTAAAGAATATTAGAAATTTAAAAACTAACGGTTGGATTTGGAGATACGTCCAAATCAAATTTGGAAAAGGTCGTTGTAAGTGCAGTTCGATGGCCGTTGATGGAAATCGACTGTACGGGCCTTGATAAAATTATTAAAAATAGTAATAATTTGTGTAAAATCATCAGAAATGATTTGGGAAAAATTAGGATGAAAAACTCCATTTTTGAAAACATAAAAATAGATTTTTATCGAAATGAAATAGTTTTGAACTAAAATTAAAACCCATTTATTTTTAAATAAATAAATTGGATTTGAAATGGGTTTTAAATAGAATTTATTTGTGGGTTTATCGTGAACGGTGTTTTAAATAACACTTGTTCTTTAACCCGATAATAAATAGAATGTGATTTGGGTTTATCGTGAACTGTGTTTTAAACGACACTAATTCTTTAACCCAGTAAAAGGAGTTTTAATGAATCTTTGATTAGATTGAAATGTGGATTGATAAAATAAATTGTCAAATCTAGAAAAGGATCGAGAATGGAGTATCGCCAGTTTTGCTCCAAAGCGATAGTTAAATCTTTAATCAGATTTGAACGTGAAATGGTAATTAATTTTACCGATAACACCGTGGTATTAGATATGGAGTATTACAAGTTTTGCTTCATGGGACAAATAAGTTGGGATTGGGAAATAAAATAAATAATTACTTCGGTGCGGTTCGCTATTCTCGACTAGTTTGGAAAACCATAAATTGGTTTGAAATGACATCCAAAGGAAGATTAAAGAATAGATTTAAAGAATTTATCTTTGATAAAATTAATGGGGACCTTTCCCTAAGAATTGAAATTTAGAAACTAGCTGTAGGTTTGTTAAGAAGAATCGTTTCCTGGGTATTGATCTGATGTTGGTTTCGACCTTCGGGGTTATTATTTGGGGAATTGCTCTCTTACTGATTTACAGTTAGTGACTAATGAATTTGAATGAGGCGTATGTTGTGTTTGTGTAATATTTGCTTTTAATATACGCGGGTTGCTCGAAAAGGCCGGGTTTATACCCATTCTGAATAACCTATTCGACGATAAGTCGAAGATGGTGACGTTGGTCGAAGACCAGAAGTCTTCACATCGTTTGGATAATTACTGATGATCCTGATTGGGCTGTACACCCAAGAGGATGGAAATAGTTGGTGGTTGTCCAGACGTACTTGGAGATCGATGGATATGCGAGTAAAGTGCCTCCGGTTTCGTTCAAACCCAGAACGAACTTGTAAATGGATTGTGTGTCTGACATTGGATTATATTCTTTGTTGATTGATTTCTGTTAAATATATATATCTGTTTGGCGGCGGAGAATTTATTCTCTTGCTTAACGCCCTTCTCTGAGACGTACAAGCTTAGAGGTTATATATCGATATATATCAATCGCATGGCATGAATTGCCTGTGTGGCACGCTGAGTTGCATGGATCAAGGCTTCTGTTGAAAAGCAAAGTCTTGTGGTTGATGATCAATGCACGACCTACGTGGGAGCTTTGTGTATAACATGAATTCGCGAGCCTCACACCTCGGTATGATTCAAAAAGGGGATAAGGACTGCAGGGAGAGCACGACGTTTCTTTCTAGCTTTGGTGGTGTCAGTGACTTACCAGCCCTGACATTTATATACTTTTCAGCTATGTGGTTGTTGGATGAGGCGCCTCGATTTTAGGTCTGTAAGGACCGGGAAACGTGTGTTCAGGAATTGCCAATCCTCAAACATAAGAGAGGACCGACCCTGAAGCATACAGGGGTTACCTAGAGTGTGTAGTCCCGAGGCATTTGCTAGAGTGTCTCGAAGCGGAGAGGAGCTTGCCCCTTGCCTCGACTCATGACGGAAATCCAATTTCCAATTCGAGATATTGTGGTTTTAATTGTAGAACTAGTATGGCGACATGATATATGGTACCCATGCCGTCTATGATTGATATTTATGATTGAAATTGTTTTGACACTATACACTTATAATAGTATCAAATGATTTGTTTTAAAACGTACCAAGCATGTTTGGCTATTATAAGCGAAAACCCTATCCTCCGGCTTGCGTTGCATTGTGTGATGGGACCTGGGTCTTATAATAGCTTCATTTTTCGAAAAAGCATTGCGCTGTTTATTCTATGCACGGGTATTCTTGGGAGGAAACCCGTTCCGTGTATACGGCGTGGTCCCTTAAATTATTCTCTTTTAAAGTAAAGTTTTAAATAACTGTTTTAGTTCTCACACCAGTCACATGACTGACCTGGAGTTTATTGTTATAACCTAAACTCTGGGTGCCCTTATTTTCGACACGGGCAGCTAGTAGTTTTGGTTTTGCAGATTTATATTCATAGGATCCTGGTTTACAGCTGGAATGATATCCGGAAAGCTCTGTATCCGTATGTCACCTTCAGTTGTGCTTTGTATTATTTTCCGCTGTTATGTAATTTATTGTAATCTCTGATATTTATCGAATGTAATTTATTCAATTATACTCTGTATATTCTTGTATCTGATGGAATTGTTGTAATAGCAATGAAATATTCTTCCATCTGCGTTCTATTTTGTCATGTTCTCAAAGTATCCGCTCTTTCCTTCACGGGGAAGTTACGGGTTCTCACAAATAGCGATCATCTCCTGCTCGTGTTCGGAAGCTTATTCATAGGTGATATACTTAATTGAATACCCAAGAGTTCAAGAAGAAAGACAAAAATTATGGTTAGCTAAAAATACCAATGTGAATAATAACTTGATAACCCAACAACGTTAAAATTTAACGAGACCACGTCGCATAGTGGGACGAGTTTCCGTTATGTTAGTATCATATACGTATTTATGCATCCTTGAACCGCAATAGTCAGGTCTATTATTTCAACAATACATGTAACCATACGGTAACCACATTCATCGTATTTATCATGCCACACAATAGATTCTCTCCTACAATGTTATAGCTTCGCTAGGCAACAGAGCCAAAACCTCATTCTATTGTTGACTCCCTTTTTGTGCTTTGTGGTATCGTATTCTATATACATTGAACCAACATCGCCTTCAATCCTCTCATTGCTTCGTAAAGTCCCTCCCCACTAACACGAAATCGAAGGTACACTCCTAAATCCTTCATACTTCGCAAAGCAATGGATCCAGATAACATTATTTACATTATATTTTGACTGGTGAGTATCAATTCCGACCCTGGAACACTCCCATTGGTCCCCATACAAATATGAAGTCCAAACAATGGCAATAACCAAACACATAACACTTTGAGGGATTGTAGGCAATGTCCATCATACACTACTTTGAATATGACATATATGCGGTCTCCAATCTACTTTGATTCCAGTTATTGTAACAAAGATCGTATTCAACTACTCCGAATAGGCAACCCTTATGGATACGCTTCATACCTACACTCACTGCTTGTCGACTCGCAGTGAGTGCAAGAAATAAAGGATAAGCCCATGTTCGCTAATTTAGAAAGCACTTAGATAAAAGTTCACTTGTCATCGTCGTCGACGCCGACAACCATAGAGGTGGAGCCTCAAAACATTTGATTTCAGAAAAAGTTCCTTATTGACTTCTTTAATGCCAAAGGAAGTAATTTAAGGAAAACGATATTACAACGATATGTATGCATAAACAATGGTTTCAAAGGTTTCCTTACTTTCAGAAGCATAGTCTTTAGTGGAAAACCCATTCCAGCTCCAACGAACGACCTAGAGGCATATAGAGTTTGTTCCTTTTGATGTCACTATTTTAAATTCTTTATTTTATTGAAATTGTTTTTTTCAAGAAAATACCCCTCTAATCTAATCGAAAGAGCTAAGGCAGAAGCCTTATGTAGGGCGGTTATCTTTTAAAACCAAAATGATTATAAGTACAGGGACTAGTTCACGAAACCGAAAGGTTAGTGGCGGTAGCCCTGAATGCTTCATATACCACACTTGTGACATTTCAAGCATCTAGCGCCATAGAAAGGTGGTTCCGACCATTGCTAGAGGTGCTTCCAAATCCGGAAATGGCACTGGCAGTAATATTAGGCAAATCTATTTTATTTCTTTATAAAGTATATCTTTTTACCAAATCCACACTATTTTTTGAAATTTTACTGGTTTGTGAAAAGTATTTAAAACAAAGTATACACAAATTTCTATTACTTTTTACTACATAAAATACAAATTACTCGAATGTATCATCACATACGATAATACTAAATTTAATGTATGATTTTCTCTAAAGCATGCACCCTTGGGAAATTTGTAACAAATTCATACCATCATAACAGTTCACATAATTTGAAGCCCATCTCCATAATAATTCAAAACACATCTTACAGAAGTTTCATATTATTTAGAGATCTCCATCTAAGGGTTATGCCCTATGACTTATTCATTTTCATGTATGACAGTGACATAGTAAACCAACTTATAGCACATATATAAACGTTGGTAATTCATAAAAACATGTAATCCAGAAAAACATGAAATCTACACAAACAATTGACACAACTTTTGAATATTCCAAGACAATCAAAACCATAGTTTCGAAGAATATTACTCACCTTGGTTAGGTAAGGATGATGAGACTTGTTGATGAATTGTCCCAAGCTCTAATTTCTCCTAGATTATTCTTCTTTTTATCCGAACTTGTAATGGCCGACCATTCTCTATTTCCCTTTAGTTTTTGTTTAGGATATAAAATGAAGATTATGGATGAAATTTTGGAGAACATGATACACATATACATGTGTTGTAAATTCCAATTTTTACCTCCTCATGTCTCCCTTCCTTGTTCATCTTTTATTTATTTTATTTGGTTCCAAAGGATAACTTTCTAATTGGTTTATTGATCACAAATCCGATTGCCACATCCATTACATTGTTCGATTTAACAAAAAATTAATTTATTGAATACCGCCTTACTAAAATCAGGGATGTTACATCCTCCCCCTTATGGAATTTTGTTCTCAAAATTTAGACAAGAATTAAACAATCACAGCAACAAGCAATCGAGCAACAATACTATCTATAGAGAAATAAGACTCATACAACAGACAAATCTTAATAAACTTCTCTAATTCTTATTTTGGTTTCCCAAGTGCAGTTCCTTTCGACAGCATTCCGTTTGTCTTTCAAAAGTTTAACCGTCTTATTCCTTAATTTCTTTTTATCACTTTCTACAATTCTCACTAGTTTTCTCACAATAGTTATATTACTTTCGTTATATGGTAGTACTGGGATCATGCATATACTTTCATAAGTGCGACCCGTGAAACACGTTATAGGCTCCTACAAGGTTATTCATAACACTATTCTATAGGAAAACTTTCCAACCCTTTCCGATATTGGGAATGGTCCATCATATCTAGGCGCTAGCTTTTAGGATTTCTTGAAGTGAAACACGACCTTCATTGGTGATACCTTAGTGAAAACTCTATCTCCAATCAAAATTTCAAATCCCTACGCCTATTATCTACATAACTTTTCTGCCTGGACCGAGCTTCCTATAAACGGTTTCAAATGATTTCAATCTTCTCTGTGGCTTGTCTTAGTAATTCAGGACAAAGAATCAATCTATCGCTTATCTCCAACTATCATGATGTTGATTTATACATCTTCCATATAAAGCTTCGAAAGGCGCCATTTGTTTACTTGTTTGAAAACTATTATTGTAGGGAAATTTTACTAAATGTAAATGGATTTCCCATGAATCTCCAAAATATAATACGCAAGCACTTAACAGATCTTCTAGTACATTATTCACCCTTTTGGGCTGACCATCCGTCTATGGATGATATGAAGTACTCATCTTAAGCTTCGTTCCTAATGCCTTTTGTAGGCTCTTCCAAAATTCATTCGTAAACATTAGATCACTATCGCTTCTGACACCACTAGGTATTCCATGATGTTTTCCTATATTTCTTACGAATAACTCCATCAAAATTAGTTTTGTCCAACTAGACCTTACAAGGATAAAATGGGCATCTTAGTAAGTCTAACCATGGCAACCTATATGCTTACCTCCCCTTTCTTATTCTCGGCAATCCATCTACAAAGTACAAGAATATCGAATCCATCTTCCAAATTGTAATATCAAAGGGCCGAAGCAAACCAAAAATGGGTTCTAGCCCTTTATTTATAGGTGTTGAAATGACCGTTAACTGTTGGATTAAATTCTAGAAAGATCCTTCCGTTTATATAAATTTTATATATAAAATAACCCTTAAAACCTAGCCATCACTGGGCAGGTTACAACCAAAGGGGTCGACCCCTAGGTCGATTGTCCGATCGACCTAAGATCATCCACATTAGGTAAAACTCTCCAAGTGATGGTGGGTTATAAATTGTTATAAATTTATTATACATGCTTTTTGACTTATTTTCCTTCCATTTTCGCATTTTGTTTGTAACTTTTCACACAAACATCGTTCGCGAAGTTCCAGACATGAAAGTTGACCGAAATTGTCACTAGCGCAACAGTGCAAGTTTCCTGGTAAAATTCCATCATTTGCAAAATTCTTATAATTTGGAAATTTAATTAAATAACTAATTTATTTATTAACCAAATTTTGGGTTGTTACAATGGTCGAACCGGGCTCCGGAGGGCAATCGACTGCCACTGGTCGATTGCCTTCCCTATTTAGGGCACAATCTGAAATAGGAGCCAAACAGACCAGTTTGAATAGGAAAATAAAAATAAATGTCGTACCGCCTTACTAGATCCTCTAGTTTCTCATGAAAACATACACTATATATCGAGTTGAGAAATAATTTCCACAACGCCACTCAGTCGCCTTGAAACACTACGACTCACAAACAAACGAACGAATTTACAAAATAAAGTCAGCTAGAAATCCATAATAAAATTAAAAAGGATTTATCCCCTTACTTAGATGATGAACCAATCGAAAGATTTATGAAATTGGATACCCCAAGCTTGACAGAAATTTTCCTTAATCAAATTAAGAGAGTTTTTGAAAACTTTACGAAATTTAACTTTATTTATAAACTAAAGGACTCGTACTGTTAGTTTATATTATTATTCCATGTAGAACTAAATCTTGTTATTTTTAAAAATAAATTTACTTGAAAATAATTTAAAACTTTTGATACCATTTTCTTTTTCAAAACAAAGTTAAAAACTGAAAATTCCTCCCAATTATAAGACCAAAAACTCCAAGAGATACTTTCAAACAAAAGAATATCTGGCTTGCTATAACGAAGTATTTGATGGACCAACCTTATCATTGTGCTTCAGAACTAACATACATATTAACATGAATTTTTCGTCTAACTCTGAAACCAAGAAAAGGTTTTCGACTGGAACTTCAAAACGAAACAAAAAACTAGAAATTGTGATTATCTCTGTTGTAGATAGCATTTCACCGAGTAATAAAACTCAAGTCCACGGGATTCGTCATATGTCATGCTCATGATTTTAAAGATAAATTGTCAAACACATCATGTAGTAAATTGGGTTTTCCAAGAAACTTAATCTCAAAATGTTCCTAACTCCTAGTCGTGTTAAACCTATCCTTCATAAATATGCTCGCGACAATTTCATTATCTAAATTATTTAGAATCAAGCATTAAAGGTGAAAGAAAAATAGATAGGAATTTTGAAAGCATTCTCTCACTAAATCCCAATTTATTAATTACTTTGATCATCTAAACCTAAGCCCTGATACCAAATGTGACAATCTACACTTTTCTAAACTTGAATTTTGACAAAAATCAAAACTCAAATCCACAAAAGCCAGGATAGTTTGAATCTGGTACTTGAAAATAATGAGCATGAGCATAGCCAGAGTACAATAACAATATCTTATAGCAGAAAAAAAGATAAGATAACAATCATCGACTAAGGCAACTACCTTAATAGTGAATCCCCACATCAATCTGAGCATGAGAGAATAAGGATAGAAAACCAAACTTGTATACTTGCAAAAGCCTATCTTCCGCAAGATAGACCTGAGAGTTTCTATGAGGTGGGGGGATAGAACAACAAGTTCAATTAAATAGAAAATGTATAACATTGTCTATAATATATGTTAGCACCAAAATTAACAAGGGTAAATTGTTAGACAGAGCTAGGGCGAACAGGTACAAGAGCTAACAACCCATTAGAAGAGGCAATACTAAGTTTTTGGAGTTGTTAGCCATAAAAATGGCTAACATCCAAAATAAGCTTTGAAAGGAACAAATGTTATCCACAAAAGTAATTAACACTCTAAGGCTTGATCCCACTACAGAATTGAAAACCATCTTTCCTACATTTGAAGGATATCAATACTCGTCTTTCGTTTGGTTTTCAGTCTATGTGGGAACGTTGGCCCTTCCTGTGGAAATGGACAATAGTGGTAAACCTTATGAAGAGAGATAGGATTTCATACGCACTTCCTTTTAGGAGCTATTGCCATACAAAATAGTATTTAACCCACCTTTAGGAGAAATTGCCATTTTCTTGGATATAATTTCTTTTCAAGTTTCACATTATTAATTTGGATAAAAAATAATCATATAGGAGATAAATCATTTATTCTCAACTATTAAGAGAGTTAATAGCCATGATAGATCATGCTCCAATCTCATAAAATTAAATCTCAGTGACCAAATTTCTTGAACTCTCTTTATTGCTAATTGAGAAGCAAGATTACAAGAAATTAGAACAAATACCCGAATCTGATTTTGAAATTAGGGTTTAACTTTGTCGTGCGGTGTTTTCAATTTTAATAATGAACTCAAACATCCTGATTTGGACTTCTAGAGTCCTATTTATAGGAACGAAATAGCCTACCTTCGTCCTTGGTGGTTTCGATTGGTTACAACTTCAGAGGGTTTTCTGAAGATTTTCCGAAAGTGTTGCTTCAAGGAGGGAGGGGGTGGAGGAGAATTTTTAAGGTTGTGCAAAGGCTTCCGTGGCATTACTTTTATTTCCACATTAGTACTTTTAGGATTAGCTCCTTTAGTTTCAGTTCAAATAGTTGTGAGATGCATAAGTGTATGTAGGCTTTCGGGTTACAATGGAAGCTATTTTTGAATTAGTGCTTTCTCCGACATGGTTGGTCCGCATGCTTTTCCTTTGATGTTTGATACTTTTGACAGGCTCTTCTTCTTCTTTTTCTTTCAAAAGAAAATTTGTACAAATACCTCAGTGGTTGTTACGCCTCAAATTCACCCAGCCTCCTAAGTGACGGGAAAACGCGGATTATAATGAGAACATGACGCATCAGAACACACACATGAAATTATTCCATTGCTATTATAACAATTTACATCAAAGTACAAGATATTAAAGTACAAATAAATAATTTACAACTAAAAAATATCGAAGATTTATATTACATTTAAATACATAAACATAATGTGTAGTGGAAAACATCAACTACCACAACTGAAAGTAATACACGGATAAAAAGCTTCTCGAATATAGCTCCAGCCGTAATCCAAGATCCTATGAAAAGAAATATCTGCAAACCAAAACTACTAGGTGTCCGTGTGGAATGGGCACCCTGAGTTTTGGTGGGTAACAATAAACTCGAAGTTAGTCATGGGACTATTGTGAGAGCTAAAAAAGTTATCAACTTTATTTTAATGTTGGGTGAATCACCGAACCATGTAGTATAACACGGAACGGGTTTCCTCCCAATAATATCATAAAAAAACAACGCAATGCTAAAAGGAAAAATGAAGCCATTATAAGACTCATGTCCCATCACATAATGCAACACAAGCCGAAGGATAGAGTTTTGTCTTATAATGGCAAACATACTTGATACGCGAAATTTATCTTTTATTATTATGATAAGTGAAGAAATCAACTTCAAATATAAATGTATCAATCATAGTCGGCATAGGTACCGTATGCTATGTTGCCATATAGGTTTAAAACTAAAACCGAAAAATCACGTATTGGAAATTGGATTTCCATCTATGAATCAAGGCAAGGGATCTTCCTCACCGATTTTGAGACAATCTAGAAAATGCCTCAGGATTACACACTCTGGGATACCCTTGGATCTTTAGGGCCAGTCAACCGTTGCTGATTGGCGATACCATAAACAATACGTTAGCCGGTTCTATCGAACCTCCAAAACTAGTCAGTCATGTCGACCACGTTTAGGGCCTTTTAGTCGGACATGATATTAAATATGAGGTACCTCGCCTTCCATCAAATAATAACCAACATCAACATAAGCAATGTCTGGGTTCCACACCATGACATCACTTCTAGCTAGAAGCTAACGTACGTCCATTTCCCTGATGTCACTATCACGTTTTTGGTTCATACCAAGGTGTGAAGCTTGCGAATTAACGCTACACAAAGCTATGTTATTTAAAATCATGCTCTGATCATCATCCACAAAGCCTTGCTTTTCAACAATAATTTTGATCCATGCATCTCAGCATGCCACATTGTCAAATCCATACTATACCATTGATTTCCACCAATACATAACATCTAAGCTCGTATGTCTTAGAGAAGGGTGTTAAGCAAGAGAATAAATTCTCCGCCACCAAACAAATATACATTTAGCAGAGATTAATGAATAAAGCGCGTAATACAATGTCGGACATACCATCCATTTGCAAGTCTATTCTGGGTCTGAATGAAACCGGAGGTACCCTATTCCTTATCCCATATGTCTAATACAGGAGAGAAGCCCTCCCATATCCAGTCGATCTCTAAGTACATCTGGACGATCACCACTTATTACCTTGTCTTAATGTACATCCCAATCACTACTTCAGTGATCATCCAAACAATGTGAAGATCTCCGGTCTTCAACCACCATCTTCATTGTCGGCTTTCAATCGTTGTAGTAATTATTCGAAATGTGTTAATCCAGGTCTTTCCGAATAATTCACGTATCTTATAATCAAGTGCTATAAAAGCACATCATACCCCCTCATTCAAATCCAGAATATTCTTTTATTCAAATATTCTTCAAAATCATTTCAAAAGATTTTTAACATCTTTTCTCAACTTAAACCAAATTAAGGCTTATCAACTAGTCGGGATTAGCGAACCTTACCGAAGTATTCATTTATTTTATTTTCTCAATTCCAAACTATTCATACCATGGAGAAAAACTGGTAGTACTCCATAATTAACACCCATTGATTTATCAGTAAAATCAATTACCATTCAATGTTTCAAATCTATTTAAAGATTTAACTATCGCAGGAGTAAAACTGGCGGTTCTCCATTCTCGATATTTCTTGAGTTTGGTAAATTTACTTACCTCATTCACATTTCAATATAATTAAAGATTCACTAAAAATCCACTTAGTTTTAGTCTCAAAAATCATTTTTTAATGATTATTCCAATTTATGAATAAATCCAGTCTTTACTTGTGTTAAAGACCCAATGTCATGTAAAACACAATTCATGATAAATCCAAAATCATCTTCCATTAAAATGGAACCTTCACGGAAATCATAATATTACATGATCGATATAAATTTCAATATCAGACTAATACTATGAGTGGAATAACGACAAGGCCTTTTATATTCCATATATAGTAACGGTCTTCCTTCACAGAAGCTCATTTCAATTATCACTAAATCGAGTTGTAACACCCAGCCTCCGCCAGGGTGTCTCTTGCAAGCACTCTGACATTGGAGGGGTGTTTGAATCAGGTAAACATGCATAATGATATATCAAGGCAGAACAAGAACATATGTATATATGTAAACAGAGTAAATAAAATAGATAAAACAGCGGAAGATTTCAAACCATTTCAAAATAAGTCTGGTACAACATAGCTTTCCAAATAAACAAGTCTAGATAAAACCACATCAACTGAAAAACCGAAATACATAAGTACTAATCCCCAAAAGAAGTGATAGCCATAGCTAGCTTCATGTCAAACCGTACATAAGCAGAAAATCCCTCAAGCAAGAAATCCGAAATCCAAGCTAAGCTCCAGTATTCCCTCCCTGAGAACCTGGGGGGGGGGGGGGGGGTAACGGAAGAAAAGAGGCGAAAGAAAACAGGTCAGTAAAAAAGACTGTGTAAGCCCTACTACAATTAATGTAAACTTATAAAGTTAACTGGCATGAGCAGCAGGGATGAACATAAGGATAACAATGTACTAGCATGATGATTACTTAACAAGGTAGATAAAGATGTCATCGCATAATCAGAATTAAGGTTTTGCACCACAGGTGTACTAGCAAACATGACTTGAATAAACAAGTATTGATCCCTTGGCCCAAGCTTTGGCCCAATAACATGAAGTGACCCTCATACGAGGTCCAATAACATGAAGTGACCCTAACACAAGGCCCAACCCAACGGTCTAGTCGATCGGCTCCCTAAGCCTTACTCGTCACGTGTTGGTGTCAATACGGCCCAAACATAATTGTAGTCGAACTGTGCCGGGTCCACCCTTCGGGTGTATCAAGCCCTAGGGTGTCAACACCTGGACACCATGAACATGCGTGCACAGTCTCAATCTACTGGTACCCATGCATGTTTTCTCCGGCTACGGACTATGTGCACGACCAGAGTCCGCCCGGAACTACACCGGCGTACCACCCTGCCGTCGCTTTTGGTCGCTTACCTCCAGCCTAGTAATCGTGCCCCCTCCCTATCCTAGTCCCTAGGGTCATGATGATACTAACTTGGGATTACTGCTGGAGTGGGCCCCCATTGCTAGGATTTTTCTAGTGGGTTAAGTACAGTTTAACCCCCTTGCTAACCATGGATTAACTTGGTTAAGTGTAACGATGAGTTCACGACTTAACCCCGATTAATCTACCGAGCCCAAATTGGTTAAGTATTAAGTGGACCATGACTTAACCCTAATCACGATGCATTAATTAATTTAATGCGCCTTAACCTCTCACATTAGACTTTGTTGCGGTTACTAGTTAAGCCGGGCGGGTCCGGGTAGCTTTACACCACAACTTGGTCTAACATCGGGTCCAAGGTACAACATGGCCAACTTCTCACATTGGGTCCTATTGTTTGTAGCAACTAGTTAGGCCGGTCGGTTCCGGGTAGGTTTACGCTACAAACTCAACCCAACCTCGAGTTGGTCACACTTATCTTTTCTAAGTGTCATGTCCATCATGTTTCTAAAACATGTTACAAGTTTTCAAGCAATTGGGTAGACCTAACTTAATAGGTAAATTCCCAATGGGTAGACCTAACTTAATAGGTAAATTCCCAAGCTTATATTTTTATGTCTTTTAAGTTTACCCAACCCCAAACGCAATCCCATCGCATACATATCGCAATAGCGCATAAAGGATAGAAAGAGGGAACTTGGCAAAATCATGACACAAAGGTGTTGAAGCCACAAGTTTAACATGGTGGCATATGAAATGTTCATGTGTTCATATACTTGCATATTACATATTTTGGCCCCAAAAGCATGCATAAAACCAAACTTAGCATATTGGTGATACATGGTACTAAATGACATGTAGAAATGGCCATAAGTTCGCATTTAGCCTCACATGCAAGTTATCACAAGGGATATGGTAACTTACATGTTGCTAAAATGCAACCTTTAGCATAAAGCTTGAAGCTTTATGTTCATAAACCCAAGATAAGCTTGCATAACATGATAGCATGAACAAAATGTTCAACCCAAACTTGCATAGCATAACTTGCATATCATATGACAACTTGCATATCAACTTGCATAACATAACTTGATGAACTTGCATATCATATCATAGCATACTTGCATAACATGATAAACTTGCATATTACATCATAGAAAACTTGCATAACATGATAAACTTGCATATTACATCATAGCAAACTTGCATATCATACATTTAACTTGAGTCTAAGTATGAAAGTAGAATAGGGCTTACAATGCTTATGAGGACTCAAATGAGTATAGCAAATATAAGAAAGCCCTTATGCAACCAATTCAACCCAAGAGTGCAAGCCAAAATGATCAAAACTCCTTCTTTATGATGCAAATATAAAAACTTGACTTGAATGCAAGCTAAAGAGGCTCATACAAGTCTAAAAACACTTGTATGCATGGAAAATCACTTAGAAATTGATTTAGGAATTTTATGAAGAGAGTGGAGGCCATGAGAGGATTGATTTTGCCATAGTTTAGTTGTAGGATAGATTAATGATGATTTAGGGTAGGTTAGGGTCTTATTTATAGATTAGGCAAGTGTTTTAGGCCATAGGATTAAACCCTAGTTCCAATCTCAACCCTTAAAACCGAATCTGGCCCCCAAGCTCAACACAAACCCAAAATGGTGCACCAGGCAGGACTGCTTGTCTGAGCCAAGTCGACAGCCAAGTCGACAGGGCTGTCGACTTGGTCAAACCAAGTCAACTCCCAAGTCGACAGGGCTGTTGACTTGGGTACTGTGGTGGGAATTTTCCCGACTGGCCCAATCTTACCCTAATCTCAAATTCCAAACTTGAATTTGAAATTTGTTTTTACTTAGAAATTTTCTGAAAACTTCGTCGGGCCTTAATCGGGTCATACGGACTCCAATTTTCGAAAACTCGGACTCTATTTCGCGTATTTTTCCGAGACGAACGCAATGGCATAGCCCGTTTCCCATGATTCAGAATTTAGAATTAAATTCTGCCTCGGTTTACGTTATAACAGGTTATTGAAAATACGGGTTGTTACATTCTCCCCTCCTTAAAGGATTTCGTCCCCGAAATCTTCAAGTTAGGAAGAACGTATCCTACCATCCAACATCCATCTACTCAAAACATCATCCATGAGCAATCATTGTCCTTACAAGATTCTAAATGTTGTATGAACATATGCAAAGGTGTGTGTATATGTACTTATCTAATGCAAATAGCATCAATGCAAATTATGTTAGTGAAATGAATTCATATGTATGCAATTCCTAACATAATGTACAACATCTATATGTGTGCACATACATACATCCATATGCAACATCCATGTGATAACACAAAAATTTTCATCCATGAATAAGCATAAACACTCATGCATATGCAATATGAGGAGTGTGTGAGCCGATCTAGTGCCTAACGTGTATAATGCATCCACGAGTAACCACTTGCAAACACTTGTAACCACTTGCAACCATCAAGCATAACATGTTTCAAACACATGTTTCATCCAAAGGGTTTCTACCTAAGGTTCTCATGACAAGATTAACACGATAAATTAGATAAACATGGATAGCAAAGAGAAAGGTATGCTAACAAAGAAAAGAGATTGAGAGTGTACCCTCAAAAAGGAATGGATAAAGCCCACACATCTTCTCCTCGGTTTCCCAAGTTGCGTCTTCTTCGGCTTCACCCCATTGAACCTTCACCAACTTGACCTCTCGATTCCTTAGCTTCTTGGTCTCCGTCCCCAAGATACGAATCGGAGCTCTCCTCAAGGTAGCCTCTTTCTCAACTTCCACATCTTTCAGAACACTTGGCTCAACAACCTCTGCTGATTCATGTAAACACTTCCAGAGATGTGAAACATGAAAAACATCGTGTACTCCGGCAAGCTTCTCGGGCAACTCAACTCTATAAGCCATCTGCCCGATCCTCTCTATAATAGGGAATGGTCCAACAAACCTCGGTGCCAACTTCCCAACGGCTCCAAATCGGACCACATTCCGCAAAGGAGAAACCTTCACGAAAACCATATCCCCAACATCAAACTCCAAATCAGTTCTTCGCTTATCAGCATAGGATTTCTGTCGGTCTTGGGCCGCTTTCATCCGTCTCTGAATCAACTCGACCTTCTCGGATGTATATCTGATCAGATCAGGCCCAAGTATAAGCTTATCTGTAGTCTCCCACCAACATGTAGGCGACTTGTACGGCCTCCCATATAAAGCTTCGAATGGTGCCATCCCTATGCTTGCCTGATAAATGTTATTATATGCAAACTCAACAAGAGGAAGATGGTCTTCCCAAGTACCACCAAAGTCCAGAATACAAAGCCTCAACAGATCCTCGAGTACCCTATTCACCCTTTCGGTTTGACTGTCCGTCTGTGGGTGATAAGCCGTACTTAGATTCAACCTCGTGCCCATGGCTTCTTGCAAGCTATTCCAGAACTGACTTGTAAAGATTGGGTCACGGTCACTGACAATACTAGAAGGGACTCCATGAAGTCTCACTATCTCACGAAGATATACAGACGCTAGCCAAGATGTGGTCCTCTTGCTCTTCACCGGAATAAAATGAGCACTCTTCGTAAGTCTATCCACAATAACCCAGATGCTCGTATTCCCTTTCCTTGACCTTGGTAGCCCATCAATAAAATCCATGGAAATACTCTCCCACTTCCAAAGTGGAACGTCTAGAGGATGCAATAGCCCACCGGGCTTCTTTGATTCGGCTTTGACTTGTTGGCAAATGATACATCTAGAGACAAACTCTGCCACATCCTTCTTCATCCCAGGCCAAAAGAAAATGCGCTTCATATCTTTATACATCTTATCCCCGCCTGGATGTATAGTCAACTTGGAGCGGTGCGCTTCCTCAAGAACTTTTCTTACCAAATCTTCTACCATTGGAACACATAACCTTCCGTCTCTTCTCAGCCAACCCTTGTCATCAATAGAATATCGAGCGAGATGACTAGACGCCTCTCCTCGAACCAGCTTATCCATAATCTCAACTATCTGAGGGTCTTATCTCTGCGAAGCCTCAACTTGATCAAGAAGGGTAGGTCTGAGTTCCAGAGATGCTAAAGAACCGGTCATTGACTCAACCGCCAAAGAGAAATCAAAGGTTGCCACATACTCTAAATTCTTCATCTCAACGAATAGAGGACTTAGGGTCAACCTTCTTCTACTCAATGCGTCTGCTACCACATTCCCCTTGCCAGGGGTATAAGCTATCTCAGAATCATAGGATGCCAAGAATTCCATCCATCTTTGTTGCCTCAGATTCAGATCCTTCTGAGAAAAGAGATACTTCAATGACTTGTGATCGGTATAAAGCTCAAATCTTTCTCCCAGAAGATAATGGCGCCAACCCTTGAGTGCATATACTATTGCTGCCAACTCTAAGTCATGAGTGGGATAATTCTTCTCATGCACTTTGAGTTGTCTACCGCCAAAGCATATCACTCTTCCTTCCTGCATCAGAACAGCTCCTAACCCCGTGCCACATGCATCGGTGTATACTGTAAATAACTTCCCTCCATCGGGCAAAGCTAGAACAGGTGCTGATGTGAGAGATCTCTTGAGCTTCTGAAAAGCAAGCTCGCATTCTATGCTCCAAGCAAAAACTAAAATTTTCTTCGTCAATTTAGTGAGAGGAGCGGAAATCTTCGCGAAGTCCTTGATGAACTTCCGGTAAAAACCCGCAAGACCTAGAAAACTTCTCACTTCGGTTGCATTCCTTGAAGTCTTCCAATCCTGAACTGCAACTACTTTAGCGGGATCCACCGCTAAGCCTTGCTTAGATACTATATGCCCAAGGAATCTAACTTCCCTTTTCCAAAAGTGACACTTGGAGAACTTGGCCTTCAACTGATGCGCTCTAAGCGTATCCATCACCTCCACGAGATGCCTGGCGTGCTCTTCCTCATCCTTAGAGAAGATCAGAATATCATCTACGAAGACCACGACAAACTTGTTCAAGAACTCCCTGAACACCCTACTCATCAAGTCCACGAAATATGCGGGTGCATTAGTCAAGCCGAACGGCATGACAAGCCATTCGAAGAATCCATCTGGATTCCTGAACGCAGTCTTGTCTATACTATCCTCAGCTACCCTGAGCTGATGGAACCCAGTAGCAAGATCAAGCTGAGAGAAAACAGAAGCACCGACAAGCTGGTCAAAGAGATCATCGATCCTCGGTAACGGGTGTCTGTTCTTCTTAGTCAGCTTATTCAACTCTCGATAATCAACACAAAGTCGGAGAGAACCATCTGCTTTGGTAGCAAATACCACAGGTGCTCCCCATTCAGATATACTTCGTCTAATGAAGTTCTTCTCAAGCAACTCTTTCACTTGCTTACTTAGCTCCCGCCTTTCACGCGGAGCCATGTGCCGAACAGGCAAAGAAACCGGCTTTGCATTATCCACCAGATAAATGCGGAAATCAATCTCTCGCTTAGGGGGCAACCCCCTAACTTCATCAAAAACATCCGGTTACTCTCGAACCACTCTCACAGACTGAAGAGTTTCCATTGACGAGTCGAGTGATTCAAGATAGCACAACATGACGGGCCTCTCGGATCACAAGAAATCTCTAGGGTGTTTCCGAGGCGAGTCACGAGCCTCACAACCCTATGCTCACAATCAAGGATGGCTCCATATCTGGACAACCAATCCGTGCCCAATATCAATCTGTATCCCCTGAAACCAAGAACATAAGCACTGCACAAGAACTCTACACTCAGTATAGAGATCCTCAAATCCCCACATATCATAGACAAGTGGGCGGAACCCCCAATAGGATTTGAGACACAGACGGGATCATCTACCAAGCTAGTACTAAGGTGCAAACTATCAACAAGATCAGATGAGATAAAGCAATGCGATGCACCAGAATCAAACAAGGTACGAACTGGAAAATCAGAAATATATACAAGGATTTCAACAGAAATACTACCTCGATCGGGAACTGGAGCGGTACTGAGAGCATGAACTTGCCCTCCTGAAGGTCCAACACGCTGAGTCTGACCCTGGCCTTGCCCCCGCTTCTTCGGGCAATCCTTACTGTAATGTCCAGTCTCACCGCAGAAAAAGCATTCACCATTCTTCTTTTTCCTCTTCTTACAATCCTTAACAAGATGCCCAACTGAACCGTAATAATGGCACTTCCCCTTGACGTTCTTGCCCTTGTTGTTGTTCCCCTTGTTGCCTTGGCCCTTGTTCTTGTTCTGATTGCCTTGACTGCTTTGACCACTTGGATTTCCCTGATTTCCTTTTCCCTGGGAATCAGTCTTCTTGGCTTGAGTATCATTCCCATTGATCTCTTTCTTGACATCTCCCTGAAGTAATGCCATATCAACCAAGCTCTCAAACGTGGCCCCATGGGGAATATGTGACATAGCCAATCCCTGCAAAGGCTCATTCAATCCTCTAGCAAAACGAAGAGCCTTCTTCTGAGGAGTATTCACCATATCCAAGCCAAAACGAGCTAACTGATTGAACTTGTTCACATATTCTTTGACAGACATATCTCCTTGCTTCAGAGTTATGAACCTCTCCATTTGCAGATTCTCCTCCACAGAAGATAGAAACTTAAGCATGAACCTTGCCCTGAAATCGGCCCAGGTCTCAACAGGCCTAGTACCGTTGGTGACTTCCCACCAATAAGCGGCTTCATCCTTCATAAGCCAAACCGCCAACAAGAGCTTCCTCTGATCATCTAACCCAAAGATAGCAAATAAATCCTCGGTCTCTTTCAACCAATTTCTAGCCTCTACAAAAGTCTCAGTGCCCTGAAAATTCTTGCCACCCATTGCTTTGAAATCTTTGCAAGTCTTTGCAAAGTCAGGTTGGGGATGCTGAGGGGGAGGAGGAAGAGGAACCTCAGCGACAGGAGGAGGAGGAACATTAACTACCGGAGGAGGAGGAGCATTAACTACTGGAGGAGGAGGAGGAACGTCCGCGGGGCCGGCTTCGGTCGCCCTAGCCTCCAAAAGTCTCCTATACCACACACGTACGTGTACTCCCTCCGGAAGAGTAAAGTTATCGGCCATACTGAAAATGAAGAAAAAGACAGATTCAGAGTGGAGAAAAACGAAGGAATTTTTCTAATGGCTTTTTGGGGAATAGCCTTTAAAATAAACTAGACTTTCTTTGGAAAATACTTTATACTTGGTTTTGAAAATAGTTTTCCAAAAGTTTTCTAAAAACCTTTTTGTTCCTTCTCCTAAACCGTATGCTCTGATACCAAATTGTAACACCCCGCCTCCGCCAGGGTGTCTCTTGCAAGCACTCTGACTTTGGAGGGGCGTTTGAATCAGGTAAACATGCATAATGATATATCAAGGCATAACAAGAACATATGTATATATGTAAACAGAGTAAATAACATAGATAAAACAGCGGAAGATTTCAAACCATTTCAAAATAAGTCTGGTACAACATAGCTTTCCAAATAAACAAGTCTAGATAAAACCACATCAACTGAAAAACCGAAATACATAAGTACTAATCCCCAAAAGAAGTGATAACCATAGCTAGCTTCATGTCAAACCGTACATGAGCTGAAAATCCCTCAAGCAAGCAATCCGAAATCCAAGCTAAGCTCCAGTATTCCCTCCCTGAGAACCTGGGGGGGGGGTAACGGAAGAAAAGAGGCGAAAGAAAACAGGTCAGTCAAAAAGACTGAGTAAGCCCTACTACAATCAATGTAAACTGATAAAGTTAACTGGCATGAGCAGCAGGGATGAACATAAGGATAACAATGTACTAGCATGATGATTACTTAACAAGGTAGATAAAGGTGTCATCGCATAATCAGAATTAAGGTTTTGCACCACAGGTGTACTAGCAAACATGACTTGAATAAACAAGTATTGATCCCTTGGCCGAAGCTTTGGCCCAATAACATGAAGTGACCCTCATACGAGGTCCAATAACATGAAGTGACCCTAACACAAGGTCCAACCCAACGGTCTAGTCGATCGGCTCCCTAAGCCTTACTCGTCACGTGTTGGTGTCAATACGGCCCAAACATAATTGTAGTCGAACTGTGCCGGGTCCACCCTTCGGGTGTATCAAGCCCTAGGGTGTCAACCCTTGGACACCATGAACATGCGTGCACAGTCTCGATCTACTGGTACCCGTGCATGTTTTCTCCGGCTACGGACTATGTGCACGACCAGAGTCCGCCAGGAACTACACCGGCGTACCACCCTGCCGTCGCTTTTGGTCGCTTACCTCCAGCCTAGTAATCGTGCCCCCTCCCTAGCCTAGTCCCTAGGTTCATGATGATACTAACTTGGGATTACTGCTGGAGTGGGCCCCCATTGCTAGGATTTTTCTAGTGGGTTAAGTACAGTTTAACCCCCTTGCTAACCATGGATTAACTTGGTTAAGTGTAACGATGAGTTCACGACTTAACCCCGATTAATCTACCGAGCCCAAATTGGTTAAGTATTAAGTGGACCATGACTTAACCCTAATCACGAGGCATTAATTAATTTAATGCGCCTTAGCCTCTCACATTAGACTTTGTTGCGGTTACTAGTTAAGCCGGGCGGGTCCGGGTAGCTTTACACCACAACTTGGTCTAACCTCGGGTCCAAGGTACAACATGGCCAACTTCTCACATTGGGTCCTATTGTTTGTAGCAACTAGTTAGGCCGGTCGGTTCCGGGTAGGTTTACGCTACAAACTCAACCCAACCTCGAGTTGGTCACACTTATCTTTTCTAAGTGTCATGTCCATCATGTTTCTAAAACATGTTACAAGTTTTCAAGCAATTGGGTGGACCTAATTTAATAGGTAAATTCCCAAGCTTATATTTTTATGTCTTTTAAGTTTACCCAACCCCAAACGCAATCCCATCGCATACATATCGCAATAGCGCATAAAGGATAGAAAGAGGGAACTTGGCAAAATCATGACATAAAGGTGTTGAAGCCACAAGTTTAACATGGTGGCATATGAAATGTTCATGTGTTCATATACTTGCATATTACATATTTTGGCCCCAAAAGCATGCATAAAACCAAACTTAGCATATTGGTGATACATGGTACTAAATGACATGTAGAAATGGCCATAAGTTCGCATTTAGCCTCACATGCAAGTTATCACAAGGGATATGATAACTTACATGTTGCTAAAATGCAACCTTTAGCATAAAGCTTGAAGCTTTATGTTCATAAACCCAAGATAAGCTTGCATAACATGATAGCATGAACAAAATGTTCAACCCAAACTTGCATATCATAACTTGCATATCATATGACAACTTCCATATCAACTTGCATAACATAACTTGATGAACTTGCATATCATATCATAGCATACTTGCATAACATGATAAACTTGCATATTACATCATAGAAAACTTGCATAACATGATAAACTTGCATATTACATCATACCAAACTTGCATATCATACATTTAACTTTAGAGTCTAAGTATGAAAGTAGAATAGGGCTTACAATGCTTATGAGGACTCAAATGAGTATAGCAAATATAAGAAAGCCCTTATGCAACCAATTCATCCCAAGAATGCAAGCCAAAATGATCAAAACTCCTTCTTTATGATGCAAATATAAAAACTTGACTTGAATGCAAGCTAAAGAGGCTCATAGAAGTCTAAAAACACTTGTATGCATGGAAAATCACTTAGAAATTGATTTAGGAATTTTATGAAGAGAGTGGAGGCCATGAGAGGATTGATTTTGCCATAGTTTAGTTGTAGGATAGATTAATGATGATTTAGGGTAGGTTAGGGTCTTATTTATAGATTAGGCAAGTGTTTTAGGCCATAGGATTAAACCCTAGTTCCAATCTCAACCCTCAAAACCGAATCTAGCCACCAAGCTCAACACAAACCCAAAATGGTGCACCAGGCAGAACTGCTCGTCTGAGCCAAGTCGACAGCCAAGTCGACTTGGTCAAACCAAGTCGACTCCCAAGTCGACAGGGCTGTCGACTTGGGTACTGTGGCGGGAATTTTCCCGCCTGGCCCAATCTTACCCTAATCTCAAATTCCAAACTTGAATTTGAAATTTGTTTTTACTTAGAAATTTTCTGAAAACTTCGTCGGGCCTTAATCGGGTCATACGGACTCCGATTTTCGAAATCTCGGACTCTATTTCGCGTATTTTTCCGAGATGAACGCAATGGCATAGCCCATTTCCCTTGATTCAGATTTTAGAATTAAATTCTGCGTCGATTTACGTTATAACAGGTTATTGAAAATACGGGTTGTTACACGAGTTCCACTAAATTCCAATTTAATATATTAATTTGGAAAATTTTACTTTGGAAAATTTCTATTAATCTTAATTAATAGATTTATAAATTCCAATGTCATAACATAAGATGCACAAGGTAAAGTTTTCATTTCTGCATAGGTCAGACGTCTGACATAAAATGCACAGACGTCTGATCTTATAGGGTAAGATTTCTCGAGAGTTTTGACAGACGTCTGGCACCCTTCGGATATACGTCTGTTTACAAGGAAAAATATTCCCAAGAGTTTGTACAGACGTCTGACCATATATGGTCAGATGTCTGAGCTGAAGCCATTGTTATTATTATTCTTTAGCTTGAACAAACGTCTGAAACCCCCATGGACAGACGTCTAGAGAAAAGATATTCTCGAGATTTACATTAGAAAAAAATTCTATTAATCTTAATTAAATGATTATATATTCCAAATCATAACTTCACCATTAATTGGATTTAAGAACTAATGTCATTTAAACCATCATTCACAAAGAACCCAAAATCCACTTTCATTTAATTCCAATTATATTCATTAATTGGAAAATCACATCAAATCTTAATTGAAAGATTTATTCTATCCTCAACTGGTTTTAAGAGCAGTATTATTAAAGATAACATTCATGATAAACCCACAATACAATTTGATATCAAATACAAGACTCTAATAGAAATTACATTGACTTATATTCAATATCCAATTCTGAGACTAAGAGAAATCGTATTGGGAATAATGATATATATATATATATATATATATATATATATATCTTCCAAATTTCTCAACAATATATATATAATCAAGGAATCCAATAACGAAATATTCCAAAGATTATTTCATTTCAAATCCATTCCAATTCATATGTTGTAAAAATCTTGGTTATATCTAAACCATATTAATTCTCTATTCTAGTTGCTAACCATTTCATTTAGATAAAAATATCTTTTAACTTTTCAAACTTGGTGTATTTCATCCAAAATTATATCAATATTCTTGTATCCATCCAAAATCGAATATCAAAATCAGATTTTGATTCTTATTTGAATATCATATCAAAATATTCATTCATATTCTAAATCGAAGTATGACAAAATCAATTACCATATAATTTTATTTATATGGATTCCATACATTGCATGTATTCAAAAATAGTGATAGACAACTATCAAACATCCAATTCACATCTAGAGTGTAATCTACAAATGTATAAGCATTAAGTAGTTAAATAACACTTACTTTGGTCTGTCGATTAATCGATTGACATACAACTAAACACAAGGGAGATGTGTGAGTTATTATCATCTCCAGACCCGTGTGGGGTTTTCAATCAACATCCAATGATTATTATTTGCATAATTGGACAATGTGTAAAATTATCGTTCCAATACCCATTGTGGTTTACATCAAATCTATGTGAACTTATCTGATATTCGGGAGACAGGTGGGTAAATTGTCATCCCAATCATTTATAATATAAACGTTTTATTTATAAACATTTATAATCATAGTTTAATAACTATTATATTAAAACAGTAAAACATCCATCGAATGACAAACCCATATTGCAATCACAAGCAAACTATATATATATACAGTTATAATAATAAATAACTATACAAAATTTTGAGTGAGAGAGTTCTCACCTTGCCAGTTCTGAAATCGGTCAATAACGATAAACGTTCGATTGTTTACATCGGACGTTTATTCCTACCAAAAATTGTCATAAGCTCCAAATCACTCCAAATCAGTTTCATTGTGAAGGTCTCGTCGATACGGTTCCAACGAGTCCAATTTCGCTGAATTCCGACAAATTATGAAAAGTTATGATCATTTTAAAAAAATCAATAATTTTACCCCCTAACAAACATCTGAACTGATGCAAATAATTATTTCTTTCTAGAGAGCTTTGACAGACATCTGTTGCGCTAGTTTAGGTGTCTGATCTAACGCAAATGCAATGCCTATGTAATGATGTGCAAATGGTTCTCGAGCGATCTCGCATCAACGGTGATGGCTTATAATGTTTCATAAGCTAAAATGAAGCCTCTTTAGCTCGTCAAAACCTCTCAAGAACACATGCACAAACAAATATACATAAGATTGCAATGGTTTCAATTACAAATTCCAAAACGACTAAATTCTCTATCCAAAGCAATCAAATGCGGTATAAGCGAATTGTGAAGATGTAGAACTTGCCAGTGCGACAACGGTGCTTCACAAATAGTCAAATAAACTAGTAGCTTATGAAGTAGATTGTGTGGACAATTCTAATCATAATTTTCAATTCAATGGAATATAAACTAATGAACCAGAAAGTGTATACTTATCTAACCAATTCATATGCATATGTAAACCCAAGTTAACAATAAATTGCACTTTTACAAGCCAATAGCTTGTAGCATAAATGTGAGCTCATGAAGAACTCACCTTCGATGGCTAGAAGCAATAAATCCATCTAATAGCGAGCTAAAGCAACCTCTCTTCTATAAAAACACCAGAATCAACAACGTATGATCAAATGAAAGGATTTCCTAGGAATTAGGTTTAAGAAATCATAAGAATTTGAAGAGGAAAGAAGACGGAGAAGATGGAGAGGATCTTACCTAAGCTTTCCCTTGATTTGCACTCGATTTCAACGAGAATTGGAGCTCCTAGGATTAACCATGTTTAGGGAATTTTAATTTCCCATTCCATATCCCCATTTCTATTTTCTTTGATGAAGTGTGGAGTGAATGAGGGAAAAGGTCTGATGGGGTGCTTTAATGGTTGGGCAAGGTTAGCTAACCCAAACCCAAATCAATGTGCTAAAACTCTGAAGCTCAAAATATAACGAAATTTATACTTTTTTAACACGTAAACGACATTTTGAACTCAATGGAAGTAGTTTCGAGTCCAAATTCGTACATATGTAAAAAGTGATATTTTGGTCATACATCCAATGAAAATGATAAAATTTCTCCAACTCAAAAGGTATCGATGTTTATAGTCTTCGAACGCGCAAATGGCAATTTGAACCCAATGGAAGTGGTTTCATTGAAAACGGAGGTCATTTACAAAATGGTTATTTTTAAGGGCTATATATAATTAAAAAAATACATATATAAATTCCATAGTGACTATTCTAAATTTAATTTAGGCATAACTTACAATTTATAAAGTGAAATCTCAAATTCTTACATTCATTAGAAAATTACAATTGAAAACATTCCAAAGTTTCTTGTTTTATCAAATTCTAATATATATTGAATTCTATACATTCATTCAGAGTCTAAAGTCAAATTTTCGAACTATTGCGCCATTTTGAGTTCATTTTAATTAAACTTATACATTCTAACTTCGATTAAAATAAATTTTAAGTCTTTTGTTTTGAAAATAATTCATATAAAATATTTAATTTCTTTTAAAATCAATCCAAAATAAATTTTAAATTGGTTCCAAAAATACGGGTTGTTATAGTGGTCCCTAATGAAAGGAGTTTTTTAGTTAGATCCAAAAGAAATGATTGTGCACGAGCTTTCAACCTTTTCTAGTTGTTATCCCATGATTTGCATTTGATGCTCAGAGGTATTGGGCTTGGATTTGTTTCCTTCTGTGTTATATTAATCGTAATTCATCCTCCTTAAATCTTTGTGGAATATACTATAATCTATGTTTCATTTCTTTAGGAAGGCTTTACGGGTAGTTGTGCTGGGCTATGCTGAATGTGGGACTAGGGATGTGCATGCTTCAGGATGCTATCAGCTAGAAAGTTTTGTGTAACGCCCCGTAAAATAAACCTAAAATAAACATAAGGTAATTTAATTTGAAATAACTGATAATAATCAATAATAAGTTAATGGACTGAAAATAGAATTTTTAGTAATTGGGGATTGGGCAATGAAAGTATTGTTATTGTATTCATGGCAAGATTCTGATCCGTTTTCATATTTTATTTACTGAAAATGGAGTACGGATGTAAAAGATATTAATAAAACAAGTTGTGCGTAAATATTAACACACAAAGTTTGAAATTCAAATTGATTATATATATAACTAGAATATATTAATTATGGGTTGTCATGAACAGAATATTCCAAATGAATTTGAAACTGTGTGTATATATTCACATGCAATAGGCGACAAGAATAATCAATTAACGAAATAAATATACAAAATTTATAACAAAGAAACGTTCCCGGAGAATTAAGTTCTCCCAGCCGACACCAGAAGGTAGGTCAACTGCCACTATAGGAGGGGGCCGACCTGGGGGTCAACCTCCCTTCTGTAGAGGGAGTCGACCGCCCTCCTAAGTGAGAAGTTTGGGTGTGTGTGTTTGTTAGGGAGTTTTATACAAATTTCATCGATTGGGCCATCCAAATTTAATCTAAATAATGTAACGGTTTATGGTTACACTTGCAATTATAAAAAGGGCTCCCTAGCCATAATCAAAACCTTATTCTTATTCCTCTCTGTGCCTCCATTCTTCTCTTCTACCATTGCCAATTTCCAAAGAAAGGTTAGGTTCTATTCTACCTCTTTTATCTTCATTCTACCTTATCTAATATAAGTTTCTATTAATTTGGTATTTTAAATTTGGTTTATATACATATGAGATTCTAATTCTTATATATATATATATATATATATATATATATATATATATAATAAAAGGATTGGAGCATGGTTTAGTAGGATGAATCCAGATTTCAATTCATTAGCGAATTCTACTTTATGCAATCTCAAATCAAATCTAAGTGGAAATGAATAAATTTGTTATTTTCTATGATTTGTTAGTATAAATTTGGATTATATGCCTAAGAAGATTTGGTTTATACGAAAAGAAAACGATTTCAAATCCCTAAAATCTTCCATTATTTTTGTTTGTTCGTAGCAATGGTCAATCTATTTTAGTTGGGCTTGGGTTATTGATGTAATGGAAGAAAAGATATTTGGGTGTTGGTATGATTCTCGAATTTGGTTTAATTCTCCTATTATAAATCTGTAAAGTCATATATATGCATATTTCGGTTGCAAAGAAAGGACATCTAAGGAGACGCTATGGTAATGGATGTTTCTTTTCCTTACAACGTCTTACTTACACATTCTTTCCTTGTAGAATTCTGAGTTTACATGGCAACATTGTCCCTCCTCGTGACATTTCCAACAATGTGGGATCATAACCATTAAAGGAAACAAAGACACCATGAAAGCTTGCTATCTCGCAAAATAGAAAGACACAATCAATAAGGAAAAGGGCAAAGGTGTAGAGTCGATCCACTATGCCAGACCGTAAGCACATAACAACCACTAGAGTATGAGGCCTGGCTTAGAGGCTATTGTCATCTACCCTAAGACCTTGATTCACGGGAAGATTTAGAGCCCAAATCCGAAAGGGCTACCCTGATGGAGCCAACCATTGACGCTTCGATCAACCCTGCTGAGTCGACTCGGGTCTTGAAGATTGGATCACAGCTCCATCCAGCAATAAAGGAAGAACTTATGGATCTGTTATGGGCTGACCTAGATGTATTCACTCAGAACCATTCCCATATGTGTGGCATCGACCCCGGAATCTCCTACAACATGCTTATTATCGATCCAAAGCATCTTCCAGTCAAAAAAGTGTTGAATCTTGGGATTTGAAAGATTGGTTGCACTTAATGTAGAGGGGATAAGCAGCTTGACAAAGACTTTATCTGTAACGCCCTCTTTAACCAGAACGGGTCTCCAACCCAGTATTGTCCAAAAAATCAAAAGTGAAGTGGCGGATATGTGTCGACTATTCAAACTTGAACAAAGCATGCCCAAAAGATCTCTTAAATTGCTTCGAAAGATCGACCAACTCGTTGATTCAACTATAGGCTACCAGCTTCTCCCCTTTATGAATGCATACTCAGGCTACAATCAAATTCCAATGTACCTTCCAGATCGGGAGGATACCTCATTCATCAGTGACCTTGGGCTCTATTGCTATGTTGTCATGCCCTTCGGTCTCAAAAATGTTGGATCTATATATTAAAGACTGGTTAACCAAATGTTAAGGACCAAATCAGGAGATCCATGGATGTCTACATGGATGACATGCTCGTGAAAATGAAGGTGTCGAACGACCATGTCAATGACCTTGCGGAAATGTTCGACGTTCTCCGTAAATATGGTATGAAATTCAATCCCATGATATGCTCTTTTGGTGTTGCATCGGGAAAATTCCTGGGTTTCATCGTCAATTATCAGGGAATCGAGGCAAATACGAGTAACATTTGAGCAATCCGGGATATGCAAGCTCTATAGGGCATCAAAGATGCTCAAATCCTAAACAGTAAAGTTGCCACCGTAAGTTAATTTATATCAAAGGTAACTGATGAATGCATTCCTTTATTTGACTTGCTCAAGAAAGGGAAGTGCAACTTTGCATGGACACCGAAATGCATTGCTGCATTCCAGGGCCTTTTATATCCCTTAGAACGGTTACCCATCTAATAAAAACTCATAGTCCACGAAGACTTATTTATGTATTTGGTTATTTTTGTGCAGGCAATCAGCTCGGCGCTAGTGCATGAAGAAGATCATGTCCAGCGGCCAATTTAATATATCAACAAGAGACTAGCATGCATCGAAAAGAACAATACAAATTTGAGAAACTTACTACTGCTTGTGGATATATTCTCGAAAGCTTCGGTCGTATATCTACCCTCATCCAGTCAAAGTCTACACTGGCCAGCCATTATGATAGGTCCTTCAACAACCTGAGGCATCTGAGCGACTTTTGAAATGGAATATTGAGCTAAGTCAATTCGAACTTACTTTCATCTTCCATCGAGCCATCCTTAGACAATACCTAGCAGACTTTACCGCAAAGTTCCACTATTCTCAAAGATCCTCTGGAAAATATTGTGCCTCACAATATAGAGCGGAAACTAATCGTCAATGGTTCATCAAACAATCAACGTTCTGGCGTTAGACTTGTACTTATTAGTCCTGAGGAACACTCGATTCCTTAAACTTTAAAGATCAACTTCCCTACCATCAACAATGATGTAAAATATGAAGCCTTGATAGCTAGACTCCGAATCGCTGTCGAACTCAACATCAAAGCTATCCAAATAAACTCTGACTCACAGCTCATCATATGACAGGTGAATTGAGAGTATCAAGACAAGGGGGTACATCTCGCTCCTTACCTTATTCAGTTTCATGAACTGCTTACCAACTTCGAACACTACACCATCACACACATTCCTCGAGAACAAAATGAGAAAGCTTATTTATTGGCTAAGCAAGCAAGTATTAGGGATGCACAACTATTAGGACTTGTTCTAGTCAAAGTACTTGATCCTCTGAGTATGGATGACTGAATTGATATCACTAACGGAGACCGATGTTGTACCCAAGTCTTGGATCCAATCAAGAACTACTTGCAACATGAGATCCTCCTCGACGACCGAAATGAAAAATGAGGACTCCCCCAGAAATTGGAAGGCTACATAATTCAAGATGGAGTTATCTACCAAAAAGGGTCCTCTTTTCCATTACTCCGCTATGTAGCCCACAACGACGCCGACCGTGTACTACTGGACATGCAAAAAGGAGAGTACATTGACCACACTTTGGGGGGGGGGGGGAGGGGTAAACTTTGGCAAAGAAGATTCTCTGATATGGCTATTTTTGGCCAAAACTCAAGCGGGACGAAGAACACTACAACCGCAAATCCGATAACTGCCAAAGATTCTCTAAAATTTCAGGAGCCCCACCTACCGAACTTACGCAGATGGTCATTCCATGTCCGTTTACAATCTAGGGAACCAATATCAACGGAACTCTTCTGATGCCTAAAGGCGGCGCTCGATATGTTATTGTTGAGTTTATTACTTTAACAAATGGTCCGAAGCCGAGCCTCTCACTACAATCACAACTAAAAAGTAATCAACTTTGTCATTCGCAACATCACCTATCATTTTGGAGTTCTAAAGACAATCATTTTTTATAACGGGACCCAATTTGAGAGTTCCGGTTTCAAGACCTTCTGCTCCCAACACCATGTCAAAAAGTGATTCTCGACACTAGTTCATCCTCAAGCTAATGGCCAAGTCGAGGTTGTTAACAAGGTTATCAAATCCATCATCAAGAAGCATTTGGAAAAGCTGGTAGCAAGTGGATAGATAAACTCCCTCTATCCCTTTTGGGCTTACCGAACTACCCATTAGTCAACGACCGAATACACTCAATTTGCTCTCTCGTATGGATTTCAAGTCGTCATTCCCACTGAGCATGAACTCCATTCCCTTTGAGTCAGATATTACGATACAAAGATAAACCAAGACCTTCTCTTAGCATCACTTGATTTACTCGAAGAGAAAAGAGATTGAACAGAACACAGTGGAACGACACACCATCAACGGTGCCTGGTACTTCAACTCCAAAGTCTAGCACTTTGACATTGGCGACCTCATCCTAAAGCGGATCTTTCCCACATTGACAGGTTTTTGTCCTTGTTGGGAAGGTCCATATGACATTCAAAGGAGGCTTGTATATCGTACTTTCAAACTAACGACCATTGATGAAGCCGAACTACCAAGGGCATAGAACAACAAGCATCTTTGTCGCTATTTTACTTAGCATACTATACAAATTTATTGCTTTCAAGAAATGTTTTGTTTTCAATATTCTAGGCATTGTAAATAAAAGACCATTACAAACGATATTTTGTCAGTAAAAAAATTTTAGATAACCATATTCTTGGCGTGTTTACTTTATATGTAGTATGTTTGAGTTGTGTTTACAACTGACTTTCATACACCAGCGCAAACACAGGATTGGCGACTCCTAAATTGGCATCAATCCGCCACCTCGAGTCTTTGCAAAGACTCAAACCTCGTGGAGTTGTTCATCCTTCACAAGTCAACTCGAGTCACAAACCAACAATGAGGCCAAGTATAAATAACTCGTGATGCTCATTAATATGAGTGTCGAGTTCTTTCCCTTAGTACCCGAACTTAGGGGCAACCCACCAGTCGAGTAATTGTCATATCGACCGCTTTCTTGGCTAACTTTGATTCTCAAAGCTTGGATTTGAGTATAAAACAGGTTAGCCAACGACGTCTTCAACTCTAACCTGAATGAAACGATAAGAGATTATAAAAGACAAAAGAACAATGTCCACTTATGACTCCTCATGACTCAGGACTAACGACCGTAAGGAGGTTACGAGTGTGGAACACCCAATTCTAACTCCATACGACTCAAGATTAACGACCGAAAGAAGGTCTTGCTAGAGAAGTTCACATACTTAAACTCCAAGAGACTCAAAGTATAAGACCGAAAGGAGATCTCGAGAGTGGAGTTAAAACACCCGAGCTTTGCACGACTTGAGTACCTCAAAAGAGAAGCCATAAACAACATTGGTTTAAGTGTCGCAACGATTACATTTATGCAAGTATAGAAATCAGTAAGTGTAAACGAAAATTCGAACACTTAGAACAATATATGATGTAAGAAAAGTTAACTTTCATTCATAAACCAAAGTACAACTATCTTTTCTTTCTAGTGACTTGATGTACATCAAAGCCACATCGCGCCTCCAAAAGAGAGTTGTACTCGAGTATCCTATCGACCTACATAACCAAAAAGCTACTTATAACAGTCATTTGGCTGAGACACCCCTCCTTTTCTTCTTCTCGGACTCGCCAGTGGACGGTTCATCCTCCTCTTCCTGGAGGCGCTCCATTTATATCCTTTCTTCCCCTTTGTCGGTGTAAGCTTAGGCCATGGCTTTATTAGGAACTCCTCTGCCTCGAAGTCTCCAGAAATGTCAGTAGTCTCCACTCTACGAATGCCTATGGATTTTAGAGGCTTAGGATGAAACCCAGGGGACAATGCTAGCACTGCAGACATGCCCTCATACTTTTCAGCCTTGTTCACTTTTTGGGAGTTCTTGTCGGCTTTATTTTTGGCCTCTCTGTCCTCCTTCTTGGCCTCTAGTTCCATATTTTTCTAAGCCTCATACCCGGCCTTTAGCTTTTTCTCCTCGTCTGCATTTAGCTTTTTAAACATCTCTAGTGCTCTCTTCTGGGCAGCCTCATCCCCGGCTTTCTTCTAAGCCACTTCCTGGACCTTGGCCTATGCCTCCTTACTGTCTTCCACTCTCGCCTCCTCCTAATCCTTATAGATAGCTTCCTCATCAACTATTCACTTTTCCACCCTCTTCTATGACTTCATGGTCAGTTGGGCTTTCTGCTCTTCGGCTGGTTCACGCATACTTTGTCCACTGGCCCCCATCGGTTTGGTCATCTAAATGTCCTCCTCATGCTTTCCTTTCTCCTATGGGAAAAGGTCCTCTATTTAGACTTCTCCGTACTCCAAATTCATTAAAAGTGTCCAGATGACTGATCCCATCTGCCTTTAGTAGGCTACTCCATCAAACTGAAAATGGTAAGCATAATTGAAGCGTAAGTTGTTGTCACTCTACATAGAAGGAACCTGCAAGATGAAGAAGAAGACAATTTATTGTACTTCAACTTTGTGTTACAATCCTTCTAAGTACCCGTGAAGAAGTGGTTTTACCTTCCAACACTTTTTACGGGGTTTCGATGGGCATAATTATGTCGGTTGTCGGCTGAAGAGAGCGTCCGTGTTCCAACCTCGGATATTCGGTATCATACTCGGTAACGATGGAGTTGAAAATGACGGACCGTTAGTGGAGCCGCGAAGAATAACTTGTTGCTGCCTATAATTGTCACCTTCAAACGCATGGACGACAACCACACTCTCAGTAATGAGTACTTTCCCTTTAGTTGTAGTAAGCTATGCCACCTTCTATACCTCGGCGTCCTCTTTAATAAAGTCTTGCCTTTTTCCAACACCCGATGCTCTTACTCTATGAAGAATTGAACCATCAGTGTCACATCGTTGATTGATTCTAACACCTGCATCCTGGTTTCATACTCCACCAATTTATCTCAAGCATAAGCCAGTGTTTGAGGATAATTTTCGACCACGAGATTCTACGGAATCGAAGTGTCTTGACGTATAAGCCCGACGCTGCTGGATCCATCTTTGCCTCATCACTTTCCTTGACTTTCGCTACCTCAGACCTCAGTTCTTCCAACTGGACCTGAAACTCGGCCTTAACACTA